>OY728146.1:1685060361-1687560361 GCA_963277665.1 Viscum album
CATGATTTATATTATTTTTTCAATAATATTTTATTGAATTATTCTTATTAATTTATAAATTTGACAATAATATTATTTATCAATTTTATGTCGTCAAACCCAGATGAATTCAGATTCTTGTGTACATTAATTCTGATGGATTATTTCAGATATTAACAAAATTGAGGGCTTATGAAGATATTCAATATGATTTTTCATGCATTGAAATATAAATTTAATTATTTAGTAAAACAGTCCTCGAAACCGGTTCCCATCACTTCTACATTTCAAGAATTAATTTATTTTGAATGGGTAGTTTAATTATTTAAATAAAATAATATAGAAATTTGAGTGACCTAACCTTTATTCAAAAGTCTTATACTTTGTTCCCACTATATATGGGATTGAACCCATACATCAACATTACTAATCCTTTATAGATAATGAGGTTCTAAAACTTATAAATTTCTATTTTTAATCTACTATAGGATTTAAAGCTGTCCTTTGGATGCATCAGCAAACCTATCTCAGGCTCATCTCTATATATGATAATATATAGAGAAGGCTGTTATGTTATGTGTAAATGAAAACTCTTTTTCCAAAGAGATATTGTTTCCAACACTTCATAGTATACACCATGACAAAATGATATAGATAATGTGTAGGGTACTTCTACTAACGCGTTCAAAGTTTAAGATACCCAAAGGC
Organism: Viscum album; assembly: GCA_963277665.1. Classification (NCBI taxonomy): domain Eukaryota; kingdom Viridiplantae; phylum Streptophyta; class Magnoliopsida; order Santalales; family Viscaceae; genus Viscum; species Viscum album. Next base: position 1,685,061,049 of record OY728146.1, read on the forward strand.
CACCACATTCTCTCTCTACAATATTAACGATCCTATAATAATTCAAGATGCATAAAAATACATTGAATAACCAATCCTAGGCTCATTAATTGTCATCATAAAAACGTTTATCATCCTTATCTTAAGATCAATGAAATATTATTCACATAGGTATGGCCACTAGAATTTCATACCCATTATCATTAGAACTATCATGGTGGCTGATAGTTGGGATCAATCATGGAGAAACCGTCAATTATATCCTACTATGATAAAGAATCTCCTGATATTCAACACATTTCGGGGACATTTCCAAGAAATAATGACCTTAATTTTATATTGGTCAGTGGATATACTTGACTCAGACACCACTTGTCCAAATAAAATCACATCTCAAATCAAGAAGTCACGCAATGAATAACATACCGTAATGTTTATGTGGTTGAAGCCTACTAAAGATTATCTCTAGTTTCCTAGCATAATGATATAGTGTATGAGGGTATATTTGTATGTTCTCACTAATCACAAAACTGGACACATCTAGGTTAAGGTGGAATATCTTATTCATGAGATCCAGAAACACATATGGTGCACCCATAATCCGGAAAAGGATAGAAAAGTAATCATAAAATCCCTACCAACTATGAAATTACATCATCAAAATATTCTCCTCTCAAACATGAAATTAATGATATCTTGATCATAGATTAATATTAGGGAACCACTATGATCTATGTTACTAATCTAAAAGTACATCGATATTGGGAAATAGAAATTTGTTCTTTGTTGTTATCTAGTTCAGATTCAGGTAATGAATGAAATTTCTAATATTTCTATCTTCATTATTTGAAAAAATGTGCACCCCATGGTGAAGTACTAGGTATGATTAATCCCTTACAATCCATGTCATATTGCCACACCTTGAGCTCCTTCATCTTGATTGGAACCATATGACATGGTGATATCAAAATGGGTGCCCCTTTACGATCTACAAATCAAAGTCCACTTATAAATGGGGGGGTGAGTACTTTGAATTAATATAGAATTATGTAATGATAGAAATCCATGACTAGTGTAAATTATGAGGGGGTTACCATTGTTATTATGGAATGTACCTGGCTAGACATCTATGTTGTGATTTTCCTAGCTAACTCTTACATAGTCCCACTAATTCTAATCAAAGATCCCACACTACAGTCCTCATGAACATATATTCCACTTGATAAGTGAACTTAATGAATATCTAATAGAAATGGGAGCTAAAAATCCATAAATCTATCCCATATAATGAATCACAATGATGGAAAATATATACATGAACAGAAATTCTCATATGTTTCTATAACCAGTAACAACTATAGAAAATTTAGGGAATCGCTGGAGACGATCCACCTTCATGCCAAATATGTATCAAGGGATTCATTCTTAGATGATAACATTATTTTAAGGTCACTTCCATGTCCTACTTAGGAATACATAAAGGAATATGGACCACTATTGTTTAAAAAATTAGTATAAAAAGTCGATGTGATCAAGATTATAACTACAACAATATATTACCCATCCATATCATCTACTTAGGTTTAATACACCACATAGACACATCATATATCAAATATTGTACCATGTCATTGAGTTTCTATCATCAGAGAATTTTTCATCCTCTACTATGAATCCCAACTGGATCATAGGGTCGAAAATTGTTCCCATCCACTACCTATATGGAGATTGGATCCCTAGTTTCTATGAAACAATGACTGGATATCATTAATATGACCACACATTTTCTTTGGTGTTAAGAATACATGAATATAGTTTCTGAACGTCCCATATTTTAAGAATTATGGGTCACCTTCTAATGGAACTGATGAAGCTGATCTATGTTACACATGAATTCCACTACTCAAATATATTTCTATAACCTTATTCTTCCTTCAATGGGAAGAACTCACTATAGCAATAATTAGTCCACCTATATGAGTAGTTAAGGGTTATAAGGTACTATATACTCATTTATCATACTGAATAATCTTAGTGGAAAAGGATTTATTTAGAATATTTGAGTAAGAAGCTAGGTCGAGGCTCCACACCTAATGTCTATATTCAGGACAGAGTTTGATTTCAAACATTCTATCCCTCAGGGCCACATTACCTGCCTAAATCGGTGTGAAATGGAGGATCATAAGAAAATTTTGTAGATTATGCTGATACTAATATAAATCCCTATTACATATCCATAAATTCTTATGCATGATCAATCTTTATCATGTTAGGGAAAAACTCTCCAAAAAATATTTCTTGAAGCCATCCTAGGTTAGACCCTCATTTTGTCCAAACAATCCCATGACTCCCTAATACACCTGTAAGGTCTATAAAAATGATGGATTGTAGATTCAACTTCATATATGAGGGAATTTCAATGATATAAAAGATATCCTATTTGAAATCCACCAAATACATAGCAACATGTGTTCTATCAGTGCCCTATAATGCTTGAAGATTATATTTTCTGAAATACCTGGTGTAGTCTACCATGGATCATGCTGGTGGATAATGTTGATCCACTACTTAAACCACTGGGGGAATGAGGTAATGTTCTTAAGAGCGCCATCCTACACATCTAGATACCCCACCAAACATCGATATAGAGTAATCTTATATTATTGATGTAATTTTTAGAATATAACATACCAGGTTTAGTATATCAGATAGTAAGGTTCTCCTAGAAGTCTACCCCTAACTCGAGCTATACCCTCCTAGCACTAACCCTATCTTTAGACCTGCACATCAGTCATACTCATCATATATGTACACTAACACAATGGTATTCCTAGTTAAACTAATTAATCCAAATCTATATACATAACAATAGCATACATACACAGATATTTCACACAATGTAAAATTATCCCGATAGATATCACAGATCAAGGAATTTAATTAATGAACTGCTATGTAGCAGAGAAACAAGTTTATATATGTTTTTTGGATCTAAATTCTTATAAGTATTCATGAACAGAACTACAATCTCATAAATATCATTTCATATTCATGTGAATCACCCAATGTGATTTTAATCAATGTTAATAGAAACACATAATTTCCACCACTTTTTGGAAACACAATGGTCTACTATGAAGTTCTAGATATACACAGTCATAGTTCCCCTTACCCAAAATAATCTCTATATATTCTATCTATCATGTCCCATCCCACATAAAAGTGAAGAAAATGTTACTGAATCCTGACCTCTGTTACTATTTTATAACTCCCCAACATTAACCCACGTGTCTCATTCAGAAGGTTTAATTACCTCATACGTGCCTCCTTGTAAGTAAGAAGTCACCAACTATAAGTTAGGGATGATTTATATTAGTGGTAGACTATACCATCAATATATATTATTAGGAAAAATAAAAATAAACAACGATATAATTAATGATTATAGTAAACATGTGGAAACAAAATAAATACAATACCTATCATATAAATAAAAAATATCCCAATGTGTCAATTCATTCCGGCATGATAATAAATAGATAATAAATAAATAAATATCACTACAGGTGTAATGAGTCGCCAATTCTCATTGGATTTTGAGTACAATGTGTCATCACATGGCATTAAGCGACATCCCCAAGATGACAATGGCTGGATATAAATGACGAAGGGTTCCAAATACAAGTGGGGGATCATTTACCCTTTAATAAGTTAACCTTTAAACCAACAATACATCACCTAACTATTCACTAAATGATGCATGAATAAAAGGAATACCACTAAACAACTTCTTGTATCTCAAAACCACATCAATGTGTGCCACAATGGAAAACCAAACCAGTATCAAAGTACATCGTGGATAAACAACTCATGTCTCTCAATAACCACAAGACTTTGTGCTTCAAAAGATCCAATCTCCACTATCACCAATCATCCAAATTATCATGAGGTTGTTATAATTTTTTTTGAAATGTTACCTTTACCACTGTCTCAGAATATAACATATGTAAAAGAACCAAAGTAAAAAATAATAGGAGTGTATAAAACTCAGTAGGTTTTCCCCAATGACTTCCCTACTCATGCAACTAGGATTGAAAATTCGTCACATTTATATAAAACAGTTTATATAAAACAATTTAATAATATAGTTTATAACCAAATATAAACCAGTCCCAAATACAGTTTTTAACCAAGTGAAAACAAAAATAAATGAATCCAATTTCCAGGAAGTTATTTTTTCAGAAAATAACTAATTTAATATTAAAACCAATTCTTCTTATCATTTGGAACACCCATCACATTGTTCACAACACACCCACACATGCATGCCTTGTTTGAAAGTTCCATACTCATGAGTGGTCTGTCGTCCAATTACATTGTGTCCCAATGACATACGCCCCCGATCCTAGGTCACATATCTTTTACCCCAATGGTAATCATTCCATTTTAAGGTTATATTAATCCTTAACTCATGTCAAAACCATTTATTCCAAAACATTCCATTACCAAAATAAGCCACGTCAATAAAACATCCACTTTTACTGAAAACCCTAGAACAACCAATTTCAAGAAATAATTCAATTCAATAAAACATTCTCTTTTATTGAAAAAATCTCAAAACATTTATGTTACAACAGTCCAGAAAAATATCCCTTTTAAAATCCACATTTTAAAACAAAGATCCAAATAACTCATACAAAATCCACAATTTTCTAGATTTCAAAACCATCACTCAAGAAGGTTTCCAACAACTATTCAATAAACAAGTAACAACCAATTCAACACGAAACATTCAATTTGAAATAAATCCAATCAGTTCTACTATGTGGATTCAAAAAAGAAGCCTCCTACCTCGAAGGTTTTGACGAAAATCCCAACAAATGAAGGATGCACCATAAAAATGGGTCGATTCTACAAGAACCCACATTAGGAATCTACTCATTTCAATGATCAATACCAAATATCATCATATTTGGAATCCAAAGTCCTAGATCTACCCATAATGGGTGTATATCTATGAATCCAATGGAAGGGGAGAAGCATATATATGTAAATCTATGAAATTGATCAAGAACGACGAAGAACGATCACAAACCGCATGAATCCGGCTTCGATTCAACACGGAAAGCCTTTAAATAACCTTCAGATAGATGGGAGAACCTTATTTGAAATTAGTAGAAGAAAAATCCTGAGTTTGGGTTTGTTAGGTGAAAAAAAGGACACTTAAAGGAAACAATGTGTGAGATCAACTTTTTTAGGATCTCACCCAAACCATCCGTACGGTTAGTTTGCACGGTTTGAAAAAAATTACGCAAACAATGCATTAGATACTACCTAGTAATACTCTCACTTGGCTTCCATGCATGGTCTCCCTATCCATGCTCTAACCATACTGGAACTACTATCTCAAGAGGACCGCTGCACACCATTTGGCTGCACTATTAGGCAAATTGTATGCCTCCCGTGCGACTTCCATTTTACCTCAAAACCACTTCAAATATTCTCCCAACTCTCTCACCCATCACCCTTAGACTTTATAACCATAAAAACCATCATGTAAAGGTTACATACTAGAATCTTGGGGTAAAACATTCTCCCCACCATTGGTCTTTACGTGCTCGGAAAGTAGAGAATCCTCACCGATCTTAAAAGAGTTTAGTCCATTGCTATTTCATCTCCTTCTCGCATTCCCAAGTATATTTTCAAATCTGACCATGCTGCCATGAAAAATAAACTATACTGATGGTTTCTCCACGCAAGACATTATTTTTTCTATCGAAAATTTGGACTGGGATATGTATCAATGAAGCATCTGGATTTAAGTCAATGTGATCCTATCTAATCACATGGATAGGATCAGGCCGATACATTTTCAACTGAGATACATGAAACAAATTATGCACCAAACTAAACCATGGTGGTAATGACACCACTCCAACACATTCCAGTATCTATAATGGGCTAATGTATATAATAGATAACATGCCCTGCTTCCCAAAACTATGATGTCCATGTCTTGTAGAGATCCTTATGGAAAAATGATCACTCACGGAAAATGGCAACGAACTTATTCGATGATCTGCATAAGATTTATGAAGACTCTAAGACATCTCCATCTTTTTTCTAATAAACTATATCTTCTTCATTATTTCTTGTACAAGGATCGACCCAACAAGTGGAGTCTCTCTGATTTCCATCATGCATAGTGGAGAAGGACAAGGATGCCGATATAATTCTTCAAAAGGATCCATGAGTATCGAGGACTGGTAGCTGTTATTGTATGATAAATCTACTAATGGTGTATGATCCTCCCATGATCCATAGAAATCCATTACACAAGACCACAACATATCTTCCAATGTTTGTATCGTCTGCTCGGATTGACCATTTGTTTGAGGATGATACACTGCAATCCTAATCAATTGAGTCCCAAGGGCTTACTGTAAAGATTTTTCAAAAACAAGATGTGAACCTCAGATCTCTGTCTGAGACTATTGACAATAGTACTCTATGACTCTTTACAAATTCTCATATATAGATTATTTATAGATCCTCCACTGTATGAGTTTCACTAATAGTGATGAAATGGGCCGACGTGGTAAGCAGGCCCCCCATCACCCATATAGAATCGTGTTTCTCAACCATTAATGGAAGACCTATAACAAAATCCATCACTATATGCTCCTATTTCCACTTTGGGATCGGTAAAGACTGCAAAAAAAATTCAAGTCTCTGATTCACTACTTTAACCTGCTAATAAGTTAATCACTGCGAGAGGAACTCGACCACCTTCCTTTTTCATGCTGCTCCACCAAAATGGAACCTTCAACGCCTTTCACATATTTTGTGTACCTAGATGTATACCCCATCTCAAATGGTTTTAATCATGAAGGATTTTTTCATGAAAATCCATATGTACAACCATCCGATCTCGAAAACAGAAAACGAAACTCCCATAAAGTTTGCAACTTTCAATGGTCTTCCCACCATTGATTTTTGAAACCATAACGAGACATTATGCATCAGATGTTTGTGCCTCTTGGACCGTATGTACGAAATCAGGAACAAGCATAACTGAAAAGAAAATTATAACATCAACTCAGTCTTCACATTTCATATGCATGTGGGCTAGGACTGACATTATCTTCCATTCATGCGAGGCTTCCTTCACTAACTGAGCATATGAATTTCTACTCAATGGATCCACCACTGAATTTACATTCTAGGGTGTATACATCAAGTCAAATCCAAACATCAAGAGATACTCTATCCATATCCTTTGGCTCAGATTCAAATCTCACTATGAGAAAATGTGTTTCAATATTTTGTGATCCATGAACATAGTTAATTTCTCACCAAAGAGAAAATATAACAATATCATTAAATCATGGATGACAGAAGCTAACTCCAAATATTGTGTTGGGTAATTCTTCACAGGCATCTTAAAATTCCTTGAACCATAATCAACAACACGACCTGCTTTCATGAGAACACAACCCAATCCCGATCCTATAGCATCGCAGTACACCATATACCCCTATCATGATTCTAAACAAATCAAGATAGGTACTGATGTGATCCAAAATTTCTTTTCCAAGCTAAACATCTTTCATTCCTCTATCCATTATAATGGAGAACTCTTCCTTATCAAAGCTTTAATTGGTGAAGATAGTTGTGAAAAATCACGCAAAATTAATCGACAGTTAACATTTCTTCTAAGAAAACTTCGTATCTCAAAGACATTCTTTGGTGGTTTCCAAGGGATAACCACTTCTATATTTTTATGATTAATAGAAAAAACTTTCTCAAAAATGACATTGCCATGAAAACGTACAGCCTGTATCCAAATATCACAATTTGAGAATTTATCATACAAACGACGATCTCTCAAGATTTTTAACACTATTTCCAGGTTTTCCTCATGGTCATCCATTGTATTTGAATACACCACGATGTCATCCAAAAACACCACAAAAAATGTTTCCAGATATTGCTGGAATATCCAATTCATCAAATCCAATAAGACCGTTGGTGCATTCATTTGATGTAAAGGCATGAGTACATATTCCTAGCAGCCATATCTTCTTCTGAAAGCTATCTTTGGGATTTCTTCCTTCTCAACTCACAATTAGTGATATCCTAATCATAAGTCAATCATAGAGTACCAGAAATATCCCCCTAATTGATCAATCAGATCATCAATGCATGGATGATGGTATCTGTTCTTTATCGTAACTTGGATGATCTTACGATAATCAACACACTATAGAAGAGTTCCATCTGCCTTCATCAAAAAAAATTGATACCCATAGAGATGTACTTGATCAAATGAAACTCTTGATTTCCACCTCCCCCAACTGTACATTCAATTTTTATAACTCTATTGGTGTCATCCAATAAGATGGAAGGTAAATAGGACTCGTCCCCAGAAAGAGATCAATCATAAACTCCACATCCCTTATAAGTGGTTACGTTGAGATGTTATTGAGAAATACATCTGCAAAGTGATCCAAAAATGGGGGAAAATATTTCCCTTGATCTAATCCATCAATTAAAAATTAAAAATTGCTACATAGAAATAGATTGTTCCCAACATTGGTGCCAACAAGCTTTGTTCACTTATCTTTACCATCCTCTGTTCTCTGAATAGATGCTCGATGTTGTCCTCAGTCATGAAACTAATTGTCCTCCTATAAATGTTGGTGTCAGGATTAAACATTTTTAACAAATCCATACCCATTATTAAATTACAAAAAACCATGTTAAACATCGATACGTCCCATTACAGCTCATCTCAATCAACAATTATAGCACATCCTATATACACAAAATATCCAAATTCACTTTCAATGAGAAGATTTTTCATTTTTAAAATAGAAGGAATAATTTCCAACATTAAACATATAAAATAAATAGGATGATAATCAATTAATGAATTCACCTATTTCAAGGAGAACTTTCCTATGGTTAGAATTCATAAGAACCATCCCTCTCACATTAAATAGTTCATCTCAATCACTGACAATCATCTTCCCAGTTCCATAAAATTGATTCATCGTTGCACTATTCTCTTTGTTTCCTTGATAAGATTTCCATGTTTGGGGAGTCATGGTATTTATAGAATCGTCATGGCTAACTCTACTCTACTGAAAAGTATGGTTCTGCTATCCTCACCATGTTAAAGTATATAATTCTTGTGATGCTTGAGAAGTGTCTCAAGAAACTGACCATAGAGTACTGAGTTGATAACGTTGAATATGTCCCATATTATTGTAATTATGACATTTTCTAGGTGTTTTCGTACACTCTATATTTATGTGGTCAAGTGAACCAAATTTAAAGAAACATGTTTTGCTCTTCGGTTGTGGAGGAAGGTTCACTGATCCATACGTCTGTTTCTAATTTCTGCTCCAACATTGAAAATAGGTGACACTTTTCTACTTAATCCCATCATTTGAGTTCTCATAATTCCCTGTGGGTAGAATCATACCTCTTCCCATAGATACTAAGACATCATTTTCTTCCATAGTTTATATGTTCACTATCTTGGTGTAATCTTTAATACATGGCACTGCAATCTTAGATCGAATATCTTGTCATAGACCTGATTCAATGATGAGTTCCTTCAAAGATGCAGTTGCAACATCATCTACTATCATGCATGAACCTTAAGAATATATGTCACCAGATTGTCCTCTAGATATACTAGTGAGCCTATGAAGTCAAAGATTTGATTCATCCCACTCTTCCACACCTCCTCCTTCTTAGGTTCAGCATCACCCTGGAATTTAGGTGGGTTCTTATTCATGAATTGGATGGTATGACCCACATGCCTTTGCTCATTCCTCTGATTCCATGTATGCATAGCATGAAAATCATGGAAAATACTTTGAACCAGCTCTTGTTAAACCTGTGGTTTAGGTGAAACCACATTTCCTACAGCTTCTTCAGGTTGGTATCAATGACGCCTTCAAGGTTCCATTTTCTAAACCAACAACAAACTCCATCAATCTCACTATCTAGAAACTTATGGATTATAATTTCAAATTATATCACATCAACTATCACAATTTTTTTTTTCCAAAATACCTTTTCTATTCTAAACATTTATGAAACATTAATTCGTTCTTTTGATAATTTAGCCACATTCAAAATATACCAAATATCCTAATTTCAAAATCGTTCATTGGAAATAAATTCTTCATTTTTAAAAAATTTAAACCTTCCACAAAATCAAAAATCGTTACTCCAAATGAAATTTTCTATCCTAGTGGGAAGTAATTCCTCTATAATTCATTCCATTCTCATCTCATTGTCTAATCTCATGACAATGAGATTTTCATCATTTTAGACATTTCCCCAAAACACTTATGTACCCAACTCCTAGTGAACATGAAGTTCAATATTAAAGGGTTATCTACGTCCTTTTATGATTTACATTTCATGTTCCAAAAATCATACTCCTAACAAATATTTCAACTCAAGAATAGACAAGAAGGAATTACAACCCCCAGACCAAGAACATAGATGAACACTGTTTAGGCATGGACCAAACAAGTTGATAACATTTAGACCTCAAAAGAAGGACCAGACTGATACCAATTGTAAATAGGTTCTAGTTCTCATTTGCTTGATAGTATAATGATTCATCGCACGACCTTACGTGACATCTCAATGATGCCAAAGGATGGAAATAAATTTAGAAGGGTTCTAAATAAAAGTGTGGGATAATTTACCCTTTATGAAATACACCAATTAATCAACAATAAATAACCAAACCATTCAATAAATTATGCATGGAAAAAATAAACAAAACAAAACAAGTTCATGTATCTCAAAACCACATCTAAGTGATCCATAATTAAATACCAAAATAATATCAAAGTACACAATGAATAAACATCTCAGGACTCTAAAGAACAACACGACTCCATACTCAATAAGATCAAATCCCCACTATCCCTGATATGCCCATGTATCACATGGTAGTGCTAAAGACATGGGAAACGTTACCTTTTCCCCTATCCAGGATGATAACATCTACAAAAGAACCAAGGATCCAAAGTATGGGTGAGTATAAAACTCGGTAGGTTTTATCCAATGATATCCCTACTCATTACACTATGATAGAAAAGTTATCCACATTTATATAAAACCGTTTATATAAAATAATTTCCAGAATCTATTTATAACAAAATATAAACAAGTTCCATAAATCGTTTGCAACTAAGTGAAAAAGAACTAAATTAAACCAGTTTCCAGCAAGATATTTTTTCAGAAAAATAACTAATCAAAACATAAAAGAAATTCTACTTATCATTTGGAATACCCCTTCCATACTTCACAACACACCCACCCATGCATGATTTGTTTGACAATTCTATACTTATGAACAGTCTCTCTTCTGATTACCTTGTGTCCCAGTGACACTCACCCCCAATCTAGGGTCACGTCCTTTATACCCTAATGGTACTTATCCCTTATTAAGGCCCATTAATCATGAACTCCCACCAACATAATTTATAATAATTCATTCCATTACCAAAATAATTCCCTTAAATAAATCATTCCCATTTATTCAAAACCAAATAACTACCAATTTCAAGAAACATTTCATTTCAATAAAAACATTTCTTTTATTGAAAACATATCATCCCATTTATTTTCCAATAATACAGAGAAATACCGTTTTAAAATCCATATTTTAAATGCAAAAACAAAATCACTCATTCAAAATCCCCAATTTTCCATATTTCACAACCATCACTCAAGAAGGCTTCCAACAAGTGTTCAAAAACCAAATCACAACACATTAAATGCCACAAATTTAATTTTAAATCAAAACAATCATTTCTTTTAAGTGGAGTCAATAATGAAGACTCCTACCTTGATGGTTTTGATGAAAACCCCAACGAATGAAGAATGAATGAGAAAACCAGGTCTATTCTCCAGGAACTCTCCTTTGATCTCTAATTCTAGCAATATCAATACCAAATCTAATCATATTTGGAATCCAGACACCTATATGTACCCATAATAGGAATAGATCTATGATACCATGATAAGAGGATATATAGATCTAATAATCCGATCAAGAATGATGAAGAATGATCCCATACCTCAAGAACTTGGGTTCGATTATATAAGGCCCCAACATTAAACCTTACATAATATTGAGTTATTACAAGATTACACATTGAGGATCTTTTCAGGTTTAGATTTTTAGATAATTAGATCATAAAACTTTCATTATATTCCACATTTAAACAAAGTGGTTACATAAAAGATAGTATTCATTTTTCCCATCAACATAAACATATTTAAATTAAAACATGGATTCTTTCTTGAAACTTCCTTGACACTATCACAATATCATGTACCATTCCCTTGACCTGTGAAAAACATTTCAAAAACATGGTATGAACATAAAAAACTCAGTAAAGGTTATAAAAAGTATGGAAAGGAAACATGAGTACATATATACATAAGAATGAAATCATACTTTACCCATAAAACATAAGCACTTTAACATACCTCATAAAATCATGAATAAATCATAGAAATCATAAGACATAAAGTTAATGTGTGGCATTCATAACATTCTTACGTAGGGAGTAAACCTCTTGGTTACGTTTGGAATACCCATAACAGTATATTCCCTAAATCTCTTCGGAGAAACCTTAACGTTTAACTCCTTCGCGTTACCCAATTCATTGGAGAGCTATATCGGGCTCACCCGCCCTTAGTTTATCACGGAACCACCCGTCTTCATAACAATGGCCAAGAACCATAACATAATAATAGAACATAACTTAAGCATAAAGGAAAGATAGCATTCCCATATTGCAATAACAATATAACATTTTAAGATATTGAAATAATGAATTCATTCTAAAAACCATTTTCAAAACCATTTAAAATATTTAATAAAGATATTTTTAAATCAAAGTGTCCCATACAACATTGAAGATTTAAACATTTTAAACCCTTAATATCCATATAAATAAATCCTTAATTTTTTTTTGAAAACATGGATATTAATGAGAAATATTTATAAGTATAAATCATTAAAACATTTAAAACGATATTTTAGTTAAAGGGTTTTTTACAAAATGAGAGACACTTGGATACAATAATTGAGGAATAACATTTTATAATATCATTAGAATAAAGGGATTCATGATATAATATTCCAAAGGACAGTATATACACCATATAAGAGTGAATTGGTGCATAACAACAATGAAGTCTCAATGTAAATGTAAATTGAGATGAAATCCATTATAAAGATGGTATCCTTAATTTAAGGATAAATCAATCTCATAATTATGTGTGAAAAATATAAATACACCCAATATAAGTGGATATTAAGTGTAAAATAATCAAAGTTCATTCACATATATTCAAAGGATGACATATTCAATAACTACATGTGGAACCCAAAGAAATCAAAATTGGGTAAAGAAGATCCCTTGACAGCCTAACGGCGTCACATCAAATTTTAGAAAAAAGAGTTGATGAGAGAGATAAGGGGTATCTCATCACTTGGACATAAAATTTACATAAATAAGGATATATAAGAACATATCCCCACTGAAAATTAAAAAGACATAACAAAAGAAGTCTTTTAAAAAGAGGAGGGTGAAAGGTTTCCTTACCGATTTGGGTAACTTTCGAAACATACACCCCATGAAAGAAGGACTATACAAAATTGATGTAAATACTCATAAACGAAATTATGTTACACAAAGATTAGAATAATGGACAGTACATACACCAATCAAAAGGAAATATTGGCAAATGTAGCATGAATCTCACGAAAACACAAAGTGAGATAAAAAGCCCCTTATGATATTCCGGCAGCCTAACGGGGCCAATTAAAACTTCCAAAATGGATTGATGAGAGAAAATAGGGTCTCTAATCATATGAACATAAAAGGTACAGTAAGAGTAATATAAAAGAACATCCCAATCATAAGAAATATGAGCTTAAAAGGAATGAAATAAAAGAGTGTTCCTAAAAAGAAAGAGAGGGGTAGGATCCCTTACCTCGGGTCCGACTTGACTCGATCGTTCTTTAACCTCATGAATAATAAACTTGAGTTAATTTATACTTTCTTAAGAACCTTTTCAAAGTTCATTGTTCCTTTTATATAACTTACTACCATGCTATGAACACTATGTAATTTATTAAGTTAATAATGGTCGTTTTGTAGATCATTGGTACTTGAGTCAAAAATAAACTCCTTATAATTACAAGTTGTTCATTAGGTAAAATATATAATTTATCTAGAATTACATTAATTATGTACATATCATATATATATCATATATATCCATTATATACATGCATTTATAATATTACATAATATTTAGAGGTAAGAAATGAAATGCACCGTTCATGGAGACGATAAGCCGTACGCACGCATGAACGCTACTTCCATTTATATTTATTATTTAATGGAATTAAAACATAATTATACATAATATTATTATAATTATAGTATGGTATCATATATATTATCAGTAAATCTATCCTTTATACGTACCACATATGGTATTAACGAATCAAATCACTTTTAAGGGGCGGTAGTCCGCACTTCCTAAAATGAAGATATCGAATTTAACCGTAATGGAAACCATAAAGGTATGCCATAAATGAAAAATAAAGATGCTTAAGTAAAACATAAACATATTATATATCATATATAAATAGAGTGACATCTTAATGGCCTCCTTTGAGGGTGTTAATGGAATATTGAACAATCATCGTTTCGTGAGGCACAAATTCACCATCCATAGAAACAGTATGTTCTATAACCATTAGATGTAGGTGTGTGTAAGTGTAGCTCGAATGATTCTTATAAAAACACCATAGTATATTGAAGATACTGTATTTGTTTCAAAATAAATGAATAAAAGGATTTTATGGGGTTGGGGAAGCAAAATAAAACAAAAGAACATAATTGAAGACATTACCTTAAAATCGGGTATCTCTCTTTGATTTGATCTCAAAGGCTTCCTTGGGAAGACTTATGCCCAAATTGAGGCTTCTAGGAGTAATAGTGGGATGTGGAGAGAAAAAAGAAACAGGTTTTGGCTGAGCCAACGGCTTCAGAGGTGTGGGTAAGGTGGTAGAGGTGGTGGCCTTTTATTAGAGGAGAGGAGGGGCACTCTTGGAATGTTACAAAATGTTACTTTATTTTCAAATTAGTTTCGGATTTTAAATGTCCCACATTGATGTATTTTGAGGATAAGGTGTTAAGGGTTCGAAATATACTCACCCAATAGGTCTTTGAGAAGTTTAAGTTATAGTTTTTTCATTATCTTTT
Organism: Viscum album; assembly: GCA_963277665.1. Taxonomy (NCBI): domain Eukaryota; kingdom Viridiplantae; phylum Streptophyta; class Magnoliopsida; order Santalales; family Viscaceae; genus Viscum; species Viscum album. Next base: position 1,685,076,360 of record OY728146.1, read on the forward strand.
CATTTTATTTAAATCCTTTATTAATGAGGTAATCGATGCATCATCATGATGTCATAAATAATTTAATTTATTTAATGTCAAAAAATTATAAAAAAAATATCATGATGGAAGAAATATTTTTATCTTTCTAATTAATATTTATAGTCAAAAATATTACTTGTGTAACCCCATTTAAAAATTGTTTTAGTAAAATAACACATGCTTGTGACATTTTTATTTTAACTTTAAATAAAAAGTTATTTATGTCATTGTACAACCAAAGTGGATCTAAGGGGTCCCCAAGTTGACCCATGGATTTTCTAGGTCGGCCATGACACATAAAATGAGGTTAGGACATGTTTCTAAGTCATTTCATATTATTAAAACATTATTTTTACCTTAAAATACACAAATTACCTCTAATCGCGAATAAAAACTTAAAAGTTACTATTCACAACAAAATTATTCTAATCCCATTGAACCACATTTTACATAATAATGACAACCATGTATGTCGCATTTTTGAAATTCAAATCACATAAGTGGTAAAGTTTCATTTAAATGAAAAATAAGTTTTTAAACTACCACTTAGTGGTTTCACTATTCATCAAAAATTGAAGTTTTTTAGAAAAATACCAAAAATTCACTGTAAGATATATTTGATATTCTGAATTCAATAATGATGTCTATTTTACAAAATTAAATACATATATGTTTTATTAATTAATTTAATAATTAATTCCCGCTGTCAAAACAAATAGCATGTTTTTAAGAAACAATATCTATTAAAAGATTGACACTAGTTTAAGTCCAATTTCAATGTGAAATTAATTCCAATGACCACCATTAGATTAAATGGTAAAAATATATTCTAAATACACATTAATATAAATTAAAAATATAATCTATCCATATAAATAAATCCGATTAAAAGGAGGTTTTGAATTAAAATGCAACATTTTCAATAAAAATGATCTTTATGGGAAAAATAACAAAATTTTACACAAAGTAAATATTGATGTCCAGATTATAAATAAGGATTTTATTTTGTCAAATAAAACATATAAAATTGTCAGAAGTATATTTATATAGGGTTCTCCATCAAAAGGCGGTTAATCGACCTTTTAAAGAATATTAGAAGATTTATGCTTAAAATTGGATTCATTTTCATTTTAAGCCTCCAACATTTATTGGATAAAAGTAAAAATATTTGAAAAACATATACAATTATTTTGTAGTTAGTTCCATTCATTCCCGCCATTACAACGGCTAGGCGTTAACTACCTTTTAAAATAATATTTTTTTATTATTATAGTGCAACGTAAGATTTCAATGAAACTCGTTGTTGCGTATTGGGTACGGCCTCGAGAAAAGCATTCCAATTAAAGAAATATTAATATTTTATTCAAAAATATGGATAAATATGAAAATTTCATATTCTTTATTTACCTGGGGTGTTGCATCTTTCCCCCCTTTTGGGAATTGCTTCCTCGTAATTTTAAAATTGGGCTTGGAAGCTTCATTGAAAATCCCACATCGGAACAAGAGTCAGTAAAACTATCACTATAAAAGAATGGGAGAGAAGTAAAAATGTCACCTGAGTTAACCCATACTAGGATTCCAAGTATGAAAATATTGATATGGATGAAAAAACAAAGGTTTATGTTCTGATGGAGAGTGATAGTAATCATGTCTAGGAGAAAGTTAACAAAAAAAATCACAAAAATGTGACGGGTTAAACTGTATTTCATTCCCCAGTAGGAAAAATTAACAGACAACATTTTTTTTAAGTTACTTTTCATTGTTGAATTTATTTATGAGCTTAACTAGAACATAAGGAATCATAATTAATTGTCATGTTGACTTTCAACTTTTACCAGATTTCTTACATGAACTCATATTTTCTCCAAAAGACCAGTATTTAGGATGACTTGTTCACATTAAGAGAGCTATAATCAACTTCTAGAGAATCACCTAATCTACAAAATAGAACTATATACTTCCCATGTCATTAGATCTTAACAAAAACTAAAACCAAAAATTCTAGTATGAGATCAGATAATACCCAAAAAGGATAATCCTTTATATATAAAAAATGTATTCTTAATCTCCAAAATTTGTCAAACAAAACACAAAGTTCAACAAAGACCATTCAATAAACATCTATCCATAAAATTCTACAAAGTAAAACAAACTAATATTAAAACCCAAAATGTATTAACCCGTAATTGCCTCAAATTCAAAGATCATATAAACCCAAATGGTTCTTTATAACTATATCCACAAAAGAACGGATAATTATTCCTTAAATAATATTTTCGTATATCAAACTTTCGGGTTACTATAAAAAGTATTCTAATGTAACCCCGTCATCAAAAGAGACTTAATACATCTAAGAATTTCACCATCCTAAAATCTACCATAACTCTTGAATCCCTTATATGACGACTTCTTACTTATTCAACATTCTTCATGATCCATTATCCATTCATTTTCAACTTATTCTGAAATACTTCTTTCGTACAAACAAAATCATGAATCATATCCTAAGATTCCAATAATAGGAAAACATATGTTAAGAAATAATCCATACCTTTCATTATTCATTGTCAGTTTATTCATCCTCAATAGGAATGGAATTAGGTATTGGTAAATGAATATTTGTACGATCTTGGTGACCCCATTCCCGAAACTTCTTTGTAGGACATGTGTTTTCATAATGACCATGCACACCACATTTAAAACATTCAATTGATCCTTCAGAAAGAACTTCTTTCCCTTTCCTAGAGTCAACTAGATGCTTCCTTTTTCCATGGCATGTTCTTGCTTTATGACCTTAATTTCCACACGTATAGTATCTTTCCGTCCCTTTGAAACATTTTAATATGTGTTTCTTTCCACATATTTGACACATGGGTTTTTGAACATACTTACCTTTATGATTATTACCTGAATATCCGTAGGGATTTGTTTCTCGCATATACGAAGCCTTAAAAAATCACTAAGGTTCAGGTGGTCAATCATGACTCCAGATAGTTGGTTGAGGATAACCACAAGAGTTCTCATTGCAGCTCCCATATCATTCAGTTGTTCTTTAATAAAACTGTCACAGTTTTCTTCAAATCCAATGTTACTTTGGTGCTTGCTAGATCCAGCCATTTACTAAAACCAAAAATGTCAGTGTGATTATATCAGTAAAATCATGAAATAAAAAAGAGAATGATAATAACCAAGATATACTTATCCAAGTTATCTCAAACTCATTCTAACTTTCAAAAAAAATGATGAATCCATCTAATATACTAACCATTGTGGTTATACACAACTTGTCACTTTTTATTAAACAACACTCTAACCTCTAAAGTTATCTAAACCGACCTCTGATACCAACTATAAGGCCCTAGCCTTAAACATTAATTAATCTTGAGCTATTACAAGATTATACATTGAGGATCTTTTCAGGTTTAGAGTTTTAGAGAATTAGATCATAAAAATTGCATTACATTCCACATTTAAACAAAGTGGTTACATAAAAGATAGTATTCATTTTTCCCATCAACATAAACATATTTAAATTAAAAATGGATTCTTTCTTGACATTTCCTTAACACTATCATCATATCAAGTACCCTTACCTTGACATGTGAAAAACATTTCAAAAACGTGGGATGTGCATAAAAAGCTTAGTAAGGGTTATAAAAAGTATGTAAAGGAAACATGAGTACAAATATACATAAGTATGAAATCATACTTTACCCATAAAACAGAAGCACTTTCACATACCTCATAAAATCATGAATAAATCTTAGAAATCATAAGACATAAAGGTAACTTGAGGCATTCATAACATTCTTATGTAGGGAGTAACCCTCTTGGTTACGTTTGGAATACCCATAACAGTATATTCCCTAAATCTCTTCGTAGAAACCTTAACCTTTAACTCCTTCGCGTTACCCAATGCATTGGAGAGCTATATCGGTCTCGCCCGCCCTTAGTTTATCCCGGAACCACCCGTCTTCATAAAAATGCCCAAGAACCATAACATAATCATAGCACATAACTTAAGCATAAAGGAAAGATAAAATTCCCATATTGCAATAACAATATAACATTTTAAGATATTGAAATAATGAATCCTTTCTAAAAACCATTTTCAAAACCATTTAAAACATTTAATAAAGAGATTTTTAAATCAATGTGTCCCATACCACATTGAATCTTTTAACATTTTAAACCATTAATATCTATATAAATAAATCATTAAAACCATTTTTAAAACATGGATATTAATGAGAAATATTTATAAGAATAAATCATTAAAACATTTAAAATGATATTTTAGTTAAAGGGTTTTTAACAAAATGAGAGACACTTGAATACAATAATTGAGGAGTAACATTAAATAATATCATGAGATTAAAGGGATTAATGATATAATTTTACAAAGGACTGTATATACACCATATAAGAGTGAATTGGTTCATAACAACAATGAAGTCTCAATGGAAATGTAAATTGAGATGAATTCCATTATAAAGAAGGTATCTGTAAATTAAGGATAAATCAATCCCATAATTATGTGTCAAAAAATATAAATACACCCAATATAAGTGGTTATTTAGTTTAAAATAATCAAAGGTAATTCACACATATTCAAAGTATGACATATTCAATAACTACATGTTAAACCCAAAGAAATCAAAATTGGGTTAAGAAGGTCCCTTGACAGCCTAATGGCATCACATCAAATTTTAGGAAAAGAGTTGATGAGAGAGATAAAGGGTATCTCATCACTTGGAAATAAAATTTATGGCAATAAGGATATATAATAACATATCCCCACATAACAAGATGAAAATTAAAAGACATAACAAAATAAGTCTTTTATAAAGAGGAGGGTGAAAGGTTCCCTTACCGATTTGGGTAACTTTAGAAACGTACACCCCATGAAAGAAGGACTATACAACAATGATGTAAATATTAATAAACGAAACTATGTTACACAAAGAGTATAGTAATGGAAAGTACATATACCACTCAAAATTAAATTTTGGAAAATGTAGCATGAATCTCAAGAAAACATAAAGTGAGATAAAAAGCCCCTTACGAAATTCCGGCAGCCTAACGGCGCAAATTAAAACTTCCAAAATGGATTGATGAGAGAAAATAGTGTCTCTAATCATATGAACATAAAAGGTACAGTAAGTGTAATATAAAAGAACATCCCAATCATAATAAAGATGAGCTTAAAATGAATGACATAAAAGAGTGTTCTTAAAAAGAAAGAGAGGGGTAGGATACCTTACCTCGGGTCCGACTTGACTCGATATTTCTTTAACCTCTTGAATAATAAACGTGAGTTAATTTCTACTTGATTAAGAACCTTTTACAAGTTCATTATTCCTTTTATATCACTTACTACCATGCTATGAACACTATGTGATTTTTTATGTTAATAATGGTCGTTTTGTAGATCATTGCTACTTGAGTCAAAAATAAACTCCTTATAATTACAAGTTGTTCATGTGGTAAAATATATATTATATCCAGAATTACATTCATTATGTAGATATCATATATATATCATATATATCCATTATATACATACATTTATAATATTACATAACATTTAGAGGTAAGAAATTAAATGCACCGTTCATGGAGACGGTAAGACGTACGTACACATTAACGCTACTTCCATTTAAGATTATTATTTAATGGAATTAAAACATAATGATAAATAATAGTATTATAATTATAGTATGGTATCATATATAATATCATTAAATCTATCCTTTATATGTACCACATTTGGTATTAACGAATCAAATCACTTTGAGGGGGCGGTAGTCCGCACTTCCTAAAATGAAGATATCACGTTTAACCGTAATTGAAACCATAAAGGTATGACATAAATGAAAAATAAATAAGCTTAAGTAAAACATAAACATATTATATATAATATATAAATATAGTTACATCTTAATGGCCTCATTTGATGGTGTTAATGGAATATTGAACAATCATCATTTCGTGAGCCAGAAATTCACCATCCACAGAAACAATATGTTCTTTAACCATTAGATGTAGGTGTGTTTAAGTGTAGTTATAATCCTTTTTATAACAACATCATAGTATATTGAAGATACTGGAGTTGTTATAAATGAATAAAAGGAGTTTATGGGGTTGGAGAAGAAAAATAAAACAAAAGAACACAAGTGAAGACATTGCCATAAAATCGGGTATCTCTCATTGATTTGAGTTCAAAGGCTTCCTTGGGAAGAATTCTACCCAAATTTAGGATTCTATGAGTAATAGAGGGATTTGGAGAGACAAAATGATCAGGGGTTGGCCGAGCCAAAGGCTTGATAGGTGTGGGTAAGGTGGTAGAGGTGGGGGCCTTTTATAAGAGGAGAGGAGGGGAACTTTTGGAATGTTACAAAATTTTACTTTATATTCAAATACGTTTCGGATTTAAAAGGTCCCACATTGATTTATTTCGAGGATAAGGTGGTAAGGGTTCAAAATATACTCATCCAATAGGTATTTGACAAGTGTAGGTTATAGTTTTAACATTATCTTTTCATTTTATTTAAATCCTTTATTAATGAGGTAATCAATGCATCATCACGATGTCATAAATAATTTATTTTATTTTATGTATAAAAATTATAAAAAAAATATCATGATGTATGAAATATTTTCAGATTTCTAATGAATATTTATAGTAAAAAATATGACTTGTATAACCACATTTAAAATTTGTTTTAGTAAAACAACTCATGCTTGTGACATTTTTATTTTAACTATAAATAAAATGTTATTTATGTCATTTTCCAACCAAAGTGGCTCCAAGGGGCCCCAAAGTTGACCCATGGATTGTATTGGTCGGCCATGACACATCCAATGAGGTTAGGACATGTTTCTAGGTCATTTCATATTATTAAAACATTATTTTTACCTTAAAATACACTAATTACCTCTAATCGCGATTAAAAACTTAAAAGTTACTATTCACCAAAAAATTATTTTAATCCCGTTGAACCACATTTTACATCCTAATGACAACCATGTATGTATGATTTTTGAAATTCAAATCACAGAAGTGGTAAAATTTCATTTTAATGAAAAATCAGTTTTTAAACTACCACTTAATGGTTTCACTATTCATCAAAAATTGAAGTCTGTCAAAAAAATACCAAAAATTCACCCTAAGATATATTTGATATTCCAAATTCAATAATGATGTCTATTTTAAAAACTTAAAAACATATATGTTGCATTAATTAATTTAATAATTAATTCCCACTGTCAAAACAAATAGCGTGTTTTTAAGAAACAATATCTATTAAAAGATTGACACTAGTTTAAGTGCATTTTCAAAGTGAAATTAATTCCAATGACCAACATTAGATTAAATGGTAAAAATATATTCTAAATACATTTTAATCTAAATTAAAAATATAATATATCCATATAAATTAATATTATTAATTGGAGGTTTTGAATTAAAATGCAACATTTTCAATAAAAATGATCTTTATCGGAAAAATAACAAAATTTTACACAAACTAAATTTTGATGTCCAGATTCTATAGAAATATTTTATTTTTTCAAATACAACATATAAAATTTTCAAAAGTATATTTAAGAAGGGTTCTCCATCAAAAGGAGGTTAATCGGCTTTTCATGAATATTATAAGATTTATGCTTAAAATTGGATTCATTTGCATTTTAAGCCTCCAACATTTATTGGAAAAAAGTAAACATATTTGACAAACATGTACAATTATTTTGTAGTTAGTTCCATTCATTCCCGCCATTACAACGGCTAGGCGTTAACTACCTTTTAAAATAATATTATTTTATTATTATAGTGCAACGTAAGATTTCAAAGAAACTCGTTGTTGCGTATTGGGTACGCCCTCGAGCATAGCATTCCCTTAAAAGTAATATTAATATTTTATTCAAAAATATGGATAAATATGAAAATTTCATATAGTTTATTTACATGGGGTGTTACATCCTTCCCCCCTTTTGGGAATTTCATCCTCGTAATTTTAAAATTGGGCTTGGAAGCTTCACTGAAAATCCCACATCGGAACAAGAGTCAGTAAAACTATCACTATAAAATAATGGGGGAGAAGTACAAATGTCACCCGAGTTAACCCATACTAGGATTCCAAGTATGAAAATATGGATATGGAGGGAAAAAAGGTTTATGTTCTGATGTAGAGTGATAGTAAACATGTCTACGAGAAAGCTAACAACAAGAAAATCACAAGCTTGTGATGGGTTAAACGGTATTTGATTCCCCAGTAGGAAAAATTAACGGACAACATTTTTGTTTTAAGTTACTTTTCATTGAGGAATTTATTTATGAGCTTAAATAAAACATCAGAAAGCATACTTAATTGTCATGTTGATTTTCATCTTTTACTAGATTTCTTACACGAACTCATATTTTCTCCAAAAGACGAGTATTTAGGATTACTTGTTCACATTAAGAGAGCTATAATAAACTTCTAGAGAATCAGCTAATCCACAAAAGAGAACTATATACTTCCCATGTCTTTAGACCATAACCAAAACTAAAACCAAAAAGGCTAGTATGAGATCAGATAATACCCAAAATGGATAATCCTTTATATAAAAAAATATATTCTTAATCTCCAAAATTTTTCAAACAAAACCCAAAGTACAACAAATACCATTCAATAAACATCTATCCATAAAATTCTACAAAGTAAAACAAACTAAGATTGAAACCCAAAATGTATTAACCAGTAATTGCCTCAAATTCAAGGATCATATAAACCCAAATGGTTCTTTATAACTATATCCACAAAAGAAAGGATAATTATTCCTTAAATAAAATTTTCGTATATCAAACATAATGGTTACTATAAAAAGTCTTTTAATGTAACCCCATCATCAAAAGAGACTTAATACATCTAAGAATTTCACCATCCTAAAATCTACCATAACTCTTGAATCCCTTATATGATGACTTCTTACTTATTCAACATTCTTCATGATCCATTAGCCATTCCATTTAAACTTATTATGAAATACTTCCTTCTTACAAAACAAAATCATGAATCATATCCTAAGATTCCAATAATAGGAAAACATATGTTAAGAAATAATCCATACCTTTCATTATTCATTTTTAGTTTCTTCATCCTCAATCGGAATGGCATTAGGTATTGGTAAATGAATATTTGTACGATCTTGGTGACCCCATTTCTGAAACTTCTTCATAGGATATGTGTTTGCATAATGACCATGTACACCACATTTAAAACATTCAATTGATCCTTCAGAAAGAACATCTTTCCCTTTCCGAGAGTCAACTAGATGCTTCCTTTTTCCATGGCAGGTTCTTGCTTTATGACCTCATTTCCACACCTATAGTATCTTTCTGTCCCTTTGAAACATTTTCCTATGTGTTTCTTTCCACATATTTGACACATAGGTTTTCAAACACACTTACCTTTATGATTATTACCTGAACTTCCGTAGGGATTTGTTTCTCGCATATACGATGCCTTATAAAAATAACTAAGGTTCAGGTGGTCAATCATGACTTCAGATAGTTGGTTGAGGATAACCATAAGAGTTCTCATTGCAGTTCCCATATCATTCAGATGTTCTTTCAGAAAACCTTCACAGTTTTCTTCAAATCCACTGTTACTTTGGTTCCTGATAGATCCAACCATTTACTAAAACCAAAAAGGTCAGTGTGAGTATATCAGTAAAATCATCAAATAAAAAAGAGGAAGATAAACACCAAGATATACTTATCCAAGTTATCTCAAACTCATTCTAACTTCTAAAAAAAATGATGACTCCCTCTAATATACTAACCATTGTGGTTATACACAACTTGTCACTTTTTTTTAAACAACACTCTAACCTCTAAAGTTATCTAAACTGACCTCTGATACCAACTATAAGGCCCCAGCCATAAATCTTACTTAATCTTGATTTATTACAAGATTACACATTAAGGATATTTATAGGTATAGAGTTTTAGAGAATTAGATCATAAAACTCGCATTACATTCCACATTTAAACAATGTGGTTACATAAAAGATAGTATTCATTTTTTCCATCAACATAAACATATTTAAATTAAAACATGGATTCTTTCTTGACACTTCCTTGACACTATCATCATATCATGTACCATTCCCTTGACCTATGAAAAACATTTCAAAAACATGGGATGAGCATAAAAAGCTCAGTAAGGTTTATAAAAAGTATGTAAAGGAAACATGAGTACATATATACATAAGAATAAAATCATACTTTACCCATAAAACATAAGACCTTTAACATAACTCATAAAATCATGAATAAATCATAGAAATCATAAACCATAAAGGTAACTTGAGGCATTAATAACATTCTTACATAGGGAGTAACCCTCTTGGTTACGTTTGGAATACCCATCATAGAATATTCCCTAAATCTCTTCATAGAAACCTTAATGTTTAACTCCTTCACGTTACCCAATTCATTGGAAAGCTATATCGGGCTCACCAGCCCTTAGTTTATCACGGAACCACCCATATTCATAACAATGCCTAAGAACCATAAAATAATCATAGCACATAACTTAATCATAAAGGAATGATAACATTCCCATATTGGAATAACAATAAAACATTTTCAGATATTGAAATATTGAATCCCTTCTAAAAACCATTTTCAAAACCATTTAAAACATTTAATAAAGATATTTTTAAATAAAAGTGTCCCATACCACATTTAATATTTTAACATTTTAAACCATTAATATCCATATAAATAAATCCTTAAAACCATTTTGAAAACATGGATATTAATGAGAAATATTTATAAGAATAAATCATTAAAACATTTAAAACGATATTTTAGTTAAAGGGTTTTTAAAAAAATGAGAGACACTTGAATACAATAATTGAGGAATAACATTTAATAATATCATGAGAATAAAGGGATTCATGATATAATATTCCAAAGTACAGTATATACACCATATAAGAGTGAATTGGTGCATAACAACAATGATGTCTCAATGGAAATTTAAATTGAGATGAAATCCATTATAAAGATGGTATCCTTAAATTAAGGATAAATCAATCTCATAATTATGTGTGAAAAATATAAATACACCCAATATAAGTGGATATTAATTGTAAAATAATCAAAGTTCATTCACACATATTCAAAAGACAACATATTCAATAACTACATGTTGAACCCAAAGAAATCAAAATTGGGTTAAGAAGTTCCCTTGACAGCCTAACGACATCACATCAAATTTTAGAAAAAGAGTTGATGAAAGATATAAAGGGTATCTCATCACTTGGACATAAAATTTACAGCAATAAGGATATATAAGAACATATCCCCACATAATAAGATGAAAATTAAAAGACATAACAAAAGAAGTCTTTTAAAAAGAGGAGGGTGAAAGGTTCCCTTACCGATTTGGGTAACTTTCGAAACGTACACCCCATGAAAGAAGGACTATACAACATTGATGTAAATACTCATAAACTAAAGTATGTTATACAAAGAGTGGAATAATGGACAGTACATACACCACTCAAAACGAAATAATTGAAATTGTAGCATGAATCCAACGAAAACACAAAGTGAGATAAAAAGCCCCTTACGAAATTCCGGAAGCCTAATGGCTCCAATTAAAACTTCCAAAATGGATTGATGAGAGAAAATAGGGTCTCTCATCATATGAACATAAAATATATAGTAATATTAATATAAAATAACATCCCAATCATAGGAAAGATGAGCTTAAAAGGAATGACATAAAAAAGTGTTCTTAAAAAGAAAGAGAGGGGTAGGATCCCTTACCTCGGGTCCGACTTGACTCGATCATTCTTTAACCACCTAAATAACAAACATGAGTTAATTTCTACTTGATTAAGTACCTTTTAAAAGTTCATTATTCCTTTTATATCACTTAATACCATGCTATGAACACTATGTAATTTTTTAAGTTAATAATGGTCGTTTTGTAGATCATCGCTACTTGAGTCAAAAATAAACTCCTTATAATTACAAGTTGTTCATGTGGTAAAATATCTATTATATCCAGAATTACAATCATTATGTAGATATCATATATATATCATATATATCAATTATATACATGCATTTATAATATTACATAACATTTAGAGGTAAGAAATGAAATGCACCGTTCATGGAGACGATAAGCCATACGTACGCATGAATGCTAATTCCATTTCTATTTCTTATTTAATGGAATTAAAACATAATGATACATAATAGTATTATAATTATTGTATGGTATCATATATAATATCATTAAATCAATCCTTTATACGTACCACATATGGTATTAACGAATCAAATCACTTTGAGGGGGCGGTAGTCCGCACTTCCTAAAATTAAGATATCGTGTTTAACCATAATGGAAACCATAAAGGTATGCCATAAATTAAAAATACAGAAGATTAAGTAAAACATAAAATTATTATATATCATATATAAATATAGTGATATCTTAACGGCCACCTTTGAGGGTGTTAAGAGAATATTGAACAATCATCGTTTCGTGAGGTAGAAATTCACCATCCATAGAAATAGTATGTTCTTTAACCATTAGCTGTAGGTGTGTGTAAGTGTAGCTCGAATCCTTATTATAACAACATCCTAGTATATATAAGATACTGGAGTTGTTTCAAAAGAAATGAATAAAAATAGTTTATGGGGTTGTAGAAGCAAAATAAAACAAAAGAACACAAGTGAAGACATTACCTTAAAATCGGGTATCTCTCTTTGATTTGAGCTCAAAGGCTTCCTTGGGAAGACTTATGCCCAAATTTAGGATTCTATGAGTAATAGAGGGATGTGGAGAGACAAAATGAGTAGGGTTTGGCCGAGCCAAAGTCTTGCGAGGTGTGGGTAAGGTGGTAGAGGTGGGGGCCTTTTATAAGAGGAGAGGAGGGGTACTCTTGGAAAGTTACAAAATGTTACTTTATTTTTAAATGAGTTTCGGATTTTAATGGACCCAAATTAATGTATTTTGAGGATAAGGTGGTAAGGTTTCGAAATATACTCATCTAATAGGTCTTTGACAAGTGTAAGTTATAGTTTTAACATTATATTTTCATTTTATTTAAATCCTTTATTAATGAGGTAATCACTGCATCATCATGATGTCATAAATAATTTAATTTATTTAATGTCTAAAAATTATAAAAAAATATCATGATGTAAGAAATATTTTTAGATTTCTAATGAATATTTATAGTCATAAATATAACTTTTATAACCCCATTTAAAAATTGATTTAGTAAAACAACTCATGCTTGTGACATTTTTATTTTATCTTTAAATAAAAAGTTATTAATGTCATTTTCCAACCAAAGTGGCTCCAAGGGGTCCCCAAGTGGACCCATGGATTGTCTTGGTCGGACATGAAACATCCAATGAGGGTAGGACATGTGTCTATTTAATTTCATATTATTAAAACATTATTTTTACCTTAAAATACACCAATTACCTCTAATCGCGATTAAAAATATAAAAGTTACTATTCACCAAAAAATTATTTTAATCCCATTGAACCACATTTTACATCCTAATGACAACCATGTATGTCATATTTTTGAAATTCAAATCACAGAAGTGGTAAAGTTTCATTTAAACGAAAAATCAGTTTTTAAACTACCACTTAGTGGTTTCACTATTCATCAAAAATTTATGTTTTTTAGAAAAATACCAAAAAATCACCATAAGCTATATTTGATATTCCGAATTCAATAATGATGTCTATTTTACATAATTAAAAACAAATATGTTGCATTAATTAATTTAATAATTAATTCCTGTTGTCAAAACAAATAGCATGTTTTTAAGAAACAATATTAATTAAAAGATTGACACTAGTTTAAGTCCAATTTCAAAGTGAAATTAATTCCAATGACCACCATTAGATTAAATTGTAAAAATATATTCTAAATACACTTTAATATAAATTAAAAATATAATCTATCCATATAAATAAATCATATTAAAAGGATGTTTTGAATTAAAATGCAAAATTTTCAATAAAAATGATCTTTATCGGAAAAATAACAAAATTTTACACAAAGTAAATTTTGATGTCCAGATTCTAAAGAAGGATTTTATTTTGTCAAATACAACATATAAAATTGTCAAAAGTATATTTAAAAATTTTTCTCCATCAAAAGGTGGTTAATCAACCTTTTAAAGAATATTAGAAGATTTATGCTTAAAAGTGGATTTATTTGCATTTTAAGCCTCCAATATTTATTGGATAAAAGTGAAAATATTTGACAAACATATACAATTATTTTGTAGTTAGTTACATTCATTCCCGCAATTACAATTTCTAGGCATTAACTACCTTTTAAAATAATATTATTTAATTATTATAGTGAAACGTAAGATTTCAAAGAAACTCGTTGTTGCGTATTGGGTACGCCCTCGAGCATAGCATTTCCTTTAAAGTAATATTAATATTTTACTCCAAAATATGGATAAATATCAAAATTTGATATTTTTTATTTACCTGGGGTGTTACATCCATCCCCCCTTTTGGTAATTGCGTCCTCGTAATTTTAAAATTGGGCTTGGAAGCTTCATTGAAAACCCCACATTGGAACAAGAGTCAGTAAAACTATCACTTTAAAAGAATGGGAGAGAAGTACAAATGTCACCCGAGTTAACCCATACTAGGATTACAAGTATGAAAATATGGATATGGAGGGAAAAACAAAGGTTTATGTTCTAATGTAGAGTGATAGTAAACATGTCTAGGAAAAAGTTAACAACAAGAAAATCATAAACTTGTGATGGGTTAAACGTTATTTGATTCCCCAGTAGAAAATATTAACAGACAACATTTTTGTTTTAAGTTAATTTTCATTGAGGAATTTATTTATGAGCTTAACAAAAACATAAGGAAGCATACTTAATTGTCATGTTGACTTTTAACTTTTACTAGATCTCTTACACGGACTCATATTTTCTCCAAAAGAAGAGTATTTAGGATGACTTGTTAACATTAAGAGAGCTATAATCAACTTCTAGAGAATCAACTAATCCAAAAAAGAGAACTATATACTTCCCATGTATTTAGACCTTAACCAAAACTAAAACCAAAAAGGCTAGTATGAGATCCGATAATACCCAAAAAGGATAATCCTTTATATATAAAAAATCTATTCTTAATCTCCAAATTTTTTCAAACAAAACCCAAAGTTCAACAAAGACCATTCAATAAACATCTATCCATAAAATTCTACACAGTAAAACAAACTAAGATTGAAACCCAAAATGTATTAACCATTAATTGCCTCAAATTCAGGGATCATATAAAACCAAATGGTTCTTTATAAATACATCCACAAAAGAAAGGATAATTATTCCTTAAATAAAATTTTCGTATATCAAACATCAGGGTTACTATAAAATGTCTTCTAATGTAACCCCATCATCAAAAGAGACTTAATACATCTAAGAATTTCACCATCCTAAAATCTACCATAACTCTTGAATCACTTATATGATGACTTATTACTTATTCAACATTCTTCATGATCCATTAGCAATTCCTTTTCAACTTATTCTGAAATACTTCTTTCCTACAAACAAAATAATGAATCATATCCTAAGATTCCAATAATAGGAAAACATATATTAAGAAATAATCCATTCCTTTCATTCTTCATTGTCAGTTTCTTCATCCTAAATCAGAATGGCATTAGGTATTGGTAAATGAATATGTGTAGGATATTGGTGACCCCATTCCCGAAACTTCTTCATAGGACATGTGTTTGAATAATTACCATTCACACCACATTTAAAACATTCAATTGATCCTTCAGAAGGAACTTCATTCCATTTCCTAGAGTCAACTAGATGCTTCCTTTTTCCATGGCAGGTTCTTGCTTTATGACCTTCATTTCCACACCTATAGCATCTTTCTGTCCCTTTGAAACATTTTCCTATGTGTTTCTTTCCACATATTTGACACATAGGTTTTCGAACATACATAACTTTATGATTATTACCTGAACTTCCATAGGGATTTTTTTCTCACATATATGATGCCTTATAGAAATCACTAACGTTCAGGTGGTCAATCATGACTCCAGATATTTGGTTGAGGATAACCACAAGAGTTCTCATTGAAGATCCCATATCATTCAGTTGTTCTTTCATAAAACCTTCACAGTTTTCTTCAAATCCACTATTACTTTGGTGCCTGCTAGATCCAGCCATTTACTAAAACCAAAAAGGTTAGTGTGAGTATATCAGTAAAATCATCAAATAAAAAAGAGGAAGATAAACACCAAGATATATTTATCCATGTTATCTCAAACTCATTCTAACTTTCAAAAAAAAATGATTACTCCATCTAATATACTAACCATTTTGGTTATACACAACTTGTCACTTTTTCTTAAACAACACTCTAACCTTTAAAGTTATCTAAACCGACCTCTGATACCAACTATAAGGCCCCAGCCTTAAGCCTTACTTAATCTTGAGTTATTACAAGATTACACATTGAGGATCTTTTCAGGTTTAGAGTTTTAGAGAATTAGATCTTAAAACTTGCATTACATTCCACATTTAAACAAAGTTGTTACATAAAATATAGTATTCATTTTTCACATCAACATAATGATATTTAAATTAAAACATGGATTCTTTCTTGAAACATACTTGAAACTATCATCATATCATGTACCATTCCCTTGACCTGTGAAAAACATTTCAAAAACTTGGGATGAGCATAAAAAGCTCAGTAAGGGTTATAAAAAGTATTGAAAGGAAACATGAGTACATATATACATAAGAATGAAATCTTACTTTACACATAAAACATAAGCACTTTAACATAACTCATAAAATCATGAATAAATCGTAGAAATCATAAGACATAAAGGTAACTTGGTGCATTCATAACATTCTTATGTAGGGATTAACCCTCTTGGTTACATTTGGAATACCCATCACAGTATATTCCCTAAATCTCTTCAGAGAAACCTTAACATTTAACTCCTTCGCATTACCCAATGCATTGGAGAGCTATATCGGGCTCACCCACCCTTTGTTTATCACAAAAGCACCCGTATTCATAACAATTCCCAAGAACCAAAACATAATCATAGCACATAACTTAATCATAATGGAAAGATAACATTCCCATATTGCAATAACAATATAACATTTTAAGATATTGAAATAATGAATCCATTCTAAAAACCATTTTCAAAACCATTTAAAAAATTTAATAAAGATATTTTTAAATCAAAGTGTCCCATACCACATTGAAGCGTTAAAAATTATAAACCATTAATATACATATAAATAAATCATTAAAACCATTTGGAAAACATGGATATTAATGAGAAATATTTATAAGAATAAATCATTAAAACATTTAAAATGATATTTTAGTTAAAGGGTTTTTAACAATATGAGAGACACTTGAATACAATAATTGAGGAATAACATTTAATAATATCATGAGAATAAAGTGATTCATGATATAATATTCCAAAGGACAGTATATACACCATATAAGAGTGAATTTGTTCATAACAACAATGAAGTCTCGACAGAAATGTAAATTGAGATGAAATCCATTATAAAGATGGTATCCTTAAATTAAGGATAAATCAATCTCATAATTATGTGTGAAAAATATAAATACACCCAATATATGTGGATATTAAGTGTAAAATAATCAAAGGTCATTCACACATATTCAAATGATGACATATTCAATAACTACATGTTGAATCCAAAGAAATCAAAACTGGGTTAAGAAGTTCCCTTGACAGCCTAACGGTGTCACATCAAATTTTATAAAAAGAGTTGATGAGAGAGATAAAGGTTATCTCATCACTTGGACATAAAATTTATGGCAATAAGGATATATATGAACATATCCCCACATAATAAGATGAAAATTAAAAATACATAACAAAATAAGTCTTTTAAAAAGAGGAGGGTGAAAGGTTCCCTTACCGATTTGGGTAACTTTCGAAACATACACCCCATGAAAGAAGGAATATACAACATTGATGTAAATACTCATAAACAAAAGTATGTTACACAAAGAGTTGAATAATGGACATTACATACACCACTCAAAAGGTAATATTGGCCAATGTAGCATGAATCTCACGAAAACACAAAGTGAGATAAAAATCCCCTTACGAAATTCTGGCAGCCTAACGACGCCAATTAAAACATCCAAAATGGATTGATGAGAGAAAATAGGGTACCTAATCATATGAACATAAAAGGTACAGTAAGATTAATATAAAATAACATCCCAATCAAATGAAATATTATCTTAAAAGGAATAACATAAAAGAGTGTTCTTAAAAAGAAAGAGAGGGGTAGGATCCCTTACCTCGGGTCCGACTTGACTCGATCGTTCTTTAACCTCATGAATAATAAACTTGAGTTAATTTATCCTTGCTTATTAAACTTTTCCATGTTCATTATTCCTTTTATATAACCTACTACCATGCTATGAACACTACATAAAGTTTTAAGTTAATAATGGTTGTTTTGTAGATCATTGCTACTTGAGTCAAAAATAAACTCCTTATAATTACAAGTTGTTCATGTGGTAAAATATATAAGTTATCCATATTTACATTCATTATGTAGATATCATATATATATCATATATATCCATTATATAAATGAATTTATAATATTACATAACATTTAGAGGTAAGAAATGAAATGCACTGTTCATGGAGACGGTAAGTCGTACGTACGCATGAACGCTACTTCCATTTATATTTCTTTTTTAATGGAATTAAAACATAATGATACATAATATTATTATAATTATAGTATGGTATCATATATAATATCAATAAATATATACTTTATATGTACTACATATGGTATTAACAAATCAAATCACTTTGATTGGGCGGTAGTCCGCACTTCCTAAACTGAAGATATCGCGTTTAACTATAATGGAAATCATAAAGGTATGCCATAAATGAAAAATACATAAACTTAAGTAAAACATAAACATATTATATATCATATATAAATATAGTGACATCTAAATGGCCACTTTTTAGGGTGTTAAATGAATATTGAAAAATCATCGTTTCATGAGGCAGAAATTCACCATCCACAGAAACAGTATGTTCCTTAACCATTAGATGTAGGTGTGTGTAAGTGTAGCTCTAATACTTCTTATAAAAACATCCTAGTATATATAGGATAATTTATTTGTTTCAAAAAAAATTAATAAAAGAATCTTATGGGGTTGGAGAAGCAAAATAAAACAAAAGAACACAAGTGAAGACATTACCTTAAAATCGGGTATCTCTCTTTGATTTGAGCTCAAAGGCTTCCTTGGGAAGACTTCTGCCAACATTGAGGATTCTAGGAGTAAGAGAGGTATTTGTAGAGACAATATGAGTAGGGGTTGGCCGATCCGAGCCAAAGGCTTGAGAGGTGTGGGTAAGGTGGTAGAGGTGGGGGCCTTTTATAAGAGGAGAGGAGGGGCACTCTTGGAAAGTTACAAAATGTTACCTTATTTTCAAATGAGTTTCGGATTTTAAAGGTCCCACATTGATTTATTTCAAGGATAAGGTGGTAAGGGTTAGAAATATACTCATCCAATAGGTCTTTGACAAGTGTAATTTATAGTTTTGACATTATCGTTTCATTTTATTTAAATCTATTATTAATGAGGTAATCGCTGCATCATCATGATGTCATAAATAATTTAATTTCTTTAATGTCTAAAAATTATAAAAAAATATCATGATGTAAGAAATATTTTTAGCTTTATAATTAATATTTATATTCCAAAATATGACTTTCATAACCCCATTTAAATATTTTTTTAGTAAAATAACTCATGCTTGTGACATTTTTATTTTACCTTTAAATAGAAAGTTATTTATGTCATTTTCCAACCAACGTGGCTCCAAGGGGTCCCCAAGTTGACCCATGGATTGTCTTGGTCGGCCATGACACATCCAATGAGGGTAGGACATGTTTCTAGGTCATTTCATACTATTAAAACATTATTTTTACCTTAAAATACACTAATTAACTCTAATCGCGATTAAAAACCTAAAAGTTACTATTCACCATAAAATTATTTTAATCTCATTGAACCAAATTTTACATCCTAATGAAAACCATGTATGTAGGATTTTTTAAATTAAAATCACAGAAGTTGTAAAGTTTCATTTAAATGAAAAATTAGTTTTTAAACTACCACATAGTGGTCTCACTATTCATCAAAAATTGATGTTTTTCAGAAAAATACCGAAAATTCACCCTAAGATATATTTGATATTCCAAATTCAATAATGATGTCTATTTTACAAAATTAAAAACATATATGTTGAATTAATTAATCTAATAATTAATTCCTGCTATCAAAACAAATATCGTGTTTTTAAGAAACAATATCTATTAAAAGATTGACACTCGTTTAAGTCCAATTTCTAAGTGAAATTAATTCAATGACCAAAATTAGATTAAATGGTAAAAATATAATCTAAATGCACTTTAATCTAAATTAAAAATATAATCTATCCATATAAATAAATCAGTTTAAAAGGAGGTTTTGAATTAAAATGCAACATTTTGAATAAAAATGATCTTTATCGGAAAAATAACAAAATTTTACACAAAGTAAATTTTGATGTCCATATTATAAAGAAGGATTTTATATTGTCAAATACAACATATAAAATTTTCAAAAGTATATTTAAAAAGGGTTCTCCATCAAAAGGCGGTTAATGAACCTTTTAAAGAATATTAGAAGATTTATGCTTAAAATTTGATTCATTTGAATTTTAATCCTCCATCATTTATTGGATAAAAGTAAAAATATTTGACAAACATATACAATTATTTTGTAGTTAGTTCCGTTCATTCCCGCCATTACAACTGATATGCGTTAACTACCTTTTAAAATAATATTATTTTATTATTATAGTGCAACGTAATATTTCAACGAAACTCGTTGTTGCGTATTGGGTACGCCCTCGAGCATAGCATTCCCTTTAAAGTAATATTAATATTTTATTCAAAAATATGGATAAATATGAAAATATCATATCTTTATTTACCTGGGGTGTTACATATTCGCCAATGGAATCCTTTGGATTGCATATGGACTGATGATAGAACCTTTATTGGCCTTAGGAGAAGTAAAATCTTGATTTATTACTAGTTAAGAGAAAAAATGAGCCACTTAGAGGCCAAAACGTGTGAGATCCACTTTTTATGATCTTACATAAACCATCTGCACAGTTTGTTCCTAAAGTTAGAAAAACAGTGTGCTAACCATGAGTTTTCTACTGCCTAGGAAGACCCTCGCACGACTTCCATGAATGGTCTCCCTAACCTTTCTCCAACCGTGACGGAGCTACTAGCTCATGAGGACCATTGTTCCTGGTTTCGATAGATGGTTTGGAAAACTATGTGCCTCCTGTGCAACTTCACTTTTTCCCCAAAACAGATTCTAATGTTCTCCCAAATCCTCCAATATTTGACCATAAACATTATAACCACACAAAAAAATCATGTAACTGTTACATCCCAGAAAACTGGGGTACTACAGTAGTGATCCTTAGGTTCCTATCACGGTATTCCATTTTCTCTATTCTCCTCCACCTAGCTGTCCCCCACAAGGCCATTTACGTTAACTGGTCCCCTTGTGAAATATACAAATGCACTAAAATTCTTGTATAGGTTGTGTACATGACTCATTCGGACACCACCAATGTGTACTTGACTGATGTGATCAAAAATTAAAAGTGTCTACTATAATTATAATAAATGTTTAATAAAAATAAATATATAACATAGAACCGAGTGGTTTCACGCTTACCATGTCTCCACAAACCCCTGGTTGTACCTACATTGTCTCTATGTAGGAAGGATATCCATGGTATGTCATAATATTAAAGGACTAGTACTTCACTCAAAATTTACCTGTCAATAATCATAATTCATTGTGTGAGATCCCCCATAAGGTCCCTGTATCCCAACTCTATCATGGGTCAGGTCCCTCAGGTTATGCCCCCAGGTCATCACACCCCATAAATGCCTCAGAGGAGGCCCCTAGGATGGACAACTCGTCATGTAAGGCCACTAGGCTGTCATGCACCTCATGTGGTACATCAGGTTAGGCCCCAAGGACAACATGCATCATACCCTATGATCAAGTCAATATTCATCATCATTGTAAACCCCAAACACTTCCCCACTATAGGAATCACATCACAGGGTGGTCCACTTATCTCAAGTACAAAACAAAAACACAATGGAAAGGGTATCAGACAATATAATGTGTGTTGAGAAATCCAAAATAATATATCATAATGAGAAATAAATTAGAAATACATTACAAAATGTGATCATAACCAAACATGGAAACCAGATACTAAATCAATACTATTGGAATAAATTATCATTATATGTATCATTGTTTACACAGTCATCCACATGTGTTCAGAATCAAGCATGATCATCATATATTCCAACACAATAATCATATACTAGAATCATTTGTAAATAAGAGCATAAGAGAGTAAGGAAAATCTTCCTCAATGTCATTCATATTAATGGCAAGAATAAACCACCATGTGTGGTTCAAAAGAGAGGGTGGAAACCTCCACAGTCAAGAACACCTCCTCATAGGGATTATTATCATAGGTTCTATCACATTAACTTTCATCGTTCATCAAAAGATCCTATAACCAAAACCAAATATTTTATTTCAATAAAAAATAAAATATTACTTGTGTTGATACTTCCTCCATCTTGTATAATTTTTTAGTATTCATTTTAAGCCAATGTATACATTCACAATATATTTCTCAAAATAATTACAAAAAAAACATTTGATATCATAATCTCTCTATATCAAATCAATGAAAAAGTTGGTAGCCTTTTGTAATTATTCATTTACAAACCATAAAATTATATTAATGTAAATTTCATAAATTATCCTTTTATGATTTTATTATTATAATTTAATAAAAATGAATCATTTATAAATAATGTGCTAATATTTTGAAAATTATTCTATAATGTTTCTATTGATATTATAGTGAAATTATATTCGTGTTGTTCTTGGTAGTTATCTTTTTGTAATACAAATATTTATCCATTTATAATTTCTCTAATAATTATCACGTGATAATTAACTTATAACTATCCTTTCATAATTTTTATAATATTATCTTTGAAAATCATATGAAATAATCATTTAATAATTTATTATAATTATTACATGATAATTTTTCTTTATTATTCTTTGATAATTTATTATAATTATCTTTTGATAACTTAAAAAAATTAACCATTGATAATATTCATTAAAATTATAATTCGATTTTCTTGTGGAATTATCTTTGATAAATACTAGGATATAATGTTATATTATTCAACCAATTACTTTTCCAAAATATTTTATAATTAAAAATTAGACTAGAAAAAAAAATGAAATAAATAAACACATTATTTCAAAAATGTGGAATGTAAGATAAAATAAATAATATGAAAAAAAAATTAAATACCCATATCCACCTCCTTCCTCAGGCGTGGCACACCAAGGAATTACAAGACTCCACCGTGTGACTGGATCTAGGAGTAAGGAATTGACGGAGGCTTCAGCGATCGTACACTGGGAGCTTCCAAACATGTCAGAATGTGTGATTAATGTGATTTAGTGGACGGTCGTGTGAGGGAGGTTGGTTTTTGGGGACCTTTCATAAGGATAACATTAGAGAGAGAGAAACAAACAAAATTAATATAAATAATAAAAAATTAGTCAGAATAAACGAAATATGATAAAAAATATTACCCTCATCATAATGTTAACAAAAAATGAAACACATAAAGGATTTTCCGTGCCAAGGGTAAAACATTAATTTAGAACTTAATTTGTAGTATCTAATTTCATAAATGAAACACCATAAGGGAGATACATTCTTTTTTCATATAAATTACAATAAAAATATTAAATAAAACACCTTGACATATGATTTGACCAAACACCCATTGCACGCAATGATTATGTTGCGTGTCGGGTAAATATCACATAGCAGACCTAATAGTGATCTTGTATTTCCCATTTAGGACATCATTATGAGGATATTCCATTATTCTAGAAAAAATAACATGTGCATGATATATTATATTTAATATTTTTTTTAATTTTTTTAATGAGGCTCCATAAGACTCAAAATCTCATGCTAAATCTACACCAAACTCCCAAAATATTCTATAGTATATTCCAAGGTGTTGTTGTGATTTTTACCCTTATGTAAGGCCTTTATATCATTTATTAATTGATTTTTATTGAAAATTTATATTTCCACCTAAAAATACTCATAAATTATTAACAAAAAGGGTGTTGTAATAATTAAAAATTCAGGATATTATATGTCTATGGGCTTCATACAGTGATCCATGATGTGACTTCTCCTTCCCCAAATGAGGCAGTGTTTTCCCTATTGTATAGCGCACATTTTGTTCATCTTTGATTTGTATTGATTATCAATACTCTTCTGATTTTCACCCAATGATGACTAATTTGTGGTTTTTATATTCTATGTATTGTTCATATGAATTTTGATAGTGTCATACTTAAATGATTTATACTTTCGTACCTCTTAACTATGATCATTTCCATCCAAAATTCCATAAATATTCGTTAAAATTTTAAAATTGTTTGTAAATTTCAAACTCATCCTTTCCTTCTATAAACGTTTCTTCATCTACTTTTCCCCCCTTGATGTAGGATTACATTAATTTTTAGATAAAAATATATTATTATAGAAATTATATTCAATGTACCTGAATCTAACATAGAACAAATAGTAACAATAAAATATAGATATTTTTTTGAGTAATGGTCTAACATGATTGTAATGATTCTTTTTTATGTTTCTTTTTATTCTTATGATTTGAATCTTTAGGCCAGAATATTATTTTACACTTATTTTCATCACCCAAAATGAAGTGTAGTATTTTCACTTCCATTCAATATCCATTTTCTCCCAGGTTTCTATTTTTAACTGTCACTATGTATAAGATCAGAATTATCCCACATAAATTTATATAAATTGATGGTACCTTAAGATTATAAACTACCTGATATTGAACATTTGATTATTTCAACTTGTTATTTCCACCGATTAGAGGTATTTTAAGAAATTATACCACCATAGATGTTTGTGTGGTTATAGTAGTTGTAGTAATAACTCTTATATCATATTTGTTTTTGAGAGTCAACAGGAACATGTTCATTATTTTATGGTTTGACTCCAATTTCAAATGAGTTCATATATATAATGAATTTGACATCCAACATTGAATTTAGGGTATCCTTCCATTCTTTCTTGATCTTTATAACATCTTCAACATAAATTTTATGTTTCATATTTTTCAGTGTGTCAATCTCCTTAATATTGTTTTCTTTTATTTCATGTTGATCATATTTTTTTTAAATATTGATTAAATTATTTATTCTAATTCATGTCTTTCCTTTTCAAAAACATTGTTGGAATATGTTTTTTACTGAATTCTATTTAGCCTATTATTTCTCAAAATTGGAGTATTTTCTCTTTTTTCAACATATCTACTTCTTTGACTCCAATTTGTTTAGAGATATTGATGTTGGTTTTCGTTATTTCATTATTTTATATGAGAAAGTTCTATGTGTCTTCTTCAAAATCCTAAAATCTATCACTTTTGGAAATAGATTGTTCAGTGAGTTCAACACATGTCTTAACCCATTATTCCAATTAACTATTTTTTTCAAAGATTTTTATTCTAAATTGGAAATCTCATATTGTAAGGTATTCCTTAAAAATATATAACTAGCATTGTATAATGAATTATCTTCAGCAGGTGTACATGAGTATTGTTTTTTAGAAATTATTGTAACAACATATCTAATACATCTACATCAGCATATAAGGTAGATTTATTTTTCATCTCCATAGAATTTGAACGAACTACAACATATTTGAATTCAATGAATGACTTGTCTTACTTAATAATAATGAATTGGATAACTTATTTATCATTCTCTTGGAAAAAGAGGGATATAATCTTCATACTTCTCAATTCATTCTTCTTTTTTTTCGTCAAGATCTAGGATGAGATATATTTTTAATATACTTTATATCTAAAACCTCCATGTTTTCACTTCATTTGGAATGTAGAATAAAAATAAAAAAATTCAATGAATAAAAAATCATAGAATCCAATTAGAGGTGTAACTTCAACAAACTCGGATTTTAGAAATGGTTTATTAAACCACAATTTTTTTTAAATAATTTAGCAGTGGTTTCTTTAAAACTGTCGCTAAACCTTTTATTTTTTTTCCAAAACCTGACACTTCTCTCCTAACCCCTCCACACTCTGACCCCCGTGACCCCCCAAATACCTACCCATCCCAACCATCATCACCACTCACTACCAGTCACAACCCTCATATCCCCTTGCCATTACTCGTTGGACCCTCTCCACCAGTCCCTACCCTCACTTCCCCTCACTTCTAGTCCCTACACTCACTGCCCCTTACTGCCGGTCTCGACCCTCATCACCACTCGTTGACCCTCACCACCCCTCGTTGTTGGTCCTGACCTAGCCGCTCGCTACCACTCTCCGCTAGTCCCAACCTAGAACCACACTTCCCTTTATCATTGGTTGAGTTTAAATTACTATTTTATAGTACTCATGTGCATTCATATATCAGGATTAGGAATATGGAATCAAATTTCATAACATTCTATTTTGTGTTGTAAATTATTCCATTGAATTATTGCATTGATTATGTATTATATTAATGATAGAATTTTATTGTTTGATCAAGTGAAATATTTGTTTTTCATTCTATTTTGATATATATTTTCATTATTTAGTTGAGAATGTTAATATTGTTATATATATATATATATATACATGTGACTCTGGCCAATTTGGAGGGATGGTAGATCTTGGTTCTTACTATTGTGTGTATACATTTGGTGAGGGGTATACTCCACATAGAACATTGGTGTGAAAATATATAACAATATAAATCTTCCCTAAATATATTGTTTTCTAAATTTTTACTTAATATTTTGGATGATTCCTCCATAAAGGAGGCTTATGGGACCAAAAGATAACATCAATTAGGATACTCATGTAATGGAGAATTATAATTTTTCACTGCCTCTTGTGTAGAATGGCGTAGCAGAGTAATCTACTACACCATATATATTGGTTATGGTAGAGGGACTACATTAATTTCAAGTCCTTTTGCTTATTATTTCCCAAGGTGGAGGGTAGTAATTGTCCATTATTGAATTTTTTAAAATATTAATTCTCCAACATCCACTATCCTTTCAAGGAACTAGTCCTTCGTAGTATTTAGAGTAAAAGATAGAATATATCTAATTAGTAATTCAACATTGATCCTCCCCAATTACTCTAGTTGAGTTTTGTATTAGTTAAATATATATTTTGTGAAATAGTTTCAATTTATTTATTAAGGGAGTGAGAAAAAGATGCAGTAAAACGTTTTTATTTCACTTTGTCTAAGGAACATTATGCTGGTGGTACCTAGTACCTCATTATAGTTTCCAAATTAATATATTTACATTGATTTCATGAACTTATGTCATTGTGTTTAAAGTAGTTCATTTCTCAACTGAATTCCCCATTAGCATGTACCATGATGTCATAATCTTTCTTAAAATAATTTTCAATGTTGGAATCAATGATGTTAATTGATTCTAATACAAGTAATTAATCATTTCCCAATCCTCATCAGTTTATAAACGTTTCCCACATAATACCTGACAATTTAAAGTCTCACTGTTCACTACCACCAGCCGCTAATAAGATCAATGGTGTCTTCATCCAAACATGAAAAGGAAATATAGGAAACTAAATGAAATAATATAAATAAAATCATATATATACATAAAAGTGAGAAAATCTGAATAACACATATTTTATCATCATAAATCAACAAATTCAATCAAAGAAAAAAATTGTAAAAAGTGTATCTAAAAAATAAAAAAGAGTATCATGATAGTAGCTTGACAATTTTGAGAATAATGTTGATCCTCTAATCAATTACTGACGTTGAATTATGATACTTTTTTCAACAATTTCTTAAAATAATATTGTTATTAAAAATGTACTTCAATATGTATTTTTCCTCTTGAGTTTCTTAATTGGTTTTAAATGTAAAATTCAACTCTTTTACACATCATTTTCCTCACAACTAGAGTTTGTGGATTTCAATTATCGTTTTTAAAATTATTCATTATTTACCATATGTATTTATATAAGAAAACCTTATTTTAAAAATTCATATTTTTTTCAACTAGTATATATGAATCTCTTTTCAAATTTAGTGATAGTTATTTTTTTAAAAATTTATTTAATAATGTGTAGGCACATTGTGCTATATATGGATAAAAGTTATATCACATTACTGATGAACAAACCTCCATAAGCTATGAGTATGGAGGATTTTTTAGATTTTCTAATTTCTAATAGATCTGTTGATGGGAGAATAGTATTTCCTTGTCCTAAATTTATATTTAGAATATAGTTGAAGAGATATGATGTTTATGAACACATGATATTAAAGAAATTCCCTGGTCAATATTTTTTTGGATTTGGAATGAATAATAAAACGTTATAGAAATGTTGAGCACTTATGTCAATCCGTAGAATTAGCTCCCAAATTCAATGAAAGTGGAAAATGAAATGAAATACTTTATAAATGATCCATTTGGAATTTTTAGACCCCCAAATCAACATAAAAACATATTAGAACAACCATTAGAGGGTGCTAAAAATAATAATGTGAAAAGTGGTATTTTTGAGATTGTTAGAAAACCACATCAAGATTATAACATATCAATGGATCCTCCTCTTGATTATGTAGGGACTAATTTAATAGAAAACATCACATAGAGGACAGATGGATTTCATGGTTCAGTTGATGATGGAAATCAAGACTTTTATAGTGGATGTTTGAAATATTCAAAACATTATTTAATGCTAAAGTTGTACCATATAAAATGCCTCTGTGGAATTACAAATTAGGTGATGTCCATGATTTTGTAATTTAGTCATGAAGAAATTACTGATGCAAAGATACCTGAGTCTTTTTAGGATACGAAAAAAGCTGTCAACAAGCTTATTCTAAATTATAATAAAACATGTGTGTCCTAATGATAATATTATTTATTGGGGAGAGGATTCAAGAAGATAAGATTGAAAAAAATTCCTTCTTCTATATGGTAGTCTATTGGTGATATTGGAAGTATGAATCAATATAATACCATAAAGAGGAATAAAATGAACACTCCTAAAAATATTTTGTGTTAATTTCTATTAAAATCTCGATTTCAATGATTATTCATGTCATCGAAAACCACTGAATAAATGAAGTGGAATTCTATAGTTAATAACAATGATGAGTTAATGAGACATCTAAATGATTCAGAATCATGGAGGATATTTGATTCATTACATTAATATTTCTCATCTGATCCTAGGAATATTGTTTTGGGATTGGCCACCAATGGATTCAACCCATTTTGACATTGAGTTCCAGTTAAATAATTTGGTCGTTTGTTTTGATCCCTTACAATAATCCTTCATGGATGTTTATAAAATAAATGTCTTTTATCATTTCCCTTATTATTACAAGAAAAAAAATGCCCAGAAATGATATTGATATATAATTGTATCCTTTAATTGAAAAATTACAATAGTTATGGAGAACGGTTTTGAGACATATTATTTATCTTCTTGAAAAAGGTTCAAAATGGAAGCTGCTCTTATGTGGATCATTATTGACTTCCATGGACATGGGAATTTAACTGTTGGAAAACATTCACCGGATTGGATTATACTATTTGTAACTTTGATATTGAACTTGAGTGGATACCACATAGTAGAAATGGCTCTTTTAGTGTTATCAAATATTTCTCAATGCATCTCATAGATTTTTGCTGATAAAGTCAAAATTCAAAGGTTTAAACAATCGTAGACCACCTCAAAAGTTGTTAAAAAGTAATCAAATGTTGGTAAAACATGAAAATTTTGAAACTGAATTTGGGAAGGTGCATCATATGAATGATAGTGGGAAATGAGATTAAAGTGCACCTTCAAGTTAAATTAGAATGAAACAATGGAAGAAAAAAGTATATTCTTCAAACATCTGTATTGGGAATTTAATTTTTTGAGGAATAATCTTGATGTGATTCATATTGAGAACGATGTTTGTGAAAATTTGATCTTTTAATTGATTATTGAGAGTGGGAAGTCAATGGATCATCTCAATTATCGTAAATACATACAACAAATGAACATGAGGTGTGATCTCAATCCAGATGTGAATGGAATGTATGCTCTGACAATTTTTTCAATGACAATTAGGGTTGAAAATACATTCCATTGAATTTTAAAAAATTTTAAGGTATCAAATGGGTATTCAAGTAACATATCAAGTTGTGTTGAATTAAATCATCAAATATTACATGGATTGAAAATTCATGATTCATATATTTTTTTTAACAGTTACGACCATTGACATTGCATACATTATTACATGAAAAGATTGATGTTCTTGTAATCCAATAATTCACATTTTTTTAAAAAACTAGTTGAGAAAAATGTACATCCAATTTACCTTGACAAACATCAATATATATTTTTACTTACCCATTGTACAATAGAGATGATATTTCCTCGGTCATTTTATATTATCATAATTCATTTAACAGTGCATTTGGTTGAGGAAGATAAATTATAAGGCCATGTACATTATCAATGGATATATAAAATTGGGTGGTACTTTATTTATATGTTTTTTCATTTTAGTATAAAATTATTAGCACTTCAATAAATAAATAATTATGTTTGTTTTATTTTATTTCACAGATATCTTGGGCATTTGAAATCGTAAATGAAAAATGAAGATCTACATGAATACACTATTTATAATGTAAATTTTGAATAGGATTTTATTACCATTTATTCTAAAAACATGGAGATATTGAGACTAGATTAAATTGATTTGGATGTGTTGGGAACACATAGACTTAATATGAAATACAATGTAAATAAAAAATCATTCCTTCTATTGGCCGATCAGTTATTAGAAGTTCATATGTTACACTAAGAGAAATGAAATTCATAATTGCACATAAAAATGTGCTACTAAATTTTGAAATTGTATATCGATTTATTTAAGAGTTTAGGATACAAAAAAAGACAAATGAGAGGGTGAAAATGAAATGATAAAGATATAACAAAATCTATTAATAAATAGCTTCTTGAATGGGTTACACGATGTGTCAGATTGATGTTCAGTCAATTAAGAAAGATTAAAAATGAATCAAAGATTATTTGACAAATTTATAAAAACAATGTAAACTTGTTTTCTTGGTTTTAGATATTTGATTTGTGTTTTAAACTAAAATGTCACTTTTTTTTAAAACACACACTTTGAGTCATATCTATGAAATCACATGTCTGATTGATGTTTGGTCAATTCCAATGCATGAAAAATTAATCGTGGATTGGTTTCATATTTTTTTCAAATAACAAGATCCCATATACTTGATTTGGCTATTTGATGTATGTTTTAGACTAAAATGGCACATTATCATTAAAAACATTCACTTTGAGTCATAACGACCACATTATGTGTCAGATTGATGTGAGGTAAATTCCTACAAATTGAAAATGAAATATTTATTGGTTTCTAATATTTTTTAAACAATATATGATCATTTTCTTAGTTTATTCTATTCGATATGTGTTTTAAATAAATATAGAATTTTTTTATTGAAAACATACACTTAGGGCCATATCAACCACACCATGTGTTTCATTTATGTGAGATCAATTTATATATGTGTAAAATTAGTTATGGAAAATTGTATTCTATTTTGAAAACAATCTATGATAATTTTTTCTTTTTTGGCTATTTAATGTGTGTTTTGAACTAAAATTACTCTTTTTATTGAAAACACACACTTCATGTCATATCAACTACATCATTTTTTAGATTTATGTGAGGTCATTTCCTACACATAAAAAATGAGTTATGAGTCGTTTTCCGGAATTTTGAACACAATTTGATCTTGTTTACCCAGTTTTTTATACTTGACATGTGTTTGAAATTAAAATGGTAATTGTTTTTGAAAAAAATAAAATCATTTCATATCAGCCACATTGTTTGTTGGATTGATGTGGAGTAAATTCCTACCCATGAAAAATGTATTTTGGATTTTTCTCATAATGTTTGAAAATAATATGAGATCATTTTATTTTTATTATCTATTTGATTTGCTCTAAAAAATATGGCACTTTTATATTGAAAACATGCACTTCAAGTGATATCAACCACATCATTTGTTATATTGATGTGCGGACAATTCTGACATATGAAAAATGGATTATGGATCAATTTTTAATGTTTGAAAAAACTCCATGCTCATTTTCTCAAAATTTTATATTTTATGTGTATTTTAAACTAAAAATTAAATTTTGTATTGGAAACCCAAAATTTGGGTCGTATCGACAACATAATATATCATATTGTTATAGAATCAATTACTACACATGAAAAGTTAATTATGGATAAATTTCCAAATGTTTTAAAACAATAATAGATTGTTTTCATGGTTTTAGCTATTTAATGTCATTTTATACTCAAAAATCACTTTTGGGTTGAAAACATGAACATAGATTCATATCAACCACATTGTGTGTCAAGTTGATGTGTGATAAATTCCTACATGTGAAAAATGAATTATGATTTTATTTCATAATGATTGAAAATGATCTGAGATCCTCTGCTCAATTAATGATATTTTATTTGTGTTTTAAACTAAAAATGAACATTTTTTTCAAAACACACACTTCTTGCCATATTGAACACATCATGTGTTGTATTGATTTGAGGTCAATTCTTAAACATGAAAAATGAATTATGGATCATTTTCCTAAATTATGAATGTATATTGAGCTTGTTTCATCTTTTTTTTTTCTACAAGATGTGTGTTTGAATCTAAAATAGATTTTTAATATTCATGACTCGCATATCAAGTCCTATCCACCACATCATGTGTTAAATTAATGTGTATTCAATTCCTATAAATGATAAATGAATTATTGGTCGGTATCATAATGTTTCTAAATAACCCAATATTTTTTTCTCAGATTTGACTATCTGATATGTGTTTTAAAATGAAATTGAACTTTTCTAATGAAATCACACAATTGAAGTGATATAAACCACATAATCTGTTGGATTGATGTATTATCAATTCATTTATGTGAAAAATGAAGTATGGATCATTATCCTAATGATTGAATACAATATAGTCTCATTTTATTGATTTGACTACTTGATCCGTGTTTAAACTAAAATGAATCCTTTTTGTTGAAAACATTTACTTTGAGTCATATAGACCACATCATGTGTCTAATTTATGTGGGGTCAATTCATATACAAGAAAAATGAATTGTAAATCATTTTTCTCATGCTTGAATATAATCTGATCTAGTTTTCATATTTTTTGTTAATTTGATGTCTGTTTTAAACTAAAATGGTACTATTTTATTCAAAACATGAACTTTAATTCATACTAACCACATTGGGTGCTAGATTGATATTCAGTCAATTCCAACACATAAACAATGAATTATGGATCGTTTCACTAATGTATCAAAATTATCTAAATGTTTTATAGGATTTGAGAATGTGTTGTGTATTTTGGATAAATGTCCATTTAAAAAAAATTAAGAATCAAATAAAAATAATAAGGAAATTAACTTTACAAGGTAGATAAAATGTGGAGAATATTTACCAAATAAGTTATAGTAATTCACCTCTTCCTGATGTCTATATATATTCTAACCCCATGTATTCTTCTAAGTTATTCTTAAAAAAATTCTTTTCTTCCACTGTAATTATCCTTGATAAATAGATCAATAATAATATATATGTATTTTTAGACTAATTATTCCCACCTCAAATATATTTCTATATTATTTACCCATACTAGATTGAAAATAAAACCTAAATTTCATGTCAGAAAACTTTCTGACACCATGTACATTGTCCACTCATCTCTAAAAAAGTTTACTTATTCTTTTGAGCATATAGATTTTATGAAATTGTGTTAATACTAAGAAAATATAGAAAAAACAAACAATTAAGAAATAATTTAAATGAAATTTAATTATATTTGTGAATTGCCTATTTGGGGGAGATATTATCTTTTCTATATATGATATATTTCATAATTTTTCAAACATAATATCCATAATCATTTTTGTTATCTTTCATGGTACACTATAGAAACACTGGAAAAAATACATAAATTTTTCTAAAATTATTTCTGATAGTTAAATATTTCAAAACATACCTTAATATTTTTTCATTTGAAGTATTCCATATATTTATTATTTTTAATAGTTGACCTCATACAATGATTTAGACTATATTTATTGATCTCCCTTTTCATAAAGTAAATCATATTAATAAACCATATAATTCAAATTTTATGTACAAAATTTTTATTTTAGTGCGATAAATATTAATAATACATATATTTTGTGGTCAGTTTTATTGGTATTAAATCATTGTTTCCAAAAAAATAAATATTCAAGGTTTCTAGATTTATTACAATCAGAGTCCAACAATTCCTTAAAAAATTAAAATAATTAATTAAAAATAAAAATATATTTAATATGATTAGATTTTATTGATTTACTCTCTCATTGTGGGACTCAAAAAGATTTTTTTCATCTATTATTTTCATCCTAAACTCTTTATTATGATCATATATTTTATTACCAATTAATTTAACCTCCAAAGAAATTTATTCCTTATAAATGATACAGGTATTAATGAATCCAAACCATGATTCATAGGGTTTTCTCTTTATATGTTATAATATAAAAAACCGTAGAGAATATGGATAGTTTTTAACTTTAATGAAAATATAATATCATTTTTTGGAAAAACATAATATTACAATTTTCTTTATGTATGTATTCACAACCGAGACTCAGAATTATTCAATATCAAGAATCTCATTTATACTCTCGAGGTAGACCACATATGTAGTGATAGTTACAAATATCTCATCCTCGTAGATAATGTAGGACACATCTATATCCATGAATTTTATGTCTGTATGAAGTTTTAATGAAAATATATGTTGTAGTGGAACTATTAGAGGAAAATAATTTCTAGATGGTATTTTTTTGTTTTCTTATTCAATTCAATAGATTTTCTAGACCTTACCTTTAATTTACCCTCCATTTTATCAATCTATAATACACACATCATTTCATTCATTTTTTCATCAATTTTTACATGTTTTTATCTTTAATATTTTTTAAACGACATATCTCATGTATCTTTTTGAGATTATATATCGTTTCTATAAAAGTTACAATATCATCATTGATAGTTTTAATACTTGGATCATCAAGAGGAATAAAAAAACTGAGCATTTGTATCTTTATCAACCTCAATCCCCACTCGCATGTGATATTTTAGGAGTTCTTTTTTGTATAGCTTTTATGGTAAGATATTATACATTATAAACCTCGCAATAAAGAACTTCATGGGATTTAATGGATAGAAACCAAATATAACATCAACCTACAAAATTTTAGTTAGATAATTTTATCATAAGATATTTTATCCTCATTTAAGAGAATGTGAAACGATATTTTTACCTTAGGTAAGGTCTGAGGATGAGGAGAATGGGTCACCTCAAAGCTAGCATGGTCATTTTTTGTCCATGTGATGCTCCTTTTTCCAAAACCAACTCATATGGATCCTTTCACATATAATGGTCTTTCAAACCAAAATGAACAATAATATATTGGAAAGAATAAATGTGTCTCTATAATCCATTCATCATATAATATGTAGCTTCTGTTGGTTTGGTATTCACAATATATGTTAATGGAGACACTCCAAAATAGACACCTCTATCAGAAGTTTTTTACGAACACATCAAAGATACTAGATGTAATTTTATTTCAGTATGGTCACTACTGATTATTGTGTCTAAACCATATAAAAAAACATGTCAACATAAATAGATATTTTTATATAAATCTCTTACAAATCATAGATAATAAATATTAGGTCATAAAACACATTATCCAAATAAAACTTTTGTTTTATCATCAACTAGTTGTCCCACCTTATTTACACATGCCTCCATCCATAGCACATGCCATGGGATTGAAGTGGCCTAAGATTTTGATTAATCAGTTTGCATATATACAAATAAAAATATGTTGTTTCATTTCATATAAAAATTTTATTATTTATTTAAGATATATTCCATTTTCTTCTCTATAGATCTATACCCCATCCTTTCTTTACAGTGGGGTATATTAGTCTTGATGCATTTTCTTTATGAACTATTTGAATTTATAATAACTTAAATTTTTTGAATAAAATTGGATAATATAAATAATGAAAAATAATATATTGTGGATGAAGTTTCACCTAAAATGATTTCTCAACACCATAAATAATAAAATCATTCTAGGTTTCATTCGTTTATAAAATGTGCATAAAGTATGGGTTGGAGGGGATTTACATTCCCCTAACCATCTCGATGATGAAGCCTAGTAAGATGTGTACAGAGGGCTCTATGTGATTTTCTATTGGCCAGTAAGACAAATTTATTGTTGAAATAATCTAAAATTAAATATGTATTTATTGAATAATTAAGATCATACTAATGATTGGTTATATAATTTTTTAGTAAAATAGAGAATTTATATCATAAAATTACCTATATATCATACCAAAGGCTTTACATTATTTTAGGTTAGATGTAGAACCTTGAATCTATATCAATTTTCACATTCATACTCATTATGAACCCAACATAAATAATGGACATTGACATGTTAGGGTTAATAGGTTGGCTACTTTGATTTTAGTCAACCTTAAATTTTATACACTTACTTCTTGCCGTGATAATTATACTCAACATGTGATACTAAATCATTATTTTTTATTTCATAATCATGGTGTTGTTTCCAAAATAATTCTACAATTTCCCCATCCACCCTTATCTCTTCACTAAGATTTTTTACATCATCATGTGCATAAGTCATTATCTACCTGAGTAGTAAAACATATAATTTATATTATATATATATATATATATCATAAAACCCATAATATTATGAAGAATTTAATACTATATTAAAGAACACATCATCCTTATCATTGAAACATCATTATTTTATTTAAAGGATATTGGGATTTGGATCCATTATAGAAAATCCAAATCAACACTTTTTATCCCCCTTTAACATACAAACTAATTTCAACATTTGGACTACCATTAAATGATTTCAATATCATAATGAAAGGGTTATCTATGATCAAATTTTCATCTAACCCTATAGTTGTTTTATTTAGTATTAGTAAAAATGAACAATTCTTCTTATTTGGATCTGAGAAATAAGATACCTGCATTTCAAGTGATTCTATAATGAATGGATCATATTTTCCCCCTTAAATGTTAAAATTTACCTTCATAAAGCCCATTTCATAAAACTTTAGTGAATGATTTTGTGTCAGCCTATTTACAATAGAAAAAAAAGAACTTGAACTTTTGTATAATATATATTTTATATCTATTTGATGATGGTGAAATATGAAATATTCTCATAAATTTTATTTCTATCAATGGAAAAAATTATGTTAATTTCTTCCTCTATAAGTGTAACTCCACTATTTTTCACCATAATTTGGTCATCATGTTCATTTTTATAGAACATATAACAATGAATTAAAAATCTAGTGTAATATATACCATTTTTATTTGGTATCTTTACTTGAAATTGAAGTCCTTCAAAAAGTGTATTTTTATTTTTAGATAATTATATATAAATATGATCTTAGAACCATCTGATTAATTTTTTATTATGTTTATTTCATATCAATCCTTCTTCCCTTGATGAATTCTATTTTCTAAGATTATCTTTTTGGGATTCAACATATCGATCAACATCATCATTTATTTTTTAAATTTCTAGGTGATATTTCTCATGCTACGTGATGGTAATTTTAACAACATCATTTCTTGAAATGAATTATCTCATAATTTGACCACTATAGAAAGACTTTGGGAGACCGATACTGTCAAAATATGATATGTAATAGGTATATAATTGTACCCATTCTTCAAAAATATAGTGTTCTATATTATAACCTTCTATAAAACATAGATTCTTGGTGTACCCTTTCAAAATATTCATATACCATTCAATGGGGTATATCCACCTATAATTTCCACGGCCACATAGTTTATCCTCTATAACCAAGTGAACTATTTGGTGGACAATTATATCAAATAATGATTGGGGGAATAAAATCTCTAATTCACATAATCTGACTACAACCTAGAAATTCATGACAATAAATGCCAGTCATTCTATAAATGTACAACGTATGGATTTGAAAAACTTTTCAAGTTTTGATAATGTATGTCATACATTTTTAGGAACAATGAAAAATAATGATATAGGCCTTAAATATTTCAAGAAAACAAGTCATTCGTGTCATTTTATTCCTTGTATCATCAAATTAGTCATTGACAAGAAATACATTATATTTGATAAATACCGCTTTAGAACTTTTACACGATTAAGAAAAATGAAAAATTGAAACTTCTCTTGTTTGGATAGTGTATTAGTAGCTAAAGGAAGAAAATTCAGACTTTTACCCTTCATTAGTGATAACACTTCCCTTATCCACATGTCAATAATGTCCAAACTAGCGTTGATTCCATTTGTTGATTTTCCTGAAAAATTTTGTAATGATACAATGAAATAATCATTTAAATTTTTTTACATGAATGACATGAAGAAAATAAAAATTGTACCAAATATTCGTATACTTTAATTAAAATATTGTTGATATATTTTTCTAACTAGATTTCATTAGGTTTTTATAAAATGGTTTACTGAAAACTGTGTCAATATATTTTATTTTATCGATCATTTGATCACCCATTTGTGGAGGCGGTGATGTACCGTATTTTATATTTCCATCAAATGTTGTCATCTAGGATCAGTATTTATTCCATCGAGGTAAAAAAAATTGATGTTTGAAAAATGCATTCATTGAGGAATTCTTCAATTGAACTATTTGTGTGCATTAATAAAATATAGGTCACCCCAAAATTCCTTTAATTCTATAGCCTAAAAAATTTACATAATAAATAAATTCATTTATCATCCCAAACAACATGGCCATCCATTTTAATTATTCCATTATATGATAATCCGAAATTATATCACATTCATCTGACATCAATTTCAGATTTTCAATTAATGGACGCAAATAAAAATAAAAATCATTTCTGGGTTGTTTTTTTCTGATATAAGTAGAGACAATATAATGTATTTTCAATACATACATAATAATGGAATGAAGTTATTATTTAAAAACATAAATAGAAGTATATTGTGAGTGATACTCTATATATTAAATGGTTTTATTCTTATTTAGTAACAACAAAATAATGACATTTTTCTACTCATTTCAAAATTTAAGATACTTGTAATAAATTTTATTCCACTAAAGAGAGTCTTCTAGATTATGTAGTATCCCATATTTAATTCTTGTATGTGCATCACATGATAATTTTCCAATGGTTTCCTAACATCCATATAGTCTTCCAAAACATAGAATTATAGGAATGTTCTATAAAATGTTCAAAATACTTGATTCATCTTTATTACATTTAATCTCACCACACATGGTTCATTTTAAGAGTTATTCAAGGTCCATGAAAAACAATATGAAACCGTTTAAATAAAAATATTTCTTAAGGATAATTCCCACAGAACATAACATTTATTTAGCATTATATGTTTGATATGTTAATTTTGTTTATGGTTTCATTTCACTGAAAGGGACAAATAGTTCATTAAAGAATGTGTCACTCCATTGAATATGAGATTTCAAATTATATAACTTCAATATAGAAAAAAATATTTTTTATTTCCTAAAACTGGTATAAAATGTTCTCTTAGCATAGTTATTTATCATCTCAAATAAATTTGGAAAATCATGAAGGCCAAATTAAATTTAAATTTTCAGTTCATCTATACAATATTCATCATTATTTACACTGATATTCATATAAAATGATCCATAAACGATAGTTTTATCACAATCAGTGTGCACAATCAGTTTTTCCAAATGCATATCCCGTCATTTATAGCTCTGATCTATTCTGTCAAAATTCATATTTACTACCAATTCATCTAAATTAATTTCTCATGTATAAAAACAATTTAAACATGGAAAAATTATTTATGAATGGTTTTATGCCTGGTCTATTGAAAACACTATGAACAATTTACTCCATCCTTACACTATTTTTTCATATGATTAACATACATCCATTTTTTATTCATATTCATCCAATTAGGTTCATATTATCTTCATTTGGTTTAAAAAATAACTAAATACACAAAATATATTCATAATAAAATGATAATGTTATGAATAATTTTAATAAACAGAACCAATCATTTTAATGTTATGGGTTATGAATTTTTAAATGACATCATTTTACAAAAGGGTGACATGAAAAGAAATAACCTAGTGTAAACAAGTGGTTATTGGTCCAGGTTATAGATTTGATGTTTTTTTAAATGTAGTAATATGTATTGGTAATAAAATTTTATTTATTATTTTGTGGGAGAATTCCCTTTAGAATTCTTGTTTTTTCGTTTCATTTAATTATGACTTATATTTCTACATTTGTATCAAAGTATATAAAATAATAAAATGAAAGGTAATGAAATCACCCAATTTTGTAACAAGGTCATAAAATTTTTAATTTCATGAAAAAATATAAGAAAATATTATTGATGTAATTTTATACTCTAATGGTCACTAAAAATAAAACACAAAATGTAATGATACATTTTAGAAAGAAATCTTGTTCTTAATCTATGGGAGTAGGAGGGTTAGATATAATAAAATGGGATGAATTGTTTAATTTTAATCCATGAGAGGATGGATAATTGGAACATAAATTTGGTTAAAATTTTTAATCTAAAAATCACTTCGTTATTCTCATTTATAGTCACCACCTAACATGTTATGTGGGAAGTGTTTTGGTGGTGGAAAACGAGGATCTCCATGAAACCAGGGTGAAAATTAATGATCAATGAGTGAAAATTAACATGTAGGTGAGGGATTTTGTGAACCAACAATGTCTTCTAGAAAGAGAGATTGGGTGGAGAATCTGTATAGTATATTATGGAAGAATAATATCACTTGTAAATGTGTTGTTAAAAAAATTTGGGAAAATAAAAAATAAACAATGATGTTCGACGGGGAGAAATAGATCACAAGGGACCACATACCTTGATTTTAAAATATCATTATAATTTAAGACAATTGATTTATAGAAACATTAAACTAATAAAAAAAATAAAAAAACAAATTTATTTCCAATAAAACATTTCAAACCTAATAAATAAAGAAATGTTCTACTTCAAAATACTTAAATATTTTTTATTCTGAATTAATAATCTCAATGAATAAATACACCCATTAAATTAATTTAATAATACTTCACAACTCATTCAAATATCTCATTACATAAACATTTATGTATATATAAATATAATAATCTATTTCATATATACAAATGAAACATTACTCAATAATAATTACATTATCTTGATTTAAAAGGACAATTTATAATTTAACTCAATCAATAACCAAATTTAACACATTCCTTAAAATATTTCATTATATATTAATAATAATAATTTAACCAAGATTTTGTGTATCCTTTATTCTAAAAAGTAAATGATTCAGAAATCACGGTACATAGAAATTTTAAAATTTATATTTATACATAAAAACTATAAATATACATTAATAAAACAATTACAATCATTTAAAATAAAAAAATAATAATCACATAATGCTTCAATAATCCATTTGAAAAGAGAATATTCTAAAAAAATCTATAAAAATAGAGTAATGTTTTCAATAAATTAATTTAAAAAATTTACATGAAATGACATAATGATATATTTTTCCCCTTGATATATAAAATAATAAGATTTAAACATCTCAAACTCAAATTGGAAATCAAAATATCATTAAAAATAGATCCACCTTCAAGATAATTTTGGAATTTTATAATGATAATTTTGTAAAAAAAATCCCCTTACATAAAAAAATATTTCCAAACACAAATATTATAGAAATAATATATTTTTTTCGAATAACACTCCAAAAAAATATTTAAGGAGAAGAATATTAAATTTCGAATAACACTCCAAATAAAACACAAAATGTAATCAAAATAATAATAATTAAATCTTTATATCATTCCATATAGAAAATGAATTAAAGGCCCATTTTTTATTTATACTGATATATAAGTTCTAAAAATATACTCTTATTTCTGGAAACTTAATGTCTTTTATCACAATCCATAAATTCATATAGTTATTGAACACATTTTTTTTGTTTTTATTCATTTACTATAGAATCATTAACATATATAATATTGATTATTCATGTATTAATACTAATCATATTTTCTTTTTCATTAACCAAAACATATCTAGGAAGATAAAAAATTTCATTCCATTCAAACATTTGTTCACCATTTTATAAACTTATAATATTGATATTTTTATAAATACTTTTATAATCATAATTAAATTGGTCATTTTTACTCACAATGATCTATAAATACCAATTAATTTTTTATAAATTTTCAAATATATTGTTCTTATAATTTTTTTATTTTTCTTCCTTATATATATTCCACCGGTTTTATGTAATTTTTTTGAACATATGTTTCATACCATTATAAAAATATTTTATTTCTATGTTAGATCATGGGTAATAATACATATTTCAAAAAAATCATGAACTCAAAATATAATTTTTAAATTTTTAGACCAAACCTATAAATATTTAAGAAAAATACATCTCCTCACTAGTTTTATGTCTCTATACAGACCAATGTTTTTCTTATTCTATATTTTTGTAGATGCATTTCTTAACATCATATAGTAAATATAAATATGTTCATACATCCCACTAAAGTTATTTCATTAGTTTCAAAGTTACCAATAACTATTATCATTTCAATCTAACTATTCAATTTTACTATCCATTAATATGTCTCTTATTAGTAGGATATTTCTTTAGTAGTTGACTATTTAGACCATAATTTTTGTTCTAATTATTTAATTCTTTTCTTTAATAAATATTCTTCCATTTAATATCATTTCTTATATATATTTTCCTCTTACAAATGATTTATTAAATAAATCAAAAATTAAATGTCAACCCATTAGTCCAGATAATACGGTTTTCTATTCTATTTGTTGACAATAAACATCGAAGTGATTTTAGAGGCTTTTAAAAGATAAGTGTATTTGGGTAGAATGGTGAAGGAAACCCTCCCCACACTACGTTGGATAGTATATGGAATTTTTGATATGTGTATGAACATAACTAATCAGAAATTGACTTGATTGATCATTCTTTCAATTGTGTTGACCATATTCTACATTTGAGCATAAATTGGGTGAAAAGGAAAACAACAATAATTTTTTAAAGAATAAAAATATATGTTTTATTCTTTGAGTGTTAGTAGATAATATTAAAAATGTTATTGAAATTTTTTCTAATATAGAATATGTGAAAGATTTATTAAAATATTTTTCAGCCTTAAGATATCCAAAGAAGATATGATCATCCACT
This sequence comes from Viscum album, assembly GCA_963277665.1. Lineage (NCBI taxonomy): Eukaryota > Viridiplantae > Streptophyta > Magnoliopsida > Santalales > Viscaceae > Viscum > Viscum album. The sequence continues at coordinate 1,685,120,225 of OY728146.1, forward strand.
ATGAGTTAGTGGTCAAGCTCAAATATATAAATCTTAGGCAGTTTAGAGGTGGATTATAACTATTATGAGTTAGTACTAGAGAGTTCTTAGAATAGGGTTACACTAAGACCAGGAGGAAACCAATGCTCATGGAGTGGGTTGGGACCAAAAACAACTAAACACAACTCTGTGAACCTAGAATGACCTATGTGATTCATAGTAGAGTAATATTAAGAACCAAAGACCCATAAACTATGTTTTCATAAAGGATAATAAAATATGGTGGTCACTTCATCAACATAGCTCATAAATATGGAACCATGAGACCACAAAAGAATGATAATGCCACACTACCACACACCACTTAACACGTACAAGAATGTAATGAGAGAGGAGGAGAAAAAAATTATATACCTTAAATGTGAGGCTTCATTCTCCAGAGAGAAGGTTGTGGAAGATCGGTAGCAACATTGTAGTTCAATCTACGAGAGCTTCAATGTCTTGATCAGTGTTCATTAAGGGTTTTTTATAAAATATCGTTGAGGGTTTTATTTTTGCATCCAAAATAGCACTGATAAGGTGTAACATCCCAAGTAAATAAAGAATAATACATTTTAATGTTTATTAATATTTGTGAATAAAATATTGATTTTACTTTAAATGGGATGCTATGTTAGATAGTATACCTGATACGCAACAACCGGTTTATTTGAAATATTATGTTGCTCACTAATAATATAATATTATTATTTTAAATGGAAGTTAATTACTAGCCATTTTATTGGAGGGAATGAATAGAACTAACTAAAATATTATTATACATGTTTGTTAAATGTTTTTTCATTTACCCTATAAAAGTTAGAGGAATAAAATTTGAATGAATCTAAGCATTAATACTCTTATATTCTTTAAAAGGTCGATTTACTTCCCTTTGATGGAGAAACCCATTTAAATCTAGTTTTGGCCATTTTTTATAATATATTTTACAAAATAATACTCTTCTTTAGATTCTGGACTTCAAAATATACTTTGGGAAAATATTTGGTATTATTCTGATAAGGTTTATTTTTTAATGAATAGTGAAAAATACAGTATTTTAATTCCAAAGTGCCATTTATTATAATTTATTTATATGGTTGGATTATCTTTTTAATTTGTTATAAAGTGTAATTATAATATATTTTTATCATTTAATCCAATATTGGACATTGAAATTAATTTCACTTTGATGTTGGACATAAACAAGTGTCAATATTTTGATAGTTAATGTTTTTTAAAAACACAATTTTTGTTTTGACAGTGGGAATTAATTTGAAATTATTTCCTGCCACTTCTATGTTTTGAATTTTGAAAAAATGATTCAATATTTAGAATCAGTAGGTCTAAATTGTGTAAATAAAAAAAATTTATTTTAATTCATTTTAAATATTTACTTCTGTAAATATTTTATTTACCTTGATTAAAGTGTAAATATATTAAATAATGGTAAAATATAATATTATAATAATATTAAATTACCCTTACATGAGTCTTAATCCTATTTTCTATTACATATCCGACCACGGGAAACCCTGGGTCGAATTTGGGACCCCATAGAGCCACATGGAAGTAATAATGACACTTTATATTAATTAATTTAATGTAGAGTCAAAAATGACATAAAAATATTTCATTAAATGTTTTTTTACCTAGCCTTATATAAGGTATCTTTTAGACTAAAAATATTAATTGGATGTCTAAATATATTTCCTACATCGTGGTATTTTTTTAATAATTTTTGTACATCAAATAAATTAAATTATTTATGACACAATAAAGATGAGGTATTAACTTCATTAATAAATGATTTAAGTAAATAATATTATAAATATTAAAACAATATCCAATACCTGTCCTATTATTATTGGATGATTTTATTTTGACCATGAGTAATATTAACTTCGACTTTAATTATTTTTTGACCTTTTGAAACCGAATATGAGTTTATAATAAAAGAATTGTTTCAAACTATCCTAAAGATCCCCTCTTCTCCCTTATAATAATCCCTCACTTCAAACTCATTCCTCTCACTTCTCAAGAATTTTCATCATACAAACTCTACTCCAATACGCTCCCAAGATCCATCTACTCATCCTAGATGCCTTACCTTAGGTAGAAAGCAGTTCCAGAAACACTTTTGGTTCAATCCAAAGGGAGTTACCAGATATAAAGGTAACATCTTCTCTTAAGTTTTGTTTGTTTTAATTTACTTCTCAAACCACCTAAACTATTTTTATTACTTCTTTTTATAAAAACACCATTATCCTCAATATACTAGGATGTGTGTACAAGAATTATTTGAACTACTCTTACACACACCTCCATCGAATGGGTTAAAACCATACTATTTCTGTGAATGGAAAACTAACGCCTGACGAAGCGATGATTGTTCAATTATCTCCGACCACCTCTCATGGTGGACATTAATATGGAATTTCATTTATATATGATATATATTAAGTTTATTTTTTCTTTATGCTTCTATATTTATCATTTATATCATACATTTATGTTTTTTATAGTGGGTAAACGTGATAATTTGATTTGAGGAAGTGTGGACTACCACCCCCTAAAAAATATATTACTCGTTAAGGCCATATATGGGATGAATAAATAGTAGAGTTTATGATATTATATATGATATAAAACTATACATATAATATACGTAAGTATCCTTATGTTTTAATTATATTAAATTATGAAATAGATATGAAAGTAGTGTTCATGCGTACGTACAGATTACCGTCTTCATGAACGGTGAATTTCATTACTTATCTCCAAATGTTATGTACTGTGAAAAATACATATATATACTTGATATATACTATATATATGATATCTAAATCATGAATATCATTCTGGAGATAATGGACTGTTGAGGACGTGGAAAAATTTTAATTATAAGTTGTTCATTTTTACTCAGGTACCAATTATCGACGAAACAACCGTTAATAACATAAATGATTATATAATGTTTATAACATCTTAAAAAGTGATATAAAATGAATAATAAACTTGAAAAATGTTCTTATGAAAGTAGAAATTAACTATAGTTTATTATTCATGAGATTAAAGAACGATCACGTTAAGTCAAACACAAGGTAAGAGACTTCATCTCAATCTCCTTTCACTAAGGCATATTTTTTTTTATTCTCAAATCGATGTATAAATACCTTTTTACTTTTCATTTAATTAAAATGGAATCTTTTCCTTCGAGGTGTTTTACTAAAATAAATAAAAATAATGATTCTTTTTAACGTAAGTAGTGACAACCACATTTTACGCCGCCACGAGTATTATTTGATCTTTGGCATTCTTAACAAGTCGTAATGCTTTAAAAAAATAATTACCATATACTCTTTTTACGTATTTCGGTATTAAAAATAATTTATATAATGTATTTTTTATTTCAATATATTTAAATGATATATTGTGATTAAAATGTGGAAATTTCATTATTACTTTATTTTTATTTAATGTGTTATGAATATGTTATGGTTCATGGGAATTGTTTATGCATATAGGTGGTTCTGTGATAAACCTAGGGTGGGTGAGCTCAAGATTTCTCTCCAATGCATTGGGTAACATGACAGAGGTAACTATGAATGTTTCTCCTAATAGATTTAGGGAATCTAATGTGATGGGTATCCCAAATGTAACTCCCTACGTAGTTGTGATATCTACAATGTATGTAAGATATGGATGCCACAAGATACCTTAATGATTTATGTTTTCTATGTGTTATTCATAAATATTATGATTTCATGAGGTCTGTTAAAGAGCATATGTTATGTATGAAATGATGAACTACTATTTTCATTATTTGTTTTATAACCCTTATTGAGATTTTTATGCTCATCCTCTTTTTTGAAGCATTTTTCACAAGACGTAAAGATAAATAGGGTCAATTATGGGATCAAGGAAATGGTATGTTGTCTAAAACATGGAACTTCCCATAACCCTTTTTAGGAGTTTATTTTATTTTATGAAAAAATTGAAACTAAATAGAAGTGTTTACTTTGTAATATTTTGAGATGTAATTGTTATGTCCAAATTCTCCAAAACACTGAACCTGATAAGATCTTTAATGTGATTTATTCATTTAATTCATGATTATGTAATTTTTTAAGGTCGGGTATTTATAGTTTGTATCAGAGGTCAACATAGATAACTTTAGGAGTTTGGGTATTGTAAAATTTATATCCATAAATTAATTTATGTTAATATTGAAATGATATAGAATTTATTGATTACCATGGTGCTTTGCCTAAGATATTTCTATGTTTAGAAAAGATTTCCATAGAGAAAACAAGGAAGCTATGTTTAGACGACATCAGAAGGAAGGCAACCTTCCAAATCAGCAACCTAAGATGGTCGGAATCGGAACTGAATGGTCTATAGTAGTAATGGCACAATTTACTCAGGCTATAAATGGTGGAGGTATACAAGATCAGCTAGATCAACCAAAGAGGAACATGTCAATAGTGGATCATTTCATGAGGCAACATCCCTGATCATTCAAAGGATCATCTGCCCCTGTACAAGTAGAAGGGTGGATTAAATCAATGGAGAAAATTTTTGATGTCATGGAGTGTTAATAACACCAAAATGTTAGTCATTCTATTTACCATTTTGAAGGTGATGTTTATTACTGGTGGTCAACGGTGAAAAATATCATGGATAATTTGGAGATTGATTCTCTTTATTGAGGTGAATTCAATGTTATGTTCCTTGAGAAATATTTTCCTAAGGTGTTTCAACATAGGATGGAAAAACAATTTCAAGAATTGAGGCAGGAGGATGACTCTATGGCTCTTTATGAAGACAAATTCACCCAACTCCCAAGGTATGATCTGAGTTTCATACGAGATCTTGATAGGAAAATCCAAAAAAATTACTCAGGATTAATGCCAAAGTACTGAATGGATTTAAATTCTCATGAGTTCAAAAGTTATGAAGAACTTGTTCCTTGTATGGAGAAGGTGGAAATAGAGATTGTCAATGATCTGGTGTTCTTTGACTAATAAAAGAATAAGAGGTATATGTGGTAGATGAAATTAAATAACTCTTAAAAATGGTATGATGGTAAAAAACTTAAGTTTAAAGTTTGTGAAAATTGTGGTAAAAAGAATGATGGGGAAAGTCTTTTTGAATTCTGGTATGTGCTACTGATGTGGTAAAATGGGACATAAGGCTCGTAATTTCACTAAAAAAGATCAAGGTAATGGGAAGAAAAAAATATGATTCGTAGTCAGTAAAATGTTTCCAGTGCAATGAAATGGTAATTATGAAAATGAGTGTCCAATGAAGAACTCAATTCAGGGAAAGAAGCTAGACTACAAGAAGAAAGGGGTTGTGAAATGCTTTGCAAAAACTTCATAAAATGTTAGGCCATCGAATGATGTAGTATCAAGTACACTTTTTTCTTATTCAGATTATGCCAATGTATAGTTTGATTCAGGTTCTACAAATTCTTTCATTTATGTAATTTTTTATAGTAAATTAGGGATTCCATCTCATGATATGAATTCATAACTTATGGTAAAAACACTTGGAGGAAATGTTGTAACAAAAAGAAATTATGAAAACCTTCATATCCTTGTGTGCAAGAAGAATCTACATGAAAATATTATTGTTTTGACTCTAGTAGAGTTTGATGTTATTTTGGGTATAGATTGGCTTTCTTTTTATCATTATAAGAATTAATGTAGAGATAAATAGGTTTCTTTTCAGAATGATTTTCATTTTGTGTACAAGAATGAACCCTTTCTTTTTATAACATATCATGAAGCTGAGAAACTAATAAAATATGGAAATGAATGTTACCTTGCACATATTGTTGAAAATAAAGGAAGTGTTGAAATTAATGATTTCCCATTGGTAAATGAGTACCTTGATATTTTTCTTGATGAGTTTCATGGCATTATACCTGATCGATAAGTTGAATTTACTATTGACTTAGTTCCTGATGCTAAACCAATTTCAAATCCCCCTTATCGAATGGCTCAAATTGAACTTTTATAGTTAAAGAAGTAATTGCAGGAGTTATTATATAAAGTTTCATTCGACCTAGAAAATCACCATGGGGTGATCCTGTCTTATTTGTTAAAAAAATATGGTTCAATGAGACTTTTCATTGATTATAGAGCATTGAATAACATCATTATTAAGAACAAGTATCATTTTCCCCATATCGATGATTTGTTTGATCAGCTCTAGGGAGGTCAATATTTTTCGAAGAGTGATCTGAGGTTGGGGTACCATCAGTTGAAATTAAAGGTATCAGACATTCTGAAGACCATGTTTCGTTCTAGATATGGCCATTATGAATTTTTAGTTATGCCTTTTGGGTTAACCAATGCACCTGCTGTATTAATGGATCTTATGAATGGCATTTTCTATGAGTTCTTGGATAAGTTTTTGGGAGTGTTCATTGATGATATTTTGGTTAATTCAAAAAGTAAATAGGAGTAATAAAGTCATTTAAGGGTTGTATTTAAAACCTTAAAATAAAAGAAACTATACTGGAAATTCAGAAAGTGTTAGTTTTTCTTACAACAAATTTCATTCCTGGGTGACGTTGTTTCAAAAAATGATATAATTTTTGATCCCGGTAAAACAAAAGTTGTTGTAGAATGTCTAAGACCCAAAAATATAACCGAGATTCATATTTTTCTTGGTTTTTAATGTTATTACTGAAGGTTTATTAAAAAAATTTCAAGGTTATCTAGTATAATGACTAAGTTAACTCGAAAAGGTGTTAAGATTATCTAGACAAAATAATGTGACGATTTTTCTCAAAAAATGAAATGAATATTGGTGAATTCTCCAGTTTTTGAACTTCCGTCCATAAATGGTGAGTTTCTTATCTATAGTGATGCTTCGTTGAAAGAACATGGAAGTTTCCTTATGAATAATGAATAGGTAATTGTGTATGTTTCACGTTTGTTGAATCCTCATGAGTAATATTACCCTACACGTGATTTTTAATTATCAATGGTTGTTTTTTATTATGAAATTTAGAGGCATCATTTGTATAGAGTGAAATGTGAATTATATACTGACCACAAAAGTTTTATATATGTATTCACTCAAAAGGAATTGAACATGAGACAGATGATGTGGTTGGAATTAATCAATGATTATGATTGCACGATCCATTATAATCTAGGAAAGGCACATAAAGTGGCTTATGCTTTGAGTTGAAAAAATAATGCTTCATTAAATATGCTACGTTTGGAACGAGATCCTTTGGTTTTTTATTTGATGAACTTTGGTATAAAAGTTTTTGGTGTAAGAAATTCTACTATTTTGTTACAGGTGTATGTGGAATCATATCTATCAGACAGAATTAAGCGAGTGCAGAAAAAAGAAATTGATTTACAGAAAAAGGTAGAGTTGGTTCTGAAGGGTGAGTTGCCTAAATTTAACATTGATAATGATTTGGTGTTGATGTTTGGGAAAATATTATGTGTGCCTTGTGATTCACAGTTAAAGAATGAGTTGTTATGTGAAGCTCATAGTTCCCCATTTTTAGTTCATCCTGACTGTACAAATATGTACATAGATCTTCGGTAGTATTACTATTGGGATGGAATGAAAAAGGATATTTCTAATTTTACTACGAAGGGTTTTACTTGACAGTAGGTTAACGTAGGGCGGTAGTTACCGAAAGGGATACTTCAGTTTTTACTTTTTTTAGAGTGGAAGTGGGAAAATATATCCATGTACTTCATTGTGGTATTACAGAAAACATCTAGAGGTAACAATACAATCTGGGTTATTATTGATCGAATGACCAAATCTTCTCATTTTCTTCCTATTAGAGATACTTTCTCTCTAAATCAACTTTCTTGGTTGTATATTAAAGAGATATTCAGGTTGAATGGTGTTACCCTCTCTATTGTATCTGATCATGATCCCGGATTTTCTTCCAACTTTTGGAAAGGCCTTCAGAAGTCATTGGGTACTGATTTTAATTTTAGTACAACTTTTCATCCTCAATCAGATGGGCAGTTAGAACGAAAAATTCAGACCTTGGAGGATATGCTACAAGATTGTACACTAGATTACCAGGGATGTTGGGTCCAATATATTTCTTTAGTTGAATTTTCATATAATAACAGTTTTCATTCTAGTATAAAGATTGATCCATTTGAGGCATTATATTGAAAGCGTTGTCGAAATCCAGATTTTTGGGATGGAGTATTTGAAAGAAACCTGAGGGGACCATAATTGTTAGAACAGATGGCAGAAAACTTTTAGTTGATTCAGAAGAACATTATCACATCTCAAAGTAGGCATATAAGTTACATGGATAACCGAAGGAAGGATTTATCATTCGAGGTAGGTGATCATGTCTTTCTCAATTTTTCTCTATGGAAAAGTGTGTTGTGTTTAGGTAAGAAAGGAAATTTGAGTTCAAGGTTCATTGGACCTTATGAAATCATGGAGAAAGATGGAACAGTTGCATACAGAGTGGCTTTACCTCCATGTTTATCTCAGGTGCTCAATTTTTTTCATGTTTCAATGTTAAGAAAGTATATGCCAGATCCATATAATGTTTTGATCCAAGAGGTAGTTCAATTAGAAGAGAATCTCTCTTATAAAGAACAACCAGTCTAGATTCTTGACCGTAAGGAGAATGTGTTGCAGAATAAGGAAATTTTTCAGGTAATGGTTTTGTAGAAAAGCCATATGGTTGAAGAGGCAACATGGGAATCTGAAAATGTTATGAGGGATAAATACCCCCACATATTTGATTGGTGAATAAAAATTGCGAGGAAACAATTCCCAAAAGGGGGGATAGATGTAACATCCCAAGTTCATAAAGAATAATACATTTTAATTAAAGAAAGTAAGATAGATGGTTTTTAATTAAAGTTTTCATTCATGTTCGAGAAAAAAGAACTAAACTATTGTTTAAACATAAAAAATAAATCAATTTAATGTTTTGGAACAATATGACATGGATTAAATAGATTTAGATTTAGAAGAAACTTCAAAATAATATTTAGAAGCCGTATTTTCAGTCACATTAATGGAGATGGTTTTTTTCAAGCCTCATAAAATTTTAAGTTTAGTAAAACCCCAATTGAAAATTAATTCTCATGTTTTTATGTCCACTCTAATTAATGTTAAGGTAGATGTTCAGAGTTTTCTAGTACACATGAATAACTTATGTTGGAAACTCCAGTCCCCAACTGGTAGGATAATATATGTGTAGATGTCTGTGAATCTTAGTATAAAAATGGTTCATGTGGATACGCCTTCTAGAATATAAGATAAAGAAATTTCTACTTTCTTCATACTCTTACTATCAATGAGGGTAAATGTTTTTCATTAGTTAAATTAGAACATCAAAATACATTTTCCAAGAATGATTTGGACTCAGTTTCTAAAATACATAAGTAATTATCCATCTTTATTCTTGAATATTTTATGTTTGATGTTTTTTGAGAATCAAAATGTTTACTAAAGTCATGCTTTCAATGAGAAGAAGGATACATATTGATATTGATCTTATTTAAACTTCACAAAAAATCATTATGATAATTAACTGAGTTTATGATCCTTCGTCATCATAAATTCGAACAAAATCTTCCTCTTAAACCACTCCAACATTAAAAAAACAATTACCCAAGCCAAAATGGGTTCCTTAACTTATATTTAATAACTATATTGAGTAGATTTATGTTTTTATTTTAAATTTAATAATGAAATAATAATTTTTTCATTATTTAAAATATTTTTCTTATTGATTTTTTTCATTTGATGTTATTTATCTCTTTATTTTATTTTTTATAGCTCAATCATGCGATAAAAACATAATTCAGTTTTCTCAAAACATTTAATAATTCATAACTCTAAATTTATATATTATTATTTATATTATATTTCTAGAACTTCCTTTTTAATGATTTAAAAACTTTAAAATTTTCTTCAAATCAACTTTTAACAATAAGGGGGAACAATTTTTTCTACCTTCAAAAAAAAGAGATTAACCGAACTAAGGGGTAAAAATCACAACATTTTAAACACTATTATATCATATAAATCTTATTTTATTATATTTTTAAATTCCATTTTTCAAATATAATAAAATATCAAAAGGGTTTTATGAGTTTTAATATCATAAAATATCGGGAGACTGTTGAACTACAAATTTTGATCAGGCATATCCATTGTACTTTAGTTTTTGTTATCTAATATTCCCTCCTTACATTACTGATGATATTTTATTATTATTATTTATGTTCTATTGTATTCCTATGTTATCGAGCATTAATTCGAATAAATATGTGATATGGATGATTTTGGATAAAATCTTCCTATGTATTGAAAATGGGATAAGTGGCATTTTGGATACATGTTGAGAATGACTATGTTGGTCAATATCCATGTAAAGAAAAAAACTAAACAAAATTTCCTACTTTGTGGAATCAAATACATGTAAATTTACAATGTTGACAAGATCTCCTTTGCAAGACATCACTTATATGATCAGTCAACTATGTGAAATGGATAAGTGGAGTAGTCGGATACGTGAGAAATCACCTATGTTATATTTTAGCTAAAAAAATCTATTATTTGATGAAATTAGTTATATGAATATCCTATATGTTGAAATCAGTTATTTTGACTCAATGGCCTGTGCTAGTTTCATTTAACAATCTATATGAGAAAATTGCTATGTTGTTTCAATAAGATATGTTAGATTCAGCTACGTGACTGAAATGCCTACATGATTCAATATGACTATGTGAAGAAAAATTGGTTACATGATCCCGAATTATTAAATCAACTATGTGGATTCAATTCATCAAATTATCTACATCATGTTGCAAGTTGGTATTTTTTTCCATTGAATAATTCAAGTGAGAAATTTAATGTTATTGTAAAATCCTTAAATGTTTGATTTCCACTTCAAGATAGCGTTGAATATAGTAAGAGTAAAATACCAAGGTAGAAGATAAGGATGTAAAAATTTATTTTTCCCTATTGATGTCAAGGAATTTCAAGGAGAATTATTTTTTTATAATCCATGTTATTTATTGATTATGTGTTGTGATTTTATACAATAATTAGTGTATGTATTTGAAAAATTCACATGTGAAGTGTGGACATTATCATAATATTTCTTTTACATAAGAGATTTTAGAGAATTATTTCTCAAAGATCTCAACAAATGAAATGTTATGTTTCTTAGAAAATAATGAAGAGGGATTATTGTTTCATTATCCATTCTTATTAAGAATTCTTTGTTATGTCCAGAAGATTCACCACAAAATATGTTTTCTTTAGATCAATTCTCTTGAATATCCTTTTTTCTCTGTTTTCTATATTATACCACTATGAGATGAAATCCACAAAAACATCTAATGTTTTATCAGTTTTTGTAATTGTTACTAGTAAAATAACCTTGTAAGGATGTGGATTATAAATAATATTTGGAGAATAATTGAATGCTCTCGTTCATGTACAACTAAATCCCATGAAAATAGTCGGATGTCCCTAGAAAAATGACATGTCTAGTGAAAATCATCACACTCATTGAAAAGAGTAGTATTAGAGTAGACAAGGGGTCTTCTATTCCATGAACCATCATAAATATCTCTTTATCTACATGTCATATTTATTATTTTATTTACATTATATTATTTTATAAATAAAAAATAGAAATCAGTTATAAATAAGAGTAGGTATTATTTATATATAAATAAATATTTAAAGAACTCAATCCCCATCTCAAGAATTAATACTGTCAGTCTCTGATAACATCATAAGCCTCAAAAAAGATATTTCATCTTATTTTACTAATGATAAAAGTTTCAAAAAAATGTTTAATTATATTAGGTTGAGAAAGAAATTTTAGAAATCTATCACATCAAAAAAGGATGAAATTATCCCATATAAGAACGTTTCTCGTCATATGGAGGAAGGAATTGGGGAAATGTGTTATACACCTTAAGAAGGTCATTATAGATAATGTTCATTCTTCAAAATAAAATTATGACTCAATGATTTTTTGTGGTATTGTATAATTTATAATCAAAAATGTTATAACTATTGGAAGAATTTCCCTCTACTAATATATAGGAATGAATTTAGGGGGGTAATTATTGGATGGAAAATGAGAAACTTTTTTAAGACATCACATGTTAGAAAACCAAAATCTTTGTATATTATAAAAATCAAACTAAAAATAAGTTTTTTTAATTGGGGGAAATGTATAGAAGATGTAACCATCCATTTCACATTACTAAAGAATGTATGAATACTCCTCAAGGGAAATTTCTTATGCCAGAAACAAATAATTATAGAAATAAAAAAATTAATGAAATGGATTTTATTGTTGAGGAAACACTTAAAGAAGAAAAGATAAAAAAACCATGAAATTATAAAAGTTTATCTTCTTCACATATGATGGGGGATTGGAAAATCTTCAAATATATTGAAAATCAATAGGGAGTTGTAGTTAGTTTTTGACACAATAGTCCCATCAAAATACATGTAATTGAATCTATTGATGTTGAATATGAGAAGATAAAATATATCAATGTTTTATATGTTGATGGGATCAAACATAACAACCTTAGTGTGAACTAACCTTCGGATGATGGAATAGAGGTGATATTCGGGAAATATTCATGTTTTATTAGAAGTGTAGAAGATAGGAATGTTGTTACCAAGGGAGAATGTAAAAGAAGAAATATTAGATAGAAATGAGAACTTTGTAAATCATGTTATTTGTGTGATGATGATGAGAAGAAATTATGGCATAAAAGGTTTGGGTATCTTTGGATGAAATTTGTGAAAAAAAATTCTAATGTATATTTTATAAAAAACATTCCTACATTAAAGATAAAGGAATATGATATTTTTATAACATTTAAAAAATGGAAGAATATTTGTAAAAGTCACATAAAAGTTGATATTAAATTGAATATGATTTTTTAAATTATTCACCTGGGTCATTGTGGGTTGATGAGAAATAAATCAATGAAATGATATTTTTATCTCATCACTTTTATTGAATATTTTACTCATATAAACTTTATCATGATTATGTAGGAAAAATCATTAGTGGTGGAAATGTTCAGATAATTTGAAAGGGGTGTTGAGAGATAAATTAGTTTTTATATAAAGAAATTGTGAAATAGTAATGTAAATAACATCAAGGATTATGTGCATAAATTTAAGAATTTTTTAAAAAAAAATTAGTATTGTTATCTATATTCATCAAAAAATTTGACTTATAGAAAGGAAAAATAGAACATTAGTGGAAATGGGAGGTAATATGTTGGTAGCATAAAAACATTCAATATTATAATAGAGAGTATATATTAGTACTCAAATATTTCTAAAAAATAATTTTTTTATAAGGACCGAATGAAAAATAAATCCATATGATATTTTGTTTAAAAATAATATTCAGTTATGTATTTTATTGTTTTTGGAAGTCCCAATTTAGAAAAGGTAAGAAATCTGAATATTGAAAAAATTAATGAATAAGCCAACGAAAAAATTTATTGGTCATACTCATGAAAGTAAATAAATGGGAAAATACATGAAAAATTATACTAAAAAGAATTTGGATTCCTATGATTTTAATATTTTTGGAAATCCAACTTCTATAATTAAGGATGGTAAAAAATGTTGAGGATGAATATATGAAAATTCCATTGATCCAAAAATAATAAAACATTATTATATGGAATCATGTAGTTATGAAATTTATGGAGGAAGAATTACTATAGAGTTATGAATATTTCGATAATATGTTGAAACTAAAAATATTCTATGGAATCACAATTCTCTACTTTGAACTAGAAGAATATTGAGATTAAAAAATAATACATCACTTGTTTCAGAGATTGAGGCAAAATCATTTTCGAAAGAAACTGAACATAAAGAATGGGTTGATTCTATGAATGTTGAATTATATCAAATTGATAAAAAGAAAAATTGGGATCCTGTTTCATGACCTGTAGATAAGAATGTTATTAGAATAATGTGTGTGTATAAAAACATTTTGAATGAAAAAGGGGATGTTTCAAGAAAAAATCTAAACTGTCTTTAATTGTATATTCATATATTAAAGGGGTTGGTTTTGATGAAACATTTACTTAAATTACTTTATTATAAACAATTATAATGTTCACAGTTGTGTATCCACATCATTGATAAAAAATTTATTGAATGAATGAAAAATTAGCCTTCATAAATTGAGAGATTGTGGAATAATATTACACTTAGAATAATTGGGGATTCTAACTTGAAAATTATTGAACCAATATTATTAAATTAAAAAAATACTTTTATTGTTTGAAACAATATCCACAATCTTGCTCCTCCAAACATGATAATTGCTCAAAAAAGATAAATTTTTCTATGGAAAATTATGACATTGACTTATATGTGAATGATTTAAACATAAATACAATTATTTTAATTATATATATTAATGGTCTAATTTTTATAGGTTTTAGAGAAAATACATGTAATGTGTCTATTTAAGAAATGATAAATAATTTTGAAATGTAATTGTTAGGAGAATTTTTATTTTTATAGGGTTGACATGTTAAAAAAAATAATATATTTTTTCCTATCTCAATAAAAGTATTCCAGGTCATAGTTTTTATTTATTGGAGCGGTAGATTCCAAACAATATTCTAATCTATTTTCAGTGGGCATAAAGATGAGTATAGATGGAACTAACAAAAGTTTGAATCAGAGATATTAGTTGAAGTGGATATGATGTTTTTTTATTCCTGTAACTTCAAGAACCAACATTTTGCAAACTATAACTTTGAGGTCATGACTCAGAGTGATAATAAGGAATCAAATATATTAGAAAATAAAATAATTTTTAGGTATTTCAAAGGAAAAAAATTATATGGGGTATTTTATAAAATAAGAAATTATATAAAATTTCAAGGGAATAAAGATGTTGATTGGGATAGAGATTGTGAAGATAGAAAATAAATATCATGAGGAACATTTTTCTCAGTTGAATGTGGTGTAATAAAGAAAATTTAAAAATAGAGTTCACTAACTTTGAGGATTTAAAAGTAAGAATATGTTATTTAAACCTAGGATTGTACTGAAATTATATGGACAAAATTTCAAAAGTTAGATTTGAATTTTATTGTTTTAACATAGTTGAAGCGACATTATGATAATCATAGTTTCATTTTACTTTCAAATAATATTTTCCAACACTGTATATTAATATACATTGATATTAACTACTAATTTACAATTTTTTTTTCTTATGGTGAAAATATACTTGAATATATTTTAAAAAAATATGAAATTATGGATGGTTTCATTAAATCTATTCAAAAAAAAGTATTTGTGGAGGTAAGGCTACAACATCATGTTCAGACTCCTCCAAATACATCAAATAAGTAATAAGGATAAACCCATATAATTATTTGTGTTATGATAAAACGGGGGAGAGTATATTTATCCTAAAAATGGGAGAGTGCATCTTTGTCATAAAATTAGCAATTGAATGAAAAATAAAGAAAGACAAACTGAGAAAAACAATGGATATAGAGTATATCGTAACATTGTCATACATTTTCTTTTCAATAATGTATTAAATTACTTCAAAATAATTAATTTATCGAGCCATGTGGTGTTATTAAATTCTCATTTGAGAAAGGGTATGTTTTTGTAGAATTTGAAAATTTTTGTATCTGAAAAATTCTATGTAATAAAAAATTATGAGCGTTAAATTTATTTAATTAATGTTAAAAACAAATCCATAGGGAGACATTGAATAGGATTTGTGATGTTTTCATAATAATGTATTTTATTTTTTGAAACCAATATTTTTTATAGAATATTTTTTAAAACAAGAAATGAAGAGTTGTTGAGTGTGATAATGGAAAAAATTTCTAGATATGAAAATTTTAAACAGGTTAGGAAGAAATAATGTCCTTAAATTTTTAACCTAAATTCAGATAATGATATAAATATCTAAAAGTTCGTTATTTTATGAAAAATTTTATGAAAAATTCTTTTAATAAAAAAGTTATGTTTTTGTTTTCTAGAAATACAGTTCTATACAAAGTTCTCAAGAAAAATATTTGGTGTTATGGTTTCTGAGTTTTTACAAAGTGAGTTTTGTAAAAATGAATTGAATATAGATCATCAGAAATACCATATAGTAAAATGACTATTGAAAGGAAAAGAGTTAATTTTTGTGATTGTTATGAGCGGGAAAAAATTGCATCAGATGAACCATTCTAGAAAATCCTCATCAGAAGAGATAAATGTGAGGATGTTTGAAGTTTCACCATCAGAAAGATATTTATCAAGTAAAGGATGTTTCTAAGAGGTATAAATGTTCTACTTCGTAGTTATAGAAATATGAATAGATAAAGTAAATAAGTATGAAATGAATAAAAAAATATCAAAGATAGAATCAATCATGTCTTAGCAAATGATATGTTTTGTGTGAAAAAAGAAAAAAGATTAATGTTTCACAAGATTAGATGAAGTATATACGAGATGGAATATTTCATGTTATTTAAGTATTTAGATGTTGGAATAATGTATTCAAATATATTCATAGGGTTATCATTAATTTGCTTTTTTATTTTTGTGGGTTAATAGAAATTGAAGTGAGTTCCCTCAAATGGGTCATCAATATCAAACTATGGCAAGCGAGTTTTTTATGAAGTTTGAAGTGAAAAGTTTTTTTATAGAAAAAATTATGAAGTTGAGGATATTTTATGAGATAGTAAAGAAAGAACTTATAGATATATTTTTTAATGGTTTTCCATTGGATGTACTTTTTTTCGAATGTCCATCACATAATCTTTTTTGAAGAGAGTACATTAGATGATCTTTTTGTAATAAATTCTTTTAGGTGGCCATTTTTTTCATAAATTACATAGAACATACTTCACTATAGAAATATATGATTTTTTGATATAAGGAATAAATAATGATCATGTTCTCATTAACGAAGAATAATGAAGAATAATACTAGAAAATAAATTCCAAAAAAAATAATTCAGATAGAGTTTTCCAATGAATATTTATATAAATTTTTAATATATTCATGATTACCGCTAAAAAATTAGTATTTTCATTTGGATTTAATCTCTAATTAACAATAGTATTGTTGGTTGAATTTATTATTTTTTTAAATTTAATGAATTTTATAGAAGGTTCGAAATATTTATGGATTCATGAAGAGATGAGAATATATAAGACAGTTCTATACTTTTCAACAATTCTTGATATGAATCAATGTATAATTTGAATCTATATAAAATGTGTATTTTTGATGTTTTTTGAGTATAAAAGTGAAAATAGAATCCACCCATTTACACTTCTATAGAGCCTATAAATAAAATGGAAAATACCTCATAATAATGTTAATTGAAAAAAATCCATGATACTGGATGAATTGGGTCAGAGTTGAGTCTCTAAACATAGAATAATTTCACGTTAAATATTTATTTAGAATAAAATTTTGTTTTAGGAAGATTTGGATAGAGGTTTTTTTAGTTATTAGAAAAAATAAAATAGACATAGATTATAGGTAGAAAGTTTATGAAGTGAGGAGTTTTGATAGATTTGGAAATAAAACTTTTAGTTGTAATTTAAGAAAATGGGTATCCGATAGATTTTACATGACACATGCACATTGGATGAACAAATTCTGGATGGAGAATATCAGAAAGAGGAATATCGAATGATATTTTCCAATAGGCCACTACTATAGCATATTTTCAATGATTAAATCTTTTTTATGGAAGAATTTTTATAAGAAGAACTTGAAAACTAATGGGTGTTAGTATAATCATAAGAACGAAGATATAGAAGGAGTTTAATAAGAGTTAGATAAAAACTTGGAAAAACTTATTTGAAATATTTCATTTCTATAAACCCATGGGAGAATCCATGGAATGGATGCAGGATATTAATCTAAGGGTGATCCTTATAAATATATTATGATGTTCTATACTTTGATACTTTTTTCAAGAATGTGAGTTGCTTAATTGGTGAATAGGATATAATAGTAATAATTTATAGGGGTTATGTTTCTTAATGGTGGAATTTGTTTTTAAAAAATGATTCCGCACACCTTATCAATTTTTATGATCCATATGATCTTATAATTAGAAGGGTTTGATCACATATTATTTTAATATTTATTGAAAATATATCTCTAAATAACACCAACCAGTTTTAATGTATAAAAAAAAGTACATTCTCTAATCATATAATTATATGACATACTAATAATTTCCATTACAAACAAGAATAACCAAAAATCCATAGTAAAATCATATATAATTCAAAAATATAATTAAACCATTATTCCACAAATAAAATTACTTAATGTTATATTACATTAATCATATAATGTTCCAAAAAAAATTATTCCAAAATAACATTACTCACTAAATCAAAAAATCAATATTCAACCGGATGGTTTTCTATATGATAAAAAATATTTTCTAGAAATAAAGTGAATAATTATATATCACATCATTTATAATAACTAAATTTCACAATTACCTAGATATCATATATTATAGTTCTAGTAATTTGATCCCTATCATCATTCAATTATGGGTTCAATTGCCGAATGTGAATGGTTTCCGTCCAACCGTTCTATTTTCAATTTTGATAAAATATATAAATACAATTAATATACATTACCAAAAATATTATTAATATCATGAAAATAATGATATCATCAAAGATCATATAAACCCTTAAGTTTATAAATACCTTTGAACTCATGTCCCATAAAAATAGAATTATTCCTCAAATAACATATTTATATGTTATATAGAGGGTTCCGTGGACCTAAAACATCTATCAAAACTCAATAAATTCCTCCAAAATTTCTTCCATCACATAAAACAACAAGATATTATTAATGAATTTAATCTTATGATCATCCTTAAATGTATCAACACATTATAACACTCGAATCACTATATATAAAAACATTCAACTCTAAAAATTATTTTTAACACATTAACCCTGATTTTACAACTTATTCTTTTAGAATTAACTCCTATAACAAATCATATGAATCATGTCCTATGATCCAAAAATTTTGTTACATAAGACAATATATAATCCACAGCATTCATATTCTTTTTAATGTTTCCTATCCTTCAACAATAATGGAATTAGGTATTACTTGACATTTATCTACACAGTCGTTCTCATATTGTTCAAGTGATATCTCCTAGGTAATCAGTTATTATAATAATCATACACCTTATTTTTGAGACATCCAATGAAAAAATAAGACATGTTTTCCATATTTATGGAGTTAACTAAACACCTTCTTATTTTTGTGGTATATTTATTTCATTATTACCACTTTTTCCATATAAAAATCATATTCCTTTATTTCGAAGACATATTCCTCAGTTGATTGTTCCCTCATTATAGATATAGTGGACATTGAATATTTTCACTTTTATGATTAGAATGCGAACCTCTAAGGAGATTAATTTTTCTCTTAGTTGGTGTGTTTGGTAACTCAACTTGGATCATGTGGTTGGTAATAGTTCATGATAGCTGGGTAAGAATAAAAATAATTTTTTTTACTACATATCCTATTAAATTTGATTTCTTGTTTGAAGAACCACCAGATTTTCCTATACATTCATTATTAATTTGGATCCTGCTGGATCCATCTTTTTACTAAAGCAAAAGTAGGTCGTGCGCATATATAAAATAATCCATAATACGACATATTTTATGGAGGATAAATACTATGATATCATTAAAAATTCCATCCCATATTAATATCACTATATTTACCAAAAATAAACATAATGTTTCTTATCATATTTACCATTTTGGTTATATAGGATTTTCAAGTTATTCTCAAAAAAATTCAAATCTATAGAGTTAAATAAATTCTTTCTCTAATACCAACTATACATATCTGACCTTAAGCATTACATATTCTTTTAATATATTCAAAAAATTGAATTTTTAATAAAAAATAAATTTTTTTATATTTTTTTAAATTAGGTCAATATATTTTATAAAAATACCATATATTTAAGAGTGGAAAATCGATATGAGTATAAATTTTTTTGCACAAAATAATACTTATAAAATAAAAAATATATATTTTTATTAAAAAAATTAAAAATATTCAATATTAATTATTATTTTTCTTTAACTATTATTAAACAGTTTTATTTTTTTTAATATCAGATGAAAACACAAAGCACTGAAAATGAAATGAAGAGAATAAAATATTTATTCTCGTGAAAATCATGAAAATTGAAGAATTTTTTTCTAAAAAATATTCAATTTTACCAGAAAATTAATTAATTTTTTTTTTGAAAAGATAATTATCAAATCTATTTGAACAATAATTATTTCCATTAAAACTCATTAACAAGCATTGAAAAGTTATGTTCTTACCTTGGAAAATCATCTTTATAGAACCTTTTCATATTATAATTACCATGATGCCAACATCCATTATATTTCTATAGAAAAAAAAATTAATACTCAATACATTAAAGACGTATAATAATACTCACCCAATATATCATGAGCTATAACGCGGATCTACCCCTCAAATATTGAGCTATAATGGGGATCAACCCATCATATATTAACCTATTGTGGTGCTCATCACATCATATCATGAGATATAATGGGCTTAAACCTGATTTAAAAGCTATATTGGGATCACCCATTATCAAAAATAGTTATAATAATCATATCATGAATAATGTATTTTAATATTTCACATTTTCATCATAAAATCTCAGAAAACACTTTTGAACCCATATAAAAAGAACTTTATGATATTGGAATATATTTTCTTTTAAAACCCCATTTTCAATACCAAAATACCAAAAAAATGGAAAGAGGGTTTTCTATGAACAAAACTAAAATATTTAAATAGTAACCAAACATCATATAATGGTAATGTTGGTGGGAAAAGTCATTATCACTGTATATGTTAAAATAGAACATTGGTTTTTCATTTGAAAATAAAGATAAACATTTCATAAAAGATTCCTTTTTTAATATTTTGAAATAATCTAAAAGGAGTCATAAAAATTATATATTCAAATATTTTATTTCTACAAAAATTTATTCATAAGATAATCCTAAAAACATGTACTTATATGATAATTATACATAATAATTTACCATTAAAACATTTATGTTGATTTTTTATGTTTATATTTCCCTAACATACAACCTAAAAAATCCACTTTTTATTTAATTTTTTAATAAAGTGAAATATTTTCAAAAAGTTAGTCTATAATTTATTTTTGAGAAGATAATAATTTTTCGAAAAAATTTATAATAACATGTACATAGAAGATAGATATTTAAAAAATAAATATTGAAAACATTTAAAACGAAGTTTTATGTTAATGTGTCACTTACATAAAACCCTAAAAACATTAATTGTTAAAAAACACTATAATGAAAGTGAGATACATTAAAAAAATTCATTATCATCCATTTAAAAATAAATAATAATTTTCTTGAAAACATAGATGAACATTAATATGTAAGTGAATTATTTAGAAAATAGATCTTTAAAACATTTAAAATAGGGTTTTAGGTTAATCTATCCTTTACATTTTGTCCAAAAAATACAGTATATTATTTTTATTCTAGAATAATAATAATATTTTTATTTTTTAATTGATTAATAAATTATTTTTATTTTATTAATCCTTTTATTTTATCTGTTACCATGTTATTCAAAAAAATTTAATCAATTAACATCACTTTAGATATTTTGAGGGTATTCAACTTATCTTTAAAAATTAATTCTGTATGTTGACTATGGTCAATGGGGAAATTTTTAAGTCATATATAGAATTATTATAAAGAAATATTTATCATATTTATTGATAAATAGTACTTCAAAACCAATCATGAAATATGGTTCTGAAAAATGAACTATGTTATATTCACGAAGATAGTAGGTCGTAAGTACAAATGAGGAATGATTCTATATTTTAGTGACAATTATTGAATGATTTTATGTATTATTTTTTATTTAAATAATGATAATAATATCATAAATAAAATATTATTTCATTAAATATACTTATACATATCATCTTTATTATGTGGTGACAAAAAAAATAATTACATTACTCCACGGAGGTTGTAGTCCACACGTATGCACAAAAGATGTTATAATTTTTTAGTGAATGGAATGGTATAATTTTAAAGATATATTATACTAAATTAATTATAAATATATCTGAAATATAATATATATGTATTAATTAGATCACTATTACCATCCCCATTATGTGATTATCGAAAACTAATTTCATCGATTCGCGAGCATCTAGTCTGTCGTTAACACAAATAAAGGTTTTGTTTACCATTTGATGTAAGAGGATATGGATGTAAATTGTGATGTTACAATAATAAAATATCATTATATGGGATATAGTTTTGTTATTAGGTTATCATGGTTTAAGAATATTCTAAGGATGTAGATGAATAAACAAAACAAAAACGCTTGGTTAAGAACACTACGTCTTCTGTTGACCACCTCATTAAGATTATAACATAAGCCTTCCTATGGTACCTTTTTAATAAAAAGGACACTTGGAAGAGGGTATGGACATAAATACGGTATTTGGGTAGGTATTTTATTAACCAATAGGCTTTTTATATATGATGTATAAAGGAGTGGTTGTCGTTTTATATGTTGGGGGGGACACACTTTGATTTTTTGAAAAGAAAAAATTATTACATATTTTTAAACATTTTAAAATTATATAATATAGATCATTATCAAAACCATAATGATATTTTTTTTACATATTTACAGGAAATATAATTTTATAAAGTTTTATGTCATTATAACGCTTATATATTTAGTTTAACCCTTTGGTAAACCTGTTTTAAACATAACCATGGTAAACTATTTTTCTATTTTGACTATTCAATATGGTCAAAAATTAATTTAACAATACTATATAAAATATATTATTATGATAATAAATATGTAATCAATTTTATAAAATTCAATTTATAGACGTTGAAAAGTAATATTTCATATTAAACCCAAAGACGTTCCAAAAAAGAAGTTTGTAAGAAATGTACTTTTCCAAACAAGATAGTTTTATATTATCATTATGAATGATAATTATCATTAGATGAATATAAATTAAATTTTAAAGATATATAATATATATATTTCATTGAAATTTTTGGAATTTATGTTTTTTTTAAATTACCTAGAATAGGGAAATATTATGCACTTTAAAACAGTTTTCAGAAAATTGTGTTTGAAGCCAAAAATAGGCTTATACTAAATTTCAATACAAATATTAATTAAAATATATTTTATTTGGAAAATTATAATAAAATAAAAAATATTTTCAATAATATAAAATAATTATTATTATGATATATTTAGAGAAATTCATATATTTTAAATAAAATTTAGTATTTGAAAAATCAAAATTTTGTACTAATTACTAAAATATCCATATTTTAAAAAAAATCCCAGAATTTCCTACTATGATAATTTTTATTTTCAGTTTATAAAAATTAATTTCATTTTTTTGAATATATATTCTAAATTTTAAATACATTTTATTATAATATTTTTACATAAAAAGTAATAAAACTCATTTTGTAATGAAACATATTTTGGAAGAATAAAATTTATTTACTAAATGTTCACTACTTTTTTATTAAGAATTTGCCCAAAAATTTAAATTGAGTTAGAAATGTATATATATATATATATATATTAGTTAATAATATTCATACTTTTGAATTTAATGTATAACTTATAATGGTCATATATAAATAATAATCTTTCATGGATCATTTAGGTTCACTGTTCTGTATCTTTTGTTCGATCTAATCAAGTTTCTATAATATCTCAAGTATTCTACACCATCCCTTACAAAAATTCTATTTTCACCCAATGAAATTCATGTGTGATATATTCTGCCAAGAAGAACACTCTCTGTGGGGATTACTTAGCCAAAACACACACAACCCCTTATCTAGCTCCACTGGAAACCTAACCACCTCTAAATTACATCATAAAAATGTATTATAAGAAAATTAAGGTTAAGTATGACCTCTAGAAGTTAGGGTATATCCTTCCTCATAATAACATAAATACATTATATAATTAAGGAATTATTTTTAATTTTTATAGACAATAAGGAATTATGTGTATTATAATTACTATACCTAATATGTTATATGACCTTTGAGGTAGATTAGTTATTTCATTTAAAATATTGAATTTATTTGTATTAAATATTAATTTCTATGTTAATATTAATTAGTTTTATTTATATAGACCTTCCTTTATTAATAAAATATTATATAATAGATTAAATAAATATAATCCTAATTTTGATTTATACTTGGTTCTCTCATTATACTATACATCAGATATTTAAAAATCCTGCATCTTATTATATAGAATCCCTAAGAAAATTTCATTAATTAAAAGTATAATTATTATAGAGTATCATAGTAAATCCCAAATTAGGGAATGATGTATAAATTACTTGAAAAAATATTAATAAATAATTATAGAAATATATTTTTAAAACACTTATGCAAAATAGTTTAATCATTAAACAGAGCTGTTTATAAATTAATTTTAAATTTTTTCACAATGAAAAAATTTATGAGAGAACCTTTATCATTATTCATTTATTTATTTTATATTTTCATTTTCTCTGGTATAAATTTTTATCAAAAAATTACTAGAGTCTATTTATTCAATATCACTATAAGTATTTAGGAGATCAGGATGAACATCATTTGTATAATTTTAATATCAATATTTTATTGTCAAACATAAATCATTAAAATAATTCTTCTATCCATTTTCCATTTACCACCAATTTAGTATTCTGTGATCTATACATAATTAAAACGTTATAATAGACCATTGATATACATATTGTTCATCAATGTCTCAAATAGAAACTAAAATCAATGACCAGTCAACATATAATTTTATTGATTATGTAAATCACAAATAGATCATCAATATAAATCATCATAAAGATAGAATAATTTTTCTACATGTTGTAGATAAAATATTTTATCCAAATGATAACATTATCAAAATACACATACCATGATGAGTGATACAATTTTTTTTTGAAATTGAATAAAAAATTAACACTTGATAATTCCTTATAATTTTCTATAGTACACCCTTGATCATTAGTAAAAAACCCTTATGAAAAAAGTTATCAATTAGTATCCTTATAATATATTATATGTGTGACTTCCCT
Organism: Viscum album; assembly: GCA_963277665.1. NCBI lineage: Eukaryota > Viridiplantae > Streptophyta > Magnoliopsida > Santalales > Viscaceae > Viscum > Viscum album. The sequence continues at coordinate 1,685,145,535 of OY728146.1, forward strand.
GAAATGGGATCAATGCATGTTAAATCATTCCTTTGATATATTTGTCGATAAAATCTTCATGTTGGCAATTTCTATAATTCACTCAATCGTAGATCATCACTCTATCTCTTTAAGGGATAACCGTTATCTAATGTTCACAAAAATAAAACACAAAAAAAGGAATTACGAAATTATATATTCAGTATTTTCCCTAATAAGAGCAATAAATCGTCCCAATCTTTTATTATAAAACATATTGATAATACTAATTCACCGAGAGTTCCCTTTTCCAGTGGATTAAATATACCCATATCACATTATATGATAAAAATATAATAATGTGGGATGAAAAAGGATCCTTTAACTCAAAGAGATAATTCTATCTATGATGGATCACACCACATTTTTATGTGTGGTGATAATCTTGAAACACCTCTTGTGATTATATCGCAAGAAATAATTTACTCACGTATCATTAAAGGATATATTCAAAATCATTATATCACTACACTTTATAAATTTAACACATTATTAGAAATATTTAATGGTTATTTTATTTATACATCATCATAGTAGTTTCCCATAATTCCATTGAATAGTCATAAATGTGAAAAAGAGATACAATATTCTGCCTAAATTTTTTATTTGAAAATGGATTAATACCATAAAATAATATGTTTCCTTAATTACTTTCACCATTTCTCAATAGGAATAATCAATCCACATATCAACCCCCCCCCCATCCAAAAAACAAATAAAATTATTCTCAATAATGGTTACCAAACAATAGGACTTTATGTTATATGATAAATATATAGTGTAAGAAAAATGTTCAGTAGATTAAGAGTCCACATCTATTAAAAAAATATCAATAAGTTACTCTCCCCATATACAATGTATCCCTATATATGGTACTCCATCAACCATTATATTAATAAATAATATTAAAACTATAAACAATTGAGAAATTAAACACATTTGAAATATTATCTAACAGAGAAGGGGTCAATCACAAAATAATATCTTATTTAAATCAGAGGATTATTTGGTATGATATTTAATCTGAATATCCATTAAAAGTGCACAAGTGGATACATACTAAGTATTTACCAAATTTAATTTAGTTTTCTCATTGAATAATATTTCATTCCCATTATATTTGTTATCAAATTGTTTTTAATATTGTTACATAAGTTGATAATATCATTTTGTTTAAATAATATTGCCAATGGTTGGAACTATGTTTTCTATAAATCCATTATATTTTATATCACCCATATCAAAAAGGTGCAAGGATTTGTATAAAAAATGTAATCTAATTACTAATTCATGTGTAAATTGTATATTTCCTCATTTTAGTCAAGGAATATACTTATTTAGGGATATAAAATTTCCCCATGATATAGAATTATAACATGAAATTATATTTCCATATTAGCAGTTGTGAAATATAATTATTTTTATAGTAATTATTAGCATAAAATTATCAATCAAAAATTTTGAAATTAACATATTAATAATCAACCTCACTATAACTAACTGACTCCTTATAGGTAAATGATGGACTTTAGTAGAAATAAATATTTTAAAATAAATATATATGGTATAATTATAGTTAAATTTTGATATTTTCCAATAACATTTCTATATTAAATATAATTCATCGCGTTATGTTTTTTAAGGAAACTATATTTCAGGAAGTCCTAAATTATGGATAATTATGATAATTTTATGATGAAGATATATTAAACAAAACAAAATTATAACATTGAAATGGGATTACCCACATTATCATTCTAGGAATCCAAACCTATAACAGAAAGGGTCATAAAATAACTTCCAAGAGGTCCCATAGATATTAAACTTGAATCCAAGAGTCACAAGATATTGAAATCATAAATATAACACTTTCAGAACTAGTGAAAACACTTATAAATCAATAAAAATGGGGCCAAAATAATTGAAAAATATTTGGTGAAAAAATCATTAACATCATTTCAAAGTGATGTTTTAAACTACATTGAATTTTTTTAAAAAAAATTATTGGTTGACCCATAATTTTCCTTCTCATTATAAAAATACCAAATGAATATAAAAAGTTATTAAATTCAATCAAATGAAGAAAAATACCCTTGACCAGATAAATCTATGTAAATAGATCATGTAATGTTTGATGTAATAATTGATGAGTAATCATTATGATGATTATTTTTTTTAGAACAATTGTTATTGTATCTAAATAAATCAATGTTCTTCTTTGTTTTCAATAGATTGATATAATATTACCACATAGATATCAAAAAGAAAATTTTCACTATCCTTAAACTAGGTATATCTTATACACTACATGTTGTTATCTCCCTCCAATAGTGAAAAATTAAATCCCATTATATTCAATAATTGAAGAGCATGGTTTTTCATGAAATAAAAAAACACAATCTCTATATCAATGAAACTACCAGATAATTTAATTATTTTTTCTATTAATGAATATATTAGTCTAATAGACTGACAATCCTTCCATGATGGAGCTATAATTATGAAACTATTTCCTAATATATTAGGATATCAAATAATTTTAATAATATACTATGTAACCTTGAAATTTATTGACCCTTCACCAATTGAATTATAAAAATAAAACATCTTACATCATAAAACAAATTTTGAAAAAATCTAACTTTTATAATAAACCTCAATCCATAATGGATATTGCATAAAATCATACTATGGATTCTTGATAATTTTCATTTTTAGTAAACTAATTTATTTATAATAATCAGATAATATATCATGTCATGGAAGGGGGAGGAAAAACCATCTTCTATTCATCTAGGGACAATAATTAATCCCTCTAATTAGAAGAAAAAAATGTTCCCTTGTAATTTATAATCTGGTTAAAAATTACCTCAAAATTAATAATAAATTTTATAAATGAATACATTTCTATCATAAAATAAAAAAATATTATACGGGAATAATAAAATGAGATTAATTAGGACAGAAATACGGTAATTAATCATTTTTTTCTAGTTGAAATCCTATTATCACCATTACTAATTATTCTAATGAAATTTCCTAAAAACATAAGTTTGTAATGATTTTCAAAATGAAGTGGAATAATGAGATGATATATCAAAATCATTTATTAATGGAAGTCCTTCATGAAATTGATCTTAAATTTCCAAATAATAAAAAAATATTAAAAATTATTATAGTCAAGTTGAAGAGTTAATATTTATGTAAAAATCATATGTATCCTCACAAAAAAATTCTATTAGAATATATAATACCCACAAATTCATGATTTATTATTCCATAACATAGATTTATATAGATATAAAAATAACAAATATTAAAAAAAATAAAAAAATAATACACAACTAAAAATATTAGTAAAATCACATTAAAAGTCATCACTGTGTAGATTAACACCACTATTAATCCATTGATACATCACTGAGCTCATAAATCAAGAGAAATAAAAATAATTGGTTTAAGAGATTAAATTAGTGTTATCAATTATAATATTCACTCAATAAATAATGTTTTCCAAAAAAATTCCATCCTCCGAAACAACAGTTGGAGACATGACCACCAAAATCATGATTCAGGGTTACCCTTACATCACAGATGTGGAGGGAGTACCAGTCCATTAATTTACTACATTCATATTCTCATATTTTACAAAAATTATTATATTTTAAATTGGGTTATCCCCTAGATTAGACGGTCTCGTATTATAGAAACAGAGTCTTAACATAAATTGACAATACGTTAATTTTTCAAAATACCTAAAACATTAAACAAATATATTCCCCAACACTATATTAGTCTAGTTCCTTTGGAATAATTGAAACATAAAAAACTAGAATATAAGTGAGATACAAATCTACAACTAGGATCTCCATGACTATTAACATTCTTAAAAAAAATCATAAATAATACATATCATTATAAATAGGTGAAGGAATCAAAAAAAGGGTGTTATTAGAGGCTAAAGAAGTGTAAACAAGGGAGATATTTAATCATAAACATGATTATACGAGTCTGAGAACATGATAATTGCATTATAATATCATACCCTAATTATTAATGATCACCAAAAGGAATAACGGAAAAAATCATGGAATTTTAAAATAAATGACTCTAAAGAAAATAAATAACATTATCCATGAAATTATATCATATGAATAAAATATGGAATTGGGGCACACATAGACATTTTATTTCATTATTTATAAGTAAAGACTCATTTCCATAACTTATCAAGGAACATCATGGGAACCACACATACTGGGCAGAAGACACCAAAATCCCTAGTATCATTCTGTTCCTTGTAAGGGATTCTGTTTCCTCATCATCCTATAGTGGATCTAGTTTCCCCATAATCCACTTTTTATGGTGATTACACCTACTTAGTGTGACACAACCCCATCCATTTTTTTAGTTCATTACATGTAAGGTATTGTGCTTCACCATCTTTCCATAGTGGATCAATACCATTGACTGGATTCAAATCATTACCTCATGAGATATAAATATTTACCCAATGAAATGAAAGGAGATATAGGTCCCACACATCTCATTATAAAATCATTCATACATGTTCCAAAATATTATAAAACACTCATCATATCATGACCCATAAAAAGATATCGTTTAATTAAACAACCTATCATGACCCAATGAAATGAAATGGGTTTCATAAAAATATTTTTATATATTAACTTATTGAAAAATATAGGTTTCATAATCATTTTTTAATGCCTTACCCATAAAAAGAAGTGGGTTTAACAAGCATAAAAATAATTGAAGTGGAACATGTTTCATAAACATCATTAATTCAAAACATAAATCATTCATATAAAGAATATGAATGGAACCATTGAATCATTTCCTAGAAGGGAATTAGTAACATAAAATAATGTAATATTAGATGTTTTTTTTTGAAATATCTTATGAAAACCTTTATTGAGGAAAATATTTTTTATTCTATGAAAAATGTTTATAAAAACATAATAAAATTTCAAAACCATATTCTAAATAATAATATTAAAAACATTTAACGATATATTTCAAAATATTTTGGAAAACATTTTCTTTGAAAACATATAAAGAGAGAGTGAAAATATTTTTTAACCTATTTTCCATGAATACTTTTAAAAAACCATGAATGAATTTTGAAGGCCATTTCATTTAAAATAATACGAAAACTTGTAAATAATGCATCAAAATGTTTTGTAAACCATTTTACTTAAAATATTATGAAATACGATTCAAAATGTTTTTGAAAAAATTCCATTGATAACTTATGAAATAATATTCAAAACATTTTGAAAACACTATTTCGATTGTAAACATTAAATAATATTGAAATCATTTTGTAACCATTTTCCCTTGAAAACTTATAAAATATAACTGAAAAAATTGGAAAACCTTTTTCCATAAATATAATTAAAAAACAGCGATAATATTATGAAAAAATATTATTTAAAAATAACAACAACAGAATAATTTAAAGGATGCTTCAATGGAATTATGTTTACGATGGTGGGTAATTCTGTACATGCTGAAAATTCCTTATGCACAGTAAAAAGTTTAGAAAACTGACTCAATAGGAAAATAAAAAGAATATTAATTTTTCTAAAAACCTTTTGTTTAATATTTAAAAAATGTGTAAAAATATATTTTAATTATCATAGTATAATATTATAATATTTTTTGAAATTTTTTATAAAATAATCTTTTGAACGAACAGAGATTCATGACTGGAGAGAGTGGTAAAGTCATATTTTCATAAAAACAATTTTTTTGTTATCATAAATACCAACGAGTGGAAAAATGGTACTAATATATGAATATATATTGAATAAACATATAATAAATATCCTGAATTTTCTTTAGATATGGATCATAATATTTTATCAATGGAGGAATAATTATAAACAATCTGGATAAAATATGGATTTACATCAATAATAAATTACCACATGGTAACTCTGGATCACACTATCCATTTAAGGAAATGAAATTAAACTAATGTTAAAATGTCATGAATATAAATATATTCATGGTATAAAATTTCAAATAAACCTCAAAATAATAATTTTGGTGCATAACAGTACATGTGTATCAAATAATGAAAATGGAGAGAAAACTATCTTAATAATTTTGAAACTTTTGAATCGTGCACCCCATGAGATAAATATAATAAAATTTATATTTAAATACACATATATTTATTTATATTATTAATATAATACATTCATGGGAAGTATATACACAACAAAAAATAATTGTGTGGTGAATATGGCATGTATCTCACTAAGATAAAAAGTGAGATAAAATACCCTTTCTTTGTGTTTTGGCTCTCATTGTACTCATTAAAGACTCATTTATAATTAATATATGTTTATTTTAAATATTTAAAATAACCATTTTATTATATATAATACTATATATGGTTCTACTATTACTTTATGTTACCCGCTTATAGATATGTCTAGGTTAAGGTTTCTATTTTGGCAAGATTCACTCTTTTTTCGCTTGTGCCTTATTTTGTTGTATCATTTTCCGTTATAATTATATCATTATTTAAATAATGTAAAATATGATATTAATATAATTTAAATTAATTATATATGTATTATAATAATTTATATATTATATATGTATGAAGATATAATACACCGTTAATAGAGATAATAGTTCATACGTACGCAAGAACATTGTATCAGTTTTATTTCAGTATTGAAAGAGAGAGATTAAAATGAAATATACTTATATATGTCTATAATAATAATTAAATAGAATAAATAAGTGATATATATCATATTATTTCAATAAAAATATCTTTAATACCTTCTATGTAGTGTGTGAAATAATCTCATCTCTTTTTGGGGGCGGTAGTCCACACTCTCTTAAACAAAAATATTAAATTTACACATGATGGAAATAATAAATATATTTTATAAATAAAAATTATAGAAAATAATGAAATTATATATATCATATATATCATATATAAATATATTTTATGTCATAATTTTCACCATGAGAGTAGGTTAAGGAAACATGAACAATCATCATTTCATGATGTAGTAGTTCGCTATGCACAGAAATAGTATATTCAGTAATAATTAGATGGATGCTTACATTGAGACATTGTCAAAAATAAATAATTTTATATTTAGTATAATGGTGTTTTGTACAATCATGTAATAATAAGAGTTTAGCAAGTGTATAATGAAAAATAAAATAATTTAGCTTGAAGAAGGATGTTACCTCTTCTTTGCGTAAATCTTTTTTGATTTCACCAAAGGGATTACATGGATTACATTAATGACAAAATAATGATTCATGGAGGAAGTTATGGATTTTGGGAAGTTTATTTGGAATATATTTTCAAAACCTAAGAGTTCTGAGAGGTTTGAAGAAGAAGGAGAGGTGGTGGCCTTTTATATAGAATGGAGAGGACACGGTAGGATTTTTGAAAACAAGATAGGTATTTCCACATTTGTACCTAAAAAAGTCATCCAAATCTAACCAAACCAAATAATTTAAGAATTATGGCCCTTATATGGGCATCAAATGGGGTTTTGATAGGTTTATATGTCATTTAGCACCTTTTGTTTATTGTTTAGTCCCTCGTTAAGAATACGTTTTTCCTTAATCGATGTAATTAATTTTAACTGATTTCTCTTATATTATTGGTTAAAAAATTGTTTGAACTTATTAGAATTTATAATTTATTTTAATTAAAAATTTTGAATACATTTTTCTAATTTAACATCCCATAGGTGTCAAAAACAATTTTAAATTTAATCTCGTAGATGGGACGACAGATCATGTATTTCATAAATAAAAAACATCCAAATGTTTACTATGTTTTGATAGATTATTTCAAATTGAAAATGAGTACAATGACCAAAATTAAATTAATTTCTAAATATATGATCTAATTAAACATTAAAAAATTTAAAAATATAGTCTCTCTTTAAAGAAAAATTATATGAAAAATATGTTTTGAATTAAATTTCATTATTTTCTACAATTAATTAAAAAAAGAATCATGAATAAAAAATACCGATAATTTAATCTAACTTAAAACTTTTGTTTATATTTGAATTATTATGTTTATCAGGACACATATAATATAGATATTTTCAAAAAATTGGATTTAAAATATTTACCCCATTAAAGGTAGTAAAAATGCCTTTATAAACATATAATATTTTATGCCTAAAATTGTGATTATTTTGATCTTATGACTATAAAATCTATTAGATGAATATAAAACATATTTAATTGAATATATAATATGTATATCAAATTAATATCACTCAATAATTATAATTAATTTATATTTATTAGAGTAAAACAAATTTTGGGCATAAAAATTATTTTATTCACTATTATATTCAATTGGTTTTCATATCCATTTCTGATTTATTTATAACCAATATTTTGATTTTCTATTTTTTATTACATAGATATTAATAAGGTAGTTATACCTTTTAAAATATAATAATTTCATGAGACGTTATATAAAAAAATATTTTAATAATATATAAATATCATTATTCGGTCTTGCATGTTACATGAGCCATATAAGAAAGACAATGTTGTGTGTAACGTAAGATATCCTCGTTGTTTCGTGTAGAGAAAGATAAAATTTAGGTTAATCATTGTTCATGATTATGTCAGGATTACATATACTTCAAGACAAAAATTGGTAGTTAATATAAAATAAAATATTTTTAGTTTGGTTTCAAATAAAAAATATCAAAAAGATTAAACTATTTCAAAAAAACAATTCCCAAAATCTCGGGATGTTACAATCCACCCACATAAAATGAATTTCTCCCCCAATATTCATATTAGTTACCAAAGTTTTAATAATTTATAGTTTCATTCTTTGAAACCCACATCATAGAAATGAATACTAAAACATCCCTTAAAATTGGAATATTTGAACCATAATGGTTACCCAAAGTAATATATAACTATGTTTCCAAATAGGTGAACATATGTTTGGAGTGAATATTGGACATGAAGTAAAATCATAAATATTTATATAGAGTGATTAGGTAATAAATATAAAACAAGTGGATAATCACTGAAAATTTTAGGGACACGGTGTTATAAATCATTGATGATTGAAAAGGCCATCAGTTCAATAAAAATTACGAAAGCACATTTTTTTCATTATCCTATCTTTGAGTAATTATTTTAATGACCAAGAATATAAGGAAATAAACATATTTGATATATTTGAATAAAAAATTACCTTATTTGGATTCTATTTTATTGATTGATAATTCATTAATTACAACAATAAATGGATGTCTAGAGGATAACATTGATTCCTAAAGCACAAAAATACACATTTAATAGATATTATTGCCTTTAAAAGAATGAAAAATATAACTATTTTTCGTTATATTTTCTTTTAAAATAAATATGATTAATATATTAATTTATATACATAAAAAATAACACTACATTATCATCATAAATATTTATTCATAAAAAATTATTAAACATTAACCAAGACATCACGTAGAATAGTGGTAGGCCTGAAACCCTTATCGTCTTTCAATTGTGGGTTCAAGACCTACAAAAGTTTTGGAATTCAATGGATGTTACTTGACATAAATGATGTCCTTTTATAAAAATTCACTAATTTAATATAAAAATTAAATTTAATGGACATCCTAAAAATATGATTAATCACTAAATATAATTTTAACCAACCCTTTTGATACAAACTCAATACATAAATAATGTATCTATAGTTTACCTTAAACTTTTCAATAATTTTTAAAGTTATAAACCTTAAAAAATATAAAAATTTAAATCTTCAAAATTAAATTCATGAAATCAATTTAACATTGATTCTCAAAATATCACAATGAACCACTTGGTTGTCACATTCCAAACATGTGAATTCCCTCATAATATATTTCCTTGAAACATTGTAATAACATGAATTTTGATATTTTTTTAGAAAACATGATTTCTTCCTTATTCCACAGATTACTGGACACATTCTTTATTTCAATGAATTTTTAAAAATAATCCTTGACGACATAGACAACATTTTCAAAAATCGTTTATTGGGTTATCCATAACTTCCAATTTACTTATTCATATCCAAAAAATCTATATCCAAACATCATTATCTCATCGTCATGAATTAATTAAGGGTCACCTACCGTAATTAAAATATCACTTGTATATGTCTTAATCACCATTAAAAATTTCCTTTACAAATAATAATCAAAACATAAACTAAAAATAATTATATATTCCATGAATAATATTACATAATAATTGAATTGAAAAAAAATCATCCATCCAACTTTATTCTAAAACCATTAATCATGATTCATCAACTTATTCTATAATGACTCTATTCTAGAATATGAAATATGAATCATATTTTTATGTTCCCCAATATTAATTTGTTCATGTTTTTTATTATTAATTTAAACAATACTGAAGAACATAACATAACTTTAAAATTTATTTTGTAGTCTATATGTCTTCAGAAGTATATCCAATACTCCCACCACCTTCCCGATTCATTTTATGATATTTACAATTGTAAAATTTAATTCAATAATTCTCATACATAATACATTTGAAATATTTAATATTTACCTTTTTCTTTCCATTTCTCTCTATTAAATAAACTAGAAACGACAAGGTGAGAAACACATATCATAGAAGAAAACCACATAATCATGAAAAATAGTTGCTTATATGATGTATAAATCATAAATCCTAAATATTTAATATATGAAAACTTAGGTTTATACTAGGTTATTGGTATTCATTATTTATTTAAATCATTCATGATGGTTCATAAAGAGTTAGAAAATTCCAAAAAAAATTCCCCAAGAGATTTTAACTAGGTTTGAAGTAAGGACTCTTGTCGTATACCAGGTTACACCGAGTCAGGCCTGAAACACCTTATTAGAGTGGTTACCCCTAGGTACATCCATATTATAGTGAAATCCACTTGTAGTATCTAGTTAGGACCATATTTATAGATACTACTCACTCTATCCTTTACCAAAATTCAAAGAAATGTTTACTAAATGTTTCCTCATCCTTGTACATATCATTAGAGACATCCCTAGAAACATCCATATAAATATTTCTAGGGTTATCATGAATTTTTTTCTCATCCTAGTTTCCAACGGATTACTAAACCTTTAATTTGATAGTAACTATAACTAACTAGTCCTAAAATACATATAAATGACATTATATTTGTATAATAATTAAAACATTAAACAAATAGAATCCCAAATACTATAATAGTATATTCCAATTGAAAAAATGTAATCATAAAAAATGGTACATGAGTAAGATACATTATCTACCACTTTGTTCATATTGACAACCACCCTTCTTTGAAAAATCATACATAATGCATATATTCATAATTTGGGGAGGTAAACATAAAAACTATGATCTCAGATCCATTATAATGGTAAAAATGGAGAAATTTAATCATAAAAATGAGCTTAGTGGTATGATAACAAGATCATAATACTATAATATCATGCCCAACATATTAAAGATAATAAAAATGAATAATAGAATAATTATTGGTAGTTTATAAAATATGAATCCTAAGGAAATAAATAACATAATCCATGAAATCATGTCATAGGAATAAGACATGTAATTATGTAATACACATACATGTGATATCACTCCTTATAATTCATGACTCATTGATAAAACTTATCAATGAACTCAATTTGAACCCGAACTACTCGGTGGGAAACACCACCATCCCTAGTCACATTCCTTTACTTTTAAGGGGTCTAGTTTCCATATCTTCCCATAGTGGATCATTATTTCCCCATCATCCAATGTCATGGTGACTACACTTACTACCCGTGACACACCATCATCCCTAATCGTAGTCATTTCATTGTATGGGATTGGGATTCCCTAGGTCCTCGTAGTGGATCATTCCCGTCAACTTTAATTAAATTATTATCTCATGATATATAAATTTTTACCCAATTCATTGGAGGGAGATATAGCTCCCATCCATCTAATAGTAAAATAATTCATAAAAGTTCCAAAATATTCTAAAACTTTCATCATATCATAAACCATCAAAAATATTGTTTTTATAAACATCCTATCATAGTGTCAGAAAATGAAAATGGGTTTCAAAAACATGTAATTATATCATAACCTGTGAAAATATATAGGTTTTCTAACCATTTAATTGTCACAAAACTCTTGAAAATTATCAGGGTTAACAAGCATAAAACACTTGGGAGTAGAATGGGATTCAAAAATATCATCAATCAAAACAAAAACCATTTTGAAAAATAAGACAAATGGAACCTTTTAACCGTTTCACTGAAAGGAATGATTAACATCAACTGATGTCATCCAATATGGAAATTAATTTTGATATAACTTTTAAAAACATTTCCTGTTGAAAATATTACTTCTTCTTTGAAACAGGTTCTTTAAAATATATAAGTGTTTGAAAACAATTTCCTTGAAAATAAAATTGAAATAATTATAATTAATTATTTGAAATCATTTTAGAAATCATTTTCTTTGAAGAAATATAATGAGATGCAAAATTTTTTTAAAAATCCATTTTCCATGAATACTTATAAAAGAAGCTAAAAATTGTTTTGAAAACCATTTGATTGATAATACAATGAAAAATTATAAATAATGATTGAAAATATTTTGAATCACAGTTTACATGATAATATATGAAAGAAGCATGAAAATGTTTTAAAAACCACTTTCCTTGAATTTTTTTGAAATTATCATGAAAATATTTTGAAAATATTTTTTCTCTTGGAAATATGAAATAATGTTAAAAACCTTTGGGAAACCTTTTCCTCGGGAAAACATATACAATAATATTCAAAACATGTTGTGAATTTTTTTCATGAAAACTAAATTAAAAAAATGAACTTCTAGAATAGTAGGAATATATTTTATTAAAAAAATTAAACTTTTTAATATTGGAAACAATAATGAAATGGAATGATAGTCATGACATCGGGTAAATTTGAGCATTTTTAAAATTCTGTTTGCACTGTAAAAAGATTAGAAATGTTCATCAACCGGAAAAAGAAAAGAATATTTCTTTTTAAAACCGATTTTTTTGAAAATAAAAAACATAGGTAAAAATGTATTTTAAATATTGTAGAAAAATAGTATAATATATTTTGAAACATTTTAGAATACATGGTTTTTAAGGGACACAGATTTATGATCATAGAGAGAGGTAAAGGCAGACTTTCATAATAATTATTATCTGTTATATTACATAACAAAAACTGTTAAATTTTAAAAATAAATGAATACATAATGAATATATATGTGATAATAAATATCCTTAATTTTCATGAAATATTGATCACATAATTTCATCAATAAAAGCCTAATCATAAACAATCCAAACAAATGATACGATTGTTTCAATAAACTATTACAACATGTAAACATGGGATCATTACGTCCATGTGAGAAAATTAAATAAAATTATGATTAAAATATCATAAAAATATTTATATTCATGATATAACATGTAAACTACACCTCAAAAAATTAATGTTGGTGCAAAACCCAATAAATATCTCAATGATGGAAAATTGAGAAAAAACTATCTTACCGATTTGGTACCTTTCTAAAATTTAAAACAAATGAGAGAAAGATCCTAAAATGGATATTTAAATATACATAAAATTATTTATTACAAGAATATAATACATTCAAGGGTATTATATACACCACAAGAATAAGTGAGTGGTCAATAAGGCATGTATGTCACATAAATAAACTATTATTTGAATCCCCTTACATAATGTCTTGAATCCGATCATACTTATTCGAAAACCCTATATAATAAATATAATATTATTATATGTATATAAAATTACTATATTATTATATCTAATACTATATATGTTTTTATTAGGTCTTTATATTACCCACTTATTATCATTTCTTTGTAATGGTTTCACTCTGAGTAATATTCTCTTCATTTTTTACATTGGTCTTAATTTGTTATATTTATGGTTCTTATACTTATGTGAGGAATTCCGTAATTTACACCATTATATAAATCTCATATATATTAATTTTATGTGTGTTATTAAAATGTATATAATATATAATTATGAAAATGGAATACACTATTCATGTAGACTATGGGTCGTATGTATGCATGAATACTGTTTCGATTTTATTATCATATTAAAAGAAAGAAGGAAAATTATAAATAAGTACATGTGTATATAATAATAATATTGTATCATTATTATTTTCAATATACCATATAAGTACACTAAACAAATTATTCATAAAATCCATATAGTGTATGAAGGAATCACATCTCTTTGTGGGGGTGGTAGTCCACACTTCCCCAAATGAAATTATTATATTTACACTTAATGGAACACCTAAAGGTAGGTTCTAAATAAAAATAAAATAATAATAATATATACATTATAAATATGATATATATCAAATATAAATATACTTTCCATAAAAATATCTACCATGAGAGGTGGTAAAGGAAAAATGAACGATCATTATTTCATGAGGTGGTAGTTTGGCATACATGTAATGTTTATGTTCATTACGCATCAAATGGATGTTTATGGAATTTTAGGTATAAAATATAGCATAGAAACACATTTTTATATTTAGGATACTGGTATTGTAATAAAATCATGTAATAATATTATTTTAGGGAGTGTAGAATGGGAAATAAATGAATGGATCTTAAGGATGGATGTTACATCTTCTTTTGGTAACTATTTTTGGTTTTAACCAATAGGATTTCATTGATTGCATTCATCCAAAAGGGATGATTAAAGGTGGAAGAGAGGTATTTTATTAATCGAATTGGGCATATCGTGTATGATCCTAATATTTTTTGAGAGTTTTGAAGAGGAGGGAGGGTTTGTGGCCTTTTATAAACACGGGAGAGTATATAATTGACATTTTTTAGAACAAGTTTGGTGTAAAAATTTTTTTACAAAAAAAAAAAATCTGAATAAAAAAACAAAATAATTTAATGTTTATGGCTGGAATATGTCAACCAATGGGTTTTAGGAAAGTTGGTAGGTCATTTAGTTTCTTAGGATTCAGGTTTATTCCCTTGTTAAGATTATTTTTTCCTTAATATAAATAATTAGTTTTAATAATATACACTATTTTTTTTGTAAAAAAATAATTTTAACATATTATAAAATATAAATTATTCTAATTTAAAATATATAGTTCATTTTTCAAAATTATAATCATAGAAGTGGTAAAAACTAGCTTAAATTTAATGACGTAGGCAGAACAACAAAGAGGGGTTTTAAAGTAAAAACTTCCTTAAGATTTCTATGTTATTAAATTAAATATAAAATTAAATTCTAGTCGAACGACTGAAATGGGATAATTTATAAAAATATTACCTAGTTAAACATTAAAATATATTGAAAATAAATTAATAATTATTAAAAATTCGATGAAAAAGGAGTTTTGAATTGAATTTCAGTATTTTTCAATATTCATTAAAAAATGAAACCTCAGAGAAAAACACAGAAACTTTACCCTAGACTAATTGATATGTTTCTATTGCAAATATGAATTTTATTTCATCATATATATTTTATAAAGGTTCAAAACACGGGATTTAAAATACGATCACCATTAAAAGGTGTTAAAAATAACTTTATAAAAATATAGTATTTTATGCATATATCGGGATTTGTTTTTATCTTAAGAATATAAAATATATTGGATTGATATATGAAATAGTTTATTAAATATAATATATATATATATATATTCCATTAATATCACTCACCAATTGTAATTAATTTAATTTATTAGGGTAAATCATCTTTGTGGGAATAAACATAATAATATCTTCCTTTATATTCAATCAGTTTTCATATTCATTTGTAATTTATATGTAACCAATGAATTTATTTTATATTTGTTTCAACCATATATTTTCATAATTTAGTTAACCTATATCATAAATTCAAATTTAATGATTATCTTATATTATATAATATTTTAATTATCTATTATTATTGTTATTAAGTCTTGTGTGTTATATAATACATCAAAGAATATCATTGTTCCATATTACAAAATCTATCCTAAGTGTTTCTTGTAGAGGAATATAACTTTTATAATCGGTTTAGTGCATGATTAACTCATTTTATGTAATACACAAGACAAAAAATGATTTTATATAAAATGAAATATTTTCAGTGTTGCATGGAATGTATAATATCTAAATAATTAATTTAATCTAAAAAATAATTAAAAAATACAGGGTTGTGACAAATCTCTAATATATTATTAATATCCATGAAATCCAGTATCATTGAAATGAATTTACAATTTTTATTCTAAACATCATTTAAATATAAAAATAAATTCAATTCCATGATGATATACATGTCTAACTATAACATTGTATGTGTAAAAACATTTCATAGTCATTTTTCATGAATCCTAAAAATTTAAAATCATTAATATATCGTAATGTTAAAATTTGACTATAAAAATTCTCATATCTTTTATATTTTAATAATCTCATCCTATAATGAAATTATTTTGTAAAAGATACACATCATGCCATGTTTTTTTCTCACATAGTTATAACCTCTATCTATATAGTTCATTCTCCAACATGAAATATATAATATAGTAATCCTAAATTTATTATATAATTTATTGTTTAATGTATGCTTCCTTAAGAAAATTTTCAGTAAGAAATTAAATCATAAAATAAATAAATTATTTTATCAATTATCATTTCTAAAAAATTGAAATAAACAGTCTGGTGGCCCCTCAATATTTTACTTAATTACATGTTATGTAAATATTTTAACACCTAATCATTTTATATACATTTAATAACACAAAATACATATTTATATTCTACAATCCACTGTGATATATTTTTTAATACACTTTTAAATTTGTGGATATTTAAAACAACAATTCTTGGAACCAATTCTTAATTAAAAGTTTCACTATTTTCCTAAATAATCTTTTATAACATTATTCTATTTCATATATTTTGTAACATTGTATTTTTATATAATAAATAAAATATATAAAAACATTTTATTATATTAGCCATTTTTATTTAACTTGAGATTAATTTTTATCTTACAACACCCCAAATATCACCTTATTTTTTAGAAATTTTTTTTTGATTAAAATGGATATTCAACATCTTTTCCTCCATCATATGAATTATTAGATTTAATTTTAGATTATTAATTATTTGTATGGGAAACAATAGGATATAATATATCTACATTATTTTCTTAAATATAATTATCTATCAAATCATACTTTATTTTTTCCAATTTCCCCAATGTTATTTTTTATTCAAGTCCCTTGTTTAATCAATTGTTATAAAACATTTAAGTTGTACTATTGATGGTATATCCATTAAATATAACTTTAATAGATTTATTTATATACAATCCATAATCCCATTCAATATTTATTATGAAAAACTTATTAATAATATATTGAAATACATCCATGTATATTAAAAATTAAAATACACATTGTAAGGGGTAATTTCTTTCCATGGATTAAGAATGTCCAAATTCAAAAAATGATTTTCAATTTAAACTCCCTCTTTTTAATAAAATTTTATGAGAAAACAGGGGGTCATTATAGTTATGACAATATTATTAGTTATTAAAAAAATTTATTTAACCACCCATCATGCTTAAGAGTCTCAAATGCTAATGCATGATGAAAAAATTCTTGCATCACTATATTATTTCTTATTTAGGGTTTTTTAATCAATCACACAATCAAATTTTAGCACCTTAATCTTATTTTTATAATATTATTTACCATTATATTTTAGTTCCTTGATAAAAAAAATCTTTTTTATGAAAATTTGTATAATTTTTAAAAAAATATTTTAATCGTCTAAAAATAGTAAATAATACAATTTTATATAATAATATCTTATTAGTATTGAAAATATCAATATGAGCTATGTGTAGTGCATCAAAATATCTCCATTTATTATATTTACAAACAAGTTTGATGTATTTTTCATATTATAATGTATAAAATCCATTCTCTCTATATATTTTTAGTTATGATACATCTATTACATATTTGAATATTACTATTTAACATTTTCTCTTTTGGTTAAGATGAAAATTAATTTTTGACTTAAACTATTAGCAAATAATACATAAGGTAGAAACATATCAACATAAATATTAACCTAAAATAACATTTTATGATTACATTTTCATCAAAAAATTAATTTCAATTATTTATTTTTATTATATAACAATGGGAAATGTGCACTAAAACCACCATGATGTCATGTTTGTTTTGTCCAGGTAGTGTTCTATTCTTTTATAGACTGCATCATAGTGAATTAAAATCGATAATTTGGTTTTTAATGTAATTTTATGTTTTATGTGATAATTAATGAATAAACTTTTACCTAAAACCGTAAACTATCATATTTATATATTTATATCATTATATAATATTTTTTGACTAATTAATTATCGATGATAAATGTTTAATAGATAAACATTTCATCAATAATGGTTAGGGAGTTACAAACCATTTAAAATATTTACATTTACTATCAATAATTTATTAGACATGATAGACACATAAGGATAGACTTCAATACCTATAAAAGGTGGATATGAAAATCAGTGGATTATTGAATCATTCTTCTATCAAAGAAACTCAATGGGTGATGTTATATATAGATTTTGTTTTATTTTATCCGATTATATCAAGGATAAAAAATATCATAGATATGAAATAATACATCCCAGAAATTTAGAAATTTAATTTTCACATGGATTCCCATGGAGGAAGTAGACCATTAGCAGCTAATCAGTTATTGATATCAATATCATGGTGAATATCTCAGATAGTTTCTGATCATTTTGGAAAAGGTACACTATTAATGTTTCATTTTATTCAATCAAATATTAATAGATGGTCCTTCAATTTTATCATTTTGTTAATATTTTTTTTATGCATTTGGTTTAGAGTTATACCCTATAAATTTCATTAGTATTAGACTACCCTATTTCTTCTCCTATGGATTGAATCATTGATTGAATAAAGGGACTAAAAAATTATATCTTATAGTTATATAGAGTGTTTTTATAACACAGTCATGGTTCTTGAATTTTTCTAGAACACATCATAAATGGTTTTAGAAATTAACATGGTTTTGTTAATGTTATTAGACCAAAAGTAATGTAAAATGGAAATAGAATAATTCCATGAAAAAATAAAATATTTTTTTATCATTAAAATATTATTAATGGATCACAATTTATGGTTTTATATCTAGTATAAGGATCACCACGTTATTATGATATCGATAAGTTGGTGATTATTATTAGACAAAAGATCCAAAAATTATTATCATAAATGAAATTATCTTGATCTATATTTTTCATTGAGGATGATCCAAGTCATGTTTAGAGGGTAGAAAACCACAGTAATAAAAGAATATCATTAAAAAATCATTGGATGTATTCATAAAAGTATTATTTATGGTGAGAATATTAAACTATAACACTTGTAAAAACCTTTTGAAGACATAAAAAATGCTATGATTTATTAAACAACAAAATATAAAGTCTGTGTGAAAATAAATAGAGTTCAATGTAATATTAACATTGCACCTGCCATAGTGTGGTCTATATCCAAAATGTGAATTATGGTAATATTTTTAAAGAAAATTAAAATGACATTAATATTTTCAAAATCTATGAATATAGTAGAACATATTTTGGGAAATAAAATATAAAAAATGTTTTGGTTGATGTGATGTAGGTTTTTAGTGACTTTATTTTGACAAATTCATAAAACTTTTATAATATATTTAACTAATAAAAAGGAATATTGATTTATCATTTTATCTTTAATGAGAGTATCCAATTTTTATACTTAATTTCCATATTTTGATAACATATATATTTATTTTATTTAAAGGGATCACATAAAAAATAAAAAAAAATTAGTTACAAAGATTTTCATGAATTTGAAATATTTTTAAATATAAATGAAAAAATATTAAATTCTATGTAAATTGATAATATTAAACAGTTCATATTAAAATAAAATTGAAATGATAATTTTTATTTGTTATATATAATATATATAATGAAATGAAATTGTTATAATATTTTGAGAATATCTTTTTTCTGAATTATTTATAAATTATTAACTCACATATAAATTTATAATTTCTTGATTAATTGAGTTTTTTAAATTTTTTTCTCGTAGGTATAGAGTTTAATATTATGAAGTATTTTAATTTTTAGTTTAATGTGTGAAAAACCTCATTAAATTATTATTCCTGAATGTAAGAAGCTATATGATATGAATAATAACTGATATAGTTTTATTTAACATTGGCACTCAGTTGTAATAGACAAAAATTCACATTTAAAATGTAAATTTTATTTTTGAGTATTTTAGTTTTTAAAATTACTATTGAATTGAGTTATCTCTTTTGCAAAGAAACATGAGAAGAAGGATATTGGATCAGAATACTGATAGGACTGGAATATAGTCTTTACTAGAAAAATATTTTTCATTCTTATCACTGTATGATTACTCTGAGGAAGATTATTTATTTCATACAATCATAAACCATTTAATGAAAGGGTTTCAAGTACTATATGAATTTAATAAATTTAAATTTGTCTAAATAATGTTGGGTTAGAATTTTGGTCAGTATCAAAATTTATGAGTTTTATACAGAGTTACATATTAATATGGTTTAATATAAGGATATTTAAAATGAAATATTATGTTCAATAGAGTACGAATACTAAACAACAAGGATAAGAATACGTTGAAATATTATTATATATAAATGATCGTTATGACCAAACGATTTTATAAGAGGGTATGAAAAGGATTAGTTATATTATGAAATATATATAAAAATAAGAATCAATGCAAATTTATTTATAAATTCATAGAAAATAAGTTCTTGGTTTTTAGTAATGTTTGTTTGTTCTTCAAAAATAGATTTTCTTCAAAAAATTTTCTTAATGATTTTGGGAGAAAATATTATAGTAAAATTATGAATTTAAAAAAATTATATGATAAAATTAACTTATTTTTTTGAAATAATATCTTAGGGTAAATTTATTAAAATTTTATGAAATTTTTTATCTCCAATAAATCGTAAAAATATTTATTTTTATAGGAAATTGAATTTTCTATTACATATAGGATTATTTAAAATTCGTTATTTATTAGTTTGAAATTAAATTATTTAATTTTTAAATATAATATAATTATGGCATTTTTAATAAATATGACACTTAATTTATGTATAAAAACCTTTTTATACCAAAATTTGTATTTAGAAAAACAATTTTTCATCATGTTTTTGGTGTATAATTTAAATATAAATTATTATGATTTTGAAAGCTAAATATTAAATTTGGATTTAATATCTATAATTAATGGGTTCAAATTTGGTAAATAGTTAGATTTTATTTTTGGACCTTAATATTAGTAACATTAGTAATTTTTATTTATATAATAAATGGATAAAAATCCTCTAATACATGAAATAACTTTATTTAATGAGAATATCTAATATATAATCATCCAAAATTATAATATATAGATTTTTTCTTTATTTTTTTAGGATTATGATGTTTATAATATTCATGTGAATATAAACCCAAAAATATCACACTCTTGATTTTAACAATAATAATATTTTTAACATATGGATAAATAAGGAATATATTCTATAATAAATATTTAATTGAAAGATAAATGATTTTTTTATTTAGTTAATTTATTTTTATTTTTTATTTATGAAATAATTTCCTTAATATATAATGAAAAATTGAAACAGTAATTATTCAATTAAAAAAATTAAATTAAATTATATCTAAAAATTATAAAGTAATTATATTTTATTTATTCATTGTGTTCGATGATTTTTATTGATCAAAACTAAATATTATAGTGATTTTAATAAATTACATTATAATTATTTTATTTTATTGTTGTATTAAATGATAAATTAAAGAAATAGTTCCAAAATTTGCAATAATGATATTGTATAAAAAATAATATATTAATAAATAATTTAAAATTACAAAAAATCATTTATTTGGAATATTATTTTCATATGATTATGAATATCACCCACAGTACAATTATGATAAGTTATCCTTTTATAGTGACTCTAATGACCCTCAATGTGTAAAAACACTTTTTATCGTGGAAAGTGTGAAAAATGTTAATCTGGGGGTAAAACTAAAAGTAAAGTGAAAAAAATAGTCCCCACATGTTGAAATTTTATTTTAAGGGATTATTTAGATTTATCCACATATTATATTTAAATATTACTAATTTTAGTAATTTTTATATGAAAATTAATTTATATTAATTTAATATTTTATGAAATTTCAATAGTGACCCTCACCTCTATTATAAAAGGGAACAAATTATTTTCATTCTTTTAGACACAAAAATCCACTGGTACCAACATATATATACAAAAATGTCATACCTAGATACATATTCACTCCCTAGAGGAATTAACATGGGTATAATACCAACCGTAATGGACTTAAGATGCTTATAAGAGGTTGTTTTTTTAAAGATGTGGTGTACTTATTAATCGATCATTTTTTGTTTTATTTATTCTTCCACCTCCTTAAAATATTCATTATCTATGATTATATTATAACATAATTATCTCCCATATGTTGATATGTTATTATACTAGTGGAATAAAAAATATCTATCTCTAACTACCGTCAATTAGGAATGGAATATATCATTCGTGTGTACTGTATACTCCCACCTCATGAGTCGAGGTAATTTTTTTTCCATCACCACTTATAACGAATGGTTATAATGATGGATTTCATAAATATATATGACCTTAATGACTTATTTTTCATTATTTAATTATAATATAATTAATATTTTTTACCATTTCATTCACTTTAAAATGATAATGTCATATGTGTGTATGTGCGGACTACCACAACCACGAAATGATGTGATTTTTTTTTCATCACTAAATAACATGGATTATATATAAATTTATTTTTTAAATAAATAATATTTTATTTATCATATACATATAATATCATAATTTATTTCCATTATTATCTTTCAGAAGTGGTAACATTACTCATGCGTACATTTGACCTACCATCTCTATGATAGTAACACAATTAATTTTTTATAACAATCAATCATGGTTGATTTTAAAACTATAATTGATTTACAAAAATCATTCCTATTTTAAGATTATTATTCTGGATGTAATGGAATAAATAACTATTTGACTATAGTTAACCTATTAATGTCATTTTGGTCATATGAATTGAATATCACCAAAACATTCGATGTGAACTTAATTGATAAATAAATTGGATAAAACATGGTAATAATTAAGATAAAATAAAAAAAATAAAAATGTTCTCAATAAATTATATAATTAAAATAAGTTCATTATTTCGGAATATATTGAATAAATATGACAATTCTGATAAAAGTTAACAGACTTTCATTATCCCCCTTTAAATTTTCCATTCCAATTAATTATCATACAGGTTCGTATGTTTTAAAAAAAATATCATTAATTTTTTTTTATGTAAATCAAGTAATTATAAATGTATTTTTATTACTCCTTTTGATATCATTAAATATTTTTCCAAATTATTCTTATATACTCAATGTTTTTACTTTTATTAGAAAAGGAAAAATGGTTTACAATAATGTATAGAATAATAATGAGTTTTCTTACTATCATAACTATTATTTGATATTTGAATTTATTTAAAATATTCTTTGTTTTATTTGAAGATTACCCAGATCACTTTTCCTGTGAAATTTATTTTTTCAAAATGGTGGTTTTAGAATGAAATGGTATTTTTATATCCAAAAATATTTTTCATATGGTTTTAAAAGATATTTCGAAGAGTTAAATGATGAAAATACGTAATCATATAATGTTTTATTCTTGATATGGTCCTTGGAAATTTTCTATAACAATGGGTGATCCATATTCCACTTTACCAATGTTTTGTTACCTATCAATTCTCATGATACGTTTGGTTGATCCCAATTATAGATCATGATATGATTATTTGATCGCCATTATATATCATGATATGACAGTTAGAGCCTCATTGTAGCTCATGATACGAAGGGTAAACACCATTATAAATCTCCAATGAATTATGTAATGATTATGTTCTATATAGAATTATGTTGGAAGATGACTATATAGTTTTCCAATTTTATGGTTTTAGTGAGGGTTCTATGAAGACGGTGTCCCAAGGTATAAAAAAACTTTTCTATTATTTTACAAGTGTTTCTAGGTAAATATTTTTTGAATTAGTTGAGGGTCAATCCACCTTTATTAAAATGAAAAAATGAGATCCTCTATTGAAAAATGGGATTAGAGGTATCCCAAAAGAAACGTAACAGAAACAATTCCCAATGAAATAAATACCTGATGGTTTAAGAATAGTTCCAAGAATAAAATGAAAATAAAAAAACAAGATAAGTATGTGAAAATGTTTCATTTCCCACATAACAGAAAAAGTTGTTGCGAATTCGTTCAATTAGAATACTTTACCCCTGGCATTGAAATTGTGTTATGATGACAAAATAATGAGATATATCACCCCTCCTATAAAAATTAACAAGTGAATGGAGGACCGACATATAGATTCTTTCACACCTTTACCTCTTTTGAGATACCTAACTGACTATGCTTTTGAGTAAATCACTACAAGTTAACCGGATACAACACAAATCAAGACTAAAATATCCATTCCATATACATTTTGGGTTCTCATCGATCCTATAATTAGGTTAGCTGATGGTTGAATGATGGGATTCAATAAAACTATCCCTAATTCAAGGATTATAACTTATAATTAACAACAAGAAGCTTCACCACCATATAAATGTAATGAAACAACATCCACATCCAATATAAAAAACTGTTACACAATAACAAAACCAATCCCAAAAGTCATAACCTCGAGACTTCCAGACAGTGATGCCATAAAATCCGGAATCCACCACCATTGATAAGATTATTTCCGCCCCAGATTCACAACGATCATCCATCCGAAATCTATAGTGGTCTATCACCCTCAACGTTAACTTATTTATCACTACCATCTTTCAGAATCTAAACACCACCTAGTAACCAACATTTTATTTATTAAGGTAGCCAAAACCTCACTTAAATTGAAAATTCCCTTCTTAGAAACATTTTTCAACAAAATCTATGATGTAGACACATGATGAATCCATGGATCATCTCTTGAACTTCATTATTGTAGAGGAATCCTAAATTTGAACAATATTTGGAGATAATGGAATCCGAGGAATATGAATGATTTAGGAACACTTGAAGACTCATAAAAATCTACAAGAGAAGATGTGTACATGGATAAATAAACAAAGATGAAATCATACCATTTAAATCATTAGATCAAATGAAGTGGAACTATAAATAGATCCACCATGAAACATATTCCAAAAAATAATTTGAGAAATTCCATAAACAATTTAAAAAATCCTATGATAGGGATACCATGTACCTAGAGAGTTTATCTCTATTTTTTCAATTATATAAAGAAATTTAAATAATTGATTTCACATTTTAGGTTAAATATAATCGATTTTAATGAAAAATTTATAAATATTTTGGGTAATGATGTGTGTTGTAATAAAAAAATTCACAGGTTCGCATTTTTTCTTTGAAACCCTCATGGTTATGATTTCATACTCTTTTTTAATATATTTTTTTTAATAAAATAATTTGGAATTAAATAAAATTTGATTTACATAAATATTTAATGGAAAATCATATTTGGATCCCATATTATAAAATAGAAGAATGATTTTCGTTTTTTGTCTTTTATCTCCTTTAATGTGATTTTGTTATCATCCCAAATTCTAATATGTGGATCACAAGGTTGAAGTATGGATAATTTTAATTAAGATGTCATTTTCAATATCGTAATGTGTTTTCATGAAAAAAAAATAGTTTTATTTTAAAATATTTATATTGTTGTAAAAATGGATACTTAGTGTATGTTTACGCTTTGTAAAATAATTATTTTTTATGTAATATTTATTTAGTAGTTATATAAAACTCTAAATCTGAAATGTTTCTCAAAATTAATGATATATAATCGTAGTTTAAAAGTCACTATATTATTTAATTTTTAAGGAAGAGTCTTTTCAAATTGTTTGAGTACATTTATTTGGTATAAGGACTAGGTATTCAAAAACTACTCATTAGAAGAATGAATATATATAAGGAGAATACATGTTATAAAATTATGAGATAAAAAACACTTTGAAATATTATGTTTTAGGTTAGATCCAAAGAAAAAATAGGATAATACCTCAATCATTTAAAATGAATGTTCCAAAAAGTTTTGTGTAGAAACATCATATTATATAATTAATAGATTTGATACATAAACCGAAATCATTAGTAAATGATTCCACATGCTCTTGGTCACAATATGTAGGAAAATATAATAGTTATTAAATAATATGAATAAATTAAAAACTTTACAACATGGTAGATTGGGAAAATATTTATCTACTCAACTATCCAATATATATATTTGATATGAATGACATTATGGTATAAATAAATAATTATTCAATGGGAAAAATGAATATTATATAGAAAATAATTGTAAAATATGAATGTTTCATAGTAATGGAAATAAAGTATTTATAAAAGTAGTCATTATTTTATTGGGAGTAAAATAAAAAAAATTATTATATTAAAGTTAAAAATTCCTATATGATACTAAAATATTATTTTTTTGGATATTCTTGAATAATCATTATTAAAAATGAATTTGGGATCAATCATAATGAAGGGGAAACATAATTAGGGAAACATAGTAGATACAAACATTAATATATGAATTGATATTATTCTATGGAAGTATTGTGAGAGTGTTCTTTTTTTAATTAAAAATCAATATTTTTTCAATTAGAGAGGATAAATAATTTCATTCAAAAATAAAGGGGGATATTAACAGTTAAAATAATGGTGATATGATGGAATGTGAATATGATCACCATACACGGGAACCAAATTTTATGATATTGTAATGTTATTTTTTAGTATGTATTTTAATTCTCATGATCATCATGGAATTCCCTATGAGAAATTATTTAATCAATCAATTGACCTATGGTAGAAATTAAAGAAGAATCACCAAGATATATTTATATGTTAAAATAATTGTATAAGGTGGTAAATATTTGATGATTGGTAATAAATATAGAATGAATGGATGTTATGATAATAATGATATTCCTCACTGTGATCAATTAAGGTGGTGGAAGATAAAGGAGAATTATTTCTGTAATTTGGAAAAGGAAACTAGTTTTAGTGAACTAAGATAATATCACGCTACATCATTTTGGGTATAACATTTCATATGATTCATAATATTAATTTGAGATACATATGTTCAATATAATAATATACATATTTTATATAAGAATATTATAAATTTTTAGTAGTGTTTTTCACCATTAAATAATAGACCACACTATAACATCTAATGTGTTAGAGTATATATAGGTAACACATGAATAATCTTGTGATAAAATGTTTATTTTATTATTATAGAAGAAACCACACTATAACTGGTGTTGCATAATACTAATAGAAGGATATGTTACAGAAACCATTAACAAAAAAATATGTACAAATGAAAAATTTGTGGAATAATTCATTAAAATTGATGGAATAATTCTATAATTTAGGATTACATAATGTATATGGATTAAAACCATTCTAAAATAAAAGAACATGAAAAAATATTATCATCGAGGAATGTGATTGTTAATGGATATATGATGTTGTGTATTATAATTAAATGACTATTTAAAGAGATTGGAATATCACATCATATAGAAATATACTATGGTATGACATATATAATCATTAAATAATTCATTAAATATCTATTTGTTAAAGATGAATGGATTTTTTCCATGAAGAATAGTGCAATACTAAAACTTTTCAAATATTCTAATAAACAAGGTAGAATGCATCATGATTAAAAAGTAGTTTTAAAATAGATATTATATGGATTTTTTATATATAGATTAATCAATATTCATGTCATAGTGGAGGATTCCACATAAAAATCGGGAAAAAAAATTGTGGTAGATAATACCAAAATACTGTTTATCAAACCATGATATGATGAATTCTAGAAATTCATGATAAACTATATTTAATTTAAAATGTTGGTGAATTGGCCTCAATTTTGGGAGACATAGACAATGAATTTTTTGCGTATTCTATAAAATTTAATATTTTGGTACATATGAATTAATCATATCAGATTAGAGGAAAAAAATAATGAAACACAACCATGCAATAATTGGTGTAATGGGAAGATAAATTTCATAAAATACTCATAGTAGTTCTAAAAAAGAAAGGAAAATTTGTGGACATATATATTAATAGAGATTATAGAATAAATGAAATTTTGAGATGATTTAAAATGATCAAATATAATTTGATAAAGGAGTATATAACAAATAAGACAATAATTTCAATGTGATATTTGGTGTATAGTTACATGATGGTTGTTATTGTTATTGTATTTTAATGGAGGAAATATAATTGACCCTTAAATTTAAATTTCATTCTAATATGTTTATAGATATTTTTATTAATTTAAATATGGATGATAACAACGAATTTATTTTGAAATGATAATGTATGGTTTCTTAATAGCACATACTAATTATGAATGTAATGCCCAGACCCCAGTTACCCAGAATCAGTGTATTATTACATAACATTGTTATGATACAAGGAATGATGTCTTGAAAGACCAATTAGTTTAGTTTCTTTAGATGTACTGGAATCATACATTTGTTTGACATTACATAATGAAATAAAAAAAACATTGTGTCCCCTTTGAACGCTCTTAAATCCTTTAGCCTATTCCAACTGGTTAATTGTAAAAAAATACTTCTTATCATCATGGTGAAAATAAAACATAAGAAAAGGGTGAGATCAGTTGCTCAGTAAGGATACAAATATAGCGAAAACTATCATAAATAAGAATAAACATTTAAGACAATGTTTAATACTAAAACAATATCCTTTTAAACTTAAACATCAGCATAATATGGCAATGATAACTCAAATAATTCCATTTACATATTCTAATAGTTATTCTACTTGGAAAATTGTAACATGTAATTTCAATAGATAGTTTCATAATGATGGAATGCATAATTCTGGATATCATAACTACATAGTCAAGGAGTCATGCCAAGACTACAAATAAGATTCTGTCAAGGCCTTGTTCCAAGACAGTAGTTTGTCTCATGAGACCTACTGATGCATTGGGGAGCTATAATGGGCTCCACCCATCACTTAATAAGTCAAATTCATTCCTCATATTAAAGGGTGAAACATAATCTAGACATTATTATTAACACTAGCATACGATATTTCAATATTTTAACCACCAACCCGGAATTTCATAAAAAGAGCACATCCACAGACAAACATAACTCAATAAATACAATATGGATGATTATATTATAATAAATCAACATCAATAAAGACTAAAATAGAATAAAAGATATTGACATATATTAAAATTTTCATTAAAATTATTTGAGATAAATATCTCCTTTTTCTTGAAAGCATTTAAATGTCGCACTATTTATCAAAGAAGCCGTTTAAAAGAGATTTTTTAATCCCAGTATCACATACCAATTTTAAACTTTTAAAATGAATTTTAATTTCAAAATATTCCATTCCATAGAAATAAATAATTAAAACCATTTCTAAAACATGTATATTAATGAAAAATATTTAGAGGAATAAATATTTAAAACATTTAAAACAATAAATTAGTTAAAGAGATCCTAACCAAATAAGAGATTATTTAATACAAGTAATTTAGGAATAACATTAGTCAAAACATTATAAAATCACGAGAAAAAATTGATTCATGATATAATATGTCAAATTATAGTATATTCATCATATAAAAGTGAATTGGTGTATAACAACAATGAAGTCTCAATGGAATGTGAATTGAGACGAAATCCATTATAAAGACAGTATCCTTAGATTAAGGTTAAATATATGTCATAATTATGTGTGAAAAATATAAATACACCATATATAAGAGTATATTATATGTAAAAAATCATAGGTTATTCACACATATTCATGTAACGACATAATCAATAAGTAAAAGTTTAACCCAATGAATTGAAATTGGGTGAAGAAGTTCCCTTATAGAAATTTGAATGCCTATTGGCGTCACTTTAAAATTCATAAAATGAGTTTATGAGATTGAAAAGTTAATCTCATCACTTGGAAATAAAATTTTTATCAATAGAGATATAGAAGAACATATCCCAAAAAGAAGAAGATGAATATTAAAATATATAACAAAATATTACTTTTTAAAAGAGGAGGGTAATAGGTTCCTTTAACAATTTGGTAACTTATGAAACATACATCCCATGAAATAAGTATCATAAGATATAGATTTAAATACCCTTAAATTACATTATATAACACAAATAATACTATCAGGGGTAGTACATACACCACACAAAAATAAATAGTAGAAAATATAGCATGAATCCCACAGTAATAAAAACTGAGATGAAAAGACCTTTCCACGTTGTAATAAATTGAGTCGTATGACCAAAATTCAATAACCACCAAATTAATCATATAATACCATTAATATAAATAAAATAAATACAATATATATCAAATGGCAGTACACAATACTCCACATGTAAGAAATAAGTTTGGAACAATGGAAATCTCACATAATTAAAAGTGAGATAAGAAACCCCTTACCATGTACTTTTCCTTAGTCGAGGGTACGATAACATCATGTATAATAATTAAATAATTCTTATTAAATTATAAAAGAACCAAATACATAAATATGATATCATATATGATCTTCCAATATTGCTTTGTTTATAATATTTTTTTAGTATCATTATTTCGGGTATTAGCTGATTCATTTTAATTTATATGTTTTATTATGTAAGTCATGTTTCTTATGGATAGGATGCATTTGATTAAAATCCCGAAGGATATAAAGACATTAAAAATTATTTATAATCATCAAATGAAAATTAATCTCCAATGGTTACGATGGAAAATGACATCTCATTGTGTCATGGAGACTGTAATCTGTATGTACGCACGAGCGACAATATCATTATTTTGTTGGTGAACATGTATATAATTGGATGGTATATCATATATATAAATAAACATTGTAATGGTTATATATATAATTTAATTCAGTTATAATCATTATTATACCCATCCAAATAAGGAATTTTTTGAATAACGAACTACACCACGACGTGGAAATAGTAAGCCCTACATACACACATATGGAGACTTTTCCATTTATAGATTGCATAGAACAATTAATATGGTTGTACCATATTTATAATAATTTCACAGTATGTAGGAGGTACTGAATTTATTATTTTGGCATAGAATCAACAACAAAATAATAATTGGAAGATGAGAAGAACTTGAAAAAGGGTGGTGAAATTATTACCTCTTCTTCGAGTGTTTCTTTTTTATTTGATCAAAAGGGCTCTGTAGGTTGGATTTCTGATCAAATGAAGGAATCAAGGATGTAGTTACACTAGTTTGAAGGATATTTGGGTTGGTTTTTTCTGATCCAAATGGATTTGGATGTGTTAAATTAAGAGAAGGGGAAGTACCATTTTAGAAGAGAGGTGAGGGTCACATTAGGAAAACCTTGAAATATT
Source organism: Viscum album (assembly GCA_963277665.1). NCBI lineage: Eukaryota > Viridiplantae > Streptophyta > Magnoliopsida > Santalales > Viscaceae > Viscum > Viscum album. The sequence goes on from OY728146.1 coordinate 1,685,177,428, forward strand.
ATTTTATTATAAATCATTTTCGGATTATAATGGATCCAAATTGATTTATTTAGAACTTAAGGGGGTTACGGGTTGAAATAATTTCAACCAATAGGTTTTAGACAAGTTTTTATTACCATATTAACCTTATCTTTTAGATTTAACTATTAGTTAAATAGTTTAACTTTTACCATGTCTTCTTGTATTCTAACACTATATGGTTAATAAACATACTTTAAACATCCAAGAGAAGACAAATTGGTTCATTAATGACATATATAATATAATTTAATCCCATTTGACGAACCATAGATTTCATGGAATTTTATATCAACACATAATATATTATTTAAAAAAAACTAATTTTTGTCAATTTTGATAGTATTTTGTATTTGGATTTCGTGAAAAATATAACATCATGATTACATCGAACAAATTTATTTAATCAACCCTAACATGTCATATTAACCTAGAAAAATAGAGGAATACATCAAAGGATTCAAATTACAATTATTCGGATATTTATAATATCAATTATTTTAATCTTTTTTTAATAATGTAGTTAATGAATCAGAATTGTGTCATAAATAAATTTAATTATTTAATGTGTAAAAATTATAAATAAAACACAATTATGTAGGAAATAATTTTATATTTCTAAAAAATATTTATAGTCTAATTTATCTAATGTATAACCCTATATTAAAAATAGTTCTGTTATTAAACATTGAATTTAACACATTTAACTATTCTTTATAAAAAATAATAAGAAATTTCCTAATCGAATAATAGTGGAAAAAAATGATAATATTTTATTCTTAAGGTTTTATTTCATTGAATTAAACTTATCTAATATAATATGGATATGTGTTTGGGTAATTAAAATATTATTTTGACCATTAATTACCCTATTTACTTTTAACCATGGTAAATAAAAGTTAGCAGTTAGTATTCACCAAAAATTATTTCTATCTTATTGAACCACATTTTAATTACTGATATCAACCGTTTCTCTCATATTTTTGAAATTCAAATCATAGAAGAGGTAAAATTTGGTTTTATACAAATTTTCAAATGCTTCTAGAAGGTGGGTAAAAGACCGTAAAAAGATCAATAAACATATATACATCTAGTTTTATTACAAAAATTAAACCAATGAATAACATTAAACTAATATAAGAATTATGTATCTCTATTGACTTAAATAAAAAAATAATAATTATTTAAATTAAATTTTTTGTTTTTAAGTAATATCGCAGTGTTTTTCCTATTCATCAAAAATTGAATGTTTTGAGAAAAATTCCAAAAATTCTATCTAAGGTAATTTTGATATTCAAAATTTTAAAATGAATTACATTTTATTATTTAAAAACATATAAGTATAATTAATAATTTATACCTAATTCACATTGTCAAAACCAAAATGCGGGTTTTTAAGAAGTAAAAACTATCAGAATATTGATATGTGTTTATTTGAAATTTAAAGGGGAAATTACTAATAATGACAAACGTTGTATTAAATGATAAAAATATATATCTGATTATACTTCCAAACCATTCAAATGCATAATTTAACATTATACATTATTTCAATTAAAAAAGTTGTTTTGAATTAAAATTTAGTATTTTTTACTTTTGAAAAATACTTATTTTGTCTGAAAATGACTTTATTCGTATATTATGTCTAATAAACACATAATATAGATTCTAAAATTATATGGAGTCTATAAAATTCAAAATTATAGTTAATAATATTCATAACCAATTTTTTAAAAGCCTTGTTTTGTAAGATGTGGTGCACTCAAACATGGTGTTGTGTGTAGCGCACGATATTGAATTACTTTAAAAAATAACTTACTATGAAATCATGGGGTGTTACATTCTTCTGAAATTTTTGAAATTGCATCCTCACAATTTTAAAATTGGGATTTGGAACTTCATGTATTGAAACACATCAGAAAAAGATTCAATAAAACTATCACTTTAAAAGAAAGAAAGAGAAGTACAATGGTAACACAAGATAACCCATAAATGGATTCCATGTAAGAAAACATGGATATGGAAGATAAAATAAATTTCAAGTTTCGATGGAGAGTGATATAATAAAATATCAGGAAATAGTTCACAATAAGAAAACCACAAATTGGTGATGGGATAAACGGTCATTTGTTTCTGAGTAGGAAAAGTAAATGTGCAACATTTTTTGTTTTAAGTTCCATTAAACAATGTTGACGAACTTATTTATGAGATTGACTGAGATCATAATGAGATATACATAATTTTTACATATAGTTTCATCCTTCAATAAATTTCTACCACTAACTCATCTTTTTTTTAAATGATGTGTATTCAAGATGACTTTGTCACACCTTAAGCGCTAGAATCAACTTTTAGAGAATCGCATGATCCATAAAGGTTAAACTATATATTTCCCTTATATTTAAAGATTAATCAAAACCAAAATGGTTAGTACAAGATGAAATAATCCCCAAAAAGGAAAATCCTTTAGATAAAGAAATACAAATCTTAATTTTTAAAATTAAACCAACAATACCCAAAGTTAAATAAATAAAATTAATGAAACAATTATCCTTAAAATTCATTAATATAATTCAAACTAATATTGATATCCAAAACATAGAATAATTTGATTACATAGTCTCCGACATTAAATTTTATCTGCAAATAACACCGACTACTCTTAAAGTCACATACTTAAAAGTAATTAAGATAATCACATATTATATATGATATGTTAATCGTTTCCATAAATAACCCAAATCACTAAAAATCCACAATAAAAACATAGATAAAAATCCAACATTACTCCTTAAATTAAATCCCCTAGTATTCTATTTATCTTAGGCATATAGTGTTCCCAAAAGAGCGAACATCTTCCAAAATAACATTTATCACATAATCATAAAATCATTTTCCTATACTAAGGATATCCATTTGATAAGAAATAATATCCCAAATCAACTTATTATTGATCAATAAAATCATTTAACTAAAATTAATTAGTCACACTAACCAGGGACTTCACGTAGTCCAGTGATAGGTGATAAATCCCAATCACACTCTGGTTATGGGTTCGATTCACACAGCTTTGTCTAACGCGACAGGTTGTCACACGGTCTTTGTGTTGTCCTTTTTCAAAAACAATATTTTATAACATTCCCAAAATGAGATAAATTCCTAAAAATAACTATAACATAATTTAACCACAAATGTTATCTCATACCTCTCAATTTTTGTCCCAAAAATTAATACCCTGTAATTATCTAAAATTTGAGAATCATATAAACCCAAATGTTTATTTATTACTACATCCACAATAGAAAATATAATTCTTCCTCAAATAGAATTTTCATATAAAAAACTTCATGGTTAAACATACAAGTAAATAGTCTTCCAAAGTAATACCATACTTTTAAACATTTCTCCGTCCATTTATTTCCATAAAAGTTCTTCCTTGACTTAGAGTTTATCCTATAGAATAGGTCATTGACACTAGTAATGCCAAGGTCCCTTAAATTTACAGAAAATCACTATAATCGAATTGTTAGGATCATTTTTCTTTGCTTCCATAATACTCTTCATTTTCCTCGGAAATTATATAGTTTATTACCTCCTTTCTCACAAATAATGCATTTCTTCGTTTCATTGAAGCACTTTCCTAGGTGTCTCCTTCCACATTTCCTGCGTGATGGAAATTGAGCTTTCTTTTCTCCATAGTCTCCACTGCCGGAGATCCTATCATTCACATCCTTTCTCTTTTTTGTTGAGCCCGAGAGTTTGTGAATATATATTTTTTTGATCATATTTTTGGAAAACTGATTCGGCATGAACACGATATCTTTTACACATATCAACTTTCTATTTTTTTTCTCATTTCCACAACTATGCGCACCTTATATATCATCTTCATTGTAACTATGACTTCATTGGAATACGATAATTGACTAACAAGCATAGTGTGAGTAATAAAATCATTTATAGACTATCATCACACCTTATTTTCAATCTAAAACACCTTAGGATTAACCAAGGTTATTTATTCTCTAAATATATAAAAATTCTTCAAATTGGTTTGTAAAGAAATTGTGAATTGTCACAAACATATCCCCCATGAGTGTCATAAACAAAATTACAGCAAGGCTCGTTGTCATGTACCAGGATACCCCAGGTCAAGCCTGAAAATCCTTGTCAGGGTTCTCAGTCCTAGGTACATCTATGGCAGAGCCGCATCAACCTTATCATATCCATATATGGATGTATTGCATGGGAAACGCACATAATATTTACATTTCCAAATTTTTTGGATGTTCTTCTATACTAATCTTCAATGTCTATCTTAGGGTAGTGTTTTCTTATCAGAGTTTTTCTAAATCTTGCTTCTATGTTTTTTACTAAACATCCTCTGATACCAATTGTAATGCCCGACCCCAGTTACACAGAATCAGTGCATTATTACATAACAATGGAATGATACAAAGAAACATTTCCCAAAAGACCATTTAGTTTAGTATCTTTAGAAGAATTAGAAACATACATAAGTTTTACATTACATCATGCAATAAAAAACAACATTTTTTCCCCTTTGAACACTCTTATATCCCTTAGCCTATTACTTCAAGTTAATTGTATTATAATTCTTAGCATCTTGGGAAAAATAAAACATAAGAAAGGGGTGAGATCAGATGCTCAGTAAGGATAACAATATAGTAGAAAATATCATAAATAAGAATAAACAATTAGGGCTATGTATAAGACTAAAAGACATGCCTTTTAAACCTAAACTTCATTAAAATATAGAAAACATAAATCAAATAACGCCATTTACATATTCACATGGATATTCTACTAGTCTAATAATCACATGTAATATCAATAATGATTTTCATAATGATGGAATTCATAATTTTGGACATCATAATCACATAGTCAAGGCCTTGTGCGAAGACAACAAATATAATTTTATCATGGCCTTCAGCCAAGACACTAGATTGTATCATGAGACCTACATATGCATCGAGGTGCTATAGCGAGCTCCACCCGTCACTTACTATGTCTAATTCATTCCTCATATGATAAGGTGAAACATATTATAAACATTCTTATTTAAAATAGAATACTAAATGTTAATATTTTAACTACAAACCATGAATGGCATAAAAATAGCACATCCACATTCAAACATAACTCAGTCAATACAAAATGGATGATTGTAATATAATAAATCTATCTCAACCCCGAATAAAATAAACTGAAGGATATTGACAAAGATTAAAATATTAATTAAAGCTATTTTAGAGAAAGATCCCCTTTTTCTTTAAATCATTTATATAATGTCCCAGCCTTAAACCATACTTAATATTGAGTTATTACAATATTACACATTGAGGATATTTTCAGGTTTAGTGTTTTAGAGAATTAGATCATAAAACTTGCATTACATTCCACATTTAAACAAAGTGGTTACATAAAAATAGTATACATTTTTCCCATCAATGGAAACATATTTAAAATAAAACATGGATTCTTTCTTGACACTTCCTTGACACTATCATCATATCATTTACCCTTCCCTTAACCTGAGAAAAGCATTTCAAAAACTTGGGATGAGCATAAAAATCTCAGTAAGGGATATAAAAATATGGGAAGGAAACATGAGTACATGTATACATAAGAATGAAATCATAATTTACCCATAAAACATAAGATCTTTAACATACCTCATAAAATCATGAATAAATCATAGAAATCATAAGACATAAAGGTACCTTGAGGCATTCATAACATTCTTACATAGGGAGTAACCCTCTTGGTTACGTTTGGAATATCCCACCACAGTATATTCTCTAAATCTCTTCAGAGAAACCTTAACGTTTCACTCCTTCACGTTACCCAATGCATTGGAGAGCTATATCGGGCACACCCGCCCTAAGTTTATCACGGAACCACCTGTCTTCATAATAATGCCCAAGAACCTCAACATAATCATATCACATAAAACATGCATAAAGGAATCATAACATTTCCACCTTTCAATCACAAGATATCAATACAACACATTTATATCAAAACATTATGAAAACAATTTTCAATACCACAATAAAAGAAAAGTAAAACATGGTATTTATACTTCTTAAAAAAAGGTATGTCTTGTAGAGGAAGACGAAACTCAAATAATGGTCACGGCGGTGGAGAAGTCGTTGTCGCCGCATACGTATGACAAAAACATTCCCTTTTGTCGTTTACTAAAATGCTTTTTATAAAAAAGATTCCTTTCGGATAAATCTAAAATTGAAAGGGTTTATACACCGTATAAAAGAAGGTTGTGTATAAAACAAAATATGCCTCATTGAAAGGAGCTTGAGACGAAGTCCCATACAAAGACGGTATCCTTTGATTAAGGATAAATCAATTACATAATTATGTGTGACAAACTAATAAACCAAATATAAGTGGATATTAAGTGTAAAATAATAAGAGGTTATTCACACATATTCATAGAACGACATATTCAAGGAGTACAATCTTATCCCAAATAATCAAAATTGGGTTAAGAAGTTCCCTTGCAAAAATTTGACAGCCTAACAACGTCACTACAAAATTCAGAAAATGAGTTGATGAGAGATAAAAACGGTATCTCATCACATGGACAAAAAATTTAAATCAATAAGGATATAGAAGACCATATCCCAACATAATAGTATGTGAATTAAAAGACATAACAAAATAAGTTTTTTAAAAAGAGGAGGGTGAAAGGTTCCCTTACCGACATGGGTATCTTTCGAAACATACGCCCCGTGAAAGAAAGACAATAAAAAATTGATGTAAATACTCATAAATGAAAGTATATTAAACAATGTGTAATATATTGGGCAGTACATACACTACTCAAAGGAAATTGTGGCAAATGTAGCATAAATATCACGGGAATAAAAGTGAGATAAAAAATCCCTTACGAAAACTCGGCAGCCGAACGGCGCCACTTAAAACTTCCAAAATGGATTGATGAGAGAGAATAGGGTCTCTCATCATATGAACATAAAAATTACAGTAATAGTAATATAAAATAACATCCCAATCACAAGATAGATGATTTTAAAAGGAATAACATAAAAGAGTGTACTTAAAAAGAAAGAGAGAGGTAGGATCCCTTACGAAAATTCGGTAGCCTAACGGCGCCACTCAGAACTTCCAAAATGGATTGATGAGAGAGAATATGGTCTCTCATCATATTAACATAAAAATTACATTAAGAGTAATATAAAAGAACATCCCAATAACAAGAAAGATGAACTTTAAAAGGAATTACATAAAAGAGTGTACTTAAAAAGAAAGAGAGGAGTAGGATCCCTTACCTCAAGTCCAACTTGTCTTGTTCGTTTCTTTATATGCCTGAATAATAAACTTTGGTCAATTTATAATTGCCTAAGGACCTCCTTTAGAGATTATTATTCATGTCTTATCACATATTATAATGTTATAATAATTATTTAATAATGTTAGTTCATATCAGATGTTTTTGCTGATGTTTGGTACATGAGTCAAAAATGAACTTGTTTGAAAAACGATTGCCCATGTAGTTATAAGTAAATAATTTCCATAATATTATTAATGATTAAAATATCATATATATCCAGTAAATATTCATTTTATACTATTCCATATCATTTTGAGATAAAAACGAAAAGCATCGTTCCTGGAGACGGTAGGCCGTACGTACGCATGAACGCTACTTTCATTTTTGTTTGTCATATTAATGGAATTAAAAATAAATGATATATATATATATATATTATAATTCCAGTATAATATATATGTTTTATAGGTAACATATGTTAAATAATTGCATTCTTTATACATTCTATGTATTGCATGTACGAGTCACATCACTTGAGGGGGCGGTAGTCCACACTTCCTCATATAAAATTATCGCATTTACACAACATGAAAAGAATAAAGGTATGGTTTAAATATAAAATACAGAAGAATATAGTAAACATAAATACCATATATATAATATATAAAATACCGTGACATCATAATGGCCACCTTTAAAGGTGTTAAAAGAATATTGAACAATCATTCGTTTCGTGAGGCAGAAAATCACCAACCACAGAAACAGCACGTTCTTTAACCATTAGACGAAGGTGTGTGTAATTTTAGTTCGAATACTTCTTATAAAAACATCCTATAATTTTGAAGATACTGTATTTGTTACAAAAGAAATGAATAAAAAGAGTTTAGGGGGTTGGATAAGCAAAATAAAACAAAAGGACACAAGTGAAGACATTACCTTAAAATCGGGTAACTCCCTTTGGTTTGAGCTCAAAGGATTCCTCGGGAAGACTTCTGACCAAAGTGAGGCTTCAAGGAGTTAGAGAGGGTTGTGGAGAGACAAAATGGGCAGGTTTTTTCTGAGACAAAGGCTTTGGAAGTGTGGGTAAGGAGGTAGAGGTGGGGGCCTTTTATAAGAGGAGAGGAGGGGCACTCTTGGAAAGTAAAGAAATATTACTTTATTTTAGAATGAGTTTCGGATTTTAATGGTCCCACATTTATTTTTTTCGAGGAAAAGGTGATAAGGGTTCTAAATCCACCCATCCAATTGGTTTTGGACATGTTTAGGTCTTATATTTTACATTATCTTTTCATTTTATTTAAATCGTTAAATAATGAGGTCATCGCTGCATCATAATGATGTCATAAATAATTTAATTTATTTAATGTCTAAAAATTATAAAAAAACTACTATGATTTAGGAAATCTTTTTAGATTTACAATTACTATTTATAGTCAACAATCTGACTCGTATAACCCCATGTAAAAATTGGTTTAGTAAAACATCTCATTTTGTGTTATTTTTACTTTAACATTAAATGAAAAGGTATTTATGTCATTTTCCAACCAAAGTGGCTCCATGGGGTCCCCAAGTTAACCCATGTATTTTCTTGACTGGCCATGACACATCCAATGAGGGTAGGACATGTTTCTAGGTCATTTCATATTATTAAAACATTATTTTTACCTTAAACTACACTAATTACCTCTAATCGCGATTAAAAACTTAATAAATTACTATTCACCAAAAAATTATTTTAATCCCATTGAACCAAATTTTAATTCTTAATTAAAACCATGTATGTCGTATTTTTGAAATTGAAAACACAAAGATGGAAAAATTCTGTTTAAACGGAAAATCAGTTTTTATAAGTACCACTTAGTGGTTTCACTATTCATCAAAAATTGATGTTTTTTAGAAAATTACCAAAAATTCACCCCAAGATATATTTGATATTCCGAATTCAAAAATTATGTTTATTTTAAAAAAATTAAAAACATATAGGTTTCATTAATTAATTTAATAATTAATTCCCGCTGTCAAAACAAATAGCGTGTTTTTATGAAACAATATGTATCAAAAGATTGACACTAGTTTAAGTCTGATTTCAAAGTGAAATTAATTCCAATGACCACTATTGGATTAAATGGTAAAAATATATTATAATTTCACTTTAAATCCAATTCAAAAGAAAATATAATCATATAAATAAATTAGAATAAAGAGAGGTTTTGAATTATAATACAACATTTTTCACTATTCATTAAAAATTGAACTTTTTCAGAAAAATACCAAAAATTTACACAAAGTAAATTTTGATGTCCCGATTCTAAAGAAGTATTTTATTTTGTCAAATATAACACATAAAATTGTCAAAAAGTTGATTTAAAATAGGTCGCCATCAAAAAGGTGGTTAATCGACCTTTTATAGAATATTAGAATGTTTACGCTTAAAATTTGATTCATTTTCATTTTTAATCCTCTAACATTTATTGTAAAAAGTAAAAATATTTGACAAACATATATAATCATTTTGTAGTTAGTTCTTTTCATTCCCGCCATTACCACAGCTAGGCGTTAACTACTATTTAATATAATATTATTTTATTATTATAGTGCAACGTAAGATTCCCAAGAAACTCGTTGTTGCGTGTTGGGTACGCCATCGAGCATAGCATCCCCTTTAAAGTAATATTAATATTTTATTCAAAACTATGGATAAATATAAAAATTTCATATTCTTTATTTACCTGGGGTGTTACATCCTTCCCCCCTTTTGGGAATTGCATCCTCGCAATTTTAAAATTGAGCTTGGAAACATCCTTGAAAGTCCCACATCGGAACAAGAGTCGGTAAAAAAATCACTTTAAAATAAAGAAAGATTAGTACAAAGGTCACCCGAGTTTACACATACTAGGATTCCAAGTATGAAAATATGGACATGGAGGAAAAACAAAGGGTCATGTTTTGATGGAGAGTGATAGTAAACATGTCTAGGAGAAATTTAACCATAAAAAAATCACAAACTTGTGATGGGTTAAACGGTATTCGATTCCCCAGTAGGAAAAGTTAACAGACAACATTTTTTTTAAGTTACTTTTCATTAAGGAATTTATTCTTGAGCATAACTAAATCATAATGAAACATACTTACTTGTCATGTAGACTTTCAACTTTTACCAGATTCCTTAATCAAACTCATATTTTCTCCAAAATACAAGTATTTAGGAAGACTTGTTCACATTAAGAGTACTATAATCAACTTCTAGAGGATCACCTAATCCACAAAAGAGAACTATATACTTCCCATATATTTAGACCTTAACCAAAACCAAAACCAAAAAGGTTAGTACATAATCAGATAATACCCAAAAAGGATAATCCTTTTAAAAAAAATCTATTCTTAATCTCCAAAATTTGTCCAACAAAACCCAAAGTTCAACGAGGACCATTCGATAAACAATCTGTCCATAAAATTCTTCAAAGTAAACCAAAATAAGATTGAAACCCAAATATTTTAAGGATTTAGTCAAATAGTGTTCCAAGTTAAATTGTAACATTTATCTCCAAACAACATCAGTTTCTCCTAAAGTCTTGTATTCAAAATTAATTAACCTAATCACATATCCTCCATGGTAGGTTAATAAATTTCCATAGATAACCCAAAATCATCTTACACTTAATTCATAAAATCATCTAACTAAAAAGAATTATTCAAACTAACTAGGGACTTCACGTAGTCTAGTGGTAGGAGATAAATACCAGTCGCACTTTGGTTATGGGTTCGATTCCCGGAGCTTTGTCCGACGCGACGGGTTGTCACACGGTCTGTGTGATGTCCTTTTTATAAAACTCAAAAAAAAACCCTAACATGCTTTAACCTCAATAGTTTTCTTATACCTCTCATTTTCATCCAAATTCGTTACGATCTCAAAATATTAATTCCTGAAGTCTTATTTCACCACCATAAGATAAAATAAAATGATTCCCAAAATGAATAACATCATACCTTGATCATGGCGTCCAATCAGTTTCATCATCATCTTCCTCACGTAGGTATAAGTCCCATTCATTACAACAATGATTTAGATATCCTTCAAAATCATTTGCTTCCTCCATCCAAATACACCTTGTACAACATGGGTCATATGGGTGTTCACAGAAAAACAGTTTTGGAAAATAATCATGTATGACATATAATTCCAAAACATCGGATAAAACATGATTTCTATAAAATAGTCGGACAGAATTTGAGTTGAAAGTTTCTATTATTGGTCCTTTTAAAATACCATAAGTATGTGCTGAGAGACTATATTTTAAAAGCAAATATAAATAGGTTGCGCAAATGTCTCCTTCCTCGGCACCATTTTTAAAATCATAATATGCTTCAAAATCTTTTGATAAGGTAAAATATTTGAAAATACCTTGATAATATTTACCTTTATTGAAAATATGAGAATATTGTGAAAATAGTATTTGTCTAAAAACAACCCATGATCCACGATGATAACAAGGTATAGTGGAGGTGTTTGATATCTCAAACAACTGCATGCAAGTGAGTTGTATGCTAGAAAAAGTTTCACAATCATCCGAACATGACTTCGAAATAATTATTGTAAGCATGTCATCAGGAAGAGATAGGAATGTCATTTCAGATCCTTCTTCTTCCATTCGTAACCGACTTTACTTGACCTGAAAAATGTTATAAGACAAGGATTTAACTGAAATAATAGATATAGGGACTAATCATGTGTCTAACAAATACTCATAATCCCTAAATTTGTCTAAACTGACCTTTGATACCAACTATAAGGCCCCAGCCTTAAACCTTACTTAATCTTGAGTAATTACAATATTACACATTGAGGATATTTTCAGGTTTAGAGTTTTAGAGAATTAGATCATAAAACTTTCATTACATTCCACATTTAAACAAAGTGGTTACATAAAAGATAGTATTCATTTTTCCCATCAACGAAAACATATTTAAAATAAAACATGGATTCTTTCTTGACACTTCCTTGACACTATCATCATATCATGTACCCTTCCCCTGACCTGTGAAAAACATTTCAAAAACATGGGATGAGCATAAAAATCTCAGTAAGGGATATAAAAATATGGAAAGGAAACATGAGTACATGTATACATAAGAATGAAATCATACTTTACCCATAAAACATAAGCACTTTAACATACCCCATAAAATCATGAATACATCATAGAAATCATAAGACATAAAGGTAACTTGAGGCATTCATAACGTTCTTACGTAGGGAGTAACCCTCTTGGTTATGTTTGGAATACCCACCACAATATATTCCCTAAATCTCTACAGAAAAGCATTAATGTTTCACTCCTTCGCGTTACCCAATGCATTGGAGAACTATATCGGGCTCACCCGCCCTTAGTTTATCACGGAACCACCCTTCTTCATAATAATTCCCAATAACCTCAACATAATCGTATCACATAAAACATGCATAAAGGAAACATATCATTTCCACCTTTCAATCACAAGATATCAATACAACACATTGATATCAAAACATTATGAAAACCATTTTCAATACCAAAATAAAAGAAAAGTAAAACATGGTATTTATTTTTCTTTTAAAAAAAAGTTATGGCTTGTAGAAGAAGCCGAAACTCAAATAATGGTCACGGCGGTGGAGAAGTCGTTGTCGCCGCATACGTACGACAAAAACATTCCCTTTTGTCATTTAGTAAAACGCTTTGTATAAAAAAGATTCCTTTCAGATAAACGTAAAAGTAAAAGGGGTTTATACACTATATAAAAGAAGGTTGTGTATAAAACAAAATATGCCTCATTGAAAGGAGATTGAGATGAAGTCCCATACAAAGACGGTATCCTTGGATTAAGGATAAATCAATTACATAATTTTGTGTGACAAAATAATACACCAAATATAAGTGGATATTAAGTGTAAAAAAATCAGAGGTTATTCACACATATTCATAGAACGACATATTCAAGGAGTAAAATCTTATCCCAAAGAATCAAAATTGGTTTAAGAATTTCCCTTGCAAAAATTTGACAGCCAAACGGCGTCACTACAAAATTCAGAAAATGAGTTGATGAGAGGTAAAAAGGGTATCTCATCACATGGACAGAAAATTTAAATCAATAAGGAAATATAAGAACATATCCCAACATAATAGTATGTGAATTAAAAGACATAACAAAAGAAGTCTTTTAAAAAGTGGAGGGTGAAAGGTTCCCTTACCGACATGGGTATCTTTCGAAACATATGCCCCGTGAAAGAAGGACAATAAAACATTGACGTAAATACTGATAAATAAAATCATATTACACAATTTGTAATATAATGGGCAGTACATACACCACTCAAAGGAAATTTTGGAAAATGTAGCATAAATCTCACGGGAATAAAAGTGAGATGAAAAATCCCTTACGAAAACTCGGTAGCCTAACGACGCCACTTAAAACTTCCAAAATGGATTGATGAGAGAGAATAGGGTCTCTCATCATATGAACATAAAAATTACAGTAAGAGTAATATAAAATAACATCCCAATCACAAGAAATATGAGCTTAAAAGGAATTACATAAAAGAGTGTACTTAAAAATAAAGAGAGAGGTAGGATCCCTTACGAAAATTCGGCAGCCTAACGGCACCACTCAGAACTTTCAAAATGGATTGATGAGAGAGAATATGGTCTCTCATCATATTAACATAAAATTTACTGTAAGGGTAATATAAAATAACATCCCACTAACAATAAAGATGATCTTTAAAAGGAATGACATAAAAAAGTGTACTTAAAAAGAAAGAGAGGAGTAGGATCCCTTACCTCAAGTCCAACTTCTCTTGTTCATTTCCATATATTCCTGAATAATAAACTTTGGTCAATTTATAATTTCATAAGGGCCTCCATTAGGTATTATTATTCAGTTCATATCAAATATTATAATGTTATAATAATTGTTTAATAATTTTAGTTCTTATTAGATGTTTTTGTCGATGTTTGGTACATGAGTCAAAAATGAACTTGTTTGAAAAACGATTTCCCATGTAGTTATAAGTAAATAATTTCCAGAATAAATTTAATGATTAAAATATCATATATATCCAGTACATATTCATTTTATACTATTCCATATCATTTGGAGATAAAAAACGAAAAGCACCGTTCATGGAGACGGTAGGTCGTACGTACGCATGAACGCTACTTTTATTTTTGTTTGTCATATTAATGGAATTAAAAATAAATGATATATATATATATATATTATAATTCCAGTATAATATATATGTTATATAGGTCTCATATGTTCATTAATTTCATTCTTTATACATTCCATGTATTGCATGTACAAGTCACATCACTTGTGGGGGCGGTAGTCCACACTTCCTCATATGAAATTATCTCATTTACACAACATGAAAAGAATAAAGGTATAATTTAAATATAAAATACAGAAGCATATAGTAAACATAAATACCATATATATCATATATAAAATACAGTGACATCATAATGGCCACATTTAAAGGTGTTAAAAGAATATTGAACAATCATCGTTTCGTGAGGCAGAAAATCGCCAACCACAGAAAGAGTATGTTCTTTAACCATTAGACGAAGTTGTGTGTAATTATAGCTTGAATCCTTCTTATAAAAACATTCTAGTATATTGAAGATAATGTATTTGTTACAAAATAAATGAATAAAAAGAGTTTAGGGGGTTGGAGAAGCAAAATACAACAAAAGGACACAAGTGAAGACATTACCTTAAAATCGGGTAACTCCCTTTGGTTTGAGCTCAAAGGCTTCCTTGGGAAGACTTCTGCCCAATGTGAGGCTTCAAGGAGTTATAGAGGGATGTGGAGAGAAAAAATGGGTAGGTTTGGGACGAGCCAATGGCTTTGGAAGTGTGGGTAAGGAGGTAGAGGTGGTGGCCTTTTATAAGAGGAGAGGAGGGGCACTCTTGGAAAGTAAAGAAATGTTACTTTATTTTAGAATGAGTCTCGAATTTTAATGGTCCCACATTGATGTGTTTCGAGGATAAGGTGATAAGGGTTCGAAATACACCCATCCAATAGGTTTTTTACATGTTTATAACTTAGATTTTACATTATCATTCCATTTTATTTAAATCGTTAAATAATGAGGTCATCGCTGCATCATAATTATGTCATAAATAATTAAATTTATTTAATGTCTAAAAATTATTACAAAAAATAATATGATGTAGGAAATATTTTTATCTTTCAAATTACTATTTATAGTCAAAAATATGACTTGTATAACCCCATGTAAAAATGGGTTTAGTAAAACATGGCATGTTTTTGTCATTTTTACTTTAACATTAAATGAAAAGGTATTTATGTCATTTTCCAACCAAAGTGGCTCCATCGGGTCCCCAAGTTGACCCATGGATTTTCTTGGTCGGCCATGACACATCCAATGAGTTTAGGACATGTTTCTATATCATTTCATATTATTAAAACAATATTTTTACCTTAAACTACACTAATTACCTCTAATCGCGATTAAAAACTTAATAAGTTACTATTCAGCAAAAAATTATTTTAATCCCATTGAACCACATTTTACTTATTAATGACAACCATGTATGTCAGATTTTTAAAATTCAAAACAAAAAGATGGAAAAATTTCATTTAAACGGAAAATCAGTTTTTATAAGTACCACTTAGTGGTTTCACTATTCATCAAAAATTGATGTTTTCCAGAAAATTACCAAAAATTCACGCTAAGCTATATTTGATATTCCGAATTCAAAAATGATGTTTATTTTAAAAAATTTACAACATATAGGTTTCATTAATTAATTTAATAATTAATTCCCGCTGTCAAAACAAATAGTGTGTTTTTATGAAACAAAATTTATCAAAAGATTGACACTAGTTTAAGTCCGATTTCAAAGTGAAATTAATTCCAATGACCACTATTGGATTAAATGGTAAAAATATATTCTAATTTCACTTTAAAACCAATTCAAAAGATAATCTAATCATATAAATAAATTATAATAAAAAGAGGTTTTGAATTAAAATACAACATTTTTCACTATTCATTAAAAATTGAACTTTTTAGGAAAAATACCAACAATTTACACAAAGTAAATTTTGATGTCCCGATTCTAAAGAAGAATTTTCTTTTTGTCAAATATAACACATAAAATTGTCAAAAAGTGGATTTAAAAGTGGTTCTCCATCAAAAGGCGGTTAATCGACCTTTTAAAGAATATTAGAATGTTTACGCTTAAAATTAGATTCATTTGAATTTTTAATACTATAACATTTATTTTAAAAAGTAAAAATATTTGACAAACATATATAATAATTTTGTAGTTAGTTCAATTCATTCCCGCCATTACCACGGCTAGGCGTTAACTACTATTTAAAATAATATTATTTTATTATTAGAGTGCAACGTAAGATTCCCCAAGAAACTCGTTGTTGTGTGTTGGGTATGCCATCGAGCATAACATCCCCTTTAAAGTAATATTAATATTTTATTCACAAATATGGATAAATATAAAAATGTCATATTATTTATTTACCTGGTGTGTTACAATTTTAAAGTCACACTATTTATCAAAGAAGTCGTTTAAAAGAGATTTTTGAATCAAAGTGTCCCATACAACTTTGAAACTTTTAAATAGAATTTTAATTTAAAAACATTCATTTCCATGTGAATAAATAATTAAACTATATTTAAAACATGTACAATAATGTGAAATATTTATATGAATAAATATTTAAAACATTTAAAATAATATTTTAGGTAAAGAGTTTCTAACCATATAAGATATGCTTTAATACAAGTAATTGAAGAATAACATTGATGAAAACATTAGAACATCATGATAATAAAGGTATTCAGGATATTATATATCAATGGACAGTATATATGCCAAATAAAAGTGAATTGGTGCAAAACAACCATGAAGTCTTAATGGAATGTAAATCAAGACGAAATAACATATAAAGATGGTATCCTTAGAATAATGATAAATATATGACATAATTATGTGTGAAAAATATAAACACACCTAATATATGTGTATATTAAGTGTAAAAAAATCATATGTTATTAAAAAATATTCATAGAATGACATAACAAATATATAGAAGTTTAACCCAAAGAATTGAGATTGAGTGAAAAAGTTCCATTACAGAAATTCGACTTCCTAACGACGTCACTTTAAAATTGATAAAATGATTTGATGAAAGAGAAATTTGTATCTCATCACTTGGACATAAAATTTTCAGAAATACGGATATATAATAACATTTTCCAATATTAGAAGATGTAAATTAAAATACAAAACAAAAAAAAGTCTTTTAAAAAGAGGAGGGTGAATGGTTCCATTACCGTTTTGGTAACTTATGAAACATACATCCCATGAATGAAGGATAATTTAATGATGATGTAAATACCCATAAATTAAATTATATTACACAAATAATACAATCAGGTGCAATACATATAACACACAAAATTAACATAGATTCAAATATAGCATGAATCTCATAGGAATAAAAATCAGATTAAAACCCCTTACCACTTTGTAATCAATTGAGTCGTATGACCAAAATATAATAAACACAAAATTAATCACGTAATACTTGGAATATAAATTCAATCATGATAATATATATATAATTTCAGTACACAATACACCATAATCAAGAAATAAGTGGCGAACAATAAAAATCTCACAGAATTAAAAGTGAGATAAGAAACCTCTTACGTTGTACTTTTCCTTAGTAGAGGGTATGTTAACCATATTTATTATAGTTAAATAAATTTTATTAAATTATACATGAACCACATAAATAAATATGATATCATATATGATCTTCTAATATTGATTTGTTAATAATATTTTAGTAGAATCATTGTTTCGGGTGTTAGCTGATTCATTTTCCTTTATATGTTTTGTTACGTAAGTCATGTTTTTATAGATATGATGTATTTTATACATATCCATAATGATATAAAGTATTTAAATATTATTTTTAATCATCATATAATAATTAGTCTTGAATGGTTATGATTGGGAATGACATCTCCTCAAGTTGTGGAGACAGTAAGCCGTAAGTACGCACGAGCAACAATATCATTTTTTTGATGGTGAAATCATATATAATTGGACTGTATATCAAATATACAGAATAATTAACATGTTATATCTATTATTTACATCAGTTATACTCATTATTATACCCATCCAAATAATTTATTTTTTGAATAAAAAACTACACCACGACGTGGAGACGGTAAGCCCTACGTATTCACGTATGGTGACTTTATCATTTATATGATGAATAGAATAACAAATATGGTTTTACCATATTTATAATAACATAAAAGAATGCAGTAGGTACTAGAGTAATTATTTTGGTATAGAATCAACAAAATAAGATTATGTGGAAGTAGAAAAGAACTTAAAAGGGGGTGGTGGAATTATTACCTCTTCTTCGGGTGATTCCATTTGATTTAATCAAAAGGGATCCTTATGTTGGATTTTTGATCAACGGAAGGACTCTAGGATGTAGTGAAAGTAGTTGGGAGGATATTTGGTTAGGTTTTGGCCAAGCCAAATGGATTTGGAAGTGTGAAATTTAAAGAAGGGGAAGTACATTTTTTAAGAGAGGTTAGGGTCACTTTATGAAAACCTTGAAATTTTATTTTATTATAAATAATTTTGGGTTTATAATGGAACCAAGTTGATTTATTTTGAATCAAAGGTCGTTATGGGTCGAAAAAATCTCAACCAATTGGTTTCAGAAATGTTTAGGTAACCATATTTACTATATATTATAGATTTAACTATTAGTTTAATAGTTTAACTTTTACTGTATCTTCTTGTATTCTTACACTACATGGTTAATAAAAATACTCTAATATTCCATGAGAACCTCAAGTGGTTCATTATTGACATTTATAATATTATTTAATCCTTTGTACCGAACCATATATCATTATAAACATTATATCAAACAATATTAGGGTATTTGTTTTAAAAACTCAATTATGACAATTTTGACATTATTTAAACATTGGTTTTTGTGAAAATCAGAAAATAATGATTACTTTGAATTTTTTTAACCAACCCTAACATGTCATATTTTCTTAAATAATTAATGGAATTCATCAAAAAAATTAAATTATTTTTAGTTGGATATTTAAAATATCAATTATTTTAATCAATCATTAATAAGGTAATTACAACATCATCTTTATGTAATAAATAAATTTAATTATTAAATGTATAAACATTATAAATAAAATACCAATATGTATGAAATATTTTTATCTTTCGAATGAAAATTTATAGTCAAATTTATCTTATGTATAACCCGAAAGTAAAAATAGTTTAATCATTAAACATTGGATATAACACTTTTTACTCTTTTTTAAATAAAATAATAATAAATGTCTTAATATAATCCAAATGGACCAAAATGATCATTTTTAATAACTTAGTCTATTTTTTTTCTGATTACATTTATCAAGGGTAATTATAATATCATTTTTACGTTTAATTACCTTATTTACTTTTAACAGTTGTAAATAAAACTTAACAGTTACTATTGGCCAAAAAAATATTTTCATATTATTAAACCACATTTTACTTAATGATGTCAATTTGGTATTTCATATTTTTTAAATTCAATTCACAAAAGCTGTAAAATTATATTTTATGCAAATTTGCAATTGCTCCTAGAAAGTGGTTAAAAGAGAGTAAAAAGTTCAAGAAACTTTTATACACATAATTTTATTATAAAAATGACTCTAATTAATCACATTGAACAAATATAGGTATTATGTATCTACATTGACTTATATAATTAAATTAAATAATTATTTATGTAAATAGACTGTTTTTAAACAATAACGCAGTGTTTTTCACTATCCATCAAAAATTGAATGCTTTCAGACAAATACCAAAAATTAACCCTAATCTAATTTTGATATTCAAAACTCATAAATGATTTCTATTTTACCAAATTAAAATCATAGAAGTCGAATAAATTAATTTAAAACTAATTCTGTTGTCAAAACAAAAAATAGGGTTTTTATGAACTAAAACCTATGAAATGATTGATATGTGTTTATATCAAACATAAATGTGAAATTTCATATAATGACCTAAATAATAAAAAATGATAAAAATATAATTTGACTATACTTTAAAACCACTAAAAAGAATAACTAAAAACTATACATTATTTTGATTAAAAAAGTTGGTTTCAATTACAATTTAGTAGTTTTCATTATTCATGAAAATGTGAATGGTATCAGAAATGAACCAAAAATTTATCCAAAATAAATTTTTAAGTCCCAATTCTAAAGCAGAATATTATTTCACTAAATTTAAAATATAAAAGTACCAAATATTAGATTCAAAAAGGGTTTGCCATTAAAAGTTGGTAAAATTTCTTTTTTGAAAAATAATTCTTCTATCAAAAAAATGAATTTGTTACTACATTATATATAAGAAATAGATAATATGGATTATAAATTTATATGTAATATATAAAATTCAAAATTCAGTAAATACTTTACATAACCTCTTTTTGAATGGCTAGTTTGGTAAGTCGTGGTGCGCCTGAACTCGGTTTTGCGTGTAGCGCAAGCTATAGTATTATTCTAAAGAAAATAACTTCCTATGAAATCATGGGGTGTAATAATGAAGATACCATAAGGTATATAATATGATGAACAGATCATTAATTTTATAAACTAATTATACAATCCATGAAGAAGTGTGAAAATATGAATAAGAGGGAGTTCCCCATGGGTTGTTAGGGGAATTCTCTAAATATTGTAAAGGAAGTGTGCCATGGTGTGTAGTGATGGTGATAAAATTTATATACACTAAATATTGAATGATACTAAATTATTCAATATGAACACAACATCAATGTTTTTCCCTTGGATGAATCCCATTATGGTCAACTTTATAAAATTCACATACCCATGTGTGATTTATATTCTTTGATCTATGTATTATTTTTATTGAGAAATACAATCATAGAGAAAGATTAAATGAGTTTTTTCACACAGGGGGAAAGATCCAATAAAGTGTTGAATATGTTGAATGAAAACTATGATCCGGAAACAACCAAATTCACCTCATATAAATGATAAAATTTTCATATTTTTTACCAGTAACTAATATAAAATATAGATTCATACAATGTGTTCAATTATTAAAATATGTTTTTATATATGTTAACACACATGGAACTACTAACTAGGTATTTTTAATGGATTCCAGTATGTTTTCTAGAAGAATGTGATTCAGGTTTTTGTATAGTATTATATTGAAGTAATATTGAAATATGTGTATATGAATGATGAGTTGATAAATATTATTAAAATAATTATATATTAAATTATAAAACAAATATTTTGTAGATCTATATATGGTATAATATACATGAAAACTTCTTGTTGTGGTATTTCTCAGAAGGTGACGAACGAGTAGGAATGTTTTTATAGAAAGCTTTCCCAATCTAATAAGATTGATATCTCATAATAAAATATGTATAAAGACAACTTTATATCAATAGGACTGATTATGAGCGGTAATAAAATGTAAAATATCAAAAATAAGAACATACCCATTGAGAAATGTGGAATTAATTATGCCAAAAATGATATTTTGTATAACTATATTGGAATCATTTTCTAAACATGAATATTTGGATCCTCTAATGATTAGAAAAATACTTGTGAATTATTAATTACTAGGGAGTGTCGTTTAGTATCCAATACTACAAATATTTATGAAGTGACCAAGAATGATAAATAATACTTATATGCTTACGAGGATCAGTTGGAGATTATCTATGAAGTATACTACACATTCATGGTAGAATTGGTGTTATTTAATGAATTATTAGGTATTAAAACGTGTCCAATAATGAGGAAAAAATATAATTTGGTGAATTTATAATGATTCAATGTAATATAAAAACATTTTTATGAGATGTATGAATTAATAAACACTAAGAATTATCTAATAGTATGAATTAACCCTCTCAAAAAAATAATTTATATCAGTATAAATAATTGACTAGAAGTTATCTCAATATAGGGGAAGTTGTATATCAAATTAAATTACATGGATATGATAAAAAATGACATTAAATAAAAGATCAAATCTTTAAATGGAAAATAGAAGATAAAAATCCCATATATTGTAACCTCAAAATTTGATGTCCACATAGTTGGAAATATTGTTTTTTCAAAATGATAAATGGTTCATTTAAAATCCCTAAGTCAATGTTCTTGATGTAAGGTTAAAATTATAATAATTTGGAATTATTGGACACTCTATGAGTGTGTGTTTAGAAGTAAAAGTGATCAAAGGTGGAAAATAATTTGATGTACCACATTCTAAACCAAGGCAGGACTACATTGATTATGTCATTAATGATTGATGATTTTTATAGGATAACCCAAAAAATATTCAATGTAAATAATATAGTCATGGATCTAGGAATGTAATAATGAAATAAATTAGTATTTTGACTAAAAGAATGATAATTTAAACTGAAAGAGAAATAATTATACAGGAAAATGTATTTTCTATAATGGAATAATGTAATGATAAATCTCAATTATGGTTCCCTATAAACCAATGATAGATAACCAATAGTAGTATTCATGGGCAAAATGAATTAAAATATCGAGGATAATTTAATAGTTTTAACAAACAATGATGATTCGGGATAAAAATATCTTGAATGAACCATCATGGAAAATAAAATATAATGTGAATCTAATGTCCATTGAAGAGGAAAAACTAGAATAATACCTAATGGTTTTAAATTTTATTCCATAATAATATATGTTAATATTAGTGGAAGGCCCCTCTTATATAGGACGAATCAATATGAAGGACTCAATTATCAAGTATTAAAAAATGAGACATATTATATTTAGACTAGTCTAAAAATAGAGTTAAAGAAAAATCCAAAGATGATGGATCACTCTTGATTACATATATGTAATGAAGTATGTACACATGTTAACATGGAATGGAGAAAAACTATAATGGACCGTAAGTGAGTAGGAAAAAAACATTTGGTTACCAATGAAAAATCGTATTAATTAACATGGGGATGTTTGGGAGGAAACCCTCCCACCACACACATTGATATCATAATTGTTGATCAAATTGATATATATTTAATGTGGGGATATGAACCATTGCATGATTGTAATAAATAAGGTGATGTATGATTATAAGGGGATGTTCATTTTGAAATAAAATACATTGTGAAAGTTGAAAAGACAACAAATTTATTATATCTAGGAATAATATGAATCAAAAAATGTTTTCAAGTATTGATTATGTATATCAAATGCTAAATGAAGAATTTAATTTTTTTGATAAAGAAGTATAAATATAATAAATCATGATGTAATAATATATTAGTGTAAAATGCATACATGAGTCATTTAGTGGTGGAATTCAAAATTTTATGATAAAAAGTGAAATCATGATATATTTTCAATGTTATTAGTCCATCGAGAAGAAAAAATATTTAATGGGATAAGTAATAATGTTAATGAAATTAATATATATTTTCATTTGATTAAACATTGTGTTATCATATATTTTCATTCAAAATATTAAGTACCGTGGATAATTTAACCCCAATGGATTACATCAACAAGTAGTTTTAAATATTATAATTAATATCTAGAGTGAGGATATACCAAGGTATTGTGAAGTTGTGAATATAAATATGCATTAGTATTATCTGAGAAGGTATAATAACTGTATATTTAAGTAATAACATGGATCACATTTGGTATCAGGACTTCATATTATCTACTTTTTTTAATTTAAAAAAAGTTTTTTGACTCACATAGTAGCTATATTATTGTCTATTTACTATTGATTTTTTGAATGTGTTTTTTGGATCACATGGGGAAGAGTCGATGGAGTTAAAATCTCAAGTTATATTTATTTTTTCTAAGTTAGTGTGTTATATGGAAAACATTCTTTTTGTAAATACTAATATTTATTCCATACACCAGGTCTCAATTTGTTTCTTGTATTATTTTTCAATGACTTGTTTCAATTTTCTAAATACACTTATTATATTATTTGAATTAATATTGCTATATATTGAAGATCTTAAATCATAAAATTATATCAAGAAATGAATTATAAAATGTCTTATTATTGAAAAAGTGGATATTATAGTTGGTAATTATTTATAGGTGACATAAAATGATGAATTATTTTTAAGATGACGTTTAAGAGTATAAATAGGTGATTTTTTTAATATTTCAAAAGTGGAATCAAATAAGATGTGATTAATTTTCTATTAAAAATGGAGTTTAGTCTCTATAAATTTTATGTTTTAGCTACTTTAATAAGTTATCTCGATTCATATGTTTTATGGAATGAACATAACTAAAAATATAATCTGAGGTGTATGTTATCAAGGTTAAAGTAAAATAATAGTTATATTTCAATAGATTCTATAGATATAAATGTAAAATAAGAAAAAAAATATATAATAAGAAGGTCGTTAATTTGTTTTTCAAAGGGGGATATTAAAATAAAGAATAAATCAATCCGCATATGTTATTAATTAGGTCTATAACATGGAGTATGATTTTGAGGAAATCTCATAAAAATAAAATATTGTAAATATTTCAAACAAAATTTGGGAGGTGGATTAGCTATCAATTAAATTTGAAGATTTTTTAAAATTAATTGATATACTGAAATTATTTATAATATTATGTTATTCCCAATCATTGTTATCCCAATTGGGATATAATGGAATGTGGATATTTTTATATTATATGGGAACAATTTTTACTAAAGGTGGAATGATAAAGATAAATATTGAAGTGATGGTTGAGGTAGATCATGATATATTAATTGAAGAAGTTATGATCCTAAAAGTGGGTATATTAAGGATGTTTTGTAGAAAGGAATAAATTCCTTTCAATATCTATATACTGATGATATAGAATAATGAGATCAATACTATGAGTACACTATTAAATATATCTCTGAATGATGTTATTGTATCAAATAAATGGCTTCTTTTACTATATTGAGATGATATATGAAGTTAGTCCATTCATGGTGTTATTTGTAAAAGGATGGTTGTTTTGTTGAAGGATGAATATAAAATGCATTAAAATGTTATTAATTCCATGAGAGATAATATTATGAATTAATATTTAATGTATAAGGTCTATTAAATAATTAAACTATTCAAGGTAAAAATTGTTTTTAATATTACAAGATTTTTAAGAAGTGACATAATTGAAAATGTTGTGAACTGTAATGTATAATGATCAAATAAAAGTAACCTGGTGATCAATGATTTATTTTATAACTATAGATAAAACCACACTGTGAATGGAATTGTATAGGTTTAATCCAATACATTTTATAAGTAAACTAATGGATAATATATTTGTATAATAATAAATTTTGTAGTGCCTCATCATAACTAGAACACCACCATATATAATAAATTGAATACTATAGGTCACTGTGAGGTCATAGTGAGAGGATTGGAATAAGTATAATGGTAATTGAACGTGATGGTCAGAGGAATCATACCCTAATACATGGATCATTCTCCCACTATGTAAAAAACTATGAAGATAATTTTTCACTATAAAAATATACCTCATCATGATTGAATGTTTAATAGAATGATAGAAATCTATTTTTAATTAAGATTTTTTGTTTTTGTGCTATGATGAAGGATCTCATACCGCGACTAGTTTTATAGTAAAAAATATATCCAAGATCACATTCTACATCTTAGTGAGTTTTAAAGGAGAATTTATGTTTTTTTGATATATGACTGACGTGAAGTATATTCCAATATGGAGGATGAAATTCTATAATATAAATAAATTTTTTATAGATCATGATATTATAGATATAACCACACAGATGAGAATATATTCTTATAACATATTTAATATTCAGTATGAATTTTATTATTTGAAATTTTGTACAATTTTTTAGACATATATATGATCAATTTATACGATTTTAAAATAATTTAATTGTTTGATACATAAGGATTAATTTAATGTTCTATAGGAATTTTGAATAAATCCAAATAATAAATTCATGGGTTAACAGTATAGGGAATTCAATTAAACAGATAAATGTAGTTAAAAAAGATAGTATAATATATTTATATATGTTACTTCAATAAATATTGATAAAATAAGATCTACACTAAATATCTAAATATAATATTTGGTTTATCAATGGAATATGGATAAAAGAAGGAAAATATTTCATTTAAATATCATTCTGTTTAAATATTTTATAATTGAGCATAATAAAAAAACTATAGTGCATAAATAACTTTATATATATGTTTTTTCTATTTTTGGGTTCTATTTAAAGATAAATAATTTGATCTCACATTGAGAGATAAATTCATAAAAAACTGGATATCATCTAATCAAATATTTGGAGATAAAGATAAAATTTTTCTTAAAAACATATGATTATATATATGAGAAAATCATGTTTTTAAATTGCAGATAAAACCCCAAAATCTATAAAATGAAAAAAATTACATATTATAGTGATAAATTTTAATACAAGGGAGTAGAATATGGGTGAGAAATTGGGGATCCCTAAATCATGTGAAGGTTTTGTTCCTTGGTGTGAGTAACCATGAATGATTATTTATCCACCATATAGTATATGATAGCATATTTTATCCTGTCATGAAATTATTTGTGTATTATATTTAGATATAAATATATATTGTGAACATATTAAAATTCATGTGTCGTTTTTTGTATTAAATTTTTAATGTGGTGTATGTTTTACAGAGAATGAATTAATGATGGAAATATTGATTGATTATCTCTAAATAAGGGATGAAGATATTATTATGAAGAAATGAAATAAAAGAAAATTTATAACTAGGAAACTATCTAATTCATCCCCTTATCATTGTTCACATATTGATCTTGATCCCAACATTTATTCTCATATAATAAACAATTTATTTTTAAGGTAAAACCCTTCTTAAATAGTTAAATTATAATTTTGTCAAAGATGAAAATCTTGTTTCTTATAAGATATTTTTAAACAATTACTAAAGGATTCAAGGGAAATATATGTGGAACGATTTTGTTTTAACCCATGTTTGGAATAATATTAGGTTTGTAAATAATATGGATAGACTAAATGTTTTAATTCAACCAATTATTAAAAAAATTGATTATTGGAATCAATTTTCTAATATGAATAAATTTCTAAAAAAGTTCCCTAAATATGTTAGAAAGTTTATGATAAATTACTTAGATAATGGATTTAAAAAAAATTATGATATTTGTATGTAATAGACTTGAAAATGTTTTTTGGAGAATAATATTGGATGATTCAACAGTTTGCGTCAACCATTCAAGCATAAATAAGGATTCATGAATCTGATTCGTGTTTTAATTTAATGTAATTTACAAGAATGCCCACATTAATGTAAGAAAATCTAGTTAATGTGTTTGTATGTTATTAATGTCATAAAATTATTTCATCTTTTTTGAATGGAATATACAAAAAATATTTCATGACTACTATAAATGTACATTAGCTAAAAATTGAGAAACGTATAGATGAAATTAATTTTTTAATTAAAATAACGAGCCAATGTGTTTCGAAACTATTGATTAGAATGAAATGAAAGACTAAATTACTAGACGAATCATTAAAAAAGATGTGTATTTTAGTCTTATTTATATAACATGATAAGAGAATATATTTTTAAGAAATTATTTTTCTCAAGTAAAACATGACATGATTATTTTAATATATCTATTTTATTATTAATTAGATGTTAACATCTTCAAAATAAATATAAATGAATTAAAAATACCCTTGATAAAGGAGTAGATTCATGATATTTTTAATATATACGGGTATGAGTTCCCACCAATCTAAATAATAGAATATTTTAATTTATAAATAAAATTTGTTGAAAAATATAATTAACACATTGAATACAAAATATGATATAGTTATTAATAATTTTTATTTATATATTAGAGTAATATAAAATAATAGTTATTTTTTGAACATGTTGTATTTTTTGTTTCTTTAAATTATATTTTGGGGAATATATAGTTTTTACGAGACTGGTAGACCTATTTATAGACATAGATAAGTTTATCTTTTAATAGATAAATGTTTAAACTATAAATATTTGAAATAAAATTCACTATATATCTTAAAAGAGTTTATTATGTTTTATTATAGACAAGGTATAATTCAATTAGTAAAATGGTCTCAAAAAAATATGTTAATTAGAGTAGTTCCATGATAATGATGGAAAATATAGAAATATTTAAATGAAGACTGTGAATGTGATTAGAATCAAATCATATGATTAATTTATGTAAATAAGGAAGAATGTTTTGTTCAAAGTGTTATATATTAGGAATATGAATCACAATGCTCAAAATTATTTTAACAAACTCTATTCATAGATATTCCTTAATAAAATATTTTAATAGCTGGGTTATATTAGTTAGCGACAACGATTTGTGGTAGAAATTCATTGAGATATAATTAAATTCAGAAAACCATTAATGTATAGCAGACATAGGACATTTTTGGTGATCTATCATATGAGATATGAAAAATCAGACACTTATGAATGTTTTTGTTAGTAATATTAAAAAAAAATATGAATATAAAATATATATTTTCATATAAAATCCAATATACACTTTATCATTCTCCCTTATTTGTCGTATATAGTATATTGAAGTGAAATTAAAACTAATATCTCAATGTATGTATTTGCGGAATCCCGAAGTGATGATTTTTAACAATACTTGTGGGTTTTTATGAAATGTTATGGTTTTCATTGGGATAGATTCATATAGAGATATGGGACTCACCCACATAGAAGAAAACAAGTTTTTTATATTGGAAAACCTTTCATGTAAACCATATAAGGCATTATTAACTATTTCTAGGATTTACTAGGGGTATAAAATTTATATTAATTTTCCACACTGATGGTTAGAAAGACACCGTCATAGATAATTATCATAAACTAATAAGATTCTTATACAACCTTCTGGAAGATACAATCAAGGGTTGCTGGATATTTTTTTTATCATATCATATGTTGAGACATAACCAAGATAGTATTTTTCCTCTTGTATTAATATTATGTCATCTATAACATTTAATAATATAGAATCAAGAAGAGTATTAATATAAATAAATAATTATTATATGATACGCGTATCATTTTGGATTTAGGATTTGTATTGTGATCATTTGCTAGGTTTATATATTCATCTATCATGATAGTCGATACTCACTAAATGGAGAATATATGAGTAGGATACATGTGGTTGAAAAACTCCATGCCCATGGTGACTATATATATTAGAAAATGGTATTATATAATCCAATACAATTTTATACGACAGAGTTAGTGGAAACTTGTATAAATATACATGTTTTTAGATATATAATGAATGATTTAACTACCCCTCTAATTTTCATTGATGATATTACAAATACCTAATTTTTTTCAATTATTTATTGGATTAGTCTTAATTATTTTCAAGGATACACAGGACTTTGTAGTAACACTATATCATTTTCTAAAATAGTATCAAGCCTTGTTAGAAAATTTTTGTACAAGATAATGAGATATAGAAGAAAGATTATTTTGATTGTATATGATTAATTTTGGGATTGATTTCAAAAATTTCTTCATAACTCTAAACATATAATTAAAATAAATGATATTGTTTCAGAAAACATTTTTTGGGAGTATATATAAAGTATGTTGGAAATGGTTTTCCAATTTCGTACATATGATAATATAAGTGGTGAATGTGTATTCAGAATAAGAATATTTATAACCATATGGGCATTGATTAAAATGTTTAAAAAAGGCACCACTATGTTGTTGTTGTTTCAACGATGACTTGTTTTTACTGTTATAAACAACAATATAGTCAATGTCACTATATCTTAGTTTTTTTATGGAAGTTTATTTATTATGAGATAAAACATGAATGATCAAAATTATTATATGTTTATTAATATCACTATATGATATTCATTAGATTTAATAATGATTAATATGAAATGGTTATAAGATAAACTTTTCATCATTAATGGTCTAGGATTTGTAAACCATCAAGAATATCCAATCTTATTTCCAAGAAATTATAATTTTTTTTTGGGTTCCTTATAAGGGTCCATGATGAATCGATCTTATTGAATGCTTATCAATAATTGTTTTCAGTGGTAATAGGTTTTAGTTTAATTTTTCATAGTATCTTGATACATTTTATCCCATAAAAACCATTTAGAAATCAATTAGTATCAATGTGATAACATGTATTATGTCAAATAATGTTCTAAAATATAGTTTTTTTATTTTAGACCCTATAATTCAAAAAAAATCCTAATATGCATCTTATTAACCAAATTATATCTCCATATATACCTACTGTATACTGAGTAGACTAATGTTCATGATCATATATGATGAAAATATACTATCTAAGATACATATCACTTCATTTACATAGGATTTAAAATTAATTTAAACTAATGAAATTATTATATCTTTATACTTAATTTACTTGTTGCTAAAAAACTATTAAACAACCTTGGTAATGACTGAATAAATTTACCTCATATTTATTAGTTTTTTTGAATTTAATTTTTATATTAAATGAAAATATATTATTTAATTACTAAAATTAAAAAATAAAAACTTTTATTAAACTCATATCCTATATGTTTATATATAAAACTCTATATTCCAAATTTTATTATTTTAATTTAATATATTGTTTTTCGTTATTGAATTTAAAATGAAAAAATATTTATAGAATGAATTTTTTGAAAAATATGAAAATATTTAATTTTATAATGAATAGTGAAAACTATTTTTTTGTTAAAAACTATATATTGTTTTGGTTTATTTTCAAATTATAATTAATTTTTTGGATTAGTTTTAAAGTTTTAATTAATTTATTTATATTTTAAATAATTAAAATTAGTTTTTTAATGGAATTTATACATGAATTTATTATATATACATTGTCAATTTTGGAGGAATTTTTTAAAAAAAATAATTTTTCATTATGTTTTTCTATTATAGTATTAAATTAAATGATAAAACTTTTTAAAAAAAATTATTCTATATTTTCTATCGGTGAGTCAAAATTTAGTAATTATTTACCTTCTATGTTTTCCAATTTTTCATGATTCGACCCAGGTACTCTGGTCACCCGATAACAAAGCCCGTCCTAACATAGCCTGAAGGGAATTCCCAATCCCCACTGGTGGGTTGCGAGAACCTTGCATCAAATATTTGAAAATGGGAATAACACTTCCACTAAAAATGATGATGTAAAAGAAGTAATACATTATGAATATAAAAAGTAACACCTAAGGTAGTATTTTTTTGAAAAGTCTACAATACATATACTGGCTAAAAGTATAATAACTCGAGTACCAAATTGGGAAAACATTCCATGTCCCAAAGGAGACAACTCACCATGACCAAGGATAATCAATATGTTCCACCTCCAAGAGATCTTTTCCCATTTATTGAACTCAGATGGAGATAATCTACAATCAATCTAAGGCATAAGTGGATTCTGAGCCAAATCTCAATAGAATATCACCAATGATTCCACAATAAGATTCAAATATCAAATTAATTAATAATGTTTTTTCAATATTTCAAATAAATAGTTTTGGAATTTAAAAAAGAATATTTACAAAAATCATGCTTTATAATTTAAAATATGAAAATACATTAGAAATTCATTCTTCAAATTTCAAATGATTGAAATACATTTCAAACATGGAATTTACCTTCAATAAAAGGGTTCTTTACAAAAATGGCATCTTTCACAAAATAGATAAACTAAAAAATATTATATAAAACAGATTATATAAATTCTCTAGGAATGTAAAACATTTTAAAAAAACAGCATATATACATTTGAAATAAACAAATTGAGAAACATGGTCATGTGAAAAATAGTCATGATGGTTCTAGGATCGAGGGACCCAACATTTTGAAACGAAAATAATGAAAATATGCCCCATTGGGTCTAAGGAAATGGGGCCTCATCTCCATCACATAAAGAATGTGATGTGATGAAATGATGTTTTATAAATTTTTATATCATAATGTGTGCTCCAATATAAAACACTAACTACCTATGGTGTCCATGTGATCATGTAAAAACAAGGATGGAATATTTATTTTAGGACTTCTTAAAATACAATTAATTTACATTCCCCCATTTCAAATATGCCACTTTTCTCCCTAAAAACCATAACGTCTTTTTAACCAAGAAAAAGTATTTTCATCAAAAAAATAACCCTAAGGTTTCCATTGAAACATTTTTAATCCATTTTTCACATATACGGATTTGATACCAATACATGAGAATTTTACAATCCTTTACTCAAATAAATTCAAAAAAATTAACATTTCAAAACATTCCATCACTTTCATCAAAACTCCCAATTCACTCGAATGAGGGATTTCCCATATTTTCCATCAAATCAAAATATACAATTAAATTATAGAATTTAGTTGATTCAATTTATATTAGAACTAAAATTTAAAATAATCTATTTAAATCCCACCAATTTTCCATTCCATGCATATTACCCTTTTTTCTTAAAATCCCAACATCACTAGAATGGGGTTTTAAAAAGATGATTGAAAACTAGATGATACAAATAAAAAAATTCTTGTAAATTCAAAAAAAATAAACAAATAAATTACATTTATTATAAATTGGACATCGGAACGGAACCACCAATATTTATCATGGAAACTCAACGCCCAAAACAAAAACCGAAAAGATGATCAAAGTCATAGAAGGTCTATGAGCTCATCCTATATTCATTATAAAACAGAATAGATTATAGATCCATAAATTTTATGATGACCTATTAAACCCCATGTAGGATATGAAGAAAGAGAAAATATGAAAAAGAGGAGAAGTCTTACCTTAAAATTCACATTGCAAACACAGTAGTGATTAATCACTGAACAAAAGAAATCAGAATGGTTTGAGGGATCCAATATCCCCCGGGGAAGGATTTAGGACAATAGAAAATATATTATAGAGGATTAAAAAGGATAAATCAACACAAATTCCAATTTTAAGAACATCATTCGGGGTTTTTCACATCCTATAACCTAATTACAGGTTATTTAATTAGTTGCTTCCTAATCCACAAAAAAACCCAAAAAACTATTGTATAAAATAAATTTATTTTCATGTATTATTAACATGATTTGTAACCATATTAAACATCATGAATTTATTTAGAATGTTTTAGAATCTTGTAGTTAAATCTGATAACCCAACAAATGGATGACTTAAACATTATATGTTTCCTCCCAATACTTTCCTGACTATGCCCCATCAATGAAAATAAATACTATGAAAAGGTTTATATCATACATGATAAAAATAAAATGGGATGCTACAAATTCCCCAAAACAAAAACTTTCTATCCACAGAATTATTATGAAGAATATTCCATTCCAAAAAGATAATTCCACTGCTCTCTCATCGATGCCTCCCACTCCCACATCCCATGAGAATCAGAACCATGTTTCCATAGCACTCAAACTGAAAGTGTTATCCTACCTATAAGTACATTGGTATTAAAATCAAATATATGTACAATTGGTTAAGTCAATGATAAATCAGGCTGGACATTAAGATCACTCCATCTCAGAACAAGAGATGGATTAGATAGATACTTTTTAGTCTGGATACATGAAACATGTTATGTATCGACGTCATCTGGGGTTGAATTTCTAAAAATTATTAAACTCTAACACATTATTAAAAACCTCTAAAGTATCAAAAAATGTGGAGAAATATTTCCTTACCTCCCAAGATGCTAATGAAACAACCTGGGTGAAATGTTCAAGAACACATTTTCACCAAATGAGAACTCCAATGGTCTATAATGATGATCAACATAACAATTATACTAACTCTGGTCCATAAATATTCTCTAATGAATCAACTTAATAATTGTTGTCTTCCATATCATGAAACGTGGTCTGACCAAGGAACATTAACCAATCTATGTCTAACACAATGGTGTTTTACATGGACAACCAAACAAGGCATCTAAAGGTTCCATCCAAATTGCATACTTGTTACTATTGTTATAAGAAAACACTACTAGCCCCAAATGATCATTCAAATCCCCACCAAAGTCAACAAAACAAGTGTAAAGTGTATCCTAGAGAATCTATATCTCTCTCTTTATCCGGACATCTGACTATGGATGGTATGCCGTACTTAATCATATGTGAAATCCCAGTTCCTGCTAAGGCCTCTCAAAAAGTGATAAGTGAGCTGAGGATCTCTATCAGATACAATAGAATATGTAACTCCATAAAAATAATTATCTTATTCACATATATATATTTCCCAACTCCTCAACATTGAATGTATCATGAATGGGTATAATGTGTGATTTTTTGGTTAGCATGTCGATCACAAACAATATAACATTCCTATTTCTCTAGATATGAGGAAACCAAAAAAAATCCATTGAGATATCAATAAACATTAATGTAGAGGCAGGAAGTGGCAAAAAAAATCTTGATTTATTTTGGTGTATTAATGAAGACCCATCAATGATCACAATCAAACTGGGATTTATTCACAGTGAGATAGTCCATCCTGAATATGATGTCAATCTTTGTCATGTTGAGAACCATAAAATTTCATAAATGCTAGAAATTTTATAGAGATAATACCAAAGAGGATCTATGGAGCATTTGGTAACTCTTTATACAATTGAGTGTAATAATATCCATTGCACAAGATAAAAACATCATATGAAGGTTTTTTAGAATAACAATATGGATTAAAATAAATGAATGAGATGCACATGTATCAAATAAATATGTTTCCAATGAAAAAACTATTTTTATGGTACCTGTCACAGTAATTGGACCAGTATTCACTTCTTCCAGGTAATCTTCTAGTATTGGAAGTATATTCATTTCAGATTCCTATGGCTAGAACCTTTTTTCACATGAAGCATCTGATTTCCCCGAAATTTTAGGAGGATCTGATGATCTCTTTCTACAATGTTGAGTGGAATAAATATGGAATAATTCCTTCAAGTTCCCTGAACATCCGTATGAGCCAAAATTATTTGGTTCCTGGTAAAAACCCTCTTTTCATGACCCAAATTATACAGTACTAAAAAATAAAATGACCTCCTCTTAGCACTGAAAGAGGTATAGAAGAGCCATACCATTGATGACCTTAAAGAGATTCACCATTCATCCTCTTTCCCCTAAACGAGTTCATACTACCACTCGGTGAGAAAGAAACTCCCAATAACACTAACATTCCAACCAGGTCCATCTCAACCATGAGCGCTCTATCATGTACTTAATCACAAGAATGAATTTTTAGAAATAAAACATGAGAATGAACATCAGGTCAAAGTGTTAAATCAATCCTTTCAAATATTTCCCATCATTAGAATCTTTCGTAGGTGATAAATGACTGATCTCTTCAAAACAAATTTCATTCTCTATCACGGTCTTGTCAACCAACTCGAGTTTGAAAAACCCATTGTATGTTGACGACAACATCGAATCTAGATATAACTAGTTTGTGAAATGAACATTTATTTCATTCCAATCTAAACCCTCATTATTATTTTCCATTACCAAAGTACCCCACAATGTTCTTCTTTGTCCTTCCATGATGAAGGTTTCAGACAGTAGATTTATATCATCAGGTGTGTCCAAAAAACCAATATAGCGCCCCATTATGCATTACCACTCCTAAGATAATTAAGGATCATTAGATGCTTTTAACTTTTCTAGATATTTTTGAAGGAAATATTAATAACAAGATTTGAGGACAACCCTATGAGGTTCCATATCTGGAGACTGAACGGGAACTGGAGATGTTGTCTATCCTAGATATTCAACATTTCACATGATCACCTCCACCATATTTGGGTCCTCAAGAGTATTCTCTCACTAAGGTTAAACAAAAACATCCTCCGGGATCTGATTCAGACATATTCTTGTCATACAACAATAATACATTATATTAATGCTCAAACAGATCGACAAGAAAAATCATCCCAAAAATGTAGAAGAAAAAAGAATTGGAATTAAATATGTTCTAAAAGAATTTGGGAAAATTCTAGAACTAATCCATGATATGTGTTTCCCTAACTAACCGTCATGAATTTAGGTACATTATAAGGAGATATGTATAGGAACTCAATCACAATAACTACCAATGTTCGGATAATATTTCTCAAATTCATACTATCTTCATGATGAAAATTGAACTTAAACCTCCACAGATACCGTATTTTGATAAAACAACTTAGGTAAAATGGTATCCTGACAATTGAGAGGGTCCTGACATAGCTTGAAGTGAATTCTTTTTCCCTAAATAATTTTGTGACTGGCCCTTGGAATCATATAGTTTTAATGGGAGAAAATGTTTGTCACTAACAATGTATAAGTTAAATAAACAAGATAATATGAATGTC
This sequence comes from Viscum album, assembly GCA_963277665.1. Lineage (NCBI taxonomy): Eukaryota > Viridiplantae > Streptophyta > Magnoliopsida > Santalales > Viscaceae > Viscum > Viscum album. Next base: position 1,685,214,389 of record OY728146.1, read on the forward strand.
AAAAGAAACATTAATCGGAATAATGTACTTTATTTAAACAAGAAATAAACAAGCCCAAATACAACAACCCTATTACCAAATAGAGAATACATCAAAATTACCTAGGTAGATAGCTCACTATGACAATGTTTCCGTAATTGGATCCACCTCCAATAGATCATTTCCCCATTCTCAAACTTGGAAGGAGATATTATACGAATTCCCAAAGAGACAAATATGATGCAAGACAAGGCCCAGAAGGATTGCACCAAACATTCCATGATATGATTCAAATATGAAATTAACCAAAAATGTTCTTTCTATTTTTAAATAAACATTTTTGGAATTTACAAATGAATATTTATAATATCATGATTTATTATATAAAATACAGAAATACATAAACAATTCATTATTAACATTTCAAATGACTAAAATAAAATACAAAATATTTTATTTACCTTTAAACAAAGGGTTATATACAAAAATGGAACTTTTCACAAAAAAAAAGTTAACTAAAAACATTTATATAAAATAATTGATATAAATTCTCAAGGAATGTAAAACATTTAACTTCAATTTCATGTTTATATTTAAAATATAATCAAGCTAGAAACACGGTTATTTTACAATAGGTACAATAGCTCTAGGCTATTTTTACCCAACAGAATAAAATAGAAGGTATGTGCATACACCCATTTGGGACAATGGTAAAGAGGACACATCACCATCGCATGTCAAATGAGATGTTCTGATTAAATGTTTTAGAGTGTTCTAAATTGTAAAGTGATTTATTATATAAAACACTAACTACCAAAGTCTTGGACATTCTTAGGTATAATCAATAGAGGGAAATCGATTTCAAGACATCTTAAAATGCAATTAAATCACATTCCCCTATTTCAAATATTCTACACTTCTCTTTAAAAACCAAATCATATTTTTTAAAAAACATGAGTCTACACCAATATATAACCATAATGTTTTATCCAAATATTATAACTCGTTTTCACACATAAGGATTTGAATCCATTACATGGAAAATTCATTGTCTATTACTCAATTAAATTCAATTAATTTATATTTTCAAATAATTCCATCAATTTCATAAGAAATTTCCAGTTAAATAGAATTATTTTTTCCCAAATATTTCATCAAATAAGTTTCTACAATTAAATTAAATAAATTAATCAATTCAATTTTAATTAAACAATAAATTTAAATTAAATAATTTAAATATTACTTATTTCCAATTCCATTCCCATAACATATTTTTCATAAAACTCATATTCACTAGAATATGGGTTTTAAAACAAAATGATAGAATGAAATATGATCCAAATCCAAACCATTTAATTTAAATACTAAAAATTGAAATTTAAACAATTTAATTTGGGTTAATATAATCTGGGCATCCTAAAATAACTACCAACCTTTCTCATAGAAATTAAACATCTATAGCAAAACACGCCAACAAGAATGAATGTTCAAAAGGTATAGAAAATACGAAAATAATAATGATCCAATTACATAAAATTTAGGCCTTTCAATTTTAATATGATCCTATAACCCTGGGGGAGGTTATGTAGAAAGAGACGAAGAACAAAAAAACAGATTGCTTACCTAAGAATTCACACTCCTAACGCAATAAAAATAATTCACTGAATAAATGGTCCTGGAAGGGTTAGAGGGATCCATTATTTCCTAAGAAAAGTTTTATTTCTAGATCAATGAAACTGCATTTGAGATAATGATAAATCAGTCAGGTTACCGATTTAAAAAACTATAATTGGGGTTTTACAAGACATGTAAGACAATTACATATCCTGTAATTGGTGAATCTCGAATTCTCCAAAAAATTTACATGTTTTCTCATGAAGAAAAAAATTATTTTCATTTATTATATAAATTATGTGTAACCATATTACAGGTCGTGAATTTAGTTTATAGGATTTATAAATTACTTGTCAATACGGAGATCCCAATAAATCTCTAAATTCTTCATTATTGTAAACCCTTAAAAACATATTGACCATACCCAATCAATGAAATGTAAAACCACCACAAGGTATAGAAGTTAATGATAACAAGTAAACTAGAAGTTAAACAATATTAATAGTAACCTTACTAAATTTTTTTACCATAGTAAATGGAAAAAAAAGAAATTTAGGTTAAAATTAAATGATAAGAACCATGAAATTTACTAAAAACATTCCAATTTTTTTATGAGTATATATCACTATAATCATACAAGGATCGAATTCATGATCTTTTGGGGACACCGGGATAATATGATTTCTTTTATAGTATTTTTTTTAAATAAATTTAAAATATGTCACATAGTAATTTTTAATAATTGAATTATTTTTAATATGGTTTTATATGTAGGATATATTATAATATAAATAGAAAATATATATATATATAATATATATATTAATCATTATAATTTTTTATTTTTCGGAATAAATAGGTACCTTAAATGCTCTCAAAATACTAATGAAGTGATAATTCAATTTATGGAAAAATGAAATAAATTATTTTAGAAATAATAAAATAAAAAAAATTGAGAAAAATAATTTGAAAGATTAATTTTATTGATGAACATGAAATTTTAGTAAAATTAAAAAAGGATTTTTTCTTATTACATGTGTTATAGTAATTTTATTGAAATCAGAGTAATGATTATTTATATAAAATGACATTATTGATATTTTATAATAAATAATATTTTTAAAAATGACCTAATATTATAAAAAATATAAATTCAAAAACATTGATTATGATAAAGTTTAACATATCATCCAAGATAGATATAGGATTCATTTTTAATTTTATAGTTCCTATATTAATAAACAAATAATAAAAAATCGATGTCCTCATAGTAAGACTTAATAGTGTAAAATAAGGGTTAAAACAAAAATATAAGGTTCAAAATATAGTCAAATTAGGAATAATTATTTCATTATTAGAAACATTAGTCCCATAATAATATTATATTCTTGATAAACCAATTTGGATTCACTTGGAATTGAAAAAAAATTTATCTTAATTCAATATTTTGAGAAATGCCATGAGTTCCTCTCATCTCTATTATAAAAGGTAACCTCTTCTTATCATTTATTCATACATAAAAACAATTTTTGTTAGAATATCCCTATAAATATACCTTACTATAATCCCTTCCCATTTTATAAGTTTATTGTTTTGCAATATTACCAATATTAGAGGTCCTAAGGTGTTAAGAAAAGGGGGATTTCCAAAGAAGATGTACAGATTTTATCTGAATTTATTAGTTTTTTTTCATTTTTCCAAATCACTAAATCCTTCTTTGAAAATGATACAATAATAAATATAGTATTGTACATATAATGAGATGTTATTATTTTAGTTTAATTACTCATATCCATATTTTCATCCAACAAATGGGAAAGTAATTCATCATCATTCTGTACAGCAGACTACCGCCTCACAAAACCGATGAAATTCATTTTTGATAATAATCTCTAAATAATTTTTATAATGATGGAAATAAGATTTAAATATTATATTAATGAAATATTTATCATTATTATAAGTTAATATATCATTCAAATTCTTCCACTTTCATGCATAGAAAATTAGCAATGTCGTTTATCTGTACCTGTGGACTATAACTTCCACCCAGTGATGTGATTCATTTTTCATCACCACGTCACATAGATTATATATATAAATATATTTAAAGTATTTATAAAATATATATGCTATTATTATCATTATTAATTCAGATAATAATTCATAACTTCTTTCAATAATTATCATTGATAAATGGAAATTTTACTCATGTATACATACGACCTACTATCTCCATGATTTTGATGTAGTTAAATATTCACAACCATATATAATTGTTGCATTTAAAAGAAAAATATATTTAAAAAATGAGAATTGTTTTAGTATATTTATTTTGGATAATATGTTACAATATAATCATTGAACATAGTCAACCGACCAAAGTAATTTTGGTTTTTGGTGCCGAATATCATCAAAATGTGTGACATGAACACAAGTGATTAATTAATTGTATATAACATGGTAATAAGTGATATAAAATTAATAAAAATATTTTAAAATGTTCTTAATCATGTTGAAATTTTAAATATGTTTATTATTTATGAATAAATATAAAATATATCATGTTTTAGACTCAATGTAAGAGAGTCTCGTTTGATGGATTATTTTTTATAATTTCCCTTAAAACACTATTTTTCATCCATATCCATGTTATTGTTTTTAAAATAAAATTCAAATATGGTCTTTATTATTCATATATTATTTTTGAAATGCATAATACCCAATGATTCAGTTGTTAAAAAATAGTTTGAAAGTAATATATTTTTCATTTTTCCAATGAGGTGGTTTGTGACTTTTCTAAAGAAAATATATTAAGATTGTTATTTTTAACTTATAAAGAAGTAGAATAATTTTCTAAATTCATGAATAATATTTTATATAAATCTTTATTTACAATATTACATGATCATTTTTAGATAAAAAAAATTTCCATTAAATGTTCAATGTTTTATTTTAAATAACTGATTTTCTATATGAAATACATTTTATGATAGAAGCATTAATGTTATGTGATTATGTTATGGTTCCTTGTAATTAATTATTATAATGATAATATAAATTATAATACAAAATTGTGTAATTATTTTATACCCTCTAATGATCTGGGTGTATATATGTGTGATGTAAAATATGGAGGTTATTCTAAATGTAACAGAGATAGTTATTCCAAATATAATTGTGAGGGTTTCCTCTAGTATAACCACATGTCTAATTTAATTTGTAGATATGAGTGTTACTCCATAATTATTTATGATAAAAAATTATTCCCAAGTAAATTATATTATTTAATTATTATTTTTTGTTTTATCTAGAAATATTATGTTTTTACAAAAAAAAAATTTGAGTTTAAATTCAACGAAAAGTATATGTTACTTTTAAGGGTGAAAAATATTACATTATTAACATGTTTGCATGATTTTATAATGTTTTAAATTATTAAATTATTTTGATTTTGTTTTAATATTTAATTAAAAAAAATTATGAAACGTTTCATTAAAAAACATTATTTCTTGAGTTAGAAAATTGTTTTTTACCCAAAAAACTTATCTTCAAAAAAGAGTATTTTTATAATTTTTTAAAGCCTAAAAACATAATTCTTTATTTTAATATCTGTTATAAATATTTATGTTTTCATCAAAATTTTTAAAATATTTTTCACAAGGTTTAAATAAGCGTTAGGTAAATGAAGTGGTTAAGTTCATATTTTTGATTATTTTTTCATGAAAATAAATCATATAATTTAAAAGTATCATATTTTGGGTAAATGGGTTCTAATAGGAATTATATACTTTGTATTATATAGTTTTGTTATGAATCAGTTGTGATCAAATCCTACAAAACTCTTAATGTGAAATGATATTCAAATTTAAGAAATTATATTATTGAAAAAAAACAAAGGATTATTTAATATTTAAGGGTAGTTCATTGAAATTGTTATTAGTTGAAAGATTAGAAAAAAATAGAGGTTAGGGTAAAGTTATTATAATAGCAATATAAAATTTTAGCTTATGGTCAAGTAGAAATAATATATCATTTGGATTTTAACAATTTTCTACATCAGAACTATGTTTTGCCAGAATGGTTTTCCATAGAAGGAATAATGGAGGGGATGTAGGAAGGAAATGAGAAGAAAATGTACATCTAAATCAGTATCATGGAATGGTTGGAATTGGAACTAATCCGTTAGTGACATTATTGGATTTCTTGGTATATTCTATAAATAGTGGTGGCATCCATGAAAGAGATAAACCGGATTTACCGAAAAGGAACATGATGATAATGCAACATTTTATGGGGATAAACACATATCATTAGTGGATATTCTAACCCAGTGGTAGTTGAGGGGTGGATTAAATCCCTATAAATGATTTTTGATGTCATTATGGTGTTTAGATCGTCAAAACGATAGTCTTAAAAATAATAATTTATAAGGTTATGCGAGATAGGGGTGTATAATTTTCATTAATATCAATTAATTTTAAGATATTGATTACATAGAATTGTATGAATCTAAAAATCATTTACTTGAGAAATGATTTCCCAATGCAGTTGGAATCAGTATAGAAAATAAATTCCTAGAATTTAAAAAATGGTTAAATATTCAGTGGCCATGTATGAATATTACATTACTCGATTGATAAGTTATAATGAAAACATTCTCATTGATATTGATATTAAAATAAATAATGTTTTCTTAGTATTGATTCCAAGATATCTTATGGTATTCGCTTTTCCGGAATGGAAAAATTATGTGAAATGTGGTTAATGAGTTGAGAGGATGGAAATAGAGTTTGACAATGAGCATGTATTTTCTAAAAACATATAGATGAAATGGTCAAGATTGTAGGAAAAGGTTATGCATCAGTCAAATAAATATGAAGTCAAAAAAATCAAGTTTCCAGTTTTTGGTATGTGTGAAAAAAAGCAATCGGGATAATGCCTTATTAAATATGGGAAGTAAATTTGATGTGGTAAGACTGGACATATGGACCATGCTTGTGATAAAAATGATCTTGGTAGTGGTATGCTCAATTTTGATAAGCATAAAATACAATTTTTTAAATATGTTGAGATGGGCCATTATGCACATACTTCCCCAAATAATGACCTGAATTATGGAGAGCAAACCAACTATAAAAATAAAGATATTGTGAAATCCATTGAAACTACATCAGTTGATGTTGGCCATCCAATGAACTCGTATAAGGTATATTTTTTGTTTACTAATATTATTATAATGTATTTCCTATACATTATTTTATTTCTGAGAAATATTCTTGTAAATTGAAAATTCCAAATCAATAAATGGAACTAGAATGTATGGTAAATATTCAATGGGGACGTATTGAGCTAAAAATAAATTATAAGAATCCTTCTAGCATTTCTTGTAGAAATACTTCACCTGAAATCAAGGATGTATTTCCCATATTAGAGTTTTATAATGTTTATATTATCATTTGGTTTTCTATTTTTCAAGCTTATATATGTTGTGGATATAATAATTTTTACTTTGATAATGTGTTTCAGTTTTTATATAAGAATGAAGCCATACATTTCCTTACTTATGAAGATGCCAAGAAACATTCCAAAAATGGAAATGAATATTTTCTTGTACATTTTTTTTAAAATAAAAGAACTATTCAGATTAATTATGTGAATACAGTAAATGTTTAGATGGATATTTTACTGATGAGTTTTATGGTGTTATAATTTCTCAATAAGTAGAATTTTCTATTTACATAGTTCCTGATGCTAATCCAATTTCAAAACCACCATTTCAAATTCCTCATGATGAACATTAATAATTGAAAAATAAGTTAGAGAAGTTGTTAGATAATGGTTTCATCCATCCATGAACTTCACTTTTTGGGTTCTACTATTTTATTTATTAAAATAAAATACAGTTATATGAATATCTAAAATAATTATATATCATTAATTTGAAATACTATTAAGAATAAATATTTGTTTCCTGGTATCGATGACTTGTTTTATCATCTCTAGGGAGAGTAGTTTTTCTTGAAGGATTAATTGAGATATTTTTACCATATTCTGATGGTGAAGGATGATTACATTTTGTAAATATCATTCCATACAAGATATGGTATTCATAAAATTGTTTTAATGCCCTTTGGGTTAAAAAAATGATGATGTTGTATTTATGGGTGTTTTGATTAGTATCTTCAAGAAATGATTTTAAAATTTTGTTGTAATTTTTCAGATAATATTTTATTTTATTCAAAATTTAATGGGTTCAAAAAAATCTTATGGATTTTTATGCAAACCCTTAATTAATATAATTTAAATAAAAAACATAGAAAATATGATTTTTTTTGTTATAACAGATTTCTTTCCCTAGGAATCCTATATACAATGATGGTATAAAAATTGATCCCACTAAAAAGTGTTATTGATTAATGGACCAGACCTACAAATGTTACAAAAAATAATTTTTTCATAGATTATAAGGCTATATCAGGATGGTTTTTGAGAAATTTCATTGTTATGTAGTCCACTAGCTAGGATAAGATTAAGAGGAGTTAAACTTATGTTGACAAAATAATGTGATGATTAATTTCATAAATTAAAATTTTGATCGGTGATTTCTTATTTTTTTTCCCAAACCTCATGAAACGGTAATTTTTTAATCTAAAATGAATCTTCATTGATTGTATATAGTTGAGTTATGATGAATAATGATAAAGTGATTAATTATTCTTCATGTAAACTATAAAATCATACATTAATTTATATTACACAAGATTTGTTATTAGATTATATGGTTCTTGATATAAAAATAAGGAGGAATAATTTTTATATATCCAAGTGTGAAATATTTTGTAATGATAAAAGTTTGAAATATAAAATCACATTTAATTTGTGTAATGTGACATAGATAGGATAGATGGAATGGGTTAAGGATAATGATTTCATGATCCCATACCACCCTAGACTTGAATAAAATTACCAGATGCTTTGAGTCAGAATAATAATTCTATATTAACCATGTAATATCCTGAACATTACCCTTTAGTAAATTATTTGATGAATATCATCCTAGAAGTTTTGGGTGTACGAACATCCTTTATCATGCTTTAGGTTTCAATGCTATCATCTTTGTCAGATTGAATTATGAATGCTCATAATGAATACCATGAGTTATATGAAAAGGTTTAATTGGGTATAAATGGTAGGTTTCTAGAATTTAATTTTGATAATGAATGTTTATTCATATTTCAAAATAGATTATTTTTGACTTATAATTCCAAGATGAATAAGGATTTGGTAAATAAAGCTCATAGTTTTCAATTTTTCCAATCATCTTTTTAGAACTAATATATATAGTAACCATCAAGAGTATTACTAGTGGATGGTCTAAAACTATAAAATATTTACATTACCATGATTTTTTAAATTGTGATCATGTAAAATATGAATGAAAATTTCCAAATGGAATGATTTATCATTTTCATATTCCAGGTTTCAAATTGGAAAAGATATGTGAATATTTCATGGTGGAAATACTGAATACATATTGAGTTAATAATGCAGTTTTGGTAATTTTTGATCACCTAACTAGATCTAAATTTTTGATCCCATTCAAGATACATTGTCTTTACTTAAAATTTATCAATCATTTCTTATTTTAGATAGTCAGGTTACATGGAGTTCTTCTCTCTATTTTATATATTCATAATCGAGTGTTTACTTTTTATTTTTGTAAAGTCAGTCAGATGTCATTGGGAACTGAACTAAATTTCATCACATCCTTTCATCCTTAGTACAATGATCAATAATAATGAATAATTCATACATTTGAAGACATTTTTCATTCATTTTGAATGGATTGCCCAAGAATTTTGAATCATCTTATTTCATTAATTGATTTTTTTTAATAATAGTTTTCATTCTAGTATATGAATTTTGAATTTTGATAATTATATATAAAGTAGCATTGATCTCCATAATTTCAGAATGTTGTAGGTTAAATGATGTTAGCGGGAAAATAATTTATAGAGGAAGTGTCTGAGATGGTGAAAATGATTCACCAAAAAATTAGGAAAGCTCGGAGTAGGAAGAATAAAATGTAGATAACGGGTGGAATGACATTTAAATCGAGGTATGTGATAATGTTTTACATAAAATATCTACATGAAGAAGTGTTATTTGTTTCTTGAAAAAGGGAAAGTTATGTCCATAGTTCATTGGACTATATTAAATACAAGATAAAGTTGTATCTATTTTCTATTAAGTGGTACTGGCTCTAATATTATCCTATTTATAAAATGATTTTCCCATTTTGATGTTATAAAAGTATGTTCTTGATTCATCTCATGTTATAAGCCCTGGGATAGTTTAGTTAGAAGGTAACCTTTCTTATGAGGAAGATAGGGTTCATATTTTTAATCACAGATTTAATGTATTTTGGATAAATCAAATTAAATACGTTAAGTATTTCTGCAGATACCATATGGTTGACATAAAAATGGGAATCATAAAATTCTATGAAGGAAAAATATATGTACTTATTTAATAGGTGAATAAAATTGTGAGGAATTAATTTTTAGGGGGGGGAATGTAACCACCCAAATAATGATAAAATAAATTATTTTCATATTTATTAATTTTCGTGATTTAAATTGTTATATTCATTATAAATATATTTGGTGATAATTAATACAAAGAAAAGAAATAGTTTTATTAAGCCAATTTTATATAACATTTTATTTGAAATATTAATCCTGAAATTATAGAATTTTAAATTGGGAAATATTATTTCATATTTAGATTCATCATGTCAAATTCATATTATCATACATATTTTATAATTTTCAAATAATATTTATTTTTTAATAAATAGTGAAAAATACAACTTTTTATTGAAAACTATATTTTTATTTAGTGCATTTTCAAGGTAAAATTATGTTTATTATTGGATTTAATTTTTTTTTACTTAATTTTGATATTAAATGAATCAAATAGTTTTTTAAAAAGGGATTTTATACATGAATTACTAAATAACCATATTATATTTAAAATGGGAATTTTTATGAAAAAATATTTGTCATTGCATTATTATTATAAAATTTTAAATTACATTCATCCATTTTTTCATTGAATTTTTAAAAAATGATTCTATATTTGAAATCATTGGGTCTAAATATAGAAAAATTCCAGTAGTATACCCTGATACAGTACTCTCTCATGTGGCCAAAACATGTTAGTTATGAAACCTCAAGTGCGTCTCCTCGTATGCTGGAGGCTTCCAACTAGTACATGGGGTGTGATAAGTATAGTTGGGAGACATTATCCATAGGTTAAGAGATATAATATAGAAAAAATAATCAATATAAATAAATATATGAGTATTTGAAATTAAAAAAACAGTATATCAGTCAATTGGGATGTAAATGAGGAACTAATAAACAAATAATAATTGATAATATAATTATTGGATTAGAAGAATATAATTTTCAAACAAAAATGTATACAAATAAAATAACCTGCTTATGGAAATAGAATCAAAATTCCGCAATCCCAAACCACATGTCGGTCATGTCTTCTATATCCATCCCATAAAGAAAGAAGCAATCATCAACATGGCCCTTTTTATTTTCCAAACCCACATCCATATAATCAACTTAGTAAATAAACAAAGCCCCGAATAAAATGTGATTAAAACTCAGAAGGTTGACACCATCATGTCTGTACAAAAGTATTTTTAAAATAAGTTCATGTAATAAATAAATAAATAAGTGTGTTAATTTATAAATTAGTACAATATATATATATATCAACCTGGTTCGACACCATTCCAGAATGTCTTTGATCATGTAATACAATAATGAAAACCCTTACAAAAAACAATGAAATAATTAAACAATAAATAAGATCCCTCTTTATAAGAATACTAACATATAAGAAAATAAAAATATGTAATCATTTCTGTATCAAAAGGGCCAAGACTTCTATATATTAATTTTACAATGACTCGCCGGACCCAGCATTCTATATAATAATTTTCGTAGGAGTCACTGAGAATTACCCTATATATAAGAATTTCAGCATGATGAAATTGGCCAAACCCACTATATAATAATTAAATCTTGTATCAATGAGAAAAAAAACTAGATAAGAATTTCATCATCATCGTGCATAGACCTATTTATAATAATTAAAATAGTAACTCATAAAGTCCTAACAAAAATGATTTCACAATATCACATCATAAGCTTATATGGTTAATTATGAAAATTATCATTTCTCATTCAACTACAATTTCATTTATATGTCAAATTATCAACAGTCGTATCAATATCCAATAAGATAAATTCCAAAGTGATTCTATATCATGAAATTAAATAAAATATTATTTCATGCTAAATGGAATTTATAGCATTATCCAATTCATTATTAATCAATGTGTTCTTGCACCCCATTGGTAGCCACAAGCAAAGTCAAAACATTCGTAGATTTAATGGGATACGACCAATAATCTAATTTAGGATTTACCATTTTTCAATTAATTAATTAATTAATTCAGATGTTCTTTTGGAATAATTCAAAGTATCGTATATATTTAACAATTAAATATATTTTGTGGTTAGGTTTTTGTCCCCTTACCTTTATATAGAGATCAACAGAATGCTTTCAACTGGAATTGAAAACAAAAACATGGGTGAGGTAGATCAAAAGAAGGAACACATATCATACAGAATCAAGATCAACATGATTAAATATTTGAGGTAAAAATGTAAAACCACTTCAATAGAAGAATGCAGAATAAGGAATATGAACAAATCCAATAGACAAAACAGGGATCAAACACTAATCTGTGACATCCAAAGTTGATGGAATCGCCCTAGATATTTTAGGAGTGGGATAAGCATCAATATGATGGGAAGTGAAAAAGGTGGATTGATAATAAACATCCAAGACACTATGTAGAACCATTTATCAGAATATATACAAATAGTGCAACCCTATTTCATGTAATGTATTTCATATTTAAGAGTTACACAAAAATTAATGTCACCATGAAATTATACCATGTAGAAACATTACATGTTGTACAATATAGATTAATGGCATATAACCATTTCATAGCCTATTACCCTATCACATCCTACAACCCTTTTCATGTAATTATCCTGGTGACAAATACACATTGTGAAACTCGTTTACACTGTGTGTAAATATTGTATAGATATATTTCAACATAGCTTCTATAAAAGTGTCTAAACTAACATCAAATCCTTTTAATCATATAGAAAACCAGCGTAAGAAAATTTAATAAATTTATAAAAAGACTATTTATTTTAATAAACATAAATCTATTAATAATATAATATTTTCCACAAAAACGAATCTTCAACTTTGAATAAGACTCAAACCACATGGTTTATAGGAAATGAAAAACAAAATAAAAGTGGTTGAAAGAAAATCATAGAGTGGGAAAATCTTAAAAAAATATGATATCAGATAACCTCCCCATCAAATAACAACTCATCCTCGAGATTCTCTATGAATCACATTTGGTTCCACATAACATATGTAGCCACATAACTCACGTATTAGACTCCCTCTCAAAGGACTCATCCTAAACAACTTGATTCCACTGAACTAAAACTATAGTTATAGTCCTTCCATATAGATACCTAACTTCTAGATCCACAATTCATATCAGATTCTACTCAATTGATGAATCATAAAAAACCATGATGTCATCAATGTCTACACCATGAGTGGGGCTAGGATAATACCTATGAAGACGAGACATGTAAAACACATTGTTCATGGAACTGTAGCATTAAAGAATGGATAAACAGTTTTCCACAAGACCAACTATACCCACTATCTTAAATAACCCAATAATCATCGGTGCTTGATTTAACTTATTCTTGATAAAGATTTTCCATGACCTAGGAGACACCATATGGAAAACACAATGAGCAAACTCAAAATCCATAGGTTCTCTTTGATAGTCAATGTATGATTTCTCCCTACTAGGTGTGGCCACCGACCTCTTCTTGATCCAAATCACATAATCAAATGTCTCCCGGATTATACTATGTACAATAAGCACTAACATACCTACCTAAAACAAAAAAAAGATTTTAAAGACTCAAAATACCATAAAAATCTTCAAAACATTGCATCTAGACCGATGCCTAGAAGTTGTTATTATATAAAGACTCAAAATAATCCAGATGATGCTCCAATGAACCACCAAAATCCCAAATACATGCTCATAACATATCCTTTAAAAGACGAATTTTCCACTTAAATTGAACATAAGTCTATGGATGATATGATTTTATCAAAAGAACTCATAATCAAAGAGACTTTGTAAGACCCCTGTAAAAATGATATGTCAAATAAGGATATGTATTTGAAATGATACACCTTAGAACATAGTAAAACTAGTCTTTCATTCTCACATAATGACAACATAGATAATCATCGGGGATGGAATCCCTAAAAGGAATAAGGTGAGATACCTCTTTTAAGTCACCCATGATCACACATACTACATCATTTATACTATTTTTCTGGGGTAATCCAATCACAGAATCCATAATGACATCATCCCATTTCCATGTATGAATTTGAAGATGATTCAATAGACTAGTAGGCCTCGGATTCTTGGATTTCACTTACTGATAGGTGAAACATCTTGCCACAATGTATGTTAATTTCTTCTTCATTCATAACAACCAGTATTTTTTTATAGAGACTATAATACATCATTGTTAAATAAGGATGTACCTCCCATCTATAATAATGAAACTATCAGATAAAATATTTTTATAAACTTTTCAGAACACATACTAGGGTATGTAAAATAATAGAAATGATCATTTCAAGAGACCACCCCACTGGTGTCTCCCAACCAGATAATCAATATATAGGTTCTAAGACCTCGAGAAAAGATAATGGAATTTTCATGACTTAGTATAAAAGAATCAGTATGATTGATGCCGAAGTCAATGATACTCATCCCTAGGACTCCTGAACACATCGATATATTTATGCAAAGAGTTCCATTATCTTCCAATAATCAGAAGAATCTAAAAATAAATTTTTTGAGTCATCAATATCATTTCATTAGAGACAATTTTGTACATTCCCAATGAATATTCCATCGATTAGAAAAAACATTGTATATACTCACCCCACCACCTGTTGAAGTGGTTTATATCCCATTAAGAAAAGATATACCCAAGGAAATTAGGGTTAGTGTATTCCACAAACCACTCACCAAAAATATAATGTCTCTAATATCCGAGGGAATGTACCACTGCATCGAAATCTTTATTGTGAATGTGATAATTCTTCTCCTGCAGACTAAAATGTTTGGAGGCATAAGAAACCCCTCAATCCTCTTGAATTATAAATATTCTGTACCCAACTCCGGATGCATCACAGTAAATGTTATATGCTTTACCGGATAAAGGTAAGATGAGAAAAGTTGATGACATCAACTTCCAATTCACCTCATAAGGATCAATATTAAAAGCATTTAACCAGAGAAACATAAATCACTTCATAGTTACCGCAAACATATGTGCATCAATATATGAGAAGTATTGGATAAAGAACCAATAGTAACCTTTTTAACATATTGATATTCAAATCTCAAAGATATTTTTTGGTTCATCCCCAGATTCAACTACTGAAAAATTATCTATGTGCACTGAAACTCCATCCTATGAGATGAAATAAACCAGGATGTGAAATTTATCAATACAGAAACTACAATAATGTACATTGGAATAAATATTTAACTCTTTTAATGTACTCAAGATGTCGACATGATGTTGGGTATGATAATCTAAAAATTGGGAGTACATTATGATTAAATAAAAAAACACGACAACTTGATCAATGAAAATATTAATGAAAACATTTTTGAAGGTCATGAATAATGATGGTGCATTATTCAATCCAAATTGAATCACTTAAAACTCATACAAGCCAAAGATTCTCTTAAAAGTAGTATTAGGAATGACTGAAGTTCTCACCCTCAACTGGGGATATCCTAATATCAAATTGATCATAGAGAATACGATATCACCACTCATCTAATCAATGAGATCGTTAGTGTGTTGAAGGAGATACAGGTTCTTGACGGTCATCTAGTTCATCCTTCGATTATCCACACATATTTGAGAAGTGAAATCATCATACATGGAGAAATTTACGAGAGAAACAAATGGATATTTTATATGACATATGGAAACTTTATATTCCAAATATTGCATCTGAAATTTCACATCCCAATTTCGTTCTGATTCTATCTTGTATGGTGGGACTAAAACTAGCTCTACTCCCATCACCAAATCGATCATGAACTCAATATCCATCTCAGGCGGTAAGGCATTGAACTCATATAGAATAAAATCCTGAAAATGATTTACCATAAAAGGGAAACTATCCTCCTACATTTCACCAACATTTTAAAAAAGGATTTTTGTCTAATACATGAGAAAATCTAATTTTCATTGAATTGGTCAAGAAAAAACAGATTTAAGATCATACTCACCTTGTTAAGAATATATGTCTTCTTATGGAGAGGGAATGGAAACAATCCTATTGAAATAGTCAACATATCCTCATATTGAACTAACAAATCCCAATAAGGAATATAATACAAAACGATTTTGTACAGAATGAATGGTTCCCAAAATAAATGGTAAACACCAATCTATAGATAATATTCCTTACAACATTTTATTTTATTAACCACAAGACCGACTGTGTATTGATTATAAAAACACAATCCATTATTTCCACAACTAATCCATTACTATTTATAAAAATAAATTATAAAAACTTAATATATTGATCCAGTATCAAAAAGATTTAATAAAATGATATGTGATACAAGAATCAACCCTCTAATGGTTTAAGGTACATTATCCAAAATAATCGGAGTATTCTGCAATACAAGCAGTTGAGTTTCCTCTCATCCCTCGGTAATAGAATAACTACCCTAAGATATTCCATCTATCTGGTACTTCCATTCCTACAGTAGGATAATATTTACCCATTTGTTAACTGGACATCATATATACATCCATCTACCTATCGGATGAAGAGTAGATGATCCCATCCTAAGAATTTGTACATTTCCTCTTCCCTTACCACTACATTGCTAAAATAAGTTCCAATAACAATTTCGATGATGACCTGGCCAACCTGAAGAATGTATTTCTAATGTGTGGTATAGACACTGAGGATTCTTGTGGTCCAAAATGTCGCATTGATAAAATTGAAAAGAACACAGTCCACAGATGGATTCACACTTCCCTAGTTTTTTTACCCACAATTACCTTTGAAGAAACTATTAATATGGTTCTTATTTATACTAAAGAATATCTCTTTATTAACCCTTATAAAACAACCTAGACATTGAATGAAGCCTCCCTTAGATTCCCAATCCTACTGAGTTCATATTAATCTCATAAGAAACTATGCAATAGAAATACATTCACCTATGACCTAATATCATGGAAAAGAGTTATCGTGAAAATGTCTCACTCAATATGTCTCATCAAAAACTAATGATGGAACAAAATCACGATAGGTATATGAAGTATTCAGCATAGTCCATCCCAAAAATGGAATCCAATTTCAGGTGCACTAGCTTGCAATACTTCTCACCCATGAATATAATTGTATATAATTAAATAAATAACTTCTCCTCAGATACCTTCTAGGATAAATCATCTTGCTACCCATCCTATTCTATAATATCCCACCAATCCTTGTTAGGGACATGAATAATTTATGTGTAATGATTAATTATATTATCCATGGGTGACTTATGGTGCTTGAAGATCATCTCAAATGAATTAATATAGAACTAGGCTTCGAGGAGCCTCCCTCCCAATTAAATGTAGGAAGAATCTATAGATAAAATCTTTCATCAGTTTAGAAATAGAACGCATGATGAAAACAATATCCCTTTCAATGGATCCCATGAACCTCAAGAAGCTATCAAGAAGATTAATTTCCATATGATACTATGGAGATATAAGATCATCTAGCTCATCTATGTTATGAATGGGATTATTTCCACTCACATGATTCTCAACACAAAGAAGACGAGGATGCATTTTCTCTACAAGAAAACACACTCCATAGAAGACTTCTTAAAAATAAGGTTAAACACAATAGCTGAAAACAAAAAAGATCCACTTCTTCATGTCCATCTAAAAAAGGCTTCCATGTTCATTATCATGACATAATAGTTATTTAATGTCAGTTATTAGATATAATGGGAATCCCATTTCACATTTCAAATAGAAAACTATGTATCACACGATATATATCAATCATGAACAATGAATGAAAATATATATCATGTTGTCCCTAAAATGATGAATTTATATATTTATCCATATGTACACAACATTTTTATCATACTATGTGAAATATCCTGGATCATAACAAGATAACCTCATGAAGAGCAATCACATCTCTGAGAACTCTAATTTCCCCCATAAATGGGTAAGCTACTCCAATGAACAAGCTCTTTACCAAGTCCTAACACATCATACTCAACATTCTAACACTCCTAGAGACTAAATAAATATAAAATAAAATCATGATCTCCTAGGACACCACTTTGAAACATATCTTTATTGGGGAGTCTCACACATGGCCAAAATAGGTTAGTTATGGGACATAAAGCATCCCCCAACTTCAATGCTAGAGGATTCTTACTAGATTTATGTGTATTATATGTATAGTTAATAGATAATACCCCATGGTTTCGAGTTAAAATACTTTGGAAATAAGCAATATAGATTAATATCAGAGTAATAGAAACAATGGAAATAGTTTGTCATAAAAATAGGAAGTAAATGATGAACTAATTAACCATTAATAATGAGTCATGTAATGCTTGGATGTTATGAATCTAAATTTGATACTAAAATCTATTAAAATAAATCAACCAGAATACACAAATGGACTCAAATATTACTATTCTAGAAACACATGTTGGTCACATCTTATGACTGCAACCCATCCAACAAGCAACAATTACTAAAAAGGTCCTTTTTCCTTTTCCACAACTCAATCATTTTTTTTCCCAAATACCTAACAGAGGCCCAAATATTTTTTGATTAAAAATAGTCGGTAAAATAAACCATTTCTAAAAAATCTACTCTGATAATAAGTGCATGTAATAAAGTAATAATCAAATGATTTAGTTAATCAATTAATTAAATACATAAGTGATCATTATTTTGAACCATGCTAAAATGCTTATAATCTTGTTGCACATCCTCACCTACCATCACCACAAATGATGAAATAACAAAAAATCTAGGAAGATCCATTTGTATAATAATTTTAGTTTCTAAAGAATGGATTTTGTATAATCATTTCTCAATAAACTAGGCCATTTGATCTATATAATAATTTCATCAGGCATCACTGGTCCAAGCCTTCTATATAATCATTTCAACACGTGTCACTAAGAATATCCCTCTATATAGATTTTTCAGTATAAATCACTAAGCCAAGATAGCCAGATAATAATTTTATCATGTACCACTAGACATAACCTAATATATAGTAATTTTTAAATCCCCAAGAACAACCCTATATATAATCATTACAACATCAACTCATTAAGTATTAATACAATGGTATTAAAATATCACATCATAATCCCTAATGTTTAATTATAAAAATAACAATTTCTATTTCAATTATACATTCATTTATATTTAAAATTATCAACAGTCATATCAGTAGCGAATATTCTAAATACTAATGTGATTAAATATCATGAAATTACATGAAATTATATTCCATGATAAATGCACTCTAAACTGGTATACATTTAATAATTAATGAAGGGGTTTTTTCACCCCACGGGTAGACATAAGCTAGGTGGTAACATAAAATGAATACAAAGGGATCCAACTAATAATGCAATTATTGATTTACCACCGTTGAATAAATCAGTTAATTAATTCACACATTGTGCCAGAATATTTCATTATATTTCATATAAATAAAAAATAAACAAACAATAGTATTATTTTTTATGTTCCCTACCATTATTCAATTAATAGTGAAATGATTCCAACTATAAACACTAACACGTAAACAGGTCGTGAAGATCCAAGAAAGAACTCATATCACACAGATTCAAGATCAACATGATTTCATAGTTCAGATGAAAATTATATATATATATATATAGTGGAAGAATGATAAATGGTGGTTATAACTAAATAAAAGATACCTAACAGCTATTAAACACCAAACCCAAAATTATGGATTCGAAGAAATCACTAAGGATTTGTTGGGAATCACTTAGGGCTTGAGAAAAAGGGTTTAAAAAGTTTTAATGAGAAAAAAGGTGTATGGTGGTACATAAAATCATTGACTACGATAAATAAATTTTTTGTAACCCTTTTCAAATAGATTATTTCTTATTTAATAGTTAGAGGATGATTTGTACCAGCAAAGGTGAATTTACCCCTATCAAAAATTTACATATTGAGTAATGAAGACTCATGGAATGTGACCAATTCATGACCTATAATCCTTTAACGATCTGTAGCTCTTTTCACAACATCAACCTGGAGATAATTAGATGTTGTGTAACCCATTTACATAGTGTGTAAATGATCTCAAGAAAGCCTTCAACCCAACTTCTATAAAAGTGAATGAACTCCCTCTGAATCCTTCCAGTATCATGAAAAAGACTCTTAATCCCAATTGTCATGTTATTCATAGAATCCATTGATTTTAAAAAACATGAAACCCTATAAATTTGGTCATTTTACAAAATAAAGGCTCCCCATCACCGAATGAGACTCTTCCAACAAGGTTTAAAGGAACAAAAAACACATAAAAAATACGATTAGTGAAAAAAAGATGTATCTACCTATAATATATGTGATATTACATGCCCCTTTATATCTTTGGCACATTTTAATAGTAAATTTATTAATTTTTGTTGCCGTATTAAATGGTAAATCGTGTAATTTGGCTTAAAATAAAATGATATGAACCATAAAGGACTTAAAAACTTTTCTAAATCATATTTGATCAGTATATCACAAAACCTAATCATTCAAATGTAGAATTTAAGATGTTTTGGGGATACTTCAAAAGGATTATGAAATTCATAGTATTTTATTTAATGAAGTGTTAAATATGTCACCCTATTTTTTTAATAATTGTATTACTTTTAATATGGTGTTATACTTAGGATATAATTAACTAGAAATATTTATTTGAAATATAAAATACTTTTATAAATAATTTTAAATTATTTTAAATTTTTATGGATGAAATAATTACCTTTATTAATTTCATAACACTGATGTAGTAATTATTCAGTAATTAGAGAAATATAATAAATTCTATTTTAAATATTACAATTAATATAATTTTTGATAAATAATGTGAAAAACAAATATTATATATCAACATGAAATTTTAGTTATATAATGAAAAGGTGTTTTTTAAATTATAAGCATTGCCTTTATATAATTAATGTCAACATAATGAATATTTCAACAAATTGAAAATATTGATATTTTATAATAAATAATATTTTATTAAATGATATAAAATTCCTCAATATAATCATAAGTTTTTAATTATAAACCCTTTCCAAATTATGGTTAATTTTATATTTTTTAGGTACTATAATAGCCCCCAAAATTTAAATATCCATGTTTTCACATTTAGAGTTAAAGGGGCTAAATAAAGGTTAAAACCACATGGTAAGGTTTGAGTTATACATAAAATATGTATAAATTTTATTTAATGAGGTAATTAAGACTATTAACAATATGTTATTATAAATAATATATTTTGGAGAAATTTTTAATTTTAGATTAATTTTTTTTAATTTAATATTTTGAGAAATGCTAAGAGTTCCCCTCTACTCACATATAAAAGGGAATAACTTCTTCTCATTTATTCACACATAAAACCCCTTTTGTTTCAAAAAATAAATGAAAATAATTCCTTAATAAAATTCCACCCTAAATTTTATATTTATTTTCATCATAATAATATAAATAATATATGTCTTATGGTGTTTAGAAAATAATGGATTCTAAAGAAGAAGTGTATATTTTATCTGCATGTTTTAGTTTTATTTCTTGTCACACATCCATCAACCCATAATCAATCATGATTAAATAATAAATAAAGTATCCTAAATATAATTTGATGTTATTATGTTAGTTTCATGAAAGATATTCATACCCTTTTCCATAAAATGGGAAAATAACTCATGGTTTGTGTGTACGACAGACTAGCACCTTACGAACTGATGAAATTAGATTTCCATCACCATATCTCAAGACATGTTATAATGGTGGAATTAATAATTTTAAATTATATTCAATAATTATTTATCATTATTTATATATGATATATCATTTATGTTTTTACAATTATGTTGATAAAAAATGATAATTTTCTTCAAGCATATGTGTGGTCTACCACCTCCATGAAACAATGTGATTTTATTTTAATCACCACATAACATGGATCATAATTGTATGTATATATATATATGTATGTATATTAAAATAATTAATATGATATATATGATATTATTATTATTATTCATGGATAAAATAATTCTTAAGCTTCTTTCAATAGTGATCATTCAAAAATTGAAACGTTACTCATGCATACATAAAACCTATCATCTCCATGTTTCTAAGATAGTTCATTTTTCATATACATATTTAATGGATGAATTTAATACTATATTTGATGTATAAAAATGATAAATATTTAATTATTATTATTTTGGTGATAATGGAATAGTGACCTATTTGACCATAGTCAACCAATCAAAGTCATTTCGGATATATGTATCGAATATAATCAATAAATCTAATGTGAATTTAATAGATTAGGTAAATTTTTATAACATGGTTATAATTGATATAAAAAGAATAATAAAAATGAAAAAATTTATTAATAATGATAAAATTTACATTATCTTATTATTCAAGAAGAAAATGAACATATGTTATGGGTCAGACTTGAGGTAATGGAGATTCTTTTAAAAATGCATTTGTTAATAATTCCTATAAAACTATATTTTTCTTCAAAAAAATGTGATTTTTATCAATAAATAATTTAAATAAATTTGTTATTATTTTTTATTATTATTTAAATTCATTTATTCTCATGATTTACTTTTTATAAAATTGTTTGAATGGAATCATTTTGTCATCTTACAAATGAGGTTCATTGCCACTATTTCAAAAAACAACATGAAATGAATATTATTTTAATATTTTATGGAAGGGGGGGATTTTTGTTCTTGTATTACAATTATTTTCAATGAAAATACGTTTACCAGATGACATGGCTTGTTTTTAATAGTTTTTTTCATTTATATATGTATAGTTTTCTTTTGAAATAAGTGAATTTCTTCACGAATATTATTTATTACGCCAAAATTCATGTTTTATTATTTTTTATAATTCATGGTCAATATTTATGATGAATGGTGATTCTTTTATAAACTAAATATGAGTTGGTCTGTTGTTAACCTCCAATTTATTGGTTATGTCTATATTTTATGTTTACCATGATGGTTATTCCAAATATAACTATGAGGGTTTCTACAATTATAATCTTGTGGGTTATTCCAAGTATATCCATGGGGTGTATTTCTTGTGTGGACATGATGGTTACTCCATAACTAAATATGACAATAAATGATTCCCCATATAATATATGTAATTTAGTTATTATTTATATGTCTCTATATATGATTCATGTATTCAAAAACAATGTCACTCAGTTTATATTCTATGAAATGCATATGTGACATTTTAAGGTAGAAAATTTTAACATTGAATAAATAATTTCAAGATATTATAATGTTTTCAATGAAACCATTATGATTTTTATTTTGACTTTAATATTTTTTAATGGTGTTTTTATAGAAATAATTGGGAAGAAGATTAAATTTTATGTGTAAAAAATGTTTTTTGTGAGTCAGAAAATTATTTTATAAAGATATTTTTGTTAATTATTCATAGAAAAACATTTTTAATCTTCTCCATATGCATGTTACAGAGATTTTTATTATTATTTAATATTTTAAAATGATTTTAAAATATATTAAGGATAATTAAGGGGAAGGAATATGTCAAGATAAATTTTGTAAATATATTTTCATGAAAAGAAAACTTATATTATTTTTAATGTTATATATGGTGGAAAAATTGACACTGATTGGAGGATTTGAAATTGTATTATATAGGTTATTTTCTATGATTAATGACCTAATTAAATATATATATAATCCTGGATAGATCCTTAAATTTAATATAATTAATTATCATATTACGATCCATGACTATGTAATGTCTCATGTCAGGTCCTTACTGTTTGTATTAGAGGACAGTTTAGATAATTTCAGAAGTTAGCATAAAGTTAATAGAATATCTTTAAATACATGTACCTTATTACTATGTTGAAATAAAATAACATTTGAGTATTATGATGCTTAATCATATAAACCATATTTTTTTCAAATTGTCTTACAATTAAGAAACATGGGAGATTACATGGGAAGTCATCGAGAAGAAAATATCCTTCCAATTAATCAACCTAGATTGGTTCGAGTTGAAACTGCTCAGTCTATGGTATTCATGGATTAGTTGATGTAGGCTATAAATAAATAAGGAATTAGTAAAAGAGATATATTAGATTATCAAAAAAATGGACATGACTAAAGTTGAACATTTTATGAGAAAACAATCCCATGAATTTATTGCATCTTATGACCTATGAATGTATATAGACAAGAATGTCAGGGAAAGAGATGATATTGACACATTTAAATTTGTTGAATTTAATGATATTTCCGAGGAGGAATAATTTTCTTTTTATACATTGACTAATGATGGAAAATTAATTCCAAGAAATTAAACCAAATGGGGATTATTATGTGGTTGGATATGAAGATAACTTCACTCAATTTTAATGTTTCACTATAAATTTTATCTGGGATATTGATAGTAGATTTTTTTATTTTTACTTATGATTGAAGACAATATATCAAATGGCATTATATTACCATGAAATAAAAATATATGAGAAACATGTTCTATGTTCCAATATGGTAGAAATAGATTTTTTTAATGATCATGTATTTCATGAAAAAGAAGAAGAAAATATTCATATGGTAGGAAATGGTAGACTTCGATCAAATATTTTTAATGGAAAAAAAATTAAACTCATATTTTGTGGTAAGTGTGGAAAAAACCATGTGGAATAAATTATCTAATTTTTTATGTGATCCTACTGTGTAAATTTTGGATATATATCCCATTATTATAACGAAAAATATCTTGGTAGTGGAATGTTCAATTTTGATAAGAAGATGCTAAATTGTTTTAAATTTGGGGATTTGAATAATTATGTTTTATAATTTTTATGAACAATTGAATTATATTTTCTCAAAAAAGACAAGACTTTAAGATAAATAAATTGGTGGATTTTTTTTGTAATATAATTAAATAAACATTATGTATTACTAATGAATGTTAATATGAAAATCAATCACTTGAATTAAAAATCCTAAATTGATGTCCCCCATAAAATGAGAATAGAACAAAAGGTAATACAAAATCTTAAAACATTTCATCTTAATCATGAGTATGTTGATAGAGTAAAATAACTTTTTGAAATGATGATAAAAATTTCATTTTTAAAAAAAGGGATTGATTTTCATCTTGGTAATCCAAATATAGAGGAATAATTAATTTATTATATATGATAATTCCAAAGAGTTTTTTTCCAAATAAGGTAGAACATCTACTATCATTCAATGTTTTCATATATATTACTATTCATTGAAGATATGAAGTTGTATTGAAAATTCATTGTTCACGTCTAACAGTAATTCTATAACACCCCACGATTTCATAGTACGTTATCTATTCAGATTAATTCAATAACATTTTTTAAACATAACACTGAGTTCGAGCGCACCAAGACTTACCAAACTAGCTGTCTAAAAAATAGTTATGAATATTATTAACTGAATTTTTAATTTTATATACTACATATAATTTTAGAATCCATATTATGTGATTATTAGACATAATATAAGAACAATTTTTTTTCAGATAAAACAAGTATTTTTTAAAAAATGCCATATTACCATTTTTAATGGAAAACACTTTAAAAAAACCAATATTTGAAATTCTAATATTTTCAATTTAATTAAATTAAATTATTCTTTTGAATCGGGACATAAAAATTTATTTTGGATGAATATTTGGTACTTTTATGATAACTTTCATATTTTGATGATCATGGAAAAATACTAAATTTTAATTAAAAACGTCTTTTTTAATCAAAACAATTTATAGTGTTAAATTATATATGTCATGGGTTTTTTGGTATCATTATATTATATTTTTATCATTTAATATATTATTTGTCTTTAGATGTAATTTCACATTTAAACTGGACATAAACTAGTATCAATCTTATGATAGTTTTTATTTCTTAAAAATACACTTTTTTTGACAACTCGAATTAATTATAAATTAATCTATCCGAATTTTTTGTTTTGAATTTGTAAAAATGGATTCCATATTTGGAATCAGGAGGTAAAAATTTTTTAAATAGGAAACCTATATTTTTATACATTATGAATATTACTTGAGTGAATATTTTATTTACCGTGGTTAAAAGGTAAATCCTGTATATAAGGGTAACCAAAATATATTATAATAATATTAAATTATCCTAAACTGTGTCCTATTTCGATTGGTTGATAAATGTTCGACTATGGGAAGTTTTGGGACGATTTTGGGACCCCATGGAGAAACATGAATCTGATAATGACACTTTATATTAATTAATTTAAAATAAAGAAAAAAACGACAAAAAATATATATTTTAGTAAAAAAAATTTACAAGGGGTTATATAAGATATCTATTCAAATATAAACATTAATTTTAAATATGAAAAGATTTCCTACATAATTGTATTTTATTTATGATTTTTAGACATTAAATAATTAAATATATTTATGACACAATGATGATTCACTAATTACTATATTAATGAATGATTAAAATAATTGATATTATAAATATCCAAATAAATGTAATTTAAGACATTTGATGATTTACCCTAATTTTATTTGTTAATATTATTTCTTAGGGTTGATTAAATAAATTTTATTCTAAGTTATAATGTTTTAATGTCTTTAAAATAAAAAATATATTAAATAGTGTCAAAAATGTAATAATTGAGTTTTTAAAACAAATACTATATTATTAATTGATATAATATTCATAAAAATATAAGGATCATCTAGAGGACTTAGATAAGGTTGTATATATTAATAATTAACCACTTGACTGAAAGCTACCATTTTTATTGAAATAAAATCCATAGTACAAAAGAACCACAAAACACATCAAGGTGGTCGAAAGTAGTGCAAACCCATAGCATCATTGGCCAAAAATTTCTTCCCCTCCTAAGGAAACTCACCCAAGAAAAATAAATAAATTACCCTCTGATCTGTGGAATTCATTGAAGCCAGATAATCCGCCACCATATTCCCCTCCCTCCTTGTGTGAGACACCATCATATTGTTTCCCCTGAATGCGTTGCATTTTCTAATGGTGTATGGGATATGCCAAGGAATATTACCCTTTCCAAGAATTGCATTACAGAGCAGAAAAGTGTCAGACTCCACCATATGAACCTCGAGTTGTCTTTGACTAAACATTTCCAACCGTGTGGCCATGGCCAGAACCTCCGCCTGCAGCACATCACCTCGCCCAAATAAAGTCGTGAATACTGCAACAATGGAACCCATATGATCTCTTATAACCCCACCCCCATGCAAATATTCTCCCAACTTCCCTCAAATTATCTTAGAGACCTTAATTTGGTCATAAAGCTAACGTAATAAGACATTTTGATTATATCAAATGTAAGAACCCAAAGAAGAGCTAAATATCTAATCACATCTTTCATGTTATTTTATTCTTCCACTACCTCTTTTTTTGTTGATTCCATTCTAAAATAATAATTTAAGTATATTCAATATAATATTATGTTATTATAAAAATGGTACAACCATATTCATTATTTTATTCATCATATTAATGACCAAGTCACCATACATGCGTACATACGGCTTACCGTTTCCACGTTGTGGTGTAGTTGTTATTAAATACATTATTTTTTGGATGGTTATACTAATGATGTATAATTGATTTAGTAAATAAATATAACATGTTAATTATTATGTATATATGATATACCATCTATATACATACAATTTTAATATCAAAAGAATGATACTGTTGCTCGTGCATAAGTAAGGATTACCGTCCCCACGAACGCGATAAAATTCATTTCCACATCGTAACCATTCAAGAATAATATTTATTTGGTGATTAAAATTAATTTATAAGAACATAATATCATTTTGGATATGAATCAAATACATCCTATCCATATCAAACGTTGCTTATGTAACAAAACATATAAAGGAGAACGAATTAGTTAACACCTGAAATGACGATAATACTAAAATATTAATAACAAAGAAATATTAGAAGATCATATATGATATCATGTTTATGTATATGGTTCTTGTATAACTTAATAACATTGATTTAATTATTTTATAAGAGTTTAACGTACCCTCTACCAAGGAAAAGTACAAGGTAAGGGGTTGTCATCTCCCTTTTATTCCCATGATATTCATGTCATATTTGACACTATTACATTTTGTGTTGTGTATATACTTCCCATGATTGTATTGATTGCATAATATAATTTAATTTATGGAAAATTACATAATCATTTTATGATGATTCTTTCATGGGGTGTATGTTTCTTAAGTTACCAAACCGGTAAGGTAATTTCAAATCTCAATTTCCCCTCATTTGGTTTTACGCAAACATCATTGATTACATTACTCCAAGATTATGTGTGAAATAATTATTTATTTATATATACAGTAATTTCCACTCCCCTTTTTGTGGATATTATTTTGATACATGTAATCACTCCATTGATAAATTCTCAAGTCATCTATTTAAACTTGATAAGATTACTTTTAAATCAATTTCTCTTCTTTGAGATAAACATCCAATCATTGGTGTTGTATTTATAAGAATATGTGTGAATGTACTCTGATTGATTTACACTAAAAATACAATCATATTGATTGTATTTGGGTTTTTCACACATAATTATTTCATTTATTAATCCGTAACCTCTGTATAAAACCTTTATAAAGCCATTCATCTCAACTAACATTCCATTGGGACATCATTGTTGTCATACGCCAATTCAATTTTATTTGTATATACACTGTACTTTGATATAGTATATCAAGAATTCTTTTATTCTCATGATATTATAATGTTTTCATTACCTCAATTATTTGTATTCAATCATCTCTCATTTGTTTAGAAACTCTAAAAAAATACCATTTTAAATGATTTAAAAATTTATTCTCATAAATATTTCTTCTTAATGTCTACGTTTTAAAAATGGTTTTAAGGTTTTATTTATATATATGGAAATTAATGTTTTAAAATTGAAATTCCTTTTAATAGTTTCAAAGTGGTATAAGACACTTTTATTCAAATATCTATTTTAAATAGCTTCTTGATAAATAGTGATACTTTTAAATGTTTTCATGAAAAATGGATATTTCTCTCAAAGGTTTTTGCTGATCAGTTTCAACTATGTCAACATCCATTACGGGATATTATTATAGATCGAGGTTGATTTATCTTTAATACTATATTTGAGTTTTTGTGATATATTTGACTATGGGTGTGTTATTTTAATACCATTCATGGTTTGTGGATAAAGTATTTACATTTCATATTCTAGTTTTAATACGAATTTTTATGTTATTTTTAGACCTCTTAATATAAAGATTTCATTGGACTTAGTAAGGGATGGGTGGAGCCCTCTATAGCTCCTCGATGCATCGGTAGTTCTCAGGAGACAAACTAATGTCTTAGAACAAGGTATTGACAAAAATATTATTTGAAGTCTTGGCACAAGGCCTTGACTATGTGGTTATGATATCTGGCATTATGCATTTCATCATTATGAAAGTGGCTATTGATATTTCATGATATTATTGGTATAGTATAATATTCATGTAAATAAGTAAATGAAATTATTTAATTGTATCTTTTACATATTATGATGAAGTTTATGTTTAAAATTTTGTGATTTTAGTCTTATACATGGCCTTAAATGTTTATTCTTATTTATTAAATTTTCTGCTATATTGTTATCCTTATTGAGCATCTAAGGTAACTCATTTCTATGGTTTGTTTCTCCCACGATGTGAAGAAATATTTTATGGATGACCTGCAGGGACATTCTAAGGATATAAGTGTATTCAAAAGTTACAAAATGATGTTGATGATTTTATTCCATGATGTAATGCGAAACTTATGAATGTATCTAGTACTTCCAAGTCTACTAAACTAATCGGTCTTTCGGGACATAATTCCTTGTATCAAGCCAATGCTATGTAATAATGCACTGAATCTGGGTAATTGGGGATGAGGAATTACATTTGGTATCATATGATGTTTAGTACAATCCTTGAAAGCTATATTTAAAAAAAAACTATTATTCGGAAACACTTCCCTAAGGTAGACATTGAGGATTAGTATCGATGAACATCCAAAATTTTTGGTAATTTAAATTTTATGTGAGATTTCCAAGAAATACATCCCATTATGGATATGAGAAGATCGAGGCGGCAATGGAATAGATTTACCAAGAAGTGTAAAATCTAACAAGGAGTTTCATGTTTGACCCCGGGTATCCTGGTACACGACAACAGGCCTTTCTGCACTCTTGGTTACGACACTCCCTAGGGATATGCTTAAGATACTTCTCATTTTCATTACAAACAAATTTGATGGATTTTAATATAAGATGAGATTAAATAACCTCGGTTAATCCAAAGGTGTTTTTGATTGAAATTAAGGTGATATTATATTATCTAGATTATTTTTTGACTCACACTGTGCTTTCTTCTGTAATTCAATGGATGGATTCCAAGATGTCATAGTAATGTTGAATATGATGTTCAGGGTGGTCCTAGTGGTGGAAATGATAAACGAAATGGATTTTTGATAGGTTTCAAAGATATCTTGTTCATGGAGAATCAGTTTTTCAAAAATATGATCGATGACATATATATTAACCAACTCACGAATTCAATAATGAAGATAAAGGCAGTGAATGATAGGATCTCTAAATGTATAGACCATATAGAAAATAAAGCTTAATTTCCATCTTATAGGAAATGTGGAAGGATACATCTAGGAAAGTGTCTCCATGGAACAATGGAATGCATTATGTGTGGGAAAGAAGGACATGAAGTAAAGAATTTCCGAGAAAAATGAATAGTACTATAGAAGAAACGAAAAATGATCCCCAGAATCTTTTTACAATAATTTTACATAAATGTAGGGTACCTGGCCATTACTTGAGTGAATGCCCTATTCTATAGGATAACCTCTTAGTCAAGGAAGAACCTATGTGGAAATAAATGCATGGCAAAACATATAAATATATTAGTGCTCTTTGTTAATTGGATTTCATTGGAATAACTTTCTCTTGTATATGTATCCCTATAGTTTATTATGTGAAAATTCTATTTTAGGAATATTTATCTTTTCTGTAGTGGATAAAATTATAAATAACAATTTGGGTTTATATAAACCTAGAATTTGAGGAAATTACAAGCTACTAAATTTTGGGATGACAATGAAGGGTATGAGATAACATTTGTGGTGAAATTATGTAATGGTTATTTTAGGGATTTATCTCATTTTGGGAATGTTATAAAATATAGTTTTTGAAAAAGGAAAACTCTCAGACCATGTTACAAACCATCATGTCCGATAAAGCTGTGAGAAGTGAACCCACAACCAGAGTGAAATTGAGATTTACCGCCTACCACTTGACTACCTGAAGTCCCTAGTTAGTTTGACTAATACTTTTTAGTTAAATGATTTTCTTGATAAAAAATAAGTTTATTTTTAATCATATGTCTTACCAAATGGATATCCTGATTATAGAAAAATGATTTGGTGACTAAGTGATAATTTTTATTTTGGAAGATGTTCCCTCTTTTGGGAATACTATATGACTAAGGAAAATAGAATAATATGGTATTTAATTTTAGGAGTATTGGTGGATTTTTATCTTTGTTTTTATCATGGATTAATATATATTAGGGTTATTTAGGTAAATGATTAACCTATCATATAGAATATGTTATTAGGTTAATTAATTTTATGTATATGACTTTAAGATTAGTTGATCTTATTTGGAGACACAATTTAAAGTGGAAGACTATGTAAACAAATTCTTATATATTTTGGTTTTTAATATTAGTTTGGATTATTTTGAAGGATTTTAAGGACACTTATTTATTGAATGGTATTTATTGAACATTGGGTATTGTTGGATTAATTTTAGAAATAAAGACTAGTATATATTTATCTAAAGGATTATCCTTTTGGGGATAAGATGATCTTGTACTAACCATTTTGGTTTGAGTTAATCTCTAATGACAAGGTAAATATATAATTTATCCTTTTTGAATCAGGTGATTCTTTAAAAGTTGATTCAAGCGCTCAGGTGTGACCAAGTCATCTTGAATACTCATCATAATATAAAATAAAAAGATGAGTTAGTTATAAAAACTTATTTAAGGAAGAAAATATACTTAAAAATTAAGTATATCTCTTTATGTTCATAGTGAATCTCATAAATAAATTCTTCATCTTTATGAAATGGAACAGAAAAAAACATTGTCTGTTTTCTTTTCCTACAGGGAAACTAATTACTATTTATCAAATCACAAGTTTTTGGGTTTCTTGTTGTTAAAATTCTCTTGATCATGTTTTCTATCACTCTCCATAAGAACATGTCACTTAGTTTATCTTCTGTATTCATTCTTTCCTATATTGAATACTAGAATGGGTTATCCCGGGAGACCTTTGTACATCACTTTCTTTCTTTTAAAGTGAAATTTTTATTGACACTTTTTCCAATGTGGGACTTTCAAAGAAGTTCCCAAGCCCAATTTTGAAATTTTGAGGACACAATTTTTAAAATGGGGGAAGAATGTAACACCCCGTGATTTCATAGTACATTATCCTTTCCAAGTAATTCAATAACTTGCGTTACACACAACACCGAGTTCGAACGCACCACAACTAACCAAACCAGTAGTTCAAAAAAAAGTTATGAATTGTATTAACTTAATTTTGAATTTAATATACTCCATATACTTTTATAATCCACATTATGTTTTGTTTATACATAATATAAGAAAAAATTAATTTTTTTCATATAAAAGAATTATTTTTCAAAAAATGCAATTTTTTTCGCTTTTTAATGAAAAAACCTTTTAAAAACCAATATTTGAAACATTATTATTTTAAATATAATGAAATTATATTATTATTTAGAATCAAGAAATAGAAATTTATTATGGATAAATTTTTGGTACTTTTCTGATAACTTTCAGATTTTGATGAATAGTGAAAATATTAAATCTTAATTAAAATAAATTTAATCAAAATAATTTATAGTGTTAAATTAGACATTTGAATGGTTTTTAATTATCATTAGATTATATTTTTATCATTTAAAAAAATTTATGTCATTATATGTCTTTTCACATTTAAACTACACATAAACAACTGTCAATCATTTGATAGTTATTATTTCTTAAAAACACGCTTTTTTGTTTTGACAATGAGAATTAATTTTAAATTTATTTCTTCCACTTTTGAGTTTTGAATTTGAAAAAATGGATTCTATATTTAGAATCAGGAGGTAAAAATTGGGTAAATATTATACTTTTTTTTGGATATCATGAATATTTACTTTAGTAAATATTTTTTTTACCATGGTCAACGGGATAAATCCGGTAAATAAAGGTAACAAAATTCTAAATATATTAAATTACCCTAACATGTGAACTATTTATATTGATTGAAACATGTCTGAACAATTGAATCCTTGGGTTGATTTTGGGACCCCATGGTGCCACATGAGAGTGATAATGAAACTTTATATTAATTAATTTAAATTAAAGACAAAAATGACAAAAACATATATCATTTAGTAAAACAATTCTTACATGGGGTTATATAAGTTATCTATTTGACAATAAATATTAATTATAAATATAAAAATATTTCCTACATAATAGTATTTTTTAAAAAAATTTAGACATTAAATAATTAAATTTATTTATGACACAATAGTGATGCAATAATTACATAATTAATGAAGGATTAAAGTAATTAAAATTATAAATATCCAAATAAATGTAATTTGAGACTTTTGATGATTTAAAATAATTTTCTAGTATAATATTACATTTTAGGGTTTATTAAGTAAAATTTACTCTATGTGATAAATTTTTTATGGCTTCCAAAAAAATTAAATACTAAATTTTGTCAAAATTGACATAATTGAGCTTTTAAAACAAATACTATATTATTAATTGATATAATATTCCTAAAAATATAATTTTCTATCGAATGACATGGTTAATATTATATATATTAATAATTAACCACATGGGGTTCTATTGGATTGTTATAGTATGTTAATTAACTATATAATATAAAAATACAAAGAGATATGGTGAATGTCAAACTATTTAATTAAGTGTTAAATATAAAAGATAAGGTTAATATGGTAACCTATACCTATCTAAAACCTACTGGTTGAGATTTCTTCTACCCATCACAAACATAGACTCTAAATAAATCATTTTATATCCATTATAAACCGAAAAATGATTTTATTATAATATAATATTTCATGCTTTTCCTAAAGTGACCCTCACCTCTCTTATAAAAGGTTACTTCCCCTTCTCATAATTTCATGCCTCTGAAGCCATTAGGATCGACCGAACCCTGACCAAATATTATCCCAACATCCCTAAAATCATCATAGAGTCCTTACATTGGTCAGAAAGCCAGCTAAGAAGACCCTATGATCAAATCAAAAGGAAGAACCCGAAGAAGAGAAACTATATTTAATCACCTCTTTCAAATTCTTTTCTTCATCCACTTCATCTTTCTTTATTGCTTCAATTATAAAATAATAACTCTAGTATATTCTATATAATATGATGTTATTATAAAAATGGTACATCTATATTCATTATTCTATCCATCATATGACTGAAAAAGTCACTATACGTACGTACTTACGGCTTACCGTCTCCACGTTGTGGTGTAGTAGTTATTAAATACATTATTTTTATGGATGGTTATAATAATGATGTATATTTGATGTATATAATTGTAACACCCAATACTTTTATGATAAATATTTTTTTTTTATATAAATCATCAAAAGAATCATTCACTACACACAACGCTAGTTTGGCTTGCTTTACACACAATCGTGACCTTCCTCGATAGCTTGCGTCGTATGCAATACCGAGTTTCACTAAACAACGATATGCTATTAAATTATTATTAAAACTAACCATTATGAATAGTAATACCCACTTTTTGGAAATTTTATTTTTCAAAATGGAATTCATTTCTAAATTCGGAATATCAATATTATCCTAGAGTGAAATTTTGGTATTTTTCTGAAAACTTGCAATTTTTGATGAATAGTGAAAACACTGGGTTACTACTAAAAAACCTCCTTTTTATTTAAATAATTATTTATTTTATTTAAATTTATTTTAGTTCAAAATTGATACATGATACCTATATAATTTCAATTCAATTCATTGGAGTCATTTTATAATAATTTTAGATATATAAAAATTTCATTAAACTTTTCATCGTCTTTTACCCACCTCCTAGGAGAATTTCCAAATTCAGATAAAAAATAATTTTACCACTTCTGTGAGTTTAATTTCAAAAATCTGAGAGACACGGTTAATATCAAGGACAAAAATGTGGTTCAATGAGATGAAAATAATTTTTGGTGAATAGAAACTTTTTACTTTTTTACCATGGTTAAAAGTAAATAGTGTAATTCAGGGTACAAATGATATTATTATTACCCTAAAACATGTCCTAATTCTATTGGATAAGTGTAATTAGACCAAAAACAACATTAGGAATAAACTATGCCCATTTAGGCCCACCTGGATTAGATTAAGATATTTATTATTAATTTATTTAAAGAAGGGTTAAAATAGTTAAAATCGATGTTTAATAACTAAATCATTTTTAATATAGGTATATACATAAGATAAATTAGACTATAAATATTCATTAGAAAGATAAAAAGATTTCCTATGTAATGGTATTTTATTTTAAATTTTTAGACTTTAAATAGTTTAATTTATTTATGACACAATGATGATGTAGTAATTATATTATTAATGAAATATTGACATAATTGATGTTATAAATGCCAAAATAAATGTAATTTGAGACTTTTTATGATTTAAAATAATTTTCTATGTTAATATGACATGTTAGTGTTGATGTAATTAACTTTTTTCGAACTAATCGTTCTATTATGAATTTCACAAAAATCAATTACCAAATAGTTTCAAAATTAACATAAAATAGTTTTTTAAAAAACTATTATATTATTAATTGTTATTTTATTCCAATAAATATAAGGTTCGGCCCAATGACTTAGATAAGGATATATATATTAATAATAAACAACTTGGGGTTCTTTTGTCTTTTTATAGTATGTTTATTAACCTTATAGTGTAAGAAAACAAGAAGACACGGTAAAAGATAAATTATCTAACTTATGGTTAAATCTAAATGATAAGGTTAAAATATAAATATAAACTTGTATAAATTCTACTGGATGAGAGGATTTAGACCCATACCCACCTTAGCTTCTAAATAAATCAATTTGGAGCTATTAAAAACCGAATATGACTTTATAATAAAATAATATTTTCAGTTTTTCCAAAGGTGCCCCTCTCCTCTCTTATAAAAGGGCACATCCTCCCTCTCTTCCTCACACCACTTTGAGCCTTCAATCTCGGCCAAACCCTTCCAGATTCTCTTTTCCATTTCCCTAGAGACATCCTAGAGGTCCTGGTCTTCTTCAAAGACCAATTTTAGTGCCCTAAAAGGAGGTCTCAAAGAGGCACTTCAAAGAAGAGGTAATGTCTGTTACCGATTCTTTCAACTTTATTTCTTCTTCCACTTCTTGTTCATTAGTTGTTTAATTATGAAGTAATAACATCAGTACCACTAATATAATGATATGTTATTTTATGTATGAAACAACCCTATTTCACCATCTATCCATCCTACAGAAAACGAAATCATCACGCGTGCGTACGTACGGAATATCGTCTCTACACCGTGGTGTAATCTATTTTCCACTACCACCTTACTTGGATGGGTATAATGGTGTAAAGAATAAATATATATGATTATTGTAAAGTGATATTGATTCTGAAATAGTATAAATACACTCCAATACAATTCCACAATCATGGGAACGATATCATCGCTCGTGCGTACGTACGGAATACCGTCTCCACGATGTGATGTGACTCGTTCTACATGATCTTCATTGCATAATGATTATATAAATTAATTTAATGAATTAATATGATATATATTAAACAAATAACATTCTGGAAATGAGGTATCTATAACCTAAAAAGAAGAATAAGAATTTATTCGACAAAACATGCATAAGAACAAAAAGTAATAAACACCCGAATAACAAGTAGCAATGAAATATTACTAATAGGAAGCTAAGAATATGACCATATATTATATCATAAAAATAATTATGATTCTATAATAATTCAATGACATTATTTAAATCATTATACAGGAGGTTTGGACACTTACGAAGAAAATCAGACATAAGGTAATGGAAAATCACCCAATTTCAATTTTTATCCGAGATAGTTTATATTTCAGAATTTACTGGGGATTATTTATCATCCACATCCATGTTTATCTAATATGTAATATTATGTCTATCCTCCTATAATTTTTTAAATCCAATTTTACCCTTCGGTCAGATTTTAGTAAAATATATGAGAGGATTCTTTTGTCGTTTTTTGTACGAGGTACTTTTTGACTTTTCCGGCCAAAGTACGAGAAAAATGTTTTATTTAAATTATACAGCATGAATGTATTTTTAGAAAATTATTTCCATGAAGCTTTATTTACATGTTTTCAATTTTATTTTTAATCAACTTCTTTTAGTTCAAAATTATATGACATGTTAAGAAAGGAAAATGTTTTTGAAGTAAAAAAAGCACATTTTCCTCAAGAATGGGGTTCAAGTGTTTTATCAAAATTATTTTCCATCTAAGATAATATAGGGTTCTGTTTCTATCCCTATTTTCACATTGTTTTGATTATGTTATGATGGAATTATTTTTATGATGTCCTTTTATCCTATATGGATTATGTTATGATGGCATGATGATTAAGAATCCCATTTTTATTACATGGGTTATGCTATGATGTATGATTTATGATTTGTGGAACACATATAAATGGTATCATTATGAGATGTTTGGGACCTATATCTCCCTCCAATGCATTGGGTAATGATTTATATCTCATGAGATAAACATGGCTGGAACGGCAGGTTAATCCGGTTCAGTGAAACAAGACTGAAACGAGGAGTGAACTCGGTTCAGAAATGGACTTTGTCTGCTAAGATAGTCTTGCCAATGAGTCTTGACTACTAAGAAATGATTATATATGATTATGTGTGTATGCCACAAAGTTTCATGTTTTAAGTTATGATTATTGGGATTACATTTCACTACTACGATTTATCCCATGTTATGAAATTATGATCTCTTTTGCAGGTTAATATTTCCAAAATGATATGTTCTTATGAATATGATGTGATTGATATTTCTTTTTTTTACCCTTACTGAGAATTTGAGCTCACCCTTTTGTATGTTTTATTTCCCCATGTCAGGAAGAAGGTTATTAAGTAGGATATTTCAAAAAGGGACTCTAGATATGATGAAATAAATGGGAAACAACATAGATGATTTATGAACCAGTTGTTTATGTTTCCCAATTTCTAAAGACATTATACCTATACGGTTATTTCATGGTTTTGTTATATGTTGTAATAAGTTTCCTTCAATTTTGATGGATTAACAATGTATGTAATGTATGGGTCATTATAGTTGGTATCAGAGGAAAGGTATAGTCAAACTTTGGAAACTAGGATGTGAAAGCCTTAGTAAGAAACCTAAGGATATGTCTAAGCATAGAACACAATCTTAGTGTTTTAGAAATGGCCATGAACAACCTATGATAAGACCATAAGTGTGAAATTTTATTCTTCATTATGTGTTTTTTCTATTATAATTAGTGTTGCTCACACTATTCTTCTTGGTTTTAGTCAATGGTTGGAACCCGAAGGAACCATGTTAATGCGGAATGTGATGGGAAATGCAATGATTGTCCCCCTGGGCAACCAAATGTTATGGGAGCTGGAATGAAAAATCTTGTAGCCATGCTCACACAAATTTCTCAAGCTATGAATCATGCAGGACTTCCAAACGAGCAAAGGAAGGAGCAACATTCTGTCGAATCCTTCATGCGGCATCGTCCACCCTCATTCAGCGGGTCTAATGATCCATTAGTGGCTGAACAATGGATCGGTACTACTGAAAAGATATTATCAGTTCTTCAATGTTCTGAACATGATAAATTCATCTAAGTAGTTTATCGTTTGGAAGGTGAAGCAAATTACTGATGAAATCTTATCAAGAATATGAGGCATAGGGATGAAATTTATTCCATGGAATGGGATGAGTTCAAGAACTTATTATTCAATAAGTAATTCCTTCGTATTCTCCGAACAAAGATGGAGAAGTAGTTTCTTGAACTAAAGCAAAAGGATGATGAATCTGTGGGTACCTAAGAAGAAAATTTTACAAGAATTTCAATGTACGCTTCTGGGATTATTATCCAACATGAGAGTAAGATCGATTGATTCATTAGTGGATTAAAACCAAGTCTTCGAAGGGCGTTAGCCATAAGGGACTTCAATAGTTACGAGGAAATCGTTCGATGTGCTCTCAAGGCTGAGATGGAGATTAGAGTAACCCATCAGTCATATGGGTTTGATAAGAAGAGGAAAATGGAATTCAAAGGAAAACCTAAAGAGCACACTGAAAAGAAGATGAGTTTTCCCTTATGCTCAAAGTGTATAAAGAAACATGGAGGGAGTTGTCTTAAAGGGACAAGTAAATATCTCAAATGTGGAAAGGAAGTTCATCGGGCATTTGAATGCCGCAATGATGGTAAGAAGATGTCTAGTGATGCGAACAAAGAAAAGACTACACAGAGTGCACCTCCTAAACTTCAATGTTACAAGTGCAAAGAAGTGGGGAATTATGCTAATCAATTCCCTAATCCAAGGGTTTTTGATGATGATCGATGTCAACAAACTCTTAAGGCTAAAGAAAAAGGAAAGTCACATGCAATTTCTATCAGCGATGTGGAGTATGATAACGAAGTGGTTAAAGGTAAACTTACCATCAACTCTAAAGTAGAAAATGTTTTATTTGATTCTGGATCCACCCACTCTTTTATTTCTGAAGAAATTTCTAAGGGTGTCACAGTATTACCTCAACAATTAGATGTTGAGTTAGCTGTGACACCCCCTAATGGCACAACAGTCGCATCAAAAGTTTATAATTATTCTCCGATTGAAGTTTGTGGTAAAGTGATTCCTTCAAATATTGTGATCCTTCCTATAGTGGAATTTGATGAGATTCTTGGCATGGATTAGCTTTCTCTATATGGAGCTCATATCAATTTCCAAAGAAGGGATGTCACATTTCATATTCCAAATCAATCTATGATCGTCTATCGATGAAAGGATAAACATAACCTTCCAGTGGAAATTTCTTCCATCTTATGGGTCTTGATTCCACTAAATGAAGGTTATTTATCTCGAATGGATGGTGATAAACTCACGATTAAGAATATTCCCA
The DNA here is from genome assembly GCA_963277665.1 of Viscum album. Lineage (NCBI taxonomy): Eukaryota > Viridiplantae > Streptophyta > Magnoliopsida > Santalales > Viscaceae > Viscum > Viscum album. Next base: position 1,685,255,011 of record OY728146.1, read on the forward strand.
TTGTACGGGAGTTTGATTATGTCTTTCTGGAGGAATTACCGGGTCTTCCACCAAATCGTGAAGTTGAGTTTTCAATAGAACTCGCACGGGGTGCTTTACCTATTTCAAAGACACCTTATAGAATGTCCCCAATTGAGTTGCAGTAATTGAAGAAGCAACTCCAAGAAAATCTTGATAAGGGATTCATATGCCCTAGTGCGTCACCTTGGGGAGCACCTGTTCTTTTTTGAAGAAGAAATATGGATCAATGAGACTCTGCATTGATTATCGAGAACATAACCACATCACTATCAAGAACAAATATCCTCTCCCATGCATTTAAGACTTATTTGACCAACTACGCGGAGCTCAATACTTTTCCAAGATTGGTCTTCGTTCAGGGTATCATCAATTAAGGGACAAAAGGGAGGATATACCAAAGATGGCTTTCCGTACAAGGTATGGACACTATGAATTTATAGTGATTCCATTTGGTCTCACTAATTCCCCTACTATCTTCATGGATCTGATGAATACAGTCTTTAGAGACTATCTTGATCAGTTTGATGTAGTCTTTATAGACGATATTCTTGTATATTCAAAGAGCAAGTAAGAACATGAAGATCACTTGAGAATTATGTTGAAGACCCTGAGAAAGGAGAAGCTTTATGACAAATTTACCAAGTGTGAATTTTGGCTTCAAAAAGTTGCATTTTTTGGTCACATAATCTCAAAAGAGGGAATATATGTGGATCCATCAAAAACAGAGGTTATAGAAAGATGGTTGAGACCAACAACAGTAACCGAGATCCGATGTTTTCTTGTTTTGGATGGATATTATCGATGTTTTGTGAAATATTTTTCACGATTATCTAATCTACTCACCAATTTGACTCAGAAAGGAGTTAAGTTTGTTTGGAAGGAGGAATGTGAAGAGAATTTCAAGGAGTTGAAAAGATGGTTATCCAGTGCACCTGTAATCACACTTGTAGTGGAGAAATGTTTGTGATCTACAGTGAAGCATACAATAAGGGTCTGGGGTGTGTTCTTATGAAAAATGATATGGTGATAGCTTATGCCTCATGATAGTTGAAAATCCATGAGAAAAATTACCCAACTCATGATTTGAAGTTAGCTGCGGTAATCTTTGCATTAAATATTTGGAGGCATTATCTTTATAGAGAAAGGTGTGATATTTATACTGATCATAAAATTTTAAATTATATTTTCACACAAAAGGAGCTGAATATGTGCCAAAGAATATGGTTGGAGATGATTAAGGATTATGACTGCTCAATTCATTACCACCCTGGGAAAGCAAACAAGGTGGAAGATGCATTAAGTCGACAAGGCCATGCTAGCTTATCCATGATGAGGATCACAAAAGATCCAATATTTTTGGATTTACAAGGGATGGATCTTGGAATTATAATGGAAGGGGAAAATCGTATCTTTCATAAATGAATGTTCAACCATATATACATGTGAAGATTATAGAGGCACAGAAATAAGATGTATAGTTACAAAAGAAGGTGAGAAATGTTCCTGAATTCAACCTTGATTGTGATGGGATAATAAAGTTAAGGAATCGGGTTTGTGTTGCTCCAATCCCAGAATTAAAGAAGGAGCTGCTAGATGAGGCACATAGTTCTTCGTTCTCTATTCATCCTGGAAGCAGGAAGATGTATAGGAACCTGAAAGAGTACTTCTGGTGGGATGGCATGAAAAGAGATGTTGTTAAATATGTCTCTCAATGCTTGGTTTGTCAGAAAGTTAAATCTAAGAGACAAAAGTCTAAGGGGATATTACAACCATTACCCATACCAGAATGGAAATGGGAAAACATCACTATGGAATTTTCCACCAGACATCCTAAAACATCCAAAGGAAATAATGCTATCTGGGTCATAGTTGATCGTCTTACAAAGTTGGCACACTTCATTGCTATTAGAGAGGATTTCTCTCCGGATCAGCTTGCCAGGATATATGTGAAGGAAGTGGAAAGATTTCATGGAGTACCACTTTCTATTATATCTGATCGGGATCTAAGGTTTACCACAAAGTTCTGGCGAAGTCTTCAGCATACTCTGGATACAGAGTTGAGTTTCAGCACTGCTTATCATCCTCAGATAGATGGTCAGTCTGAGAGAACAATTCAAACTCTAGAAGATATGTTGAGAGCTTGCTCTATGGATTTCAAAGGTAGTTGGGATCAACAACTACCTTTGGTGGAATTTTATTATAATAATAGTTTTCACTCCAGTATTCAGATCGCTCCTTAAGAAGCTCTCTATAGAAAGAAATGCAGGACTCTAACTTGCTGGGATGAAGTTGGGGAAATAAAGCTATTAGGACCTGATCTTGTTGATGAGATGGCAGAAAAGGTCAGATCTATTCAACACCACATTAGACCTGCTTAGAGTCGACAAAAAATTTATGCCAACAACCAAAGAAAATACCTAGAGTTTGAAGTGGGTGATAAAGTGTTCTTACGAATATATCCTTGGAAGAGAGTAATGAGATTTGGAAAGAAGGGAAAGTTGAGCCCTAGATATATCGGTCCTTTGGAAATACTGGATTATGTTGGGAAGGTAGCTTACCGATTGGCGCTTCCACCGAATCTCTCTCAATTTCATGATGTGTTCCATGTATCTCTCCTGAGAAAGTACATACCTGATCCTTCACATGTACTCAGCTCAGAAGTTGTACCGCTGGAGCAAGATCTTTCTTATGAAGAACAGCCGATAGAGATTCTCTATCGTAGTGAAAAAGTCCTACGGAACAAGGCCACTTTCTTGGTGAATGTTTTATAGAGGAACCACCAATTAGAAGAAGCTACATGGGATCTTGAGGATATGATAAGGGAGAGGTATCTTCATCTGTTTGTTACAAAGTGATCAATTTCAAGGGAGAAATTCATTTTAAGGGAGGTAGAATGTAACACCCGATACTTTTATGAGAAATATTTTGTTTTTATATAAACCATCAAAGGAATATTTCACTACACACAACACTATCTTGGCTTTCTTTACACACAATTGCGACCTTCCTCAAAAGCTTGCGTCGTACGCAATACCGAGTTTCACTAAACAGCGTTATGCTAATAAAATATTATTAAAACTAGCCGTTATGAATAGTAATATCCACTTTTTGTAAATTTTATTTTTCAAAATGGACTTCATTTTTGGATTCGGAATATCAAAATTAGCCTAGGGTGAAATTTTGGTATTTTTCTAAAAACATTCAATTTTTAATGAATAGTGAAAACACTGGGTTACTATTTAAAAACCGACTTTTTATTTAAATAATTATTTATTTTATTTAAATTTATTTTAGGTAAAAATTGATACATAATACCTATATAAGTTCAATTCAATTCATTGGAGTCATTTTATAATAATTTTAGATATATAAAAAGTTTATTGAACTTTTCACCGTCTTTTACCCACCTCCTAGGAGAATTTCGAAATTCACATAAAACTTATTTTTACCAGTTCTGCGAGTGGAATTTCAAAAATCCAAGAGACACGGTTAATATCAAGGACTAAAATTTGGTTCAATGAGATTAAAATAATATTTGGTGAATAGTAACTTTTTACTTTTTTACCACAGTTAAAAGTAAATAGGGTAATTAAGGGTAAAAATGATATTATTATTACCCTAACACATGTCCTAAATCTATTGGATAAGTGTAATTCGACCAGAATAAACCATAGGAATAAAATATGACCATTTAGGCCCAATTGGATTAGATTAGGACATTTTTTATTAATTTATCTAAAGAAGGGTTAAAATAGTTAAAATCAATGTTTAAAAACTAAATAATTTTTAATATAGGGTTATACATAAGATAAATTCGACTATAAATATTCATTAAAAAGATAAAAATATTTCTTACATAATGGTATTTTATTTGTAATTTTTAGACTTTAAATAATTTAATTTATTTATGACACAATGATGATGCAGTAATTATATTATTAATGAAATATTGACATAATTGATGTTATAAATACCCAAATAAATGTAATTTGAGACTTTTTATGAATTATAATAATTTTATATGTTAATATGAAAAGTTAATATTGATTTAATAAACATTTTTCGAACTAATCTTTCTGTTATGATCTTCACAAATATCAATTACCAAATAGTGTCAAAATTGATATAAAATAGTTTTTAAAAAAAATATTATATTATTAATTGCTATTTTATTCCTAAAAATATATGGTTCGGCCAAATGACTTACCTAAGGTTATATATATTAATAATAAACAACATGGGGTTCTTTTGGATTTTTATAGTAAGTTTATTAACCTTATAGTGTAAGAAAACAAAAGACACGGTAAAAGTTAAATTATCTAACTTAAAGTTAAATCTAAATGATATGGTTAAAATAGAAATCTAAACTTGTCTAAATTATATTGGATGAGAGTATTTAGACCCATACCCACCTTATATTAGAAATAAATCAATTTGGATCTATTAAAAACCAAATATGACTTTATAATAAAATAATACTTTTAGTTTTTCCAAAGGTGCCCCTCTCCTCTCTTATAAAAGGGCACCTCCTCCCTCTCTTCCTCACACCACATTGAGACTTCATGCTCGGCCAAACCCTGCAAAATTCTCTTTTCCATTTCCCTAGAAACATCCTAGAGGTCCTGGTCTTCTTCAAATACCAATTTTAGTGCCCTAAAAGGAGGTCTCAAAGAGCCGCTTCAAAAAAGAGGTAATGTCCGTTACCGATTCTTTCAACTTTATTTCATCTTCCAATTATTCTTCTTTAGTTGTTTCATTATGAAGTAATAACATCAGTATCACTCATATACTTATATGTTATTATAAGTATTAAACAACCCTATTTCACCATCTATCCATCCTATGGAAAACGAAATCACCGCGCGTGTGTATGTACGGAATACCGTCTCCACGCCGTGGTGTAATCTATTTTCCACCACCACCTTACTTAAATGGATATAATGGTGTAAATAATAAACATATATGATTATTTTAAATTGATATTTATTCTGAAATATTATACATACACTCCAATACAATTCCACGATCATGGGAACGATATCATCGCTCGTGCGTACGTACGGAATACCGTCTCCAAGATGTGATGTGACTCGTTCTACCTGATCTTCATTGCATAATTATTATATAAATGAATTGAATGAATGAATATGATATATATTAAACTAATACCATTATTTAAATGAGGTATCTATAACCTAAAAATAAGAATAAGAATTTATTCGACAAAACACGCATAATAACAAAAAGTAATAAACACCCGAATAACAAGTAGCAATGAAATATTACTAATAAAAAGCTAATAATATGACCATATATGATATCATAAAAATAAGTATGATTCTGTAAAAAGTCAATGACATTATTTAAATCATTATACAGGAGTTTCGGACACTTACGAAGAAAATCGGACCTAAGGTAAGGGAAAATCCCGCAATCTCAATTTTTATCCGAGATTTTATATATTTCAGAATTTACTGGGGAATATTTATCATCCACATACATGTTTCTTAAATATGTAATATTATTTCTATCCTCCTACAATTTTTTAAATCCAATTTTACCCTTTGGTCAGTTTTTAGTAAATGATATGAGATGAATCTTTTGTTGTCTTTCGTACGAGGTACTTTTTGACTTTTCCGGCCAAAGTATGAGAAGAATGTTTTTTTAACTTATACGGAATGAATGGATTTTTAGAACATTATTTCCAAGAAGATTCCTTTATAAGTTTTCAAGTTTATTTTTAATCAACTTCTTTTAGTTCAAAATTATATGAAATGTTAAGAAAGGAAAATGTTTTTGAAGTAGAAAGCATATTTTCCTCAAGAATGGAGTTCATGTGTTTTATCAAAATAATTTTCCATCTAAGATAATATAGGGTTATATTTATATCCCTATTTTTACATTTTTATTATTATGTTATGATGGAATTATTTTTATGATTTCCTTTTATCTTATATGGATTCTGTTATGATGGCATGATGACTATGAATCCCATTTTTATTACATGGGTTATGCTATGATGTATGATTTATGATTTGTGGCACACATAAGAATGGTATCATTATGAGATGGGTGGGACCTATATCTCCCTCCAATGCATTGGGAAATGATTTATATCTCATGAGATAGACATGGCTGGAACGCCAGGTTAATCTGGTTCAGTGAAACAGGACTGAAACGAGGAGTGAACTCGGTTCAGAAATGGACTTTTTCCACTAAGATAGTCTTGGAAATGAGTATTGACTACTAATAAATGATTATCTGTGATTATGTGTGTATGCCACAAAGTTTCATGTTTTAATTTATGATTATTGGGATTACATTTCACTACTATGATTTATCCCATGTTATGAAATCATGATCTCTTTCGCAGGTTAAGATTTCCAAAATGATATGTTCTTATGAATATGATGTGATTCATATTTCTTTTGTTTACCCTTACTGGGCATTTTAACTCACCCTTTTGTATGTTTTCTTTCCCCAGGTCAGGAAGAAGTTTATTAAGTAGGATATGCCAAAAATGGACTCTAGATATGATGAAATAAATGGGAGACAACGTAGAAGATTTATGAACCAGTTGTTTATGTTTCCCAGTTTCTAAAGACACTATACCTATAAGGTCCTTTCAGGGTTTTGTTATATGTTGTAATAAGTGTACTTCAATTTTGATGTATTAACAATGTATGTAAAGTATGGGTCGTTATAATAATAAATATAACATGTTAATGATTCTGTATATAAGTTATACCATCTATTTGCATATGATTTTAATATCAAAAGAATGATATTGTCACTCGAGCGTGCTTATGAATTACCGCCTCCACAAATGCGATGAGATTCATTTCCCCATCGTAACCATTCAAGAATAATTTTCATTTGATGATTAAAAAAATGTTTAAGAACATAATATCATTCAGGATATGAGCCAAATACATCCATTTGTGTGGTGTATATACTACCCATGATTTTTTTATTGAGTAATATAAATTTATTTATGGGTATTTACAACATCATTGTATGATCCTTCTTTCATGGGGTTTATGTTTCGTAAGTTACCAAATTGTTAATGGAATTTCAAAATTAAATTTCCCCTCATTCGGTTTTATGCAAACTTCATTGATTACTTTACTCCTTGATTATGTGTGAATTTACTAATGTAGTAATTTACACTCCCCTTTCTGTGGATATACTTTTGATACACTTAATCACCCTTTTTATAAATTCTCAAGTCATCGATAAAAACTAGATAAGAGTAATTTTAACACAATTTCTATTCATTGAGTTAAACATCCTTGTCATTGGTGTTGTTTTTACAAGAATAAGTGTGAATGTACTCTGATATATTTAAACTAAATATCCAAACATATTGAGTGTATTTATATTTTCCACACATAATTATTTCTTTCATTAATCCTTAACATAAGGATACATCCTTTATAAAATAATTCATCTCAACATACATTCCATTGAGTATTCTTTGTTGTTATACACAAATTCATTTTTATTTTGGGTATATACTGTACATTGACATAGTATATCAGGAATTCCTTTATTATCATGATATTATAATTTTTTAATACCTCGATTTTTTGTATTCAAGCATCTCTCATTTGGTTATGAACTCTAACTAAAATATCATTTAAAATGTTTTAAAAATTTATTCTCCTAAATACTTCTCATTAATGTCTATGTTTTAAAAAAAAATTAAGGTTTTATTTATATATATGGAAATTAATTTTTTAAAATTGAAATACATTTTAAATGTTTCAAATTGGTGTGGGACACATTGATTCAAATATCTATTTTAAAAAACTTCTTGATAAATAGTGAAAATTTAAATGTTTTCATGAAAAATTGATATTTTTCTCAAATATTTTTTCTGATCATTTTAAAATATGTCAACATACTTTATGAGATATTATTCTAGATCAAGGTTGATTTATCTTCCATACTGTATTCAATTGTTGTGATTTTTTTGACTGTGGATGTGTTATTTTTATACCATTCATGTTTTATGGATAAAGTATTGGCATTTTGTATGATAGTTTTAATACGAATGTTTATGTTATGTTTAAACCTTTTTATATAAGTAATGAATTCATCTTAGTATGTGATGGGTGGAGCCTGCTAAATATCTTTGATTCATTTGTAGGTTTTTTGAGACAAACTAGTGTCTTGGTACAAGGCATTGAAAAAAAATCGTATTTGTATTCTTGGCACAAGACCTTGTCTACGTTGTTATTAAGTATGGAATTATGCATTCCATCATTATGATTGTTGCTATTGAGTTTTCATGTGATTATTGGACTATTAAAATATCCATTTGAATAAGTAAATGGAATTATTTTATTGTATCTTTTCCATATTATGCTGATGTTTATTTTAATATGATGTTGTTTTAGTATTATACATTGTCTGAAATGTTTATACTTATTTATGAAAGTTTTTGCTATATTGTTATCCTTACTGATCATCTGAGCTCACCCCATTCAATGATTTATTTTTCCCAGGATGTGAAGAAGTATTATATGGTAAAACTATAGTGATAAGATAGGATATATGTTTGTTAAAAAGGGATAAAATGTTGTTGATGTTTTTATTCCATGATGTAATGTAAAACTTATGAATGTATATAGTACTTCCAAGACTACTAAAATGGTCGGTCTTTCAGGACATGATTCCTTGTATCATGAAAATGTTATGTAATAATTCACCAAATCTAGGTAAATAAGGTCGGGGAATTATATTTGGTATCATAGGAGATTTAGTACAAACCTTGGTAGCTAGATTAAGAAAAAAAAAACTCTGATTAGGAAACACTACCCTAATATAGACATTGAGTATTAGTATAGAAGAACATCCAAAAAAATTGTATTGTTAATATTATGTGGGTTTTCTATGAAAAACATCCCTAACTATATTTGAGAAGGTAGAGGTATCTCTGGCACAGATATAACTTGGAGTGAAAACTCTGATAAGGAGTTTTGGGCTTGACTCGAGGTATCCCGGTACCCGAAAATGGGCCTTGTTGCACTCTTTGTTACGTAACTACCAGGGGAAATACTTATGATAATTCAAATTTTCATTACAAACATATTTGAAAGATTTTAATATATAATGAGAATAAAGAACCTCGGTTAATACTAAGGTGTTTTAGATTGAAAATAAGGTGTTATGATATTCTCTAAATGATTTTATGACTCACACTGTTCTTTCATGTGTTAGTCTAAGGCTATATTCCACGGAAGTTGTAGTAACATTTAAGATGATGTACAAGGTGGTCACAGCAGTGGAAATGAGAAACAAAATGGAATGTTGACAGGTGTAAAAGATATCATGTTCATGTAGAATCAGTTTTCCAAAAATGTGATCGAAAAAATATATATTAACCAACTCCCAAACTCAACAAAGAAGAGAAATTCATTGAATGATAAGATCTCCAATAGTGGAGACCATAGATAAAAGAAAGCTCAATTTCCATCATGCATGAAATGTGGAAGGAGAAACCTAGGAAAGTGTCTCAGTGGAATAAAGAAATGCTTTATGTGTGGGAAAGAAGGACATAAAGTAAATAATTTCTGATGAAAATTGAAGAGTACTATGGAAGAAAATAAAAATGATCCCAAGAATCCATTTATAGTAATTTTCCATAAATTTAGGGGACCTGAGCATTAACCGAATTAATTCCATATTCTATAGGATAACCTTTTAGTCATGGAAGAACCTATGTGGAAATAAATGGATGGAGAAACATTTAAATCTATAAGTTATCTTTGTTGATGAGATTACATTGAAATATGTTTCTCATGTATTTATAACCCTACAGTTTGTTATATGAAAATAATATTTTAGGAAGAATTATCTTTTCTATTGTGGATATAATTATAAATAACCATTTGGGTTTATATGATCCTATAATTTGCAGCAATTACAATCTTTTAAATTTTTTGGATGAAAATGGGAGGTATGAGATAACATTTGTGGTGAAATTATGTTATGGTTATTTTGAGGAATTTATCTCATTTTGAGAATTTTATAAAATATTTTCTTTGAAAAATGATAACACGTACACCGTGTGACAACTCGTCGTGTCGGATAAAGCTACCGGAATCGAACTCACAACCATAGTGCGATTGGGATTTATCTCCTACCATAGGACTACGCGAAGTACCAGGTTAGTGTGACTAATAATTTTTTGTTTAATGATTTTATTGATCAATAATAAGTTTATTTGTGATCTTATGTCTTATCAAATGGATATCCATAGTATAGGAAAATGATTTGTCGATTAAGTGATAATTTTTATATTGGAACACGTTCGCTCTATTGGGAACACTATATGACAAAGGAAAATAGAATACCATGAGATTTTATTTGAAGAGTAATGGTGTATTTTTGTCTCTGTTTTAATAGTGTATTTATAGCGATTTGGGTTATTTATGTAAATGATTAACCTATCATAGAGAATACGTGATTAGTTTAATTACTTTTAATAATGTTACTTTAAGAGTAGTCGATGTTATTTGGAGGTACAATTTAAAGTGGAAGACTACGTAATCAAAATTTTCTATGTTTTGGGTTTCAATATTAGTTTGGGTTATATTGAAGGATTTTAAGGACACGTGTTTATTGAATGGTATTTATTTAACTTTAGGTATTTTTTTTGAATTTTAGAAATTATGATTACTATCACTTTCTCTAAAGGATTATCCATTTTGGGGATCATCTGATATTTTAAAAACCCTTTTGGTTTTGGATAATCTCTAAAGACAAGGTAAATATATATATTATCCTCTGTGAGTTATTTTAATCTCTATAAGTTGATTCTAGTGCTTCAGGTGTGACTAAGTCATCTTGAATACTCATTATTTGAAAACAAAAAGATGAGTTAGTGGTAGAAATTTATCAAAGGATGAAACTCTACATAAAAAGTATGAATATCTATTTATGTTCTTTGTAAATATAAAAAATAAATTCCACAACTTTATGAAATGAAACTTAAAACAAAAAAAATGTTGCATGTTTACTTTTCCTGCTGGGAAAATATTAACCATTTATACCATCAGAAGTTTTTGGTTTTCTTGTTGTTAACATTCTCCTGATATTGTTTTCTATCACTCTCCATTTGAACATTACACTTAGTTTATCTTCAATATCCATGTTTTCCTATATCTAATCCTAGTATGGGTTATCTCGGGTGACCTTTGTACTTCTCCTTCATTCTGTTAAAGTGACAGTTTTACTGACTCTTTTTCAGATGTGGGACTATCAATGAACGTCCCAAGACCAATTTTAAAATTGTGTGGACTCAATTTCAAAAAGTGGGGAATAATGTAACACCTCAATATTTCATAGTATGTTATCTTTTCAAAGTATTTAGATAACATGAGTTACACACAACACCATGTTCGAGCGCACCACGACTTACTAAACTAGCAGTTCAAAAAACAGTTATGAATAGTATTAAATGAATTTTGAATTTAATATAAACCATATAATTTTAGTATCCGTATTACGTGTTTATTAGATCTAATATTATAAGAAATTAATTTTTTAAATAAAAGATGTATTTTTCAAAAAATGCAATTTTACCGCTTTTTAATAGAAAACCCTTTTAAAATCCAATATTTGGAACTTTCATATATTAAATTTAATGAAATTAAATTATTCTTTAGAATTTAGTCATAAAAAAGTATTTTGGATAAATGTTTTGTACTTTTCTGATTACTTTCATATTTTGATAAATAGTGAAAAATAGTAAATTTTAATTAATCTCAACTTATTTAATCAAAATAATTTATAGTGTTAAATTATAAATTTGAAAGGTTTTTAAGTATAATTAGATTATATTATTATCATTTAATATAATTTATGTCATTATATGTAATTTTACATTTAATCTTGACATAAACTAGTATCAATCTTTTGATTGTTATTATTTCATAAAAACACGCTTTTTGTTTTGACAATAAGAATTAATTATAATTTAATTTCTGCTACTTTTTTATTCTGAATTTGAAAAAATGGATTCTATATTTGGAATCATGATTTCCAAATTGTGTAAATAGTAAACATTTATTTTTTAGACATTATGAATATTTACTTTTGTAAATATTTAATTTACCGTGGTTAAAGGGGTAAATCCGCTAAATAAGGGTAAAAATATATTATAATAATATTAAATTACCCAAAGGTGTGTCCTATTTTTATTGGTTGATACATTTTTTAACATGTTCATACTTGGGTAGATTTTGGAACCCCATTGTGCCACTTGAGAGTGGTAATGACACTTTATATTAATTAATTCAAAGTAAAAACAAATAATGACAAAACATATATCTTTTAGTAAACAAATTTTTACAAGGGGTTATATAAGTTATATATTCGACTATAAATATTCATTAGAAATATAAATATATTTCCAACATTATGGTATTTTATTTATAAAATTTAGACAGTATATAATTAAATTTATTTATGACACAATGATGATGCGGTAATTACCTTATTAATGAAAGAATAAAATAATTGAAATTATAAAAATACAAATAAATGTAATTTGAGACTTTTTATGATTTGCACCAATTTTATAGGCTAATATGACATGATAGGTTTTATTAAAAAAATTATTCTAAGTGATAATTTTTTATGGCTTTCAAAAAAAATAAAATTCTAAATAGTGTCAAATTTGACACAATTGAGTTATTAAAAAATATTATATTATTAATTAATATAATATTCCTAAAAATATAAGAATCTGTAAAAGGACTTCTATAAGGTTATATATATTAATAATGAACCAACTGGGGTTCTCTTGGCCTGTTATATTTAGTTTATTAACCATATAACATTAAAATACAAAGAGACAAGGTAAATGTGAAACTATTTAACTAAGAGTTAAATCTAAACGAAATGGTTAATATGGTGACCTAAACATTTCTAAAACATATTGGTGGAGAGATTTTAGACCCATACCCACAATATCTTTGAAATAAATCATTTTAGAGCCATTATAAAACAAAATAATGATTTTATTATAAAATAATATTTCAAGCTTTTCCTAAAGTGACACTCACCTCTCTTATAGAAGGGTAATTCCCCTTCTCTTAGTTTCACACCTCCAAATCCATTGGTCTTGGCCAACCCCTACCCAAATATTCTCCCAACTTTCATCACATCATCCTAGAGTTCTTACTTTGGTCATAAAGCCATTTTATGGAGACCTTTTGATCAAATCAAAAGGAAGAACCCGAAGAAGGGGTTAATATTTCATCACCTCTTTCAAGTTCATTTCTTCTTTCAATTGATCTTTCTTTGTTGTTTCCATTGTAAAATAATTAATCCAATATCTTCTATATACTGTGATGTTATTATAAAAATGGTATAGTCATATTCATTATTCTATTCATCATAGGAATGACAAAGTCACCATACATGTGTACGTATGGCTTACTGTCTCCACGTCATGGTGTAGTTGTTATTAAATACATTATTATTTTTTGGATGGGTATAAGAATGATGTATAAATTATTTAAATAATAAATATAACAATTTTTGATTCTATAAATATTATATACCAACTATTTACATAGGATTTTAATATCAAAAGAATGAAATTGTCGCTCGTGCGTACGTGCGGATTACCTTCTCCACGAACACGATGAGATTCATTTCCCCATCATAACCATTCAATAATAATATTAATTTGATGATTAAAAATATTTTTTAATAACATAATATCATTTTGGATATAAATCAAATACATCCTATCAATAAAAAACATGGCTTATGTATCAAAACATATAGAGGAAAACAAATTAGTTAACACCTGAAACGACGATAATACTAAAATATTATTAACAAAGAAATATTAGAAGATCATATATGATATAATATTTATGTATATGGTTCTTTTATAATTTAATAACAATGATTTAACTATTATACATGAGGTTAACGTAACCTTGAAAAAGGAAAAGTATATGGTAGGGGGTTTTCATCTCACTTTTATTCCTGTGAGATTCATGTTATATTTGACATTATTACCTTTTGTGTGGTCTATGTACTAACCATGAATGTACTTATTGTATAATATAATTTAATTTATGGGTATTTACATCATAATTGGATGATCCTTCGTTAATAAGGTGTGTGTTTCGTAAGTTACCAAACCGATAAGAAAATTTCAAATTTCAATTTCCCCTCATTCAATTTTATGCAAACTTTATTGATTACATTACTCCATGATTATGTGTGAAATCATTATTTATTTACTTATGTATTAATTTTCACTCCCCTTTGTGTGGATATACTTTTGATACACTTAATCACTCCATTTATAAATTCTCAATTCATCAATATAAACTTGATAAGAGTAATTTTAACTCTATTTCTATTCATTGAGTTAAACATCCAAGTCATTAGTGTTGTTTTTACAAGAATATGTGTGAATGTCCTCCAATTTATTTCCACTGAATATCCAATCTTATTTAATGAATTTATATTTTTCATACATAATTATGTCATTCATTAATCCTTAACCTATAGATATGGCCTTTATAAATGAATTTATCTCAACTTACAGTCCATTGTGTCTTCTTTATTGTTATACGCCAATTCACTATTATTTGGTGTATATACTACACTTTGAACTAGTATATCATTAATTCCATTATTCTCATGATATTATAACGTTTTTAATACCACCATTATTTTTATTTAAGCATCTCTCATTTGTTTATGAACTCTAACTAAAATATCATATTAAATGTTTTAAAAATTTATTCTCTTAAATATTTCACATTAATGTATATGTTTTAAAAATGGTTTTTACATTGTATTGATATATATGGAAATTAATTTTTTAACATTTAAATTCATTTTAAAAGTTTAATAGTTGTATGGGATCCTTTGATTCAAATATCTATTATAAACAGCTTCTTAATAAATTGTGAGACTTTTAAATGTTTTCATGATAAAGGAATATTTCTCTAAAAGATTATTATTGATCATTTTCAACTATGTATACATTCTTTAAGGGATATTATTCTTCATCAAGTTCGATTTATCATCCATACATTATTGAATATTTGTGATATTTTTTACTATGGTTGTGTTATTTTTATACCATTCATGTTTTATGGATAAATTATTGTCTTTTGGTATGCTAGTTTTAATACGAATGTTTATGATATGTTTAAACCTTTTCATATAAGGAATGAATTGGAATTTTTAATTTATGGTTGGAGCCCTCTATATCTCCTCAATGAATTTGTAGGTCCCATGAGAAAAACTAGTGTCTTGTCACAAGGCCTTGATAGAAATCTTATTTGTAGTCTTCGAACATGGCCTTGACTATGTGGATATGATGTTTGGCAGTATGCATTCCATCATTATTAAAGTGGCTGTTGATATTTCATGTGATTATTGGTCTAGTAAAATATCAATGGGAATAAGTAAATAACCTTATTTTATTGTATATTTTCTATATAATGATGATGTTTATGTTTAAAAGGCTGTTGTTTTAGTCTTATACATTCCCTTAAATTTTTATACTTATTTATGAAAGTTTCTGTTATATTGTTATTCTTATTGAGCATCTGATCTCACCCCTTTCAATGTTTTATTTTTTCCAGGATGTGGAGAATTATTTTATGGTAGAACTACAGGGATAGGCTATGGATATATGTGTGTTTAAAGGGGACAAAATGTTGTTGATTTTCTTATCCCATGATGTAATGTAAAACATATGAATGTGTCTAGTACATCCAAAGCTACTAAACCGACTGTTCTTTCGGGACCCAATTCCTTGTCTCAATCCAATGTTTTGTAATAATGAATCAACTCTAGGTAACTAGGGTCGGGGCATTATAGTTGATATCAGAGGAAGTTTAGTACAAACCATTGTAGCTAGATTTAGAAAAAAAATCAGATTATGATACACTACCCTAAGCGAGACATTGAGGATTAGTATATAGGAACATCCAAAAAATATTTGTAATGTAAATATTATGTGGGGTTTCCTAGAAATACATCCCTGTTTGGATACGATCAGTTAGAGGCGGCTCTGACACAAATTTACCTAGGAGTGAAAACTCTGACAATTAGTTTTGGGCTGGACCTAGGGTATCTTGGTACACGACAACGGGCCTTGCTGCACTCTTGGTTACGACACTCCCAGGGGATATGCTTAAAATAATTCCCATTTTCATTACAAACCGATATAAAGGATTTTAATATAAGATGATAATAAATATTCATGGTTAATTTTAAGGAGTTTTAGTCTGAAAATAAGGTGTTATGATGTTCCCTAAATGATTTTATGACTCACACTATGATTTCTTGAGTTAGTAAATGGCCGGATTCCAAGGAATAGGTAGTAACATTGAAGATGATGTACAAGGTGGGAATAGTGGTGGAAATGAGAAAAAAAATAGAATGTTGATAGTTGTAAAAGATATCGTGTTCATGCTGAATCAGTTTTCTAGAAATATGATCGACAACATATATACTAACCCACTCTCAAACTCAACAAAGAAAATAATGGAGGGGAATTATAAGAGCTCCAACATTGGAGACAATACAGAAAAAATGCTTAATTTCCATCATGTAGGAAATTTGGATGGAGATACCTTGGAAAGTGTCTTAATGGAACAAAGAAATTTATTATTTGGGTGAAATAAGGAAATAATATAAATAATTGTCGATGAAAACTGAAGAGTAAAATCGATGAAAATAAAAATGATCCCAAGATTCCATTTACAGTAATTTTCTGTAAATGTAGAGGACCTAGGATTTACCCGAGTGAATTCCCTATTCTATAGGATAATGTCTTGGTCATAGAATAACTTATGTGGAAATTAATGGATGGTGAAACATTTAAATGTATTAGTGATCTTTGTTGATGGGATTACATTGGAATACTTTTATCTTGTATGTGTAATCATACAGTTTGTTATGTGAAAATTCTATTATTGGAAGAATTATCATTTTTACTGTTGATATAATTATAAATAACCATTTCGGTTTATATGATCTTGGGATTTGAGGCAATTACCACCTATTAAATTTTGGGATGAAAATGCGATGTATGACATAAAATTTGTGGAGAAATTTCGTTATTGTTATTTTGAGTAATTTATCTCAATTTGGGAATGTTATAAAATATAGTTTTTTAAAAAGGACAACACGCAGATTGTGTGACAACCTGTCGCGTTGGATAAAGAGTTGGGAATCAAACCCACAAACAGAGTGTGATTGGGATTTATCACCCACCACTGGACAATGTGAACTCCATGGTTAGTGTGACTAGTAATTTTTAGTTAAATGATTTTAATTTTCAATAATAAGTTGATTTGGGATCTTATGTATTATCAAATGGATATCCTTAGTATAGAAAAATGATTTGGTGATTAAGTGATAATTTTTATTTGGAAGACGTTCACTCTGTTGGGAACACAATATGTCTAATAAAAATAGAATACTATGGGATTTCATTTGAGGAGCAATTGTGGATTTTTATCTATGTTCTTTTTGTGGATTTATAACAATTTGGGTTATTTATGGAAATGATTAACCTATCATAAGGAATATGTGATTAGGTTAATTACTTTTATGTAATTGACATTAAGTATATTCCATGTTATTTAGAGAAAAAATTTAAAGTGGAAGAGTTTGTAATAAAAAAATTTATGTTTTGGGTTTCAATATTAGTTTTGGTATTTTGAAGGATTTTATGGACACTTGTTTATTGAATGGTATTTACTAAAATTTGGTATTGTTGGATTAATTTTAGAAATATAGATTAGTATTTCTTTCTCTAAAGGATTGTTCTTTTTGGGGATCATCTGATCTTTTACTAACCAATTTGGTTTTCTTTAATCTCTAAAGACAAGTTAAATATATAGTTTATCCATTGTGAATCATGTGATTCTCTAAAAGTTTATTCAATCACTCAGGTAGGACCAAGTCATCTTGAATACTCATCGTTTGAAAAAAAAAAGATGAGTTAGTGTTATAAATTTGTTAAAGGTTGAAACTCTACTTATAATGTATGTATATATCTTTATGTTCTTATTAAATATCATACATAAATTCACCAACATTATGAAATGGAACATAAAACAAAAAAAACATTGTCCATTTACATTTCTTATTGGGAAACTAATGACAGTTTATCACATCATATGTTTTTGGTTTTCTTGTTGTTAACATTCTCCTGATCATGTTTTCTATCCCACTCCGTCAGAACTGGACACTTAGTTAATCCTCCATATCCATGTTTTCCTATATTGAATCCTAGTATGGGTTTTCTCGGTTGACCTTTTTACTTCTCCGTCATTCATTTAAAGTGATAGATTTATTGAATCTTTTTCCAATGTGGGACTTCCAATTAAGTTACCAAGCCCAAATTTAAAATCGAAAGGACAAAATTTTTAAAAGGGTGGAAGAATATAACACCCCATGATTTCATAGTATATTATCCCTTCAAAGTAATTCAATAACATTCATTACACACAACACCGAGTCCAACTGCACCACGACATACCAAAAAAGCCATTCAAAAAACAGTTATGAATAGCATTAACTACATTTTTAATTTAATATACTCCATATAATTTTAGAATCCATATTATGTCTTTATAAGACATAATATAATAATAAATTCATTTTTTAGATAAATGATGTATTTTTTAAAAATGCAATTTTATCTCTTTTTAATGGAAAATCCATTTAAAAACCAATAGTTGACACTTTTATATATTGAATTTAATGAAATTATATTATTCTTCAGAATAAAGACATAAAAATTTATTATGGATAATTCATTTTTAATTTTATGATAACTTTCATATTTTCATGAATGGTTAAAAATACTAAATCATAATTACAAATAGAATTTTTATTTGAAATAATTTATAGTGTTAAATTATAAATTTGAATGGGTTTTAAGTATCATTAGATTATATTTTTATCATTGAAAATAATTTAGTTTATTAGATGTAATTTTACATTTGAACTACACATAAACAAGTGTCATTCTTTTGACCGTTATTATTTCTTAAAAACATACTTTTTATTTTGACAACGAGAATTAATTTTAAATTAATTTCTGTCACTTTTGGGTTTTGAATTTGGAAAAATAGATTCCATATTTGGAATTAGGAGGTACAAATTTTGTAAATAGTAAACTTCTATTTTTTGACATTATGAATATTTACACCATTAAATATTTTATTAACCGTGGTCAAAGGGGAAATCTGGTAAGTAAGGGTAAAATGGATTTATTTTAATAATAATAAACTACCCTATCATTTGACCTATTTCAATTGGTTGATACATGCCCTAACAAAGGGAATTATTGGGTCTATATTTGGACCCCATGTAGCCACTTGAGAGTGATAATGACACTTTATATTAATTAATATAAAGTAAAGACAGAAATGACAAAAACATATATCTTTTAGTAAAAAAATTATTTCAAGGTGTTATATAAGTTATCACTTAGAATATAAATATTAATTAGAAATATAAATATATTTCTTACATAATGGTATTTTATTTTTAATTTTTAGACATTATGTAATTAAATTTATTTATGACACAATGATGATGCAGTAATTACCTTCTTAATAAATGATTAAAATAATTGATATTATAAATATCCATATAAATGTAATTTGAGACTTTTAATGATTTACACTGATTTTATAGGTTAATATTACATTATAGTGTTTATTAAATAAATTTTATTCTAAGTGATAAACTTTTTGGGGATGTCAAAAAAATAAAATTCTAAATATTGTCAAAATTGACCTAATTACGTTTTTAAAACAAATACTATATTATTAATTGATATAAAATTCCTAAAAATATAAGTATCAATCGAATGAAATGGAAATTTTTTATATATTAATAATTAACCCCTTGGAGTTCACTTGTATTGTTATAGTATGTTTATTACCCATATAATATAAAAATACAAAGAGATTTTGTAAATGTCAATCTATTTAACTAAGTGTTAAATCTAGAAGATAAGGTTAATATGGTGACCTAAAACTGTCTAAAACCTATTGGTTGAGATTTTTTATACCCTTACAGACATTACACTCTAAAAATAATTTTATATCTATTAGAAAAAGGAAAATTATCTTACTATAATATAATATTTCCAGCTTTTCCTAAAGTTACCCCCACCTCTCTTATAAAAGGGTACTTCCCCTTCTCAAAATTACAAACCTTCCAAGCCATTTGTCTCAGCCAAAACCTTCCCAAATATTATCCCAACTTACCTCACATCACCCTCGAGTCCTTCAGTTTGTCATAAATCTATCTAGGGATACCTTTTGATCAAATCAATAGGAAGAACCAGAAGAAGAGGTAAATATTTCATCACCTCTTTCAAGTTTATTTCTTATTCCTCTACCACATTCTTTGTTGTTTAAATTATTTAATAATAAATCTCATATATTATAAATACTATGATGTTATAATAAAAATTGTTCAACCATATTCATTATTATATCCATCATATGAATGACAAAGTTTCCATACGTGCGTACGTACGACTTACCGTCTCCACGTCATGGTGTAGTTGTTATGAAATACTTTATTTTTTGAATGTGTATAATAATGATGTATAATTTATGTAAATAATAAATATAACATGTTAATGATTCTGTATATATGATATACTATCTATTTACAAACGATTTTAATATCAAAAAAAATGATATTGTCGCTCATGCGTACGTACATATTACCGCCTCCACAAACTCGATGAGATTCATTTCCCCATCGTAACTATTCAAGAATAATATTCATTAGATGATAAAAAATTGCATAAGAACATAATATAATTCGGGATATGATTCAAATACAACCTATCGATAACAAATACGGCTAAATTAAAATACATATAATGGAAAATGAATTAGTTAACACCCAAAATGATGATAATACTACAATATTATTAACAAATACATATTAGAAGATCATATATGATATCATATTTATGGATATGTTTCTTTTATAATTTAATAAAAATTAAATAACTATTATATAGGAGGTTAACATAACCTTGGCCAAGGAAAATTACATGTTAAAGGGTTTTCATCTCACTTTTTCCCAAGAGATTATTTTATATTTGACACTATTACCTTTTGTGTGGTGAATGCACTTCCCATGATTTTATTGATTGAAAAATATATATTAATTAATGGGTATTTACATCATCATTGGAGGATCCTTCATTCATGGGGTTTATGTTTTTTATGTTACCAAATCAGTAAGGGAATTTCAAAATTCAACTTCCCCTCATTCAGTTTTACACAAATTTCATTGATTACTTTACTCCAAGATTATGTGTGAAATAATAATTTATTTACTTATATAGTAACATTCACTCCCCTTTGTTTGGATATACTTTTGATACACTTAATCAATCCATTGTTAAATTCTCAATTCATCTATATAAACTTGATAAGAGAAATTTTAACTCAATTTCTATTCATTGAGTTAAAATTCCAACTCTTTTGTGTTGTTTTTACTAGAAAATGTGTTAATGTCCACTGATTTATTTACAATGAATATCCAATCATATTGAGTGTATTTATATTTTTCACACATAATTATGTGGTTGATTAATCCTTAAAATAAGGATATATCCTTTATAAAGGAATTCATCTCAACTTACATTCCATTGTGTCTTCTTTGTTGTTATATAGCAATTCAATTTTATTTGGTGCATATTCTGTACATTGAAATAATATATCATGAATACCTTTACTATCATGATATTATAAATTTTTTAATACCTCAATTATTTTTATTCAAGCATATCTAATTTTTTTAGAAACTCTAACTAAAATATCATTTAAAATGTTTTTAAAATTTTATTCTCTTAAATACTTCTCACTTATATCTACTTTTTAAAAATGGTTTTAAGGATTTATTAATATATATGGAAATTAATGTATCAAAATTTAAATTCCTTTTAAAATATTCAAAGTGGTATGGGACACTTTGATTCAATGATCTATTTTAATCATCTTTCTAATAAATTGTGACAATTTTATATGTTTTCATGAAAAATGGATATTTCTCTCAATTATTTTTACTGATCATTTTCAACTGTGTAAACATCCTTTATGGGATATTATTCTTCATCGAGGTTGATTTATCTTCCATACTATATTTAATTTTTTTTGTACCTTTGATTGTGGATCTGCTATTTTTATACCATTCATGGTTTATAGACAATGTATTGACATTTCATATGATAGTTTTAATGTGAATGTTTATGTTATGTTTAAACCTTTTAATATATGGAATTAATTTAACTTATTAAGTTATGGGTGGAGCCCACTATTACTTCTCGATGCATTGGTAGGTCTCATGAGACAAACTAGTGTCTTGGCATAGGTCCTTGAAAAAAATCTTATTCGCAATCTTGTAACAAGGCCTTGACTATGTTGTTATGAAGACTGGAATTATGCATTCCATCATTATGAAAGTGGCTATTAATATTGAATGTGATTATTAGGCTAGTAAAATATCCATTTGAATAACTAATTGAAATTATTTTATTGTATCATTTCCATATTATACTGAAGTTTATCTTTAAAAGGATGTTGTTTTAGTCTTATACATTGCCTTCAATTTGTATACTTACTTATGAAAGTTTATGCTATATTTTTATCCTTACTGAGAATCTGAGGTCACACCTTTCTATTTTTTTCCAAGGATGTGAAGATTTATTTTATGGTTAACCAATAGGGATAGGCTAGGTATATATGTTTGTTCAAATGGGAAAATTTTGTTCTTGTTTTTATTCAATGATGTAATGTAAAAAATATGAATGTATCTTATACATCCAAGGCTACTAAACTGCTCGGTCATTCGGAACATGATTACTTGTATCATGAAAATTTTATTTAATAATTCACTGACTCTGGGTAACTAGGTTCAGGGAATTACAATTTGTATTAGAGGATGATTAGTACAAACCATGGTAGCAAGATTTAAAAAAAAACTCTTATTAAGAAACACTACCCTAAGATAGACATTGAGTATTAGTATATAATAACATCCAAAAACAATTGGTAAAGTAAATATTATGTGGGATTTCAAAAAAATACATCCATGACTAGATACGAGCATGTAGTGGCGGATCTAGCACAGATATACCTAGGAGTGAAAACTCTGATAATGAGTTTTGGGCTTGACCACTGGTATCCTTGTACACGACAACGGTACTTTTTTCACTCTTGGTTATGAAACTCCTGTGGGTTATGCTTAGGATAATTCACATTTTCATTAAAAACTGGTTTGAATGATTTTAATAAAAGATGATAATAAATTACCATGGTTAATCCTAAGGTGGTTTAGATTGAAAATAAGGTGTTACGATAGTCACTAAATGATTTTATGACTCACATTATGCTTTCTTGTGTTAGTTAATGACTATATTCCAAGGAAGTTGTAGAAACATTGATGATTATGAACAAGGTGGTCACATTGGTAAAATGAGAAATGAAATGGATTGTTGATAGGTGTAAAAGATATAATGTTCATACCGAATCATTTCTCAAAAAATATGATCTAAAATTGTTATATTAACCAACTCTCGAACTCAACAGAGAATAGAAAGGCGGTGAATGATAAAAGCTTCAGCAGTTGAGACCATAGAGAAAATAAAGCAAAATTTCCATAATTCATGAAATGTTGAAGGAGAAACCTAGGAAACAATCTCAATGGAACAAAGAAATGCTTTTTGTGTGGGAAAGAAGGACATAACCTAACAAATTGCTGATGAAAAATGATGAGTACCATGTAAAAAGATAAAAATGATCCCAAGAATCCATTTACAATAATTTTTCAAAAATGTAGGGGACTTGGGCACTACCCGAGTGAATTCCCAATTCTATAGGATAAATTCCTTGTCACGGATGAACCTATGTGGTAATAAATGGATTAAAAAACATTTAAATGTATTAGTGCTATTTGTTGATTGGATTACTTTGAAATAATTTTCTCTTGTATGTGTAACCCTAAAATTTGTTATGTGAAAATACTATTTTATGAAAAATTATATTTTCTATTGTGGATACAATTATAAATAACCTTTTGGGTTTATATGATCCTATAATTTGAGGAAATTATGAGCTTTTAAATTCTGTGATGAAAATGTGAGGTATGAGATAAAATTTGCAGTGAAATTATGATATGGTTTTTGGAGAAATTTATCTCAATTTTAGAATTTTATAAAATATAGTTTTTGAAAAAGGACAACACGTAGACCGTGTGACAACCCATCACGTCGGACAAAGCTGTGGGAATCGAACCCACTACCAGAGTGTGATTGGTATTTATCTCCTACCACTGGACTACGTGAAGTCCCTGGTTAGCGTGACTAATAATTTTTACTTTACTGATTTTATTGGTCAATAATAAGTTGATTTTGGATCTTATGTCTTATCAAATGGATATCCATAGTATAGGAATATGATTTAGTGATTAAGTGATAAATGTTATTTTGGAAGATGTTCAATCTATTGTGAACAATAAAAGCCTAAGGAAAATAGAATACTATGAGATTTCATTTAAGGAGTAATGGTGGATTTTTATCTATGTTTTTATAGTGTATTTATATCGATTTTTATTCTTTATGGAAATTATTAACCTATCATAGAGAATATGTGATTAGGTTAATTACATTTAAGAATGTGACTTTAAGAGTATTCGATGATATTTGGAATTAAAATTTAAAGTGGAAGACTACATAATCAAATTCTCCTCTGTTTTGGGTTTCAATATTAGTTTGGATTATATTGAAGGATTTTAAGTACACATGTTTATTGAATGGTATTTATTGAACTTTGGGTATTGTTGGTTTAATTTTAGAAATTAAGAATAGTAAATCATTATCTAAAGGATTATCCTTTTTGGGTATCATCTGATCTTTTACTAACCATTTTTGTTTTGGATAATCTCTAATTACAAGGTAAATATATATATTATCATTTGTGAATCATCTGATTCTCTAAAAGTTGATTCTAGTGCTTCAGGTGTGACCATGTTATCTTAAATATCATCATTTGAAAATAAGATGAGTTAGTGGTAGAAATTTATTATAGGATGAAGCTCTATAAAAGAAGTATATATATCTAATTATGTTCCTAGAAAATCTAATAAATAAATTCCTCAACTTTATGAAATGAAACTTCAAACAAAAAACATTCTGTTTAGTTTTCCTGGTGGGAAACTAATGACCGTTTATCCCATCACAAGTTTTTGGTTTTCTTGTTGTTAACATTCTCTAGATCATGTTTTCGTTCAATATCCATCCGAACTTTACTATTAGTTTATCTTCAATATACATTCGTTCCTATATCTAATCCTAGAATGGGTTATCTTGGTTGACCTTTATACTTCTCCTTATTTCATTTAAAGTTATATTTTTTATTGACTCTTTTTAGATTAGGGAATTTCATGGAAGTTATAAATCCCAACACTAAAATTGCGAGGATGGAATTTCCAAAAGTGGGTAAGAATATAACACCCTATTATTTCATAGTACGTTATCTTTTCAAAGTACTTCAATAACTTCAATTACACACAACACCGAGTTCGAGCGCACCACGACTTACCAAACTAGACATTCAAAAAAAGGATACGAATAGTATTAATTGAATTTTGAATTTAATATAATATATATATAATATTAGAATCCATTTTATGTGTTTATTATATATAATATAAGAACAAATTTATTTTTTTAGATAAAGAAGTATTTTTCCACAAATGTAATTTTACCACTTTTAAATTGAAAATCCTTTTAAAACAAAATATTTGACACTTTTATATATTCAAGTTAATGAAATTAAATTCTTATTTATTATCGGGACATAAAAAGTTATTTTGGATAAATTTTTGGTACTTTTCTGATAACATTCATATTTTGTGGAATAATGAATAATACTAAATTTTAATTAAAAACAATTTTTTTAATTGAAATAATTAATAGTGTTAAATTATACATTGGATTGGTTTTTAAGTATACTCAGATTATATTTTTATCATTTAATATAATTTAGGTCATAATATGTAGTTTCACATTTAAACTAGACATAAACAAGTGTCAATCTTTTGATAGTTATTATTTCCTAAAAACAGTCTGTTTCTTTTAACAACTTGAATTAATTTTAAATCAATTTCTGACACATTTGTGTTTTGAATTTGGAAAAATTGATTCCATATTTATAATTAGGATCTACAAATTTTGTAAATAGTAAACTTTTATTTTTTAGACATTATTCATATTTACTTCAATAAATATTTTATTTATTGTGGTTAAAGGGGTAAATAAGCTAAATAAGGGTAAAACTTATATGATAATAATTTTAAATTACCATAAAATGTGTCCTATTTCTATTTTTTAATACATTTTCCACCATGGTAATCCTTGGGTCGATTTTGGGAACCCATTTAGCCACTTGAGAGTGATAATGACACTATATATTAATTAATTTAATGTGAAGACAAAAAATCCCAAAAACATATTACTTTTAGTAAAAAAACTTTTACAAGGGTTTATATAAGTTATATCTTAGACTATAATTATTAATTATAAATATAAAAATATTTCTTACATAATGGTATTTTATTTATAATTTTTGGTTGTTATATGATTAAATTTATTTATTACACAATGATGATGCATTAATTACCTTAATAATGAATGATTAAAATAATTGACATTTTAAATATCCAAATAAATGTAATTTGAAGACTTTTGTTGGTTTCCACTAATTTTATAGGTTAATATGACATGTTAGGATTTAGTAAATAAATTCTATTGTAATTGATAACGTTTCTATGTCTTTCAAAAAAATAAAATATTAAATAGTGTCAAAATTGACATAATTGAGTTTTTAAAAACAATACTATATTATTAATTGATATAATATTCTTAAAAATCTATGGATCAGCCAAATAACTTGGATAAGGTTATGTATATTAATAATGAACCACTTTGGGTTTGCTTGTTTTTTTATAGTATGTTTATTAACTATATAATAAAAAATACAAAAAGACATGATAAATGGGAAACTATTTAACTAAGAGTTAAATCTAAAAATATGGTTAATATGGTGACCTAAACCTATCTAAAACCTATTGGTTGAGAGTATTACGACCCTTCCCCACCATATCCTCGAAATAAATCATTTTAGAGCCATTATAAATCGAAAAATTATTTATTATAAAATAATATTTCATGTTTTTTCTAAAGTGACCCTCACCTCTCTTATAAAAGGGTACATCCACATCTCTTAGTTTCAAACCTCCAAATACATTTCTCTCAGACAACCCCTACTCAAATATTCTCCCATATTCCCTCTCATCATCCTTGAGTCCTTAATTTGGTCATAAATCCATTTTAAGGACACCTTTTGATCAAATCAAAAAGAAGAACCCGAAGTAGAGGTAAAGATTTCATCACCTCATTCATGTTCTTTTCTTCATCCACTTCCAATTTATTTGTTGTTTTCATTATAAAATAATTACTCCAGTATCATCTATATACTTTCATATTATTATAAAAATGGTACAACCATATTAATTATTCTATTCATCATAGGAATGACAAATTCACCATACGTGCGTACGTACGGCTTACCGTCTCCAGGTCATGGTGTTATTGTAATTCAATACATTATTTTTTTGGATGGGTATAATAGTGATGTATAATTGATGTAAATAATACATAAAAATTTTAATTATTCTATAAATATGATATAATATCTATTCATATAGGATTATATTATCAAAATAATGAAATTTTCACTCATGCGTACATACGGATTACCGTCTCCACGAACGCGATGAGATTCATTTCCCTGTCATAACCATTAAAGAATAATTTTAATTTCATGTTTGAAAAAACTTTTGAGAATATAATATCATTATGTAAATGAATTAAATACATCCTATACATAAAAACATGGCTTGTGTATTAAAAAATATAAAGAAAAATGAATCAATTAACACCTAAAACAAAAATAATACTAAAATATTATTAACAAAGAAATTTAAGAGGATCAAATATGATATCATATTTATGTATATGGTTATTTTATAATTTAATAACAATTATTTAACTATTAAAATAGAGGTTAATGTAACCTTGACCAAGGAAAATTCTATTGTAAGGGTTTTTCATCTCACATTTATTCCTGTGAGATTCATGCTATATTTGACACAATTAACTTTTGTGTGGTGTATGTACAGCCCATGATTGTATTGATTGCTTAATATAAATTTATTTATGAGTATTTAAATCATAATTTAATGATACTTCTTTAATGGGGTGTATGTTTTGTGAGTTACCAAATCAGTAAGGGAATTTCAAATTTCAATTCCCCCCACTCGGTTTTACGCAAACATCATTGATTACATTACTCGAAGATTATGTGTTCAATCATTATTTATTTACTTATGTAGGAATTTATAATCCTATTTTTGTGGGTATTCTTTTGATACACTTTATCACTCCATTTATAAATTATCAAATCATCAATATAAACTTGATAAGATTAATTTTAACTCAATTTCTATTCATTGAGTTAAACATCCAAGTCATTGGTGTTGTTTTTACAAAAATATGTGTGAATGTCCTCCAATTTATTTAAACATAATATCCAATAATATTGAGTGTATTTATATTTTTAACACATAATTTTTTCATTGATTAATCCTTAACCTAAGGATATGGACTTTATAAAGGAATTCATCTCAACTTACATTCCATTAAGTCTTCTTTGTTGTTATATGCCAATTCACTTTTATGTGGTGTATATACTATACATTGATACATTATATCATGAATTCCTTTATTCTCATGATATTATACATTTTTTAATACCTCATTTATTTTTATTGGAGAATCTATCATTTGGTTCAGAACTATAACTAAAATATCAATTTAAATGTTTTAAAAAAATTATTCTCCTAAATATTTCTCATTAATGTCTACGTTAAAAAATGGTTTTAAGGTTTTCTTTTTATATATAGACATTAATGTTTTAAAATTGAAATTAATTTTAAATGATTCAATGTGATATGGGACACTTTGATTCAAAGATCTATTTTAAACAGCTTCTTGATAAATAGTGAGACTTTTCAATGTTTTCATGAAAAAGGTATATTTCTCTCAAAGATTTCTACTGATCATTTTCAACTATGTCAACATCCTTTACGAGATTTTATTCTTAATCGAGGTTGATTTATATTCCATATTGTATTGATGTTTTGTGATTTGTTTAATGGGGATGTGTTATTTTTATACCATTCATGGTTTATGGATAAAGTATTGACATTTCCTATGCTAGTTTTAATACAAATGTTTATGTTATGTTTAAACCTATTCATATAAGGAATGTATTGTTTTGTCAATAAGGTTTTCCTTATGAATTTATATTCCTTCTTATTTTAAAAATCACAAACACCTTATCTAAAGGAAAATTTTATTTTACCCCAGTTTTACTTCCATAAAGAAAATTTCCCTATCATAGGAAATTAACCCCTACTTTGTTTTCATTGTTCATGTGAATATTTTTTCTTAAGTATAAAAATCATATTCATATCTAAAAGCTCGGAATCGTATAATGCTTGGATATGAATCATTCTGTTTTAGGATCCGAATTCCTGTTACGAACTTTTATGATGTTTTAATCAGAATTCCCTATTACGAACTTTTAGGAAGTTTAACTCTGAATTCTGATTACGAACATATATAAAGTTCTAACTACAAATTCTGACGATTAATTTTGATTACAAATTCTCATTATGAATTCTGATGATGAATTCTGAGAAAAAATTATCATTACGAATTCTGATGATGAATTCTGAATACGAATTCTCATTACAAATTCTGTTGATGAATTCTGATTACGATTTCTCATGACGAATTCTGATGATGAATTATGATTGCAAATTCAAATTACGAATTCTGATGATGAATTATGATTACAAAAACTCATTAAAAATTCTGATGACTAATTCTGATTACGAATTCTCATTACGAATTTCGATTATGAATTCTGATTATGAATTATGGATACGAACTTGTATGAAGTTCGACTCCGAATTCTTCTGATAAAAAAAATCTGAATATCCTTGTATCATAGACTCCAAATTTATTTTTTGTTAGACTCCGAACATTTATTTTCTTACATTCTGAATATTTGAGTTTGGTTATGTAACCATATTTCTGCCTACACTTTTTCTTAGATAAAATGATGTCATGCCTTCAGTTATCAACTAACCATTGTTTGAGTGACACGGGTACAGTTCCCTCTAAAATTCAAGGAATAATATGACCATTGGAGGAGGAAGTCGACCGTTGGAGCTGAATCTATAAATAGGGGATCATTTGAAAAAAGAAAAACACTTGACAACATACCTGACAAGATCTTTGACATCTGTTCTTACATGTTTTTGAAGTGATTTTTAGAGAGAGAGGCTCTTATAAACTCTCACGCTTCATGCATATAGTTAGAATAGCTTGTTCAAACATTGATTCATTCAGACTTTCTTCGTGCGACTCTGATTGTAGCTGTGTAAAATTGAGGGCTTCTAAGGATAGGAAGACCGAGGTGATGACTACCTGATAGTTGAGGGCTTGTGGGGATAGCAAGAAAGAATTCGATATTCTTATCGAGGACATAAATTACTGTGGGTAAGACAAACATTCTTGAAATTATAAATCAAGGGATCTCTAATCCAGTGTTGTTGGATACCCATCTCTTTGGGTTAAAAGAGTTATTTTTTGTTACTTGTAGTGTTTCTAATTTGTTTTCTGTTGTGCATTTTTGTATTGTTAAGTAATGTATAACTTTATTATACTTGTTTACTTGTACTCTGATTTAGTTAGATTCTATATGCTTTAAGGTAGAATCTTATATGGTGTGAACTTTTTTTAAGTTTCATTTCTGGAATCACTTTTTTGTAATCAAGAAATTCCTTAGAACTTAGAGGTGTTATGAAGTTTGGTTATTCAAAATTTCCTTAGGGATTTTTTAAAGTATACAATACACCCTCCCCCTTATTGTATTTGATCATCTAATACTTATATATTTGATCCTACATTTGGTATTATAGAGTATATCATACTCACACACCATCTAACAATTGGTATCAGAGGGAGGTTTTTGAAATACTTATATTCACATATATGTTTTCCTTGCTCATGTTTTTTTTAAGATATACTACCTTGTTCACTATACCAATCCTAAAAATTGGTATCTAAGGACTGGTTACATCTAAATTAATCTCACTATTATATTCAGAGTAAAATTCATCTCCTTATACATTCGGAATTTCATTTTCCAGATTCATATTTTTTCGGATTAACATTTTCCAGATTCACCTTCTCTTTCAGAATCATTTTTCCGACTCGTATAGTTCCGGTTCATATTTCCTTAGAAGTAATTTTTTTGCGTAGAGATATTTTTGCTTTTCTACAAACTAATACTACTAACAAGTTTGTGTGCCAAATATTTTCTTAAGAATGGCAAGAATAAATATTGGTTCCATAGATAATCTCAATCCAACCATACCACCTATCTTTGATGGTAATGATTAAGAATATTGAATAGATCATATGAAGACTTTCATTATCAAAACTGGGGTTGAAAATTTTGTTATTCTCACCAGTGGATAAACAATTCCTAATAAAGAAGTTAGTGCCTTTAAAAATCAAGAAAAGAATGAATATCAGCTTAATTATTAGGTACAAAATACTTTACTTTCTTCAATGACTAGAAATATATATAGAAAAATTTCATCTTGTGAAGCAGCAAATACTATATGGAAGAAACGTGAAGTTACTCACTTTGGAACTTCTAAAGTAATTGAGACCAGAAGAGCTATGCTTAGAACTGAACATCATGGTTTTAGTTTTCTTTATGGTGAAACCATATGCAAGATGCAACAGAGATTCATGACTATTGGGAATTGTTTTCAATCCATGGGTGAAAAAGGATTAGATGATGAATCCCTTGTTGATAAGATCATCTACATCATGCCAAATGAGTCGGAATCTAAAAGGACGGCAATTGATGAGAATGGAAAGGTTACTCAGATTACAGTTGATGAGATTTCAGAAACTCTTCTTCAACATGAGACTAAAATTAAGAGATATGATGATATTGTGAAGAAGAAGAATGGAAATGGTAGTGTAGCTTTTACTACTACTTCCAATCATATGAATAACAAGACTCCAGAGAGAGTTACTAGATCCAGATCTAAGAAAATTGTTATCCATTCCGAATCTAGTGGAAGTGAATCCTTAGAAAATGAATTAGCAAATCTTGCTTTAAGGATGAACATGATAGCTGGACAGAGGAACTTTCAATCCAAATATAAGAAAAAGGAAAGGAAAGACAAGAAAGACCTTGAAGTTACATGATATGAATGCAAGAGAGCTGTACACATAAGACATGACTGCCCTATGCTCAAGAGAAAAGAAAGAAAGGAATGGAATTCTGAGAAAAATAGAAAGAAGTATTACAAGTCCAAATCTAATAATGTTCTAAAAGCCAATGACACATGGAGTGCCAGTGGTAAAGATTCTTCAGATGAATCTTCAGATTATGAATCTTCTGGACAGAAGAATATGGGTCTTTTAGCCAGGCTACCTATTGATAATAATCGCTTGATGGCTAAGGTACACAATACTGAATCAATGACCAATTTTTCCTTAAATGCTAATGATAGTAAATATTATAACTCTTTGTATGAATAATCTTCTTCTGTTGAAGATAATACTTTACCCACCTATGAATAAGTTTCTAGGTTTTCCGAACTCCTTGAGAATGATAATTCAAAACTCATGAAATAACATGATAAGGAAAATTCTAGGAATGTTATTATTACTAATGAAATATCATATCTTTATAATGATATTGATAAGAAAAATGATGATTTTCAAATTATTTCAAAAAATATTGAGGAAGTAAGTTCTGAGAAGAATTAACTTTCTAAAGATCTAGAAAATGTAATTTCTAAGAAAAATGTTTTCAAGCCTAGCTCTAGTTCAAATGTTTTTGAAGACAAGAACTTAGTTATAAAACTCAAATATGAAATATTCTCTTTGAGGAAGTTTTTTTCAAACATTACCATAGGTAAGGAAAATTTTGATAAAATGTATTCACAAATCCAACCTCGAAGGAATACTTCTTGTTTTGGTTACACATGTTCTAAACCGATTTTTATAAACAATTACTTAGTACCTCAAAGAGCCCCATTCTGCACTAAATTTCAATGTGGTGGTCATTGGGAAAAGAATCGTTCCCTAAAAAGTCCCAGTCTTTAGGATTTCATAAAGCTTATTTTTCAAAGAAGATGTGGGTTCCCAAAATGTTACTTTCTGAGATTTCCGGATCCAAGCAAGTCTGGATTCCGAAAACCTCACTTTGTTCTTATTTTTAAGAAAATAGGGAAAGTACCAATATCAATATGTGGTACATGGATAGTGGATGTTCCCGGCATATGAGTGGTAACAAAAACTGTTTTGAAAATATTAACAAAACGAAAGGAGGAAAAGTGACTTTCAGAGATAACGCTCAGGGACAGATTATTGGTATATGTAACATTGTTCTTCTTGGAAAAACGTTGATATCAAATGTTTTATTTGTTAATGGTCTTAAGCACAACCTCATTATCCTAATCCAATTATGTGATGAATGCTAGCTTGTGAATTTTAGGAATAATAAGTTCTAAGTACACAATTCCAAGGAGGAATTTATTCTTTCTGCCAATAGGCATGTTAATTTTTACACACTAAACATAGAATACCATAAGATCCAAGACTTACCTTGCCTTAGTGGAATGGAAGATAATTCTTGGTTTTGGAATAGATGGTTATGAAACTGTAACCTTAGGAACTTATGTAAACTTTCTATGAAAGGACTAGTTAAGGATCTACTGGAACTTTTCATTTCTTAGGAGATTCATTAGTTTCTGGGTCTTGCAAGAAACAACACTCAGTAGCACTCTTCACTGTTGAAGCTGAATATGTAGCAGCTGAAAGTTGTTGTGCTCATGTTTTGTGCATACAACACACACTCACAGACTATGGTATGAGTTTTTCTAAGACTCAAATATTGTGTGATAACACATGTTCCGTTTCCCTTAGAAAAAACCATGCACATCACTCTCGTGCAAAGAACATAGACATTAGGCATCAATTTCTTAGGGGTCACACACAAAAAAGAGATATCACTCTTCAATTTATCATAACACAAGATCAACTTGGTAAAATTTTCACAAAATCATTACCCACTGATAGATTTGAATACATTAAATAGAAGTTAGGGATGAAAACCATGAGGTAATCTTCCTCCATTAACATTCTGTTGAACCAATTTCCTTACAGTAATAAACTCCTTTTCATAGAGATATTACATCGGTCATTAATGTTTTTCAAAAAAAAATTGTAACGAATGTTTTTGAAGTAAGTTTTTCAAATTTTCATAATAAACATTTTCATAGATAGTTTTTTGAAATTTTTGTAAAGGAAATTTTCATGATGGAAATTTTCGTAATGGACATTTTCATAAAGGGAATTTTCATAATGAGATTTTCGTAATCATAATTTTCATAATCGAGTTTTGGTACTCGATTTTTTTGCAATAAAACTTTTAGATATTAGTACTTTCATACTAAGTTTTTTATAGTGAGTTTTTCGTAGTCAAATTTTCTTCAAGAAGAATATCTCCTATTACAAATAAACTTCCTAGACAATCCAAAAGGTATTATTTCTTTACAAAAGTTTTCGTAATCATTTTTACTTGCTGGTATTTTGATTTGTATTTACATTTTTTCAGATTCGTTTCTCCTTAAATACGAATATTTTTCTTAAAACCTCAAAAGATCGGATTCATGTTTTCCTTACGGGCATGTTTTCACTCGTTAAATTAGAACAGAGAGTTTCTTAACCATTATATTGGAATTGGATGTTGAAAGGTCACCTATATCACCTATATAAAGGGGAACCCTGATGGTTGTCCCACATCGGTTTCGAAGATCTCGCGTCTTGAAGCTCTGCTCCTCTACAAAATCTTATTCCAAATTCTTTATAAGTGTCCAGTCTGAATGTCTGTATAAGCCTCTTCTCAAGAAATGTCAACCACGAATCCAGTCTCAAAATGGCAAGTATATAAGGAAAGGTTGGTGCATCCGAACATTTTCAAGTTCGATTCTATCTTCTCTAAGAATATCCAGTTAAATGGATAGGAAGATGTCTGCATTTCTAAGCCAGGTGATCAAGACATGGTGTATCCAGATTTACTCATATAATTTTATGTGTCTGTGTGCTTATTTAAGAAAAATAATAGAGAAAGATTTTCATTCATGTCTTATGGAAAAACCAACAAACTTTATTATACCAAGGCAATCAGCTTTCTGGGATTATCATATGAAGTGGAGGCAGAAATCTTTTCCCACAAACTCCAAGATTATCAAGGTATTTTCATTAAGGTGAAGGCCTTGCAATGTCTTGGAGTTTCTGATGTCAAGACTTTAAAAATATCCCATTTACCCACTAACAACCAGATCCTTCAACTATGGGTACAAGGTTTTTTAGTCCGAGAAAATGTGACAAATATTCCCTCAATAAGAGTGACATATATTTCTTAGATTTCCTGGTAAATCTTAGGAAACTCAATTTGATGAGGCATGTTCTTGTTACGATTCAGAACATCAAGAATTGAAATATAAGAGCCCAAATTATCATGTTTCCTGCCTTACTTTCAAATCTAATAGTTTGGTGTCTTGAATCATTCAAGATTTCATGAAAATCCAAGTCTCGGAATTGCAAGGATATTCTTGTTAGTGATGACACCCGGAAAAAAATGAATATGGCCTATTCTAAGGAGACAAAATAGTTGTATGATATGTGAGAGGAAGAGGCAGAATCAAATCTAGAAAATGTTGAAAAAGTTGAACCATCAAAAAAGGCTAGCAAGAAAAAGAAGTTGAAAGAAGTGGAAGCTGAAGAAAAAACCCCTAAGTCTAAGGAATCCCAATCTGCACCTCCTAAACCAAATAAACAGAAAGTGTATCTGGATGAGGTGGTTGAAAATTGGAGGGAAGGCAAGGAAAAGATGAAAGAAGGGGATCCACAGTTCAGCTTGGACCCTGCTGAATCTATGTCTTTAAGGGAGAAGACGGAAGAATACCTTGAGAGGCAAGAAAAAGATAAGACGATGAAGAAGAAAATGTCTTAAGATGAAGTTGTACAATCTCTTTTGAAAGCCACAGAAGTAGCTTCCAAGAATATTCCAGTACTAGAAACTTTCTTAGTCAAGCCATTACCTGAGAATACAGGGAAGAATTTCTTCCCCCAGGAAAAATCTAATGAGAATGAACTTGTTGAAGAAGTGGAAGAGGAGGAATTAGAAGAAAAAGAAGAAGAAAGTGGTGATTTAGATGATATTATTAAACAATTTTAAGAATATCATGATAAGGGAAATCCATCCAAGAAATTACCACTTCAATCATTTGAGGCCGAGTCCTCAAAGCTTCTCACTCCTGGAAAGGAAGAAGAGAAATATGGAAAGAAAGATGAAGACAAGGAAGAGGAAGAAGAAAATGAATTATCTGAGGACGAAAGTTATAAAAAAGAACTTTTTTGAGGAAGGAGAAGAAAAATAAAAGTTCTATGATGAATGAGTTGTTCAATTATCTGATATTGAGCATAAATATCCTAATGAGAAAGTCATACTGAATATTTATAAGGGTAATCAAGTGGTTTTTGATTATCAAAAAAATATGTCGTGAAGAGGAAGGAAGTCATAGAAAAGTCAAAAAGGAAGCTGGTTGAGCTTGAAAACCCACTTTCACCATGTAATGTCTCGGATTCGGAGTCATCTTCACTTAGTCATGATTTTTTGGAGCAGCCTTTGAAGAAGCTAGTTGGTTCCATTTCGACTTTTACAAACATAGATTCTAGATGCCAAATGCTCCAACACACTCTTAATCAGATGTCGGATTTAGTGTCCAGGGTTATGGAAAAGTGTGTAAAAATATAATCTGATTTCAAAACATTCCTTATAAGATACAAATCTCACAGGATTTCTTGAAAGAAAATGACTACTGGGTCATAGAAGATCGTCCAGAATATGGAATATCTAGATGAATTTAAAGTGGAAGTAAAAGTGGCTTTTAATGCCAAAGATTCCAAGATTAAGGATTTTACAAATAGTTTTCAGGAAAAGCTGACCCTAGAGAAAAATCCCCGGAATCAACTGGTGAAGGATCTGAATGGGAAACATAACTCTGTTTCTCAAAGCTAGAAAGGGGAAAGAGAACTCCTGATTGCGATCGAAGAGAAGCTTGTAAAGCAGGATGAAGTTCTCAAGGCTCAGTCTGAGGCTCTGAAGGCTCAAGATGACAAGATTAAAGCCTTAGAAAGGCAAGATGAGGAGGACCAAAAATATTTGAAGAAGCTAAAAACCCTTCTGAAGAAGCTAATCCCTAAGGAAAAAGAAGAAAAATATACCAATCCAATCTTTTGTTGTAATGTCTTTCCTTGTAAAAAACCTTTCAATATTAATGAAAACTCTGGATGCTTGTATTTTGTGCTATTCTGTACTAATATTTCAGGTACCATATTTTTTTCCATTCCCTTATACTCTTTTTGAAAATCACAAAGTGGAAGAAGGAAAAATAATTATAAAGAAGAGAGGGAAAAAGATTTCTAAGTAAAAAAGAATTATCCCTAAGTAGGGGGGAGTTTATCTTAGGGGGAGTGTTTGTTATGAAGAATTTTATATTTATAATGAAAATCTCATTTCGGAAATCTAGAATACGATCCTTAGTATTCCAATTCCTAAGGGGGAGTTAGTCGTATTCACCATTTTCCGTGAACAAAGGGAGATAAGCTTTAATTTCAAAGTCTAGAAAAAAAATTTCTAAGTCCTTATATTCTTTTTAAGAAGGATTTTTGTGCTTTCCAAAAAGGGGGAGATTGTTGATCTAATAAGGTTTTTCTTATGACTTTTCCATTCCTTCTTGTTTTTAAAATCACAAATACCTCATCTTAAGGCAAATTTCATTTTACCCCTGTTTTACTTCCATAAGGAAAATTTCTTTTTCAATGTAAATTTACCCCTTCCATGTTTTCATTGTTCATATCAATATTTTTTCATAAGTATAAATATCAGATTAATATCTAAAACCTCGGAATTATATAATACTTAGATATGAAGAACTCTATTTTAGGATCTGAATACCTGTTACGAACATTTATGAAGTTCTACTCCAAATTCCATGTTACGAACTTTTAGGAAGTTCAACTCTAAATTCTGATTAAGAAATTATATAAAGTTCTAACTACTAATTCTGATGATGAATTCTGATTACGAACTATCAATACTAATTCTGATGATGAATTCTAATTACGAATTCTCATTATGAATTCTGATGATAAATTCTGATTACGAATTCTCATTATGAATTCTGATGATGAATTCTGATTAAAAATTCTCATTACGAATTCTGATGATGAATTCTGATAACGAATTCTCATTACGAATTCTAAAGATGAATTCTAATTATGAATTCCCATTATAAATTCTGATGAAGAATTCTAATTACAAATTCTCATTACAAATTCTGATGATGAATTCTGATTACGAATTCTCATTACATATTCTGATGAAGAATTCTGATTACGAATTATCATTAGGAATTTTGATTGTGAATTTGAATTACAAATTATGGATAATAACTTGTATGAAGTTCAACTCTGAATTCTTCTAAAAAAGAAATCCGAATATCCTTGTATTATAGACTCCGAATTTATTTTTGGTTAGACTCCGAACATTTATTTGCTTACATTCCGAATATTTGAGTTTGGTTATGTGACCATATTTCTGCCTACACTTGTTCAATTATAAAATGATGTCATGCCTTCAGTTATCAACTAACCATTGTTTGAGTGAAACGTGTACCGGTCCCTCCGAAATTAAAGGTAGAATATGATTGTTGGAGGAGGAAGTCAACCATTGGAGCTAAGCCTATAAATAGGGGCTCATTTGAAAAGAGAAAAACACTTGACAACATACTTGACAAGATAGTTGAAAACTGTGCTTACATGCTGTTGAAGTGATTTCTAGAGAGATAGGCTCTTATAAACTCACACGCTTCATGAAGAATGTTTGAATAGCTTGTTCAAACTTTTCTTCGTGCAGACTTGCTTCGTGCGACTTCGATTTTTGCATTGTACAATCGAGGGCTTCTGGGGATATGAAGACGGAGGTGTCAACTACCTGATAGTTGAGGGCTTTTGGGGATAGCAAGACAGAATCCGATCTTCGTATTGAGGTCTTACCCTGGTGTGGGTAAGACAAACATTCTTGAAATTATAAATTACAGGACATCTTATCCAGGGTTGTTGGATACCCTTCTCTTGGGTTTAAAAGAGTTTTTGCTTGTTACTTGTATTGTTACTACTTTGTTTTCCGCTGTGCATTTTTGTATTGTTTAGGAATGTATAACTTTCTTATACATTCTTACTTGTACTCTGATTTAGTTATATTCTATATGATTTAAGGTTTAATCTTAGCTGATGTGAACTTATCATTTCCGGAGTCACTTTTCCAAACTCAAGCAAGTCTTTAGAACTTAGAGGTGTTGGGAATTTTGGTTATGAAAAATTTACCTAGGGATTTTTTAAAGTATACAATTCACCCCCATCTTTTATTTTAGCATCTCATACATATATATTCGATTGTACATTTGGTATTATATAGTATATCATACTCACATACCATCTAACATGAATTGCACTGAGTAAGTGACAGGTGGAGCCCTTTATAGCTCCACGATGAATCGGTAGGTCTCATTAGACAAACTAGTGTCTTGGGACAAGGCTTTGACAAAAATCATTTTTCTAGTCTTGGAACAAGGCCTTGACTATGTGGTTATGATGTCTGGTATTATGCATTCCATCATTATGAAAGTTCCTATTGATGTTTCATGTGATTATTGGACTAGTAAAATATCCAAGTGAATAAATAAATGGCATTATTTTATTGTATCTTTTCCATTTTATGATAATTTTTATGTTTAAAATGATGTTTTTTAGTCTTATACATTGTCTTAAATGTTTAAACTTACTTATAAAAGTTTTCTGCTATATTCTTATCCTTACAGAGCATCTGAGCTCACCCATTTCTATGTTTCAATTTTCCCAGGATGTGAAGAAGTATTTTATGGTAGACCTATAGGGATAGACTATATATACATGTATGTGTTCAAAGGGGACTAAATTTTGTTGATGTTCTTATTCTATGATGTAATGTAAAACTTATGAATGTGTCTAGTACTTCCAAGGATACAAAACTGATCGGTCTTTCGGAACATGAATCCTTATATCATGCCAATGTTAAGTAATAATGAATCGACTCTGGGTAACTGGGTTAGGGGAATTACATTTGATATCATATGATGATTAATACAATATTTTTTACCTAGATGTAGGAAAAAAATTGTTTAGGAAACACTACCCTAAGATAGACATTGAGGATTAGTAAAGGAGAAAATCCAAAAAATTTGGTAATGTAAAAATTATGTGGGTTTTCCAAGAAATACATCCCTATCTAAATATGAGCAGGTAGAGGCGGCTCTGGCACAGATGTACCCAGGAGTGAAAACTCTGACAAGGAGTTTTGGGCTTGACCTAGGGTATCTCGGTACATGACAACGGGCCTTGCTGCACTGTTGGTTATAGCACTCTCGGGGGATATGCTTAGGATAATTCACATTTTCATTACAAACTGTTTTGAAGGATTTTAATATAAGATGAGAATAAATAAACTTGGTTAATACTAAGGTGGTTTAGATAGAAAATAATGTGTTGTGATATTCTATAAATTATTTTATGACTCACATTGTGATTTCATGTGTTAGTCAATGGTTGGATTCCAAGGAATACATAGTGACATTGAAGATGATGTGAAAGGTGGGAATAGTGGTGGAAATGAGAAACGAAATGGAATGTTGATAGGTGTAAAAGATATAGTGTACATGACTAATCATTTTTGAAAAAATATGATCAACAACATATATATTTACAGACTCTTGAACTCAACAAATCAGAGAAAGGAGGTGAATGATAAGAGCTCCAGCATTAAAGACTATAGAGAAAAGAAAGATCAATTTCCATCAAGAAATAAATGTGAAAGGAGAAACCTAGGAAATTGTCTCAATGGAACAATCAAATTATTTATTTGTGCGAAATAAGAACATAATGTAATTAATTTCTAACAGAAAATAAAGAAAACTATGGAAAAAAATAAAAATGATCCCAAAAATCCTTTTACAGTAATTTTTGATAAATGTCGGGGACCTGGTAATTACCCGAGTGAATGCCCTATTTTATAGGATGACCTATTGGTCATGGAATAACCTATGTGGAAATTAATGGATGGAGAAACATTTAAATGTATTAGTTCTCTTTGTTGATGGGATTCATTTGGAATAATTTTCTCTTGTATGTTTAACCCTACAGTTTGTTATGTGAAAATTATACATTTGAAAGAATTATCTTTTCTATTGTGGATATAATTATAAATAATCGTTTGGGTTTATATGATCCTGGACTTTGAGGGAATTACAATCTATTAAATATTGTGATGAAAATGCAAGGTATGAGATAAAATTTGTGTAGAAATTTTGTTATGGTTATTTTGAGGAATTTATCTCATTTTTTGAATGTTATAAAATATAGATTTTGAAAAACGACAACATACAGATTGTGTGACAACTCGTCGCATCAAACAAAGCT
Source organism: Viscum album (assembly GCA_963277665.1). Taxonomy (NCBI): domain Eukaryota; kingdom Viridiplantae; phylum Streptophyta; class Magnoliopsida; order Santalales; family Viscaceae; genus Viscum; species Viscum album. The sequence continues at coordinate 1,685,296,886 of OY728146.1, forward strand.
ATGTGAATCGAACCGACAACTAGCGTGCGATTGTGATTTATCACCTACCACTGGACTATGTAAAATCCCTGGTTAGAGTTATTAATACTTTTTAGGTCGATGATTTTGATGATCAATACTAAGTTGATTTGGTATGTTATGTCTTATCAAATGGATATCCTTAGTATAGAAAAATTATTTGGTGATTAAGTGATAATTTTTATTTTGGAAGACGTTTTCTCATTTGGGAACACAATATGCCTAAGGAAAATTGAATACTATGGGATTTCATTTGAGGATTAATGGTGTATTTTTATCTGTGTTTGTATCATGGATTTATAGCGCTATGGGTTATGTATGTAAATGATTAACCTATCCTAGAGAATATGTGATTAGGTAAATTACCTTTAAGTATGTGACATTAAGAGTAGTCGATATTATTTGGAGAAACAATTTAATGTGGAAGACTATGTAATCAAATTCTTCTATGTTTTGGGTTTCAATATTAGTTTTGATTATTTTGAAGGATTTTATGGACAAATGTTTATTGAATTGTATTTATTGAACATTGGGTATTGATGGATTAATTTTAGAAATAATTTTTAGTATTTATTTATTAAGAGGATTATGATTTTTGGGGATCATCTAATATTATACTAACCATTTTGGTTTTGGTGAATCTCTAAAGACAAGGTAAATACATAGTTTATCCTTAGTGAATCATGTGATTATCTAGTAGTTGATTCAAGCACTTAGGGGGTGACCAAGTCATCTTGAATACACATCGTTTGAAAAAAGATGAGTTAGCGGTAGAAATTTATTAAAGGATGAAACTCTACTTAAAAAGTAAGTATATCTCTTTATTTTCTTAGTCAATCTCATACATAAATTCCTTAACTTTATGAAATAGAACTTAAAACAAAAAAAACATTGTCCGTTTAATTTTCCTACTGGGAAACTAATGACCATTTATCACCTCAGAAGTTTCTAGTTTTCTTGTTATAATATTTATCTTGATCTTGTTTTCTACCACTCTCTATCAGAACTTGACACTTAGTTTATCTTCCATATCCATGTTTTCCTATATCGAATCCTAGTGTGGGTTATCTCGAGTGAGCTTTGTACTTCTCCTTTTTTATAAAGTGATAGTTTTATTGAATCTTTTTCAAATATGGGACATTCAATGAAGTTCCCAAGACCAATTTTAAAATTTCCAGGACATAATTTTTAAAATGGGGTAATAATGTAACATCCCATGATTTCATAGTACATTATCCTTTCAAAGTAATTCAATAACTTGTGTTACACAAAACACCGAGTTCGAGCATATCAAAAGTTACAAAACTAGACTTTCAATAAATAGTTCTGCATAATATTAACTGAATTTTGAATTTGATATACTCCATATAATTTTAGATTCTATATTATGTGTTTATTAGACATAATATAATAACAAATTCATTTTTTTCAGATAAAAGAAGTATTTTTCAAAAAATGCAGTTTTATCACTTTTTAATGGAAACCCCTTTTAAAAACCAATATTTGAAACTTTTATATATTCAATTTAATGAAATTATATTTTTATTTAGAATCAGGACATTAAAATTTATTGTGGATAAATATTATGTACTTTTCTGATAACTTTCGTATTTAGATGAACAGTAAAAAATACTAAATCTTAATTAAAAACAATATTTTTAATCGATTTAATTTATAGTGTTAAATTATAAATTTGAATGGTTTTTAAGTATCATTAGATTATATTTTAATCATTTAATATAATTTAGGTATTTATATGTAATTTCACATGTAAAATACACGTAAACAAGAGTCAATCTATTGATAGGTATTATTTCTTAAAAACATGCTTTTTGATTTGACAATGAGAAATAATTTTAAATTACTTTCTTCCACTTTTGGGTTTTGAATTTAGAAAAATAGATTCCATATTTGGAATCATGAGGTAAAAATTTTGTAAATAGACAACATTTATTTTTATACATTATGAATATTTACTTCAGTAAATTTTTTATTTACTGTGGTTAAAGGGTTAAATCCCATAAATAAGGGTAAAACAATATATTTTAATAATATTAAATTACCCTAACATGTGACCTATTTATATTGGATGATATATTTCCACCAAGGGAATTCTTGGGTCGACTTTGGGACCCCATGGAGCCACTTGAGAGTGATAATGACACTTTATATTAATTAATTTAAAGTAAAGACAAAAATTACAAAAACATATATCTTTTAGTAAAACAATTTTTAAAAAGGGTTATATAAGTTATATATTAAACTATAAATATTATTTAAAAAAATAAAATGATTTCTTACATAATGGTATTTTATTTTGAATTTTTTGACATTAAATAATTAAATTTATTTATGACACAATCATGATGTAGTAATTACCTTATTAATGCATGAATAAAATAATTGATATTATAAATATCCAAATAAATTTAATTTTTGACTTTTAATGTTTAAAAAAAATTCTAGGTTAATATAAAATTTTAGGGTTTATTAAAAAAATTCTTCTATGTGAAAATGTTTTTATGGGTTTCAAAAAAATGAAAGACTAAATAGTGTCAAAATTGACGTAATTGAGTTTTTAAAACGAATACTAAATTATTAATTGAAAAAATATTCCTAAACTATAAGATTCATCCGAATGTCATGGATAAGGTTATATATATTAATAATTAACCACTTGGGTTCTCTTGGGTTGTTATAGTAAGTTTATTAACTATATAATTTAAAAATACAAAGTGACATGGAAAATGTCAAACTATTTATCTAAGTGTTAAATCTAAAAGATATGGTTAATATGGTGACCTAAACCTGACTAAAACTTATTGGTTGAGATTTATTCGACCCACCACACATTTTCCTCTAAAGTAATCATTTTATAGCCATTAGAAACCGAAAATGGTTTTATTGTAATATAATATTTCAAGCTTTTCCTAAAGTGACCCTCACCTCTTTTATGAAAGGGTACTTCCCCTTCTCTTAATTTCAAATCTGAAAAGTCATTTTTCCGAGACAAAACTTACCCAAATGTTATCCCAACTTTTCTCACATCATCATAGATTTCATACATTGGTCAGAAAGCTAGCTAAAGAGTCCTTTTGATTAAATCAAAAGGAAGAACCCGGAGATGAGGTAAATTTTTATCACCTCTTTCAAGTTCTTTTCTTCTTCCACTTCCTCTTTCTTTGTTGTTTACATTATAAAACAATAACCATAGTATCTTATATATACTATGATGTTATTATTAAAATTTTACAACCATATTCATTATTCTATCAATTATATGAATGACAAAGTCACAATACGTGCATACGTACGGCTTACCATCTCCACGTCGTGGTGCAGTTGTTATTCAATACAATATTTTTTTGGATGGGTATAATAATGATGTATAATTGATGTTAATAATAAATATAACATATTAATGATTTTGTTTATTTTATATACCATCTATTTACATACTATTTTAATATCGAAAGAATGATATTGTCGCTCGTGCGTACGTATGGATTACCACCTCCACGCACGCGATGAGATTAATTTCCCCATCGTAACCATTTAATAATAATTTTCATTTGATGATTAAATTATTTTAAGAACATAATATCATTATGAATATGATTCAAATACATCTTATCACTAACAAAAATGTCTTATGTAACAAAACATATAAAGGAAAACAAATCAGTTAACGCCCAAAATGACGATAATACTAAATTACTATTAACAAAGACCTATTAGAATATCATATATGATATCATATTGATGTATATAGTTCTTTTATAATTTAATAAAAATTATTTAACTATTATATAGGAGGTTAATGTAAACTCATCCAATGAAAATTACAAGGTAAAGTGTTTCTATATCACTTGTATTCCCGTTAGATTCATTCTATATTTAACACTATTACATTTTGTATAGTGTATGTATTGCCAATGATTGCATTAATTCTGTAATATACATTAATTTATGGGTATTTACATCATCATTGTATGATACTTCTTTCATGGAGTTTATGTTTCTTGTGTTACCAAATTGGTAAAATAATTTTAAAATTCAATTTCCCCTCATTCGATTTTCTGCAAACCTCATTGATTACTTTACTCCAAGATTATGTGTAAAATCATTATTTATTTACTTATGTAGTAATTTCCATTCCTCTTTCTCTGGATATACTTTAAATACATATAATCACTCCATTGATAAATTCTCATGTCGTCTATATAAACATGATAAGAGTAAATTTAACTCAATTTCTATTCATTGAGTTCAACATCTAAGTTAATGATGTTTTTTTACAAGAATATGTGTGAATGTCCTCTGATTGATTTACATTGAATATCCAATAATATTGTGTGTATTTATATTTGTCACACATAATTGTGTAATTGATTACTCCTTAACCTAAGGATACAACCTTTGTAAAGGAATTCATCTGAACTTACATTCTATTGAGTCTTCAATGTTGTTATACACCAATTCACTTTTATTTTTGTGTATTTAATGAACATTTACATAGTATATCATGAATTCCTTTATTCTCATGATATTATAATGTTTTTAATACCTGAATTATTTTTATAGAATAATCTCTAATTTGGTTAGAAATTCAATCTAAAATATCATTTAAAATGTTTTCAAAACTTATCCTCCTAAATACTTCTCATTAATGACTATGTTATAAAAATGGTTTTAAGGTTTTTTATATATATGATCATTAATGATTAAAAATTGAAATTACTTTTAACTGTTTCAAAGTGGTATGGGACTCTATTATTCAAAGATTTATTTTAAACAGCTTCTTGATAAATAGTGATAATTTTAAATGTTTTCAAGAAAAATGGATATTTCTCTTAAATATTTTTAATAATAATTTTCAACTATGTGAACATCCATTATAGGATATTATTCTTGATATAGGTTGATTTATCTTCCATACTGTATTGAATTTCAGTGATATGTTTGACTTTGGATGTGTTATTTTTATTCCATTCATGGTTTATAGATAAAGTATTGACATTTTGTATGCTAGTTTTAATACGAATATTTATGTTATGTTTAAACCTTTTAATATAAATAATGAACTTGACTTAGTAAGTGATGGTTGGAGCCCAATATATCTCCTTGATGCATTGGTAGGTCTAATGAGACAATCTAGTGTCTTGGCACGAGGCCTTGACAAAAATATTATTTTTAGTCTTGGAAAAAGGCCTTGAAAATATTGTTATGAAGTCTAGAATTATGCATTCCATCATTAGGAAAGTGGTTGTTGATATTGCATGTGATTATTGGACTAGTAAAATATCCATCTGAATAACTAAATGCTATTATTTTATTTAATCTTTCCATATTATGCTGATGTTTATGTTTAAAAGGATGTTGCTTTATTATTACACATTGCCTTAAATTTTTATTATTATTTATGAAAGTTTACACTATATTGTTATCCTTACTAAGAATCTATGTTGACCACTTTCTATGTTTTATTTTTCCCAGGATGTGAAGAAATATTTTTTGGTTAACCTATTGGATATATGTTTGTTCAAAGGGGACAAAATTTTGTCGATGTTTCTATTCCATGATGTAATGTAAAACTTATGAATGAATCTTGTACTTTCAAGGATGCTAAACTATTCGGTCGTTCGGGACATGATTCATTGGATCATGCCATTGTTATGTAATAATGCACCGACTCTGGGTAACAGGGGTCGGGGCATTACAATTGGTATCAGATGAAGTTTAGTACAAACCTTGTTAGCTAGATTTATAAAAAACTTAGAATTGGAAACACAACCCTAAGATAGACATTGAGGATTATTATAGAATAATATCTACAAATTTTGGTATTGTAAATATTATGTGTGTTTCCCAAGAAATACATCCTTGACTGGATATGAGTAGGTTGAGGCAGCTCTGGCATAAGTATACCTAAGAGTAAAAACTCTGATAAGGTGTTTCAGGCTTGACATATGGTTTCCTGGTACACAACAATGGGCCTCACTGCCCTCTTGGTTATGACACCCCCAAGAGATAGGATTATGATAATTAAAATTTTTATTAGAAACTGATTTGAAATATTTTAATATAAGATGAGAATAAATAACCTTGGTTAATGAAATGGTGTTTTAGATTGAAAATAAGGTTTTATGATATTCTCTAAATGATTTTAGGAATCACAATGTTCTTTCTCAAGTTATTCAATGGCTATATTCCAATGAACTCATAATAACATTGAAGATGATGTACAAGGTGGTCACAGTGGTGGAAATGAACAAAAAAATGGAATGTTGATAGGTGTAAAATATATCGTGTTAATGCCGAATTAGTTTTCCAAAACTATGATCGACAACATATATATTAACCAACTCCCAAACTCAACAAAGAAGAGAAAGGCGTTGAATGATAAGAGATTTAGCAGTGGAGACTATAGAGAAAAGAAAGTTCAATTTCCATCTTGCAAGAATTTTGGAAGGAGACACCTAGGAAATTGTCTCAATAGAACAATGAAATGATTTAGGTGTTGGAAAGAAGAACATAAAGAAAGAATTTCTAATAAAAAATGAAGTGTACTGTGGACGAAAATAAAAATGATCCCAAGAATCAATTTATAGTAATTTTCATTAAATGTATGGAACCTAGGAATTACCCAAGTGAATGCACTATTATATAGGATAACCTCTTGGTCATAGAAGAACCTATGTAGAAATAAATGGATGGTGATACATTTAAATGTATTAGTGGACTTTGTTGATGGGATTACTTTGGAATACTATTCTCTTATATGTGTAACCCTACATTGTTTATGTGAAAAATAATATTTTAGTAAGAATTACATTTTCTATTGTGGATATAAGTATAAATAACCATTTTTGATTATATGATCCTAGAATTTGAGGAAAATTACAGGCTTTTAAATTTTGGAATTAAAATGTGATGTATGAGATAAAATTTAGGGTGATATTATTTTATGATTATTTTGAAGAATTTATCTTTTTTGGGAATTTTATAAAACATTGTTTTTGAAAAAGGACAACACGTAGACCGTGTGACAACCCATCACGTTGGACAAAGCTGCATTAATCAAACCCACAACTAGAGTGAGATTTGGATTTATTGCCTACCGCTGGATTATGTGAAGTCCCTGGTCAGTGGGACTAATAAATTTTAGGTAAATGATTTTATTAATAAATAATAAGTTGATTTTGGATCTTATGTCTTATCAAATGGATATATATAGTGTAGGAAAATGATTTGGTTATTAAGTGATAAATGTTATTTTGGAAGACATTCGCTCTGTTGGGAACACTATATGCCTAAGGTAAATAGAATACTATGGGATTTTATTTGAGGAGTAATGGTGGATTTTTAGCTATTTTATTATAGTGGATTTATGGAAATTTGGGTTATTTATGGAAATTATTAACCTAATATATAGAATATGTGATTAAGTTACATACTTTTAAGAATGTGAATTTAAGAGTAATCGATGTTATTTGGAGGTACAATTTAAAGTGGAACACTACATAATCAAATTCTTCTATGTTTTGGGTTTCTATATTAGTTTGTATTATATTGAAGGATTTTAAGGAAACAAGTTTATTGAATTTTATTTGTTGAACTTTGGGTATTGTTGGTTTAATTTTAGAAATTATGATTAATATTTCATTCTCTAAAGGATTATCCTTTTTGGGGATCATCTGATATTGTACTAACCATTTAGGTTTTGGATAATATCTAATGACAAGGTAAATATATAGTGTATCCTTCGTGAATAATTTGATTCTCTAGATGCTGATTCTAGTGCTTCAGGTTTGACCAAGTCATCTTGAAAACTCATCGTTTGAAAAAAAATGAGTTAGTGGTTGAAATTTATTAAAGGATGAAACTCTACATAAAAATTACCTATATCCCTTTATTTTCTTAGTCAATCTAAAAATATATTCCCCAACATTATGAAATGACACTTAAAACAAAAAAAACATTGTCCATTTACTTTTCCTACTGGGGAACTAATGAATGTTTATCCAATCACAATTTTTTGGTTTTCTTGTTATTAAATTTCACCCGATCATGTTTTCTATCACTCTCCATCAGAACTTTACACTTAGTTTATCTTCCATATCCATATTTTCCTATATCTAATCATATTATGGGTAATCTCGGGTGACCTTTGTACTTCTCCTTCTTTCTTTTAAAGTGATAGTTATATTGACACTTTTTCTGATGTGGGTCTTTTTAATAAAGTTCCAGAGCCCAATTTTAAAATTTTGAGGGCATAATTTTCAAAAGCGAGGAAGAATGTAACACGCCATTATTTCATATTACGTTATGTTTTCAAACTAATTCAATAACCTGTGTTACACACAACACCGAGTTCGAGCACACCATGACTTACAAAACTAGTCGTTCAAAAAACGATTATGAATAGTATTAACTGAATTTTGATTTTATAAATACTTCATATAAATATAGAATCCATATTATGTGTTTATTAGACATAATATAATAAGAAATATCTTTGATAGATAAAATAAGTATTTTTTTAAATGCAATTTTACCACTTTATAATGGAATACCATTTTAAAATAAAATATTTTACAATTTTATATATTCAATTTAATGAAATTAAATTCTTCTTTATAATCATCATATAAAAATTTATTTTTTATAAATGTTTTGTACTTTTCTAATAACATTCATATTTTGATGAATAGTGAAAAATACTGAATTTTATTTAAAAAAAACTTTTTAAATCAAAATAATTTATAGTTGTAAATATTACAGTTGAATGGTTTTTAAGTATCATTATTTTATATTTTTATCATTCAATATAATTTATGTTATTAAATATAATTTCACATTTAAACTAGACATAAACAAGTGTCAATATTTTGATAGTCATTATTTCTTAAAAACGCGCTTTTTGTTTTGACAACAACAATCAATTTTAAATTAATTTCTTCCACTTTTGGTTTTTTAATTTGGAAAACGGATTCCATAATTTTAATCAGGAGGTCTAAATTTTGTAAATAGTAAACTATTATTTTTTATACATTATGAATATTTACTTCAATAAATATTTTACTTATCGTGTTTAAAGGGGTAAATCCACTAAATAAAGGTAAAAATATATTATAATAATAATAAATTACCCTAACATGTGTCTTATTTCTATTGGTTGATATATTTATGACCATTATCAGGCTTGTGTCAATTTCGGAACCCCATTGAGCCATTTGATAGTGATAATGACACTTTATATTCATAAATTTAAAGTAAAGACAAAAATGCAAAAACATATATCTTTTAGTAAAAAAAATTACAATGGGTTCAATAACTTATTTTTTTGACTATAAATATTCAATATAAATATAAAAATATTTTCTATGTAATGGAATTTTATTTATACTTTTTAGACATTATATAATTAAATTTATTTATGAAAAAATGATGGTACGGTAATTACCTTATTAATGAAAGATTTAAATAATTGATATTATAAATATCCAAATAAATGTAATTTGAGTCTTTTAATGATTTTCTATAATTTTATATGTTAATATGACATGTTAGGGTTTATTAAATAAATATTATTCATAAGTGATAATGTTTTTATGGCTTTCAAAAAAATAAAATACTAAATAGTGACAAAATTGAAATAATTGAGTTTTTTTTAAAATACTATATTATTTATCGTTATAACATTCATAAAAATTAAATTATGATCCAAAGGACTTGGATAATGTTATATATATTAATAATTAACCACTTTAGGTTCTCATGGCTTTTTATTCTATGTTTATTAACTATATAATATTAAAATACAAAGAGACGTGATAAATGCGAAATTATTTAAATAAAAGTTAAATTTAAAAGATAAGGTTAATATGGTGACATAAACCTATCTAAAAACTATTGGTAGAGAGGTTTTAGACCCATCCCCACCATATCCTTGAAATAAATCATTTTTTAGCCATTATAAACTGAAAAATGACTTTATTATAAAAAATATTTCAAGCTTTTCCTAAAGTGACCCTCACCTCTCTTTTAAAAGGGTACTTCCCCTTATCTTAGTTTAACACCTCCATAGACATTTGGCTCGACTATACCCTTCCCAAATATTCTCCCAAATTCCCTCAAATCAGCTTAGAGACCTTTCATTTGTCATAAAGCCATTTTATGGAGTCCTTTTGATCAAATCAAAATGAAAAACCCAAAGAAGAGGTAAATATTTCATCATCTCTTTCAAGTTATTTTCTTCTTCCACTTCCAATTTCTTTGTTGTTTCCATTATAAAATATTTAATCCAGTATCTTCTATATACTATGATGTTATTATAAAAATGGTAAAACCATATTCATTATTCTATTCATCATATGAATGAAAAAGTCACCATACGTGCGTACGTACGGCTTACTGTCTCTATGTCGTGGTGTAGTTGTTATTCAATAAATTATTTTTTTGGATGGGTATAATAATGATGTATAATTGATGTAAATAATAAAAATAAAATTTAAATTATTCTTTAAATATGATATACCATCTATTTAGATATAATTTTAATATAAAAAGAATTAAATTGTTTCTTGTGCGTACGTATGGATTATCGTCTCCATGAACGTGAGGAGATTCATTTCTCCATTGTAACGATTCAAGAATAATTTTCATTTTATGATTAAAAATAATGTTTAAGAACATAATATCATTCTGGATATGAATCAAATATATACTATCCATAAAAAACATGTCTTATGTATCAAAACATATAAAGGAAAATGAATCAGTTAACACCCCAAACGATGATAATACTATAATATTATTAACAAAGAAATATTATAAGATCCTATATGATATCATATTTATGTATATGGTTCTCATATAATTTAAGAACAATTATTTATCTCTTATACAGTAGTTTATCGTAACCTTAACCAGAGAAATGTATAAAGGTAAGGTGTTTACATCTCACTTTTATTCAAGTTAGATTCAGGCAATATTTGGCACTATTAACTTTCATGTGGTGTATGTACTTCCAAATATTGTATTGATTGTGTAATATACATTAATTTATGTGTATATACATAATAATTGGATTATCCTTCTTTCATGGGGTGTATGTTTTGTATGTTACCAAATTGGTAAGGTAATTTCAAATTTCAATTTCCCCTCATTCGATTTTACGCAAACTTCATTGATTATATTAATCCAAGATTATGTGTGAAATAATTATTTATTTACTTATGTATTAATTTTCAATCCTATTTGGGTGGATATACTTTTGATACACTTAATCATACCATTGATAAATTCTCAAGTCATCGATATATACATGATTAGAGTAATTTTAACTCAATTTCCTTTCATTGAGTTAAACATTTAGGTCATTGGTGTTGTTTTTACAAGAATACGTGTGAAAATCCTATGATTTATTTTCACTAAATATCCAATCATATTTAGTGTAGTTATATTTTTCACACAAAATTATGTCATTGATTAATATTTATCTGAAGGATACAACCTTTATAAAGAAATTCATCTCAACTAACATTCCATTGAGTCTACATTATTGTTATACGCCAATTAAATTTTATTTGGTCTATATAATATAATTTAACATAGTATATCATGAATTAATTTATTCTCATGATATTATAATGTATTTAATACCTCAATTATTTGTATTTAAGCATCTCTCATTTGGTAGGGAACTCTAACTAAAATATTATTTTAAATGTTTTAATATTTTATTCTCTTAAATATTTTTCATTAATATCTATGTTTTAAAAATGGTTTTAAGGTTTTATTTATATATATAAACATTAATGTTTTAAAATTGAAATTTCTATTAAATTATTCAAAGTGTTATGGGACACTTTGATTCAAAGATCTATTTTAAACAGATTCCTGATAAATAGTGAGACCTTAAAATATTTTTACGAAAAAAGTATTTTTTTTCTCAAAGATTTTTACTGATCATTTTTAATTATATCAACATTATTTATGGGATATTATTCTTTATGGAGGTAGATTTATCTTCCATAATGTATTTATGGTTTCTTGTTTTTTTTTACTATGGATGTGTTATTTTTATACCATTCATGGTTTATGGATAAAGTATTGACATTTTTTATGCTAGTTTTAATACGAATTTTTATGTTATGTTTAAAACTTTTCATATAAGAAATGAATTGAAACTATTAAGTGACGAGTGGTTCCCTCTGTATCTCTTAGATTCCTCAGTAGGTCTCATGAGACAAACTAGTGTCTTGGAACAAGGCCTTGACAAAAATCCGAATTGTAGTCTTGGCACAATGCCTTGACTATGTGGTTTTGATGTCTGGCATTATGCATAACTTCATTATGAAAGTGGCTATGGATATTGCATGATATTATTGGACTAAAAATATCATTGTAAATAAGTAAATGGAATTATTTTATTATATCTTTTCCATATTATGATTATTTTTAGGTTTAAAAGGCTGTGGTTTTTGTCTTATATGTTGCCTTAAATGCTTATACTTATTTATGAATGTTTCGTCTATATTGTTATCCTTACTAAGAATCCAAGCTCACCCCTTTCTATGTTTTATTTTTCCCATGATGTGAAGAGGTATTTTATGGTAGAACTGTAGCGATAGGCTAAGGATATATGTGTTTTCAAAGGGGAAAAATTTTGTTTGATGTTCTTATTCAATGATGTAATGTAAAACTTATGAATGTATCTACTACTTCCATGGATACTGAACTGATCAGTCTTTCGGAACATTATTCCTTGTATCATTCCAATCTTATGTAATAATGCATCGACTCTGGGAAACTGGGTTTAGGGACTTATAATTGATATCATAGAAAGTTTAGTACAATCTATGGTAGCTAGATTTAGAAAAAATACTCTGATTAGGAAACACTAACCTAAGATAGACACTGGGGATTAGTACAGAAGAACATCCAAAAATTTCGGTATGTAAATATTATGTGGGTTATGAAGAAATAAATCTCTGTCTAGATATGAGCAGGTAGAGGCAGCTATGTCATAGATGTACCTAGGAGTGAAAACTATGACAAGGAGTTTCAGGCTTGACCTGCGGTATCCTGGTACACGAAAACGGTCCTTGCTGCACATTTGTTTATGACACTCCCAGGGGATATGCTTACGACAATTCACATTTTCATTACAATACGATTTGATGGATTTTAATATTAGATGAGAATAACTAATTGTGGTTATTTCTAAGGTGTATTAGATTGAAAATAAGGTGTTATGATATTCTCTAAAAGATTTTCTCACTCACACTGTTCTTTCTTGTGTTAGTCAATAGCATGATTCCAAGGAATACATAGTAACATTGAAGATGATGTAAAAGGTGGGAAAAATGTTGTAAATGAGCAACGAAATAGAATGTTGATTGAAGTAAAAGATATCGTGTTCATGTCAAATCATTTTTCTAAAAATATGATCGACAACATATATATTAACCGACTCTCAAACACAACAAAGAAGATAAAGGTGGTGAATGATAAGTGCTCCAGTAGTGGAGACCATAGAGAAAAGAAATATCATTTTCCATCATGCATGAAATGTTGAAGGAGACACCAAGTAAATTTTCACAAGGGAACAAATAATTTTTTTATGTGAGAAAAATCAGGAAATTAAGTAAATAATTTCCGAAGAAAAATAAAGAGTACTATAGAAGAAAATAAAAATTATCCTAATAATACATTTACAGTAATTTGTCATAAATATAGGGGAACTAGGAATTACCCAACAGAATTCCATATTCCATAGGAAAACCTCTTAGTAAATGAATAACCTTTGTTGAAATTAAGGGATGGAAAAACATTTAAATTTATTAGTGCTCTATGTTGATGGGATTACTTTGGAATAATTTTCGCTTTTATGTGTAACCTTACAATTTTTTATGTGAAAATTATATTTTATGAATAATTATCTTTTATATTGTGGATATAATTATAAATATCAATTTGGGTTTATATGATCCAAGATTTTGAGGCAGTTACAAGATATTAAATTTCGGGATGAAAATGTGAGGTATGAGATAACATTTGTGGAGAAATTTTGTTATGGTTATTTTGAAGAATTTCTCAAATTATGGGAATGTTATAAACTATTTTTTTTTGATAAAGAACAATAAGAAGAATGTCTGACAACCCGTCACGTCAGACAGAGTTGTGGGAAGAGAACCCACAAACTTTGTACGATTTGGATTTATCTCCTACCACTAAACTACATGAAGTGCCTGGTTAGTTTGACAAAAAATATTTGTTAAGTGATTTTATTGATCAATAATAAGTTGATTTTGGATCTTATGTCATATCAAATGGGTATCCTTAGTAGAGAAAAATTATTTGGTGATTAAGTGATAAATGTTATTTTGGAAGATGTTCGCTCTGTAGGAAAACATATATGCCTAAGGAAAATAGAATACCATGGGATTTGTTTTGAGGAGTAATGGTGGATTTTTCTCTATTTTTATAGTGTATTTATAATGATTTGGGTTATTTATAGATGTGATTAACCTACCATCTAGAATATGTGATTAAGTTAATTAATTTTATGTATGTGACTTTAAGAGTAGTCTATGTTATTTGGATGTAAAATTTAAAGTGAAAGACTACATAATAAATTTCTTCTATGTTTTGGGTTTCAATATTAGTTTGGATTATATTGAAGGATTATAAGGACACGTGTTTATTGAATGGTATTTATTGAACTTAGGGCATTGTTGGTTTAATTTTTCAAATTAAGATTAGTATTTCTTTCTCTAAAGGATTATCCTTTTTGGGAATAATATGATATTTTAGTAACCATTTTGGGATTGGATAATCTCTAATGATAAGGTAAATATATATTTTATCCTTTTTGAATCATGTGATTCTCTTGAAGTTGATTCTAGTGCTTCAAGTGTGACCAAGTCCTCTTGAATGCTCATCATTTGAATAAAAAGATGAGTTAGTGGTATAAATTTATTAAGGGATGAATCTCTACTTAAAAAGTAAGTATATATATTTATTTTGTTAGTTAATATAATAAATAATTCCTCAAATTTATGAAATTATACATAAAACAAAAAAATGTTGTCTGTCTGCTTTTTCTACATGGAAACTACTGACCGTTTATCCTATCACGGGTTTTTGGTTTTCTTATTGGTATCTTTCTCCTGATAATGTTTTCTATCAATATCCATAATAACATGACACTTAGTTTATCTTCAATATCCATGTTTTCATATATCAAATCCTAGTATGGGTTATCTCGGGTGACCTTTGTACCTCTCCTTCTTTCTTTTAAAGTGATTGTTTTATTGACTCTTTTTCTGATGTGGGACTTTCAATGAAGTTCTCAAGCCCAATTTAAAATAGCAAGGATTCAATTTCCGAACAGGGGAAAGAATGTGACATCCCAAGATTTCATAGTACGTTATCTTTTCAATGTAATTCAATAACTTCTGTTACACACAACACCGAGTTCGAGCGCACCATGACTTACCTAACTAGCCGTTAAAAAACATTTTTGATTAGTATTAATTTAATTTTGAATTTAATATACTCCATATAATTTTATAATATATATTATTTGTTTATTAGGCATAATATAAGAACAAATTCATTTTCTTATTTAAAATATGTATTTTTTAAAAAAATGAAAATTTACATCTTTTTAAAGAAACCCCTTTTAAAACCCTGTATTTGACACATTTATATATAAAATTTTATTCAATTAAGTTCAACATTAAAATCGAGGCTAAAATTTTAATTTTGATAAATTTTTTGTACATTTCTGATAACATTCATATTTTGAATAATTGTGAAAAATTATAAATTTTAATAAAAAAAAACTTTTTAAATCGAAATAATTTATTGTGTTAAATTATAAATTTGAATGGTTTTTAAGAATCATTAGATTATATTTTTATCATTTAATATAATTTAGGACATTAGATATAAATTCACATTTAAAATATATATAAACAACTGTTAATCTTTTGATAGTTATTATTTCTTTAAAACACGCATTTTGGTTTGACAACAGAAATTAATTTCAAATTAATTTATGCCACTTTTATGTTTTGAATTCGAAAAAATGGATTCCATATTTTGAATCAGGAGGTCCATATTTTGTAAATTGTAAACTTTTATATTTTATACATTATGAATATTTACATTAGTAAATATTTTATTTACCATGGTTAAAGGGCTAAATCCGGTAAATGAGGGTTAACAAAATATATTATAATAATATTAAATTACCCGAACATGTGTCATATTTCTATTGATTGATAAATTTCCAACCATATAATATATAAATACAAATATTCGTGGTAAATTTCCAACTATTTAACTAAGAGTTAAATCTAAAAGATAAGGTTAATATAGGGACGTAAACCTATCTAAAACCTATTGGTTGAGAGGTTTTTGACCCATACCCACTTCATCGTCCAAATAATTCATTTTTGATCTATTTGAAAACGAAAATTATTTTATTATAAAATAATATTTTAATCTTTTCCTAAAGTAACCCTCGCCTCTCTTATAAAAGGATACTTCACCTTCTCTAAATTTCACACATCCAAAGCCATTTGGATCGGCCAAACCCTAAAAAAATATTATTCCATCTTCTGTAAAATCATCCTAGATTTCATACCTTGGTCATAAATTCATCCTAATGAGCCCTTCTGATCAAATCAAAACGAAGAACCCAAAGAAGAGGTAAATATTTGATCACCTCTTTCAAGTTCTTTTCTTCTTTCACTTCTTCTTTCTTTGTTGTTTCCATTATAAAATAATAACTATAGTATATTCAATATAATGTGATGCTATTATAAAAATGGTACAACTATACTCATTATTCTATCGATTATATTAATGACAAAGTCACCATATTTGTGTACGTACGGCTTAACGTCTCCACATTGTGGTGTATTTGTTATTCAATACATTATTTTTTTGGATGGGTATAATAATGATGTATAATTGATTTAAATAATAAATATAACATGTTAATTATTATTTATATATGATATACCATCTATTTACACACTATTCTAATATCAGAAGACTGATACTGTCACTCATGTGTATGTATAGATTATCGTCTCCATGAACACGATGAGATTCATATCACCATCATAGCCATTCAAGAATAATACTCATTTGATGATAAAAAATGTTTAAGAATATAATATCATTCTGGATATGAATCAAATACATCCTATCCATAACAAAAACATCTTATGTAACAAAACATATAAAGGAAAATGAATGAATTAAAACCTGAAATGACAATAAGACTAAAATATTATTAACAAAGCAAAATTATAAGATAATATATTATATCATATTTATGTATATAGTTATTTTATAATTTAATAAAAATTATTTAACTATTATACCAGAGTTTAACATACCCTCATCCAGGGATAAATAAAAGGTAAGGGGTTTTTATCTCACTTTTATTCTCGTGAGATTCATGCTATATTTGACACTATTACCTTTTGTGGGGTGTATGTACTACCCATGATTGTATTTATTTCATAATATTCATTAATTTATGGTTATTAACATCATCATTTTATGATCCTTATTTCATGGGGTGTATGTTTCATAAGTTTCCAAATCGGAAAGGGAATTTCAAATTTCAATTTCCCCTCATTCAAATTTACGCAAACTTCATTGATTGCATTACTCCAATATTATGTGTGAAATAATTATTTATTTACTTATGTAGTAATTTCAACTCACCTTTGTGTGGAAATATTTTTGATACACAAAATCACTCTATTTAAAAATTCTCAATTCATCTATATAAACATGATAAGATTAATTTTAACTCAACTTCTATTCATTAAGTTAAACATCCAAATCCTTGGTGTTGTCTTCACAAGAATATGTGTGAATGTCAATTGATTGATTTACACTGAATATCCAATAACATTGAGTGTATTTATATTTTTCACACATAATTAAGTCATTGATGAATCCTTTACCTAAGGATATGACCATTATAAATTAATTCATCTCAACCTACATTCCATTTGGAATTATTTGTTGTTATATGCCAATTCATTTTTATTTGGTGTATATATTGTACTTTGACATAATATATCATGAAATCCTTTATTATCATGATATTATAAATTTTTTATTACCTCAATTATTTGTATTCAAGCGTCTTTCATTTGGTTAGAAACTGTAACTAAAAAATCATTTTAAATGATTTAAAATTTTATTCTCTAAAATATTTCTCATTAATATATATGTTTTAAAAATGGTTTAAAGTTTTTATTTATATATATGGACATTAATGTTTTAAAATTGGAATTCCTTTTAAATGATTTAAATTGGTATGGTAAAATTTTATTCAAAGACTTATTTTAAACTACTTCGTGATAAATAATGAGACGTATAAATATTTTCATGAAAAAGTGATATTTCTCTCATAGAATTTTACTGATCATTTTCAACTATGTCAGCATCCTTTACGATATATTATTCTTGATTGAGGATGATTTATATTTTACACTTTATTTAAGGTTTAGTGATATGATTGACTGTGGATGTGTTATTTTTATAAAATTCATGGTTTATGAATAATGTATTGAAATTTATTTTTCTAGTTCTAATACGAGTGTCTATGCTATGTTTATACCTTTTCATATAAGGAATGCATTAGACTAAGTAAGTGATGGGTGGAGCCTGCTATATCTCCTCGAGGCATCGGTAGGTCTCATGAGACAAATTAGTGTCTTGTCAAAATACCTTGACAAAAATTTTATTTGTAGTCTTGGCACATGGCCTTGACTATGTGGTTATGAAGTCTGGAATTATGCATTCAATCGTTATGAAATGGGAAATTGATATTGTATGTGATTATTCAACTAGTAGAATACCCATGTGAATAATTAAAGGGATTTATTTTATTGTATTATTTACATATTATGGTGATGTGTATGTCTAAAAGGCTTTTGTTTTAGTCTTATACATTTCCTTAAATGTTTATGCTTATTTATGAAAATTGACTACGTATTGTTATCCTTACTGAGCATATGAGTTCATCCCTTTCTACGTTTTATTTTTTCCAGGATGTGAAGAAGTATTTTACGTTTAACCTGCAGGGATAGGATAAGTATATAAGTGTGTTCAAAGGGAAAAAAATTTTGTTGTTCTTTTATTCGATGATGTAATGTAAAACTTATTAATGTATCTAGTACTTCGAAAGATACTAAACTGGTCGGTCTTTCAATACATGATTCATGGTATCATGAAAATGTTATGTGATAATACACCGATACTAGGTAACTTGGGTCATGGAATTAAAAATTCACATAGTAAAAAATAAAATCCATGTTATTGATTAATAGTATTGGTGGTATATAATTCAGTGATAAAATACATTACACATAGCTAAAAACCATACTTATATATAGGTCATGGTTGAACCCCTTGTGTTATAATGATTGATTAAACCATTTAGTATATCCCCTCGAAGTTGTAAATCATATTTATGGACATGGTGATATGGGTACATCATACATATTAGTTTTATGTGTATATTTATGTTTTATAGCTAAAATTTAGAATAAAAGTTATTTTTCATTGATTTAATTGAATATTTCAATTGATGATTTTCTTAGATTTTTTTATTATAGATTAAAAAGTGTTATGAAATCCCTTAGAATGTTATTAATTATTATGATAATTAAATTAGGGATTCAATTTTAATGGATTTAAATATGATATCACATCCAATTGTGTTTTTATCAAAACATTTCTCGCATAGAAATATGGTTAATCATA
This sequence comes from Viscum album, assembly GCA_963277665.1. Lineage (NCBI taxonomy): Eukaryota > Viridiplantae > Streptophyta > Magnoliopsida > Santalales > Viscaceae > Viscum > Viscum album. Next base: position 1,685,316,719 of record OY728146.1, read on the forward strand.
GAGTCTCATTCAAAATCAATATAATTTTAAATAATAATTTATCTTTTGATATGTTTTATTAAAATAATTTTTTCCCATTAATATAATATCATGTCACTGTATAAATTATTTTATTATTAGTAATTTCATTTGATATTTTAATATGATAACATTAGTGAAATGAAAATTATTTCCATTGATATAGTAAATGATAAAATTGAGAATTTAATTAATATAAGAGATCATAAAAATATTATAAAATGTAGAATTACCATTTACATGGACTAATGATAATAATCAAATGGGAATATATCATGTGATTATGGTTTTTATATGTTTATAAAAAATCATCTGAGAAAAATATTAGAAAATTATTTAAATTATCTCTATGGTTTATTAGGTCATTTTAGGTATTCAATCACATTAGTGATGTTTCCTATCAATTGTAACATTCGTCATAGAGAAATAGGGTTGATAGAGTTTTCCATATGTCTCCTAATTATAAATATATCCATGATCCACTTTATGTGATTTATTTTTAATATCATGATGTTTATAATGGTGAATATTATTTGATAACACTATATATATTCAATATAATTAATAGAAAACATTGCATGGATAATTCATTCCATTTATTAAATAACGGTAGAAGCATGTTAGTTGAGATGAATTTAATTCCAAGGAACAATCCTATAATAGTGTTTACTATTTGATGTTTATTATTTTAATTTTCATATATTTTGTAATATATTTATTTATAATGATCAATTAATGTAAATTGATTGTAATTTATTATTATTGTTTAATGAAATATATATTTCATGGTCTTCCTCAATGAAAAGTTTCTAAATAGTATTTAATCGAGATAATAATAAATTATATTATTTAAATATATATATATTTAGTGTTATATTTTATTATAATCATTGAGGTAACTTTTGAGTTTGATTTGGTTTGTTAACATTATTACATGAGTGTGGGGAAAAATCTTCTTATTTTTTGAAATGGGGAGAGGTATTATTAGGAATGATTTCATGGTTTTAAATCTAGTAAAAATGATCTATATTCATGGATTTTGAAACTTTTGGGGTGATATCTAATGCATGTTATGGTTTAATAGTTATAAAATACATTCACTCTTACAATTTTCAGACATTAATAAATTTACAATTTTATAACATGGTTGTTGATATTAATCATATAACATCCCAGGTAAATAAAGAATATTACACTTTCATATTTATTAATATTTTTGAATTAAATATTAATTTTACTTTAAAGAGGAATTTATGTTTGATGGCTTGCCCGATACGCAATAACATGTTTCATTGAAAACTTACATTTCACACTAATAATATAATAATATTATTTTAAATGGTAGTTAATGTCTTTCCATTTTATTGTAAGGAATGAATATAAATTACTAAAATATGATTATACATGTTTTTTATATTTTTTTACATTTATCCAATAAAATATAGGGGCTTAAAATGTGAATGAATCAGATTTTAAATACAAATAATCTAATATTCTTTAAAAGGTCCATTTACCGCCTTTTAATGGAGAACCCTCATTAAATATAGTTTTCATCACTTTTATATGATATATTTAAAAAAATTAATTCTTATATAGAATTGAGACATCAAAATTTACTTTGTATGAAATTTAGGTATTTTGCTGATAAAATTCTTTTTTAATGAATAGTAAAAAATACTGTATTTTAGTTCAAACTTCTTTTTAATATAATTTATTTATAAGGATATATTATCTTTTTAATTGGTTTTACATTGTAATTATATTATTTTTTTATTATTTAATCTAATTTTGGTCATTGTTTGTAATTTCATTTTAAAATTGGACATAAATATGTGCCAATCTTTTGATTGTTATTATTTCTTAAAAACGTGATTTTTATTTTGACTGTTGGAATTAATTTTAAATTATCTTATGTCACTTATATGTTTTTAATTTGAAAAAATTGATTCAATATTTAGAATCAGGAGGTCCATATTGTTTAAATAGGTAACATTTTTTTAGAATTTATGAATATTTTCTTCAGTAAAAATTTTATTTACCATGGTTAAACGGTAAATCTGGTAAAAATGGGTAAATAAATATTGTTATAATAATATAAAAGTATCCTAAAATGTGTCAAAATTATTTTTTTTTATTCATTTCCAACCATGGTTATTCTTGGGTCGATTTTGGGACCCCATAGAGCCACTTGGGAGTGATAATGATACTTTATTTTAATTAACTTAAAGTAATGGAAAAAATGACATAAACAAATATCTTTTAGTAAAATAATTTTTACATAGAGTTATATAAGTTATCTCTTAGAATATAAATATTAATTTGAAATCTAAATAAATTTCCTATATCATGATATTTTTTTATAATTTTTAGACATAAAAAATATAAAATTATTTATGACACAATAATGACGCAGGGTTTACCTCATTAATGAATGATTTAAATAAATAAGATTATAAATACTAAAACAATAACCCAAACCAGTCCAATTATTATTGTATGATTTTATTTCAAACATGAGTCATATTATTTTATACTTTAATGATATTGGGACCTTTTGAAACAAGATATATGTTTATAACAAAATAATTGTTTCAAACTTTCCTAAAGAGCCCCTCCTCCCCCATATAAAAGGACACCAATTCTATCCCACTTATAACACCTCTTAGGACCCATATATCATCCAAAACCTAACTAAATAAGCTCCCCAAACCTCTCTACACCTCATATAAGCCTTAACATAGGTATAATTCACTTCAAGTAAACCTTTTGGTTCAAACAAAATGGAGATACCTGATTTAAACGTAACGACTTCTTTTATGTTCTTTTCATTTATTTTACTTATCCAACCCCCTAAACAATTTTTATTCATTAATTTTATAAAAATAAATGTATCCTTAATATACTATGTAGTTTTTATGAGATGTTTTTGAACTACACATACACACAACTCCATCTAATGGATATGAAAAAACAGTTTCTGTGGATGGCGAACTACTACCTCACGAAACGATGATTATTCAAATATCTCCAACTACCTCTCATGGTGTAAATTATGATGTAAATTTGTTTATATATGATAGATATCATTTTTATGTTTTCATTATGCTTCATTATTTTTCATTTACAGCATACCTTTATGGATCCATAATGGGTAAATGAGATAATTTCATTTGAGGAAGTGCAAACTACCGCCCCCTCAAAGTGATATGTCTCATTCAAGCCTTATGTGGGACGTATAAAAGATTGAGTTAATAAAATTATATATGATATTATACTATAATAATAATATACCAATGTATAATTTTGTTTTCATTTAATTAAAATACGAAATATAAATGAAAGTAGCGTTCATGCGCACGTACGGCTTACTGTCTCCATGAACAGTGCATTTCATTTCTTATGTCCAAAATTTTATGTACTTTTATAAATACAATATATATACTGGATATATATTATATATATTATAACTATATCAGGAATATCATTCTGGAGATAATGTAATTTAAACCACATTAACAATTTATAATTATAACAAATTCGTTTTTAACTCTCATTCCCAACATCGAAAAAATGTCTCATATGAACTCAAATAATTAACTAAATGTTATTGAAAGGTAATAAGTGATATAAAAAGAATAATAAACATGAAAAATATTCTTAATCAATTATAAATTAACTTATGTTTAATATTACAAAAATTAAAGAATGAACGGGTCAAATCGGACACGAGGTAAGGGACTCCATCTCAATCTCCTTTCAATTAGGCATATTTTGTTTTATACATGAATTTCCCTTATATGGTATATAAACACCTTTTAATTTTCATTTCGTTCAATGGAAATATTTTTCAATGAAGAGTTTTACTAAACAACAACAAAAAGAATGTTTTAACGTAAGCGGTAACAATGACCATTTTTGCCAACTTGAGTATTATTTAATCTTCAGCTTCCTTAACAAGCCGTAATGTTTTTAAAAAGAAAATAAATTCCATATAATATTTTAAATATTTTGGTATTGATAATGGTTTTGATAATGGATTTTTATGTCAATATATTTAACTGATATATTTTGATTGATATGTGGAAATGTTATCTTTCCATTATATTTGTTTTATGCGTTATGATTTTATAATGGTACTTGGACATTTGACGGGTGGTTATGGGAAAAACCAAATAACGGGTGCTGCCATGATAAACTTGGACAAGTGGTTATGTAATAACCTCCAATTAATTGGGTATGTAATTTGGCCTTATGGTAATTCTATTTAGTGATATGTGTGGAAGTCGACCATATGGTTATTCAATATAAGTATTTTTATGTACCAAGTTACCTTTATATATTATGTGGTATTTCTATGAGTTTTATGGTAATATATTGGTTACAAAATGGTAATCAATGATCTTTTATTCAGTTAAGAGTATTTACTACTTCATTAAGGTGAAAGGTATTACTTATGATAGGGTATTCATGTTTTACTTGTTGTTTTCAAAAAACTAATAGTTTTCCTTCTTTGTATATCCCTTAATGATCTTTTTATGCTCATAATAAGTTTTTGTAAAGTTTTTCACATGACATAAAGTGGATTAGGGTCAAAGATGGGATCAAGGAAATGTTATGTTGTCTAAAACATGGAACTAGACATGACTCTTTTTTGCAATGAGTTTTTATTTTATAAAAAAATGGAAACTGAGTAGATTTGTATACTTTGTAATTTTTGAGATGAAATGAAATAGTTATGGCCTAACTCTCTAAAAATATAATCCTGAAATGATCCTCAATGTGAATTATTTATTTAATTCAAGATTATGTAATGTTTTAAGGTCGGCTCTTGTAGTTGTTATCAGAGGTTGGTTTAGAAAACCTTAGGTTTTAGAATACTGTTAAATTAATTTATGGTAAGATTAAAATGATATACCATTTAAAGAGTACCATGTTCCTTCACCTAATATATTTATGTGTTCAAAATGGTTTTTCGCAGAGGAAACATGGTACTTATGTTGGGAAGGCATACCAAGGATAATAACCTTCCCAATTAGCATCCTGAGGTGGTCTGAATTAGAACTGAACAGTTTGATGCAACGATGGCATAGTGGACTCCGGAAATTAATGTTGGTGGTATCCATACACGATATCAGCTTGAAAAACCACTGAGGAACATGTCAGTAGTGGAGCATTTCATGAGGCAGTAACCCCCATCATTTAGAGGTTCATCTGACCTTGTTCTAGCTGAAGGGTGGATTAAATAACTAGAGAAGATTTTGGATGTCATGGGGTGTTAAGAACACAAAAAGGTCACCCTCATTGCATACTGTTTTGAAGGTGATGTTGATCAGTGGTGGTCGATTGTGAAAAATATCAAGGATAGTGAGGAGATTGATTCACTTTTTTTTGATGAATTCAAATGTGATTTTCATGAGATATATTTTCCTATGGTGGTTTATCTTAGGATGGAAAAACAGTTCTTAGAATTTTGGTAGGAGGATGACTCAGTGGCTTCTTATGAAGTAAAATTCACTCAACTGGAAAGTGGTGCTCCAAATTTCATCCAAGATCTTGATAGTATGAAAAAACAACTTTACTTAGTACTGAAGCCGAAAAGGTAGAAATCGAGTTTTATAATAATCAGGTGTTCTAAGAGAGAAAAACAAAAGAAGTGGTCAAATTTGCGGGCAAAGGGAAATAATTCATCTAAAAACACTGGAGGTATGAAAATTAAATATCCATCTTGTGAGAAGTGCTGTAAAAATCAGCTAGGAGAATGTTTTTCAAACTCTGTAAAGTGCTTATTTTATGGTAAGTCTGGTCATATTGCTCATAACTGTAAAGAAGATGATCATACAGGCAATGAAAACACAACGGTTTGATGTTTTATGTGCAATTAAATGGGTCATTATGAAAATTAGTGTCCAAATAAGAACTCAACTGAGGTAAAGAAGCCAGACTACATGCAGAATGTGGTTGTGAAATCCATTGCAACTACTTCAATATATTTTGATCCATCGAAAGAATTAGTATCAGGTACACTGTTTGTTTGTCCAGATTATGAAAACGTGCTATTTGATTTAGGGTCTACAAATTATTTAATTTCTTAGAAGTTTTCTAGTAAATTGGGAATTCAATATCATGATAAGAATCCTAAACATATGGTAAAAACACCTAGAGTAAATGATGATACAAAAAGAAAACATAAGAACCTTCATGTCCTTTTGTATGGAGAGAATCTTCTTACAAACCTTATTGTTTTACCTCTAGTAGAGTTTGATGTTATTTTTGGGTATGGATTGAATTTCTATTTATTATGCTAAGATAGACTGTAAAGATAAAGAGGTTTTTTTAGAAAGAATTTCAGTTTGTGTACAATAATGAACCCTTATTTTTTATAACATATTAGGAAGTTGAGAAACTAGTAAAATTTGGAAATGAATGTTACCTTGCACATGATTTTTAAAACAAAGAAACTATCCAAATTAATGATGTTCTAGTTGTAAATGAGTATCTTGACGTTTTTTCTGATGAGTTTCCTCGTATTATACATGATCATGATGATTATTTTACTATTGAGTTTTTTCCTGATGCTAAGCCAATTTCAAAACCCCCTTATCAAATTGCTCAAATTGATCTTTTAGAGTTAAAGAAGAAATTACAGGAGTTGTTAGATAAAGTATTCATTCAACCAAGAACATAACCATGGGGTTCCCTTGTCTAGTTTGTTAAAAATAAATATGGTTCATTGTTAATTTTTATTGATTATAGATAATTGAATAAAATCACTATTAAGATCTAGTATCCTTTGGTTCATATCGATGATTTGTTTGCTTAGCTCCAGGGAGCCCAGTTTTTTTTGAATATTGACATGACGTCCGGGTACCATCAGTTGTAAGTAATGGAAGAATAAATTCTAAAGACCGTGTTTCATACTACATATGGAATTTATGAATTTGTAGTTATGCCTTTTTTTCTAACTAATGCACCTATTGTATTCATGGATCTTATGAAAATAATTTTCCGTGAGTTTTTAGATAAGTTTTTTCTTGTATTTAATGATGATATTGTGATTTATTCCAAACGTAAAGAGTAACAAGAAAGTTATTTAAGGGTCACCTTGCAAACCATAAAAAAAATAAACCTTTTTGGGAATTCAGAAAGTGTGAGTTTTGGATACATCAAATTTCATTCCATGATCACATTATTTTAAAAAAGGAATAATTGTTGATCCTTCTAAAAGAATAGTTTTTGAATAATGTCTGACACCCACTAATATAATCGAGATCTGTTGTTTTCTTGGTTTTGTAGGTTATCACCTGATGTTTGTTGAGAATATTTCATGGTCAACTAGTCCAATAAATATATTAACTCGAAAAGGTGTTAAGTTCATCTCGGTAAAAGAATGTGATGATTTTTTTCACGAATTGAAAAAAAGTTTAGTGAATGCTACATTTTTGGAACTGCCTTCCAGAGACGGTGAATTTTTTATCTACAGTGATGCTTCGTTGAAAGATCATGGTTGTGTCCTTCTGTAGAATGATCAGGTAATTTCTTATTCTTCACGTAAGTTGAAACCTCATTAGTTAAATTACCCTGCACATGATTTATAATTAGCTGTTGTTGCTTTTTCATTTAAAATTTGGAGGCATCATCTGTATGGAGTAAATTATGGAATATATACTTGTCACAAAATGTTTAATTATATATTCACTCATAAGTTATTAAAAATTATATAAAGGCGATGGATGGAATTAATCAAGTATTATGATTGCACGATCTGTTACCATCTAAGAAAGGAAAATAAAGTGGATGATACTTTGAGTCAAAGAAGTAATGCAACATTAACCATGCTACTTTTGGAATGAGATCCTTTGGTTTTGGATTTGATGAACATTGGTATAGAAGTTATTGGAGCAGGAAATTCCTGTATTTTATGTTATTTGTCAGTGAAATCATCTTTATTAGATAGAATAAATAAATCTCAGAAAAAAGATAATGAGTTACAAAAAAAGGTAGAGTTAGTTTATAAGGGTGTGTTTCCAGAATTTAACATTGACAATAATTGTGTTTTTTGGATTGGGAAAATATTATGCGTTCCTTGTGATTCATAGTTGAAGATTAAGTTGTTATGTGGAGATCATAGTTCTCCATTTTTTGTTCATCCTGGAAGTACTAAGATGTACATAGATATTCGATAGTATTACTGGTGGGATGGAATGAAAAGAGATATTTCTAACTGTATTTTGAAGTGTTTGACTTTTCAACAGGTTAAAGCAGAGCGGAAGTTACCGAAAGGAATGCTTCAGTATTTATTGGTTCCAGTGTGGAAATGGGAAAATATATCCATGGAATATGTTGTTGGTTTACCAAATACATCTCGATGTAATAATTCAATTTGGTTTATTGTTTATTGATAGATTAAATCTTCTCATTTCCTTCATATTCAAGATACATTTTCTCTAGATCAAATTTATCGGTTGTATGTTAAAGAGATAGTCAAGTTGCATGGTGTTACCCACTCCATTGTATCTGATCATGATCTCAGGTTTACTTCTTACTTTTGGAAAGGCCTTGAAAAGTAATTTGGTAATGAAGTTAATTTTAGTACATCTTCTCCTCCTCAATCAGATTGGTAGTCATAACAAACAATTCAAACCTAGGAAGATTTTTTATGCGCTTGTTCTCTGGATTACCAGGGAAGTTTGTACCAATATCTTCCTTTGGTTGAATTTTCATATAATAATATTTTTCATAAAATTATACAGATGGCTAAATTTGAGGCATTATATGGGAATTAGTGTCAAACTCCAACATTTTGGGATGAAGTAGGTGAATGGAAACTAATGGGACCATAATTGGTAGAAGATATGGTAGTGAATGATCTGTGGATTCAGATGCACATGAGAAGATTTCAGAGCAAGCAAAAAAATTATGCTTATAATTGGTGGAACGATCTTCCATTTGAGGTGGGTGACCATGTCATTCTTAATGTTTCTCCACAGAAATGTGTGATGTGTTTTTGGAAAGAAGGGAATGTTGATTTCGATGATCACTTGACACAACAAAATCCTGGAGAAGGTTGGATCAGTTTCCTACATATTGTCCTTACCTCCATGTTTATCATAGGTACACAATGTTTTTCATATTTCATGGTGGAGAAAGTATATTCCAGATCCATCTCATGTTTTGAGCCCAAAGGTAGTTCAGTTAGAAGAGAATATCTCTTATGAGGAATAACCAGTTCAGATTCTTTATCGAAGAGAGAATGTGTTGCGGAATAAGGTAATTCATCGGGTAATGTTTTTAGTGGAAATACCATATTGATGAAGAGCCAACATGGGAATCTGAAAATACTATGAGGGATAAATACCCCCACATATTTGATAAGTGAATAAAAATTGTGAGAACAGAATTTCCAAAAGGTGGAATGATGTAACATCCCAGGTAAATAATGACTAGTACATTTTCATATTTATTAATAATTTTTAATTAAATATAAATTTTACTTTAAATAGGATGCTATGTTCTATGGCTTACCTGATACACAACAATGGGTTTCTTTGAAATCTTACATTGCACAGTAATACAATAATAATATTATTTTAAATGGTATTTAATTCCTAGTCGTTGTATTGGTGGGAATGAATAGAACTAACTAAAATAATATTATACAAGTTTGTTAAATGTTTTTCCTTTTATCCAATAAAATTTAGAGTCTTCAAATGAGAATGAATCTAATTTTAAGCACAAATACTCTAATATTCATTAAAAAATCGATTTACCACCATTTAATGGAAATACATCATTAAATATAGTTTTTGTCACTTTTATATGTTCTATTTGACAAAATATAATTATTATTTAGAATAGGAACATCAAAAATTACTTTGGAAAAAATTTTGGTATTTTTCTGATAAAATTCATTTTTAATTAATAGTGAAAATGTTGTAATTTAATTCAAAACAAAAATTTAATCTAATTTATTTATAAGGTTATATTATATTTATAATTTTTTAAAAAGCTTAATTATATTATGTTTTTACTATTTAACCCAATTTTGGTTGTTAGAAATAATTTAACATTAAAATTTGACATAAATAAGTGTCAATATTTTGATAGTTATTATTTATTAAAAACACGCTTTTTGTTCTGACAGTGGCAATTGATTTTAATTTAATTTTTTCCACTTATGTGTTTTTAATTTGAAAATATAGATTCTATATTTGGAATTCGGAGGTAAAAATTGTGTAAATAGGTAACTTTTACTATTAGTCACTATAAATATTTATTTCCGTGAAATTTTTATTTACCATGGTTAAATGGTAAATATGCTAAAAAAGGTAAACAAATATTAGTATAATAATATTATATTATCCTAACATGTGTCCTAATCCTATTTGGTTGTATATTTCCGACCATTGACATCCTTGGGTCGATTTTGGAACCCCATAGAGCCACGTTGGAGTGATAATGACACTTTATTTTAATTAACTTAAAGTAAAGGAAAAAATGGCATAAACAAATATCTTTAAGTAAATCAATTTTTACATCGGGTGATATAAGTTATCTCTTAAACTATAAATATTAATTTTACGGATAACAATTTTTCTTAAATCATGACGTTTTTTTATAATTTTAATACATCAAATAAATTAAATTATTTATGACACAATAATGATGCAGTGTTTCCCTCATTAATAAATGATTTAAATATATAAGATTATAAATACTAAAATAATATCCAAAACATGTCCACTTTTTATTGAATGATTTAATTTCGAACATGAGTCATCTTATATTCAACATTAATGATTTATGGACCTTTTGAAAATGAATATAAGTTTATAATAAAATAATTCTTTCAAACTTTCCTAAAGAGATCCTCCTCTCCCTTATAAAAGGACACCACTTATAAATCATTCCTCACACCTATCAAGCCCATTATATCATCCAAACTCTACCAAAATAAGCTCACCAAACCCATCTCCTCATCCTTGATGCCTTACCTTAGGCAGAAGGCACTACAAGAAAATCATTTGGTTCAAACAAAAAGGAGATACTCGATTTAAAGGTAACATATTCTATTAAGTTCTTTTAATTCATTTTACTTACCCAAACCCCTAAACTATTATTATTAATTTCATTTATAACAACACTAGTATCGTAAATATAATATTTTTTGGTCATTAGAATGATTTGAACTACACTTACTCACACCACCATCTAATGGATATGAACATACCATTTCTGTAGACGATGAACTACTGCATCATGAAATGATGATTATTCAAAAACCTCTAACAACCTCTCATGGTAGACATTATGATGAAATTTTATTTATATTATATATATATTATGTTTATGTTTTCATTGTGCTTCATAATTTTTCATTTATTTAATTCCTTTATGGTTTCCATAAGGGCTAAATGCGATAATTTTATTTGAGGAAGTGCGGACTACCACCCCCTCAAAGTGATATGAATTGTTCATGCCTTATCTCAGACGTATAAAGAATGGAGTTAATGAAATTATATATGATATTATACTTGAATTATAATATACCTATGTGGAATTATTTTTTCATTCCATTAAAATACAAAATATAAATGAAAGCAGCATTCATGCAAGCATACGGCTTACCGTCTCCAGGAACGGTGCATTTCATTTATTATCTCCAAATGTAATATACTATTATAAATAAATATTTATACTCGATATATAAGATATATATTATATCACAATCATGAATATCAATCTGGAGATAATTGAATTTTGACCACATGAACAATTTATAATTATAACAAATTCATTTTTAACTCATGTTCTGAACATCGACAAGATGTCTGATATGAATTCAAATAAATAACTAAATGTTATGGGAAGGTAATAAGTGATAAAAAAGGAATAATAATCATGATAAAGGATCTTAAGAAATTATAAATTTACTTATTTTTATTATTCATGTAATTAAAGAATGAACAGGTCAAATTGGACATGAGGTAAGGGACTTCGTCTCAATCTCCTTTCAATGATACATATTTTGTTTTATACATGACTTTATCTTTTACAGTATATAAGCTCCTTTGAATTTTCATTTCATTCAATGGGAATATTTTTCTACGAGGATTTTTATTAAATGCCAAAAAAGTATGTTTTAATGTAAGTAATGACAATATCCTTTTCGGTTTCCATGAGTATTATTTTATATTTGGATTTCTAAGAAAGCTGTTATGTTTCTAAAAGGAAAATAAATACCATATACACTTTTAGATATTTTGTTGTTGAAAATGGTTTTGACAATAGATTTTTTATGTCAATATTTTTAAATGATATATTGTAATTGAAATGTTTAAATGTTGTCTTTCCTTTATATTTGTTTTATGTGTTATGATTTTATAATGGTAATTTGGAATTTGATGGGTGGATACGTGATAAACCAAATTACAGGTGGGGTCATGATAAACTATGATGGGTGGTTACATTATATTCTCTATTTCATTGGGTATGGAAGTTGGTCGTATGGCTTTTCCACTTAGTGATATGGGTAGAAGTCGACTGTATGGTTATTCCATCTAAGAATGTTTATGTCCCAAGTTACCTTTATATGTTATGTGGTATTTCTAAGGGTTTTATGGTAATATTTTGGTTACAAAAAGGTAATAAATGATCTATCATTAAGTGAAGAGTATTTACTACTTCATAAATGTGAAAAGTTTTATATATGATCGGGTATTCATGGTTTACAAGTTGTTTAGAAAACTAACATTTTTCTTTCTTTGTGTATCCCTTACTGAGCTTTTTATGCTCAGACCACGATTTTGAAATGTTTTCACAGGACATAAAGAGGAATATGGTCTAGGATGGGATCAATGAAAATTAATCCTATCTAAAACATGGAACTAGACATAAATTTTTTTTTCAAAGAGTTTTTCTTTTATGAAAAAATGGAATCTGAGTAGAAGTGTATACTTTGTAATTTTTGAGATGAAATGTAATAGTTATGGACCAAATCTCTAAAAATCCAAACCTAAAAATATCCTCAATATGAATTATTCATTTAATTCATAATTATGTAATGTCTTAATTTGGGGTCTTTATAAATCATATTAATCATTAACATATATTAATGTTATTTCATTAAGATAAAATAACCAATAAAAACTTATTTAACTACAGTAATCATCCCGGAATAACCAATTTAACCATTAAGATTTCATTCTTATAGAATTGGAAGGTCAATTCCATGATTTTATAGATCATTTGTGTCAATGTTTGATTTATTGTTTGATAAATTTGAAGGATTTGTAAGAATAAACCAAAAATTTGTCTCCATTTTTAATATCATGGGAGAATAAAATAAATAGAATTTATATCTTCATTGGGGTCTGTCATAAAAAATATTTTATGTTTTTTGGTTTCTTAAATTAATATATTTCAATCCTCGATGATGAGTGTTTGATAGAAAAATATGATATGAATGAAATTTTTATTGGCCTATCGTTGATGAATTTTTTTAGATTCACTTTTTTGTACAAATATAAAATCATGAATCTAATGCAATTGAATCTACCAATATTCATTTAATTCAATGTGACTAAATCATGATTACATAATTGTGATGGTTTAATAAATGTTGATTTTTCAAATAATTAAATCAAATTCAATAATGAATGAAAAGAAACTACACGGATTTTATGTAATATTATTTCCTATGATATGTAATATAATATATTTTTTTACCATCTTTACAAATACAATATTATTTACACAAAATATGATATGAATTAATATATAGATTATTTTTAATTTTTAATTGACATATAAATACATGGAATATTATTGAATGTTTAATTCAAGAAGTTTTTATTTTTAAAAGATTAATATTAAAGAAGTTTAATATATAAATTAATAAATGATTTTTAATTTTTTTTTAAATAAAACAAAATGGTTTATTGAAATATAATCAATTATAGTGAAAAAATTTAACTCACAAAAATAATATAATATGATGTGTGTTTCAATTATTATAAAATTGATAAATTATATATTAGTTTTTAGATAAAATATGTGAGGAGGTTATTATGTTTTTATATTTGATGTTTAGGTATAATAATAATTTAAATAATTGAGGCTCAGTTTTATTTGAAAATGGTGATGCTGGTAATGATATTCATATTATAATTTTTTATAATTATTTTACTATTATTTTTTTGATATTTAATTTATAATGAATTTGTAATTTGTCGTCCAAATCAATATTTTATTGTTGTTTACATTATTTCATCATGTGACCCTCCCCATATGATAGTAGTTTCCAACTCGCAGTGAGGGTATCAATGGTACAACTAGGATACTATAATATTAATGTCAATATATAAACTCTTGAATAATAATAGGAGTGAATAATAACAAAAAAAAGGTATAGTGGAAGTATATAATAATATATTCAATATCATAATGAATTTAAGGTATCGCATTGTTATATAAGAAATAGACAACATACATCCAAAGTGGTAGTTGGATTTTCTAGCTTGGTTAACCATTATATTGGGAGTATGTTAGACCAATGATGGTAATGAAGAGAGAATTAGACATTGGGTACATGTATGAAAATAATGTGTCCTAACTCGGTGATAGGATGAGGTATGAGGGACTTATCATTTGACCTGTAATAAGTACAGGGTATAAGGGCCTTTCAGTAAGTCTCATGATAGATATTGGATATAACAAGCATGTGTCCCACCTAAAGGCATGTTTTCCATGTTGATATTAGAAAAATATGGAGTCTATGTGCCTAACCCATGATCTTTTCTTCGGTTATGAATTTCCCTATGGAATTGAATCGAATAATGTGTAGTTAGGTTTTGTGGTTTCTTGGTTTTTTCAAGATCCCGTGTTACCTTATTGATTGTTAGTTTCTTAAGTAATTCATATTTTATTGAGATGAAACTCTTATTTACATGAAATTATGTTAAGGATGAATTGGTGGTGTCCTATTGGGTCTATATTCACTCTCAACATGGGATTCTCAGTGTATGATCATACTTCACGGCCATGTATCAAGGGAAGTGAAATGGGCCTTTTTCAGGCAGTTGAGTTGGTTGCATATGGTGATTGATGTGATGATGCGTTCAAATCCATTTTTTTCTATTTTTCAAATTCTTATCTTTTTTATCTCATCACATTGGGTTGATCAACCACTTTGGTAGTCCTTAGTTTGTTACATTTATAACTATATGATACCTAATATTCCATTTGATATAGAATTTTTTTATTATTTAGTTCTATTATCCTATTTAGGGGTTTTATTATCAACTATTATCATTCTACTATTTGGTCATATATATAAAAAATATAATATCTTCATTTTATTATTCAGAACCATTCTATTAGTCTGGAACATCTTGAATGTAGGGAGATAGGGATTTATCTTTGTAGCTCAATATCCTAGAATAGGTGATTCAGGTGGGGTGTAATAAAGTGGTATCAAAAGGATGTTTCTATCGTTGGAACGAAATCACCATATTCATAATAGTGACTTGAATAACCTCATGAAGAGCTTCTTATATAGAATATGGTTCAGAATAGCAGTGATACTATGAATAATACAATCAAGAGACAATATGGTATGCGTAAAAATCCAAATATCATTATAATAATAAGAGGGGATAATAAACTATATAGTCACAATGAAAATAAATAATAAAAAGTTACATATCATATGTAATTCCATGTATCATAGATAAATGCTAGTAATTAAATAGGGAACCCTGAAGTGGTACATCAATCCAATGTTATAAGACAAGAATGATAATAATAAAAACTACAAGAAATGTCCAATTTCAATCCCAAAATCACCTCGGTCACCAAACTCCACCTCCTCAACCACCTATCAAGGGCCCCATTCCCATCCCTAGACCTCAGATCATATGTTTTGTACATTCATTGAGATGCCCATGTATGGTTTGAGTATACACCTAGTAGGATACCACCAATTTTTCCTTAATATAAATTCACATGGACAAGAGGTTTATACCATGATAATAAGTAAATAGAAAACTAGGTGAAAATAAATAGTGATGTCATGACCCGACCTCGAGGATCGTGCCGTGACTACCCCAAGTCCGCCTTCCATAGGCTAGGGGCTGGTGACAAGCACCAAAAGGCGTACATCCCTATAACAGGGAAGTCATTGCCTTTATAAAACGTAAACACATTCAACCAGAGTACAAGCGGAAGAAAACTCTATGTAAAACTGAAAAACAAAAATAATGTTCAAGTAAGTTGCCGGAAATACAATCCCAACTGTAAAGTACAAGGTAAAAGAAAAAACAGCTGGAAGGTGACAAGCATCTCTTGGATCGTCCACCACGTATCCTACCTGAAGGGTAGGTACAGATAGCCTCCTTAGTGCCCTCATCCATCAACCTCCTCTGGGTTCCGAATCATCGTGAGGTCCACCTCCGGGTACCGACTCATCATGAGGTCCACCTCCAGGTGTCGTCCAGTCCTCATACACTCGGCCTTCGTCAGCGCTGTCCATCGTCTGCATCCAACACAACGAGGTGCGGGCATAGCTCGTGTAACGGTGAGTATAATGATACTCAGTAGGGACCCCGAGGCCCTCAAGGTATCACTAAATCCAACAAGGATAAAACACAAAGAAATATATCAATATATAACCTTTACATAGGTATATGACCATACATATACCAATGTTATCAAGTAACCCATCTCAATCATGAGATAAACACAAAGGTCATTGACTCAGATGAAACCAGGATTTTCATTAATGATATCGAAACCACAACTGCTGAAAATCTTCTCCTCTGTCGAGTACAATGGTCCTATCACGACGTAGAGGCATTTCTCACTAACCTCAGACTGCTGAGGTACTCCTCCTGTCGAGTACCGCGGGTCTGCCACCCCAACACAGTAGTGCTCCCCGCCATGGGTCTGCCGCCCCAACACAGTAGTGCTCCCCCAAATAGCCTACAGAGGTACTCCTCCTGTCGAGTACTGCAAGTCTACCCCCCCCCCCCCCAACATAGTACTGCTCCCCACTATGGGTATACCACCCCAATATAGTAGTGCTCCCAACTGGGCTATTCAAGTCACTCCGAAATGAATCAGAAAAGAAGTCATCAGGTCTCAGCCAGCTACAAGGTCTCCGTACTTTGTACGCTCATCTCCGGTAGGATCTGCTCCATGAGATTATGGTTGATACTTCCAAGTGTTAGGTAATCTCACGTGGAAATATCTCAGAGAACTGCCTCATCATAGGGGTCACAACACAATAGACGGCTTGTCAAACGGACGCTCGGTCTGTGAGTTATTAGCATTTCTGTTCCAGGGGCCCGGTTGGATTTCGGGTACAATCCAACCAGGCCGTACTCCAACTACGTCCAAACCTTAGGTGAAGTATACCAAAAAATTGTATCATCATGAGAAATCCAACATAGTCGATGGCACGTCAATTAGACGTCAGGTCCTTAAGTTATAATCTTTTCCGCTCCGAGGGCCTTGTTGGAATTACACTCGTTCCAAACCCGGCCATTTTCAAAAGTCATCCAAAACTCACTAAGACTAATGAAAAAGGACCACCTCATTAGAAGGATCCTAGTTCCACAGAGAGTGCGTCGATCGGATGTGCAGTATTTACGAAATTTGTGTTTAAGTGAAAAAGGGCTCGGTCAGTTAGGCCCGATGGGCTGACAGGTCGGGTCGTCTCGGTTTTGGCTGGTCCGTCCCGGAAAAGGGGTCGGATTAGACCGGTGAGTCGTGTGGCCTGGCCCGGCCCGAAGTGGCGTGTCCCAGCCCGAAGGGGTGTTGCTCGGCCCGGAAGGGCGCGGCCCGGCCCAGTGTGGATCGGCTCGGCGCAGCGCGGCTCGGCTGGGCGCTGCCCGGCGGGGCGCGCGGCCTGGCTGGCTCGGCCAGCCGGCCGAGCGGTTTGAGGGGGGTGATTCCCCCCAGCTATACGAACCAAAGGCGCTAAGTGGAACCACCTTCCCAAACCGTCCGGCCTTATGGCGCAAGTGGCCCACATGGGCGGGCCTTGGGTCTTCCAGCGCGACGCCCTCCTTGTGTCGCGGCTTTGCTCCGCCCGGCCAGCCGACGGGACGGCCGGTCCTTCCGTCGAAGCGGCCCACAAAGCAACCCGCGGTTCCCACTGTACAGCCGGCGAGACGACGCCGGCTTCCTCCGCCATGGCCTGCGCTCGCCACAGCCCCGCATCCCTGGCACGGTGCGACGGCATTGTGCTTCCTCCGCCGCAGCCTGCTTGGACGCGTCCTTTCTTTGAGGGTCTGATGGCAGCCCTTGCACCGACGTTATCTTCCGTGTTCTACCATCGATCGTTGATTCTAAAAGATCATGTTCTAGCGGAGGGTCGTCGGGCCATGTTCGTCCGGCCCGCGCCATATGCGTTAAGAAATAGCAATAGGCCGAGACAATCGAAGAAATACAATGACGAATCAAGGCACAATTTTAATCCTTTAAGATTGAACATAACCCCTACCTCGATAATTTTCATCGCACGTCGGGCGTCGCAGAAGACGGCGTCACGGGGGAGGATTCGTAGGCGACGTCGAAGTGCGTCCGAGGAGGAAGCGGCGTCTCCTCACTTTCTGTGGATAAGAGAACAGAAGGAAAGATTTTGTTCTTCGTGGAGGAGAGTGTCATTCTTCGTCGGAGGGTTGGATAACAATGCTCCTCTAATTTCATCAGAGGTTCCCCCACCAAATTATTTTCCATGGAAAATATTATAATAGCCATCTCGCATTTTAAAGAAATGCCAACCATTTCAAATTAATTCAAAGAATCAATTCTTTAATTATGTATGTTGGTAAACTTTAATGGAGGAGAGGAAGGTGGAGAGGCTACATAAATAAGTTGGTTGATAAATAAAAGAAGGGATTTTGCAATTTAAAGAAGGGGGTTTATAGAGGGTTTAGGTGAAGTTGAATGGTTAGGGATCATGTGGGCCCCACCTTTAAAATGTCCACATATGGATAGTTAGGTTGTTTTGGGTCCCACCATTAGCTCCCTTATGTAGGTTATAACCACCATAGATATAAATAAAATTGTTCTCCACCAATTTTATTTTTTTCAATCTAATTCCACAAAAAATTAAATCTCAACCCGCTTCAAACGCAACTGCGGTAAAGGTCTCCTTAAGCAATTACTGGCACTGCGAGTTCATCGGTGCCCTCAAATTTCAATTCCAAGCACCAGTTCAAAATATAGAATAACCCGCTCGTTGGTTCACTAAACGATCCTGAGCTAAACTTTGGAAATTGATTCTGGGTGCACCGTGCCTCAGAATCCAGTGTCGTCAGAAGCCACAGACTCAAAAAATTCCAAAGAAATTAAGAAATAAATTTCCATGAAATTTCTGGGTCGTTACATTACTCCCATCTCAGGGATTTACATCCCCGTAAAGCTACAACACATGGTAGGGGAACAGAAGGTGTACCAGGCACGCATCTAAGCCTCCCGCTCCCATGTTCTCACCTAGAGGTTCTCGTACTGCCAGCAAAATCTCATCGGAGGAATCGACCATCCTCATATGACCCACTCCTGTCGATCCTCAGTCTCTACTGGAACCTCTGTGAAAAACTCCATGCCATCAATATCTAGATTCTTGTGGTCGAAGTTGTGGAATGGCATGTGCATGTATCTCCTCAGCTGAGATACTTGGAAGGCATCATGCACTCGGTGCATTTGAGGTGGAAAGGTCACGTGGTAAGCCACCTCGCCTACTCTACTGAGGACTTGGAAAGGTCCGAAGAAACGCGGAGATAACCTATGCTCCTGGATGATCTGCTCCTTCTCTGTCATAGCCTGAACCATCTCTGGTTCTACACATGCTGACTCCGTCACTATCCACAAAGGATATCTAAAACGTGGTCAGCTTCAGTCTCGCCACTCCTAACAGTTGAATGCCCTATTTCCTACTAAGAGAATCTACTACAACGTTCCCCTCCCCAGGAATATAAACTATCTCGAATTCATAGTCCTTGAGGAATTCAATCCATCACTGATGTCTCAGGTTCATGTCTTTCAGAGAGAAGACACACCTGAGACTATTGAGTTGGATAGAACTGTAAACTGGTCACTCAATGAACAATGGGTGAGATTATCCAATTTGTAATAACTTATCTTCAACCTTCTTCTTCTACGTTCTATAAGATCTGCAGAGATTTCTCCTCTGCCAAAAAGAGAAATCTGGTCTCATATCCTGGATGAACCATGTTCTTTTCCTAATAAATTCAATCCTGACATGAATGGTACAAATCATGTCCAAAATGACGTCGTAAGGCCTTGACGCTACTACTAAGAGATCCAACTGTTACTCTCACCACTAAGGGTTGAGTCACACTGTAAGCATCAATGCGTGGTTACTGGGTTTCCTCCAGTAGGAATCTCACAAGTGAGGGTCAAGTCAATAGTTTTAACTATAACCTATTAGTATCAACCATACAAAAAGGATAGGAAAGTAAATTTCACAAATTTAGGTGTCTTTTATTACTGAAGATCGAAGTATACAGACAAAAGTAAAACACAACAACAACAACAACACGGAAACTAGAAGCACCAAGAACAAAGGGCTCTATGCCTGGAACTAGTCTCTCTCCTTCCCACCTGCTTCTGAAGCTCCATTGTTGTATGCTTCAGTTGCCTGAAGTTGTGCTCTCCCATATCCACATGTTCCCTGTGGTCGGGGTGGACCTCCTGGTGGTGGTCATGGAAACACCTCGAAGCATCGTACACCACTGGCTGTACGGCTAGCTCCTCTGTCCCGGTCTAGTAGGTTTCTCTACTGCTTACGGCTCATCTACTAGATAGGTTGAGCAGTCTCGAGCCAAATGACCCTTCTTGCTGCATGCATAGAACTTACTTCTCCTCATATGGAAGTATAGGTTTCGTTTGCCTCGCACAACCAAACCTATATCCCGAGGTCGCCCACCTTTTGGAATTGTCCACTTGGACCTCTTCATCATCCGTCTACTGCCTACAGATGACTCGGATACTGAAGGAAAACCTTGTGGTAAGGGCAGCAGCTCATGAGCATGCCAGAGTGTAGTGTCGCTGGTATAAACTCCACCCTGAAGAAAGTCACGAAGTCTCCCCAGGTGAAGGTCATTTCATCGCAAAACTATAGCATCTAGCTCCACCACCTCTCAGCCACTCTCTGAAAGAGACTAACAGTTAGGTACACCATCAAGTCATCAGGTGTCCCAGCTGTGTGGAATGCTCATGGTACAAACTCCAGCCAGTGCCCAGCCGTCTGAAAATCTGACTCGCCTCGAAAACTTGGAGGCCTCTGTCGCTGGAACTCATACAACGTGCTCAAGAGGCGTGCACTCTCTGCTAGTATGTCAACTGGGAGAGGGCCCTATACTGAGTCCTCGTTTCTTGGTGAGCTATAATCGTGATCTACACTCGGTACCCACGCTGACTGACTACGTGAAGACATCCTGAAAGAAACAGATGTGACACGGTCAAAAACTATACCTGGTGAGATGAACTGGTTTGAGCTGACTTAATGGAAACTTTTGATAACACACATGCAATCAGTGTTTTCCTGTACTGAGTCAGAAATAAAAGGTCAGGGTCCTGGTGTATGGATATGTCGGCCACCCACACCAACACTGGACTCCCTGAACTGAAGACCACACTTAGTACCCTTAACACTATTGCTTCACAGAAAGAAAATATCATAGTCCTAAGTTATGCGGTAGAACCGACTCCTCTGATACTAGTTTTTCATGACCCTTCCTCGGGGCCCGTGTCATAACTAACCAAAGCCCGCCTACCATAGGCCAAGGGCTAGAAACTAGCCCCAAAAGGCATAAATCCCTATAATTGTGAAGGCATTGAATTTATAATACTTAAACACATTCAACCATAGTACAAGCTCAAGTAAACTCTATGTAATACTGAAAAACAAAAGTTTTTCTGAAGTAAGGGGATGAAAATACAATCCCAACTGTAATGTACAAGGTAAAAGACAAAATAGCAGGAAGGTGACAAGCAGCTCCTGGATCGTCCACCATGGATCCTACCTGAAGGGTAGGTACAGATATCCTCTTCAGCTCCTTCATCTGTCAACCTCCTCCGGGTTCCGACTCGTCATGAGGTCCACCTCCGGGTACTGACTCGTCATGAGGTCCACCTCTAGGTGTCGTCCAGTCCTCGTACACTCGGCCTCCATCTGCGATGTCCATCGTCTGCATCCAACACAACTAGGTGGGGGCATATCCCGTGTAGGGGTGAGTATAACGATACTCAGTAGGGACCTCGAGACCCTCAAGGTCTCACTAAATCCAACAAGGATAAAACACAAAGAAAGATATCAACAGATAACCATTACTTAGGTATATTCCCATACATATACCTAATTTATCATGTAACTCATCTCAATCATGAGGTAAACACAAAGGTCATTAACTCAGTATAAAGACCGGAAAATTTAAAGGAATTTTTTTTCATAAATTCTTTGGGATTTTACGAGTACGCAGTTTATGACGGCACATGATTCGGAGGCCCGGTGTGCCTGAAATCAATTTTCGAAGATTAGCTCGGGTACGTTCAATTAACGAACGAGCGGGTTTTCCTAATTTTTGAACCGGTGCTCGGAATTGAAATCTCAGGGCACCGATGAAACCACAGCGCTAGTAATTTCTTAATAAGACCTTTTCTAGAGTTGTGTTTGCTCGGGAAAAGTTTTTTAAAAAGGTGTTTTATGTGTAAGTGAAATAAAATTGTGCTAAATGTTATTTCTCCTTTCTAAGTAATTATATCCCATGTGTGGGAGTTGGGGTGGGACCCACTAGACTCTTGTTGGGATATTAGTGAGGTGGGGCCCAAATGAGCCCCACCCCTTCATTTTCCCTAACTCCTCTAAACCTACCCTCTTAAATTATTTGAATCTCGCACACATTAATGTATCCAACTTAACTTCATTTAATTTTGACAAACTCGTGATTAATTAAGTTATGTTCTTTTGATATTTTAAAAGTGTTGGAAAAAGTAATAAAATAAGGCAAAATCCTTATTTTATTTTTGGTTATTTTGTTGTGTGGAGACTTGGGAGAGAATACTCAAAGTCTTGAAGATCTTCATCTTCTACGTTGAACAACGCGAAGAACGCCACTGCCAACCTTGACTTCCTTCTTCTCGATGCTTGACGAAGCGACGCCATCATTCCGCAGTAACTTCTATGGAACAGCGGGGCTTTCCCTTTCTTCGTCAAGCGATCCATCATGAATCGAGGTAGGGGTTGTTTTTACATTCGAAAATAATTTAACCTTCATTGTTAATATTGGCCGCCTGTTATCAAAATAACAGAGGAGGTCGCACCGCACGAACACAACTGAACCTCCTCCCCTTTTGTTGTTGATTATCTTCATTGCTTGAAATGGAGGCGACGTAGTGCCATCGCACAGCGCGGAAACGAGGGAACCGTGGCCTGAGCGGGCCGCGATGAAGGAATGTGGCGCCGTCGTGCCGTGCCGGTGAAGCCAAAGGAAGCCACGGCCAAGGACGGGTCGCGGCACCGTCGCGCCGCGCCGGAGCACCATGGAGGGCCGCGGCGGAGGGGAGTGGTGCCGTCGCGCCGCGCCGGTCGTACAAAGGCCCCGACGGTGTAGAGGAGGGTGTCCGGACTCAGCCGGTCATTGGTGCTTTGGAAGGTAGGACCCGTGGGGTCCCGCAGTGGCACACTGGCCGGCCAATATGGCCTGCCGTTTTGGGAAGTCTGGGGGTTGTAACCCCCGGCGGCAGACAAGGGCGGTCCCCTCCACGTGGGGGCCTCCGTTTCAAAATGAGGGGGCAAGTGCCCCCCCCCCCCTTCCGCGACCGCTCAGCGCACGGTCGCCCATATAGGGCTGCACCAGGCGCCCCGGGCCAGACCGCCCGCACCGGGCCGGACCGCCAGTGCCGGACTAGGCCACCCGCGCTGGGACGGACCCCTGCGCCGGGCCGGGCCGCACCGGCGAGGCCGGGCCATGCCAGCCGGGCCGAGCCGTGCCCAACCGGGCTGGACCAGGACCCAAGTCGGGTCGACCCGGTTCAGGCCGACCCAGGGGCAATTGGGTCAGGTCGGACCGGGCCCAACCCCCCTGTTTCCTAGCAGATCAGTTAAAACGCCCATAACATGGGCTACAAACCTCCGATCGATGCACCGTCAGTTTCGTAGTGATCCTTGGATTGAGAAGGTTGTTTCGGTATATTACACTCAATGTTTAGGAGAACTTTGGATACGGCTACGTTGGTTCGAACACGAAACGAACCGGGCCCTCAGAGGGTAAACACTTATAACTTGAGCTCCAGACGTCTGATTGACGTGTCATTGAATTTGTTAGATTCATCTTAGTGAGATGGTTTTTTTCCTTACTCCGCTCGAGGTTTGGATGCAGCTAGAGTACGGTCGGGTTGGTTTTTTCTTAAAAACCAACCAGGCCCCTGGGACGAAAAAGCCAATAACTCTCAGACCGGGCGTCCAATTGACGCGCCATCTGTCGCGATGAGTTCCTTTTGATGAGACGGAACTTTGGGATACATCAACTCCGGACTTCATGTTAGTCGATGTATCGACCCCCTTGGCTCATGGAGCGGACCCTCCCGGAATCGAGCATGCTATGTGCGGGAAACCTAGAGCAGGCTGCGAATACGACGACGATGACGACTGTACTGGGATCCTCCATGGGTTCGGCAGTGACGACGACCGTACTGTAATCCTCCGTGGGTTTGAAGGCGATGACTACTGTTCTTGTATCCATTGTGGGTCTAGCAGTACTTGACTACTGTTCTTGTATCGTATCTGGGTGTTGCAGTATTTGACTCTGCACTTGAATCCTACGTGGGTTCGGCAGAGTAGCTGGTCTTGTATCCTTTGTGGGTCTGACAGCTTAGCTGGTATTGTATCCTATGTGGGTCTGATAGCTTAGATGAATTAGTGGCTACATCTGATCATCACTATCGCCTTACGAAGAGTATAATTGTGGGCTTTGAGTCTTAACTTATAATCATAATCATCGATATGATTTTTGTGCTTCCCTATGTGGATTGGGTTGTACTTTCTTGTGTGGATTGGGTTGTGAATTCCTATGTGGAATGGGTTATGTTTTCCTGTGTGGACTGGGTTGTATTTGGTCTCGTGTGCTGGAGATGAGCTGGAATAGATGACTTAGGTATATGTATGGGCATATACTTAATTATATTGGGTTGTTACTTCTTGATTGTATCTTTCCTTTGTGGTTTATCCTTCATGAATTCTGGGATACCTTCGGTGGTCTCGAGGTCCCTACTAAGTAGCGTATACTCACCCCTGCATGGGTTATGCCCGCACTACGTTGTATTGGATGCAGACGAAGGACAACGCTGATCGAGGTGGGAGATCGTGGAGCTGGATGGTACCTGGAGGTGGATCACAGGACAGGACGTACACGGATTGGACCGTCGGAGCCGAAGAGTAGAGAAGACTATATGTACCCACCCTTCAGGTGGGGTTTCCATAGGACGGCTCAGACTCGCTGCTTTAATTTTTAGTTGTTGTACTTTAATTTCTGTTGTACATTACTTTTATCTGGGTTTATATTCCGTCCCATTTACTTTCCAGTACTTAATTTTGTACTCAATTTATATAGTGTTTACTTTATCTTGCGTACTCTGTGGTGTTTGTTTACTTTATTAAGGAAATTCCTTCTCTGTTATTGGGATTTACACCTTTGGTGCTAGTCGCCAGCCCCTGGCCTATGGAAGGCGGGCTTGGGGTAGTCACGGCATGGGCCCCGAGGACGGGTCATGACAAATTGGTATTAGAGGAGTTTGGTTCTACCACAGAACTCAGGACTCTGTTCTTTCTTCTATGTGAAGAAAAAATGTTACGGGTATTGAGTGTGGTTATCAGTCTAGGGAGTCCAGTGTTGGTGCGGTGGTTAACGTATCAATACACCAGGACCCTAACTTCTGATTTCCAACTCAGTGCACGAAAACATTGATTGCATTGTGTCTCAAAAGTTTTCTTTGTGATTACTTTGTGTCAGCTCACCAGGTATACTATATTGACTGTGGCACACTTTTTTCTTTTCAGGATGGCCCCACGACGGCAGCTAGCTAGGGTTCCGAGCTTTGTGAGAGACGGAAGCCCACCGAGTGACAAGGTCTAGGTGTAGGGCCCCTTTACAGCGGAGGCACCGGTGGTACCTCTACCGCCGAGCCACCGATGCCACCATCCCCAGCCGCTGAGAGTGCATTTTTCCTTAGTGCACTGCATGAGTTTCTGTGTCAGAGACCACCCAGGTTCCGCGGGAAGAGGGACCCTCAGGCATCCGGGGATTGGTTGTAGGCTGTTGTACAAGTTTTTAGGTTAGTGGGGACACCAGCTGACCTCATGGTGAACCTTTCAGAGAGTCTCCTGCGCGCGACAACAGGTAGATGGTGGAGGCCGATGCTCCAGGTGCACGACGAGGCATCTCTTATTTGGACGGACTTTGAGAGCCTCTTCCACTCTAAGTTCATTCCAGCCAACCTCTTTGCGGTGCACATTCAGGAGTTACTGCAGCTGCGGCAGAGCAGCATGATAGTAGCCCAGTACTTGACGATATTTACCGATCTCTCACGCTATTCCACGGACATGGTACAGGACCCATTCTTCCAGGCTCGGACCATCAAGCAGGGACTGAGACATGAGATTAGGTCTTCGATGATCTCCCTTAGCATTCTGATGCAGACAAGAGTACTGGAGTGAGCCCTTCCTATGGAGAGCATTCTTCCTGAGCCTACACTAGTAGCGAGACCTACTGCAGGGCGGCATGTAGCGGAGTCTTCTGCAGCTGGCAGTTGATGGATGTCATAGGGGTCCAAGTGGACCAGACCATCAGGCGGATAACCTCAGGATACTGGCTTAGAGGTGTGTGGCACACGGCGCAGATCCAGCCTTACGAGGAGCATACAGTGCTATGCATGCCGCGGGTAGGGCCACATGGCTCGTGACTACCCAACCCGCCATGCAGAGGAGTAGCATACGGTTGAGAGACCACCCAGGCAGACGCAGAGGTTCGACCGGGGCGGTCCGTAGGGAGCAGGCGGATGAAGCATAGGAGCTGGCCTAGCAGCAGGTGGTGGGAGACGCTTTGAGGCTCTACCACCACCACCAACAAGAGGTCCACCACGACCACAGGGAGCTGGCGGACAGAGACAGGCCCAGCTCTAGGTAGTGGAGGCCTACGACCACGGCACACCAAATATGATTTGAGGTACTATCCGTGTCTACTCCACCCTTGCTGCAGTTCTTATAGACATAATAGTGAGTCATTCTTTCATTGCTGCTGCCCTTGTTCAGAGCTCTGAGATTCCGACGGAGCCGTTGGCTCGATCCTTACAGCTAGAGACTTCTACGAAAGCAAACTCGACGATTTCACATTGGTGACAGCAGTGTGAGCTTACTCTAGGAGGCAAGAGCTTCGGCTGGGATCTTCTTGTAGTGGTGTTGAGGCCTTACGATGTCATCTTGGGCATGGATTGGTTATCTACAGTCCATGCTCAGATCGACTGTATTAGGCGCAAGGTGTGTTGTGTCTGCACCGATAGAAGCAGGTTCACCTTCACCTGCGAGAAGGGAGCCTTTGCAGTGCAAGATGGACTCACACAGAGGAGAGCACAACGATCCCTCATCAGTTGAATAGCCTCATCCTAGGAGCAGTTGACATGCAAAGTCAGAGTTTTCCTATTTTGGTAGATCAGTATGCGGACGTTTTTCCTGAAAACGTTCCCGGACTACCTCCTCACATAGAGGTAGAATTCTAAATTTACCTATACCACGGGACAACCCCGATATCTACTACAGCATATTGGATGGCTCTCGCTGAGCTACGAGAGCTACGAGTACAGCTGGAGGACATGCAGGGCAAGGGATTCATTCGACCGAGTGTTTCACCCTGGGCTTCCCCGGTTTTGTTCGCCAAGAAGGCGGATGGGTTCTTGCAATTATGTATTGATTACCATCGCCTAAACAAGGTGATAGTGATGAAAAAGTATCTTCTTCCGAGGATTTATGACCTCTTCAATCAGCTCAAGGGAGCACGATGGTTCTCGAAGATAGACGTCAGGTGAGACTATCATCAGCTCAGAGTTCGGGATGAGCATGTGCAGAAGATGGCCTTCAGATGTCGGTATGGCCACTATGAGTTCCTGGTTATTCCTTTTGGTGTAACCAATGCTCCAACAGTGTTCATGAGTCTCATGAACAGGATCTTCTAGCCTTATCTCGATCGATTTGTCATAGCCTTCATCGACGACATATTAATATACTCAACTACTGAGGAGGAGCACGCCTACCACTTGTGGGTTGTACTGGACACACTCCGAGAGAACTAGCATTATGGTAAGCTCACGAAGTGTCAGTTTTGGATACGTGAGGTCCACTTCATGGGAAAAGTCATCTATGAGGCAGGAGTTGTGGTGGATGAAGATCGAGGCAGTGCTAGCTTGGGAGCCACCCAGGAGCGTGACAGAGGTGCGGAGTTTCCTAGGATTGGTTGTGTACTACTGGAGATTTGTGCCAGACTTCTCCAGAGTTTCACAACCACATTCTGATTTAACGAAGAATGGGAGACCCTTCGTGTGGTTAGATAGATATTAGCAGAGCATCCAGAAGTAGAGACAGAGATTGACCAGTGCACCCATCTTGAGACTACTGGAGGAGGGAGTAGGATACGTAGTCTACTGCGATGTATCGGGGACCAGACTCAGGTGTTTCTTGATGCAGGAGTGGGCAGTGATCACCTATGGATCACGACAATTGAGGCAGCATTAGCAGAACTATGTTACCCGTGACTTGGAGTTATCAGCAGTGGTCTTCGCTCTGAGGATGTGGTGGCACTATCTGATGGGTGAACGCTCTACAGTCTACTATGACCACCGGAGTCTTAGATACATCTTCTCGTAAAAGGACCTGAACCTGAGAGAGTGGTGATGGCTTGAATTCCTCCATGACTTTGACTTTTATATAGTCTATACTCCTGGAAAGAAGAACGTAGTAGCCGATGCTCTCAGCAGGAGGACGGGAATTCAGATTCTTGGAGAGGCGATAGAGTAGTTAGCCGCTTTATAGATATCCATGGTGGATAGAGACGGGGTAGCCTTCCTTCAGTCGCTCACAGTCACACCTCCACTTCTTCAGCAGGTCAGAGAGGCACAATGTGGGGACGTTGACTGTGATACGTGATGTGTATAGATTTCCACAGGATAGGAACCTGATGGTTTTTCTATCGGAGGAGAGCACGTCGTCCTTTTCAGAGGATGTACCATGGTACCTTTTGCTTTATAGGAGGAGGTGCTGAGAGAGTTTCACACTTACCCTTTAGTGGTACATCCATGGGTAGCGAAGATGTACCAGGATACCAGACGATAGCACTGGTGGCCGGGTATGAAGAAGGTTGTGGTAGTGTTCGTTTCTCGATGCCTCACCTGCCAGTAGGTGATGGCGGAGCACCAGGTACCAGCAGGCTTTGTACAGCCCTTGGAGGTCCTGGAGTGGAAGTGGGATAGGATATCTGTGTATTTTGTGACTGGACTTCCACGTACTTCTAGAGGTTACGACTCCATTTGGGTCATTGTCGACCGACTCACCAATTCGGCCCACTTTTTACCCCTCAGAGAGTAGGGTTTAGTGGAGATCTTGGGACGTCTCTACGTTCCGGAGATCGTACGGCTTCATGGTGTGCCATCATCTATGGTAACTGATCGAGATGCTCGGTTTACTTCCCAGCTTTGGAAGGGGTTTCCGGAGGAATTCAGGATACAGTTACGCCTGAGCACCGCTTTTCACCCTCAGACGGATGGTCAGACGGACAGGACAATTCAGACTCTCGAGGACATGCTCCATGCATGTGTCCTTGACTTTGGTCATAGCTGTCAGGATCGCCTACTTTTGGTAGAGTTTTCATACAACAACAGCTACCACACCACCATCGGGATGGTACCATATGAGGAATTGTACGGTCGACCTTGCAGATCACCTATGTGCAGGACAGACCATGGGAGTCAGCACTTGTGGAACCAGAGATGGTCCAGGCCATGATAGAGAAGGTCCAGGTCATCCAGGAGCGGGTGAGGACAGATCATATCTGACAGAAGTCTTAAGCTGAGAGGAGGCAGAGACCACTAGATTTCGAGGATGGTGAGCACGTTTTCTTATGAGTCTCACCTCGACGTCGATTAAAGAGATTTGGCCGGGGAGGCAAGTTATTTTCGTGCTTCATCGGACCATTCCAGGTTCTCAACTGGATAGTAGAGGTGGCTTATTGCCTGGATCTACCACCTCAATTGCACTAGGTTCACGACGTCTTCCACATATCTCAGCTTAGGAGATACATGCATGACCAGACACATATCATCGAACTTGGGGAGCTGGACATCGATGACGGGGCGACTTTTGCGGAGGTCCCGGTGGAGATAGAGGATCGACAGGAGCGAGTCCTATGTGGGTGGTCGATTCCTCTAGTGCACATCAGGTGGCAGAACGGTAACCTTCAAGAGAGCACTTGGGAGTGGGATGCTCAGATGCATGCTCAGTACCCTCATTTGTTCCCCTAGTTTGTGATGTATCTTTATGGGGCTGTAAATCCCTGAGGTGGGATTAAGGTAAAGACCCGTAAATTTCAAGGAAAATTTTTTCTTAAATTATTTAGGATTTTACGAGTACGCATTTTCTGACGGCACCTGATTTCGAGGCCTGGTGTGCCCGGAATCAATTTTCGAAGTTTATCTCGGGTACGTTCAGTGAACGAACGAGCGAGTTTTCCTATCTTTTGAACAGGTGCTTGGAATTGAAATGAGTGGGAACCGATGAAACCACAGCGCTGGTAATTGCTTACGAAGACCTTTTCTAGAGTTGAGTTTTCTCAGGAAGAGTTTTTTAAAAATTTTGTTTAAATGTAAGTGAAATAAAATTGTGCTAAAATTTATTTCTCCTTTCTAAGTAATTATAACCCATGTGTGGGAGTTGGCGTGGGACCCACTCGACTCTTGTTAGGATATTACTGAGGTGAGTCCCACATGAGCCCCACCCCTTTGTTTTCCCTAACTCCTCTAAACATCCCCTGTTAAATTATGTGACTCTCCCTCATATTAATGTTGCAAACATAACTACATTTAATTTTGACAAACTCAAGATTAATTAAGTTAAGTTAATTCAACTTTGGAAATTTGAAAAGAGTTGGAAAAATTAATAAAATAAGGAAAAAGCCTTATTTTATTTTTGGTCATTTCATTGTGTGGAGACTTGGGAGAGAATACTCAAAGTCTTGAAGATCTTCAACTTCTACGTTGAAGAACGTGAAGATCGCCGGTGCCAACCTCAACTTCCTTCTTCTCGACGCTTGACGAAGCGACGCCGTCATTCCTAGGAAACGTCTACGGAACAGCGGGGTTTTCCATTTCTTCATAAAGTTATCCTTTGTGAATCGAGGTAGGGGTTGTTTTTATGTTTGACAATAATTTAACATTCATCATTAATATTGGCCGCATGTTATCAAAATAACGGAGGAGGTCGGACCGCACGAACATGGTTGAACCACCTATCCTTTTGTTGTTGATTATCTTCATGGCCTGAAATGGAGGCGATGCGATGTCGTCGCACTGCATGGGAATGAGGGAACCGCGGCTGGAGCGGGCCGCGGTAAAGGAACGCGGCGCCGTGCCGGTGAAGCCGCGGCCAAGGGCAGGCCGCGGCGGTGGGGCGCGGCGTCGTGGTGCCGCGCCGGTCAGAAAAGGGCCACGACCTAAGGCCGCGGCGGTGGAAAGGTGGGAGGCCAAACTCAGCCGGCCGTCGGCGCTTCAGAAGGCAGGACCTGCGGGGTCCCACGGCGGCACACCGGCCGGCGAACATGGACGGCCATTTCGGGATGTCCGGGTGTTGTAACCCCCAGCGGAAGACAAGGGTGGGCCCCTCCACATGGGGGGTGCCATTTCAAAATGAGGGGGGAAGCGCCCACCCCCCCCCCCCTTCCACGCCCGCACAGCGTGCGGGCGCTCGCACAAGGCCGGACCACCCGCGTCGGGCCTGACCGCCCGCGCCGGACCGGGCCGCCCGCGCTGGGCTGGACCCCCGCGTCGGGCCGGGTCGCACCGGATGGGCCAGGCCACGCCAGTCGGGTCGGGCCACGCCTAACCAGGCCGGACCTAGACCAGGGTCGGGTCGACCCTGTTCGGGCCGCCCCAGGGGGTATTGGGCTGGATAGGACCCGGCCCAAACCCCCTGTTTCCGGGAAGATCCGTTCAAATTCCCATAACATGGGCTACATACCCCAGATAGATGCACCATTAGTTGCATAGTGATCATTGGATCGAGAGGTTCGTTTCAGTATATTACACTGAAGGTTTCGAGGAACATTTGGTATGACCGAGTTGGTTCGAACACGAAACCAAACAGGCCCTCGGAGCGGAAACGCTTATAATTTGAGCTCCGGACGTTCGATTGATGTGTCGTCGATGTTTTTGGATTCCTCATAGTGAGAAGGTTATTTTGGCTTACTCTGATCGAGGTTTGGATGCATCTGGAGTATGGTCTGGATGTTTTAGCTTAAAAACCAACTGGGCCCCTAGGACAAAGAAACCAATAATTCTCAGACCGGGCGTCCGATTGATGCGTCATCTGTCGCGATGAGTTCCTTTTGATGAGACGGAACTTTGGGATACATAAACTCCAGACTTCGTGTCAGTTGATGTATCGACCCCCTTGGATCGTGGAGCGGACCCTCCCAGAATCGAGCATGCTGTGTGCGGGACCCCTAGAGTTGGCTGCGACTGCGACGACGATGACGATAGTACGGGGATCCTCTGTGGGTTCAGCAGCGACAAAAAACTATACTGGAATCCTCTGTGGGTTCAATGACATTGACTACTGTTCTTGTATCCTATATGGGTCCGATAGTACTTGACTACTATTCTTGTATCCTATGTGGGTCCGGCGGTATTTGACTCTGTACTTGTATCCTACATGGGTCCGGCAGAGTAGCTGGCCTTTTATCCTTTGTGGGTCCGACAGCTTAGCTGGTCTTGTATCCTATGTGGGTCCAATAGCTTAGATGAATCAGTGGCTACATCTGATCATCTCTATCGCCTTATGAAAAGTATACCTATGTGAGCTGAGTCTTAAATTACAATCAAAATCATCGATATGATTGTTCTGCTTGCCTGTGTGGATTGGGTTGTACTTTCCTGTATGGATTGGGTGGTTAATTCCTATGTGGAATGGGTTATGTTTTCCTTTGTGGACTGGGTTGTATTTTGGCTCGTGTGCTGGAGCCGAGCTGGAATAGATGACTTAGTTATATGTATGGGCATATACTTAAGTTGAGTGGGTTGTCACTTCGTGATTGTATCTTTCCTTTGTGATTTATCCTTCGTGGATTCGGGGATACCGTCTGGGGTCTTGGGGTCCCCAATGAGTAGCGTATACTCACCCTTGCATGGGCTATGCCCGCACTACATTGTGTTGGATGCAGAAAATGGACAGCGCTGATCGAGATGGAAGCTCGTGGAGCTGGACGGTACCTGGAGGTGGATCACTGGACGGTACGTACACGGAGCGGACAGCCGGAGCTGAGGATCAGAGAAGACTATCTTTACTCACCCTTCATGTGGGGTTTCCAGAGGATAGCTCGGACTCGCTAATTTACTTTTCAATTGATGTACTTTCATTTTAGTTGTACTTTACTTTCAGTTGGGTTTGTATTCTGTCCCATTTACTTTCTAGCACTTACTTTTGTACTCAGTCTACTTAGTGTTTACTTCAGCTTGCGTACTCTGTGATGTTTGTTTACTTTATTAATGAAATACCTTCCCTATTATCGGGATTTACGTCTTTGGTGCTAGTCTCCAGCCCCTAACCTATGGAAGACGGGATTGAGGTAGTCACGGCATGAGCCCCGAGGATGGGTTGTGACACTCAGCTCAAACCAGGATTCTCATTAATGATATCGAAACCACAATTGCTGAATATCTCATCCTCGGTCGAGTACAGTGGTCATGTCGTGTCTTTGAGGCGCTACTCACTAACCTTAGATTGCTGAGGTACCCCTCATATCGAGTACCGCGGGTCTGCTACCCCAACACAGTAGTGCTCCCCGCTATGGGTCTACCGCCCCAACATAGTAGTGCTCCCCCTAATAGCTTACAGAGGTACTCCTCCTGTCGAGTACCACGAATCTGCCACCCCAACACAGTAGTTCTCCCAGCCATGGGTCTTCCACCTCAAAACATTAGTGCTCCCCACTGGGCTATTCAAGTCACTCCGAAAAGAATCAAACAAGCATTCATCAGGTCTCATCCAGCTACAAGGTCTCTGTACTCCGTACGCTCGTCTCCGGGAGGATCCACTCCACGAGCATATGGTCGATACATCCAAGGGTCACGTAATCTCACGTGGAAGTATCTCAAAGGAACTCCACTTCATAGGGGTCACAACGCAACAGACAGCGCTTCAAACGGACGCTCGGTCAGTGAGTTATTAGCATTTCTGTTCCAGGGGCCCGGTTGGATTTCGGGTACAATCCAACCCATCCATACACCAATTGCATCCAAACCTCAAGTGAATTACACCAAAAGAACATTCTCATCACGAGAAATCCAACATAGTCAATGGCACATCAATTAGACGTCTGGTCCTTATGTTATAAGTGTTTCCGCTCCGAGATCCCGATTGGAATTACGCTCGTTCCAAACCTGGCCATTTTCCAAAGTCGTCCAAAACTCACTAAGAGTAATGCAAAAGGACCACCATGTCGCAAGGGTACTAGTTCCGCACACATCACGTCGATAGGACGCGAGGTCTTTACAAAATTCACATTTAAGTGAAAAAGGGCCCAGTCTGTTAGGCCCGATGGGCTGACGGGTCGGGTCCTCTCTGTCTTTGCGGGTCCGTCCTGGCAAATGGGTCGGACCGGCCCGGTGAGTCGCACAGCCTGGCCTGAGGGGTGCGGCCCGGCGGGGCGCCCGGCCTGGCTGGCTCAGCCTGAAGGGTGAGCGGTCCGAGCCCCCCCCCCCCCCCCCCCCCCCCCCCCCCGACTATCCGAACCGGCAGCGCTGCCTTCCCAAACAGGCCGGCTAGGTCGGCCGGCCTTCTGGCACAAGTATCCTACACGGGAGGGCCGCAGGTCTTCCATCACTGCGCCCTCTGGTGCCACGGCTTTGCTCTGCCCGACCGGTCCTTCCATCGAAGCGGCCCACAAATCAGGCCGCGGTTCCCACTGTACAGTCGGCGCGATGGCGTCGTCTTCCTCCGCTGTGGCCTATGCTAGCCACAACCCCGCATCCCTGGCATGGTGCGACGACATCGTGATTCCTCCATTGTGGCTCGCTTGGTCGTGGCTTTTCATTGCGGGTGTGATGGAGGCCCATGCACTGCCGTTCTCTTCCACGTTCCACCTCCGATCGTCAATTCTAAAAGATGAAGTTCAAGCAGAGGGTCGTCAGGACGTATTCATTCAGCCCGCGCCCTCCGCATTAAGCGATAACAATAGGCCGAGACAATCGAAGAAATATAACAACAAATCAAGGAAAAATTTTAATCCTTTAAAATTGAACATAACCCCTACCTCGATAATTGTCATCGCATGTCGGGCGTCGCAAGGCGTCGCGGGGAAAGGATTCATAGGCGACGTCGGAGTGTGTCTGAGGAGGAAGTGGCGTCTCCTCACTTGTCGCAGAGAAGAGAATAGAAGGCACGTTGTCATTCATCATGGAGGAGAGTGACGTTCTTCATCGGAGGGTTGGAGAACGAAGCTCCTCTAATTTCATCAGAGGTTCCCCCACCATATTATTTTCCAAGGAAAATATTATAAAATCCATCTCCCATTTTAATAAAATCCCACCCATTTCAAATTAATTCAAAGAATCAATTCATTAATTATGTGTGTTGGTAAACTTTAATGGAGGAGAGGAAGGTGGAGAGGCTACGTAAATAAGGGGGTTGATAAATAAAATAAGGGAGTTTACAATTTAAAGAAGGGGGTTTAAAGAGGGTTTAGGGGAAGGTGAAAGGATGGGGCTCGTGTGGGCCCCACCTTTCAAATATCCACATATGGGTAGTTAGTTGGTTGTGGTTCCCACCATTAACTCCCCTTTGTAGGATATAACCACCTTAGATATAAATAAAATTATTCTCCGCCAATTTTATTTATTTCAATCTAATTCCCCAAAAATTAAATCTCAAGCTGCTTGAAACGCAACTGCGGTAAAGGTGTCCTTAAGAAATTACTGGCGCTGCGAGTTCATCGGTGCCCTAAGATTTCAATTCCGAGCACCGGTCCAAAAGAT
Source organism: Viscum album (assembly GCA_963277665.1). Classification (NCBI taxonomy): domain Eukaryota; kingdom Viridiplantae; phylum Streptophyta; class Magnoliopsida; order Santalales; family Viscaceae; genus Viscum; species Viscum album. The sequence continues at coordinate 1,685,353,049 of OY728146.1, forward strand.
AGAAAAACCCGCTCATTCATTCACTGAATGTACATGAGCTAAACATAGGAAATTGATTCCGGGCACACCGGGCCTCAGAATCAAGTGTCGTCAGAAGCCACATACTCGTAAAATTCCAAAGAAATTAATAAAAAAATTCCTTGAAATTTCCGGGTCTTTACTCGTGCATTGAGTTGATTCTCACAAATCAAGCCGCCACAATCCCTAGTCACAACAACATTGGTTTCATGGTAGATGAAAATTCATAACCAAAGTCAGGATTATAGGGTGGCCACTAGGGAACCATATATATCTATAAGTATACACATAGCCTACAAGCCTTCTGTTGGGTCATATAGCCATTTTGTCTGATATTTTTCATAGGTCAAGATACATGTCTGTCGTACCTTATCTCTATCACAGATCATGACACATGTCCATTGTACCTCATATCGGCCATAAATCGGGCCACATGTTCGTCATGCCTGTTTCCTGTGTGTGGTTACTTAATTTTCATCATCATAAACCACATATAATCCTCCTATAAGTGATATCCAAACCATGATGGTACACCTATCATTTGATACAAAAATAAAACCGTTCACATTACATATATTCATTCATAACAATGAAAGACACATGAAATACAAACATAGTATATCTAGCACATGTCTTAGTGTTCATACCCACACATGCAATCTAAGCTATCATGGTCTCATGATCCACACGTACATATGATCATTATCATGGAAACAACTTACTAGAGGGAATTATATGGTAATGAACTATATACCTCAATTGTATTGATATCCTACATCAATAATAGTTATGATATGACACAAAAATAACAACCTTGCACCAATTAGATCTATCCCACTAAACAGGGATCCTTAGAACCAAAATCAATTTTCCACAATGTTATTCTAGAATAATATTTCATTATGAGATTGTGTAAATGTCTAAGAATCAACTACACTTATTCAACAAAATCCACCATCTGTAGTATACCGAGATCTACTCTAAGGAAATTCTTCCAACAGTAGAAATGTAAGGCTAATCTATAGATAGAAAAAATAATATTATATAAATAAATTTCAAATTCATAAATCTAGCCAATATAGCTTCTATCAAGGAAATAATTTTTTATATGAAGAATATTTAGTTTAGAATGGATGAAACCTAGTATTTTTCGAGTTAAAAGAGTTATCAAATATTAAATCACCAAGGAGAGGGGACAGAAAGAGATAATAACTTTTGGTGATAGATAATATTATAATATTATTCAGGATATAGTTAAACATTTGAAGGATAAATATCAAAAATAAATCATAGAGTTAATTTATGATGTCACCCTTACTTATCAAGCCTTCTGGAAACCAATGAATAGTTGGTAGATATATTAAGAACCATCGACTATGATACTCTGGAAACATGGGCTACACAAACACACACATGATATCATTATCAAGACTAGTCAATGAAGCTACACTGGGAGTCATTTGATAATATTTCAGACAGTTATCCCTTGTTCAACTATTAGTTTTGGAATTACCACATGGAGGCTTTGGGTTTTCATCTAAACTTTTTTACAACCATCTATCCTCATACATATTAATATAGAGATAGTTTGATTTATATTTCAATGAATATTCTCAATGATTACATCATATATTTTTGAGGATCTATGGATAGATACTTAGGAATGGTTGAGTTACCTTATAACAATATTGTCTCTTTTTCAATTAAAATTGATCCCTATGTGAATTTGTGAGGCCAACCATGTGAATAAAAACTTTTTTGGTCCGAGATGGTGGGTGTTTACCTTATAGGGACAAGAATTTTTTAGGTGATATTGGTGAAAATTTAGTAATTCTTTAGTGACTGAGATAATTCAAAATTAGTTTAAATATTAATTGGATTTTCATCACCATCCACTATAATTTTTGATATGTGAAATAGTGTTCTTGAATTTTTCACCTTTGTTAGGATAGTGATATATAAATTACTTTCATATATTTTATGGTATTATCATACATTAATATATGTATTTAAATGATTATTATTTAACATATTATAAATTTTTAACTTGTTTTCTATTTTATGGAAGGATAAATTGTATAATTAAAAAAAGGAGATAATTTTTTAGGATGATAATGGAGCACTTATAAGGAAAGGAAGTAAGGAACCGAGGGTAAAAAAGCCATGTCGAGTAAAAAATGACATTAAATGACGTGTAAATCATTACACTTCATGAACTAATGAGTGTCATGAAAGAGGGATACATCATGAGCACATGAGCCTCAGCCCAGATGGTGAGGACTCGCTAGGTGCATCCAAGAGACCCGAGATCAAATCCGGGTGGAGGAATATTTGCAGGGTACTGTAGCAGGCAATGTAGAATCACTGTAGCAGTACTGTAGTTGGCACTGTTCGGTACTGTAGCACCCAGAACTATTCATCCATATTGGCCTTCAGGCCACCGGTTTGATCCTCGTGTCCTATAAGGCTTTTAGACCACCCAAGGCCTTCGGGCCAGTTAATTCACAAGGGCTTTGGGCCATCTTAATGCCTTAGGGCCACCCTAAGGCCTTCAGGCCACATGAATACATGCCCCAGACACACTTCAAAAAAAAGAAGCAGCCCAGGAATAGGATTCAGAGCAGGTGCACTCACCAGAGCAGATCCAAATGGATTGTCAGAATGAGAGGGTATGGCTATGCCATCAGTACCAGCCTATGCTTGCACGGGAAGCCTAGACAGACAGTCATGAAAAGGTGGAGAGAAACTGGAAGGATGCAAATGCCGGGGAGGGGCAGTTTCTTGTAGATAGACTGGTTGAATTCCATAAGACCTTTAGGTCATGTAATCTCATAAGCCTATGAGTCATGTAATCTCTGAGCCTATGGGCATTATAAGGTTTCTCCTCATCCCTTGAAAGGAGGGTTATCAAAAAACAAAAAAAATAAAGGCCTTCGGGCCATTCATGAAGGATACATCATGATGTGATGAAAAGTGCTTAGTAAATTTACACGATGTCTGATAATTTACACATAGTGTAAATTCATAAGATGAGATTTTGTCTCCCAAATACTTCATATAATCATTTTTGACAAAATATTTGATCTAAGACCCACCCCATACCACCACTAGTCTTATTCATAATGATATTAATTAAAACTAGATCCTTTCTAGAGCCTATAAATGGAAGCATATCAAACTTCTATTGAGGTGATCTCTAAATACCAAAGCTTGGAGAAAGAGGTTGCATTGTGTCAGGACCACCCTGAGTTCATCTCCTTCTTCATTATTCTTTATGTTTAATTTCTGTATCACTCTAATCCTATAATCAATAGGATTTAGAGTAAACCATCTAAGTTATCTGGTTATTTAATAGAATTTACATTTTTATTGGATTTATTTCTTTTCCTATATTGATGCTTTTTGTATTCGTTATTTCCTCAATAATGTTTCAGACCCTTTATTTTTCTTTTATCACGACCATAGATATTTGAATGTAAAAAGAACTTTGATATTTTGTAACAGACAACACAAAATATGGCATGACCATTATCAAATTCTGGTAATATCTGGTTTAAATATGATATCTCCAAAAATATGATTCATCAAAATCCATAATTACTAGACCAAGGGAAATATGTAAAGGTAATGTTAAAAAGGGGATACCATGACCATTGTATCTTCTTATTCTTGAGTCCAAAAACAATCACAAAGTTATCATCTTATTTTCATAAATCCAATCACACCCAAAGCCTGAAATCAAAAAACCTTGTCTATCTTTTCAAAATATGATCTGAACAAACCAATAGTCTTTTCTTTCTTGTTTTTATTCCTTAAAATAAATCAAACCCAAATTTTCCCTCCTCATCCTTAATATAAATAAAAAATGGAAATATGTATTTTTCATATACCCATATGGAAATAATGAATCTTTCTAAGCATGTCAAGTTAGATATTTTTATGAGAATGGTTACAATTGTTTTTATAAGTTTAGTTTTATTACATTATTTCATTTTCATTTTTTATGTTGGGTCGGAACATGATATAAATTTTATATTTTAAAATTTTTAAATGTACAACTACAACACTAGAAAATATAGAAAATGGATGATCGATTTAAGACACTATTTATAACCAAGAATAGAGATTAAAATTGATACAACCATGGAATGCACTAAGTAAAAAAAACATACTGGGATTACTCAATGAGATCTGGGACTGAGTACATTCACATAACATAAGAATTCATCAAACACATGATTGATACTAGGAATAATTTCGCCCCCCGCTGTGAAAACCACTTCAATATTAATAATTCAATCATTTTGATGATATCGAATAGTGTTCAATTAAGAATACTTCCACATGATGATATGAAACAATTTTTGGGAATATTTCTAGAGATCCAGGACACATTTCTATTCCAAAATGTCTCAAGAGATGAATTAAGAAATAATCTCATCCAAATCTCATTATGTGAGAAAAATCAAGATTAGATCCAATGCCCATAACACATTCCATGAAAATATGAGATGATCTAGCATGAAAATTCATCACATGCTTCTTTCCACCTTCTATGTCAATATAAATGTGGGTAAATATTTTATACAATTGTCAATTTAGAGATGAATAATCATATTCTACTGGGGAAATTAATTAATATATTACCAAAAATTCCCATATTATGTATTAGATATATTACTACTAAATCAAACATTTGACAAGGGTTTTTATTAGAGAAATAGACTAATTTAAGATATTTTAGCTTGAGAATAATGTAAGATCAAAATATAGATATAAATGCTCAATTAAAAGAGGGGTTGAATTTTATGTTTAAAAATGTTGATTTTCACCTTAAAGGGAATACTATGTTTAACTATGTTAAAAATGTAAATTTAATAACACTCTATTGTTCTAGTTAAAAGAGATAATTGGAAGGGGACGTAACAAATTATAAGAAACCTATAATAAATAAGTTAATATTAAGAAAACTTGAGGAATTTTCTATTAGGGAATGATTAAACCATAAACCATATAGAATATTATGTATTAAAGTATGTATAAGTATAAGAAATAAAAAGAAATTTTACTTTCTTTCTGTAAAAAAATAAATCATAAATAAAACTTGTAATAATGAAAGTAAACATGTAGGAAATATTTTAACCCAAAGATTTGTTTATCCAACAACATTGGATAAAGGTAATTTGATTTATAAATTCAATAAATCTTGTCTTACCCACACCAAGGTAACCCATTGATAAGAATATTATAATCTGTCTTGTTATCCACGCAATCCCTCAAACATTAATGTAGTAGGCGCCTCTATCTTCTTATCCCCGTATGTCCTCAAAAATTTAGGTAGTCCCCACATATGCCTTTATATCTCTTAAATCCCTTGATTTTACACTAAAACAATCAATGTCGCCCCAAGAAGGTTTAACATGTTGTTCATGGATGAACAAGATGTTCACAGATCACAAAAGGCACTATAGTTTCTCTCTAAAATTCACTTCACAACATCACAACATGTAATATATTTATTAATTTGTGTCGAGCTATTTTAAATGAGATACTATTTATATTAAAAAACTTCAATTATTGGCTCCCCCCTCCAACAGTCATATTTTTCAATTACATTTAGTGGGAAATGGATAGGTGTCACTCAAACAATGGTTAGTTAAAAATAGATTGTATGACATCATTTTATATATGGAAAAATTTGGGAGGAATTATCATTAATAAGAAACAATAATATCTAATGGAAAAATTATCATGATTAAGAAACACATATCTAATAAAATTGAGATAATATAATAGGAAAGTAATGTAACATTGACAAATATGAATAATTGGAATCTAGAAAAAATTATAAAATTATAAAAATATAAATAAAATAATTCTAGAAAAATTTCTATTCAGAGTATATATTCTAATTAATTTAGAGTATTAATACTAATGAATTTATGAGTTTGAATTCAGAGGAATTCAGAGTCTATCTTTTAGAGAATTCAGAGTATGAATTTTAGAGAATTTTGAGTCTGAAAACTCTAAGACATGGTATCTAAGGAACTATCATAGTAAGAGGTTTTAGATAAGGAACTTAATTTTTTGGCATAAGAAAAGGTTATAATTTGATTGATAAGATATTAAACTAGACCTTGAAAACTAAGTGTAAGGATAAATATTTTCTTAAAGAATGCAATTTTTCCTTAAGTAAATTATTCTTTAAAAAGGATAACTGACCTTAAGAAAATGTGTTTGGCATTTTCAAAACATAATGGAATGGAAAAGTAATGAAGAAAACTTATTGACCCAAAAATCTCTCCATTTTTGGAAATCACAAACAGTATTTTGAAAAAGAATATAAGGAATCAGGTTTTGACTTTTCAAACCACAAATGAAATACTTATCTCCCATAACATTGACCCTTAATGAATACAAATAACTATCCATTAGGTTTTAAAATCTCTAATGATAGTATTATGGTCTTTTATAGAGAAGTTACTTATTAGTACTTAATAAAATATTCTTTATGTATTTTTACCTTTAATTAATCACCCCAATTCGTTGGGAATTTACTTATTTTAACTTAATATTCATTTGATCATTATTTCCCCCAACCCATTTGTGATATTCAAATATTAATGGAGGGAATGAAAACTAATTTACATGTAAGGTTAGTAATATATAAGGCAAGACAATGTATCTGAAACAAATTTTCATTAAGTTCGGAATCAATTTTACATGGAAAATTCAACAAAACATCGGATTGAATGGAAAAAATCATTCAACTATATTTTCCTTCAGTATAAGATTCCACAAGGTTTCCTTTAACTTCTTCAACTCTTTGTGATCATACTCAAATTTCTTGATCAATAAATCAATTGATCCTGATTCTTCTTCTAAATAGTTTTGATCCCTTCTTCTTGAGATTTGAGAAATTAATCTTGAGGATTTATGACCACTTATTGCTATTTAAAATTTTCTTCATACTCTACCTTGATATCCATTTCCCTTTTCATATTTAGAGAAACGGAATTCAAATTTCCATTCTGATCTTTATCCTCTTGATTCGGGGAATCATGCTCGAGATTTAGATTCTCTGAAAATCTTGTTTCATGGATTTTGATTGTGTCATATAAATAATCAAAATAATCTGTTTCTGAATCTGGGAAATCATCCATGATTTTAATATCATTAATAATTGTCTTAGACCATTTAGTTATTTCCATACATGATATCCAATGATCATCATAACCAATATAAAATGTTTTGAATATTCTTCAAGATTGATTTAATTTTCCATGATCATGCTTATCGAAACTGACATCATATTGATATAATGCTGAAGAAAATAAAATCTTGAATTGATACATGTAAATAAGAGTATTTTATTCACTATATTCTTCACATATTAGAAAAAAAATCATGTCCCATGGAAGATGGTGATTTGGAAGGATATTCCCTTGCTGGTGAGGACACTTTATATATTTTCTCAGCATTACTCTTGGATTTTACCACTACAACATTCTTTTAATTAACAATTACAACCATTATAGGCATATCGTCAACCACTTTTTTCCTATGTCACCTCTAGAGATTCCCTTCAGGACTTTTATAATATCATGAACATTGTCAGATACTTGAATGTTTTTATCATCATCAACATTATCTTTACCAACACATTTCTTAACATATTCAGGATGAATAAAATCATTATTGATTCTTTCATCATATGTAGGTTTATCAAACTCACCATGTTCATCATTATCTTTCCCTTCTGATATTATTTTGGTAGATTGAACATGTGACGTTCTAATTGAAAACTTATCTAGAATACTTTCCTTCTCATGGTATTGTTCCACTATTTTGATCACATATTTACTATCTTCCTTCTCTTTTTATTCTTATACTTTTTATTCTTTTTACTAAGCTATTTTTTATTCCACAATGGAAACCATTTCTGAAAATTCCTTTCCCAGTGTTTCTACTAGAACAGATTCTTGAAGGACGATTTAGGTATCTGTATATGTTTAGATCATTTTTCTATATCTTTGATTAAGGATTGAATGACTTGAGTTTCTGACATCTTCTTCATCATGTTTTTCTCTATAAAATTCTCTTAAACCTCTTCTACTACTTGGATATTCAAAGTCTTAGAGGGGTATAAACAAAAACATGCATCTCTCGCCCATTTATTCTTTTACTATTCTCTCAACATGGGTATAAATTCATAAAAAAAGGTATTTTTCTTTTTCAGCATGGGTAGAGCAAACTAGGTTTCCAAAATGGTTTTTTTTCTCCCAGTTTGTTTTCTTTTCTTTTCCTATAGGTTTTCTTGGATGTTTCCCCTACTTCCAATTTATTGTTTAAATCATGAATTTTACTTTGGGAAATAACATAGAACTATCCTAACATGAAAATGAAACCAATTTTTGTCTGCATTTAGTATCATCACTCAACAACATAATATTAAAGTTTCTAGGTAATGAAATGCATAGAATTTTAAAGGATTCTATGAATAGAAAAATGATATTTGACAAGATCGTTGGAAACCTGATAATCTGAGAGTTAAGGGTTTTATTCTTGATATCTCTCATGGTTATAAGAATATAATTAATGAGATTTATCTTTCTTAAATTCACCAATAAGTCAATCATGAAAATATCACACTTATTAAGGGAACCCTTATCTCCCTTTCTCAGAACAATAAAACCTTTCATTCACAAAGAAAACAATATGAAATTAGTTGACAGGTGATTGATCTTCTATGACCTAATACATTTAAGTCCAAGGAAATCCATTTCTCTAGACTTATTAAAATATCCTTCCTTGTCAGGAAACTTGTGTGAAAAAAATATGGATTCTACTTCAACAGGTATATCGAATAAACTAGCATCCTTGTTGAAGGATAACAAATAGGTTTTTTCATAGCTCTAAAATAAAAACATTTCTCTACATACATATTTATAAAAACTTACTAAATCATAAAATTATGTTATAAGATCATGATAAACAGTATACTAATTCTTCAAATTGGAAATCCAAATTCTTTTCCAACTATTCTTCTTTATAACTTTTAAAATCAAAGAATCATAATGCATGGTGAAACTTGGATCTACTGAAATTTCTTTTTAAATATTCAGATCATTGGGTTCCTTGTTTGATTACATATAATTTTGAGAGGAAACTTCCAGAGACATCTAGAATGTAAGGAAAATAAATAACTGATTGGCTGATTTGTAGGGTGGCAGTGCTTCGGTGAAAAATCACTTAAAACCAATATGGGACATGAATAGGTGAGGGATATTTATAATGGAATCACAATTATAGTTCAAATTCTTGAATCAATCCAATGGTGGATACATTCTTGATTTGATATGATGGTTTATATAAATTTCAATGAAGGATTTGAAGGTTCCAATATTTTTAGGTTTTAAAGAAAAATTAGATTTATGAAAACAGAATTTAGTAATGTTTTTTTAAACATGATAGAAATACCAACAAGTAAAAACATACAATTAAGAATACATATGTAATGAAGCATACCTTCCGCATTGCAAAGAATGAATTTTGAGGATTTATAATGTCCTTATTGAAAAACATAGATTCCAGAAATTTTTATTATGAAATGGAAAATTTTAGGTTCCAAGTTGTTTTTATGAAATTGTAAATTTTTATGTCCTGAAATATTCTGTTAATAAAATTAAATTTTTTTGGTTGATATTTTTTTAAAAGACTAAGAAAATGTACTCCCTATATGAAAAGGTGTTCCTTAATGTAAGAATATAGAGTTAAAAAAAGTAATATGAAATATTACCTTGTGTTTATCATTCCAAACATGGTTTAATATATTCAAATCTATCAGAGGGAATAAATTTTGTGAAAAAATCATCATGTTGATCTTGCATCCCAATAAATTGAATAATTATAGCTTATTTAAGTGTTTGATCCCTAAGAATGTGACTCATAATGTCTATGTTATTTACATGAGTATGATGTGCAGGGATTCTTTTTAGGGTAATGGTACTTCTATTATTACACAATATCTTGGTTTTGGTAAAACTAATTCCATAGTCTGTGAGTGTGTGTTGCATCCACAATACATTAACACAACAAATTCTTGGTGCTACATACTCAGATTTAGTAGTGGAATGTTCTATTGGGTGTTGCTTCTTTCATGAAAAAGAAACTAATGAATATCCTAAGAAATGAAATGTTCCAGATGTAATTTTCCTATTCATTCTACATCCATGAAAATTAGAATCTGGAAAACTTTTAAAAACATAATCATTTCCATAATAATAAAAAATTCTGAAGTCCATGGTACCCATTAAACAGTAAAAAATTATTTTCATTTATTTAAAAATAGATTACATTGCATTAGATTGATATCTTGAACATAATCATACTAATAATATTATGTCTAGACAACTATTTGTTCTGTATAATAAACATCCTATTATACCTCTAAAAGATATTTGATCTACTAGGTCCCCGGCATCATCATGATCAAAAGAGTTATGGGTACCAATTGGAGTAGTTTTACTATTTTTATTATCATAAATATACATATTAAAAAGAAAATTAATATTCTTAGGATGAGATATATATGTTCCTTGTAATTTTTGAGAAATTTTAAAACCAAGGAAAAATGTTGATTCACCCATCATGCTGATTTCAAACTCTGATTTCATGATATTCACAAATGAATCACTTAAAAATTGCTGAGTTGATCCGAATACAATGTTATCAACATAAATTTGAAAAATAAAAACAATTTTTGTATCTTTCTTTATAAAAATAGTTGGATTACTAGTTCATTTAACAATATCATTATGCATCAAAAATCATGTAAGTATGTCATTCCATGATCTAGGGTATTTTTTAAGTCCACATAAAGCATTGGTACATTAAAAAACATGTTCAAGATGTTTTGTGTCTTCAAAACCAAGAGGTTGTTAAAAATAAACTTCCTATTGAACATATATGCTAGGTAAATAACACTACACATCCATTTGAAAATGTTTAAAATTAAATAATGTTGTAGAGGTAAGTAGAATATGAATATATTCATGTCTAGCTACTAGAGAATAGGTTTATTCATAGTCTATTTCTTCTTGCTGATTATATCTTTTGGTAACTAATCATGCTCTATTTACAATAATGATTCCATTCCTATTACATTTACTTCTGAAGACCCATTTTACTCCAATTATAGATGTTTCCTTAGGTCATTCAACCAAGGTCTAGACTTTGTTCCTTTCAAATTCATTTAAGTCATCTTGCGAAGCTTTAATCCAATCATCATCATCTAAAGCTTCATCAATGCTTTAATGTTCTAATTTGGAATGAAATTATATATGTTATACTTTATTTCTTAAAGATCTTCCAATCCTTACTGGTTGATTTACATTACCAATGATACTATCACTAGAAAGATTTTTGAGAAAAAATTGATTTGGGTTTTGTAAAACTGTTCATCAACATAACATAGAAATTCATTTGTGGAAAATACTTTAGAAACATTTTCTTGAGTATTTTCCTTATTAGAAGAATCTCCCATAAAATATTGATAATCATTTTTTGAAAACACATCTGAATATGTAGGTTGGGGTTGTTTAAAAACAAAAGTATTAGTTTCGTCAAATTTAAAATGCACTATTTCTTCAACAGTACAATATTTTTTGTCAAAATCCCTGTAAGCCTTAGATGTATTGGAATAGCCTAATAAAATTACCTCATCGGATTTGGGAGCGAATTTATATAATTTATAATTAGTATTCAAGATGAATACATTTCATCTAAATAGTTTTAATTAAGAAGTATTAGGTTTTCAATCATCCAAAAATTCGTAAGTTTTTTTATTAAGAAAATGCTGGATTAAAATTCAATTTTTAGTATATGATTAAGTAGTAACATCTTTATACAAATAGTTATTAGAAATATAATATTCAATAATCATGGTTCTTGTTATCTCTTGAATAATTAAATTTATTGTTTCAAAAACACCATTTTTTTAGAAGTTATTAGAGCTGAGACGTTATGAGTAATGTATTTCTTAAAACAAAAAGTTTCAAAATCTGATTTTTGAAATTCTCCCCCATGATCCTAATAAATTATTTTAAATTGAATATTTTTCTAATTTTTAACTCTTTCTCTAAATATTTCAAAATAAAATAAAACTTTTGATTTATTTTACTGAAAATATACCCATGTAAATCTACTGTAATCATCAACTAAAACAAATAAATTATTTTTTACTAAAATACTTCCAGTTTATCTTGGAAAAAACGATCCATATGCAATAGATGATAAGAATCATAAATTGAGACTTCTCCAATTGATTTAAATCTCGAATTATGTTTCTTTCCATATTTACAATAATTACAAACATTTCAAGAATCAAATCTACGCTCTGGTAAATCCTTAATATGTCTTTTCATTGAGATTTTTCGTAGTTTCATAAGGCTACAGTGTCCTAGTATTTTATTCCCTAACCATTATTGATCTTCTATTTCATAATGGAAAGGTATATCATGGCTCCTAAGGTATTTTATGATATGTTTAAAAACATTCTCATGCATATGGTAAGAGAGAATAAATTCTTCCTTGAAATTGTGTAATAAGAATTTATCATTCCTAAAATTCACAAGGTAACTGTCATCAAAGAATTGACTTATTCTTATAAGATTTTTCATACGACCTTTTATAAATATAACATTTGAAATTAAATCTTTTACAAGAAGAACAATGTTACCTATACCAATAATTTCTCCCTGAGCATTATCTCTAATAGTTACTTTTCCTCCTTTCATCTTGATAATATTTTCTAAGATGTTCTTGTTACCAATCTTGTGCAGGAATATCTAATACCCATGTTCCATGTGTTTTTGTTGGTATTTAATTTATTTTAATTAAAAAATAAATGTTATAATTTTTTAATCCAAAAATTCTTGGATCTGGAAATTTCAGAATGTAAAATATTATGTATCCACATTTTCCTAGAAAAATATGCCTTCTAAAAACCTAAGGATTTAATTTTATTTAAAGAACAATTTTTCTCCCAATGTCAACAACATTTTCATTTAGGGGAAAATTTATCACTTTGAGGAACAAATTAGTTATTACTAAAAATTGGTTTTGAATGAGTATAACCCACTCCAAAATAATTACTAAGAGGATGAAGTTGTCAATATATTTTATTAAATTCTTTTTTTCTAGAAGTGAATGTTGATAAATGTTTGTTTAAGGAAAATATTTCTTTATATTTGTATGATGACTAAATTATTATCCATGTTGTCATTATTCTTGGAACTTGGTTTATTCTCTAAAACAAATTTGATGGAAATAAAATTTTCCAGAACCATATAAATTTTATCCTTCTCAGAATTAACATCCATAATATTTCTAGAAAAATTTTCAAAATAATGAGTTTTCTATTTAATATATTTAGAATTATCTAAGACATATTTTTTAAAAATATATATTCCATAATTCAGTTTCTCTAACATATTTTTTATCTTATAGTTCTCATTCTGATGTTATTTAGGAAATCTAGAATCTTGTTCAAATGAAGGTAATGTGTTATCATTTAATGGAGAGGATTATTCATATGAAAAATCATAATATTAATCATTATGAAAATTAGAATTTAAAAAAATATTGGTTAAATATTCATAATTTTGTAGCTTTTCCAAAAAAAAATATTTTCAATAAGTAATCTGGTTACTAAAGCAATATTATTATGATCAGAATATTAATATTCGGAGGATTCATCTGAAGAGTCACCACCATTGGAATTTTATGTGTCATTATCCTTCATGACTTTCTTAGACTTAGATTTTTAGTATTTATTTCTGTTCCTTATATAATGTTATTTTCTATTCCTTTTCTCTTAAAGATAGTAAAATCTTGTCTGATATGTCCAGCCCTTTTGAATTCATAACAAGTTACTTAAAAATCTATCTTTTCCTTTATATCCTTATTTTAAATATATATTGAAAATATTTCTCTACCACAATCATGTTTATCCCTTGATCAAAATTGGCTAATTCATTCTCAAACTGATCACATTCACTTGATTCAGATTTAATAATAGCTTTCCTGGATTTTGATCTACTAAACCTTTTTGGAGTCCTGGATTTATATGTATTAGTAAAAAAGGTTCTATTATCATTCTTAGTCTTATTAAAATAATTACCACTCTTAATTATTGTTTCATGCTGAAAAATAGTTCCAAATAACTCTTCAATAGTGTTGTTAGACACTTTTTTATTATAATAAATACCTTTCCTTTTAGATTACCACCCATTAGGCATAATTTCAATTATCATGTCCACAATACAATCATTAGCAAGACATTTCCCTCTCATATATGGAAGACTATTGATGATGGTTATAAATCTTTGTTTCACATTGAAAACAGGTTATCCATAAATAAATAGAAATCCATGATATTCCACTCCGAATAAAGCTCTTATAGTTTCTATAACTTTATAACTTCCAAAATGAGTAACTTCAATTTTATTAAAAATATTATTGGTTAATTCACAAGAAGATATTTAACTATAGATATTAATGTTTTTGGAAAATAAAAGAGTACGGTGTACCTATTAGTTTAGATGATATTTTTATTTTTCCTGATTTTTGAATGTTCGGATTTCCTTGTCAGGAATCTTGTATTCACCTGTTTGCATTACATTTTTGTAGACACATATATTCATAATATAGTTCTTTGTCATATCTATTTAATACTCATAATAATTAACATCAATTAATTTTGGACTCTTATTATAATGTTTTTATATAGAACCAACATTCATAACTTACATTCTATAAGAAAAATACTTTTCCACAAAAAGGATTAGTAGCAAAAGAGTTTATAAAGAAAATATTTAAGAAAAATTTGGACAAGAAATGTTGAGATAGAAAACATATATGATAGTATAAGTATTCTAGATACCTTCCCTAATATCAATTTTAGGATCAAAATATATATGTAGATCCTCAATTATAAGAGGTGGGTGAATTTCATGTTTAAAAAATAGCTTTTAACTTTAAAAGAGAAATAATGTCTAACTAAGTTAAACTAGGTAAATTCAAAAAACCTTTTTTGTTCTAACTCAAAGATATAATTAGAAGGGACCAACTCAAATTATAAGAATCCTAAACATAATCAAGATAATCTTAAAGAAACTTAATCAAGTTTATCATAGGGAACTATTCTACCTTAATGCATATGTAATCTTATTTATAAGAGTTTGTAAAAGTACAAGAAAGTATAAGAAATTTATACATTATTTATTTAATATAATTCAACAAAAAAACATATAACAAATAAAGTAAACATGTATGAAATATTTTAACCGAAAGAGGTGGGTATCCAACAACGTTTGTTAAAGGTCCCTTGATTTATACTTTCATAAAAGTTTTTCTTACCCACACCAGGGTAAACACTTGATAAGAATATTGGAATTATCTTAATATCTCCATAGGATCTCAAAATTTAATGTAGTAGTCACCTCTTTCTTCCTATACTCATAAGGCCTCAAAATTTATGGTAGTTGTAACCACTGTATTTCTCTCCCTAAAAGCCCTAGATTACAAACAACAACAATCAGAGTCTCACTAAGCAAGCTGAAAAAGTATTTCATGGCTAAAAAAGATGTTCATCGATCGTACAAGGAACAATAGTCTCACATCCTAGAAATAACTTCAATGCTTCAAAGCATGTAATCTATTTATTGATGTGTGTAGAGATATTTTAAATGATTTCCCATTTATAAGAAAAAACATTAATGGTCAGCTCCCTCCTCCAACAGTCATATTTTTCCTTGAGTTTTGGAGGGACTTGGATATGTGTCACTGAACCAATAATTAGTTAAAAATACATTGATGACATCATTTTATTATAGGAAAACATGGGAAACATTATCATGCTAAAGAATTAATAATATGTAAGGTAAAATAATATCATGTTTAAGAAACATGTATCTGGTAAAATTGAAGCAATATGATAGGAATGTAATGTAACATTAAAAAATATGGATAATTGGAATCTATAAAAAATAATCTGAGTCTAAAAATATAAATAATAACATTCTTGAAAAATTGATTTTCAGAGTCTAAATTTTGATGAATTCGGAGTCTAAATTTCAGAGAATTCTGAGTCTAAATATCATAGAATTTAGAGTGTGAAAATATTAAGACTCGTTATCTAAATAACTATATGATTCTGAGGTTTTAAATAAGGATCATAATTTTTTGTCTTAATAAAAGGTTTTAATTGGTTTGACAATACATTAAATAATACATTGAAAACCAATTCAAAGGATACAACTTTTCCTAGAGAATTGGAATTCTACTCAAGTAAATTATTCAATGTGACAGTTAATTTACCTTAAGAAAATGTGTTTGTGATTTTCAAAACCTAAAGGAATGTAAAATAAATACATAATTTTTATTGAGTCAATAGATCAATAATGAAGAAGTTTCATAAATTGGGATATAACTATTTATTTGAAATGAGATAAAATATTTTTTCAGCGGAAAGAAGAAGGGATGCAAAGAAATGGACTTCACATAGTAAATAATATTGGAAGGATAGAGGAAACATTTGTTTCATTAACAAAGAAGATAAACATCATGATAGTCCACCCCCCCATTATAAGTGTAGAGAGGATGGATTCTATTCTAATTACAATAATGGTAATTTATTTTATTGTTGGATGCCAAAAATTCAACAAGCATAAGAAAATAAACAAAAAATAGAAGGGTAAAAACAACAAGCACCCCAATTTCCCACACTGATGATTCATGTTTGTACATTGTAAGAGACACCAACTATATTCATGACCGCTTCTGGGGATGTACTCATGTAAATAATAGAATAATAAACTATCCAAAAGGAAAAGTAAAGAAATATAGATTATCATGTTTTCCAAATTTTTTGATCATATTAGAGAGATACCCAATGTTAAACTAATAGAACGCACCTAAATATTCCCACGTGGATATTTCAATGATGTACAACGTATAATTGGGAAGAAAAATTGAAGTGGTGTAGAATTATTATGTCAAAAACTAGTGGAATCAAGATAAGGGGAAGCCTAATGTCACAACGAACTAGTAGCTGAAGAATAAAAAGAAGAAACACCATAGTAAAAGCTATGGCATATTTTTCTAGATCAAATGGTGAATGTAAATAACAACATGCTGAAATGTAAATTTCACAAAAACATTAACAAATTAATTATTAATATACATTTTCATATTAACTTAAAAAAATACTGACATATGAAAAGTTCATGAAAGAGCTAGTATCCAATATGAAAAATCAAGAAGTGATTGGAACAATTCCGCTCATGGGTGCATGTTCATGGGTGGTATTGAAGGACATAAAAATGAAGAAATATATCCCATGTAGCATTCCAATTCAAATATTTATTGGAGCAATAAAATTTGGAAAATATTTTTGTGACTTATGTGTGAGTAACAATGTCCTGTCAAACATGACATTCATGAGTTTGGTACTTGATGGAATGATGGCTACAATATTACTTCTTCAATTAGATGACTCAAAAATAAAATATAGAAGAGGAATTATTGAGGATATTATAATCAGATCTGAAAACATCTACTTCCTCATCAACTTCATTATTCTAGATATGTAAGAGGAATAAAATCCACTCATTCTAGGAAGACCATTTTTAACCACTGGGAATGCCCTGATTGACATCTAATGTGCGGAACTCTGACTAAGAGTTGGTAGTGATAAATAATGTTTCAACATCACTTGATCAATTATGAACTGCGATGTGCAATAGGACATTGATTCTGGAGAAGAAAATACACCTGAAGGTTAGGGTATCACTAAAATTTAAGACTAGCCTGAGTTAGATGTAGTTATGAAAGGGGATTCTCGAAAAAATGATATGTTCAACACCAAGATTGATGGAACCAAATAAGCGACTGAATCCACTAGATTATATAAATTGCAACAAGTATTTATGTAACATGAGGTTCCATTTAGTTCAATAGGATTAAGGAAAAGATGGAAGATCAATGCAATGCAGATCAAGCAATTACTACTATTAGGTTGAAAATATTTATCCAGAGAAGAAGGGTATGGGTGAAAGTACATGGATAATACACAATTGAGACCATTTAAGGAACATGAATAGGTACAAAATTTTCATTCATTCGTCACAAGATTTGAAGCTAAAGGAAGTAATATTAAGCCAATGATGGTAAAAAAATCACTTTTGGGAGAAAACCAAAGTTCCATGTTTTCTATTTATATGTTTTTTTATTTTTAGTGGAAGACATCCTATCGATCAAATTATTTCAAAATTAATTACTATTTGAATGTAATTTCAACTCTTTATTTTTTTTATTTAACCATCAAGACCAAAGGTGTCATCATGATATAGAAATTGAAAAGGAGGTCAGAGTAGTATTACACATCATTAAGGAATAAAACGTCCTAAATCTGTAGTAAGAAAAACATGATCATCCATGATTAAACCAACAATTAATGTACAATAATAGTTTAAAATTACAAAAATATATATTATATATCCGATATTTAATTAAAATTTGTTAGTATCTATTTCATGCCTTGTATTTGATTCATTATTCAATCAATAAAAAAAGGATGCATTAAACATGTTAGGATAAATACCAATCCATGAATTTAAACTTATTTTTTAATAAATATGAATGATAAAAATGATGAAAAGAATTGGTAGATACAACGATGAAAATAAGGATTTTATAAATCATGATTTAGGGGATAATGTTGATCATTATAAATAAAATTTTAATGTTATTTTTCCATGTATTTAATATCTCATATTTCTAATAATTGATTTAATTACACAAATGAATGTTTATTTTTAATTATCCAAACCGTTCATCTCATTGCCGAGAAAAAAATTGAGATACTATCTTATATTATTTTATATTCATACTCTCATGAAACTCGAGCATGATTTCTTCAAGAACACCATTTTCATCTTATTGAAATTATTACTGAAAGTAATCAATTTTAAAAATTATTGAGGGAATATTTTCATTAGCCATTATCAAGATACCCACCTTGCATTAATCTTTTTTAATCCTATTGATTCAATGAATATACATGTTAGGGAATGAGCCATGTTAAAATCCCATATCATTTTTTCTAACAGGTATCTCAATTTTTTCTTGATTATCAAACATTAGAGTGAGAGAAATTGTGACTGGATAAAGGGATTCATTTTTTAATAAATATGTGTGGTGGAAATTTCCTAAGATTTTGAGAATGAACATTTAGTATATTTATTTCACACCCACCTAAAAAAGTGATGAATTAATTGTTTTTGTTTAGATAAATAAAAAAACATTCCATTACCAGTTATCTTGTTATAACTATTAAAAATAGTGTTATAAGGATATCATTAGGGGCTAGTTGGTGGATGTAATAATTATCCCCATAACACCATCCAAAAAATAATAATAAAAGAGGGTGTTTTATTTATTTAATTTTATCTAATTATGAGCCTATTCTGAGATATAGAGGAAGAGGAGACTTTCACTAAGTTGTTTTTGTATATCAAGAATACTACAATAGAGTTCCATCTATTTTTTGATCCTTACATGATTTACATCATTTACCTAACTTCGCAAATCCTCATATAAATTTGATCCTAAATGGATAATTACTCATGAATACTTGTTATTTTGGATTTACACGATGGGGATGTTAGATTCCTTTAAAGCCTATGGTAAGTTACTTGGTATTGAGGTATGTACATCAATAAATTCATTAATACCATTATAATGAGAGGAAAATATAATGTTATGTAAATTGAAATTGGAAAAAATATTTATAATGACATGAAAAATTAAAATGGATGACTGTAAGTAATTGGCTATTTCAAAAGAGGAAAAATTAAAAACACTATTGATTTGTATTCTTGTAAAAATGGTGGGTTGATAAATATTTTACATTTTATGCTCGAACATTTAAATTAAATTTGATTAATTTATTTTATTGAAGCATATTAAGGTGAACATTATATGTTGTATGTTGAGATTCCATCCTCAGGGACATGGATAAATTCATGGGAGGGGTATTGGTATCTGTATTACAATCATGTATTTTATGGAATTTTTATACCATGATTTTTTATTTAATTTATTATTGATTCCTATATTTGAATTGTTTACCTTGTTTTGTGTTTAATGGTAATATACATTGGATAACTAAAAAAGTTACCATAATTATGAATACCATCCTGGAGATCTTATAAGGAATAAAACCAAATATTGAAGGTTAAATTAGTCTTTCAGAGCAGAAAAATGACATTACACGATGATAAATTCATTACACATCACAAACCGTTGTATGTCAGGAAAGGGGGTGACATTTTTTGAGTGATGAAATGTTCAATGTAAATTTACAAATGGTGTAATAATATACGCATCCAGTAAATTCACAACAAAAGATTATAACACCCATATTCTTGATATGATCAATTTTTGACAAAAATGTTGATATAGGAACCATCTTGTACCACCTTTGGACCAATTCTTAATCATCTTCATTATTTCAAGATCCTATCTGGAGCCTATAATTGAAGGGATAAAATGTTTTTCTTGAGGAGATAACATAAGTCCAAATCATGGTTCGTGAAGCTGTGTTGTAGAGGGATCTCCCTAAGGTCAACTCTATTTTCATTAAGAATAAATTTAATTTTATCATTCCCTATAATACTCTCATCACTTCGATTAAGGGTATACACTCCTTGTGATAGGTTTGGTTAATATAATGGGGAAATTCGCCACTTCATTTATTTGTCCTCCTTTATTCAGGTATTTTTTTTCATGAATTTTTTAATTAGATACAAATCACCTTATTTTTCTTCTATCAATGCCATTGATATTTGAAACTAAATGAAATATTAATATTATATAACTAAAATCCCTAAACGGGGCATGATCATATAATGATTTTTTGGAAATTACGTTTAAATATTGAATCGTGAAAAACATGCTTCGGAAAAACCTAAAATTAACAGACAAAGGGAAATATGGTATTTTAATGTTGAGTAGGGGATACCATGACCATTTAATATTCACATTATCTATTAAGATGATAATAATGAAATAATAAACCTATTTTATTAAATCATATTTCTCCCAAACCCTGAAATTATCAATCCCCGAATAGGTTTTTAGAATCTGATCTCAAGAAATAAATCTTTTTTGATTTCTTATTTTTCTTTATCAAAATCAATCAAACCAAACATTTATCACCACTTTCATAAAATAAATAAAATAAAATTTGTTAAAAACATAATAAAACTAAATTCACAATCTCTACGGCTCGTCCTCGACTTATGGATATACTGAATATAATTAATTTGGTATCATATTTTTGTTTTTAATGAAATTTTATTTTTCATTGAATCATAGGGAAATAACAATACCCCATGGGCCAATCAGTCATCGTTGTCTTGAGAAGCAAGATAAATTAACTTTTAGATACACGGTACATTTTTAGATAACTAAGAAGATTAGAAAGGTGACCTATTAGTTAGAATTATCATATTAGTTTACATCAATCGATGATGTTTTTATTTATGACTTATCATGGGAAGCAACATTTTCATCCCTTACATGCTTTGAAATGGGAATGAATTAACTCATAAATAAACATGTCTAGGGTCAAATGAAAAGTTAAATTTTTTTATTCTCATTAAAATTTTCAACAAGGTAAATTTATTCTGTAGCTTTGAGTTTCATGGAATCCCAAAATATATTCTCACAAGAAATTTGAATACAAAATATTAATGAAGGAGTAGTGGCCTAATCAAATTTTTATTTGAATTTTTCTTATAGACATTAATGAGATATAATATTACATGGTTGTGGAAATTGTCACATACTAATGTAATTTGATGGTTCTCATGTAAATTTTTATTTTACATAGTTTTTTTGAATAATTTTTGGGTAATTTAGATGTTTTTGTGTGTTTTTGTAGTTTTCCATGAATGTGTATAGGTATCACATGGTTAGGAAAAAGAATCTGGGATTCCGAAGAAACCATGGGACTTACATTGGTTTTGATTATGGTTTTTCATATACTTGGTTCATCGTTAGAAAAAAAAATTATGATCAAACTATGTGACCAATGGATAGAAATAAGGGAAAAGTTGGTGAATTGTTTGTTAAAATATGTATCCGGACGATGGGATTTCATTTAAGTAATTCGAAAAGTTATTTTAGAGCCTAAAATATATCTTATCTGAATAATTATTCCTTATAAATATTTTTTTTTTTGACTATAGGAGTTCAACGTGGTTATTATAGTGATCCCAACTCTTACTAAGAGTGATTTTGATGAGTTTTTCGGTGTTGGATTTCGAAAAATCATGTTAAGAGTCTTTTCTTTATGGTTCATTAGTGTTTTTCTAGATCTCATCACTTTATCCATAAAGGAACCGTAGAATTAAAATTTTATGGATAGATATATGAGATTTACCATGATCTAATGATAATTATAATATACCTGTCATGATGGAGGAAAAAGGTAATTATATCATGGATACTCATTGGGAAAATGTTCTAGAATTGTATTGGTTTGTTGTTTTTTGTCACACAATCAATATAGAGTTTGTTATATATAGTTTTCTTGATATGTGTTTCAGGATTTTGAGTTTCTATTTTTTATTAAGAATATTCATTCCTCATTGAATGTGGATCATATTTGTTTATTGAAAAATTGAAAGTGACTGAGGTGTGTGGTTTCATGAAAATACTTGTTTCTAATAAATCGTTCTTTCATTATCATCTCAAATTGTTTTTTAAATAATTTAATGTATGATATATTATTATATAAATATACGTAATTGGGATTTTTTATTAAAATAATTTTTTCATTTTTTACAGAAAATGGAAGTGGATTTTGAACCATGTTTTATTGTGACCTTGGGAATTTTTTTTTGATGTTTGATATAACATAAAAATGGTTTAAAACATAAAAATAAGGGCATTCATGTATTAGAAATTTTTGAAATAGAAACCACCAAAGTGTGGGTTATAAAACATTTAAATCTATGGTACTTATGTGGGGTATAGATTGGGACTATAACAATAGGATGGTTTTTTCTCTTTAAGATAGATTTGCACTATAAATCTAACTAATTTTATTATGATTGAGGAATCATTTTTTTGGGTGTGATCATATATGAAGGTCCATGATCTATATATTTTTACAAAATTATTCATTTTATCATAATGGTGTGTGGATCCAACTATCTCGGACCTAACATGACGTTATATAACATTCCATGGTCAAATCTTTCTAATGATTATTTATAAACATGCTGGGAAATATTTTAAGTCTAGATGATTTGAAAATGGGTTGTTTAAGAATTATAATAAAATACTCTAAAAAGTTTTGAATTATATGATTTATTAAGAACTTTTTAAAGTTATATTTGATGAATTTACTTTGTTTAATTTCACAAATTTATTTTTTTATAATGAATTCATATAAAACACATGGTGGGATCCTACTATGTTTGTTTTTCACACCGTGGACATAAATATAAGTGTGTTTAGATCTTGTATTATTTGACATATGCAATATAATGGTGCGTCATGGTGGTGGTGGGTATCAATTTCAGAGGGGAGTGGGAGTTCTGTGGCGACATAATGGGATGTCGACACATATATCACATGATGATGGGGTGTCTATTTTTTTATAATCCTTTTTTACCTATTGTGGTTTAGAAATTATATTTTTCTTATACTATTTGACCTATACTATATGATTTTGAATAACCATGTTGTATTTAATTAATATATTTCAACTGTTATTGTTTGGTTTATTGTGGGTTAAATCATTCCCAAAGGCAGTACGTGATTATTAAGTGCATGTTTTTGCCCATGTAGTTTATGAGATCCATCTACACCATTCCAAGTGTTGGTTCAGGTTCAATGTTTTGGGATGACCTAGATTAGTTCCATATAAATGGTAGAAAAATTAAATATTCCATGATGACATCATCCTTATAACATCCCGATCAGGATACCGCATACCGGTTCTCCAAGGTAGGCCACTTCTTGACCTCAAGAACCCTTCCTCATATTATAGAGGCAACTAAATAGCAGCGAGGGTATTCTATCGACCATGGGTAGAATATACCCTCTTTATCTGAGTAAAGTATTAGTGGAAAATAAATATACAATAACCAAACATAAAACCATAACTATAAGGATTACAATATCACATAATGACCAAAAAATAAATATAATATCAAAAAAATAGTAAATATACCATGGGAATGTATATTCCATGTGTCAAAATGAAACTCAAATGTGAAGAAACTCAAAAACTCCCAAGAAGATCTAAAACTACATATATTCCTTCATCCATGCTCCATCCTAACTCAGGAATCTTACACATGTCCTTTTTACTTATCATGTCTTGCAAACATGAACTCTATCTAGGTACTGATCAAGCATCACGATTAGGGTGTGAGTAAAACTCAGTGGGCCACCACCAACGATGTCTAAAACAATATCTAGTCAAAAATGTGTATGCAGTTGTATGTAAATAATAAAATAAATCAAATAAATTAAATGGTTTACATTATTAAAATATTATTTATTTAACCACAAAACACCCTAGGTTGCTGAGGACACCCGAATAATATCATATGTTGGATTTTCCTTGTTATCATTCATCTATTCAATGTTTAATGACTGTGATAAAATTAATAATTTATTAATTGGTTTAACAAATTAATTATTCAGATAAATTTCATAACAAATTCAACAATTAGTTCATCGTAAAGTTCCCATTAATTAATCCCCCAATTAATTATGCACATCATACCCATTAAAATACTAGCCGATCAATTAATCAAAATCACAAACTCAATATTACATAATTAATTCATAAATTAATTCTCTCAAATCAACAATATAAATATCTCATAATTAATTTAATAATTAATTATTTCCTGTCATCGTCTCATTATGTAATAATTCATACAACAATTAATTATCTTATTCAATATCGAAATGTTTCATAATTAATTCCACAATTATTTATCTCAAATAAAAAATATCAACATCTAATAATTATTTTAATAAATAATTTTCTAAAGTAAACATTATAGTATCTCATAATTAATTCTAGAATTTATTACGTCATTCATAATCTCAATATTTCATAATTAATTCCAAAATTAATTATCTCAATTAAAAATATAAAAAGTAGATTAATTAATTCAACAAGTAATTATCTCAATTCCTCAAGCACTACCAATCAACTGTTAATTACTTATTTATTTATCCCTGTTAAATAATGACAGTATATAAATAATTAATTCGATAATTAATTATCCCACATCCATAGTCACAATATGTCAAAAATTAATTATTTTAGCTGCACAGTTTGAATATCTCAATAATCAAGTCAATAAAAAAGTATTCTTATTTCGTAATCACAAAATATCCATTAATTAATTACACAATTAATTAATCACACTCAATCCCTTTAATTAATTAAACTATTAATTTTTCATGTGAATTTATTTAATTAATTATAAATTTATTTAACAACATTTAATCCCTTCAATGAATTCACCCATTAATTTTTCATGTAAATTCCATTAATTCATTTCATAATTAATTAATGGAATTCAATCCCTTCAGATAATTCACCAATTAATTATTCACATGAATACCATTAATTTATTCCACAATTATCATATTGAATCGCTTAAATTAATTCCCAAATTGTTTTTTCACATCAATTCAATTAATTAATTAATTTCACTATTAACTAATCACATTCAATTTCTTCAATTAATTCATCAATTAATTGTTCACATATATTGAATTTATTAATTCACCAATTAATTAATCATTGAAAATCCCATAAATAATTTATCAATTAATTATTAAAGATCCAAAAACATAACAACCGCATGATTAATTTATCAATTCATTATTCCAACTCAATCAATTTAATAACCCAATAAATCCAAAAATTAATTTCTCCATCTCAAACAATTCAATGTCCCCAATTACTTCCCAATTAATTTTCCCATCTCAATCAATTTAATATCACAAAATAATTGATAAATTAATCGATCGAACTAAATCAATTCAATTCCCCCAATTTATTCATCAATTAACTATTCCCACTCAATCTATTCAATATACCCAATTAATTAACTAATTAAATTTTACACATAATTATTTCAATATCCAAAATTAATTTATCAATTAATTGTTCCTATTTAATCAATTCAATATCACCAATTATTTCATCAATTAAATTTTCAGACTCCATCAATTCAATACTGTCAATTAATTCATCAATTAATTTTTCTAACACAATAAATTAAATATATTATATTAGTAGAATAATTAATTATTCCATCTCAATCATTTCAATATGCCCAATTAATTCATAAATTAATTATTCTAACTCAAAATATTTAATATGTCCACTTAATTCATCAATTAATTTTTCAAACTCAGACTATTATTTATCCCCAATAAATTAATCAATTAATTTTTCCAACTCAATCAAATTCGCTTATTAAATGTTCCATATCATTTAATAATGTAACCCCAATAAATTTATCAATTAGTTTCTCGAACTCAATAAATTCAATATCTCTAGTTAATATATTAATTAATGGGTTCAAAAATAATTTTTCCATCAAAATGAAATCAATATCCCCAATTAATGAATAAATTAATTATTCATCTTAATAAATTAAATATCCCCAATTAATTTCCTAACTATTTCTTCCATATCAATCAATTCAATATCATGAAAAAATTTAAAAATTAACTGATCCAACTCAATCAATTCAAAATACCAAATTAATTCATCAATTAATGGTTCTAACACAATCCATTAAATATCCCTAATTAGTTCAAAGATTAATTATTAAAACTATATCAATTAAATATCCACTATTAAATCAAAAATTAATTGTTCCATCTCAATTAATTCCATATCCCCAATTAATTAATCAATTTATTATCCCAACCAAATCAATTAAATATTCTAATTAATTAAACAGTCAATTATTCCAAATCAATCATTTCAATATCTCCAATTAATTTCCTAATTAATCAATATTTGTCAAATAATTAATTATCCCAAATTAATTGATCAATTAATTGTTCTAATTAAATCAATGTAGTCTTCCTAATTAATTCATCAATTAATATTCTAAGTCAATCTACTCAATATATTAAATTAATTCATCTATTAATTTTTCCATTTTAATCAATTCAATTTCCCCAGTTAATTCTCTAATTAATTGTTCCATTTCAATGAATTAAATATCCCTAAATCTATATTTAATATTCATATAATTAACTCAACAATTAATTATCCCCAAATACATATTCAATATTATGATAATTACTTAAATAGTTAATTATTCCAAATTAAAAATCTCAATATCTCATAATTAATTCAATAATTAAATATCTAATTCAATAATCCAAATTCCCTCATAACTAATTCAACAATTGATTATTAAAAATATATAATCCTAATATCCCCAATTTGAACATTTCATCTAATTAATTAATTCATGAAATTAATTAATTCGATAACGAACCCAATATATAAACATATAATAGTTACTCTAAAATTACACATATATAATTCAATTGAGACATTGGTATTTGAATTATAGATCACCAACCTAAAAATTGATGGAGAACTCTTGTTAATGAATATCCCTAATTTGAAGTGGATCAATCAAGAACGTGATGAAGAACATGAAATAGACCCAAAAACCCTATTTTATTATTAAAAAATCATGAACCCAATATTATTGGGCTTTGTCAAATGAGAAATATGATATATTACGACGAAATGATGAGAGAGAGACCGGAGAAAAAAAGTAAACCACACAAAATTAGATCCTCTTATCGAGGAAGGTGTATATCTTCAATCTAGATTTTGAATCATCAATATTGGATGTTAAGAGTCCTAAGGAATCATCTCAGAGCATCTAAAATTAATAACAACCATTAGTGGAAAAGTGGGGATTTATTTCAGTTTAATATAAGGGATTGGTTTTATAAAATCTAATTTTTCATGTTAATTAAATCTTATGCATGGTTTTTATGGGATGAGAGGAACAGTTTCCCATTTCCATGTGCCTTAACCATAATTCTCTTCTAGGGGTGGTGGTGGGTGTGTGAACTTTCTCCTTTTAGGATACATGATTTGAAAAACCATGCATCATCCATGTAAACCAAATTGTATACGATTGCACGATTTTTTGGTCTAGGATGCATGGTCATGTTAAACTACGCTCCAACCATACACTACACTATTTTTTCAACTTTTTTTCTAACATTAAATCTAACACAGTCTAAACTAAAACCTAAATAAAAATTACTCAACACATGGAAACATATTACCCTTAAAAGAGATTGAATCATCTTTTGAAAAAGAAGAGATTTAAAACAACCCAACTTTATAATAGATTACCCTTGAGCTTCACTCCCAAGCATCTATATGATTATGAGTAAAAACGGCTACACCCCTATGTCATAATATATGATTCTATCTCCCATGTTTCCCCCTGTACACAACCGTGTTTCCATAATACATGAAATATTAGCATAGTCTTTCCTCATAACACCTTCTCAATGAGATCCAACAAATATATTGCATTCTCTTCAAAATAATCATATATCTCTCACACATCGGTCCCCCGCATAAGAGTTATGTTTTCATCACTTTCCTCAATAAATTACTAACTATAATATATAATGAAACCTCCCTTATAGAGCCCACAAAGTAGGCATTGGGATCTCATTCTTAATTGATCATAAAAATTTAAATATTAATCTTCCCCCATTCGTGGCTTACAAGTAAAATAGACTTATAATTTATCGACACGCAACCTCCTTATGACCCACATTCAGGTGTATCTTGTGGTTCACCACCCACTACATGGTTTCAAAATTAACATATTATAAGGACACAACCATGAATTAGTACCTTTTTAACCCACCAAAAAAAAATTTAATGCTTCTTGGCCTATAACCAATTATATCACAGTGTACCAATGATAGTGTCAAGGTGTAGCACATGAAAATCTCGTTTTTGGGTGCACAAGAAGATTTTCACTAAAGAACAGTTGCATTCATCACAAAATCATGACCAACTAAACACCCCTCACACCAGGTGTTACTTCATCTAAACCCTACCACGTCGTCAAAACCGAGGCGATATCACTACCATTAACCGTCCTGTGTCTATGTCATGATTAACCTAGGTAAAAACATTATAATTATTTATTTTTTCAAATTATACACACATTTATGAATATATTAAATAATTTTATAGTTATTAATTTCTTATAAGAACCATTTTTCATTAAACTCACCCAACCAGGGAAAAACAATTCATGTTTAACAACATACCGAAAACCTTCTTTCTGTTATTTCTTGAGATGATGCATGTCATAAAATAATCTTGATTTCCACAATTGATGAATGAAAACTAAATGTTCATTCTATACCTAGACATGATCCAAATCTCAACAAATACCATAAATAATAGTCACATCCCACCAAAATTGAATCACCCAAGGTGAAATAATATTCAACTGTAATAGACAACAACAATTATAACAATACCACCCCCAACCACTGGGATATCCCATGTATATGGTTCAGAAACTTCTATGCATGAGCCATAACCAAGGCCAAGCACTTCATATACTCCTGTATAACTTTTTAAAATTTTAAGATAAAATAAAAAGAAACAAAAACTAGTATCTAATCCCACTTTTTAATGTCCTGACCTCTGTTCCACTTACAGTTTCCCCAATCTGGATGACTACACAGCCTCAAGAATTCATCCACATATACGAGAGGCTTAAGACTAGCAGGGAGGACGTATTATCGATCATGGGGATACTATACCCTATTTATAAAATTTAAACACACTAACGAAATAAATAAACCACAACCAAATAAATAACCATTACCAAAAGGATCCCAATATCACATGACGAGCAGAACTTATAATAGAATATCAAAACTAAAAAAAAGATAATCCAAGATAATGTACGTGAGAAGTATCGAAATATAATTCAATGGTAAAGACACTAAAAATATGAATATTTTCATGAACTATGTATTTTTACCTAATACATACTTTATCCCAACTCATGCATCTAACATATGGGCCTTTTCTCTTATCTTGTCCACCAAAAAAGAACTTTATTCGGGCACTCATCAGGAAACCAAGGTAGGGTGTCAGTAAAACTCAGTAGGACACAACCAATGGTGTATAAAACAATATCAAAACAGAATAGTGTATGTATTGGTGTATGATGAATAAAATAAAGGAAATAAGGTATACAATATACATTATTCAAGTATTGTTTAATTTACAACACTACAACCCTAAGTTCCTAAGGAGACCTGAATGATTTCTTATGTCTGAGTGTTTGGGTTACCATTCATCATTTCACAATTCAATGGCTAAGTTACAATACATTATATAATAATTATATTAACAATAAATTATTCACAAAAATTTCATTGCTAATTCAGTAATTAGTTCATCACATATTTTCCCTCAATTAATTCCCCAATTAATTAAACTAATCAACATCATTAATTAATTTTTCAATATCCCATATTTAGTTCATCAATTAATTATCCAGAATATAATATTTTAATATATAATATTCAATTCATCAATTAATTATCTCATGTTATCATCTCAACATCTCATAATTAAATCTATAATTAATTATCTCATTCACAATCTTAAAACATCTTAATTAATACCATAATTAATTTTCTCAAATAAACTATTTCAATATCTCATAATTAATTAAATAATTAATTTTCTCACACAATCATCTCAATATTACATAATTAATTAATGAATTAATTATCTCATTCACAATATCAATATTTCATTATTAATTCCATAATAAAATATCTTATTTATGCAATCTCTATCTCTTAACAATTAACTCAACAATTTATTATCTCTATTCCACATTCATGATATCTCAAAAATTGATTCAACTATTAAATTTCCTAATTCTACAACCAAAATATCTCGATAATTAATTTGATAATTGATTATTCCAACTCTACAATAATTATATCTCAATAATTAATTCAACAATTAATTGTACCAATTTCACAATCACAATATCTCAATTAATTATTTCAACATTTAATTAATCATATTCAATCCATTCAATTAGTTCACTAATTAATTTTTCACTTAAATTCCATGAATTAATTAAAATAATAATTAATCACAAAAGATCCAGTCAATTAATTCACTAATTTATTTTTCAATTCATATATATTAATTAATTCAACAATTAATTAATAACATTTAATATCATCCATAAACTGAATAATTAATTGTTCACTTCAAATTTCATTAAATAATCCTACAATAAATTAATCACATTAAATACCTTAAATTAATTGAAAAACAAATTATTAACATCAATTACATAATTAATTCTATAATTAATTGATCACATTTAATAAATTCAATAAATTTTCCAATTAAATTTTCATGTCAATTTCAGTAATTAATTCCAAAATAAATTAATTAAATTCAAAATCACCAAAATTCCCATAATAAATTATTCAATTATTCATTCAAGATCCAAAATCCCATCACCCCCAAGATTAATTTATCAAGTCATTATTCCAACTCAATCAATTCAACATCCAGATTAATTCATGAATTAGTT
Source organism: Viscum album (assembly GCA_963277665.1). Taxonomy (NCBI): domain Eukaryota; kingdom Viridiplantae; phylum Streptophyta; class Magnoliopsida; order Santalales; family Viscaceae; genus Viscum; species Viscum album. Next base: position 1,685,384,842 of record OY728146.1, read on the forward strand.
GTTCCATCTCAATCAATTAAATATCCCAATATTAATTTTGTAAAAAAAATGTTCCATCTCAATAAATTAAATATCCCCAATTAATTCATTATTTAGTTTTTCCAATTCAATCAATTCAATATAAAAAATTAATTCACAAAAAAAAATTTCCATCTAAAAAATTCAATATCCCCAAATAATTGATCAATTAAACTTTCTGGATAAATTAATTCAATATCCCCAATTAATTCATCAATTAATTTTTCCTACTCAGTCAATTTGGCTGACGTAATTAATTTTTTAATTAATTATTCAATTTCAGACTAATCAATAATCCAATTTAAATCACTAATTAATTATTCCATCAACGTCAATTTAGTATCCCCAATTAATTTATCAATTAATTTTCGAACTAAAAAAATACAATATCCCCATCCAATTTGTTAATTTTTTGTTACAACTTAGTCAATTAAATATCCATAATTAATTCATCAATTAGTTATTCCAACTCAATCAATTAAATATCCATAACTAATTATCTAATTATTTTATCCATCTAAATTAATTAAATATCTCCAATTAATTTATCAATTAATTTTTCTAACTTAATCAATTCAATATCGCCAATTAATTCTTGAAATACTTTATCCATCTCAATAAATTCAATATCTCCAATTAATTGAACAATTAATTCTTAATAATCATCAATTTAATATTTCTAATTAATTCACTAATTAATTATTATATCTCAATTAATTTGATATCACAAATTAATTCATCAATTAATTATTATGACTCAATCAATTAAATATCTTATATTAATTCATCAGTTAATTATTCCAACTCAGTGTATTCAATATCTCCAAATATTTTACTAATTAATTTATCCATATTCAATAATTAAATATTCCAAAATTTATTCATCAATTCATTTTTCCAAATTAATAAATTCATTATCCCAAATTAATTCATCAATTAGTTGTTACAACAAAATCAATTAAATATCCCAATTAAATTCATCAATTACATATTCACCTAAATCTGTTTAATATCCAAAATTAATTAACTTAATAATTATTCTAAATCTATCAACTGAATATCCCCAGTAACTCCATCAGTTAAATTTTCCAACATAATCAATTTAATATCCCCAACCCTAATTATATATTCCATTAATGAACTCAATAATGAATTATCAGCAAGTCCCAATGGAATGTTACTATAATTAACTCAATAATTAGTTTGCCCAAATTAGTAATGTAAATATTTTGTAATTAAATCATTAATTAATGGAGAATGAAATAGTCATAATTACCCCATAATTAAATCAACAATTATTTATTAAAAATCTATATTCCCAATATCCCTAATTTAAAAATTTTCCTTAATTGATTAATTCATCAAATTAATTAATTTGATCAAGATTAAAATTTGTAACCATATAATAGGGATTATACAATTAAATAAACATAATTTCAATTATGACTTTGGTTTGTGACTTATAGACCACCTACCTAATTATTGATCAAGAATGCTCGTTATCAGAAATACCCAATTTGAAGCGAATCTGTTAGGAATGCGATGAATAACACAATCTAGATCAAGAAACCCAAATTATATATTAAAAAATAAATATAAAACAATTATATATCTAGATATTAAAATGAAGAAGATATATTCCCTCTAAAATATTAAGAGGAGATGGTAGAGAAGAAAGAAACCACATTGGATCATAACCTCTTACTGAGGAAGGTGTAGATCGTCAATCCAGATTTTAAATCACCAAGAAAATATGTCGAGATCCCTAGTGAATAATCTAAGAGCCACCAATATCAACAAAAAACATTAGGGTATGGGTGGGGTCAATTTGGGGGTTAATATAGGGGTTCATGTATTCAAACAAATCAGATTAATTAAATCTTATGCACGGTTTGACAGGCAGTGTCACACAGTTTCCCCCAACCATGTGACTTAATCATGCGGCTCTTCTAGGGGGTGAAAATTTTCTCTTTTTAGGGTGCACAGTTTTAGAAACCGTGATCCAGAAATGAAAACTCTCTCTCTCCAATTTTTCATAGCTTTTTGGCTAGGTCACACGGTTAAGAAAAACTGTGCACCAACTGTGGACTACCCACTTTCTAAACTTTTTTATGAAATTTTTATTGAATCCCAACCCAAGGTAATACAAAAATTAAAATTACTCAAAACTATGGAAGATTACAATTAAATGTGCCTAAAACATCACTAGAAAATGCTTGAGTTTTACAATCATGATCACTACACTCAACCAACTCACCACCTATTATTGTCCCTTTCCCTTTCCTATATCATTAATATTGATTTCTTAACACACACTACAATAACCATTTAGGGTGTAAGTATAAACCAATTAGTCTTCCACCAATTTATCCATAAGATAAGTTCAGATACATAATTGGTGTATTCCATGTTAATAAGTAAAATGTATGAAAATAATAATCAATCATGTGTCGAGAAATTAGGAACTAAAAATCTAACATCGTAATTCCCTGACCCCAGTTACCCATAGTCAGTGAATTATTACATAACATTGGAATTATAAAAGGAATCATGTCGCAAAATACTGATCAGTTTAGTAGACTTTTAAGTACTAGATACATTCATAAGTTTGAGACTACATCATGGAATAAAAACATCAAAAACATTTTGTCCTCTTTGAACAATATTATATGCTTAGCCTATCCCTATAGGTCAATCATAAAATAATTCTACACATCTTGGGAAAAATAAAACCTAGAAAGGGGTGATCTTAGATGCTCAGTAAGGATAACAATATAGTGGAAACGTTTATAAAAACGCATAATCATTTAAGTAAATATATAATACTAAAAGAAAAGAACTTAAACATATGCATAATATGGAAGAGATACAATTAAATAATGCCATTTAATTATTCACATGTATATTCTACTACTCGAATAATCACAAGCAATATCAATAGCCACTTTCATAATGATGGAATGTATAATTTCAGACTTCACAACCACATAGTCAAGGACTTATGCCAAAACTAAAAATAAGATTTTTGTCAAGGCCTTGTTCCAAGACACCAATTTGACTTATGAGACCTATTGATGTGGCGAGGAGATATAGAGGGCTCCACCCATCACTTACTATGTATAATGTATTCCTTATATGAAAAAGTTTTAAACATAACATAAACATTCTTATTAAAACTAGCATATGAAACATCAGTACTTTATCCATAAACAATGAATGGTATAAAAATAACACATCCACAATCAAACATATCACAAAACCTTCAATATAGTATGGAAGATAAATCCCCATCGATCAAGAATAATATCCCGTAAAGGATGTTGACATAGTTGAAAATGATCAGTAAAAATCCTTGAGAGAAATATCCTTTTTTCATGAAAACATTTAAAGGTCTCACTATTTATCAAGAATATATTTAAAATAGATTTTTGAGTAAAATTTTCCCATACCACATTTAAACTTTTTAAAAAAAATTACTTTAAAACATTAATGTAGATATATATATATATATATATATATAACCTTAAAATCATTTTTAAAACCTAAACATTAATGAGATATATATAGGAAAATAAATTTTTAAAACATTTAAAATGATATTTTAGTTAGAGTTCCTAACCAAATTAGAGATGTTATAATAAAAATAATTTTGGTAATCATAACTTTATAATATCATGAGAATAAAGTTATTCATGATATACTATGTCAATGTATAGCATATACAACAAATAAAAGTGAATTGGCGTATAACAACAAAGAAGTCTCAATGGAATGAAAGTTGAGATGAATTCCCTTATAAAGGCTGTATCCTTAGGTTAAGGATTAATCAATGACATAATTATGTGTGACAAATATAAATACAGTAAATATGATTAGATATTCAGTGTAAATAAATCAAAGTACATTCACACATATTCTGGTAAAAAACACAAATGACTTGGATGTTTAGCACAATGAATAGAAATTGAGTTAAAATTACTCTTATCAAGTTTATATCGACGACCTGAAAATTTATCAATGGAGTGATTATGAGTATCAAAAGTATATCCACACAATGGGTAGTGGAAATTACTACATTAGTAAATAAATAGTTATTCACATATAATCCTGGAGTAAAGTAATCAATGAATTTTTTGTATAACCGAATGAGGAGAAATTGAAATTTAAAATTCCCTTTCCAATTTGGTGAAATACGAAACATACACCCTATGAAAGAAGGTTAATCCAATGATGATTTAAATACCCATAAATTAAATTATATTACAAAATCTATACAATAATGGCCAGTACATACATCACACAAAAGGTAATAGTGTCAAATATAGCATGCATCTCATGGGAATAAAAGTGAGATGAAAACCCCTTACCTCGTACTTTTCCTTGGTCGAGGCTATGTTAACCTCCTGTATAACAGTTAAATCCTTGTTATTAGACTATACAAGAATCATATACATAAATATGATATCATATATGATCTTCTTAATATTTCATTGTTAATAATATTTTAGTATTATCATTGTTTTGGGTGTAAACTGATTCATTTTCCATTATATGTTTTGTTACATAACACGTGTTTGTTATGGATAGGATGTAATTTATTCATATCCCTAATGATATTAAGTTTTTAATCATTATTTTTAATCAAAAAATTAAAATTATTCTTTAATGGTTATGATGGGGAAATTGATCTCATCGCGTTCGTGGAGATGGTAATCCATAGGTACGCACACGCGACAATATCATTATTTTGATATTAAAATTGTATGTAAATAGATGTTATATCATTTATAAATAATCATTAACATGTTATAATTATTATTTAAATAAGTTATACATCATTATTATACCCATCCAAAAAAATAATATATTGAATAACAACTACACAACGACGTGGAGATGGTAAGTCATAAATACACACGTATGGTGACTCTGTCATTTATATAATGGTTAGAATAATGAATATAGTCATACCATTATTATAATAACATTATAGTATATATAATATACTGGTATTATTATTTTTAAATTAAAAAACAATATAAGTGGAAGTGGAAGAAGAAAAGAACGTGAAGGAGGTGATGAAATATTTACCTCTTCTCCGGGTTCTTCCTTTTCATTTGATCAAAAGGGATTATTAGGTTGGATTTATGACCAAAGTAAAGACAGTAGATTTATTTGATGGATGTTGGGAGAATATTTGGGCAGGTGATGGCTGAGCCAAATGTATTTGGAATTATTAAATTTAAATAAGGAGAAGTACCCTTTTATAAGAGAGGTGAGGGTCACTTTAGGAAATGCTTGAAATCTTATTTTATAATAAAATAATTTTCGGTTTATAATGGCTCCAAAATGATTTATTTTGAGGCTAAGGTGGATATGGGTCGTAAACCTCTCAAAAAATTTGTTTTAGATAGGTTTAGGTCACTATATTAACCTTATCTATTAGATTTAACTCTTAGTTAAATAGTTTGACATTTACCATGTCTCTTTGTATTTTTATATTATATGGTTAATAAACATAATATATAAACATAATAGAACACCAAGTGGTTCATTACGAATATTTATAAACTTATCTAAGAAAATTGGACAAACCATAGATTTTGAAAGCCATCAAAACATTATCAATTATAATAAAAAAATTACAATCAACCCTAACATGACATATTAACCTAGAAAATTTTTGTAATTCATCAAAATTCTAAAATTACATTTATTTGGATATTTATATTATCAATTATTTTAATCTTTCATTAATAAATAATTACTGCGTCATCATTGTGTCACAAATAAATTTAATTATTTAACATTTATAAATTATTAATAAAAAACCATTATGTTGGAAATGTTAATATCTTTCTAAATTATATTTAAAGTTGGAGATATAACTTACATAACCCCTTCAGAAAATTGTTTTACTAATACATATATGTTTTGTCGTTTTTTCCTTTACTTAAAATTAATTAATAGAAAGTGTCATGATCACTCTAATGTGGCTACATGGGGTCCCAAAATAGACCCAAGGATGACCATGGTCAGATATTTATCAACAAATATAAATAAGTCACATGTTAGGGTAATTTATTATTATTATAATATGTGTTTTAACCCTTATTTACTTGATTTACCCCTTTAACCACAATAAATAATATATTTACTCAAGTAAATATTCATAATGACTAAAATTAAACGATACATATTTACACAATTTGGACCTCCTGATTCAAAATATTGAATAAAATTTTCCATTTTCAAAACTAATAAGTTGAATAAATTAATTTAAAATTAATTCTATGGTAATAAAAAAGCGTGTTTTTAAAAAATAATAACTATCAAAAGATTTACACTTGTTTTTGTCTAGTTTAAATGTGAAATTACAACTAATGACCTAAATTATATAAAATAATAAAAATATAATCTAATTGTTCTTAAAATATATTCAAATTTATTATAGAACACTATAAATTATTTTGATTAAAAAAATTGTTTTTAATTAAAATTTAGTATTTTTCACTATTAATTAAAATATGAAAGTTATCAGAAAAGTATAAAAAATTTATCCTTAATAAAAATTTATGTCCTGATTATAATGAAGAATTTAATTTCATTAAATTTAATTTATAAAAGTGTCAAATATTGGGTTTGAAAAGGGTTTTCCATTAAAAAGTAGGAAAATATAATTTTTTTAAAAATACTTCTTTTATATGGAAAAATGAATTTGTTCTTATATTATGTCTACTAAACACATAATATGGATTATAAAATTATATAGAGTATATTAAATTAAAAATTCAGTTAATACTATTCATAATCGTTTTTTTGAATGGATAGTTTGGTAAGTCATTGTGTGCTCAGTCTCGGTGTTCCGTGTAACACAAGTTATTGAATTACATTGAAAAGATAATGTACTATGAAATCTTGGGGTGTTACATTCTTCCCCCTTTTGGTAATTGTGTCCTCTAAATTTTAAAATTGGTCTTGGGAATATCATTGAAATTCCCATATCGAAAAAATAGTCAATATAACTATCACTTTAAATGAAAAAAGGTGAAGTATAGAGGTCACCTGAGATAACCCATACTAGGATTCCATATAAGAAATAATGGATATGGAAGTTAAAATAAGTGTCATGTTCTGATGGAGAGTGATAGAAAATATGATGAGGAGAAATTTAACAACAACAAAACCACAAACATGTGATGGGATAAACAGTCATTAGTTTCCCAGTATGAAAAGTAAACATACAACATTTTTTTGTTTTATGTTACATTTAATAATGTTGAGGAATTATTTATGAGATTTACTATCAATATAAAGATATATACTAAAATTTTAAGTACAGTTTCATCCTTTATCAAATTTCTACCACTAACTTATCTTTTTTTAAGATGATGAGTATTCAAGATGACTTGGTCACACCTAAAGCGCTAGAATCAACTTATAGAGAATCACATGTTTCAAAAATGGATAAACTAAATATTTACCTTACCATTAATGATTAACCAAAACCAAAATGGTTAATACAAGATTAGATTATCCCCCAAAAGGATGATCCTTTAGAGAATGAAATATTAATCTTAATTTCAAAAATTAAACCAACAATACTGTAAGTTCCATAAATACTATTCAATAAACATGTGTCCTAAAAATACTTCAATAAAATACAAACTAATATTAAAACCCAAAACATAGAATAATTTGATTACGTAGTCTTCCACATTAAATTGTACCTTCAAATACCATCGACTACTCTTAATTTCATATTCTTAATAGTAATTAACCTATTCATATATTCTCTATGATACATTAATAATTTCAATAAATATACAAAATCTCTATAAATCATCAATAAAAATATATATAAAAATTCCATTTTACTTCTCAATTTAAATCCTATAGTATTCGATTTTCCTTAGGCATATAGTTTTCCTAACACAGCGAACTTCTTCCAAAATTACATTTATCAATTAATCACCAAATCATTTTCTTATACTAAGGATATCCATTTGGTAAGACATAAGATCCAAAATAAACATATTATTGACAAATGAAATCACTTAACTAAAGGTTATTAGTCACAATAATTAGGGACTTCACGTAGTCCATTGGTAGGAGATAAATCCCAATCACACTCTGGTTGTGGGTTCGATTCCTACAGCATTGAACAACGTGACGGGTTATCACATGGTCTGTGTGTTGTCCATTTTCAAAAACTATATTTTATAACATTCCCAAAATGAGATAACTTCCTCAAAATAACCATAAATACCCCCCCCCCCCACACACACACACACAAATGTTATCTCATACCTCACATTTTAATCCCATAATGTAATAACTTGTAATTGTATCAAATTTCAGGATCATATAAACCAAAATTGGTATTTATAATTATATTCACAATAGAAAAGATAATTCTTCCTAAAATAGAATTTTCACATTACAAACTGTAGGGTTACACATACAAGATAAAATTCTTCCAAAGTAATCCAATCAATAAAATGCACTAATACTTTTAAACATTTCTCTATAAATTTATTTCCACATAGGTTTTTCCATGACCAAGAGGATATCCTATAGAATAGGGAATTCACTCAGGTAATGCCTAGGTCCCCTTCATTTACAGAAAATTACTATAAATGGATTCTTGGGACATATTTATTTTCTTCCATAGTACTCTTCGTTTTTCTTTTCTAATTCTTTACTTTACGTCCTTATTTTGCACACATAAATCATTTATTTGTTCCATTGAGACACTTTTTTAGGTGTCTCCATCCACATTTCTTACATGATGAAAATTGAGATTTATTTTCTCTATTGTAATGGCCCAGAACTCTCCGGACCATTACTTTGTAAAAAATTGATGTGGATAAACACGGCGCGTGTTATAATAATAATTTTTGATAATAATAATTTATAATGGTGGCCGGACATAGTCAACGCAGCGAGAGTAAATAATAATAATAATAATTATTATTAATTAGTGACGAGTTAAGAAATTTTAATTTGGGATTTGTCATTATTATTATACTAAATAATTATAATTATAATGTCGGATTAAATTTTGAAATATCTGTTAATAAAGATTTGATGAGATTTAAATTTTTAATTCAATGCAATGAGATTTGAGATATGAGGATATATGAGAGATGTTATTATTTATGATAATTGTGTTAAAAAAATAATGATAACGGTTTAAAATGAAGGTTGGAGTGTGCCACATGGATTAAAGGAAGGGGAGGCGCCACTTTTGGGGAGTGAGTGAAATTCATGGAAGAATTAATGACATTGAAGATAGAATAAGAAGATAATAGGAATTAAAAATTAACTAAATAAAGGGAGAATAGAGGGTGTGAATATTGGGGGGTAGAAGATTGGAAATAGATTGGAGAGAGACTATGAGAATTAAATGGGGAGTAATAAATGAAAAGAAATGGAAATCAATTAAGTTGAAAGGGAGTGAGGTGCACTAAATTGGAGAGAGGGTGTTGTGTGGCTTTGGGAATTTGAAATAAATCAATTAAAAATAATAATATAATAATCATGTTTTAGTTTTTGTTGATAAAACACATTTTTGACCGTAACTCTTTCGTACGACCTCGGTTTCATGAACCATCTGCGGAAGTGAGACCCAGATTCTGAGACAGACATTTCAAGTCCTATATTGGATGTATTTTTTTTTATTTGGATCGGGTACCCAAAGCACTCATAAAATAATAGATTTAATATTATTGTTAAATCTTTGACCCGTCATAACTCTCGCGTGCAACGTCCGATTGGATTCTCGTCAGTGGCGATGTGATCCTATAATTATTACGATCGATTCAAGTCTAATATGGAATATTAAATTATGGTTAATCGCTCAGGTCCAAAAATCACCCAATATTATTATTAATATTATTATTATGGGATCTTGCACCCCACTTATCTCCCTCATACGGTATCGGATTGACGAACGGTCAGCGACAACGTAACCCTTAAATTTTGAGGGTCATTTTAAGACCAATGATGAATACCATTTTATGACTTATGTCTTCGGTCAATAAAACAACTATTATTAATTGAAGTTATTATTATTATTAAACGCATGGAAACTGCGTGACATGTCGTGTGTTGACCAGTCAAATAGCGTAATAGTTGTACGGTCACGCCGTGTATTCATTAATACATGATGCTTACCGTTTTACCTTTCTGTTGCCTATATAATAGAGGGTCACATGTTATTTATGGACCCCTCTTCTTCTCAGCACGACGACGCTCCCGAATGACCCAGAAGCCTTCCTCCTATCTTCATCATCCAGACTCCAATCGTCGATCTGTCGGTGGCTGCAGGATCATGTCGATGAGGCGAACATCATGCACTTTGTTTCTTTCCCTCTTCTTCAACTTCCCCTTAGATGTTTCCTACCTAGGATATTTCTGATATTTGATGGGAATGACACTCTTCAATGAACATCATCTTAATGCGATGTTCTACCCCGTTCTTATTCCTTCCTTGATCTCCTCTTTTTGTTCCTCCTTTCCATTCTATTACAAGTGATACCTTAAACCATAATGGAGTCCCTCTTGGTTGTTAGTGCGGTTGTTCCGCAGTGTCCACGGGAGGTCGTAGTCGTCGGGAGGAGTGAACTAAATCCTCGTTGTGGTTGTTCTCATATAATGACATCAAAAGCTATTCAGGTAGGGATCTTACCTTTTTCTGTCACTCTTTTTTGAATCATGGGGGGTGGGTATCCTCTTGTTTTCATGAGATACGGTTGAACCAGTAAATAAATATAATAACTAGTTAAATAACGGGTTTTGGGAATTTTTGTTGATATTGTTGTTCTATTTCCATCAATGATTATCCTTTTGATTATGTTGTGAATTGAATGGGCTTATGCCTACTAAAAATCACGGTCGTTGGGGGGCTTTGCTTGCGCAATTAAATATTTCCCGGTTTTTCTGGACTGTTTTGTGGATGAAGTTTCATAGAATGTGGAAATTGGTTAATCAGGTAAATTTGGTTGATTAAATGAATACCAGGAACACTTATATGATCACCACGGTTAAAATAAATGAAAGAATGAATTTGGTGGGTGCGAGTAGGGGTTTAATTATGTGAAGGGGTATTTTGTGGGTTGTTGTGGAACGGGTGAGCAGCGGGGCTGCGGTTGGCTTGGTTGTGGGTTGGCATGTATGATATGATTGTGATGGGCAGCAGATCTACGGTAAAAGGTTATCGAAGGGATGATGATGTGGTATGTGTATTGTTTCTGATGTGTTTGTGGTTATGGTGGTTGGCAGCAGGGCTGTAGGGATGGGTTGTGCATATGAATAAAATTTGAAGAGTGAACTAATGAATTGTGGGGCATGGTAGTTGTTTAAATAAGGAAAATCAATGGAATTGATTGGATGATAAAAGAAAATTGTTTTGTGTTGCTTGTGTTTTCCCTAACTTTATTTGTGGTTGGCAGGGATATGTTTTACGGACGATTGATCTGGTTTGGTTGTTGTTAGTTGCTCTGTAATTAAGGAACTGATAAACTAAAACTGTTGAAACACGAAAAGCTTAATGGGGTTTGGGGATGTTTATTGTGTGCATACTTTCGAGGTAGCAATTCTAAGGCATGTGCTCAGATATTTTGTGTAGAAGCCCTAGGATGGGATGAGTGGTTGATATAATTATATAAATCTCTACATTTTATATTTATTTACGCACCCCATCCATGTTGAGAACTACGTTCCAAACACCTGTGGAATAGGGGGGTGAGATTCTCAAACATCTAAAGGATGGATGGTTATTGTTCTTCCCTGTTCTCTCTCTTCTAGGATCTATATCCCAATAACCTTTGGGCAGGTTATGACAGATGTTTCCCAAGAGTCTTCGGGTTGAGTATGTGATATGTTCCCAGGTGTCTTAGGGATGAGATATGATGTGGTTACCAGGTGTCTTTGGGATGATATGTGGTTATGGTCAAGGATTGAGTGCCGGCAGTATACTGTGAGCATCGTATGGCCAGTTTGTGGCACTAGCGAGAGCTTCGTATGGCCAGGTTGTGGCACTAGATTAGGACGAGCGGGAAGAATCAGAGCGTTAGGCATAAGGGCTTGATCATTATTCAGTGGGAAGGTGGTGTGGGGTACCCATACATTGATAATATTACTATACTACTCTATTGAATTGCGGTATTTGGTGAGTTTGGCTTGTAATGTTGGGTGGATAGATTCCTTGCTAGGCTTTGGTTCCTTCTGTTTTCTCACTTGGAATTAGGATGTATCCCCACTTGTGCATGAGATCTTTGGGTTTTCCTACTGAGTATACTTTTATTCTCACCCTACATTTACTTTCAAGTTTTCAGGAGGTCTTCAGGGACTATTCGAGACCTTGCTAGTTAGGCATTGGATTTCTGCTAGTTGCAGTTTTTGCTTTCTTTTTTTTTTGTATCTTATTTTGAAGAATTTCATGTACTTGTACTTTTGTTTCAGTAGTGTATAAAACATTCATATAGGTTTGGTTTTGGTTTTATTTTCATTTACTTGTTCCTTTTTCTTTTGGTGTTTGACTCATCCTATTTCCCGATCTTAAATAATAAAAAGGGTAATTTCCCCCATATTTGTGAAAACTTATACCCTTGGTGTTAGTCTCCACTCCGGGGCCTATTGGGGGCAGGACTCGGTGGTCATTTTCTCCCTTTCACCATTGCCATCTCAGGAGGGGAATCATTGGTGGGAGGGGGTTGTGACAGAATGGTATTAGAGGATGATGGTTGAGAGATAGGATGGAGTCTGGAGTTAGGCACGGTGATGATTGCATTGGATGGTAGAGCAACAGTGTTGGCTAATCTTGGTGCATGACATAGGCCATGGAAGACTGGCTAGGACAAGGTATTTTAGGGCCCCCTATGATCCGATGCAAGGACTCTGAGCTTACCAAATGAAAAATTAAGAATACATTGATTGCAGGGTAGAGACCCTAGGAAAGGTACATGCATCATCGTGATTTGTGTTTTACTTGATTTGGGTGTTCTGGGAATAAAATCGAAATAAAATGATAAAATTAAACCTTGAGAAAATTTATTTTCTACATAGGCTTAGGCATTCTTTGTTTACCATACAACTATGGTACCTGGATGTCAACAAAGAGGAAGAGGAGTGGGATGAGGAGAGTTTCACACAACAGAGGTGAAAACCCTAGCAAGGCCAAAGATCGAGAGATATGTTTTCAGTTTTCCTTAAATTCTCTCTTTTATGTTTTGTTTAAACTCTGGAGAATCACACTCCTTTGTTGAAACTCATTCTCACCCATGCTTTGGGCCTGGACCATATTTTTCATGAGTCAATAGTGATATGTTGTTTATGTCTTTCCTTTAAATGTGTGTGAAGAGTCCTAACATGTGGGGAGAGGAGGACCTAATCCCTAATCAATATGCATTAATGTGGATGCTATTATACCCATGCGGGCGAGTCAGTGCCTCCCAAAGTGGATAGTATCTTGTCATGGGAGAAAGAATTCCCCAATCCATGTGTTAGGACAACGTGTTTCTTGTTTTGTGCAGTGTTGGGGTAGTGTGTGTATGAGAAATCCTAAATTATGGGGGTGGGAGGACATAATACCTTTTCGAGATGCATTAATTTGGATGTGATTAAACCCATGAAGGCGAGTCAGTGCCACCTAAAGAGGATAATATCTCGACATGGGGGAAAGAATTCCCTGACTCATATAATTAGGGTAGTGGTTGGATTCCTATTATGACGAGAGCCCTGAGAGGTATCTTGTGGGGTGGTTGTTCGGACCTTTCCCCCTTTTATGGGTTGGTTTTTAATTCTCGAGGACGAGAATGTTTTGATAGGTATCTGATGTAATGGTCTGGACCTCTCCGGACCATTACATTGATCAAATTTAATGCGGTCAAACACGATGCGTGTTATAATAATAATTTTTTATAATAAAAATTGATAATGGTGGTCGGACATAGTCAATGCGGTGAACGTCAATAATAATTATTATTATTAATAATAATGGGTGACGAGATAAGAAATTTTAATTGGGGATTTGTCATTATTATTATACTAAATAATTTTAATAATAATGTTGGCTTAAATTTTGAAAGATCTGTTAATAAAGATTTAATGAGATTTAAATTTTGAATTCAATGTAATGCGATTTGAGATATGAGTATAGATGATAGATGTTATTATTTATGATAATTATGTTAAAAAATAATGATAAAGGTTTAAAATAAAGGTTGGGGTGTGCCACATAGAGAAAAGGAAGGGGAGGCGCCTCTTTTTGGGAGTGAGTGAAAATAGTGGGACAATTAATGAGATTGGAGAGAGAATAAGAAGATAATAGGAATTAAAAATTAAATAAATAAATGGAGAATAGTGGGCGTGAATATTAGGGGTAGAAGATTGGAAAGAGATTGGAGAGAGAGTGTGAGAATTAAATGGGGGAGTAAAAAAAGAAAATAAATAGAAATCAATTAAGGTGAAAGGGAGTGAGACGCACCAAATTGGAGAGAGGGTGGTGCGTGGAATTGGGTATTTGAAATAAATCAATTAAAAATAATAATATAATAATCATGTTATTGTTTTTGTTGATAAAACTCTATTTCGACTGTAACTTATTCGTGGGACCTCGGTTTCATGATCCGCCTGTAGCAGTGCTACCCAGATTCCGAGACTGACATTTCAAGTACAATATTGGATGTCTTTTTGGGTTTTTTGGATCAGGTACCCAAATCGCTCGGAAAATAATAGATTTAATATTATTATTAAATCTTTGACCCGCCATAACTCCCGCGTGCAACGTATGATTGGCTTCTCGTCCGTGGTGATGTGATCCTATAATTAATACGATTGATTCAAGTCTAATGTGGAATATTAAATTATGGTTTGTGGCTCGGGTCCACAAAAAAACCCAATATTATTATTATTATTATTATTATTATGAGATCTTGAACCCAACATATCTTCCTCATACGGTATTGGACTGAAGAACCGTCAGTGACAGCGTAACCCTGAAATTATGACGGTCTTTTTAAGACCAATGATGAATACCTTTTTATGAATCATGTCTCAGGTCAATAAAACACCTTTTATTAATTGAAGTTATTATTATTATTAAATGCATGGAAACCGTGTGACATGTCGCGTGTTGACCATTCAACCAGCGTAACAGTTGTACGGTCACATCGTGTATTCATTAATACACATTGTGTACCGTTTTACCTTTTCATTTCCTATATAATAGAGGGTCACGTGTTATTTACGGACCCCTATTCTTCTCCGCATGGCGACGCTCCCGGATGACCCAGAAGCCTTCCTCCTATATTCTTCATCTGGACTCCGATTGTCGATCTTCCGGTGGCTGCAGTATCGTGTCGACGAGGCGAACATCATGCACCTCATTCTTCTCCCTCTTCTTCGACTTCCTCTTCGCAGCTTCCTACCGAGGAGATTGCTGATATTTTATGGGAATGAATCTCTTCGACGAATGTCATCATAATGGTACATTCTACCACATTCTTATTCCTTCCACGATCTCCTATTTTTGTTCCTCCTTGCCATTTTATGACAAGTGATACCTTAAACCATAATGGAGTCTCTCTTGGTTGTTATTTCGGTTGTTCCACAATGTCTATGGGAGGGCGTAGTCATCGGGAGAAGTGATCAAAATCCTCGTGGTGGTTGTTCTCACAGAAGGACATCAAAACATGTTCAGGTAGGGATCTTACCTTCATCTCTCCCTCTTTTGTGCATCATGTGGGTTGGGTATCCTCTTGTTTTTGTGAGATACGATTGAACCAGTAAATAAATATAATAACTGCTTAAAGAATAGGTTTGGGTAATTTTTTCATATTGTTGTTCTATTTCCATCAATTCTTATCCTTTGGTTATGTTGTGAATTGAATGGGATTATGCTTATTGAAAATCACGATCGTTGGGGGCCTCTTCTTGTGTAATTAAATGTTGCCCTATGTTTTTGGATTGTTTTGTGGATGAAGTTTCATAGAATGTGGAAATTGGTTAATCATGTAAAGTTGTCTGATTAAAAGAATACATGGAACCCTTGTATGATCACCCTGGTTAAACTAAATGAATTAATGATTTTTGTGGGTGTGGGTAGGGGTTTAATTGTTTTAAGGGGTGTTTTGTGGGTTGTTGTGGAACGGGTCAGCAGCGGGGCTACGGTTGGCTTGGTTGTGGGTTGGCGTGTATGAAATTTTTGTGATGGGCAGCGGAGCTGCGGTAAATGGTATCAATGTGATGATGATGTGGTATAGGTATTTTTTCGATGTGTTTGTGGTTATGGTGGTTGTAAGTAGGGAATCATAGATGGCTTGTGCATATGAATAAAAGTGGAAGAGTTAACTAATGAATTGTGGGGCATGGTAGTTGTTTAAATATGAAAAATAAATGGAATTGATTGGATGATAAAAGAAAATGGTTTTGTGTTGTTTGTGTTTTACCTAACATTGTTTGTGGTTGGTATGGATATGTTTTACGAATGATTGATTTGGATTGGTTGTTGTTAGTTGCTCGGTACTTAAGGAACTGATAAACTAAAAATTTAGAAACATGAAAAGCTTAATGGGGTTTGGGGCTGTTTATTGTGTGCATAATTTCGAGGTAGTAGTGCCGAGACATGTTCTCATATCTTTTGTGTAGAAGCCTTAGGATGGGCTAAGTGGTTGATATAATTATATAAATCTGTACTTTTTATGTTTATTTATGCACCCCACCCATGTTGAGAACTACATGTCAAACACCTGTGGTATGGGGGGTGATATTCTCAAACATCTAAAGGATGGCTGCTTACTGTTCTTCTATGTGCTCCCTCTTCCAGGTTCTATATCCCACGATCCTTTAGGCAGGTTACGATAGATGTTTCCCAAGAGTCTTTGGGATGAGGATGTGATATGTTCCCAGGTGTCTTAGGGATGAGATTTGATGTGGTTCCCAGGTGTCTTCGGGATGAGATGTGGTTATAGCCGAGGATTGAGTGCCGGTGGGATACTATGATGGTCGAGGATTGAGTGCTGGCGGGATACTATGAGCTTCATATGGCTGGGTTGCGGCACTAGCTCGAGATTCGTGTGGCCAGGTAGCGGCACTAGCTCATGAAGAGGGGGAATCATCATAGTGTTAGGCATGAGGACTTGAGCAGTATTTATTGGGAAGGTGGTGTGGGGTACCCATACTTTGATAATATTAATGTACTGCACTATTGACTTGCAATATTTGGTGAGTGTGGATTGAAAGGTTGGGTGTATAGATTCATTTCTAGGCTTTGGTTCCTTATGTTTTCTCACGGGGAATTAGGATGTCTGCACACCTATTCATGAGAGCTTTAGGTTTTCCTACTTTGTATACTTGTATGCTCACCCTACGTTTACTTTCAGGTTTTCAGGAGGACTTCAGGGACCGTGCGAGACCTTAATAGTTGGGCGTTGGAGTTTTGCAGGTTGCAGTTTTTGCTTTCTTTTTTTTCTATCATGTTTTGGAGCTTTTATTGTACTTTTACTTTTGTTTCAGTATTGTATAAAACATGCATATGGGTTTGGTTTTGGGTTTTTTTTCATATTGTTCCTTTTTCTTTTGGTGTTTGACTCATCCTATTTCTTGATCTTATATAATAAAAAGGGTAATTCCCCTCATATTTGTGAAAACTCATACCCTTGGTGATAGTCGCCACTCTGGGGCCTACTGGGGGTGGGACTCGGGGGTCATTATCTCCCTTTCACCATTGCAAGCTCAGGAGGGGCATCTTTTGTGGGAGGGGGTCATGACATCTATGGTCTACATTACTATAGCTCTTATCATTCACAACCTTTCTCTTCTTTCTTGAGTTCGGGATTTGGTTAATATATATGTTTTTGATCATGTTTTTGGAAAACTAATTCGTCATGAACAAGATATATTTTACACCTATCAACAATCCATTTTGTTTCTCACATCCACCATCGTGCCCACCAATTACATCATCTCCAATGTTACTATGACTTCCTTGAAATCTAGCCATTGACTAACACAAGAAATCATAGTGTAAGCCATAAAATCATTTAAAGAATATCATAACACCTTGTTTTCAATCTAAAAAACCTTAGGATTGTCCAAGGTTATTTACTCTCATCTTATATTAAAATCCTTCAAATCAGTTTGTAATGAAAAAAGTGAATTATCCTAAGAATATCACCCTAGATTGTTGTAACCAAAAGTGCTGCAAGACCCATTATCCTATACCAGGATACCCAGGGTCAAGCCCGAAACACCTTATTGGAGTTTTCACTCCAAGGTACATCTTTTCAGAGCCGCCTCTACCTGCTCATATCCATACAAGGATGTGTTTCTTGGAAAAGCCACATAATATTTACATTACCAAAATTTTTGGATGTTCTTTTATACTAATGCTCAATTTCTATCTTAGGTTAGTGTTTCCTAATCATAGTTTTTTAATAAATCTAGATTCCAAAGATTATACTAAAACTTCCCTGCTATAAACTATAATACCCCATCCCCAGTTACCCTAAGTCAGTGCATTATTACATAACATTGGCATGATACATGGAATCATTTACCAAAAGACCGATCAGTTTAGTATCCATATAATTACTAGATACATTCATAAGTTTTACATTACATCATGGACTAAAAACATCAACAACATTTTTTCCTCTTTGAACACACTTTTATCCTTAGCCTATAATTTCATGTCAACCATTAAATAACTCTTCGTATTCTTGGAAAAATAATACATAGAAATGGGTGAGATTAGATTCATAGTAAGGATAACAATATAGCGGAAACTTTCATAATTAATCATAAACATTTAAGGTAATGTATAAGACTAAAAAAAGATCATTAAACTTAATATTCTGAATAATATGAAAAAGATACAATCAGATAATTCAATTAACTTACTCACATGGATATTTTACTAGTTGAATAATCACATACAATATCAATAGCCACTTTCATAATGATGGAATGTGTAATACTAGACTTCATAACCACATAGTCAAGGCCTTGTGCCAAGACTACAAATAAAATTTTTTTCATGGCCTTGTGCCAAGACAATAGTTTCTCTCATTAGACCTACCAATGCATCGAAGAGATATAATGTGCTCCACCCGTCTCTTACTAAGCCTAATGAATTCCTTATATTAAAAGGTTTAAACATAACATAAACATTCGTATTAAAACTACTATACGAAATGTCAATACTTTATCTATAAACCATGAATGGTATAAAAATAACACATCCACATCAAACATATCCCAAAATATTCAATGCACTATGGAAGATAAATAAACCACGATCAAGAATAATATCACATAAATAATTTTGACATAGTTAAAAATGATTAGTAAAAATCATTGAGAGAAATATCGCTTTCTCATGAAAACATTTAAAAGTCTGCCAATTTATCAAGTTGCTATTTAAAATTGATCTTTGAATCAAGGTGTCCCATACCACTTTGAATCTTTTAAAATGAATTTAAATTTTAATACATTAATGTCCATATATATAAATAAAACCTTAAATCTATTTTTAGAACATTTACATTAATGAGAAATATTTAAGAGAATAAATTTTAGAAACACTTAAAATGGTATTTTAGTTTGAGTTCCTAACCAAATAAGAGACACTTCAATAAAAATAATTTTGTTAATAAAAACATTATAATATCATGAGAATAATGGAATTTAGGATATACTATGTCAAAGTACAGTATATACACCAAATAAAAGTGAATTCGCGTATAACAACAAAAAAGTCTCAATTGAATGTATGTTGAGATGAATTCCTTTATAAAGGTTGTATAGTTAGGTTAAGGATTAATCAATGGAATAATTAAGTGCGAAAAATATAAATACACTCAATATGATTGGATACTAAGTGTAAATCAATCAGAGGACATTCACACTTATTCTTGTAAAAACAACACCAATGACATGGATGTTTAACAAAATGAATAAAAATTGAAATAAAATTACTCTTATCATGTTTATATTGATGACTTGAGAATTTATCAATGGATTTATTATGTTTATAAAAATTTTATCCACTAAAATGGGAGTGTAAATTAATACATAAGTAAATAAATAGTGATTTCACACATAGTCATTGAGTAAAGTAGTCAATGATGTTTGTGTAAAATCAAGTGAGGGGAAATTGAAATTTGAAATTCCCTTTCTGATTTGGTAACATATGAAACATACAACCCATTGAAAGAAGGATCATCCAATTATGATGTAAATACCTGTAAATTAAATTATATTATGCAATCAATACAACCATGGGAAAAACATACACCACACAAAAGGTAATAGTGTCGAATATAGCATGAATCTCATGGGAATAAATGTTAGATGAAAACCCCTTACCTTGTACTTTCCCTTGGTGTAGGATATGTTAGACTCTTTTATAATAGTTAAATAATTGTTATTAAATTATACATGAACCATATACATAAATATGATATCATATATGATCTTCTAATATGGATTTGTTAATAATATTTTAGTATTATCATCGTTTCGGGTGTTAACTGATTTGTTTTCCTTTATATGATTTGTTACATAAGATGTGTTTGTTATGTATAGGATATATATGATTCATATCCAGAATGATATTAAGTTTTTAAAAATTATATTTAATAATAAAATTAATATTAATATATAATTGTTACGATTGGGAAATGAATCTCATCGAGTTCGTGGAGACGACAATTCGTACATACGCACGAGCGACAATATCATTCTTTTGACATTAAAATCGTATGTAAATAGATGGTATATAATATATACAGAATAATTAACATGTTATATTTATTATTTAAATCAATTATTCATCATTATTACACCCATCCAAAAAAATAATGTATTGAATAACAACTACAACATGACTTAGAGGTGGTAAGTCGTACGTACGCATGTATGGTGACTTGGTCATTCATATGATGGATAGAATAATGAATATGGTTTTACCATTTTTTTAATAACATCATAGTATATAGAAGATACTAGAGTTATTATTTTTTAATGGAAACAACAAATAAAGAGGAAGTTTAAGAAGAAAATAACTTGAAAGAGGTGATAAAATATTTACCTCCTCTTCGGGTTCATCTTTATGATTTGATCAAAATGGATCTTTAGGATGGCTTTATGACCAAAGTAAGGACTCTGGGATGATGTGAGGGTAGTTGGGAGAATATTTCAGTAGGTTTTGGCCAAGACAAATGGCTTTGTATGTGTGAAATTAAGATATGAGGGAGTACCCTTTTATAAGAGAAGTGAGGGTCACTTTATGAAAAGTTTGAAATATTATTTTATAATAAACTAAATTTCGGTTTATAATGGATCCATAATAATTTATTTCGAGTATATGGTGGTTTTGGTCGAAAAAATCTCAAACAATGGGTTTTCGACGGGTTTAGGTCACCATATTAACATTATCTTTTAGATTTAACACTTAGTAAAATAGTTTGACACTTACCATGTTTCGTGGTATTTTTATATAATATGGTTAATAAACATACTATAACAAGAAAAGAGAACATAAATTGGTTAATTATTAATATATATAACCTTATCTATGTATTTTTTCCAAAACATATTTTTTTAGAAATATTATATTAATTAATAATAAAATATTTTTTTTAAAAACCCAATTATGTCAATTTTGACACTATTTAGTATTTTATTTTTTTGAAATCCATAAAAACATTATCAGTTAGAATATAATTTATATAATAAACCATAACATGTCATATTAACCTATAAAATTAGTGTTATTCATAAAAATTCTCTAATTAAATTTATTAAGATATTTATAATATCAATTATTTTAATCATTCATTAATAAGGTAATTACTACTACATCATTGTGTCATAAATAAATTTAATTATTTAATGTATTAAAATTATAAAGAAACAACCATAATGTTGTAAATAGTTTTATATTTTTCATTAATATTTATAGTTTATGATAAAACTTTTATAACCCCTTGTAAAAATTGTTTTACAGAAAGATATATATTTTTGTCATTTTTGCTTTACTTTATTTAATTATTATAAAGTGTCATTATCACTATAAAGTGGCTCCCTAGGGTCCCAAAATAGACTCAAGGATTCCCAAGGTTGGTCATATATCAACCATTAGAAATAGTACACTTCATAGGGTATTTTAATGTTATTATAATTTCTGTTTTGCCCTTATTTGATGGATATAACCCTTTAACCACGGTAAATAAAATATTTACTAAAGGTTATATTCATAATGAGTAAAAATAAAAGATACCTATTTACAGAATTTGGACATAATTATTCCAAATAGTGAATCAAGTTTTCCATATTCAAAACACATAAGTGGCTAAAAAATATTTTAATATTAATTCCCTTTGTCAAAACAAAATGCTTGTTTTTAAAAAATAATAACTATCAAAAGATTGGCACTTGTTTAGGACTTGTTTAATTGAGAAATTACATTTAATGACTTAAATTACATTAAATTATAAAAATATAATCTAATTATACTTAAAAACTATTAAAATTTATAATTTAACATAATAAATTATTCAGATCAAAAAAGTTGTTTTTAATGAAAATTAAGTATTTTTCACAACACATCAAAATATCAACGTTATCAGAAAAGTACCAAAAAATTCTCCAAAATAAATTTTTATGTCCCAATTCTAAAGAAGAGTTTAATTTAATTAAATTTAATATATAAGAGTCAAATAATTTGTTTTAAAAGGGTTTTTCATTTAAAAAGTGTTAAAATTGCAGTTTTTAAAAAATAATTCTTTTATCTGAAAAAATGAATTTGTTTTATATTATGTATAATAAAAACATAATATTGATTCTAAAATTATATTTAGTATATTAAATTCATTATTCAGTTTATACTATTCATAACCATTTTTTGAATGGCTTTTTTGGTTAGTCGTGGTGCACTCGAACTCGGTGTTGCGTGTAACGCAAGTTATTGATTTGCTATGAAAAGATAATGTACTATGAAATCTTGGGGTGTTACAAACACAAACTATGATTGTAATAATTTATACAATATAATAGAAATAATATCATAAAAAAATTCATGATAATTGGTTTTTTAATAAAAAAACATATATTTCTAGCAACCATATGAAAAAAAAATCAAATGGTTTGGTGACAAGGATATCATTTACCATCTCTTTCATGGGGCTGGCTACCCGACCATTGTAACCTATCTCTACCTTGAGTCTGATCACATGGCTATCATACCCATACCCCATGTCCAGGTATCTCATTCCCATTAGTTCAATTCAAAAAAAAAACAAATATAAGGTCTAACTATTCTATGACTTCTCACCTGTGACTTCGACATTCCCTGCTTCATTAATTATAAAACTTTATTATACAAGACACACCATATGATATTTCATTATTTATTATTTAGATTCAATATTTATTTCCAAATAATTATTATCTTATTTAATTTTAATAGTTTTTAGCTATTGATTCTATGGGTATAGTCTCAACATTTTACCACTTTAACCCTCAATCATAGCCGAACACTTCTTTCATGCGGGGAGGCATGCACGAGGTCATGTATCTTGTCGACGTGAACATGGTGATTCAGGTAGGGGAATCTCAAATTTGTATGAAATGGGGTTTTTAATTTAATTTATTAATTAATACAGTATATTAATTGTATAATGTAGTTTGATAGTGTAGAAATCAAGTGGGGAAGTCATATAAGGTCCTTTCCATCTCAAAGGTGAAGAACCTCTTTGTTTCAAGTAATATGACTACTATTATAATTTCCAATGTATGGATTTTTACTAATCCAAAGTATAATGCATAAATATATTTTATGGTATTTATATTCCTTAATGTGTCATGAATAGATTTGTAGGACCACATGTCATATACACATATTTCATTCTATGCATTATGGTTTATTTCTTTAAATGTATTGAATTTTAGTTTTTCGATACATTGTTATAACATTAAAATTGATTAGACATCAACATGCATGTTTTTGGTATTGTATATATACTTTAATGGGATTAACAAGTAGTTACAAAGTACCATACATGATCCTTATATAGTTTTAGGACATTTACACCATATTATCATGGGTTTCGCTGAAGGATATGTTTTATGGAAGAAATCCCTTTCATGGGCCAATATAATTCATGAGGATATATCATAAGTAAGCTATTATAGGTGTTATAAGTGTCCATTAGAAATTAAAGATAATTCTTAATTGAATATGTTTAAGGGGTCACTGAAAAAATCATGTCAGAAATCATCTGCAAGGGGAAATTCCTAAATCCACCACTAGATATTTGAAAGGATGAAACTGAGAATGATTGTAACACCCCAATATTTTATGAGAATTATTCTTCTTAAATTATTTGATTTATTTTTGTTTTACGCTACACCAAGATTATCATGATATATATGCAACACCGTATTATCTTGTATTATAAGCAACACCATTCTTGGATTGAGTTACACGCAGGATAAACCTTCCTCGATAGCTTGTGTTGTACGCAATACCGAGTTTCACTAAACAACGATATGTTATTAAAATATTATATAAACTCGCCATTATGAATAGTAATACCCACTTTTTAATTTTTTTTAAAATTTATCTTTCAAAATGCACTTCATTTTAGGATTCAGAATATCGAAATTAGCCTCGGGTGAATTTTTGGTATTTTTTTGAAAACTTTCATTTTTCTTATGAATAGTGAAAACACTGAGTTATTGGTTAAAACCAACTTTTTATTTAAATATTCATTTATTTTATTTAAATTTATTTTAGGTCCAAATAGATTCATAATACATATATAAGTTCAATATAATTCATTAGAGTCATTTTATAATAATTTTAGATATATAAAAATTTTATTGAACTTTTTACCATCTTTTACCCACCTCCAATGAGCATTGGACAATTTAAATAAAACATAATTTTACCTCTTCTGTGAGTTTAATTTCTAAAACCCTAGAGACACTGTTAATATCAAGGAGTAAAATGTGGTTCAATAAGATAAAAATAATTTTTTGTGAATAGTAACTTTTTACTTTTATTTACCACAGTTAAAAGTAAATAGGGTAATTAGGGGTAAAATGCTATTATTATTACCCTATTACATGTACTGATTTTTTTTGGATAAGTATAATTTGACCAAAAAACAAACTTAGGAATAAAATATGAACCTCTTTGGTTCACTTGGATTAGATTTGGACACATATTATTATTTTATTTGAAGAAGAGTTAAAATAGTTAAAAGAAATGTTTAATAACTAAAAAAATTTAATATAGGGTTATACATAATATAAATTCTACTATAAATATTCATTAGAAAGATAAAAATATTTCAAACAAAACGGTATTTTATTTATTTTTTTTAGACATTAAATAATTTAATTAATTGATGACACAATGATGATGCAGTAATTACCATATTAATGAAATATTAACATAATTGATATTATAAATACCCAAATAAATGTAATTTAAGACTTTTTATGAATTAAACTAATTTTATACATTAATATAATATATTAGGATAGGTTAGATGAATTTTCGTCGAAGTAATATTACAATTATAAATTTAGAGAAAACAAAATACCAAATAGTGTCAAAATTGACATAAAAGTGTTTTTAAAACAATTATTATATTATTAATTGATTTAATGGTCTTAAAAATATAAGGATCAACCAAAAAACTTATATAATAATATATATGACACTAATAAATCAATTTGAGTTCTATTGGAATTTTATAGTATGTTTATTGATCATATAGTGTAAGAATACAAGAACACACGGTGAAAGTTAAATTATTTAACTTAGAGTTAAATCTAAATGATAAGGTTAAACTGGTAACCTAAACTTGTCTGAAACCTATTGGTTGAGAGTATTTAGACCCATCCCTGCACTATCCTTGAAATAAGTCACTTTTGATCCATTGTAAACTGAATATGAATTTATTATAAAATAATATTTTTAGTTTTTCCTAAGGTGCTCCTCACCCCTATTATAAAAGGGCACTCCCCCTTCTCCCTAATTCACACATGAAAATCCATTTGGCTCGGCCAAACCTAGCCCAAATACCCTCTCAACTATCCACCCTTAATCCTAGAGGGCTTCCTTTAGTCATAAATCCAACCTAAAGAGCCCTTTTGATCAAATCAAAAGGAAGAACCCGAAGAAGAGGTAAATATCTCACCACCTATTTCAAGTTCCTTTCTTCTACCACTTCCTCCTTATTTATTATTACCATTAAAAAATAAATAACTCCAGTATCTTATATATAGTGTGATGTTATTATAAAACTTTTACAAGAATATTATTTATTTTATCCATACTATGAATGAAAAAGTCACCACACGTGCGTACGTACGGCTTATCGTTTCCACATCGTGGTGTAGTTTGTTATTCAAACATTTAATCATTTTGATGGGTATAATAATGAGTATAAATGATATAAATAATAAATATAACATTTTTTATGATTCTTTATAGATGATATACCATCCAATTATATGCGATTTTAATATAGAAACAATGATATCATTTCTCGTTCGTACGTACGGACTACCATCTCTACGAACGCGATGAGATTCATTTTCCATGATTAACCACTCAAGTATGATTATAAAGTATATATAATATATAATCATGAAATATATTCCCGAATAATTATACTGGATTTATGTTCATATATGTTTCATTTACTTAATTCCATTCAATTCAATAAGGAAAAGAAAACAGTGTTCATGCATACGTACGGCCTACCGTCTCCATGAACGGTGTATTTCATTCTATTTATGAATCTATCATATATATTTATATGCTGAATATATATTATATATAAATCTTTTTTTACATTCTAAAATTAATTAAATCATTATATAAGTAATAATATCAATAACAACAAGTCAAAACACGTACGATAAATGAAACGATTTTACCCAAAATGCTTCTTTAACATGGAATTTACAAAAGAACGGGAAATATGAAGTCATAAGTGAATCATATATGATATCATAAATATTATTATGATTATTTAAGAAGTTAATAATATGTTTAAACCCACTATACAGGAGTCTTGAACAAATACATGAGAAATTGGACATAAGGTAAAGGATAATTTTTCAATCTCATTTTTATCTGAGATTGCTTCTACATAAGTATTTACTAGGGTTATATTTTTTCATCCATGTCCATAAAAATGTTTTTCATAAAGTTTTTAATATTCTTCCATTTATTTTTAAAGTCATGTATACCCCTCTTTGACTTTTACTTTCTGTTATGGAATGAATCTTTCTTTTTTTACCATATGAGGTACTTTTTTACTTTTCCATTAAAAGTACGAGGAGAATGTTTTTTTAAATTATATGGCATGAACGGACTTTTACGGTTTCATAGAGCCTTATTTTCATGAATATTACTCTACAAGATTTCATGACCATTTTCAAGAAAATACTTTTCTTTTAAAATTGCATGGTATTTTCTGAAAATAAAATGATTTTGAAGAAGAAAGGATATTTTCTTCAAGAAATCATTTCAAGTGTCTTATCAAAACCATTTTCCATCTTAGATGACATTATTTCATATGTGTATGTTTCAAGTATAATTTCTCTATGATTTACATGGTTTAAATTTTCTTATGATGAAATGATATCCATTTGTTTTATATGGATTATGTTATGATGGGATGAGGTTTAAGAAACCCATTTTGTTCTTTGGGTTATGATGAATGATTTATGTTTATGTAGTGGCACACGTAAGAATGATTTAATTATGATTTGGGTGGGACCTATATCTCCCTCAATTTCATTGGATAAAGATTTATATCACATGATATAGACATGGATGGAATGAAAATTAAAATCTAGTTCAGTAATATAGGGCTGGAGCGGCATGTAAACCCAGTTCAGTAATGGAATTTGTCCACTATGATGGTCTTGGCAGAAATGCCTTGGATACTATGGAAATCATATCAAATTATTGATAGTTTTCCACAATTACATGTTTTATTCCTATGCTAATTTATCATTATTTATGTTCCATTATGATCTATTCCTTATATACTTCCAAGATTCATGTCATTGCTCAAGATTTTGATGTTTTATGTTCATGTTTTTACGCTCAAATGTTTATGGATTGTTTATATGTTCTCAAGGTTTACCCTTACTGAGAATTTTAGCTCACTTTTTTTATGTTTTCTTTTCCCCAGGATATAAAGAAAGGTTTTAAGTAAGAAAACAAATGGGGAAGTTCTTTATGGGAGATGTTGAAGATATTTCAACATGATTAGAAGGTTATGTTCCATGATTACAAAGATACTAAACTAATACGGCCATTGGGTGTCTATTTGTGTAAGTTATTATGTTTTCCACAAAACTAAGGTAATTTCCATGTACATCATGATTGGGTCTCTACAGTTGGTATCAGAGCAAAGGTTTAGTTAACCTTGGGAAACTAGGATGTGAAATCATTAGAGAGATCCCTAGAGATATTTCCAAGGTATGTTTAGGGATGTCCCTAAGGTTAAGTATAAGTATAGCTTATAGTCCTAGAATTATGGTAACGATCATATAATTAAACCTAAGATGTTAGAGATTGTATGTACTCCCCCTTCATTATACTATTTTTCTTGTACGAGTTTTGCCTCTCGTACTATTCTTTTTGGGTTTTAAGAAATGGTAGGAAACCTGAGGATTCATGTTAATGGAGAATATGATGGACAATGGAATGATATTCTTCATGAGAAACCAAATGAAATGGGATTTGGATGTCCAAACATTGTTATTATGCCTAATCAGCAATCTCATAATATGATCAATAATATCAGCTTTGGTAAGTTTCCTGACTCGGCTAATAAGAGAAAGATGGAGTTTCATGATGATCATAGAGGAAAGAAAGTTCAATTTCCCTCATGTAAATCATGTGGGAAGAGGCATCAAGGAGAATTTTTCAAAGGAACTGGATGATGCTTTGGGTGTGGAAAATAAGGACACAAAGCTAGTAATTGCAAAGGAAAAGGTTCAGTTAACTCCATAGACAAGGATAATGGTACTGCTAAGACATCAACAAAGGTTAAATGTTTTAAATGAGGAATGTATGGGCATTATGAAAACCAAATCATTAAGGGAATGTCTCATGAAAAGAATCAGCATGGTCGTATGGGTAGTAATTATGTTGATAGTGATGAAGAGACTACAATTGATATATGAGATAAAAGAAGTTTTGAAGCTCAGTCAATGGTTTATGATGGTAGTGGAATGATTGAATTTTTATCAAAAATAATGTATGGTACTATGGAATAATTAAACATCTAGGGATCATTACACTATTTTTTTCCTAAAGTATCTAAAAGTATATTTTGAATGGTACCAGTAGCCATGAAAAGTGATTTAAATATTTTTGGAAAGCAGATGATATGCGCATAATGAAGGGATAAAGAGATAATGAAATGTTTTATTGTATTAATGAGCTCATATAATGACAAAGTGTTATCATGGTTTGAGTATATAGAAATTTTGGGATTTTGGTATGTGAAAAGAGATAAATTTTGACATCATTCACGTTTCAAAAAGATTCTATGGTAATTCATGTTGTAAGAGAATACAAAATTAATGTATTCACATGTTTTTAATGTGAACAAAAAGATATATCTTATGATATATGTGGGATAAATGATGGTATTCACATGCTTGTTATGTGACATTTCAAGTAATTTTTTTCATTATACTATGAGATTGGACAGATGTATTTTGGATAAGCCTAAAGATTGGAATGGATTATGTTGGACATCCGATAGTATTATTTAAGGCTAGAAATTTTTTTCGATATTATTTCTAGAAAGTTATAATAGTATAGTTTTATAAATAAGACAACCTGCAGGACGGGCGACAACCCGTCACGTCGGACAAGGTTTCCGGAATCGAACCCAAAACCGAAGTGTGACATGCCTTTATCGCCTACATCTGGCCTATAGGAAGTCCCTAGTTAGTAGAAACTATTTTTATTTTATTAAGCGGTATTATATATGAATTATATGTCCATTTTTGGAATCATATACGATTAACCTCACCATATATGGACTTTTGTATATTTGATGACTTCTGTTAACCTTTTGTTTGAGACAGATGGAATGACCCATCATTCTATTACATGATCTACTAACACTTCACAAATGACAAATTCAACTTCATTTCCTTAAGATATAAAGTGGAAATTGTTCATGGAACGACCAATGGTGATATTGTACCAAAATCAAGAAATTATTTCTTCTAATTCAAAATTTTCAACATTAGAAAAATGATATTGAAAACCAAAAACATTGTCCTAATACCCTCATATCCGATAAATCAGATGGTATCTTAGATCATCACAAATTTATATCTATGTGATTTTTGTCTTTTTCATAGCCATGTTCTCTACAACTCTCTATCAGAACATGATGTTCAGATTTCTCTTCTACATCCATATTTTCACCTATATTCTCCTATATGGAATCCCAGGGATGAGTTACTTTGGGTATTTGTTATGTTTCTAATGTTCCGTTTTTAAAATGATGTTTTAGTATTCCGTTTTATGATGTGGGTTTCTATGAAAGAAATATTCTAGTACAAAACCATTTATAACCCCGACAAATTTTGATGGTGAAATTCATTTTAAGGGGCGTAGAATGTAACACCCCAATATTTTATAAGAATTAATTTTTTCATTTCTTTGATGTCTTTTGATGTACGCTATAGCAATATTATCTTGCGCTATACACAAAACTGTATTATCTTGTAGTATACGCAATACTATTCTTTGTTTGCGTTACACTCAAGAGCAACCTTCCTCGATAGCTTGCGTTGTATGCAATACCGAGTTTCAGTAAACAACAATATGTTATTAAAATATTATATAAACTAGATGTTATGAATAGTAATACCCTCTTTTTAAAATTTTATATATTTTATATTTTTCAAAGTGGACTTCATTTTTTGATTTGGAATATCGAAATTACCATAGGGTGAATTTTTTGTATTTTTCTGAAAACATTTAATTTTTGATGAATAGTGAAAACACTAAGTTATTGGTTAAAATCGAATTTTTATTTAAATAATCATTTATTTTACTTAAATTTATTTTATTTCAAAATATATACATAATAAATATATATGTTCAATGTAATTCATTGGAGTCATTTTATAATAATTTTATTTATATAAAAATTTTATTCAACTTTTTACCGTCTTTTACCCACCTTCTAGGAGCATTTGCAAATTTACATAAAACATAATTTTACCACTTCTGTGAGTTGAAGATCAAAAATCTGAGAGACAAGGTAAATATCAAATAGTAAAATGTGGTTCAATAAGATAAAAAAATCTTTTGTGAATAGTAACTTTTTACTTTTATATACCACGGTTAAAAGTAAATAAGGTAATTAAGGGTAAAAATGATATTATTATTACCCTAAAACATGTTATGATTATATTGGATAAGTATAATTCTACCAAAAACAACCTTATGAATAAAATATGATCCACTTTGGTTCACTTGGATTATATTAGGACACTTATTATTATTTTATTTAAAGAATAGATAAAATAGTTAAAAATTAATGTTTAATAACTAAAACATTTTTAATATAGGGTTATACATAAGATAAATTATACTATAATTATTCATTATAAATATAAGAATATTTCCTACATAATAGTATTTTATTTATATTTTTTAGACATTAAATAAATTTATTTATTTATGACACAACGATGATGAAATAATTACCTTATTAATGAAATATTAACATAATTGATATTATAAATACCCAAATAAATGTAATTTGAGACATTTTATGAATTAAACTAATTTTTTAGGTTAATATAACATATTAGGGTTGGTTAGATTAATTTTTTTCGAAGTAATAATGCTGTTATGAATTGAGAGAAAACAAAATTTCAAAATAGTGTCAAAATCGAGATAAAAGAGTTTTCAAAACAAATATTATATTATTAATTGATATAATGGTCCAAAAAATCTAAGGTTAGGAAAAAAGACTTATATAATAATATATATGATATTAATGAACAATTTGGGGTTATATTGGATGTTTATAGTATGCTTATTGACCATATAGTGAAAGAATACAAGAAGACACGGTAAAAGTAAAATTATTTAACTTTGAGTTAAATCTAAATGATAAGTTTAATATGGTGAACTAAACTTTTCTAAAACCTATTGGTTGAGATAATATCTACCCATAACCACCCTATCATAGAAATAAGTCACTTTTGAGCCATTATAAACCTCATATGAAATTATTATAAAATAATATTTTAAGTTTTTCTTAAGGTTCCCCTCACCCCTATTATAAAAGGGAACTCGCCCTTCTCTCTAAATCACACTTCAAAATCCATTTGTCACGACCATCCCCTGCCAAAATACCCTCTAAACTGTCCTCCCTTCATCCTAGAGTCCTTCCTTTATTCATAAAGCCACCCTAAGGATCCCTTTTTATCAAATCAAAAGGAAGAACTCGAAGAAGAGGTAAATATCTCACCACCTATTTCATGTTCCTTTCTTCTTCCACTTCCTCCTTATTTGTTGTTTCCATTCTAAAATAATAACTCCAGTATATTCTATAGATTTTGATGTTATTAAAAAAAATTTACAACCATATTATTTATTTTATCCATCCTATGAATGAAAAAGTCACCACATGTGCGTATGTACGGCTTACCATCTCCACGTCATGGTGTAGTTTGTTATTCAAACATTTCATCATTTGGGTGGGTATAATAATGAGTATAAATGATATAAATAATAATTATAAAATGATTATGATTCTGTATATATAATATACCATATAATTATATACGATTTGAGTATCAAAAGAATGATATCATCGTCTGTGCGTACGTACGGACTACCGTCTCCACGAACGCGCTGAGATTCATTTTCCATGATTAACCATTCAAGTATGATTATAAAGTATATATATTAAATAATCATGAAAGATATTAAATAATAATTATACTTTAATATTTTACATATATGTTTCATTTTCTTAATTTCATTCAATTCAATAACAAAACGAAAACAGCGTTCATGCGTACGTACGACCTACCGTCTCCATGAACGGTGTATTTCATTCCATTTATCGATCTATCATATATAGTTATATGCTGAATATATATTATATATAAATTTTGTTTTACATTCTGTAATTAATTAAATCATGATATAATTAATAATATCAAAAAAACAAGTTGAAACACGTACGATAAATGAAACGATTTTACCCAAAACATTTCTTTAACATGGAATTTACAAACGAATGGGTAATATAAAGTCATAAGATAATCATATATGATATCATAAATATTATTATGGTTATTTTACAAGTTTATAATATGTTTAAACCCACTGTACATGATTATCAGACACATACAGAATAAATTGGACATAAGGTAAGGGATAATTTTGCAATCTCATTTTTATCTGAGATTGCATATACTTAAGTATTTACTGGGGTTATATTTTTCATCCATGTCCATAAAAATATTTTTCATAAAGTGTTTAATATTCTTCCATGTATTTTTAAAGTCATGTTTACCCCTATTTTACTTTTACTTTGTATTATGTATGGAATCTTACTTTTGTTTACCATACGTGGTACTTTTGAATTTTCTATTAAAAGTACGAGGAGAATGTTTTTTTAACATATTCGCCACGAATGGATTTTTATGGTTTCATAATGCCTTATTTCCATGAATCATACTCTACAATATTTCATGACTATTATAAAAAAATCTTTTTCTTTTAAATTTGCATGGCATTTTGTGAAAGGAAAATGATTTTGAAGAAGAAATGATATTTTCCTCAAAAATTCATTTCAAGTGTTTTATCAAAACCATTTTCTATCTAAGATGAAATTATTTCATATGTGTATGTTTCAAGTATAATGTATCTATGATTTACATGGTTTCACTGTTTTTATTATTAAATGATATCCATTTGTTTTATATGGATTATGTTATGATGGGATGATGTTTATGAAACCAATTTTAATCTTTGGGTTATGATGAATGATTTATGTTTATGTTGTGGAACACATAAGAATGGTATCATTATGAGATGGGTGGGACCTATATCTCCCTCCAATGCATTGGGTAAAAAATTATATCTCATGAGATAGACATGTATGGAATGGCATGTAAAACCCGGTTCAGTAATACCGGGATGGAACGACATGTAAACCCGGTTCTGTAATGGACATTGTCCACTATGATGGCCTTGGTAGAAATGCCTTGGATAATAGGGAAATCATATCAAGTGCTTGATGGTTTTCCATAATTACAAGTTTTATTCCCATGCTATTTTATCATTATTGATGTTCCATTATGATCTATGCCTTATGTACTGTCAAGATTCTTGTCATTGCTCAAGATTTTGATGTTTTGTGTTCATGTTTTTACGTTCAAATGTTTGTGGATTGTTTAGAGGTTCTCAATGTTTACCCTTACTGAGCATTTGAGCTCACCCTTTATATGTTTTCTTTTCCCCAGTATTAAAAGAAAGTTTTTAGGTAAGAAAACAAAATGGGAAGATCTTTATGAGAGATGTTTAAGATATTTCGACATGATTAGAAGTTTATGTTCCATGTTTCCAAATACACTAAACTAATACAGTCATTGGGCATCTATTTGTGTCATGTATTATGTTTTCCGCAAAAGTAATGTAATTTCCATGTACACCAAGCTTGGGTATCTTCCATTATCTTATATCTACTCCTTTAGTTTAGGTGGTGGAACTTTTATATCCTTCTGTCTACCCCATACTTCTTATTAAATGGTTAGAAGTTTCCAGGATGATGGTTCAACCCTCCCATGACCTCTATATTCATTATCCCCCATCCACTCAAATCCCTAGGGGATCTATGGATTCTAAGGAGTATATAAATGTCATTAAGGTGATATTAAATCTATTTGACACTCTAAATGACAAATAAATAAAGATAACTACCTTCATTCTTTAAGGATTTACTAAGAGATGGTGGGGTCTCATGAAATGGAAGGTAGAAATAAGGGTTTTATATTGGTTTCCATCAAGGAAATTTTCATTCATGATTTTTTTAAGGCACAATGATGTTGGATCACAGAAAAGTTTTTATGGAGATTTAATTGGTGATGATGTTAGTTTCATATTACTATATTTTTTCATAGATATGCTATTACTTTCTTCCATTTGAGAAAGAAATAAGGCATATAAATTTAGGTTGTTTAAGGATGTACTTCATCAGTAACTAAATGGAAAAGATATATGTATGTATGGAATGATATATCTAGGGTTTTGTCGTATGGACAATATGATAGATAAAACTCCGTAAGAGGATAGACCTACATTCCTTCTTCTAACTATTAGTGGATAGGCTGTTGGACCATCTACTATTACAAAAAAATCATCTTTTAGTATAAATAAGAATATGGATAATCAATTTCAGCCAGTCGATGGATAAAAATTTGATAAGACAATATTTTCTTCACCCTGTTTAGTGGGATCAGAAGGTCCCTAGTGTTTCAAATATAAAATGATTTTGAATTATCAAAACATATAGTCAGGACTTCAAAACATGTTTCATATATTACAAAAGTTTTGGAATATTATGTGGTTTTATTCAAGGGAATCATGTATATTCACTCACTAAAGAGTGAGGAAAACATGGACTATGTCATTGTAATCATGATCGGGGTTTCATTAGTAGATTGAGACCCCAAAAACATTTGTGACCCAAGTGTTTTAGGTGGATAAAGGATAGGAACATATAGCTAAGGCATGTATAGTTTATTTATTAGACTAGGTCCTAGCAGTTGATAGAGATGGACTATCGACTATTTGAGTAATAGTTTTAATCACATCTATTATATCATCTGAATTCTTTTATACACAAGCTTACCATTCATTTATATATTCTCGAGTAATTACTGCACATTATTTTCCCATCATGTTATCTTATGAGATGTTATCTCTTAACAAACCCATGGGGAAGATATCTGATAATATTTATGGATGTTTAAATTTCATAAACTGGTTATTTCATAAAGAAATCAATGAGATTTAATGATTCTTGTGATGAGTAACATCAATTTGTAAATTTAGGTAGATTGATTGACTTATTATTAGGATCAAATTGATTTATATCAGATATGAGTATCCATTGTCTCACCTAATAATGTGATGTTTAATCTGACCATAGAATGACATGTTAGAGAAGGTAAAATGGGTATAAACATGATTCATATCATGTATTTTTTAACACAAGTAGTGGGATAATTTAATGCATTGGACCAGGACGTAACTCCATTATTTTTTCCTCTTGAAGTTGACTTATATCAGATTAAATCTCAAAAAAAAATTAGGATATATCCTTTTAGTGGGGTTTATTTTAAGAAAAAACGTATTCTATGGGAAAACAATATTTATTATTCTAAATTATTTGAGACATGTTGATTATAATGAGTGAAGGTTTATCTTGAGGATTTAGAGGTGAGGGGTTTTATCAGACTGATCATATATCTTAACAGTTCTCTAGCGTTGTTGAAAAATAAGCCAGATGGCAGCCTTTGGTTATGTTTAAACTATAAGAGGATAAAACCGGTTACCTTGAATAAAAGATACAATTTTTCAAGGAACAATGAATTATTATATCAATTGATGGAAGCCTGATGGTTCTCCAAAATTGATCTTTGATTCAGTTACCACAACCTTTAGTTCATCGATAAGGATATATGAATGGATAAATTTTAGAGTATGTATAGATTATAAGAGTATCCTTCCATTAAATTTGGGTTAAAAAATGAACCGGTGGTGTTTATGTATCTCATCAAAAGTTCATTCCATCGATTTATTGACTATTTCTTTATAGTGTTCATTAATGATACCAATAAATATTCACAAACCATGATGATACAGTTCAGATTACAGGATATTTTTTGAATACACTACATTCTCATCATATCCATAAAATTTCTTCAATGAACAACCCCTAGATCAAATAGGTGCATATTTTTAGGTTTTAAATCTATGAGGATAGAATTCTTGTGGCCCTAGAGAAGGTTGAGGACAGGATGTATTTGGAAGGTCCAATGACATTTATTGACATGGGTAGATTTTATACATTGGAAGGAAACTAGAAACTATTCATTAAGTATATCTCCCAATTATAATTCCCTTTTAGTGAGATTAAAGAGAATGGGGT
This sequence comes from Viscum album, assembly GCA_963277665.1. Lineage (NCBI taxonomy): Eukaryota > Viridiplantae > Streptophyta > Magnoliopsida > Santalales > Viscaceae > Viscum > Viscum album. The sequence continues at coordinate 1,685,422,119 of OY728146.1, forward strand.
TATGATGGATTAGACTGATCAAGGCTATGTGGACTTCATAAAACTATAAGGAATATTGATGAAAACTCCAAATATGTTATTATAAGAGAATGGGACTAGATATGTGGTTTAATGTGATGAATTATGTGTAGGTTTGGGATCTATTATAATTTAAATTTATTAGGTGGAGTCTTATATAAATCATTACCTTTGAAACCATGAGAAAAACTACCCTACACAGAACCTGGATTATTTTTTGTGGATCATTCGATGAAGTGTTGGTGCCAATATAACTTCTATGAGATATTGAACATAATCATTAAATAAGAGATCTTGTGTAACATATTCTATCAAGGGGAAAAGAATCTTTATAAGTGTATTTTGGTTTATTATAGGTAGATATTTTATTTAGGTATGGATTATGCATAAGTGAATGGTAAGGTAGTTTCAGAATCTCTTAGTATGAAGATACATGTTCTTGGGGAGAAACCATCAAAGGAGGAGCGACAGTTGGTGAGATTATCAGCCACATGGTTGGTTGATGATTCTATGTATTTATGTGTGATAAAATATTATCCATTAGTTATCAAATATACCTTTCTTAAAAAGGTAATGAAAATCAAGGTGTCAAATCTGTAATCCTTAGTGTTCCAAGATTTTTTGGCAGGAAGTGACCATGTACTTTGATGGTTAGTGGATAGTGATGATGTGATCTATCTTCATGTGAGAGTTGTATTTCTTTGTTTTAAGGGGGTTGATCTGAAGAGGGAATCCCATGTGTTTTACTATGAAGTGTTCCCATATTTCATAAAGGGTATCATGATATAAGGAAACATATTTTGGGGACATGAATGAAGAGAGACATTTCATGTTTCATATCACTTTTTATGAACTTTTAAATGATCAATGAAAGAGAATCAGAGAAATGGGGAATTGATTTATCCATATATAATTCTTGTGAGTAAGTGGGATGATATGATAATTGACATCATCAAAGGGTTTCCCAGGACCCCTATAAGTTGAGATGTTTTATAGGTGATATTAGATTTGATGATGAAACCCGGGAATTAATTTCTAATGTAATGGACTATCAATGTTGATAATATGAGAGAGATTTAAATTCAAGAGAAAATATTAATATGTGGGGTGCATTTAATTATACTTAGGAAAAAACATGATCATTTTATGTTGTATTTTAATATGGTAATGTAGAGTTCATTTGGGAATCTGTTAAAGATGAGAGTAATGTATCATCTATAGACTGATGAAAATATGGAGAGGGAGATATATTTCATGAATTTTATACATTGGGAATTCACAATAGAATTATGTTGAGTGTGGGATAATCTTGTTTCCTTGGTGAAGTTTTTATACAAAAACCTTTTCTAGTAACAGTTCATATAGAACCATTTGAGGATCAATATTCATGGTCATGATGCACACTATTGTGCTAGCATGTGGTGGGTGAGGGAGATATAATTGAAATAAGGATGGTGTAGGATAGTAATGAGTGGGTGAAATTGGTAATGAAGAGGTACATTAATACATAGAAAATAAAATGATTGTATTATGGATAGAGGTGGTGACCACTAAATTTCTTTGATGGGGAAGATTCTTTCATGTAGGTGGTGCTCTGATTAGGCCATCATCATTTTTTAAGGTCTGGGAAGATGACACCATGTTTTTTGGGGCTATTTTAGATCAATTAGAATATCATTTTAGTGGATTAACAATTGTATCCTCCTAGATTATATTGATGTTTGCATAATATATTTCATTTTTTCTATATTTGGAGGTACAGATAGTCAAAAGTGAAAATGATGAGTCAGTAATAGATGAATCATTTATTGAATGACTAGTGAAAAATATGGAATAGGGTAAAGAGGTGATGAGGATAATGAAGTTAGTACTTATTATTGTTTCATAGGAGTATCGATGAATTTTAGTGTAAACTGAGGACCAGGAGTCCAATGTCTGTGTGTAATGGGCTGAGTTATTCGATCTAGAACAATATTGGCACTTTCTGGCTATAAGATGTCATTTGAGGGGTAGATTTATGACTAAAAAAACTAAAATCCTTTTTAAAATATGTTTTGTAATATTTTTTCTGTGTGTAAATAAATAAGTACTAAAAGGTTGATAATAAGTACTTAAAGAGAAATAGGCACCAACAAATAACATGGAGCAGCTTTTATGCCACTAACTAGTCGGTACGAAGCCACTGGTTAGCCAATCGAGTTGGTAGTGGATAATGATGAACTCAAAATCCATCAACCAATTATTATAAAGCCACTAAATTACCAGTGGTAAAGGTTTAAGAATAATATTCTACCTATAGAAACTAAACCACTCATTTTAAATCCACTGGTTTTTAAGTAGGGACATCACCCTTCCATTAAGGCTCATTTACTAGCTGGTGGTTCTTTGAATTATAGGTTGTTAATGGAAACTCTCAAATTTTTCAATAATATTCCTTTTTAATATTTTAATCCATATATTAACCTTACAACTAGTATAAGAGTCATAATAGTTCTATTCTAATGAAATTGGATATCTCATTCTCTCTTTTTAGAGTTTTAAACTTGGATTGATCCATTAATTGGATAATGTGATGTTTCATTCATTATATCCTGAATATCCATAATATCCTAATATTTTCCATAGAAATGCAAAACGTTTTCTAAAATTTTTACTATGTATTGATCTAAGGAATAATTCTTGATCTGCTGATTGATCAATATTTAGATAAGGTTAGTAATTAACCTTTACATATAACAAATATTGGTCTATCATTTATAGTTTTTCTAGTTTTTAAATTTGAAACAATTCTCTGCCATTTTCATCATATCCTTTTAGTCTCTTATTCTAAAATTCATTTGGGTTGAATTGGACTTTGTTCATGGGATCCTCAATTTATTTTCTTAATCCATCATTGTTTTGTGAGTGTATTTTGTTATTGAATCTTGAAATATCATGATGTTTGGTTTCAAAACACTTGAGGAAATAATTTTTGTTCCATCTAAGTCCCTTTTATTATTTTTTCTTTGATATGATCACTTTTTTAACCATTAGTAGTTCATAAGATATTGGTTGATGATGATCACATGATTTTGTGTGTGTATCATGTAGGACCCTTCTTGATAATGATTTCATGTTTGTTTGGTGGATACAGTGATTCATGAATGATATTTTTTATTATTCCTATATGTGCTATGATCTATCATTTTTGAATTCATGGAACATTGATGTTTTTATTTTAGTAGTAATTGATCGGTGGAGTGCTGTGGAATTTTCAGTAGATAGAGGGGGAGTATGTTTGTTTTACAATGATGTTGATTAGGGACCTTGAAATGGGGCTTAGTTACGATAGGAATGTGGCCTTACCCATGATAGAGAATGATGGACTTGTGGCTTGATTGATGATAGTGATGGTGTACAATGGACTTATTTTCTGGAAAATGATAGATATCGGACATGAGGACATTGTGTCCCGACTTAAGGATGATTATCAATGTGGCTATTAGAGATATTTTGTGGCCCTGTGGGAAAACAAATATTAATAAATCTATTATGAATCATTTCCAACTAAGAGATGGAATATATATAACCATGATTTTTAATAATTTAATTAGTACAAAAAATAACAAAAAGTATTGATTGTTTCCTATTTGAGGTTTACTTATTATAATGGAATAAAACACTTATTCAAGTGAATTTATGTTAATAATTCACTGGTTGTATACTATAGGGTTTATAGTCACTACCTAGATAGGTATCTCAATGAACATGAGGTCATCATAATTATGGTTATAGGGAAGGTAATGGGGTGCCTGAAATGTGGTTTAGGATGTAGAGTGTGGCGAGCAAGGTGATGTATTGGTGGACTTCATACTTTTGATGCAGTCTTTTTTTGTATATTTCTTATCTTAACGCATTAGTTTGACATAATATTTTGGTGTTCCTTGGATTATTAATTTTATAAATTTGTGATCCCTAACATGAAACCTGATATTGAATATGTTTTAATAACTTCATTTATGAATTTATAATTTATAATTTTATCTTGTTATTATTCTGGTGTTCGTAAATTGATACAGATGGTATATTATCATCAATATACCATTCAGATGCTCACTTTTGTTCAGAATCATATTTTTTGTGGGGTGTGACAACTGAATTCAAATATATCAGTTTCCCATATATAGAGTTTCATGTCAGGGTATTAAAACAAGAATATTATTGTTTTTATTGATATATTATTTGATTGAAAAATGTGGTTAAAATAGTGTTAGAGGATGTTAATAGTGTGACATGTTTAAAATGAGTATATAATATGTTTATTTTGTTACTTTTATTTTTTGTGATGTGAAGAGGATTATAAGTAGGATATTTAAATTATATAAAGGATATATATTGAATTTATTTTTTGGTTCATTATTCATATTATTACGATAATGTAAAATTATTTTTATTAGTAAGGTTGTGTTCTTATAAATAAATTGTATTTGTTGTTGTTTTTACTATGTACTAATAAAATAATTACTGATTTTATATGTATAGTTTTCATAGAATAATTTTTTGGTAGTCTTGTATCAATATAGTTATTTTGATAATATATATAGTCCTTTTTAATCATTATTATTTTTAATGATTCAATGACTGAGGTTTGTATTGATGTAGATACTCTATTATGTAGATGTGGCTGATAAGTTATTACAATGTATAGTGCTGGTAATTAGATAAGAATTGAAAGAATAGTTATTGTATTTTTGGATTTAAATTCTAGTGTTTTTATAACCCATTGGAATATAGTGTTTATTGTGACATAAGGGTATATATGATAATTTTGACTTATTTATGTTTAATGTTTTTTATTTCATTTATTTAAGTATTAAAATTCTCATTACACATGGGTATATAAGGATAACGGAGGAACCTAAAAAGTATATTTATTACTTCATCTATATTATGCATGTGTATTGTTAGATAAATATGATTGAGTTAGATATGTTATTGGATAATTTTATCTTTTACACAAAGATGCCTATATGAAGTATGTGTCCAACAATTTAATACTATTTCTTGAGTAACCAGGATTCAATATGGAGGGTGTTCTTCAATTTCCATTAGTTTCCTATAATTTTGTGACATTCTTGTATTTTTTTCCACCTAGTAATAGGTTATTGTTAAAACTCGGATTTATCATTTGAATTCATTTTTTATTATCTTTAGTTTTAATGTAAGGGTTATACATTTCATATTTTTTTATATATTCCCATTGAGATTTTTTTTCATTGCATTTCTTAATAAGGGAATTATTTGTGGGCTATAATTTGTTTCTTTATTATGCTTGCTACAGTTCTAGAATAACTATGTTATGAAATTATGTTCTTCCCAGGATTTCCATTATATCTTAGGAACACTCTAATGTAGGAAGCGAATAATTAAATTAATAATAATTTATGTTTTATAAAACACATTTTTTATAGATTAAAAATCATAAAAACATAATCAAATTGGTAAAAATTATATAATTTAATGATTAATTTATTCTTATAATGGTAATACTTTTGAAAAAAAATATAATAATATTTGTCGAAAAAAATAAATTATATATTGTTCATATATAAGATTTGGTAGTAGGAGAATTGGAAATGTAGAATAGAGGATCTTTAATTAACTATAGTTTCTGACATTTATTATTGGACATTCAATGGGCTAGATTATTTAAGGATGACTACTTTTGGTTTTTGTGATAGTGGTAATCAAATCTTGATGTATATAACTATTTTTTAGAGAGAGAAGAGGTTAACTAGAGGGATAATTCACCAAGGGTTATATGATATTCATTATTATGAGTGATAACCAAGTTGCAAGGACTTTATTAATATAATTTATATTACTATATTATTTTAAAAACATATTATATATTCATATTTTATAGAATTAGATGAAATATTATATACATTTTCAATGAAATAATATATTAGTTCTCATGTAATATAATCATGTTTTCTAATATATTTGTGTTTTTAGTTTATAAATTTTATATTGATTTTAATTCACTAAATATTCATGTATATTATTAGATATGATATTTTTATAAAAATTTTCTGTTTGTGAGTGTGTACATATTTGTTTATTTGTGCTATTATTTTTTAAAGATCAATCATATATGAATAGAAAGATGTAAATTCAAAGTTTTTAGATAGTTTTTTAAATATATAACATATATATGGTATTATATTTGAAAATATTTCATATTTAGGCACATTGTCATCAAGTGGATAAGGGAATTTTATGTAAATGATTTAACCGTAAATTTAATACCATTAATTTAAATGAGATTTTTCTTAATTTTATTTGTGTTTAAATTTACATCCAATACATATTAAATTCCCATACCTATATCATTTATTATAAAATACTTATTAGTTATACTAGTGAAATAAATTTACACTAGCCTCTTTATAGGACTCGTATAGTGTAATTTGGATTTAGTTATTATATTAGTATTATAACTTGTAATATATTTCTGTAGATGAGAGTTCACTATTTTTTACCATATCTATTACTTGGATCATACTTGTTCATACCATAATTATTTATCACTTATATTTATATGTAATTACTTTATAAATATAGTCAAAAAAACATGTACTTTACCTCCATTACTCTGAACATCCCATAGTCAGTTCCCTTTCAAAAAATAACTTTTAATAAATATTTACACCTTCTATATTCCCATGTATCCTTAAAAATAATATTATTAATATATAAAATTATATCACATTAATTTATTATACTATAGCATATGATTCATCTGGAGTGAAAAATTTCCCAAATAAATTTATTCATTAAACATATAAATATAACATTAATTGAATAAGAACATATTCATATCAAACATATTTATTATAAGATTATTTATTATTTATTATATTTATTTATATGAAATAATTTAATCTCATTGTTAATATATCTAAAACTATATCCCTAGAAAAAACACATACTCACTCAATTTATATTTCTAATAGAAATGAAGTTAAATCTTCAAATGCGATATGACATAATTTCTCCATTTATTAGAAAAATTATCTCCAATATCTATGATCTATAATATTTTGAATCCTTGTAATATAAAATAATCAAAATAATTTGATTAAATAAAAATATATGTCCATGAATCCATCAAAATAATATAATCTGAGAAGTGTTTTCCCTTTTATAAAAATAATTACACTATAACACTATTAGAAATGAATATGCTTAATATAGTGTCACATAAATCATAAAGCATACTATTTATCTAATTTTAAAATTTATTTATCCAATAATAATAGAAAAAAATGAAATCATATTTGAATGGTGTTTAAATTTAGTTACATTTATATTTTTCAATAATCAATATTTTATTCTATTTATTCTCCACCTCATTGACATGGATTTCAATGACTTTATTATTATATATTCTATATTTTATTATGAAAATTTCATATGAAAATACTAATATAGAATCATTATCAAATCATTCACCACCGTCATGACATGTAAATCATTGTAGTAAACTAGAGGTATTTCTAATTATATCAATGTAATCTTTTCATAAAAAACATTTTATATAATCCTTATAAGTGTTATTGGTACATGAAACTCATTAATGTGTTTAAAATTGTACCATGAATGTCCCACTAACAAATATAAAATTTTTAACACCAATATATAATTAAATTATAATTTATACCCTTGGAAATTGATTTTTTTACTTATATATCAAATTGATCCTCCTTTTAACACCATACTCTCAAATTTTTTACAAACACATAATCTCATACCTATAATACATATTTAGGGGGAGAATGTGACCTTCCTTCCAGATAACTATATTGTGTGGGTGATAATAAGGTCCTTTTACTAAGCATATATTTTGTTTTCCCCCTTTACTTTATATCATTAGTAATTATATTTTTTTTATAAAAAAGTCCATTTAATATCATGTCATCTCTTGTGGTAACAATGAGTGATATTCTCTTCTATCCGTAGATTTTATTCAATAAACATTAATTTGTTGATAGTATAATCAACATTAATGTTTCTTAAAGTGATAATATTATCTCTATTTATCTCTTCATTTTGATAAACATAATTCTTTTTTAATATAATTATCTCTCTATGAATTTTTTATAATTTACTAACCAATATTTCCATTTATTTACAAGATCACTTATTTTTGTACTCCTTTTCATTAATATTTGAATTTTTTCTTTCTATTACATAGTAATGTTTTCTAAAAGCCAAATAACATGTGTACATATTTTTTAACATTACCAAAATATCAATTTTGGGGTATATCTCAACAATTATTTTAATGTTTAATCCATAATTATATTTAGTAGTAATATATATGATTCTAAATCATTTATTTCTATTATTATATAAAATATATTAAAGTATATTTATTTATTTATTGATAACAATCATGATATCACTAAAAATCTTATATAGAAACCCTTTTCTTGTACCTGAATTAAATTCATCAAAAATAAGATCTGTAATGATTTTTTGATATTAAACTCAAATACAAAATTCAAATAATTTGATTTAAACTATTTTGATGTCATAGATAATTGTAAAACATATGGATATAATACATGTATTGTTGGTTATTATTGTTTTTTTAGAGAAACACCAAGAGGATGTGAATCAGAGTGACTGACATATGCCACATTTTATAACGGTTTTATTAATCATTGATCAATATCTTGAATCAATATATATAGAGTAACGTTGTAATAGACTACATTGTTATAAATTGATAAGTTTCGATTAAATTCAAATTTTGATCCAAGAAAAGTGTAAATTATATTGATTAGGATTGAGATAAAAAATTACAACATTGGAATGTTTCATGGAGATGTTCTTAGATAAGGTACAAGCCACATATGGTGTTTCTGATGCTCGTGTGGGAATCAATGAATGGTCTAGGGGACATATGATATTATTTCCACCACAATAGAATATAAAATTTTTTGTTTTTTCAATTATGAACTATAGTATGTGTGTCTCAATGTGAAGGATAGATGAATTATTCCATGAATAAGGGAGGTAGTGTCTCGTCATCTATGTTAGAGTAACTCTCATTACTACCCCTAGTAATATTGGTAATATTTTGAGTGAAATTATGTTTCATTCTATGACCCATTTGGTCACTCTATGAATGATTCTTATGATTATTTTTAAATAGGGTTATACCTTACTTTTGGGGGTCATACTATACTTTTATTCTTTTGCCAATGGGATTATGGTAGAGGGAAGAATAGAACACCACTCCCATTGATTTTACATCCGTAGATCACCCATAACGATGGATGATTATTGTTGTGTTTATGTAGTAATTGTGTATAATTATATTCATTAAAATCATTTTATTTTGATTTTTATTCTCTAGAAACTAATTTGATAGATTCTGGATAGGTATTTTGTCACTATACCACTAGAACATTATTATTTCAGGTGAAAATTAAGTGGATTTCATATATAATATCTAGAATATGTCTTATTAAGTTTATCACATGTAGTTGGATGTTATTTTTTTAGTGACCATTCTTGGTGAGAATAAAGTTAATTAACCACATTAGTTTAACTAGGAAAATTGATTATAAAAATTTATAATTAATTATATATGTTATAAAACCTGAGATAGGATCTCAAGTGGTGGTATAAGATTAAATGAGGTGTTAATTGGATTTTTGGTAGCATAAATAGAGTGTTATAGAGGATAAATACTATAAACTGGTAAGTGAACTATTTTATATAATATCACATTCTTTTTTTTCATTCTTACGTAGTATATTCATGCTTCACAAGACCATGTTGAATGGATTGGGACCAAAAGTTCTTTGGAAATAATGATAGGCTGGTATTGAACCTCCATTTCCTATAATATGTTCTCTTGAGTATATAGGTATATTTTTATATCCTAAAAAATATATATCAATGGTGTATGGGGTGTCAAATATGTTTATATTAATCCTTGATTAGGACTCTATATGTGAGTGTGATGTGGTATAGCATATGTTTGGTTCCTAGGAAATAAAGGTAGGCATGAGATGCTTGGGGCCTAGTGATGATTGGATAGATGTCTATATACATCATCATTGTCTATGAAATACCACTTTAGGTTAAATTTCAAACTCGGTGTGTGTATAGAGGATTATAATATGTATAGATCTTGGCATGAGTAACAGATAGGGGATTTCTCCTGAATACATTCTAGGAGGTCTCCAATAAAATATGAGAGACTAGATGTAATGGTATATCATGAAAAATCTTCATGGAAAGTAATTCAGTTTCCATGTTGTTTATAGAATGTTCATTTTGTAGTTATACAATGATACATCAAATTTTTATAAGGATGTGGACTGAACTCTTGAGGTTTAAACCAATGGGATACCTTGATGAGTTTTATCACTAATGGTTGATGAAAAAGAGATAATATCAGTGAGAAGAGACTATGTTGTTTATAGAGGGACTAATGAAGGCCATGATGAGTTGGATTAGATGATATTCAATGAATTAGGCATGGTTCTAAATTACTACTGATATATTACCAAGTGGGTGAGATATGAGTAGGGTTGTGGGCTATGTGTACATCAACATATGTGAGTACACGTGTTCTTTTAAAAGATGATGGACTTGGTGGGGAGAGGTATTTGGAAGCTTGACCTCTCCATAAGTGAGATAGTGATGGATAGACTTATGTGGTTGATATGCATTACTCGTGTTAATAACATGATTTGAGTGATAAGTAGTGGGTCATGCTATCAGGGATTTCATTGGGTGAGAATGTTTTGGTAATGATTATAGACTACCTAAAGTGAGAGGTTTCAGTTGTGATGTGACATCAGTCATGGATGATAAAACATATCTTGATTGATAATGTAGTACATTTGGATTTAGATGTTGGGGCATACATTTTTTATTCAGGTATCATGTTGAGGTATCGAATGATTCCTAAACTAAGTCCTAGTACATGGGATGAGGATTTCGACAACTCATACCCAAAGTATTTTGGTACACATTGGTTTATGATATGGGTTTTATGATCTTAGTAAATGTGATAATGAGATTATAGTATAGTTCTAAAGCAGTAATAATTAGGTGTTGAGGTGGCCTTGTAAGCATTTAATGACCTAATTCACATAGATTGGGCATGTACATGTTTTCCCATGATGTCCAAGGCACTTGTGTGACATGTTCATTTTCCACATGCATATATGTATATTATATAATATACATAGATAACTTGGTGATACCTATTAAGATTTTTTTTCCAGGTATTATATATCTAGTCTAGTATAAGTTCAAACCTTAAGTATTCTTTCATATTGAGCACATGTCTCATGGGGGATCTTGCTTGAATAACTCTATGAGTATTTGGATACATGGTTTTAGAGTACTAGGGTAGGATGTAGGTTTGTCTCTGTATTTTATTTCATTTTCTTATCTTCTATGTTATCATTTTCGTGGGAGACTAATTAATGTATCTTAGTACGGTCTTGAGTTTGTATGTTTCATTATAATTATAGAAACACTATTAATTTTTTTGATTATTGATACTCTAATTCATGTTATGTTTTTTGGTTTATTTATTTTTAATTTTTTAAAATTTAATTTGAGGAAATTGTATCCCAATAGTATATTTTATTCCCTGGCCATGACAATAAAACCTCTATCACATGGGTAGGATTCCTTGAGACCATAGAGAATCAACATTCTAGGCACTGTCGAGTGGGCCTGGGTTGGAGAATTAAAAAATAGTATAAAATTTTTATATTTTATTTTATGATTTAGAAAATGTTAAAATAGTATAATAATAATTTTATGGAACTTTTCATGGACCATAGAATGGAGTGTCACAAACTGTGTTCAAGTGGGAAGTCCTACTTTTTAGGGTGATGAGATAGTTGTTAATGGTTTTCACTATTATAGTTGAGATGTTTCTCAAGGGTGATGTGTTCTAATAGGGTGTTGTTTAATTGGAATATAATATTATCCCATTGAAAACATACCAATGTACATGAATTTTATTTTTAATTTATGAATCAAATCATATAAATTTTCTTGTTGGTGTTATTATTTCAATAAACAGGTTATGTTTTTCAAATATTCAAGGGAAACCAATATGATATTTTCTCCTACAACATGTTTTTATAAATATTCGCAAAGAAAAATATAAAATTTTATTCTAATTGTGGGTGATGTAGATCCATTTTCAAAATCTATTTTGATTATTGATATACATTCCCCTCATATAAGGGATTTATAAAAACCCTTATTTGGTTAATGCAGGCATTTGATGCCCCTATAATCTCACCTTGGTGGTTTGTTATTGGGCCTATATACTCAAAGGCTGATGAAAGTACATGAATGGGGATTCATGGGGATGTGGTTTTAGTTAAATTATTTTTCAAAAACAACCTATATAATATCCAAATATGTTATAATATAAAACTATGTTCTATATCATATTTGACACGCAACATAGAGCTCCAACGACCCACAAAATATATAACTGTTGTAGATAGATGTTAAATTGGTGGGTATGAACAGTATAATATGCATTATGATATATATATATATATATAAATTTCATAGTTGATATAAATATTTTATAACTTTTTAGTAAATAATCAATCAATTTTAATAATGTAATTGTATTAATTAAAAATATGTTTTCTTCAAATAACAATTTAATCTTTTTCATGAAAAATGTTATAAATAATTTTTGAAACATTAATAATTTTTATATGATAAAATTTTTCTAATATTTGGAATTGTGATATTAAAATTTACTTTGGGTGAGATTTTTATATATTTTCAGAAAATACTGTTTTTCAGTGAATAGTAAAAAATGCCGATTTTTATAAAAATGACATTTACTTTTAATAAATAATGAAAATTAGAAGTAACAATAGGTTTTGAATATAATTTAAATTGATATAAATATTATTTAGTATTATTTAGTCTACTAATTTATTATTAATCAATCTTATATTTTGTTTTAGTATAATTTTTTTTGTGTTTATTGGTAAAATTTTTCATAAACCTGTTTTAATGTGCATAATTTTTCTCCTTTTTAATTAAAAAACTACACATAATGAGTAATTATTTTATTTAAATTTATTTATTATATATAAATAAATTTTAATTTTTATTCATATTATTATTATTTTTCATAGATTAAATATAAAATAATATTTTCCTAGAAAAATGTACTTCTAGAAATTTCATTTTATCATCGCATCTACATGTTAAATTTTTAATCTATTTTCAAAAAATATGAGAACTAAATTCCATACAATTAATTTAATATTTGGAATAATCATTATTTATATTAATACTATGATCAAATAAAATTTTTACCAAAATGAATAATGAAAATATTAAAAATTAATTATTTTGTTTCAGTTAAAAAAATAGGTTTAATAGGGGGATAAACTATCAATATAAGTGTCCAAATAACTTAAAATTAAGTATAAACACTACTATATATCCACATATAGAACTTATCTGGTATAAATATTAATAATTATCAAATTTTTTCCTATTATAACATGATAAACATGGGTAATCCCTTTGTTTTAAAAAATTACAATTATGGCACTCTCTTCACTTATGAAAGGACATCCACTTTTCTCCATTCGTCTCGCCATAAAATAATTTTTTTTGAGAATAGACCTACCAAAATCAACTAAAAAATTCCATCCTCTAATCTTATTTTTAATTTTTTATAAAAAAATTCTATCCATACTTTAGGTATAATCCTAAATACACGGTTTGAGTGCAGGTAAAATTCATAACAATGCATTTTCGTATTATTTTTTCTTCTTACTCATTTAAATATTATTAAAATATTTTCTATGATAAAAATGGTATATATTATATAAATATATGTTATTATATATGTTTAATAAGACAAATCAATTTCATCTTCCATCCAATGCTATTTGAAATCATCATACGTGTGTACGGCAGACAGCTGCATCGCGAACAAATGTCAATTGTTTCCCATCATCACCTCTCCTAAATTGTTTTAATTATTGATTTAATGTATACATATATTATTAGAAATATATTAATACTTATTTAATTATTATATAATATATAATTTTTTTACTTTTTATTCTAATGGCGATATGATAATGTCACTCATGTGTACGACAGACTATCGCCTCCCAAAGCCACATGATTCAATTTTCACTAATGATTTACATGGACAAGAATAATGATATTGTTGACCTCACCTGTTTTGATAATCTCAATCATGTATTCATATGTGTTGAAAATCCCAATTATGTTTTCATTCTCTATGATATTTTTAAGTATCATTGATCTATACTTTAATTCTTTCAAATCTGTGATCAAACCAATAATAATTTTTAAAATAGTCTTTGGAATATGTTAATCCTCATTTATCCATGTTCATACAAGTTATAAATTGATTCTAACACAATCGGATGTGTTCTGCATAAAACAGATAAGTAATCTGCCTATAGCTACTGATAAAGAGCTACCGGTACCCAGTATACCGATAGACTTAGTCTACCGACAGACAGAGTCACCGATATACCTAACACAGAGCTACCGATGTGCTTATAAATGTAAGCTACTGACTTACAGACAGCTACCGATACAAACATAGAGCTACATGTGTAAGTATAAATAGCTACCGATGGAATAAGAGTCACCGATGGACGAAGCTACTGACAGACTCACAGCTACCGATATCGACGCATGGAGCTACCGACGCATGGAGCTACCGATAAACAAAGTCACCGATACAAGCATATACCAACCGACGCATGGATCTACCAACGCATGGAGCTACCGATAAACAAAGTCACCGATACAAGCATATACCAACTGACACATAGAGCCACCGATAGAGTCAAAGCAACTAATGAAATTGAGCTACCGATGTCCAAGCTACCGATGCTGATTACCTACCGATCACTCGACTCACTGTTTGAATTTCATTATTTCCTATCTTTAATTAATCTATCCAATGGTCATATCATGTACATTTTAATGATTTTTCAAATATCTGATAAAGGTTGTCGGATGTCAGGAACCCGTACCTCGTACCTGCAGAAAGGAAATCTTTTCTGTCTCCTGTTGCCTGTGAGATAAATACGAGAAGACTATGCTGCCCAAAAAGAAGAGTGTGGTGGATGAAATATACCAAACACAAGAACGAGAAGAATCAAGAAGAGAAAAACCAGTTCCATCAAGAACACAGAGAAGCTCATAGACAATCAAGCATACTCGAGAAGTGTTCTGTGCATATAAGAAGAACACTGAAGAACTTCAACCACTACATTTTCACTGTCTATGAACCTGGAGCATACGACACTCTGTTTCTCAAACAGAAACGAGAAGAGGAATCGGACTCACTTCTGATCGAATCCAAAGGAGTCCAGAGCTACACTGAAATCACCAGAACCATTTCTAAACTCTAAATCTCTTGTTCTGTGATTTATTATTATACTTTTCGAGCAGTGTGTGTTATCTGCTGTATCTAACACATACACTGTCTCCTTTACATAAACTGGAGGATTTGTAAATCCTTACCAAATTCTTGCATTCTTTCTTTCCCACGAATAACAGTGGTAGAGGTCGTGTGTGACCTGAACAGCTGGTTGCTGTTGTACTGTTTCCCACAAATAACAGTGGTAGAGGTCTTGGACCTGGACAGTGGTAAACTATTGAACCCCGATCCAGGGTGTGGATCATTTTTATATAAACTTTTGAGAGGACTAAGTCTCAGCTTGAGACTGAACCTCTTGGTTACATTTGTTGTGTCATCTCTTTCAAAGATTATTCTGCTGCTAATCACTTTAAAACCATTACTGTTTTTAAAGTCACTTTGATAATTAAATTAGCAAGTGTTTATGTTAAGTGTAGATTAGTAAGTTAGTTTCAAAAGATAATCACACACTCCTGTATTGATTAACTGGGAATTAATCAATCCCTTGAGAATCTAACAGAACCTCTACTTTAATATAAATTCACTACAATTTAATTTAGTATTTTATTTGGGGGTCTTTATGACAGTGTGTTTAAATACAGAAATTTTAATTGGTACTCAATTCACCCCCCCTCTTGAGTAAACCACTCCGACCAACACTTGGTATCAAAGGATCGAAAATACTCTCTAAAAGTACTCTGCTTTTGAACTGTGATTTTAGTTGTATTTTAAAGTTCTTAAAATTTCTGTTATATCTAAATTTTTATCTCTTTAAAATTTTCTCATCATGGACAATAGACTTGAGGGTGCTACTACTAACCGGCCACCTTTCTTCAATGGAACTAATTATGCTCAGTGGAAACTGAAAATGAAAATTCATCTAGAAAGCATAGGTTTTGATATTTGGACTGCTATTGAATCAGAATACAAAATTCCCACTACTGCTAGATCTACTTGGGATGAACCTATAAAGACTGCTTACAATAACAACTGTAAAGATATGAATGCCTTGTACTGTGCTATAGGAGATGAAGAGTTTAGTAGAATTTCTTCTTGTAAAACTGCATATGAAATTTGGGATACCTTAGTTGTTTCTCATGAAGGAACAACTAATGTTAAAGAAATGATATTGAACACTTATACTATCAAGTATGATAATTTTAAAATGAAGCCTGACGAACCCATTTCTGACATGTATCTCAGGTTCAATGAAATTTTCAATACAATGATCTCGCTGGGAAAGGATGTCTCATCGAAGGAACAAATTATGAGAATTTTGAGATGTCTACCTGATAGATGGAGAGGCACATCTGTCTCAATCAGAGAATCATGTGACATTGCTGCTCTACCTGTCAAGGAACTAATTGGCAAGCTGATGATGTATGAAGAAGAGATTAAAGTGAATAAAGAGGAAGAAAATGAACCTCCAAGAAAGTCTGTCGCTTTCAAATATTCAACTTCAAAGAATAAGGACAAAGAAAAGCTTCAAGCTGTAGTTGAAAGTTTAAGCTGTGAAGACAGTGAAAGTGATTCTGACAGTGATGCTGAGATGGCTCACATTGCTAGAAGATTTAAGAAATTTTATAGGAAAAAGAAGTTCTTCAGAAAAACAAATTATAAGGGTAAGTATGATCACCAAGGTAAATGGAAAAAGGATTGGAAGAAGAATGACAAATCAGATGATGTTGTCTGCTATGAGTGCAAGAGAAAAGGACACATTAAAGCCGACTGTCCAAAGCTGAAGTATAAAAAGAAATATGAATATAAGGACAATAAGTTTAAGAAAGCCATGAAGGCTACTTGGAGTGCTTCTGAGGATAGCTCTACTGAATCTGAAAGCTCTGAAACTGAACAAAAAAATAAGGCAAACATGTGCTTTATGAAAAACACTTCTCAGGTAACTGCTGAAACTCCTGCTTTAAATTATTATTATTCTGGAGATAATGCAGAATCTGACTCTAATTCTGGAACAATGTCTAAAAATTAATTTTTTGAGTACTATGATATGCTGGAAGAGACATGTAATGAACTTAAGGATAAATACAAGTCATTAAGGAAACAGCATGCTCTCACCACTACAGTTAAAACCGAACTCACTATTGAAAAAGAGAAAAATGCTCAACTGTTAAAAGCAAACACTGAACTGAAACTATCTAATGAGCAACTCAAGAAAGACTTAGAGAAGTTCATTAATGGCAAAAATACACTAACACAGATGCTAGGAAATAAAATAGCACCTAAATATACTACTGGTATAGGATACCAACCTGGACAAAGGAAAATTGCCAAAACTAGATTCATTTCTAAATCTGGACAGAATGAAGGTAATTCTGGAACTTCATATGCTTCAACCAGTTATATACATATCTATGGATCTAATAAATTTTATCTTTCGAAGCATGTCAATTCTACAAATTATATGAGACCCATTAGACAAATTTGGGTACCTAAAGTGTTATTGGCTAACCTGTCTAGACCCAAGAAAATCTGGGTACCAAAATCATTTCCCATCTGAATCTGTTTTGTAGGGAACTTGCTTAAAGAGCTCCTGTAAAGAGACCTGGTATTTGGACAATGGATGTTCAAGACATATGTCAGGAGACTTCTCTTGTTTCAAGAGTTTAATAAAAGTTGATGGCGGCTTTGTCACCTTTGGTGATAATTCAAGAGGAAGAATCATCGGCCTAGGCCAGATTGGTAACACTGATTCAATTCTGATTTATAAAGTTTTATTTGTTGATGGTCTTAAATACAATTTATTAAGTATTTCTCAGTTATGTGATGATAGTTTTCATGTTAAATTTGAAAATGATTCCTACAAAGTTTTTAATTCTAAGAATGTTTTGGTATTTTCTGCCTTAAGAAATGAAAATGTTTATGCTGTTAATCTGAATTCTTTAGCTAAGCAGAATATTACTTGATTGAATGCTTTTCATAAAGAATCTTGGCTATGGAACAGAAGATTGGGACATTGCAACATTAACTCACTTAGAAAACTCTCTAGAAAAAACCTAGTTAGAGACCTACCTAAATTAGAATTCCCAAATGATATAGTGTGTAACCCCTGTCAAAAGGGAAAACAACACAAAGTTTCTTTTAAATCAAAGAAAGAAGTTTCGACTTCTCAACCACTTGAATTGGTTCACATGGATTTTTTTGGACCATCAAGAGTTTCTAGTTTAAATGGGAAGCACTATGTTTATGTTCTTATAGATGATTTGTCTAGATATACTTGGGTATATTTTCTAGCTCACAAAAGTGAAGCCTGTTCTTCTTTTGTTAAATACTCTAAATCTGTAGAGAACCTTAGTAAACTTAAGATTAAAACATTGAGAAGTGATCATGGTCGTGAGTTTGAAAATCAAGATTTTGAATCTTATTTCTCACACAATGGCTATACTCATAACTTTTCTTCCCCTAGAACACCCCAACAGAATGGTGTAGTAGAAAGAAGAAACCGAACCCTTCAAGAAATTGCTAGAACCATGCTCAATGAATATGACCTGCCTATTTATTTTTGGGCTAAATTTGTAAATACAGCTTGTTATGTCATTAATAGAGTATTAATTAGACCTGTTCTTAAGAAAACCCCTTATGAATTGTGGAACAATAGAAAGCCTAAGGTTAATTACTTTAAAGTTTTTGGTTGCAAAGTATTTATTCTGAATACTAAAGATAATCTGGATAAGTTTGCTTCCAAAAGTGATGAAGGAATTTTTCTGGGTTACTCTATTTCAAGTAAAGCCTATAGAGTATTCAATAAGAAAACTAAATGTGTGGAAGAATCTGTTCACATCAAGTTTGATGAAACTGATCCACATGAGTCTAAAACCTCTCTTGAAAATATTGAAGAAGACTTATCTGTTCTGGACATTAATGATAAATCTAAAGAACCTGTTATCAAAACATCCAGTTCTGGACTTTTTCCAGAATCTGCTTCTATTGAACCCGAACCTATAGATGAACCTGAAATTTCTAGTCCAAACTTTACCAGATCAACGAGGATTCTAAAGAATCATACTTTAGAAGCTGTTGTTGGTAATCTTGATAGAGGAACACAATCTAAAGCTTCTCTAAGAAACTAGGTTGAACATCAATCTTTTCTTTCACAGCTAGAACCCAAAAATATCAATGATGTTATCAATGATGAATTCTGGGTAATAGCTATG
This sequence comes from Viscum album, assembly GCA_963277665.1. Taxonomy (NCBI): domain Eukaryota; kingdom Viridiplantae; phylum Streptophyta; class Magnoliopsida; order Santalales; family Viscaceae; genus Viscum; species Viscum album. The sequence continues at coordinate 1,685,441,796 of OY728146.1, forward strand.
CAGGAAGAATTAAATCAGTTTGAAATAAACAAAGTCTGGGAATTAGTTGACAGACCTAAGGACACTTTGACAATAGGCACAAAATGGGTTTTTAGAAATAAAGTAGATGAATCTGGAAATATAGTTAGAAACAAAGCTAGACTAGTTGCACAAGGATATAGTCAAGAAGAAGGTATAGACTATGAGGAAACTTTTGCACCTGTATCTAGACTAGAATCCATTAGGATCTTACTTGCATATGCTGCACATCTGGATTTCAAGTTATATCAAATGGATGTGAAAAGTGCATTTCTAAATGGTTTTATAATTGAAGATTTTTTTGTAGAACAACCACCTAGATTTACTAACCCCCATTTTCCAAATCAAGTTTTTAAACTTTCTAAAGCTTTATATGGTTTAAAACAAGCTCCAAGAGCTTGGTATGATAGAATTAGCAATTTCCTTATCTCAAATGGTTTTACTAAATGGATTGCTGATCCAACTCTTTTCATTAAAAGAATTTCTAAAGATGTTTTAGTTGTACAAATATATGTTGATGATATTATTTTTGGATCTTCTAAACACTCTTTATGTACTTATTTTTCAAAAAGTATGCAAAATGAATTTGAAATGAGCTTAATGGGAGAACTTAAGTACTTTCTTGGATTTCAAGTATTTAAAAATGAAAATGGTATTATTTTGAATCAATGTAAATATACAAAGGATCTTTTAAAACGTTTTGGTCTGGATAGTATCAAGGAAAGTGAAACTCCTATGAGTACTACCTGTAAATTGGACGCAGATGAAACTGGGAAACCGGTTGATCAAACAAATTACAGAGGTATGATTGGTAGTTTACTTTATCTTACTGCTAGTCGACCTGATATTATGTTTAGTGTGTGTATGTGTGCTAGATTTCAAGCTAATCCAAAAGAATCTCATTTTCTTGTTGTTAAAAGAATTTTTAAATATCTCAAACACACGGTTAACTTAGGTTTGTTTTACCCAAAAGGACAATCCTTTGAGTTAATGAGTTATTCAGATGCTGACTTTGCTGGTTGTAAGTTAGATAGAAAAAGCACATCAGGAACATGTCATTTGCTTGGAAAATCTTTAGTTTCTTGGTGTAGTAAGAAACAGAACTTAGTTGCATTATCTACTGCCGAAGCAGAATATATAGCTGCTGGCAGTTGCTGTGCACAAATTCTGTGGATGAAACACACTCTTTTGGACTATGGATATGTTTTTAAACATGTTTCAATCAACTGTGATAACACCAGTGCAATAAACATCTCTAAGAATCCTGTATCTCACTCTAGAACCAAACACATAGATGTAAGACACCATTTCCTAAGATATCACTATCAAAAAAGTGATATTTCTTTTGAATTTATTGGAACTGAACATCAATTGGATGATATTTTCACTAAACCTTTAAGTTTGGATAGGCTAAGTTACATAAGACACGAATTGGGAATGTTTAATCACAACCGATGTGAAATTCTCACCGATGTGAAATCCTCACCGATGTGAAAATCCTCACCGATGTGAAATTCTCACCGATGTGAAATCCTCACCGATGTGAAAATCATCACCGATGTGAAATTCTCACCGATGTACAATTCTCACCGATTTTTTTTTCTCACCGATGATTAACTCACACCGATGAAATCTTTTTTTTTTTAAAAAACATCTTTCTGCCTCCAAGAATATGAATCGCTTTATTTTATTTTATCTTACTCTATTTTAGTCGTTTATTTGGAATTCCTAAATGATAAAACTAAGCCTAAGCCACTTCCTACCTCACCGAGCTCAAAATCTCTCACCTTCGAACCTTAGCTCCCAAATCGGCCAAGAACCCTAAACCCGCGATGGAAAAAACTAAACTTCCTACCGTCAGAGATGAAAGTGTAGAACCCAAAGCTAAGAAGCAGAAGACACAGCATAAAGCCAGTGTTAGTGAAGTCAGAACTAGATCAGGAAAGCGATCAGTGAATCCTCACTTGCAGAATAGAGACATAGTAATCGAGAAGGAACTGTGCGTGGAATGGCTACTGCCTAGAAAATCTTTAGTACTCGAGATTCTGGAGGACCAGAAATGGGTGGATTGTTTCTCGAATAACAATGGCCCATACTACCCGAAGTTGGTAAAATAGTTCTACGAGTTGGTAAGCTTCGAGAAGTCTGAAAATGAGAATCGGGTAAGCTCCTTTTTAAATGTAAAAGAGATGTCTTTTTCTTCAGTAGAGTGGGCTGAGTGTTTAAAAGTACCACATGAAGGTGTCTCTGGGTACGTATCAAGAGAAATTCCACCTAGCAGTGACATCTCTGATTATGAAACCGCCTTAAAAGAGTTGATCGGTAATGGGAATCAAAGGCAAGTGGTCGCTGCTGAAATGGATGGAGAGAATCGACTGCTCTTCAAGTTTGTTCAGAATGTGTTGATACCGAGGCGAGGAGATTTTGCAAATCTGAGATATCAAGATATCTATCTTCTTCATCTTCTAAGACATGGAGTGAAAATCAATCTGTGCAGATTGTTAATGTTTCAAATGGAAGACATGATTAGACCAAAGTCAAAGACTAATGCTTTATTCTTTGCCAAGCTGATTTCAGTAATGATAAAAGTGAAAGGAATAGCTGAGTCTCAGGATGAGACAGTTGTATTCAGGAATAATTTCTGCATCACCTCGACTGTTTGTAAGTACATGAAAATTAACTGGAACCCATGGAAGGGAGAATGGGTCAGTGATGATCAGAAGATATATGATAGGTTTAATCCTGTGGATCATCCCTCAAGACCAAAGGATAAGAGAGATCCGAGTCTGAGACCTGATGAAGAGGAACCTGTTTATAGTAATGAAACAGAAGAAGAAGAAGAAGAAACTCCCATAGATGTTGGAGGAGATCCAGACTTGCCACCAAGTCCTGTTGCAGAATTGGTTTATTCTAGGAAAGGAAAGGTAGAGGAAATTTGGTCTACTTATGAGGAAGACCAGTCTGTGCCTCACCAAGAAGAAGAGGAAAAGGAGAATGTATCTGAATCGTCAGTTTCTGGTAGTTTAAGTACGAGTCCTTTGATTGGAAGCTCAGCTATGCCGACTGCTGAAGTAGAAAGAGATACAGAAGAAGCTGTACCTGTATCAGAAGATCTTCTAGATGCTGCACCGATGGAACTTGTAGTAGAAGATTCTGATGAAGAGAATCCAGCACTGAATGCTGTTGTGATACATGAGAATGCACCCATTGAGGGGGAGCATCAATCTGTTCTTGGAAATGTTACAGTAGCTGTTGAGTTTGCAGACTGGGTAGAAGACCCAGGGTTTATAGTCTGTGGATTGGATTATCCGGATTCTGATAATGAGATGTCTGTGAATAGACTGAAGACCAATTATGATCTTGCTTCTGAGTTGTTGCCTGATAATGTGGTCATATTTCATGATCTGAATAAGCTGAAAGAGGACCTCAAATCCAGTTTTGTTGAAGAATTGAAGTTAATGGAAACCTCTCTTTCATCCTCAATTCAATCAATAATGACTGATTCTGTAGTTAGTTTGGCCTCAGTAAAGGGATCTGCTGCTGTTGTCCCTAATGATTTTGTCTCTAAATATGATCTTGAATCCATGAAGAATGAGCTGAAAGAATCATTCAGTGTATTAGTTGCTGAGATGAAGCAAAGCTTTGATGAAGAAATGAAAATGTTAGAGAAATCCTTCGAGCTCTCTCTGGCTTGTAATTTATCTTCTTTTGTGTCTGAGCTTATGGAAGAAGTGAAAGAGTGCCAGACTCAGTCTTCTAGAATCGAAGCAGATCTTGAAGCTCTCAAGACATCAGTTGCTGCTTTGGATTCCTATATGAGCTCCAAGTCTCAAGCTGACAAGGACCTAGCTTATGTGAAGAGTGTAGTAAGCCAGTTTGTCTCGGTGTTTGAAAGTTTCAAAACCTCAGTGAAGGATCACGTTCAATTACAGGACTCTCAAGTTCAAAGCCTAATCAGTGGTTTGTCTAAGAGTTTCAAAGAAATTGTTTCCTTCTCTCTTGGACCTCTCATATCCAAACTATTAGTTGACCTAAATCTAGTTCGAGCAATGATAAAGGAGGAGATTGGTTCTATTTCAACCAGTGGCTCTGTGGACTCATCAGAGTTGAGCCAAGTGGTGCTTTCTACAAGAGATTCTGCTAGAGAAATAATGAAGATTGTTCAAGATTATATGAGAGAAGCCTATGCCTCTCGGGATGCCATAAAGAGAAAAGTGGACTACTACTTCACTAGAATTTTCACCAAGCATCAACTCGATCACCACTTCAAGCTGATGTTGGAAAACATGAAGCTACCTCCAGTAACTCAAGATTTTAGAGAACAAGTGATCCAACTAAGACAATTGACTCCTGCCTTGGAGAAATTCATGGAGAACAAAGATGATTTCAACTCTGCTATGGAAAGAGGAGGAGGAATTATTATGGATTTTAGAAATCTGTTGCTGCCCTTCTTGCATGTTGATGCCAGACCAGTCATCGTACCTCCTGTTTTTCCAGCTTCTGCCTCAGCTGTTTCCATAGTCCAGCTGACTCCTACTCAAGCTATTCGAAGCCTCACACCAATGATCACCCAAAGATCTTCAACCTACAGGCCTGACTCTGTGTCAGTGGCTCAGCCTCCTTTGATCATTTCTGGCATTCCAAAACCTTCACCTGCATCCTCACCACCCGAACCTTCTTCTGATCCCAAAGGAAAATCTCACGTTGAAGATGTGGATTGATCCAGTGGCCAGGATTTTTGATAGGAATTCATTTGTATTCTGTTTCTGTACTTTCTGACTACTCTAATACAGAAGAACTCATTTTACTTCTCATGTTTTATTTGTCTCCTATATATGCTTTCCCACTTTTTGATTATCACAAATGGGGAGAACAATAAGCGGAAAAATGAGAGAATGAGAAATATTTTCAATGAAGAAAAATAAGGAATAAGGGGAGACACATTACGCAGAAAATGAGAGAATGAGAAATATTTTCAATGGAGAAAAATAAGGAATAAGGGGAGACACATTACCTTCTTTTCAATTTTATCTCTGATATTATTGTGTTTCTTTTTACCTTCGGTACCTTATGCTTGTTACCTCTGATAACTTATGTCTATATCATACTATTTCTATTATCTCTGATGCTGTTTTCTCTGAGAAAATTGAATTCAATATTATACTCTTTACTATTATATTTTCACTATGTTAAATGCCCATACCATATATTGTGATTATCAAAAAGGGGGAGATTGTTGACCTCACCTGTTTTGATAATCTCAATCATGTATTCATATGTGTTGAAAATCCCAATTACGTTTTCATTCTCTATGATATTTTTAAGTATCATTGATCTATACTTTAATTCTTTCAAATTTGTGATCAAACCAATAATAATTTTTAAAATAGTCTTTGGAATATGTTAATCCTCATTTATCCATGTTCATACAAGTTATAAATTGATTCTAACACAATCGGATGTGTTCTGCATAAAACAGATAAGTAATCTGCCTATAGCTACTGATAAAGAGCTACTGGTACCCAGTCTACCGATAGACTTAGTCTACAGACAGACAGAGTCACCGATATACCTAACACAGAGCTACCGATGTGCTTATAAATGTAAGCTACTGACTTACAGACAGCTACCGATACAAACATAGAGCTACCGGTGTAAGTATAAATAGCTACCGATGGAATAAGAGTCACTGATGGAAGAAGCTACTGACAGACTCACAGCTACCGATACCGACGCATGGAGCTACCGACGCATTGAGCTACCGATAAACAAAGTCACAGATACAAGCATATACCAACCGACGCATGGAGCTACCGATGCATGAAGCTACCGATAAACAAAGTCACTGATACAAGCATATACCAACTGACACATAGAGCCACCGATAGAGTCAAAGCAACTAATGAAATTGAGCTACCGATGTCCAATCTACCGATGCTGATTACCTACCGATCACTCGACTCACTGTTTGAATTTCTTTATTTCCTATCTTTAATTAATCTATCCAACGGTCATATCATGTACATTTTAATGATTTGTCAAATATCTGATAAAGGTTGTCGGATGTCAGGAACCCGTACCTCGTACCTGCAGAAAGGAAATCTTTTCTGTCTCCTGTTTCCTGTGAGATAAATACGAGAAGACTACGCTGCCCAACCAGAAGAGTGTGGTGGATGAAATATACCAAACACAAGAACGAGAAGAATCAAGAAGAGAAAAACCAGTTCCATCAAGAACACAGAGAATCTCATAGACAATCAAGCATACTCGAGAAGTGTTCTGTGCATATAAGAAGAACACTGAAGAACTTCAACCACTACATTTTCACTGTCTATGAACCTGGAGCATACGACACTCTGTTTCTCAAACAGAAACGAGAAGAGGACTCAGACTCACTTCTGATCGAATCTAAAGGAGTCCAGAGCTACACTGAAATCACCAGAACCATTTCTAAACTCTACATCTCTTGTTCTGTGATTTATTATTATACTTTTCGATCAGTGTGTGTTATCTGCTGTATCTAACACATACATTGTCTCCTGTACTTAAACTGGAGGATTTGTAAATCCTTACCAAATTCTTGCATTCTTTCTTTCCCACGAATAACAGTGGTAGAGGTCATGTGTGACCTGAACAGCTGGTTGCTGTTGTACTGTTTCCCACGAATAACAGTGGTAGAGGTCTTGGACCTGGACAGTTGTAAACTGTTGAACCCCGATCCAGGGTGTGGATCATTTTTATATAAACTTTTTAGAGGACTAAGTCTCAGCTTGAGACTGAACCTCTTGGTTACATTTGTTGTGCCATATCTTTCAAAGTTTTATTCCGCTGCTAATCACTTTAAAACCAATACTATTTTTAAAGTCACTTTGATAATTAAATTAGCAAGTGTTTATGTTAAGTGTAGATTAGTAAGTTAGTTTCAATAGATAATCACACACTCCTGTATTGATTAACTGGGAATTAATCAATCCCTTGAGAATCTAACAGAACCTCTACTTTAATATAAATTCACTACAGTTTAATTTAGTATTTTATTTGGGGGTCTTTAAGACAGTGTGTTTAAATACAGAAATTTTAATTGGTACTCAATTCACCCCCCCTCTTGAGTAAACCACTCCGACCAACAGATATTTTTAATGAATATATGTCGTATAAATTGAATAATTATTTTATTCATGAAATATTTACCATTCTTAATATATAATAAATCATTTTATTTATTATATTAATAATAATAATGTCATTTACGTACGCATGGAGTACTGCCTCCAATAAGAGAAGTGATTGTTTTTAGTCATCACCACGTCCCAAGAATGACATTTATATGTAATTTTGAATTAAAAATAAGGTATTTATGATATTATTATCTATATATAAATATAAAATAATACATATTTTATTTCCATATTTATCATTGAAAAAAGGAAACGTTACTCATGTAAACATATGGGAAATTATCTACATGATAATAGTGTAGATCATTTTTTATAGCCATTTTTCATGATTATTTCTACATATAATTGTTGAATAAATAAAAAAACTATTTAATTATCATTAATCATGATGTTATGAAATAATGACCTATTTAACCAATGGAAACCCACCTAATTCGTTTGAAACAATGACCCAAACTTCCTCAAAACACTTGATGTGGACCTATATAATTAATTAAATATATGATATTATAATGAAATAAAATAAATAATTTACATATAGTGTGTTAAAAAAGGAAAAAATTATATAAATGAAATAAATGATGTAATCTTATCATGTTGTAGTTAATGGTGATACAAGGAAAGACTGGAATCGAGTTAAGGGTTTCTCATCTTCCTTTAACTTTTGTGAGATATATACTATTTACACTATCTGTTTTTATATTGTGGTTTGTATATTATCCATCTTACATGAAATATCTTGAATCCTCTATCAATTATTGAATTTTATTTTTCAATTTTATAAAATTTAACCAAATTGATTGAGTCTAATGCTTCCAAGACATAACCAATTTTATCACTATTTCCTTTAATTGGGTAACAAAAAACGTCATTTACTCTATTCTGATATAATTATGTATTAATTTATTTTGAAAGTGTTTATTTATTTATTTTAATTTATTATTATTTTTAATTTTTAACACATAATATCTCCATTTATTAACTCTCAATTCAATATTTTCATCTTTATAAGGGTTAATATTCTAAAATTCCTTTCATTAAGACATATTTAAATGATATGCCCCCATATTCTTTATGAGGCATATATACTGAAATTTTTATGTGTTATATTATGTATATAATTAATTAAATTATATTTAATGTTTCATTTGGAATTATTTTTTCATGGGGATTACATTTACAAAGTTACCAAGGTGGAATTGTCTTTATGTCACAATCTTTATTCCTGCGTGATTTTTTTGTTCAAATTTGTTTTTGAGAAAATAATATTATATTAATTTCATAAACCACGTTTATTTAATTATATTATTTTTATGAATTTGGTTCACATTTTTTATTTTTTGTTTCCTCTCTTAATGACGTAAAAATAATTATAAAATTTGATTGTATGTGAAATTAATCTGGTATTTTATTTCAGAATGGGTATCTTTCTCTTCCATATTTTTTATTTTCTAAAAAAATGTTTCTAAAAAATTTTCTATAATTTATTTTAAATACTATATTAGTTTATAAATATATTAAAATGATATTTTATATTATTTTAATAACATTTAAAATTAAATTTACTATTTTTTTCCAAATATGTCACTTCCTAATCCCTTTTCCAAAATGTTTAAAAAACCCTGGTAATTTTTAATATTTACAATATGAATGGATTTTCACGTCATCATGACCATTAATTTTATAGATACTTACATTATATATTACGATGATTTTTTTCAATGAAATGCATTTTCACTATTTTTATTGAATTATTAGTTTTAAAAAGATTTTCACTTAATGAAAATGTTATTTCACTAAAAATGGTATTAATGATGTTTTAAATGTATTTATATTCAAAAGAATAACCAAATTTTTTTGGTAATTTTACTAAAATGGTGATATTTAGTAATGATACCATCATCATCATTTCTCCCTAGTGATTATGATTGTTTTAATGATATTCTAATGGAACTTTTTTTTCTATGGGTTAATAACATGCCAAAGTGATTGTTATGTAACCCATTTATTTTATATTGGTTAACATTTTTTCAAATAGATTGTAATGTAAAATATTTATTTTATGAAGGTAAATCTGTTTTAAAGTATATTTTTATGTAACCAATTTCTTTTCCATTGGATAATCGATTTTCAAGGAGGTTGTTATCGAACCCATTTATTTCTATGGGTGAATCAAATTATGTAAAGAATAAATGTTTTCTCAAGGAATTTATGATGAAATGAATACTCCATATACATCATTCAAGATACAATAATTTAAAATTGTTTATAATGATTGGTGGTTCCATTATAAATTAATTGTGCGTGTTTCCGTTATAAAAAACGTATTATTGGTTACCTTATTAACCAATAAATGGTGGTTTTGTGATAAACCGAGGATGTGTGGGTCTATTTTATCCCTACAATTCATTAGGTACACTAGATATGGAATTAAACCATTTTGGTTATTCTATCATTAGTAAGTGATGTTATGATAATTTTACAAGATACTAATATGATTTCTTTATTCTTTTTTTTAATTATAATTTTTTTCTTTTAATTGAGATTGATACCACAGGGCTCGTCATTATTTATTCTGACGAATGATGACTTTTTTAATTATTTATACCATGTTTTCATGTTTCATTATCTATCTATTGATGGGTATTAATATTATTATTTCATACTCTTGAAATTTTATTACGTCATCATACCCTTATTCACCTCTTATGCTCACTGATGATATTTAACTATTTATTATTATGTATACCCTTACTGAGCAATTGATATGATGATTATTGTCTTTATTTTTTCCCAGGTTATAAATTATGATGTTGAATTAATTATTTATATAAGGGTTTCATATGTATTATGTTGATGAACTATTATATAATATGAAAATCTAGGAATAATAGGAATGATTCCCTCCTTAATTCTTCAATATTGTTTATGTAAGAGTTTTTTCAAATTCTCTAAAACTCCAAAAAAAAGTTCTTTGAGAATTTTAGGAATCCAATATTTCATTCTGATATTGTATGTTTTGGATGGAAAAATTATCTCACCTTAATCGATATTAAATCTGATTGTGTAATGTTTATTAATTTATCACTGAATCCGAGAGTGCGAGTTAGGGGATATTATAAATGGATTTAAATTAAAGGATTAGATAACATTAGGGTTAAGAATGTTTTAATGTGAAGATATACTTAATTATGGATAACATTCATATTCTATAATATTAATCATGGTCTTTTACTCAATGTCTTATGGACTCATTTTTGGTTCGAAGAAATGATATATTTAAGTGACTAATGATATTTTAAAAGAGTTTTTATGAGGTAGAAGTGTATGTAATGATATAGTTTAATGTGAAGTATGTATTTATATTTTTTATAAATATGTCTTAAATTATTCATAAACATTAGGGTTTGCATGATCTTGGATATTGTGGTAATTATGGGAACACATGTTTTAACATATATATAAAAATGATATTGAAAAGGGATTGGTGACAAAGTGATGAATATAATTTGAAAAAAATATCTCCATAATTTTAGGATTGAAATATTAAATATATGAGGTAAAACTAGATGTTAAAATATATTTAATGTTTAGGAAATTTTGTAATGATTTAGTATGAACATTGGGTGTTACAGTTGAATTTTGGAAATTATATTATTATTTAATAACATTATCATTTATATATTTTTCTAAACATATTACAATGTACAAAACTTTTTTTAAAGTCTTAATATAGGTGGAATATATTTAATATCCCTTCTATTGTTATGTGATCCTTTTAATAGTAGGTTTTAATGATTTATGTAACCAAAAATCATTGTAAATACTCATCATTTGGGGAAAATTGTATTATCATGGAAATTGATAAAATGATGAAAGTATACATTTCATATAAGTTTATTTATGTAATATCATAGTCTATAAGGTAATGTGATTATACATATATAGGTAAAGGTTCTTGAATTCAAATTTTTTTCTCTGGCCATCATTTTTTATGATATTCAAGACCTTTTCAAACACCATTGTTTTATGGTTTCGTGGGAGTTATCATTCTCTAGGTAATTCACTTACTAGTGATAAATGATCCCAAAAACTATATATCATTATTTGAGTATTATGATTTTCTTTGATCTCTAAATATTCACTTACCACCCAGTTTTCCAATTTCAAAACTAAGTTTGTTTTCTTCTAAATGATATTCATAATTTTTTCACTTTTATCAAGATGATGTTTTATCAAGCGATTTTACGATGTTGGATTGAAACAAAAGTATTTTAAAATATAATACAATTGATTAAAGATATTAGTTTCAAATTTTTTTATAGAATTTATTAAAGGTGGGAGGGGGAAAATGTTACACCAAACAATTTTAGAAAATAATACAATGTTTGACATCATATTCAATATGAAAACAATAGATTTAATTACCCGTGATATACATAACCATTATAACCCTGTCATTAAATTTGAAGGTTTGAATAATTTTAAATAATTTATTATATACAAATATATAAATATATACATTCTACTTGATATAAATTATTGACAAGTGTTTACAAAATAATCAATCATTCTTTATAAATATAATTTTAACCTTTAAAAAATATGGTTTCTTCAAAAATTATTTTCATTTATTTTCACGGATTTTAATATTAACAATAATTCATGGAACCATTATTAATAACATTTTATAAATTGAAATTAATTTATGAAATTGGTAAATTAAAATTTAATTTGGGTAAAATTTTGGAATTTTTTGGAAAAAAATGTTTTTACATTAAAAGGTGAACAATAGATATATTTTAAAAAATTTCACTTATTCTTAGTAAATTGTAATATTTAATATTACTCCTATTCTTTGAATATGATTTCATGTAAAATAAGAATTTTTTATTAATATTTAATCCAGATAATTTATTTTAATCAACTTCTTATTGGATTATAGTAAAAATTTTCCTTTGGGTTAAAAAACATGATGTTTCCCAAAAATGATGATGTATATAAGGTTTCATCATTTTATTTAATTTATAACCCATAATGAGGAATTATTTAAATAAAATTTATAGATAATATATCCTTAAATAATAATTTATATTCATATAAAAATTATAATTAGTCATATATGTAATATAAAATCATCTTTTCCATGAAAATTATACTTCATGAAATCGTACATTCTTATTACGCATGAACATTTAACTTTAACAAAAAAATTTCCACAAGTCTTATTTGAATAAGGAAAAATTGGTAAATTTTTAGATAAGGAATAAGATATTTTCTCTAATATGTTATGTTTAATCTTTTACAATTATTTATAATGAGAACAAAAAAACTAAATTTTTGTGGTTAAGTTGAAAATAGGTTAATCGGGGTTTAAACTATACATATAGGTGTGAAAGTGAGATAAAACTAGAATTAAAATATTTAATGGCCATATATAGACCTTATAATGTCATAAGATTAATAATTATCTATTTTGGATCCTTATAGAGTGCGAAAAATATGGGTATAACCGTTTCATTTCAAAAATTACAAGTGATCCACTCACCTCACTTATAAAATGATTCAACTATCCTCTCTTTTTCCCATATTAATGTCATTTTTTTAGATAATAACATCATAAATAACCTAATAATTATATCCCCTAATACCATAATCCTTTTTTCATAAATCCATTTTAGGAATAATTTAGGTACAACCGTAAAGAGGTGGTCTGAGAAGTGGTAGAATTCTGTACTCTATATTTTTGTTTTATTTATCATTCCACCACCAACATGAATTCTTAAAATAATTTTGTATGTTATCAAAATTATCCAATATAAACTAATATTTTATTATTTAATTTTAAGAAACTAAAGATGTCACACCTTTCATTAAATATGACACAAAATCATTATTTGTTTATACAACAGACAACCGCCTCACGAAGAAATGTGATTATTTTTTCTTTAATGGTTTAAATGATATTTAATTAGTGTAATTTTAATGAATATATGTGATTTACATGAAATATTGATCATATTATTTTCATATTAATCATTTTTAAATTTAATATATCATTTTCTTTTCTACATAGAAAAATTATAACGACGTTCTTATGTGTGTGGAATATCATATCCACTAAGAAATGTGATTATTTTTTCCCAACACCACATAAAATGAATCATATATATAGGTATATTTAAATAATTTATATGGTATTTATAAATTTAATTTCATTAATAAAATATAAAATTATACATACTTTCTTCCATAATGATCATTAGAAAATGGAAATGTAACTAATATATATATACAACCTACTATCTCTATGATCATAACTGTGGTATTTTTAAATAAAAATTGTATCTGATTAGCTTAAAAAGTATAATTGATTAATAAATATGATTATTATATTTTATATATTTGAATTATTAACACTTTGACAATAGTCAATAGACCAAACCCATTCAGAAACAATGAAGCAGACATCCTAAAAAACAACTGATATAGACTTAAATGACTATGTAATAAAATATGTCATTAAAAAGAAATAATACATATGATTTATGTATTATTATTTTAATATATAAAAAACCTTAATAAATAATATATCATAAAAAAATATTATAATAAATTAGATTATGGAAAAATGAGGAATGTCTCGACTCTTGGTAAGGGCTTATCATCTCACTTTTACTTCTTTGAAACATATTCCATGTTCACCACTTGGTTTTATTGTGTACTGCATTTAATATCTATCTTACATTTCATACCATGATTTCTTCACATGTCGTTGTACTTTTAGTTTCAATTTGATTTAATTTTTTCAAGGGTATTGGCTTGAATGTTTCAATGTGGTAATGAGTTTCTCAACACAATTTCTTTTCGTTGGGTTATAATTATTCATCATTGAATCTATTATGATATTATTAGGTGTGAATTGATCTCTAGTTTATTTAATTATGTATTTTTAATGTTTATTATGGATTTAACTTTTTTAATTATAACATATTTATTTATTAAATCTTATTTTAGTGATATGATATATGTAATGGTTAATCATCTATAATTACTTTCATTGGGATTTATGATTATGATATGAACCTATCTTATTTATGATGTGAATATACTATCATTTTGTAATGTTATCGCATGGATATCTTTATTTTCATTATAAAAAAAGTTTTATTTTATGTTATTATTTCAGGGGGATTATAATTAATGATTCACCGATGTGGGAAAGTGTTTATGTTACAATATCATTTCATTCATTATTTTTTATGAATCAAGTATCCTTCGGAAGAAATAATATGATATTATTTTATTAAACAAAAACAATTTTATTGTCCTCTAGTTATGAATATTTTTAAAATGTTTAATTTCTATTTCCCCTCTTATTAATTGATGAAACATGAATAATTTATTTTGTTATTGATGCCAATCTTTCAATTAATTTAAGATTATCTATATTTATCTTCCACATCCATGTTTTTTGAAATGTTTTAATAATATTCATTTTATAAAAACAAAACATTTCATGAATTCATTTTACCTGATCTTTCACTTTAGTTTATTTGTATTTAAATGAAAATTTTCAAGCATTTCAAAATGGGTCTCCTCTGACTCCCTTATTCAATATGTTTTGAAAATAATCTCTATTTTTATCATTAAAAACATGATAATATTTTTAAACTATCATGACCATTGTTTTTTTGAACCATAATTTATATTTTTCCAAGGTTGTTTTGATGAAAAATTATTTTCACAAAACATTTGAAGTTTATTTTTATAATGTGATTTTCAAAAATAAATATTTAATTAAAAAAACAGTTCAATTATATTTTAATAGTATTTATATTCATCAACATCAATAACCCCAATGTTTTACTTATGATACAATAGAGTAGTTTTTTTAATGATACTATCCTCATTATTTCTCTATATGCAATATTATTTTTTCAAATATATTTTATGGAAATAATTTATTTTATATGGTTTTATCGTGTTTCAAAGAAATTGTTATGAAACATATTTATTTTCTATTAGTTAATCATGTGTCGACGAGATTGTTATGTAACCCCTTTATTTTATATAATAATATTACATTTTAAATATATTTATATGAATCCCATTTCTTTTCCACTAGTTACTCATGACTCAATGAGATTATTAGGGAATCTATTTATTTTTCATGATTTAATCATTTTTTTAAAAGAATAAAGGTATTTTCAATGAGTTTATCTTGTAATGAATGCATTTTTTCTTGTATTAATGATATGGTTCTTGGAAATTTTCACCATGATTGGTGGTTCCATTATAAACCAAAGATGTTTGGTTCTATTATAAATCTGGGGTGTTTGTTTATTCATTTTACCCATGGATGTGTGGTTCTGTGATAAACAAAGGATTGGTTGGTATGTTGTTTCCCTCCAATGAATTGTATACTCTAGAGATGAAATTTGACTATTTTGGATATCTACTTTCATTGACGTGATGTGATTAAAATTTCCTAAGATACCAATATTATTTCCAAATTCTTTTTATGGATTATAAATGTTTTAATTAATTGATTTTGATATTATATGGTTCTTGATTATTGATGCTGATGAATATTTCCTTTGTTAAAGGCATATGTCATGTTTTCATGCTTATTGTTATATGTAGTAAGATCCCAAAATTTTTTGGGGATGCCTTGGTATTTTTTATGGTAATATTTTTACTTATTTTTAGTATACAAATTTCGGGATTTCTATTGGGTATGATTGGGTGTAAATTTGATGTTTTTTAGAGGGGTTTCCATAAATGCATTGTTGGTGAATGGTTTTCCCAAACTGTTCACCCTACCCTATAATACCCTGAAACCCAAATCTTTATTGGATTTCATGATTAGTGGATTTTTTTAAATAATGCGCTATCTTAGTAGTAAATGTGTTACTCTGAGGGAGGAGCTTCATAGTTAGGTTCACAATTAGGGAAAACCATGAGCCCTAAAGAAGAAACCTTGCACATGAAAAAATAATTCTCTGAAAATCTAAAGTAAAATACCTAACCCCTCTATATTAATCAAAAATCAACCACACTTGTACATAAACGTGTTCCAAAAAAATCAAGAGGCACTCAGATTAGTTCCAAGGAAATCAAACTACAGTTCTTGAAGAATGAAAGATTCATTGGTATGCCTCCACAAATTTCATGTATGAGATATCATCCCAATTGGTATCCTTTATCCATCATGTATTTCTATCATCCTTTAAACAGATGTTTTCCTCCATTTTTTATGTATGTCAATCTCAGTTTATATATATATAATCCATTTTCTTTTGAATCATGGATTTTAATCATCATCTCATTCTTCATCATAATCGAGGTTGTTCCAAATTAATGGTGTAATATCAAGGGTGAGAATTCATCATCAATATTGAGGTATAAAATCAATTCCCATATTATTAAATTCAAGTTGCCTCTATGTGTTATGAGAGTCCAATTTCCATGTTTTTCAATTGATTATTGAATTGAATAAATAAATTGATTTATTAATTAATGTAATCATGATATTGATTATTTTATTTTCCAGGTGATTAAAAAATTAGTTTAACTTTGAAAAATTGAGTTTGGTTATTTTTATAATGAAATTCATCAATAATGGGACATTAAATTTATTGAATATCATGTTTATTAAAATTGGTCAGTTAATGGATTGTATAATTGGTCAATTAATGGGATGTATAAATTTTCAACTAATGGGAGTGTCTACTTGGTCAATTGATCAGATTGTCTAATTGATAGGTTAGATAAAGGTTGAATTGATCGATTAATTGGAAAATATGATGATTGGATTAACCTCTAAAGGTTAATAAATTATGTGGTTAAATGTTGATAAATGGTTTAATAGTTTTTTTCATATTATTCCTTGTGACTGAGATAATGAATTATAATAGTTGTGATAAATTGAGAAGGATCACTTCAATGAGAATTTTTTATGTGAAGGTTAATGATTCATAACCATAATGTATATGAAATTGTGATTTTTTTGATATTTTGATATTTTTGATATATGTGTTAATGAGTTTGGGACATGGACTAAGGTTCAAAATACATATATTTGACATTGAGGTGTGGGAGATTGACTTAGGCTCCAAATAAACATACGAGATAGTGAGTGTGGTATATGGATAAAGGATCCAAATACACATGTTATATTGAGGTGTGGGATATGTAAAAAGGATCCAAATACCCATGGGGTGTTAAAAATAATTTTTGTTGCCCGTTATATTGGAATCAGACGAGAGTTACCATTGGACATGTTATTATTTGAAATGAAATGATAAATTATAAACATGGTATTGTGACATGTGGTATCCCCTAGGGATAGTTCATACTCCTGCACTAGATGATGTAGGTATTGATAATATGTGTGACATCATAAACCAGGGAAACTATGTAGTTAGTAAAAAAGTAATGAAATATAATAACTAGTTTCATTATGAATTTTAATTTATTATTTATACTAATGTAAACACTATTATTGAATAAAAATTGTTTTAGATTCCACTGGTGATGGCCTACTGAGTTGTACTCACACGACACTTGGGAAAACTAATCAGTACATGAATTGATTTCATCTTTCAGGACAGGATATAGGAACGATACGTGTGTTAGATGGATGGTCTGGGATGGAGAACGTATAAGGAAACTATACATAGCATCATGAACAACATTTGTGTTTTTGTATGTCTTTCATTTGGTTTTGAATTTGAATCATGGCACATACATGGCATGAAATATCCACTATTTTGTTTGGATACTGTATTCTTGTTTTTTCATCATGTGATAATGGTTTATTTAGTTATTGGATATACTATTTGGTAATTATTGTTCAATTGTGTCTATTGTATTAATATTTTTAGGTATAGTCCCTCATGTATTATATTATACCATCACTAGTAGTCAAAAAACACTAGAATACGAGGAGGTGTGCATGAGGTCATGTGACTGACTAGAATGGGGCACCAGTGTGTGGAAACTTGTTTTAGACATTACAATGTAGTAATGTAGCTCTATTTTATTTTCTTTTCATTTGTCATACTCTTTGGGAATGCAAGACATGAGATTAGAAGGATTCGGGCCTCATTCATGAGCTCATGGATGGGTTTTTCTAACCCTTGATTGCGGGAAAACTCAAGTACCTAGGATGTTGTTGTTGTTGTTATTGACGTATATTGTAACATTTGAATATTATTTCACCTTGAGTGGTTCACTTGTTGGTTGATGAAATTAGTTTTTTTATATTTTCTAAAATTTTACCTGTTGTTGGGTATGACATGAGATCTGAGTATTCACGCATCATTATAACAACTCAAAAATTAGTTTGACATGAATATTTTTTAGGCATTTTGGGGTAAATGGGTTTTGGATTATTGTGTTAAAATTAAAATTTTTTACTTTTCGTGGTTAATTTAATTGAAAATAACACCTGATATAGAATTAGAAGTTTTAAAATGTAGAAAAAAATGTGAATAATTGGGTGTATAATGACAAACTAAAAATGATAATACGTTTACCCATGTAATCTATGACTAATTTATGATATGGTTAAATGTAGTTATAATTCCTCAGTTTTGACCTTATAGTAGAAATGGGGAATGGGTTGTTATAGATTTAAGAAAATCCCTCTTATAAAATGTGTTAATGTTTTTGTAATGTGTCTTAAGGTTTGTGTTTTGAAATATGGATATATTCCAACAAAAAAAACACTTGTTGATTGAATGATAGAAAGATATTTAAGGAACTGATCATCCATTAGTGGAACATGAGGCATCGATAGTGCTGAGTGAAGGATCAAGAGAGCAGTTTCATGAGAAAAAATTCCATTTCATGTTGTTTATTAAGATAAAAATAGAGATGGTTGGGAAGATTATTTATGAGCTAATTTGAGTGAATCAATTATATCACCCTTCAAATTTTACCAGAGAGGGTGGACATGAGGTAAGAGAATTTTTGATTAACTCTATCCAGACTATACTTGGACATTTATATACACATGTTTAGAAGAGGGTTATGTGGGATACTTACTAGTTACAATTATTATTAAAGTATCGTTGGGATGTTCAGTTTCAGAATGGGATGTAAGATGGCATGGTTTGAAAGGACATATAATAGATTTTCTGAGAGATATTTTATCTAGAGAAAATGACATCTTAGAAGGTAGATTAGTTAATGAGGTTGAATGATGGTACTATGTCTATTATATAATACATTGATCACTTTACCAAGTTTCTATAGTATTCACCAATGCTAGAAGGGGATGATATGACTATGTAAAGGTGTTTCTAGGATGTACATAAATGTGATATTATGCCCTAGGTTATAATCCTCTAGTTAAATAAGTTTTTTGAGGTAGTGGATCATGACCTCATATCTATGGAAAACAAAATGGAGGAATCCAAAAGATGATACATGATTTTTTTGGCTGTTTAGGAGGTACTTCATCTTACGAAAAGATCAGTTATTGGGAAAGTGTTAACAAAATAAGAGGAAATATGAGTGGTTATGGGGTTCAGTTATTATAGAGTGTACCAGAGATATTTTCCTCTATGTTTTAGTTCAGTCCAATTTCTTCGACTTCGTACCGAACAACATGTAGAGTGCCTATATTATAGTAGATTGGTATATCTACAGTCGTTCTGAAGGAACCCACAACATATGGTCAGTGATGGGGAATCTTGAAAAAAATAGAGAATGTGAAAGGGTTATTGTAACATCCCAAGTAAGTAATGAATAATATATATTTTTATCTATGTCTATTAATGAATTAGATAGTGTTTTAGAGGCTTAAAATGAAAATAAATCCAATCTTAAGCATTGAATACACTAATATTTTTTTAAAAGATTGTTTTACTGCCTTTTGATGGAAAACCATTTTTAAATATATCTTTTGAAAATTTTATAAGCTATGTTTGTCAAAATAAACTTATTATTTATGATTGGGACATCAAAATTTACTTTGTGTGATTTTTTGGTATTTTTCTGACAATGTTCATTTTTTTAATGAATAGTGAAAAATACTGCATTTTACATCAAAACTGCTTTTTAATCTAATTTATTTATATGATTAGATTATCTTTTGAATTGGTTTTAAAGTTAAATTAGAATATATTTTTACCATTTAATCCATTGGTGGTCATTAGTGTTGAGTCAATAAGGTTTTCCTTATGACTTTTCCATTCCTTCTTGTTTTGAAAATCACAAACACCTTATCTTTAAGAAAATTGCTTTTATAATGAAAATTGCTTTCTTATGGAAAATCACTTTTATAAGAAAAATTATCCTTATCATATTTTCATCCATATTTTTCTTAAGTATAAGATTCGGATTCATTTTCTCGGAATCATTGAAACCTTGATATGAAGCATTCTGTTTTAGGATCCGAATTCTGGATAAGAACTATAAGGAAGTTTCATTCCGAATTCCGGATATGAACTCTGACTAAGTTCTATTCCAGATTCAGGATACGAATTCTGATGACGAATTCTCATTACGAATTCTAATGATGAATTCCCATTACGAATTCTTATGGCGAATTCTCATTACGAATTCTAATGAAGAATTCTCATTACGAATTCTGTTGATGAATTCTCATTACGAATTCTGATGATGAATTCCCATTACGAATTCTGATGACGAATTCTCATTACGAATATTAATGAAGAATTCCCATTCCGAATTCTGATGACGAATTCTCATTACGAATCTTAATGAAGAATTCTCATTATGAATTCTGTTGACGAATTCTCATTACGAATTCTGTTGACGAATTCTCATTACGATTTCTGATGACGAATTCCTATTCCGAATTCTCATTCCGAATTCACCTATTAAACATAATTTTAGTATCTTTGTTTTATACACTCTGAATTAATTTAGACTCCGAAAAATATATTTGTTAGATTCCGAAATTTTATGTTAGAGTTAAAACGATGTCGTACATTCTGTTACACTTGTTTTGTTATAAAACGATGTCGTCTGTTTTGTTATAAACTAACCGTTGTCTAAGTGACACGTGTACAGGTCCCTCCGATCTTTAAGGAAAATATGACCGTTGGAGAAGGATCCGACCTTACTTATAAATAGGATCTCATTTGAAAGAGTTCCATGATGATGGATGAAAGTGCTGAAAGGATGACTAATCTGCTTGAAGTGATTTCTAGAGAAAGAGTCTCTTATTAACTCTCAAAGCTTCGTGCGACTCCGAATGTTGGTGATTACATTCGAGGGCTTCCGGGGATAGGAAGACAGAGGTGCCGACTACCTTAAAGTTCGAGGGATTTCTTGCTGAGGAAGACAGAGGTTGCCAACTACCTTGAAGTTGAGGGCTTGCGGGGATAGCAAGACAGAGACTCCGATCTTCGTATCGAGGGCTTACCCTGGTGTGGGTAAGACAGACTTTCTTGAAAGTATAAATCAAGGGACCTTTATCCAAGGTTGTTGGATACCCTTCTCTTTGGGTTAAAAGACTCATATTTTGTTACTAGTAGTTCTACTACTTGTTTCTATTCCGCTGCATTTTGTAATATAAGGAAAGTATAACTTTCTTATACTTCCTTACTTGTACTCTGATTAATTTAGATTCTATACGCTTTAAGGTAGAATCTCATATTTTATTCACAACTAACTTTAAAGGTTCCAAAGGAATTTTTAAAGTATAAAATTCACCCCCCCTCTTGTATATTGAGCATCTACATTACTATTTCGATCCTATAATTAGGATTAATTTCACTTTGGAATTGTTCATAAACTAATGCCAAACTTTTCATAGATATTGTTTCAAAAAAACCTGCTATTTGTTTTGACAACGGGAATTATTTTTAAATCAATTATTGCAATTTCTGTGTTTGGAATTTGGTAAAATGAATTACATATTTGGAATCATAAGGTCCAAATTATGTAATCAATACTCTTGTTTTTTGACATTATGAATAGTAATGACAGTAATTATCTTTAATTGTCTTGATTAATGAGTAATCGGGTAGTTAAGGATAATAAAATAATATCATAATAATAATAAAAATGACACCAACATGTGTCCTAATTCTACTGGTTGTCTCATGGCCGACCATGGGATGTATTTTTCCAAACTTGGGGACCCCATGGAATCACTTTTGTGGAAAGTGACTTGTTATATTTTTTTTAAAGAAAGTAAATATAACAAGAATGTATCACCTGATTAAAAAAAATTTAATTTTGTCTAAATATAATATATTTTAGAGTATAAATATTCATTGGAAAGATAAAGATATTTACTACATCATAGTGTTTTTTTCATAATTTTTAGACTTTAAATAAATTAAATTATTTATGAAATCATGATGATGCAACGATTACCTCATTAATAAAGGATTTAAATAAAATGAAATGATAATGTAAAATCTATGACCTACACATGTCCAAAACCTATTAGATGGGTGGATTGAGAACCCTTATCACCTTACCCTTGAATTATATAAATGTGGGACCTTTTGAATCCGAAAATCATTTTCAAATAAAGTAACATTTCTTTACTTTCCAAGAGTTCCCCTCCTCTCCTCTTATAAAAGGCCCCCACCTTTACCTCCTTACACACACTCCCAAAGCCTTTGGCTCGGCCAAACCCTGCCCATTTTGTCTCTCCACGTCCCTCTCTTACTCCTTGAATCCTTACTTTGGGCAGAAGTCTTCCCAAGTAAGCCTTTGAGCTCAAACCAAAGGGAGTTGCCAGATTTTAAGGTAATGTCTTCACTTGTGTCCTTTTGTTTTATTTTGCTTCTCCAACCCCTAAACTCTTTTTATTAATTTATTTTGTAACAACTCCAGTATCTTAAATATACTAGGATTTTGTTATAAGAAGTATTCGAGCTACACTTACACACACCTAAATCTAATGGTTAAAGGACATACTGTTTCCGTGGATGGTGAATTTATGCCTCCCGAAATGATGATTGTTCAACATTCTTTTAACACCTTCAAAGGTGGCCATTAAGATGTCACTATATTTATATATGATATATAATATGTTTATGTTTTCCTAAAGCTTCTGTATTTTTCATTTTGGGCATACCTTTATGGTTTCCATTATGGGTAAACGCGATATCTTCATTTAAGGAAGTGCGGACAATCGCCCCCTCAAAGTGATTTGATTCGTTAAATATCATATGTGGGACGTATAAAGGGTGGAACTATGATATTATATATGATATTATACTGGAATCATAATATACCTTTATATCATTATGATTCCATTCTATAAAATACGAAATAGAAATGAAAGTAGCGTTCAAGCGTACGTACGGCTTACCGTCTCCAGGAACGGTGCATTTCATTTCTTACCTCTAAATGATTATGTAATATTATAAATGCATTTATATACTGAATATATATGATATATACATCATGATTATAATTCTGGATATAATGGATACATGAACAACTTGTAATTATAAAGGTGTTATTTTTTACTCAAGTACCAATGATCGTTAAAACGACCGTTATTAACTTAAATAATTACATAGTGTTCATGACAAGGAAATAAGTGATATAAAAGGAATAATGAACTTAAAAAGGTTCTTAAGCAAGTATAAATTAACTCAAGTTTATTATTCAGGAAATTAAAGAACGATCGAGTCAAGTAGGACCCGAGGTATGGGACTTCGTCTCAATCTCCTTTCATTGAGGCATATTTTTTTATACACAACCTTCTTTTATATGGTGTATAAACCCCTTTGACATTTACATTTATTCAAAAGGAATATTTTTATATGAAGCGTTTACTAAACGACAAAAGGGATTGTTTTTGTCGTACGTGTGTGGCGACAACGACTTCTCCGCCGTCGTGACAATTATTTGAGTTTCGGGTTCCTCTACAAGCCATACCTTCTTTTTAAAAGAAAAATAAATACCATGTTTTACTTTTCTTTTATTTTGGTATTGAAAATTGTTTTCATAATGTTTTTATATCAATGTGTTGTATTGATATATTTTGATTGAAAGGTGGGAATGTTATGTTTCCTTTATGCATGTTTTATGTGATACGATTATGTTGAGGTTCTTGGGCATTACTATGAAGATGGGTGGTTCTGTGATAAAATAAGGGCAGGTGAGCCCGATATAGCTCTCCAATGAATTGGGTAATGCGAAGGAGTGAAATGTTAAGGTTTCTCCAAAGATATTTAGGGAATAAACTGTGATGGGTATTCCAAACGTAACCAAGAAGGTTACTCCCTACGTAAGAATGTTATGAATGCCTCAAGTTACCTTTATGTCTTATGATTTCTATGATTTATTCATGATTTGATGAGGTGTGTTAAAGTGATTATGTTTTATGGGTAAAGTATGATTTCATTCTTATATATATGTACCCATGTTTCCTTTCCATATATTTTTATATCCCTTACTGAGCTTTTTATGCACATCCAAAGTTTTTTTGAAATGTTTTTCACAGGTCAAGGGAAAGGTACATGATATGATGATAGTGTCAAGGAAGTGTCAAGAAGGAATCCATGTTTTATTTTAAATATGTTTCCATTGATGGGAAAGAATAATAATATCTTTATGTAACCACTTTGTTTATATGTGGAATGTAATGCATGTTTTATGATATAATTCTCTAAAACTCTAAACACGAAAAGATCCTCAATGTGTAATCTTGTAATAACTCAAGATTAAGTAAGGTTTAAGGCTGGGGCCTTATAGTTATTGTACACTATATAATTATAAAAGTTGGAGTTCTACTAGTCACAATGGTAGTGTAATTGAACATAGTACATGGGAGAAATATTTCCCATATTTGTAGAGTGGTGTATCTCAGGGGACTCATACTTCATCACAGGGAAGAATTACATGACAGTTTCATGTAGTTCAACGTATACTAGTGGGTAGTGGGTTAGATCAATAATATTTAAAAGAATTATTCTTATATCTTCTATAGTAGATATTTTATTATTTAATTTGGGTGCCTCTCATTGTTTTATATCTCAACAACATTTTAATGGGTTTAGTGGGTAGTGGGGTTTGTGAGCATGGTAATGAAGATTGATACCCCCTTGGGGTACGGTTTTAAGACATCTGTTTATTCAAGTGTTGTTCTCTTGAGGTTGGGGTGTATTGGTTTCTATTAGATCTCTATATGTTAAATATTCCAGGATTTGACTTAATTTTTTGTATGTGCTATTTACTATGGCACTGAGCCCATGTAAATGAGTGATGGGGGTGTCATGAGTGATGTTTTTTACCCATTGTGGATTGGTTTAGGATGTGTTTCTTGTGGATTTCTGAGGACTTCACCAGAGAGCGATGTGGAATTTATAATTGAAATCATGTCAGGGGATAGGAAAATTCCTCTTTTACCATACAGAATGGATATAAAAAATTTCCAAGAGATCAAGACTAATATTGAAGAGTTTATGGATAAGTTTTTTATCCATCCGAGTGCCTCGCCTTGGGGTTATCATGTATTCTTTCCATAGAAGGCTAATAAGTACTTGTTATTTTTTGTAGATATTTAGAATTTGAGCCATATGAATGTAAAGAATAATTATCCTTTTCATCATACCAATCATCTATTCAATATTTTGAAGGGAGGTTGGGTTTTATCTAATATTGAAATAAGATCAGGGTATCATTATATAAGAGTCCGACATTCTGAAATAACTCAGACTAAATTATGAAGTAGTTATAGCCTATATGAGTTTATCATAATTCATTTTGGATTAATGAATCCTCTATAAATTAATATGGGAATGATGTACAAAATCTTACACCTTCACTTGGATCTGTTTGTAGTTATTTTTTGTATGAAATCATGGTGTACTCTAAGAATAATGATGATGATGCCCAATATCATTACATCGTCCAGATTACACTAAAATAGAATTAGATATATTCCATTAAACATAAGTGTTATTTATTGATTGATCATGTAAATTTATTGGGCCACATTGTCTTGGAATATGGTGTTTAAGTAAACCTATATAAGTTAGAATAATTTGTAACTTGGTATTATCCTAAGAAAATTTTTCAAATCTGTAATTTACATTGGATAACAGGTTATTTTTAGAGGTTCATCCATGACTTTTACCACATGGAAGCACTACATTCAGGATTAAAAAATAAGTGGGTTATGTTTTAATGATCTTAAGAGAATGTGAGAATTCCTTCTTGGAGTTTATAATCTTTAGAATATGCAACAAATATTGATCTTACTCGGGTTATGGGAGGAGTATATTGGGTTTTATAATGCATCTGAGATTGATATGGGAATATTTTTGAATTAGGAAGATCAAGTTATTGATTATAGTTCTCAATAGTGGAGGAAAGATGATTTTAATTACCCTAAGAATGACCTCAAGTTAGATTGAGTGGTTTATGCCATGAAGTTTATGTGTAATTACCTATTTGGAGAAAATTTTGTTGTGTATATTGTTCACATGATCTTAAATAAATATTTTCTAAAATGAAATATTAATCTCTATATGTAGAAATTTGGTTGAGTTTCTGTATTCATTTGACTTTGATCTAGAATAATGAATAGGAAGGAAAACAATGTCACTAAATCTAAATGAAGGAAAACAAATAATCAGTTAGTTTAGGAGTCTAGCTCTGAGTGGAAGATAATGACTTTGTTGGTTGGGATAGCTTTTAGCATTTAGGAGGTCCAGGAGCAGGTGAATATCGTATTAGATTTAGTGGAGTCTATACTTTGGAGTCTGGTAAGGGAAAGATAGTATAAGGATCCACACTATTTGGCCTTGATAAAGAGCCTTGAAGTTATGGATACACCTTTTCATTGGACCATATATGAAGATGATATCATCTATGTTAGGAATTGGGTTTCTGTGACTAAAAGTATGGGGGAGGAGATGATGTGTGAATTTAATTTCTTAAAGTGGGTGGTACATCCGTTTTTTACTAAAATGTATAAAGACCTTTGGTGAATGTATTAGTGGATAGGCATGTAAATAGAGATAGTAGTGTTTATTACATGATTCTCCACCTATCAATAAGTAAAGGATGAGCATTAACAACCCAATTATTTAATAAAGCCATTTACCATTTTGAAATTAACATGGGATGATGTGACCAGTGATTTTTTGGTGGTTCTCCCGAGGACACCTCTAAAAATTGACTCTATTTGGGTGGTTCGAGATCAGTTGACTAAGGTAGTTCATTATTTTTCATGTGAGGAATAATTTCTTGGTGGATTAGTTGGGTATATATACGCTTGGTAGATAGTCAGTCTACATGGGGTTCCTTGGTGTTTAGCTTTAGATTGTGACTTATGGTCTACTTCATGCTTCTAGAAGGGTACAATATTGTATGAGATTCGGATTTAGATATCTCATACCCTAAGTATGAGATTAGGATTTATATATCTCATACCCTAAGTCTTTAGGTACAATATTGTTTATGGAATGGGTTTTATAGAATGAGTATAATTGATGATTGGATTTAGAAAATTAATTAATGTAGGTATGATCAGGTGTCATGATGGCCACATTATAACATTTGACCAGATCCACAAAGAGTCATGGTGGCATGGCTAACACATGATGTCCAAGGTTCTTTTATTACAATGATACACTCCAAAATATATTTATTGACTAACCACTCAATGTATAAAATAATTTGTCACCATATTCATAATAAAGATATCATTATAATATAAGGATGATCTATAAATTCTCATCCACATAGCTATCTCTAATAGATGTGGCAGTCTTCACTCAACTATTTGACTTATCTGGTCACATCTATTTCCATAAATGTTATTCCCTCCTAACTGCCATTTTTAACTATTATCACCTCATCACCTTCTTTATATTATATATGTATGTTATTTTAAAATGAATAAATCCTTATTATATTAATAATTCACCATGAAAACTTCTCTATTCATCATCTATCAATGTGTATTTCTTAAATATGAACATATAACATGTTAATTCCTTACTATATCTTCTCATTTATATCTTCCTCTATATACTCGTGAATAATAACCACTTTGGTGTCATCATCATAATTTTTCACAATGTCTATATATAAAAAAAATATCATTTATTAGAGAAAACTCTATAATGAACCACCCCTATTCCTTTTTTACATTACCATAATGATAACATCAAAAATAAAAATTCTTTATTCTCATAGTGTCCTCCAGGTTCAACTTCCATTATTCTGATAACTAAGTATATTCAATATAGTTTATATATTATAGAAATATCTTCTACAATATAGAAAATTTTAAAATGATAACAATTATTCCCTTTTAAATTCCCTAAACATCACTAATAATATGTTTTTTAAAAATTATTTAAAACTATTCAATGATATGGTGATAAAACATAAATACAAAGGTCCATAAATTTATTGCATAGAACATAAATATATCCTTTTTTATTTTTTTATGGATAGTAGACCAATAGATTTAATTATTGACACTACCTTTTGCTAAATTTAATAGGCTAGTTATTTATAATTTATGTTTTCGGGACTGTGATTGAAATTTTTCATTGTCTCAATGTGAGTAGTTAAGTATTTGATAATAGACATTTATTTTCATATGAATTATGTTTATATATAATGGAATAATTTAATATTACTTTTATCAATGGCTATGATAGTCCATGTAACTGCCTCTAAAATGTATCTCCTTCAATGATATATAGTGTATATGTAAGGATATGTATCCGTATAAGTTTAGCTTCTTATCCACCACTCCAGATATTTTTCAGTCAGCTCATATTCATGGAAACAATTACAAAAAATATTTAGAACATATGAATTAATATATACCATCACATAAAATATTTTATATTAATTATGTTATAAAAATTCTTCTTATTTTCATAGAGAATATATGGTATATAAGTTCCTTATATTCGTTCTAAATATATTCAAATATATATATAAAACATATTCCCAAAATATATATTAAAATAAAAAATACAATTTTCCATATATTATTTAAATATTATATCCATTTCTTCCTAAATATATAATTTTAATTATAGTAAAACAATAAAATATATCATTTGGATGATAAAATCTCATTCAAGATATATTAGTAACTGGGGAATGTTTGTTTCAAAATCTATATTATGTTGTAATTATTACACATTAATCTTCCGATGTACTGTAAATCCATATTTATAATTTATAATTACACCAATTCCAAAATTATCATTGAATGAAAATTCTCAATGTTTTCCAACACATTTCATATTTTATGAACCCATCCAAATCCTAGACTCTAAGACAAGTTCCACTAT
Organism: Viscum album; assembly: GCA_963277665.1. Taxonomy (NCBI): domain Eukaryota; kingdom Viridiplantae; phylum Streptophyta; class Magnoliopsida; order Santalales; family Viscaceae; genus Viscum; species Viscum album. The sequence goes on from OY728146.1 coordinate 1,685,471,272, forward strand.
GGGGAAATTCTTTTCATTTTCCATTATATTCATAATCTTGTCCCACAGAGTCAGTATTATTATTTCTCAATATAATTCTTCATCTATTTAGAAATTTCATTAATAAAATTTCATACAAAAGATCAATGGGTTTAATTATTATTTTTATATCAAAAATTTTACATTTTAATCATATATAAGATGAATTTGTTTTACTATATAGTTTTTTAATTATTATTTTAATGGATATTTTATGTTTCTGTTTACAATATTCTATTTGAGTGTTTTTTGCTTATTTTTTAAGAATAGTTAGTTTTTTATTGGGGTAATTACATGTTAACTTCTAATAATTTTTACTATAATTTTTATATAAGGTTATATGACCTTAAAAGGGGGTATAATAAAATTATAAAATTTTAAAATCATTTACAATTTTTATCTTTGAATCATGTAATCTATTTATATGTGTATTTAGTTTTATTTATAATATTTAACTTTACTAATAATTTTTATTATCATGAATATGTAAAAATAAAAAGAAACATCTTGGTTATATAGCATTTATAATAGTATATTTCAACTGGTTTAGGATGAATTGATAGTAAATGATGTATAAAACCCAGGATTATTATCTTATTCATGTTTATTAATATTTTTTATTTTCCCATATATTATAGAGTTTATCTGGAATATACTGGACCTTAAAAACAATTGATAAGTGAGTTTTATTAGACCTGATATAGTTAAAAACAGTGAAAATACAAAATATTATTTGATTGATCATGAAAAGATATTATTTTTTTCCAATGAAAATAAATTTTTCAGATATTGAATTTTTGATTTATGAATTCTTATGGGGAAGATATTGATAATTCATTATCATAAGATTGAATTATCTCTTCAAAAAATAAATTTTCCTTTTACTGAGGAGTTGGCCTCATTGTTTTAGTGGGTCAGATATGACAATTATATTCAGTTGTCCAATCCTTTTTATAATTAATTAAATAGATTTATTTTATTATCAGTTTTATTACCTATGGTAATGAGAATGTTATTTCTACAAAATTCAAAAACGTATTTTAATTAAATATTTATTAGTATTTCTCTATTAATGAGTGACATTACTTATTTGTTGTAATGACCAAAACGTTTATTAATGAAAATTCCTCTTGTTATAATTAAATGGATTATTATGTAATATGGTTATATAACGTATGCACTTATTTGGTTTTATATTTTTTGAATTCAAAATTCTGTTAAGAATTGTTACTATTGTTAATATAATCGTTGAACAGTGATTGCATGATTAGTATAAATATAGGGCTTTAACAAATCCATTTTACTCTGGAAAAGGAAGAGATGGCCTTATCAAGAAGACATGCCCCATATAAAGACCCTTTGTCAGATCTCGGAAAGGAATTGGTGTCATTGGGCTTCTCTATTGACCAATCCTAAGCCGAGCTTCAACACGTTATGCTCGAGCGGAACCACCTACGAGAGATGTGGACATTGATAGAGATTACCACCCACGCAATGTAATCCGAGCCACCCCAAAAGTCTATCACCATCGCATACCTTACCATTCGTTCTTATACAGGTGTTATAAGGGGTTATGTAACAATACCATTACACTATGATTATGTAAATTATTTTTTGTATATAATAAATAATATACATTCGTTTTATTATTTTTACGATTTAAATAGTTTTTAATGCACAAATAGTATTTTATGTTATTATTCAACAAAGGAATATATTTTGATAAATTAATGGATTTTCTAATTATATAACATTTTAATAAAATCTTATTATTATTATATTACAATTTATTAAGTATAAATGATCATATAATTTTTATCTAATTGTAATTTTTATTAAGGATTGAAAGTTGTTTTTGTCAAAACCCATGATTTTTTTATAAATGATAGTTTTTATTTGAAAAATTTAAAATTCACATATTTTGAGATTTATTTGGATTAAATTAATATTTTTTTGGAATCATGACATGTTAATTATCTAACGGTGAATTTTTCATAGTTTTCTGAGACAGTCAAATTTATGGGTAAAAATTATATACCGTTTAAATATATAATATGTTTTATGACATCATAATGACCTAATACAGATGTAATGAAATAAAACAAAACATTTTTTCAGAAAATATATGTTTTAACCACAAAAAAAACTTATTTTAGGTTTGATTTATTTATTTTACAAATCCTTAGTGGACCCTCCAAGACTTATTAAATATTTTAGATTTTTAAATTGATTTCATTTAGAGTGTGATTCAACCCCACATAATAAAACCTATTATTTTAATATGTTAGTTCATTGGCCTTATAAAATTTTCTTTTACACTCCCCTTAGAAAACAAATGGGCAAAAACCATGGTCTTGTTTGTGGTAATGATTAGTTTAATGTGTGGTTTCCCAAACCTAAATAACAAATAATTCCCTCTTCTTTCCTATATAAACCCACCGAATATACCACTTATTCTTCACTAAAATCATTTGGAGTTAGTCCAACCTCTTATATCCTCTCTATATAATCTTCCCATGGCATCCCAAGCTCCCAAGAAGTTTCTCACTAGACTCTCCCAAGCCTTTGGTATCCTATTTCCAAGTAAGGTATTTCTTCCTTTCTCATTTTTGTCAAAATTTCATTATGTTGTTATGACCTTTTATTTTCAATTAAAAATGTTGGGGTTTGATTTAAAACATCCCCCATACTCCCCTCTGTATGTTTGAAAGATGATATAACCATTTCTCTCTCATTACTGCCTCCCATATACATCGGTTACCATGCCAAAATTCCGTAAGAAATTTCTCTATCCTCCTTTACAATCATGAAATTATTTCATATTATGAATCAAAATTCCATTACATAAATTGGGAAATATATATATATATATATATACCCCACATACTATCCATTTCATATATATGTGATGAGACCCCCCTTTCCCTCTCATCAACCATTTTTATGAATTCTTATGTCTTGCTATTATGCTGAAGAAATTTCCCCACATTTTTTCAATCCAAAGTCATCATGTAGTGAATACCATACCCATTTCTCTATCAAGGTTATTCACCTTTATGCACATTTACTTATTGATTATATAGTTTCACGTATGAATTACATATTATTTTATCATGGAATTACTAATGATGAATCCATGTTTTAGGACCTAAGTGGCACACTTATGCATGAAATGAAATATTTAAGAAGGGTGTTTCCTGATAGCACTCCAATGCATTGGGTAAAGTATAGTATCATGATACTTCATGTGCAATGGGTGTTGAATCATGCTAATTCACATGCAACAAGGTTTTACTCTTGCTTCATGTTCAATGAGGGGTTACTCATGCTCTATGTGAAATGATCCTTGGCCCATGATAAAACCATGTTAAGTGTTATTTCCACATCTCCATGTTATTATTATCATGATTTATCATGCCTTGATATCCATGTTTCACTTTTTCTCCATTTATATGCCTATTTTCTAATATGTATTGTATTCCTAATGTTATTCCATGTTTATATCCTTACTAGAATTTATAGCTCACCCCTTTATTATGTAGGTCCTTAGGTTATCCCATGCAATGTTAAGTACAAAAGAATGTTGTGGTCATGTAATGTAATTTTTCAATAAAGATGTTGTATTTCATGTTTTACGTCATTATGTAATGTTCCTAATCCCCAAATACACTACACCTCTTGATCTTCTATGTTGTATCACGTGAAGTTTTTATGTAATAAATCACGTTTATGTGTGTAATAAAAAGTATGGTTGTTATACTTGGTAACAGATGATAAGTTTAGTAATTTTTTGGGATTAGGATTAGAAAACTATAGAAAACAACATAGGGATAAGACTAAGTATAATAATAACGTCCCAGAAAATTTGTGAGTGTTTTTAATGGGGTATGTCAAGAAAATACATCAATGTCTCGATGCGAGTAGGTAGAGGAAGCTCTGGCACAGATGTACCCAGGAGTGAAAACATCGACAAGCAGTTTCAGGCATAAACCAGTGTATCCTAGTACATTACAATGGTCCTTACTGCACTTTTGGTTACGACACTATTAAGGGTTATGAATTGGTAATTTCACATGCTTAATATGAACCATTATTAAGGGAATACAAAAATACCCCTATGAATATATTCTAGAATGTAGATAATAGATAACATAGATTGAAGCCTATATGTTAATATGATAAGGAAATAAAAGTTATTTATATGTCATCAATTTTTTTCTTTGGATTACCCTTTATGTGTTACCCCTAACTTTGCTTTTATTCCATCCAATGGCTAGTAATTGGAGGACTCCGGCTAACAATAGATGCGAAGATCAATGTGATAACTATTCTAATGAGATTCCCAATCCGATCGGAGCAAGAATTGGGACCTTTTTCCTGATAATATCTCAGTAAGATCATTCTTTGAAAAGAAACATGGGTCAATATAAACATTCAACCCCCCCCCCCCAAGAAATAACTGGTCCCAATCGAGATATTCATGAGACAATGGCCTCCTACTTTTAATGGATCATCTGATCCCTCAATTGTTGAACAATGGATCAACTCCATTGAAAATATATTTTTCATCCTTCAATGTTCCAAACAAGAGAAGGTTGTTATGGATACTTGTTGTATGGAGTTTGAATCCTATCAATGGTGGAAATTGATAAAAAATTCTAGGCATGAGGAGGAGATTGAGGGGTTGGAATGGATGGATTTTTGGAAATTGTTTTTCAACAAATATTTTCCTCACACCCTCTAACTTAAGATGAAAAGGGACTTCCATTCCGTCTAGAAAATAGATGAAGAATCCATCAGATATTATGAGGAAAACTTTAAAAGGCTTGCATGGTATGCCTCCAAATTTTTTGTTACCCCCGATTGCAAGGTCGATCGCTTCTTTGGTGAACTGAAACCTAGCATGCAGAAAGCTCTGGTGATTTGAGACATTTATAGCTATGAGGAAATGGCCTAATGTGCCCTCAATGTCGAAATGGAGATCAGAGAATCTCAGGGTTATCTTGGGGATAATAAGGATGAGTTAGACTTAAATGTTAGCAGTCTGATGGGTAAATAAAAAGGTGCTAAGAAAATCCAGCACCCCAATTGTCAATGGTGTGGAAAGAAGCACATCGAAAATTTCTTGAAGGTGACAAGGAAATTCTATATGTGTTGAAGGGAATGGAAACTGACCATTAACATCCAACATGAAAAATCCATAACTACAACAAAATAGAGGAACGCTCTGTTTGACTCTCAATGCATTTTTCATTACATCAACATCAAGAAACCAGGGTACCATGCAAATCGGTTCCCTAATCCAAGGGTTTTATAAGGCAACCGACTACATCCAAGGCAGCAAGGGTGAGATTTTACCATCACTACCATGGAATTGAACCTTGAAAACGAAGTAGTGACAATTATGATAGTTATTCATTCACGAATAGTTAACTTACTTTTTGAGTTTGGTTTTACGCATTCTTTTATATCACGAATATTTAGTAGAAAAATACCAACACCACCAAAAATCATGGAAGTAATGATGTCAGTGAGTATAGAAAATGTGGATATCATTGCATCCCATGAATAAAACTCCTCCCCTATCATCATTTGTGGAATGAAATTCCTGGTAAACCTCATCATACTCCCTCTGGTGGAATTTGATGCAATTCTCGGCAAGGATTGTCTCTCATTATATAGATCGAACAAAAAATGCTGTGAGAGAGAAATCACTCTCCATATGGAGAATCGACCCCCAATTTTATATAAGTAAAAGTAGGAAGATGAATATTATTTATCATCATAATATCAAGTGTGGATATTACTTCCCTATGAGCACGTGTATCTGGCTTATATGATTGAGTCTGAGGAGGCAACCATCCCAGAAGACGTGCCTATTGTGTGAAAATTCGCTGAAGTATTTCCCAAGGAATTGTCTTTTCTTCCTCTAAGAAGATATGTTGAATTTTCAATTGAACATATACCTGGGGCCTTTCCATTATCCAAGAATTAGTATACAATGGCTGTTTTAGAGCTTGATGAGCTGAATAAACAACTACAAGAGAATCTGGATAAAGGGTTTATAGGACCAAGTGCTTCACCATGGGTTGCACTAGTCCTATTTTTCAAGAAGAAGGTTGGGTCAATGCACCATTGCATTATTTATTGTGAGCTCAACATAATCACGATATAGAACAAGTATCCACGTCCACAAACTGGTGACTTGTTAGATCAGCTGTGTGGAACACAATACTTCTCCAAGGTGGATCGGCGGTCGAGATATTACCATGTAAGGGTGAAGAAAATAATATATCCCCAATACTGATTTCTTACAAGGTACAAGCACTTTGAATTCCTAGTAACGCCTTTCAAACTCACTAATGCTCCAGAAATCTTCATGGACTTGATGAATAGAGTTTTTAGAGATTACATTGACATATTTTTGGTAGTATTTATATATGATATTCATATATACTCCAAAACCAAGGGGGGTCACGAGGAGCATCGAAGAAAAGTACTAGAGACCTTGAGAAATAATATGATCTATGCAATGTTGAGTAAGTGTTAGTTTTTGTTGAAGGAGGTCTCATTATTGGGTTATATCATCACAAGAAATGGGATATATATAGATTCCTCCAAGATAGTTGAAATTGAGGGATGGTTGAGTCCAACATCGATATGAGATATCTATAGCTTCATGGGGTTAGCTAGATATTATCACTGAATTGTGATAAATTTATCATGATTGTCCAACCCTATTACGTAGATAACTCGGATGGATGTAAAGTATTCTTGGTGTGATGAATGCAAAGAACGCATTAAGGTGTTGAAAAATAGTCTTATCACTATGCTCTTTCTCACATTAACAACATGTGGAGGAATTTTTGTCATATTCAGTGATTCTTCAAAGAAGGGCATGGGATGTGTGTTAATGAAAAATTACAAATTCATTACCTATGAATCAATGAAATTGAAAGTTCATGAGAAAAACTATCAAACACATGACCTAGAGTTGGCTGTAGTGATCTTCACTTTGAAAATTTGTTTAATTATCTCCTTGGGGTGAAGTGTGAAATATACATGGATCAAAAAAACCTAATGTATATTTTCACACAGAAAGAGTGGAATATGAACCAATGCAGACGGTTAGAGCTGATCAAATACTATGACTGCTCATATCCATTACCACCCTAGGAAATTGAAAATGGTGGACTATTCTCTATGAAAAAGGATCCATTAATTCTATGATTAAAGATAATTGAAAAGGTTCCAATATTCTTAGATTTGTAGAGGATGAACATGGTAATCATTAATGGAGGAACATGATCAATGTTTTCTCAAATAATTTCTCAACAGTCCCTCATAGAAAAATTAAAGGATGCTTAAAGAAAGGATTTTGAAATTCTAAAAAGGGTGGAAGCTATCAGAAATGGGAAATCCTAACAGTTCATGGGTGAAAGTTATGGAATTGTGAGATTTGGGTCAAAATTATGTGTACTATCTGATCCAAAGAAAAAGAAGGAGCTTATGTATGATGCACATAGATCATCAATATCAATTCACCTGAGGAGAAAAATAATTTTTTGAGATCTCCAAGAATCCTTTTGGTGTGACAATATGAAATGGGATATTTCTGAATATACATCAATTTTCTTGGTATGTCGTCAAGTGAAGTATGAGAGGAAAAAGTCTAAGGGGATGATACAACCACTACCCATACCAACATGAAAGTGGGACAACATTGATATGGACTTTGTCACTGAAATTCCATAGACATCCAGAGGAAACAATGATATATGGGTCGTTGTGGATCATCTTATGAAGAAATCTCACTTTATCGTGATTCGATACGACTTCTCATTGGATCAACATGCACAGATTAAATCAAATAAGTGGTAAGGATTCATTTATTACCAAAATCTATTGTATTTGATCATGATCCTAGATTCACCTTGATGTTCTGGAAAAGTCTCCAACCTGATCTAAGAACTGAACTTAACATCAGAATGACCTATCATCCTCAAACTGATGGCCAACCAGAGAGAACTATTCAGAACCTATAAGATATGTTAAGATCATATTTGATAGGCTTCAAAGGAGTATGGAACCAAAATCTTTCACTTTTTGAATTCTTATAAAATAAAAGTTCCCACTCGAGCATCTGAATGGCACCATACGAAGCCCTTTATGGGAAATTGTTCAAAACACCAGTGTGTTGGGATGATGTCGGTGAGCGTACACTGCCAGGACATGAAATGGTCAAAGAAATGGTGGAGATGGTTAAAACCATTCTTCCGCTTTTCAAGCCAGCTATTAGTCAACATTAGAGTTATAATGAAAACCATTGATGAGACCTTGAGTTCAATATTGGATACATGATATTTCAACGCATATATCCGTGGAAGAAGGTCATAAGGTTTCAAAAGAAAGGGATGTTATGTCCTATGTACATCATCCCCTTTGAGATTATTGATCGTGTTGGGGATGTGGAATATTGACTAGCACTTCCACCTTCCATGGCCAAAGTACATGATGACTTTAATGTATCACCCTTATAGAATTACATAACATACCCTTCACATGTAATCTCTTTATAGATAGTACATTTAGAGGATGATCTTTCTTATGAGGAGAAACCATTGATGATCTTATATCATAGAGAAAAAGTTATACAAAAAAAGACAATTTCCCTCATGAAGGTCTTGTGGTGCAACCACATGATTGAAGTGGAGACGTGGGAATCAGAGGAATTGATGAAGTAGAGTTACCAGCATCAGTATTAGGGTAGTAAAATGAAATTTTGAGGGCGAAATTTCTTAATAGGAAAAGATTGTAATGACCCAAACTTTTATTAATGATAATTTATCTTCATAAAATTAAATGTATTACTATGTAAGATAGTTATATAACATATTCAATTCCTTGGTTTTTTTTTATGTCAAAAAATTCTGTTAATAATTGTTACTGTTGCTAATATAGTCGTTGAACAGTGATCACGTGATTAGTTTAAATATAGGGCGTTAACAAATCCTATTTACTCAAACAGAGGAAGCGATGACCTCATCCAGTATACTTTGACCATATAAAGCCTATTTTTCAGAGCTAAGAAAGGAGCTAGAATCATTGGTCTTCTCCCTTAACCAAGCCCAAGATGATCTTCAACACTTTAAACCCGACCAGAACAGCCTACGGGAGAAGTGGATTTTGATATAGATTACCACCCGAGCAATGTTATCCGAGCCACCCCAAGAGTCTGTCACCATTACACACCTTACCTTTTGGTGTTATGAATGTGTAATAAGGGGTTTTGTAAAAAGACCATAGAACTTTGATTATGTTCATTATTTCTGTATATAATAAATTATATACATTCATTTTATATTTGTTACTTTGTAAATAGTTTTAAAAGAAAAAATGGTATTTTCAGTTAATATTCAACTAAGGAATATATTTTTCTAAATTAATGTTTTTTTGAATTAAATAATATTTTAATAAAATATTATTATTATTAAATTACTTTTTATTATGTATAACTAATCATATAATTTTTATACAATTGTCATTTTTATTAAGGATTGAAAGCTGTTTTTGTCAAAACCCATGAATTTTCGATAAATGTCGGTTTTTATATTAAAATGTTAAAATTCACATATTTAAAAAAATTATTTCGATAAAATTAATATTAATTTTGGAATCGGGATGTCGAAATTATCCAATGTAGAATTTTTCATAATTTTTTGAGACTGTCAAATTTTTGGGTAAAAATAAAATATCATTTAAATATATAATGTGTTTTATGACATCATAATGACCCAATAGTGATGTAATAAATTACAATAAAAATTATTTTCGGCCAATATATGTTTTACCACTAAAAGAATGTGAATTTAGGTTTCATTTATTTATTTTAACATGCCTTAGTGGACCCTCCAAGACTTATAAAACAATTTATATTTTTAAATTGATTTCCTTGAGAGTGTGACTGACCTCCACATAAGAAACCCTATTATTTTAAGAAGTTAGGACATTGGCCTTATAAAATATTGTTTTTAACACCCCTTTGAAAAAATACATGGGAAAACTCCATGGGATTCTTTGTTGATTTGATTAGTTTATTATGTGGGGTCCCAAACCTAAATAATAATGAATTCCATCTCATTTCCTATATAAAACCACCCAAGATCACAATTCTTCTTCACTAAAAGCCCTAGAGTTCACCCAACCACTTCCCTCATCTCTCTAGAATCCTCCCAAGGCACCCCAAGATCCCAGTAAGACTCTATCAAGCCTCTCCAATGCATTTGGGATCACACTTCCATGTATGAGATTTCTTCTTTTCTCATTTTTCTCAAAATATCATTATGTTGATATGCCCTTTTATTTTCAATTAAAAATGTTGTGTTTCGATTTTAATCCTCTCCTATACTGCCCCCTTTATGTTTGAATTCTTATAGACCTATTTCTCTATCTTTAATGCCTCAAATGTACACTCGTTACCATGCCGAAATTTTGTATGAAATTTCTCTCTCCTCATTTACATTCAAGCAATTATTTTGTATTATGAATCCAAATTTCATTACTTATGTTGGTACATGTATCTATATTTACCTACACTTTCCATTTTACGTACATATTAGGAGACACCTTATCTTATCTCATCAACAATTTTTATGAATTCATATGTCACGATTTTATGCTGCTGAAATGGCACAACGTTTTTCCAAGTCAAGTCATCATTTATTGAATACCATGACCATTCATATATCAAGTGTATTCACCTTTATTCACATTTAATTATTGATTATAGAGTATTTTGTATTAATTCCAAATTTCTTTCTCATGGAATAAATGATGATGAATCCATGTTTTATGACCTATGTGGCGCACTTATTCATGAAATGAAATTTTTAAGAAGGGTGCACCCGGATAGCTCTCCAATGGGTTGGGTAAAGTATAATATCATGATATGTCATGTGAAATGGGTTTTGACTCATGATAATTCAAGTGAAATGAGGTTTTACTCATGCTTCATGTGCAATGAGGGTTTACTCATTCTCCATGTGCAATGAGTCTTGGCTCATGATACTACCATGTTAACTGTCATTGCCACATCTCCATGTTATGATTTTCATGCTTTATCATGACTTTTTGTTCATGTTTATCTTATAATCAATTGATATGCCTATTGTCTAAGATATATTATATTCCTCATGTAACTCCATGTATATTCCCTTACTAGGCTTTATAGCTCACCCCTTTCTTGTGAATATCCTCAGGTTATCCCATTAAATGTTAAGTACGAAGAAATTGTGTGGTCATGTAAACAAAGATTTCAATAAATATTTTGTATTTCATGTTTTAAGTCATTATGTAATGATCCTAATCCCCAAAGACACTAGACCTATAGATATTCTATGTTGTATCATGTGAAGGTTTTCTACAATAAATCAATTCTAATTGTGTAATAAAAATAAGGGTTTTTATATATGTGATTGAAGGGGTTAGCACATTTGATTTATATAAGTGTATTTTTATTATTTATATTTTGGATTTGAGATTTTTGGGGTTATGATTAAATTCACTAGGAAAATATCTAATGATAGTAATTTTTTTTACTACCATAGAGGATATATAAAAGTTTGGATCATTATATAACTCTTAGTATGTGTGGTTTCATGTATGAGATATAGAGTGGATTAATGTTATTATTTCAACATATAATAGTTTTTTATTAGTTTCTAATGTATTAGATGGTGTAAAATATGATATATTACCTATATTGTTGGTGGTTCCATTCCTAATAAGTTGATGGAATGGTTTTTTATGTTATTTTTGTGTAATAAATAAATTATTTTTTAATATTAGTCATATTTTCCTTTCACCTAAGAAATTAATTTTGGAAGAAATATATATTCATAAATATGGGTACTTATATAATAGTTTTATAGTTAAAAGGGTATGTTAGTTTCATTGTTTAGTATAACATTGTTTATAGTAATCTATTATGATTTAGGTTATATCCTCTTGATAAATAGACTGTTATATTTTTGAATGGTCATATTAGAGAGTAGATCATATAGAGCTATGGTTTTTTAGGATAGGGTTTTGACCTTCAGGATATGACTACATTATTAAATTATTAATTATTAGTAATTATTTTTATTTTTATTTATATACAAAAATATATTTTTTTTATTAAATAATATATTGGGTTAATTTGTGAATTTTTATTTATATATACTAACATAAAATTATATTGATCACACATACATAAGAGAATTAACGAAAGAGTGGAATTATAATATGCAATACAATACCATACCATACCTGTTCACATATTTATTAATTTTCTTTTATTATTTTAAATTCAATTTATTTCTTAGATATAAGACATTAATTTGGATTTGAGTAATAATGTTAATTAATATAAAAAATATTTCATATCCTTCAAAACATACAATAGAAAATAAAAAATACACATTCTTATATAATTTTATATTTTTGAATTATATAATTCTCTTTATTATTAATATTTCTTATAGGAATGATATATGATTTGCAATATAGGAATGTCCTTTCCTATAGACAAAAAATTAAAAATAAATTCCTAGATAGTGGACATCAATCATATCTTCCATACATGATGGTCATGTGATTTGTAAAAGGAATGATGCATACAATTGTCAACAAACTGATGTTTATAGAGTTTAGGATATAGAGTATAAAATATTTCATCAATAAATGTTTGAACAATTTTATCAGACTGACTTTATCATATGGAGGAAGAAATTATTTTTAGAAAATAATTTTTTTTCTAATAGACAAATAAATTCATAAATTCTTTCAAAAGATGATATTATATTGCACCACAACGAACCTTTACACATTTCAGTACTGTAAAAACAAGTTGAATATCATATAGAGATGATGTGTTGAACATTTTATGTGAAGAAGGATTTCATGTGATGTTGATGCAACTATATCCATGAAATATAGAATACGAACATTTGGAGTGAAACTATAAATAATGTTTACCTCTAAGAGGATGAATATTTTTACAAAATATTTTACTCAGTAAAGTTAAAGAGAATATTTTTTAACATCATGTTACTTGAGTGAACTCCATTGTAATCGTTAGGGAGTATATAAAAGAAAAATATTTGAGTTTTACTATTATGAATAAATTAATAAATTTTGATTTTTTAAATTTGGTTTTGGGTCTAGTATTATCGAGGGATTCTATTTTCAACAAAGATAGAAGATATACTAATTGTATGATCAAGGGATCCCAGGGAAAGGGAAATATATGTCATTTCCCACCATTTTATCATGGTATTTCTTTTTGTAATAATGTCATAACATCATGAAAATGTTAATAACATGGATAACATAAGTATAATTTAAAACATACTTAGTAAGGAAACAATGTGTATGTACTATTTTGATGTTTTTTTTAAAATTTCTTACCAAACTTTTAAATGTTTTTCTATAATTGCATTTATAGGTCTCTAAATTCTAATGTGTATTAATATGGAATAGTTTAATAATATTTCTTATAAACTTTTCTTACAATTATTATATTGTGATTCATTATTAATGTTTATCCAATATAATTTCATATACTGTTTACAAGGAAATTGTATTTTTTTAATTTATAAATTACAATTTACCCCCCACTTGTAGTAAAACAAAAACACTTATGATCCCAAAATATAATGGTTAGTGGTATCTTGGTTATTGAAACATTCATGATTTGTTAACACTTCATTGTTTATAATTATTTAATTTAAATTATATATTTTATTAGTAACGATAATATTAAATTTTCACTTGGGTGATTTTATGATGATGGGTTGAGTTTCATACCATAAATACCCTTACACAAATACTTTTTTACCATGTTCACTAAATATAGTGTAGAGGGAAAAACTAATTTCGATGGATAAAATAAAAAATGAACATCAATTCACATCATCATAGCACATACGGGTCTCCTCCTAGAAAAAATATACTGTAAATTCTATTGGTCATGTGATACAAGTTTTAGAGGTATTTTACGAAACTAAATGACGTAAAATGTATATTACTTATAATACATGTACTATTAAATTATTGTATGATACACAGTATATAAATGGTAATAATTTTTTTGGAAGGAATACGTGATAATACAATATGGAATAACACAACATATATAGACACACTCATTCCATATTAATATTCAGCATCCAAACATGGTACCAAGAGTTTATGATCTTGAAAAAATAATATATACACAAGTCGTTTAATCTAATCATAGAATAAGATGATTTTGGTGTGCTCTCATATAATAATCATCACAAAAATGATATAATGCATGTCTCATATTCCACCATATATACCAATGAGTAAAAAACACAAGATTATTTCCCATACTTCATGCTCTATGTGTGGGATAGATTCCCATTTGGATTTTTAAAATCAACTACATAAAATAAAATTTTCCTTATTATCTTATGATAAACTAATATATAGTGAATGATTATGAAAACATAATAGGTAGTGATAATACCTCCCCAAAGAAATATCATGATAAGTAATATATAATAGATAAATTACAAAGATAAATGTTCATTAATATTACAAGCACAATGTCTAACAATTGAATAATTTCTTGCAGTCTATTCTAGGGAACATGGGAATGGGTATAACGAGTTAGGGAATTATGAGAGAGTCCCAAAACATCATAGTTTATATTTATATTGAATTTATCACCCACCCCATGTGTCCAAAATATATACTATATAGTGTGTATAAAGTAAAATTTGTATAAAAATATATTAAAATATAATACATGTCCCAGATGTGAAATAAATTAGGTAGGAAAAAAATTGATATCCTGAATATACATTGAATGAAATAAAATTATGAATACACTTTGAATAATACTTTTTTATAGTAGAAAATTTGAATTTATTCTTATAATGTTTCAACAGCCTCAATTAAAAAAAGGTATGAAAATTAAAAAATAAAATTAAAACCAACACCTATGTCACAACATTAAATAAAAAAATATTACATTAATGTGTATAATAATAAATTTCCACATATGTATAGTCCCTAACCCTAGTAGATCGGAGCGAGTGTCTAATTTATTACAATTTCATAAGATATAAGCAATTTCATCTTGAAATACAGAATAGTTTATTCAACATGGAAAACATAATAAATACATGTGTCTAACATTACATTTGAATAAAAAAATTACAAACTAATTTTTTTCAACGATAAAATTATTCAATTAGGAATAACTTTAAATATCATTCATAGTACACTTCATGAATTCATGTGAAAGGAAACCAAATAAGGGTGAGCTCAAGTTCTTTTTAATGATTACATATAGTTTAATATATCATTAATTATTAATAATTATCAATATTTCAAGGTAAATAACTAATCATACATTCTTTGTAATCATTAAAATGATAATTAAGTGCATAAAGAGATAATATCAATGTGAATGTATCTTGTACAATAATCAAAATTTCCAGGAATAGAACTAAAAAGTCATGAAATTTAAAGAATAAGATATGACGTTGTAAACATGGAAGGTAAATAACTGAAAATTCATTTAATTTAGTCAATAATTGAGAATGAAATGCGTCCATATATACTATCAATGTAAAAAATCTCATGAATAATAATAACAAAAATATAAATAAAGGTTATGATTAATTATTATATTCCATGTCTTTGGGACATGATAACTCTAATATCAAGACCATTCATAAGATGGTTTAAAACAAAAGGTAAAAACTGGTTTCATACATGCATAAATTGTTTGAATAATGAGACCTACTAATGTATCATGTGGTTATATAAAATTGAACCCCACCCCTAACCATTGGTCAAAATAATTCCTTATATATTTAATAAATTATTTTTATCATTAATGGATATTATATAACATTATATATTTATGTTATTTAAAGGATGATGGAGGATCGGGAGTAGAACCCTACGGAGCGAGAGCGGGAGCGAAACCCGACATTGCGAGAGTGGTAGTGGGACTCGGCGATCCTTGGAAATCATGGTAGTGGTGGTAAACCTAGAAGTCTCAACCTGTACTCCTATTTTCCAAGCCATATTCCCATTTGCGAAGACCTAAAATCCAGAATTGTTTATAGTAGATCTCCGTTCGTGAGCTCCTCCGGTGGTTCCTTTTCTTTTCTCAAAGATCGGGCCGCACAACGGATCATCAAAAAAGGTTCGACTACTCATGCTTCAGCCTCTGAGGGAGCTATTTCTGAGAGAATGGAACTTTTTATGTTCTCCATCATTCCTAGTATTACATTTTCAATATGGATGAAACCATGGATGGTCTATGACTTGGTATCTCGGTTGGCTTTATTTTGGGGTGTCCCTGACTTCAAATGCATCCCATTGGGTCATGGTTTCATTCATATTCTCTTTTCCTCTGTAGAACTAAAAGGTATTTCTTGGGGTGTATGATCTATTATCCTTAGGCTGGGTGTGCATAGAATTTATTATTGGAACCTGAATTTTAACCTTAATGAGTTTAGAGAAACTTGTTCACAGTTTTGGGTCAAGGTCTATGTGCTTAACTGGGTTCTTTGGCACTAAGAAATTTTATTTGATATAGCTTTGTCTATCGGAATTCCAATAATAATGTATAACAAAACTGAAACTGCCAGTTATGGACACTTTTCAATGATTATAATCGAGGTCGATCTTAGAACTATCTTAATTGATCGTGTTGTTATTTCAACCCTGTAGGATGATGTTTTCCTTAGGAAATTATATGAAAGAACCCCCCCCACCCTTTTTGTTCTGATTGTGGTATTATTAGACAGATTCTCACTAACTATAGTTGGAACATAAGTTTTTAAAATTGACTTTTAAAAGGCCATGACTATAGTCAATGATAGAAAAAAATAGGCTGAAACCTTTGTCAAGTCAGATGAACAAAATAAAGATGCCAAGCGCACCTCTGAGACCGTTTCTTAACCTGCTAATGCACTTTAGAAACAAGCTGAGGCTGATAATAATTTGAATACACAAGAACATGTTGGAGTTGAATGTTCCACAAATTCTGATTGGATTACTTATAAGGCCACCCACATATCTCCTTGTGTTAAAGAAAAGTCAGTGTCTCATGAGCTATTGCAGGCTAACAAACCAAAATTGTCTTGGGCTGATTTGGTTAGCGCATCCCACTATGACAACTCTCATATTGGTGTAGATGATGACCACACTGAAGACGAATCTGATTATAACCATAATGATCAAGAATTATCCATTCAAGCTGATGTCGACTTGGAAATATGGCATCAACAAAAGTCAATGACCTCTAAGGGTCGCAAAGGTAAAGAGAAAATGGATGCTTCCATATCACTGAAATATAAACCCCACAAGTCATCTGATGTGCATGGTTCTATTAGTAAGAGAAATTATACACCTACGAAAACTCACACAAAGGTGGAGATTGGAACCATTAATCACCATATGGATAGGGCTTCTTCGACGATACATGAAGGCAAGGCTACAACTCAAAGAAAATGCTTCACATTTGATCTCAACTGAAAATCACAAATCAAATTTCCATGTCCTAAAATTTTTTGTACAATACATCTTAGAACCAATCCCAAATGATGGAAAGGTATGTGTACAGGAACCAGCTGCAGATCAAGGGGAAGGGGGGACTCAAACCCCCAATGTGGAGCAGCTTCAACTAGCTTTTGGTCTCGGCTCCAAATATTCCAAAATCATAACAACAAAAGATAAAAATTATAAAATAATCACTCATAATTCTTTTGATATGCTTGCATCTGGAAGCAGTGAAGAAGACATGCATAGTGATAATCATTCTATAGGATAATGGGATATGGAAGGGGTCATCGATGTTGTTCCCCCAGAGGATGGTGGAGGACCTTTGGTACAGGTGAAGAAAAGAGGAAGGCTCCCTTGTGATAAGGTGGTCGGTCCTCTCAAAATATTATGTCTACCAGGTCTCGAGCAGTATAATCTTGTTTTTGATGGACTTTTGTTTCGGTATGATCCTTTATGTACTCTATTTTATCTATTTATATTTAAATAAAAGGGTTATTTCCTTTCAATAAAAATAATATTATTTAGAGGATACAGATTTATCAATATTTCCAAGTTCAATAAGATAAATCTCAATTTAAAATACCATTTGTAGAAATAATAGAAGTTTAAGAAATAAAAATATTCCGATTAATGATATGTATAATTAGTGGAAATTTATTTTCAAATGATCAACATAAACTGAATATTCAAATATGATGTTAATAACTAAAAAAATGAATCAAGTAAGTGAATATAAATAATTTCCTTGGTTAAAATTATGACAAACCATCTAGAGGATGAATGAAGATGATATAACTACAATACATATACCCATTGTACTAATAACAAAGTATTTTTTCATTGATGAATTTAAATATCATAGAATGTTATTTAAAAACATTCTGGAGGAAGATATCCTTTTCATTTTGATAATAACTTTTAAAAACATAATTTTGTTTTTTAAATCACCTTTCATTGAAAATAATTTTTAAAAACAAAAAAGTTAAAAAATATTTAGAAATATATTTTACTTATAATAACCATGTATACATTCAATTCAAGCTTAAATGAAATTTATGAAATGTTAGCAAGTATATCTATACGTGTCTTACAAGTTAAGAAGAACATTGATTTTTCACTTTCAAATGGTTAAAAAAGTTCCTTGTTCACAAAACAATTAAACTTATTCCCTTGAAAACATATTTTAGAAATATAGAATGGTTAAAAAAAATTAAATATCATTTTAGATAGGTTAAAAAAATTAGAAGTGGGAAAATGGTACAATTTCTAAAAAATATCATGATCAAGACAATATGAAAATTAAATCAATTTATTTTAAAATTACGAAAAAAGTTCCAACAACTGAAATTATAGAATAAACAATATCAATTATAATGAGATCATGAAATAAACCCTTACAATTATCATAACATTGATGTGAGAATTGAAAAGTGGATCGATTATGTGTATAAAATATAAATACATAAACAAGTTATTAAATAAAACATTATATAATAAAAATTCATTATATTCATTCCTATAATATCAAATAAAATGATGAAAAAATGTAATAAAATAAAATGAAATTAAGTTATAACATTATTTACCACTTTATAAATTTAAATTAAAATTTAGTAAGATGAATTAGTTCAAATGGAAACTTAAATAAAATTTAATAATGAATTATTTATGATATTACATGTCAACCGGGTATTATATACACTATACAAAGGAAATTAGGTACTAAACATTACAACATGCCTCAATAAAATGGAATTAATATGAAATATATTTCCCCATGATTCCTTTTGGTTGGACATTATTAAAACTAATGTATATGGAATTTATAAAGATTATTAATTTATTCAATGAAAATATTCAATCCTATAATATCATATATGATCCTTTTATTAAAAAAATTCACCTATTTGTTAATATTATTTCGATTTTTTTATTATTTTTAGTGTTATTACCCCGTTTTCTCATGTGTGTTTTATCAAAAAAGATCAAGTACACATGAATATAATACATATCCACAATATAAAGAATTATATTAATGTCTGAAGTATCATACTAACTCATTATAGAAATTATTATATCCATTCATTAAATATTAACAATAATAATGAATCACATCGCTTCTTGGAGACGGTAGGTCATACGTACACATGGCTGAAAATATCATTACCTTAATGAGTGAAACGATAAGGATTTTGGTGATATAAAAAATTCCCATAATAAATATCATATAATTTATATCAAATTTATTCATTAATTTTAACCTTATTACATATCATCTATATCGTAATTGAAAAATAAATCACATAGTTGTGTGTGGGGGTAGTACGTTGTACACACGAGCAATATTATTATTTACTGAATGAAATAGTAAATAAAAATGTATATATGATTTTAAAATTAATTAAGTATAATAAATATCATAAATATAAAATTCATGTGTTAAATATATTAATATATCCAATAGTGAGTTGTGGTAATGTAAAAATGAATGACATCAGTTTGCGAGGTAGTAGTATATCGTACACACAAATGATAAATTTGTAACCCATTTAATTAAAGTAGAGATGGATAATTATTATTATATAAAATTAATAAAATATAATTATATTTGATACATTGGTGTTATTATACTAGAAGTGATAATATATAATTGACTGTGAAAAAAATAAAAAAAAGAGCTTTCATAAGATATATACATTCTCCAAGAGAAACCTACTTTGGTTCTCCTTGTAAGGACCCTAAGAATGGTCTTTTGATGGAACTAAATGATATAGAATGTAACAGGGGATTTTTGGGAGAGAATTGGTTTGGTATTTTTTATCAGATGGCCTGGTTAGGTGTGAATAAGCGAAGTGAGGGAGTTCCCTTTCATAAGTGGGGTAGGGGAACCCACTTCAAAATTAAATGAAAATTTCAAAAAATGACACAAAATGTTAATGTAATTCACATGTAAATGTTTCAAAATATAAATATTTTCGTAATTGGAATGGTTAATATGGAAATATGTTCATAAAATTTTATGTTGATATCTTTTTAGGTCAATTTAATTGTTATCCTTTTAGTTTAACCCCACGTTAAGTAACTTTTTACCTTAACCATTATAAATAACATTTACATATTTCATAATAAAATTTAGTAAAAATATAATTTTTAATTTTGGAATAATATAATTTATTATTATCAAAAATATTTAATCCATTTTTCTAAATTAAAATAATATAAGTGGAATATTTTAATTTAAAATTAATCCTACAGGAATGATGAGAAAATGGGGTTTTAAGAAGAAAATGATCAAAATATTATAAAGTTTTTAAATCAAGATTCAATATAATAATGATTCCAAAAAACTAATTTGGATTAATTTATATAAAATTGAAATAAATTTACTTTATTTTAAATTAATAATATATTTTAACTTTTAAAATAGATAAAATAAAATTTCATCTCCCAATTAAAATTTAGTTTTTTTCAATATTCTGTAAAAATGAAACATTTCCCAAAATTCCAAAAAAATTATTATAAGATAATTTTGATATTATGATTTCCAAAATTATGATTCTTTATTCAAATTGATATTCTTAAAATTGATAAAAATTAATTTTAATTGACGATCATAAATCCTTAGTAAATTGCCTTTTAGGAAAAATGAAGTATTTGAGAAAAAAATTATTTCTTTTACATTAATATTATTTTCTTTCTAATAAATATATAAAAATAATTTTTATAATTTGGAACTATCAAAACATTTTAATACAAAATAGAGTGATAATAATAATAATATTGTAATAATATTTCACATTTTTATTGAACTCAGTGTTGCGTGTAATTTAAGTTAAACTCATTTTTTCATATAACACAAAATAAGCATCGTGTTTCATGTGACAGAAGCTAAGCCCAGAATCTTATGTAATGTAATTTATTTAATATATTGAATTTATTTTAAAATAAATATATTATAAGGTCTTTGGGAGTTATATTTTCTTCTAAATATGGTGGCACATGTCATATATTCTATGTAAAACAATGGTGTTATTTTAGAATTTCGAGGTAATCAAGGGATTGATATTTGAAAATTATTTTGTTGAAAGCCCAAACCATAAAAAGGGCTAATAAATATCCTCATAATATGAGAGAAATTGACGTGGAATGTCCTTATTGAATAACACATAACTAGGTTTATATATCAGAAAACATTGGTTCAATGTTAAGATATATACATGTATTAAATGTGTAAATAATTATACAGAGTGATTTAGGTCATTGACCATTAAAAAGGTAATTATTAATTGAAATTTAAGGGCCTCAAAAACATAAATTTATGAATATTTAAAATACCATTTTCTTCCTTAGATATTAATGATATATGATAACATTTTTGTTTCATGTACATTTCCATAAATTTGAGTAATTATTTTAATGACTAAAAATAAAAGTAATAACTTATTTGATAATATTCTATATCATAATAAAAATATAATCCATTTTTTCGATCAATTTCAAATTCATACCTTACCTAATGAAATAAATTTCAAAAAAAATTATTTTTTCCTAAATAATTAAAATTCGCTTTTAACTAATCCCAATATCCATAAAAGAGTGACAAGTATTTCAATAGTTCTCAAACTATTTTAAAAAACTGATATTTTAAGAAAATGTTATCCAATATTATAAATTAATATATAAAAATCAAATGTAACAAAACGGGTTTTCTATTAATAATTATTTTTCAATTCATATTATTAAAAACCATGATATATTAACAAGGAAATTGAATATGATAGCGGTAGATTCTAAAACCTTATCGTCCTTCGTGTATGGGTTCATGGCCCATGGAATTACCAGATTTCGTTGGTTATGACACAGTATATGATTTAAACATTATCTAAAATATATAAGTATAATTTCTATGAAATTCCCAAAAAATGATGGATACCCTTGAAATAAAATTAATTATAAATAAACATTTTTTACTACAGTTTTCAATAATCCATAATTTTTCACACAGCATATAACAATATTATTTATCTATTATTACAAAATCATTATGATTCATATTAACCCTACAAGTTATCAATAACATAAAACTTATTTCAAAAAAAATTAAATGCATTATTCCTCAAATAAATCTTCCTCTAAAACATATAGTTTCAATAAATTTATCCCAAAATATCCTTACTCATGGTAGACTCCCATCATATAAAATGTTAAAACATTTTTTTTATAATTAGTTCATGTTATTAATCTTAAAATCATTTATCCATGATGGTATGCATACCTATTATGTTAATGAGGACATATATGATTCGATGTTTAAAAAAATAATTATATTTTTCATGACACTTTTATGAATAAACAAATATTAAAAATACATCAATAGTTTAATTCCTGAATCCTAATACATAGATACTTCATCCATGTTATTTCCACAAAGTTCCTTCCTTGGTATTGGCCTTAACATTTATAATAGTTAATTGACAATGATATTTAACAAGTTCTCTATATTTAAGACAATGAACTATAGAAGAATACATGGGAATAATTTTATTTCCTCCCATCATACTCTTCAATTTTCCTCAAAAATTCATTACTCTATTGATTTCATTACCACACAAATTTGTCCCCATTACACTGATGAACCTTCAATTAAATCTAAAAACCTTCTGATTAAGAATTTTCTTTTATTTTTTTAATATATTTAGATCCATCATAGTTGGTTGTAAAAACATTATTTATCCAAAACTATCCCCTTGTATTTTCAACCCAGGTGTGTTATAAGTCCCATTGTCATGCACTAGGTGATGATTTGGACAAGATGAATGCACAATTTTGGATGGTATTACCCCTAGGCGCATCAATGGAAGAACTACTTCCACTTCTATTATAAATACAATGTTGTAATTCCATGAAAAACCACATAATATCTTCCTTACTAAAATGGAAGTCTGTTGTTTTAATCATATCCTCAGTTTCTATCATTGGGTTATGTTTTCTAATAAATGTTTTCCTAAATCTAGTTCCCAAAGTTTATACTAAACATCCAATGATTGAAATTTTATAGTCCTAAACACAAGTCTCACATAGGTGTTGATTTATTTATGACATCGGTATAAGAAACAAGGAGTCACATCCCATAGGATAAAATAGTCTAGTAGTCTTGGTAAACTATAAATATACATGAGTTTTGTAGTAAATTTGAATTCATAAATTACTACATAATTTTTTTATATAATAATTATATTCCATCATGAATACACTTGAATATAAGACATTGTACTCTTCATGGATTGTTTATAAAGGAAAAAACATAGGGTGATCTCAAATTCATTGTAAGGGTTATGTAAAATGGCAGTTATTATTGATTAATAAGCATAATAAATATGAAAAATTAAATAACTAAACACTCATTACATGAAATCAATAAATAAATAAAGAATTGAATCTAGAGATAATATCATTTTGAATATATATTGGATAATAATCAATATGAAATGTCACAAAACTGAATATTTATTCCATTTAAATAACTTGATACGACATAATAAACATGGAAAATAAAATAACTGAAAACACTTTCAATTTATTGAACAACTAAGAATGAAATTCATCAATAGATAATATCATTGTGGAAATGTAAATGGTAATAATAACTGAATTATGAATGAAGAAAATGGTTTATTATTGTATTTCATATATTAGGCAGATGTTATCTATATTGTTAATACATTTCACAAGATGGTTTAATAATATCGGTAAAAAATCATTTAATTCTAGCTTAACTTGTTTGTCACATGAGACCAACCAATGAATATAGGGGATATATAATACTATTCCCAACCTGTCTTTATATGTCTAAATCATTCAAATTATATAGAATAATAAAATTTAATCATGAACCAAAATAACTTAACATCAAATATCTATATTGAGTAAAGGATACATATTTATTATAATTTCCCCCATTCAATCAAATAGTATTCATAGTATAACACTGTATGTATAAAAAAATGTAGTTTAATAAATAATAATATCAATGAAAAATGATATAGATATGTTTGGGGAATTTAGTTTCCAATGATTTTGATAAAGTTAATGTTTCAATGAGAAGTTATGGACAAAAAAAATGAATAAAAGAAGTTAATGTCAATAATTAATGTGGTCCAAATGAACATAAAAATTATAGAAGAAGAATAATTATGGTGTTATTACAACATATACCCATTGGATTAATAAAAAAAATTATTTTCATTTATGAATAGTAATACCCTTAAAATATATTTAAAAAAATACTTGAGGAAAATACCCTTTTAATTTTTATAATCACATTTTAAAACTTATAAAATTATACTAAATTTTATTTTAAAATTAATTTAAAAAAATTGAAATTTTGTAATATAAATAATGATTTTTAAATTAGATTGTAAAATTGAAATGTAATATTTAAATAAGTGGTGATCATGATTGCGGGTAATTTTGTACATGTCATAGAAGTTAAAAACATCATTAATTTTTCATTACAATTGTATTAGAAATTTTCCTTTTAAAAAAATGACATTTGTAATATATTAAAAAAATTACAAGAAAAAATGGGAAAAGTAATTTAAAAAATAATTTTTAATAGGTTAATAAAATCATTAATTATTTTTTCAAAAAATGGTTTTGGAAGAAAACAGACTTCTATCTAGAAAGTGAAATTAATTAAGTTTTTTATAAAAACATATTCTCACATTATTAAGTTACAAATAGTTTAAATTTTTTATTATTATGTCATAATATCATAAATAAATAGGTGAAAATAAAAAAAATTATTAGAGAATAATAAAATAATTTCTTTGAATTGAAATTAATGAATAAACAATATTGATTAGAATGTGATTGTGAAATAAACCCCTATAATGATGATAATTTTGAAGTGAGAATTGTTCAATGAATCGACTATGTGTATCAATAGTAAATACTCATAAAATAATTTTAAATGAAACAAATGATAATAAAAAGTTATTATAAACATAATCTTATAATATAAATAAAAATGAATAAGTAATATAACGCAGTGAAACAAAACTGAGTTATGAAATTATTTACCACTTGGAAAAAATCTCATCTAACAAAATTTATTAAATTTTTCAAATTTAAAAATAAAATACCATTAATAATTATTTATTAATGAAATTTTATGAATTGTTTTCAATATATATTCCATATAAAATAATTTGGGTGCATAACATTATAATATGACTCCATGATAGTAAATTGGATAGAAATACCTTACCATACACATCCATTTTATCGAAAATGATCCAAAATCATGTATAATTAGGTAAATAACGTTATAAATTTATTATATAACTTTAATAATATATATAATATCATTTATTAACCTTTTATCATGTTTTACTACCCATTTGTTAACGATATTTCATTATTTTCCTTATTTTGGGTGTTAATTTCCTTATTTTCTTAGCTGTGTTTTGTCATGAATGTTTAGGTTTTAATGAATGAAAAATATATATAACATATATAATTATATTAATTTCACAAATATTATACTACTCATTATATACATTATTATAACTGCTTATGAAATTTGAGCATTGAAAATGAATCACATCACAATTTGAAGAGGGTTGGCCGTATATACACACAAGTGATGATATCATTTCCTTAATGAGTGAAACGGTAGAAAAACTGGGTAATATATTAAATTTATAAAATAAATATGATGTTATTTATTCTTTTTTTATTCTTATTCAATTCCATGAAAATTTAAATTGAAAAACGAATCACATCGCTTCTTAAGGCGGTAGTACTCTCTAGACACGAGCTACATTATCATATTTTAAATGACGTAGAATGTAAAAATGTATATGTTATATTAAATTTAAATATTTATAAAAATATAAATAAGATCATATAAATGTGAGAATAAAAAATTATATCCATCCTATATAGGTTCTAATTGAATATCTAATAACATATGTTCACGATGTAGTAGTCTACCCTACACACAAATGTTGATTTCAAATACCATTTGATGGAAGTGGAAAAGTGAAATTTGTATTCCATAAATATAATATATATTTTTATATAATACATACATTCTTAATCATATTATCATTTTTAATTCATGTTTTATTATAGAAAAATAATAAATAAAATGAAGGACCATTGCTAAGATAATTACTTTATTAATGAGAAACATCCTTTGGATCACCTCTTAAGGACCCATGTGATGATATTTTTGTGGAACATAAGAAATAAAATATTACTAAAGATTTATTGGAGATAATTGTTCAGTTATTTTCGAGACAAAGGGTTCATTATGTGTGATTAATTGAGTATAGGGAGTGCTCTTTTGTAAGTGGGGAAACATACCCCTTTTTGAAATTACACGGAACATTCCCAATAGAATCCAAAATTTTAATGTAATACACATATGAATGATTAAAAATTTCCATATATATTCAATCTTGGGATGTATAAGATTTAAATATGTCCAAAAATAATATTATGCTTAGTTTTTAGGTCATGTTATATTTTATTCTTATAGTTTAACACAATGGTAAATCCACTTTTACTTTTACTGTGATAAATAATTTTTACACATTCAATATTTACATTGGTCAAAATTTTAGTTGAAATTATTATATATTTTAAATTATTCTAATTTCAAATATTGAATCCATTTTTCCTAATTTAATTCACAGATATAGAAAATTTTAATTTAAAATTATACCTATAAACATGATGAGAATGATGGTTTTTGAAGAGAAAATTTTCAAATGTTTTCATTAATTTTCTATAAAAATTAAACATTAAAATGATTCCAAAAAAATTAATAAATTTATATAAATCATGACTAAAATATCTTTCATGAAAAATAATTTTTTAGAAGACTTTTATTTTTCATTTTAATGCTACATATTTTACTTACAATAAAAGGATCACTATAATTTTCATAATTTAGTTAGTATTATTCATACCCTCTATTCCAATGGATATGTGATTAAAATTATAATAAATTTTTATAATATTTTACATTTATTTTATCCTTGGTATTTCATATAACACAAGCTAATCATAGTGGTGCGTGTAATGGAAGCTAAATATAGGGCTAGGTGTAAAGAAAGATAACCTCAGTGTTTTGTGTAGGGGAATCTATTTAATTGACTAAAATTATTTAGAAATTAATA
Organism: Viscum album; assembly: GCA_963277665.1. NCBI lineage: Eukaryota > Viridiplantae > Streptophyta > Magnoliopsida > Santalales > Viscaceae > Viscum > Viscum album. Next base: position 1,685,499,072 of record OY728146.1, read on the forward strand.
TATCATAATTTATTGTGGGATAATACTTTCTTATATGATCGGTTTCACATTTCCTATATGCTTTTGAAAATAGTGTTCTTATTTTAGAATTTGTGGGTGTTACATCAACAATTTAATAATTATGTATACATCACATGTAATTTAAATTGAAATTGTTTTAAAATTTAGTCATCCCCGAGCAGTTTTTCATCTAATTAAATATGATAAATAAAGCAATAATTATTTTACATAATAATTTAAATTGAAAAAAATTGTTGAGGTTCCTATGTATGATGAGGGATTATATAAAATAAGTTAACATAGCCACAAAATAATGGATTTAGACTATGTCAACACTACAACTAATTATGAATATCCAAATAGAAAAACTATAGTGTTTCTTTAAATTCACATAGGTTGATCCACTACATCATCTTGTATACATGGAAACAAAAATATTAGGATGATCTCACAAACCCTGGATAGAGGTAAGAGGATATTAAATCAACTAAAATCCCGGAAAGAGGGAGAAATGATTGAATAAAGTAATATTAAGTCATAACATTCATCTAATAAATCCCATGACTAATAAAAACCACTATAACCAAAGAAAAATATGGATCTCTATATTTAACTAGAGTATATATAGAGACATTTATAGAGAGTAAAAGGTGTGAAAATATTATTTAAATTCATTCTTTAAAAGTTATTTTTACTATAAAACTACAAAATTCCCATTATAATGATTACAATTAATCAACAGTTAAAAAATCACCCATTTTACCCCATCTGTGTACCTATTCAATGTCCATTGGGTGCATAATAGAATGTTGGACACTATTTCAATACCTTTCCCCTCCATTTAGACTGTTAATTCCTATTACTCTACTTCCAATAATATATAAGATAATATAATTGAAAATTAAATAGTAAATAAACATGATATGATTATAATTATTACAATATCTACAAAATTGAGCTTTTTATCAATGAGGAGCATTAATTTTATACTTTGTTGAACTTGTTTTGAAATTTTATCTCAATCTGGATATTAAAAAAACTTAATTACTGATGTAGTCCATGTAAAAACTTATTTGTTCACCATGGGTCACTTTTAGAAGTAATGCATCATAAAATTCCATTATTCCTAAAAATATCCACGAACTATATCTTCCTGATATCATTTACTGGTGAGGCCTTTTTTATTAAAAGGAAGTAAGATTTCATCTCATAGGATCTAAAATAACCTACAATATATTTCAAATTCTTAGTATTTTCTAGAGACCAATAAAAAAATCCATCCTGATGTCATCCCATTTCCATATAAGAAAATTAATTAATTGATTTAAACTTCTTTTAATTATGTGATTCTATAATAATCATTTAAATGTATTATATCAACCTACATACCCACAAATTTCATTTTTCATTATGGGATACTAGAACCTATAATGAATGTTGACATACATTTTTGTGATTCCAAGCTATATAACCCATTTCAAAGATTGATATTATTTTATAAAAATTTCTCTTATATAAGTGGTAGGAAACAATATTCTAGGTATATATATGAAGGATTAATAATCCTACCACCCATCATCAAGGATCTCCCCACCATCTAGTTTCAATAAAATAAAGAAATAATATGGATCATATACCCATGATTCATTAAACCTCCATATAAGTGAAAATTCAAGATAAATATTACATAAATTAACTCTTTTTCAATCATTAATCACGTCATAGTAATGTCCATTCATTAGAGGTATCAAATTCCATTCATAAATTTCTTTCATTACATATTGAGAGTAAACTGTCTGGCTAAGGCTTCCTACAAGAACATATCTATTATCATGGGTATATCAGAATTCTAAATCGAATGACTTGTTGTATTCCACACAAGGGAGTTCCTCATATTCAAACATCATTGATGAAATATTTACTTTAGTCTCTTGTGGTATGTGATCTCAAAAAACCATTTCACATATATGCAGTTCCTTCATCATTTTTGGACATAAACAATGATGGTGAATTCCAAAACATGGTATGGTTATTCCTTTCCAGAGGATGTACCAATTTAGATCAATTTCTACTACATTATGATATTGTATAATGATACAACCAAGATTTAATGATGAAACATCACTATAATCTCAGTTCCAACACCTAGTTATATTGGCATAAGAACCAGGGTTGATGTCAAATAATTTTTCTATTCTTTAAAATAAGACTCACATTATTCCAAAAGTACATATTTTTCTCTTTAATGGTTAAATTGGTCATAGTTTTTAGAGTATTATAATGATCCAAATTAAAGTAGTTTCAAAACCTATAAATCCAAAAAAAATAATGTTCCCAAAAAGTATTACTTTTAATATTTCAGACATTATTGATACACAATTCATTGAATATACCAATGTATCAAATTTATATATGAAATTAACAATAAGTTGTATCTCATGATTTCATAAGAATCATTTTGATAAAATTTTATAGAGCTATAATTTTATAAATATATCCAAAAAAAAAATTATGTCAACCATGTTAATTTCAATATATTAAATAAACTAGGATATGATATAAAGATACTTCAATCAATGATTATAAAAATGTTAAAAATATATATTCCCTAAGGATGTATATATTTTATGATCATTTACTGTGAAAACATTAATTACAAGATATTAAAATTCCTATTACTGTCTTTTGAATTGAATCATACAAATGTTTTCTAGATTTTCTTGAAGGTGTTGGAATCCTGAACACATATCAATCATAGAAAATAAATTCTCGAGGTTCAATAGATAAAATGATCATATACTATTTGAACATATTGTGTATCAAAATCCATACCATGTTTTGATATTAATATTATATAGATAAGCATATACTCTCATTAGAATTCACATAAAAATGAATTAAGTATTATAGTGGGATGTTATGTATCTAAGGAATCATTAAGATTAAAGATCTTTCACTATAATCTTTAAATCCATCAATTTAGTTGGAGTTGTAAGGTATAGGGTAATGATGATTGGGTTTCCTCTCAGTTTTTAATCTATAAAATAAATATACACACTACTCATGTCTAAATACTAAAAATAATATAATGGACAGATGAATAGATATTTCTTTTAAAAGAAATTAATATATGATTCTACTTATCATAAAATACTAAATATATGTTACAAACTACATAAATAGTGTTCACTATAACCTATCCTAAATTTATTTATGATTCTCTAACATTGTGCTCTATTTATATATGGGAAACACATCAGATAATGATTTCTGATAAGAATGTAAATTCCTTATTAAAACATTCAATGCATGTTCAAAATATGGTAACATAGTTAATTCTTAAATTAAAAAAAATGGATTCCATATTAAGAATAATGAGTTACATGAGAATCCAAAATGATTCCCTAACTCAGGTACATAATGTAAATTTCATATTTTTCTCTTTAGACATTCCCAGAGATATATTGAAACTTCTATTTAAATGTAAAATATGACTTTTAAAATATATGATAAATGATAATTTCATGAAAATAAAAGAATGTTAAGTTCCAATATTAAATAGATAACATTCCAAATTTGAAGATACTAGAATACTTCCTCTCATAGTACAAATTGAAACCCCATCATCAACTATAGGGTTCCTTATGTAATACATATTTCATACTTCATCAAACATAACTTATGAAAAATATACCTACGATGTACACTATTCTATATTCCATTGGTTTTGAGAAAAAATGATTAATCATCAATAGATATCCTAAATTATTTTTGAAATATTCTATTAAACTAATGAGATGATTATTCCTACTGTGTTTTGGTCAGCTTGGGATCCTTCCTAACACTCTATGTTATACCCCCATAAGTATGACTTCTAATGATTATCATATTAATAACAAGAGTAAAACAAAATTACCTTGGTTATATGATTCTTCATTGTGTTATTAGGTCTTTGAAAAGATGAAATTTAGGAAAAGATCATCGTGATCTAGGATATGAAATAACAGAACTAATATGGCGAGCCTGAATTGATCTGCCTATTCTCTCCACATTTCATTACAAAATATAACCACTTGAAAAGTTATCATATAAGGTATAAATATGTAATGAACCATCCACTTTGTAACCTATTCTTGAAACTATCTCTATGTGGACAAAATTATTCACAACATCTAAGAATATCAGTCAATTAGAGAGAGTAACCTTTAGTCTATACAGGTTCTTAGATCCCCTTTTAATAAATTTATTCAAGGTATTCCTCTCATTTTCAATAATTTAATAATAATTGGAGAAGATCAAAAAAAATATGTGTAATATTTTACATACATATAACCCTGTTTAGTGTTTATGAAAACAATAAATTTCACTCGATGTAGGGTATATGAAAAAAATTTATCAATGAATAGTTCTAGAAACCTAATCTTATTTAGACCCTAGTCCTTAAAATTCACAAGAAAACAATCCATACATAAATGTTCCACTATCACTCCCAATCTTATTCCACCATTACTATTTTATTTATTAATTCATAATGGGTATTTACCTTGAGTTTCAATCCAAAATTGATTATTTTATTTTGGGAATATATTTAAGGGCACACGATTTTCATGAAAAGTTAGTGTAAATCATTAAAAAATCATGTGTGTGTGTGTCTAAAAACTACAGAGATCCATTTTTCATGGAAGACACATTATTTTTTTGAACATTTTTGTACAACAATGTGGTACTCATTTCCTCTCTAGTGCGGGGCATGTGATTTGTGCATGATTTAGTATAGCATGTGAACAAACAACGAGTCTTACCTATTTCCTTAAAAGGTAATATTTATAATAAACACCCAATGAAATATACCCTTAATTTCATTATACTATTTCTTGCTCAGTCCTGGAACACTAAGGAGTCTATGCATTAACATCCATTATTTATCCCTTCGATTTTAGAGGTATTTATTGATTGATTAATGGTGATTTCCTAGAGGTTTGGAATTTTATACTTATCTAATTACATTATTTTTTAACCTTTTTATTTTTCTTTAGTTCTATTTTTTAAAATCCATTGATGTTCGGGGTTTATATTGTGTACTGGTTATTATATATCTATGGTGTTCATATTATTTCTTGGGACTCTTTCATCACACTTTTCATGGTTTCATCTCATCCACCATATTTTTAAAGTAGGTTGTTCCATGAAACATCATTTTTATCATACACCATTCATGAATCATCTTACAAAAAAAAATTAAACAAATTAATTTTTTAGTAGGATTGAAGGAGTTTTAAAATAGACATATGAAATATAATATTTTATTAATTAGATCAAATGAAATTGATATATGTCATATATTTTATTATATTCTGAATAATATTTTTATGTGTAATTTCATTTCATTGTTAATGATTTTTTTATTTTAATTATTTCATGATTGAGAACTATCAATAGTTATTTAAGTCTCGAATGGGATTACATGGAGGTCCCTTTATTTGGGGGAGATCATTAAAATTAGTCTCTTTGATCACCCTTTCTAATTCCTATGAATCTCGGTATATATATATATATATATATATATTCATGTGTATATACACCTATATTTTTATGTTTATGCCTAAACAAAAACGTGCTTGGATATATATGTGTGTGTGTGTGTGTGTATAAAATTACATAGGATAACTCATTTTAAAAAGTTATATCTAAAAAATAAATTGGTTTTCAAAATGGGATGAAAATTAGATTTAAAATAGGGATTTCTAGAAAGGGACTCTTGGTCCCAATTGGAATTGTTACGGGTAATTTTAAATGGAATTGAATTATTAATATTTTAAAGGGAATTTTGAAATTGTGTTATTAGTTTCTAAAAATTCATATAGGTTGGCAAGTTGAAAATGATTTCTCCATAGATATTCCCCATAATTGAATCCCCAATGAGTTTTTTCATTAAATGGTATTGGATTTAGTGGGTATTGACATTGGTAGGTGTATGGAGGTGTCATAGAATTGTTATATTGTAGTATATTGAGGATAATTAACATTGATTCATGTACCTCAACTCTATTTTTTTCTATTAATGGTGGATTATATAAATCATAGTATGGATTGAAAGATTATTACTATCTAATCCAAATTATATAGGAAAGATCCCTCGTGGGGTTGGATGTGCCATGGCCATTGGGGAGTCCCAACCCTGAGGGTAGTTGAGAGAATCTAGTTGGTTATAAACATTGTAATTCATCGATATACATATGGATGGTTCCATTAAACTATTCTTAGGGACTCCTCATAGGATTTTTAATAATTTACCATGGTTATATGTCTTTTATAGTTTCCTTGTTATTATACTTGGTTACAATTAATCTTTAGTATATTAATATTCTGTTATGAAATAATCCATTGAATTTCATATTTTTATATTTTTACCCCACATATGTTTTTTTGGTCTATTATTGGTTGTTGTATCCCTTTTAGATGAATCTAGATTTCTTTGGAATATTTTAAAAGGTGTTTTTATATTGGCCTAAAAATTTTATTTTTAATGGAATCATTCCATAAAAATATTTTAAAATGTGTCCTTTCAATATATTTTAGGTTAAATGGTAGTTTTTATATAAAATAACATGGTTTCGTTTTCACAAAATAATAAAATGTAACATTTATTTATATTTCAAACAAGAAATTATGATCTATTTTAGAAATTGAAGACCATGGACTCTCTGGTTATTACCTAATGAGATTTGTTATAATAATAACATACTTAAGACACTTCTATTTGGCATCCCTAAGTCTCTTTTATTGGTTTTAGTTTCGTTTTGTGATTTATATTAGTTTGAGTTGTTTTTGTCAATAGATAGTGACCAAAATGTTACCTAGAGATTATGTATGGTTTCTTTTAATTTTTATTTTGGTCAATGGTACTATCAAGAAATAAACCATTTTTTCATATTATTCTTATTCTACTTCAATTGATTGTATTATTTACAGTTTTTACGGTTTTTTTATCTTCATTTTTTCTTTTTTATTTAGAAAATCTTTGTATCAGTTTCTGTATTCTTGATTTTTATTGGACATATAATGAATGGATGGGATGTGCTCTAAAGTCTAGTGGATATCCACTAACGGTTAAATTTCATTCACTGAGAATATCATTCCATCAAGATCATAGTTCATTACCATGACACATGTCATCAACTTCTTTGGGATTAGGGATTCCCCAAAGGTTAGTACGAGGCTATTTCTTGTGCTAGTTTAGGTGGAATAACTGATTGGTTCATAATAAATGTAATACTAAAATTCATTTTGTTGATACCTTTGTTCTTAAATAACCCTCAGTTATTTTTTATGTATGGTTTATTAGAGACTAAAAATATCAAAACTCAAGAGGTATAGGTATTATCAGTGTTGTAATATTATAAAAATAATGAGAATCAAGTTATAATGAGTTTTAGATTGATAGTCTAAACTTTTTTGTATTATTTATTTATTCGTGGTGTATTTTGAATTGGGTTATTCCTATTATGATTTATATCTGTGTTTTATGTTTGTTTTTTGTGATTTTATATACATGAAAGGTGTAAAAGAAGTACAAATCAAAGGCACATAATTATACCACATTGTTTAAAAAACCAGTGACTGCTTTTGAATTTTGATATATCTAGACTTAATTGAATTTTCCATGGTTGGTACAAAATTTTCCCAATGGTGCTACAAAACCGTACATGACCACCGGTCTCCCTTTGGATGTTTTTCTAAAACTATGTTTGATCCAATATCTTCTCAGTTATGTATGGATGTTTTTTGGGATTATTTAAAAGTCATATTCCTGATGATTGGATGAAAATATGTTTTTTTAATAATATATTTAAATTGATCCTCTGTTTTTAGATATTAAATAAAGTTATGAAATTTAAAAAAATAGTCCCTGAAATGGAATCTAAAGTGTTCGAGGTAAAATATTTGGGAATTTTTAATGTGATATAATTTTTCATTATAATTTGAATCCATATTTGAATTTAATGTTTTGAATTAAAGTGTGACGTTTTAAATAATTATCACGTAACGTTTTTTAGATTTTGGGAAATGAAATTTGAAATTTAAAATGGTTTGAAAATAAAATTATCAAATTGGGTTCACTAGTTTTGGGTTTATTCCATTAGGATTATTGATTTGAGTTGAATTTATATTTTTTGGTCTTTATATTATTCTTATATTATTATATTATTCCTTGAATAGATCTAAATAAACATAGAGGTTCTAGTGTGTCTTTGTGGGTTAATGACACCAACCAGACTCATGGTAGAGTGGTAATGTTTTTTTAGTCTCAATATTTTCTTATTAATTTTAGTCATCCCAGATATCTATAAATCATGGAGTGTCATAGAAAGGTATATAAAATCATTATGTTTTTCAGATGTCTTTATAATTCGAGTGTTAGGGTTGTGTTGGGTTTTCATGAAGGGTCGAGTTAAGATTGCTAGAAGGAACTTCTTTTTTGGTCATATGCAAGTTAGAAATTTATGGGAATTATTTAAGACTGTGTTAATCTAGTGGTTCTATAAAATGGTGTTTAAAATGGAAATGGTGGGGCATCTCATGTGTCTCCTATAGAAAAATGGAAGTCGAAGGAGTATATCAGTTATTTTAATGAGATGTATCCCTTATCATTTGAGATCATATCAAGTAATTGTGGAAAAGAACACCAATTTGTGAAGGGTCCTCATTTGGATCTCAGTGATTATGTTATTTTTTATATGATTATATTATTTAATGATATACTAAATGAGTAATTTTTAGTCCATATGATTTTGATTGGGAAACCCATGATGAGTGGAATCCATGACTCCATGAATGTCAGTTAGGGTTCCCTGTCCATTTTGACTAGACAATAGTGTTACATATTCATGGTGGATTTTCTTCATTGGAAGATACCTAATAATACTAGACTCATGCCATTATGTGATTATATTTTCATTAAATTGGTCATTCTAATCCGTTATTCTAATATATTTTAAATACATGCCACTTTTGAATTCAATTTAGACACCTATAGTGGTATTGTAAGTGTAATTATCACATGGGGAAGAATTATGATCTACCTAAGAATCATAATAGTTGGTTAGAATGAGTTTTACCTATATATTTTACGATTTATTATTCTTTTATTGTGTAAATATTTAATTTATCTAGATGATATATCTGTTGTGAAATATGGATGATTGATGCTCTATATTAATCTAGAGAGTTATAATTTGAAACTGAGGAATTTATGTATGTTCCTTTATTTTCATTTAGACATTTAAAGTTTTAATAATATGTTTATCCACCATGTTATTAAATTTAAAAATTGTTATGAAATCTATTATATATTTTAATTTAATGTATTTCTTGTTTGATTGGTCAACTGTGATTATTTTTTCATGATAGATTCATATGTTGTTTTTTATTGATTTTGGTTTAGAAATCATGTTAGAAGTGTCTATATATGATTTTATTGGATCCTCTATCTTGGTTCCCGTTCTTTTAGAACACATTTACATTATGTGGAAAAATGGTATTTTGTGTTGTTTTTCTCATTTTCACGACTCACATCTTTATTATTATATTTATTTACTAATATTGTATATTTTTATTGAGTTTCATGTCAACCGAGTTTAAAGACTTAGATTTTTATGAATTTTCTAAAGGGAAAATGGTTTTCCTTTATGTTTATAATAAACAATATTAAAATGGTGTGGATGAGACTATACCATTTATATATCATTTTTCATGTTTTTCCATTATTTTTACAACTGTGTTATCCAATATTGTAGTGAAATGATTCTTTTTAGGGAGGGGATCATAGTTGGTGCATGGTTTGAAAAATCATGAAAAACCTCTACGATTTACCTATCATCATTAAAAAATATATATTTTAAAACTAACCAACAAAATAAAACAACATTTAAGCCTCACCCTACTCACTGTTTATGGTACACTAGGGAGAAAAGGGATCAACACCCATTGATTCTTCCAATAATTTGGGTGTGCTTCCTTTCTTGGTTCTTGGTAGTTTCCTTGAGGTGTGACATTTTTTCTTCTATAAAATATTTTATTTCATGTTTTCCCTGCTTACATTACATTACTTCTCATATAGATATAACCTAGAGGTTTGGGATAATATTGAGATGTTATTATTATTGGTTTACTTGGATTAGATTGTTTTTTGAGTCTCATTATTCCCATTTTTGATGGATTAATCAGTACTAAATCTCATTTGAGTTTGGTAGTTCTAATAATGGCCATTTTTCCACACAATATACATTCTTGAGCGTTCAAAAATATTTTTATCATTAATTTTTTGGTTTTTAATTTTTTTTTAATGAATTTTTAAATAGGTTGAAAAATCTAAGATATTATTAATTATATTTAACTAAAATAGGTGTATTCCATAAATTTAATAAAATTAATAATTATGTTTTGATTTATATATATATTTTATATTGAATTTATTGGGATTTATGAGTGTTTTTATATGATAGTGACATGTCTATAGATATTTGCTACATTAATGGATTTATATATAGGTTCCTTTTTTTGTTGAGTGGTAAGAAATGTTTTCCTTTTGTTTCTATTTGAATCTCCAGTGGTTTTTTGTGCCAATATATATCCATGTGGATATTCACTTATATTTTTTTCAAAATAATATTTCTGTATATATATTTTTTCATGTGTTTGTGGATTAAAAAAAACACACACACACAGAGATATATATATGTATATCGTATTTTATAGGATGCCTCTCAATTTAAACAGGGATTTCTAAATCATACTTTAGTTAAAAAAACAGATCCAAAATATCAATTCTAAATGATTCTCTGTAAAAGGTTCTATGAGTTCTATTGTGAATGATAAAGTACATATTCAAACGGAATTAAAATTATAAATGGTTTCAAAGTAAATTTTTTAAAAACCTTGGTTTTGACATTTGGAATGTTTTCTCTAATGATCTACAACCTAATGGAAGCCCTCATGTGTTTATGTTATTACGATGGATTAGATTTATAATTTTTATATATATATTTTTTGAGAAAAGAGAGCTATCATTAATGAGAAATATCAGCAGATGTATATATGCAAAGCCATGAATGGAAATTGTCCAGCCAGAGCTGGTTGGCCTTGAAGGGGCCTGATGCTGCCAGCTGGTGGGCCGCATTGTTTCCTTACCTTTTGGTAAAGGAGAAGGTGCAGAATAAAAAGCATTAGAGGGGCGAGAGAATTCTCTTGATGATAAGGCCAAATGACTGAAGTCCGCCATCGTTGTGGTTAATGGCATCGATCACGATGAGGCAGTCAGACTCGATGCTGATATCAACCCATCCACATTCCAATGCTAGCATCAAACTTTCCAGGATGGCATTAGCCTTAGCAACAGCTTGTTATAAAAAGTCATGGTGTGATTCATACTTTGCAGCGATTATTTTCCCCAGATGGTTTCGGGCCAGGAGACCGAGGGAGACAAGTCCATCCTTGGGGAGAGACGCGTCCACGTTGATCATAAGAATCCCTTCCAATAGGGGTTCCAATGAGGGGGACAGGAGGGGGGAACATCTCGCATTTGATGTCCATTGTGGTGTTTCCATCCCTCGATCCATGAAGTGGCTCGTTTAGTCTAGAATTTAGGAGGTTTATGCATGTGATGGAAAACAACATCGTTACGCCAGACCCAGATGATCTAGTCCAGGGTGTAGAGTGAACCTGCATTAGTCGATGAGAGAGAGAAGCAAAAGCGCATCAGGAGAGCGGGGAGATCAGAAGTCATGGCCAGTGATGCATCTGGAGTCGGGCCCCATTTATTCCAAATTTCCTTAGCTTCTGGGCAGTGAATGATAGCTTGAAGAGGGGTCTCTGGGACATTCGGGCAGAAAGGGAAAAAAACGGCATTGGACATATGTCAGTAAACGATAAGGCTCATGGTAGGAAGGGTTCACATGTATAACTGCCACCAAAAGTGGCGTATTTTTTGGGGGACGTTGAGCTTCTAAAGCGATTTTCATGGTCCTTCATTTCGTCCAATTGGGTGGTTTCCAAGAGCAATTCTATATCTGGATCTCACTGTGTATTCGCCCGACATGTCATTGCTCTAGAAGAGAAGTTTGCGTCCCGCATATGGAACCCTGGGGATGCTTAGGATAATTCTTTTGTAAGGTATATTGCGGTGGGATTTCATTATGAATTTTTTATTTTTTTTTATTTTTCTTGAAATATTTTAATATATGTCACCTATGGTTACTACTTTTCAATGGGATCCAAGACTACTTAGTGAGGGATGTGAGATCATTACTGTAATTACTAGACGTTAGATTCATAGAGTAGGCGCATTATTTTATTACATTGTAATTATCATAAGATATCAAATATCGAATGATTGTTCATTTTTGTAGAATAAGAAACACTAGATACAAACAATGGTTTAAAATCACATCATAAAATCATAAACAAAATAGTATCTTCTTTGAAAAAACTTATGTCCCTTAGAATATCCCTCTAGGTCCCTCATAATATGATTCTTTATATCCTGGGGAACAGGAAACGTATGAAAAGAGTGAGATCATATGCTTAATAAGGAAAAATAATATAGTAGAAGCTATCATAAATAATCATAAACATTTAAGGCAAGATATAAAATTGAAACATGTTCCTTTTACATTGAATATTTAGCATAATATAGAAATAATAAATAAAAAAATTCATTTAAACATTACCATAGATATTCTACTAGTCGAATAATCACAACTAATATCAATAACTAATATCATAACAAGGAAATACATAATGACATACATCGTAATCATACCCTCAAGGCCTCCTTCCAAGACCATACATAAAAATACCATGAAGGCCTCATTCCAATACACTATTTTGGATCATGAGACCTGCCAATGTATCGAGAGGCTATAACATAACCAACCACAATCTTACTAAGCCAAATTAATTTCTCATGTGAAAAAGCTGAATCATAACATAAACATTCTTATTAAAACTAGTATACGAAATATAAATACTTTAACCATTAACCATGAATGATATAAGAATATAACATTCATAGTTGAAAATATCATAAAAAATTCAATACAATATGTATGATTGTATCATAATAAACCACCCTCAATTGAGCATAAAATCTAACAAGGATGTTGACATAGATTAATACAATCTAATAAAATCATTAAAATTCTTTGATGGAAATATCATTTTTTACATTGAAATAATTTAAAATCCCCATAATTATAAAAAAAATCTAAAAAACATGTCATATTGTGTTGTATGATTCAAAATGTTAAGGCTTTATAACATCAGAAAATAGCTTCTCTCAGGGTATAAGTTAAAAAACATTATTTTCTTAATTTATTTAAAATGTCATAAAGTATATCATCTGAAAAATGATAGAGATATTCCTTTAAAAATATTTTTTAAAAAGTTAAAAATTTGTAAAAATGACTTTAAATAATTTTCAACGATATTTTGAAATAAATTTTATGAAAAATGGACATGGATGATAAGTATGTTTTAGTAAATACTCATATATAAATAACCTCAGATAATAATGATATTGTCAAATTAACCCTTACCTTGTACATTCATTTAGTCTATGGTGTTTTGATCTACTATATAATGGTTAAATCGTTTTATTAATCAATACTATTAACACATCCATATTTATGATATCATATGTGATCCTCTAATTTCATTTTGTTAATAATATTTCAGTGTTATCATTGTTTTGTGTGTTAGCTACTTCATTTTCCGATGCATGTTTTGTTGTGTAGATCATGTTTATTATGAATATGATGTCTTTTAATTAAATCCATAATGATATAAAATTTATAAAAACTATTTTTACTCATCTTATAAACATTATAATCATTCGTGTAGGGTTAGCATATTGAATGAATCTCACCACATTGTGGAGACGTTAGGCCACACATTCACATGGGAAAAGGTATCATTCCATTCATGGTTAATAAGTATGGAATTGGATGGTATATTAATTATACCGAATAGTTATCATGTCATATTCATTATTTATATCCACTATAATCATCATTATACCCATCCAAACAAATTAGTGTTGAATAAAAAATTTCACCATGACATGGAGACGGTAAACAGTACGCACGCATGCATGGTGATATTGTTATTCTTATGATGGATAAAAGGAGAAATATGATTTTACCACAACCATAATAAAATATCATAATGTATATGATACTGTATTTATATCTTTATTATGAAAACAACATAAGAGGAGGATGTGTAAGAAGAAATAAAATTGAATGGAATTGGTAAAACAATTTTCTCTTCGTTAAGCGTCTACTTTTGATTTGCACAAGAGGACTCTTTTGGATGGATTTTTTCATAAGTATGACCTCTATGATGATGTAATAGAATTTTGGTAGCATATTTTCTATTGTTTGGTCCACTCCAAAGGTCTTTAGATGTGTGAATAAATGAGAATTATTGGTTCTCTTTTATAAGGGAGGGGAGGGGTACTTTTGGAAACTCCAAAACTATTATATTATTATATATTTATTTTCGGAATAAAATATCTCAAAAGTGACTTTTTTCTAAGATAAGACTATTATGGGTCTACATCCTCTCAAATAATTACTTTTAGACAAGTCTTGCTCACAAAACTAACCTTATCATTTGTATTTAACCCTTAGTTAAACAATTTCACTCTTAATGTGTTTACTTGTTTTTTTATAATATAGGCTAATTTAGTTACTATAAAATTCATAAATATACCCAATTGGATAATTAATTACATAATTAACACTATCCTAGTAATATAGCCCAACCTGGCATTTTTTTGAATTTCATATCATTGAATAAAATATTCTTTCATTTAGTGTATCTGTTATGTCAATTGTGATACTATTCAATATTTTTATTTTTTAAAATATCAAACCATCATGATAAATTTAGACCAATACTTAAAATATATCTCTAAAATTTATATGTTTTAAATAATATTCATGCATGTCATTAATTATATTAAAATATATTTATTTTAATATTTTTAATATATTTTACTTGGTATTTCTATTAATAAAATAATATTTATTCCACTATTTTCTCATCATTAATGGTAATTATCTGATTGATAAAAAAAAGAAATAAATTATGATAATATAAATAATATTAATAAATTTTTAAAAATATTTATATTTAACCATATCACTTATTTTACCAAATATTAAAAATGATATAGATATTAATATTTGAATATGACATTTGTAACTCTTCTTTAAATAAAATATAATAAATGTTCTAATATGATAAAATTGGATTAAAAGGATCAAATTTTCAACTATTGGATTATTTTTTTGAAAAAAAACTTTTCCAATGAAATTATGACTAGTGTTATGATAATATTATATTATTATAATATTATTATTTCCTTGAAATACCCTACTTACATTTAATTGTGGTAAAAAAATCCAAAAGTTACGATTCAAAAAAAATATTTTAATATTATTATGCCACATTTTTCATATTGATTACATCAATATATGCCTTTTTTTAAATCAATTCACAGAAGCTGTAAAATTACATTTAATGCAAATCCCGTATATGTGGCTAAAAGGTTTGTAAAAGATAAGTTCAAAAGACCAATAAATTTTTATATCTAATTCTATTATAAAAAGATTAAAATGAACAATATTTTATTAATATATGTATTATTTATCTTTTGTTACTTTATAATAAATTTACATAAATATAACTATTTAAATGAAAAAATCATTTTTTATCAATAATGTAGTATTTTTCAATATTCATCAAAAATTTAAAATTTTCCTAAAAATACTAAAAATTCACCCTATATTAATTTTGAAGTTCCAAATTCAATAATGAAGTATATATTGAAAATTAAAATTTTCAAAATTTATAATTTGGTTATTACTATTCATAACCTCTTTTTAAACGACTTTTCAGATTTCTAAATACTTTTTCTCTACTATCAAGAATCTTGATAGGCTCTTAAAAATAAGACAGTTCATATTCCTGTTATATTTCTTCATAGGTGAATAAATGTGTTGGTTTTGGAATGTATTTCCGTAACAATGATACATGTAACACATCACGAACTTTAGAGAGACTTGGTTTCAATGCCAATCAGTAAGCTGCCACTCTAATTCATTCCAAATTTTTAAAATGTCTGATGTAACTGGGATTTAATTTACCCTACTTACCAAATCTTATGACACCCTTCCTTGGAGATACCTTATATAAAATTTGATATCATACTTTAAATTGCAAATCATTTATTCTTTTATCAACATAATAATTTTTCCTACTTTGAGCAATTTTGATTTGGGTTTTAGTAATCTTCAAATTTTCTGTTGTTTTCTCAACACGTTTTGGGACTATAATTTTTCATTCACCAACCTTATACCAACAAGTTGAAAATTAAATATTTTTTCCACATAATGCTTCATAGGATTTCATTTGAATACATTAATTGATCTTTTATAAAAGGAATTTTCTATTATAGGTAAATATTCATCCAAAATACATTGAAAGTCACGTGATCAAGATATAAAATTGTCTTATATGTTTGAATAGTCCTTTATAATTGTCCATCAGTTTGAGGGTGGTAGTAAGTGCTCAAATAATTCTCAGTATCTAAGGCCTTCTAAGGATTTTCCAAAACTGTGATGTATAAGGAGGATCATTATCAGAAATCACCAATAGGTGTACACCATGAAATCTTACAACTTCCCTAAAATATAGTCTTTATAAACGTTGAAGTGGTAAATATTATCTTATATAATGAAAATATGATCATTTATTAATGTGATCGACAATAACATATATCACAACATTTCTATGGGAAGTATTTGGTAGCCCCATGAAAAATTACATAATAATATCAACACATTTCCACACAGGCATACGAATAGGATGCGAGAAGTTTCTTGGATGATGTCTTCCAGCCTTATCCTATTGAAAAACCAAACATCTCGACAAATAATCATCCATATACCTCTTCAAGTTGTCCCAAAAAAGTTGTCCCTTCAATTATCTATACATCTTAGTGCCATTAGGGTTTATAGATAAATTAGAGCTATGAGAATCAACCAATAATTTTCATTTTTTCTCAGGTATAGTGGGAACACAAATCCTCTTCCCAAATTTCAAAATAGCATATTAATATACGAAGTCATTCAATCTCCAATCATTCACAACTTTAATTTTTTTTAGTACTCCATCACATCAGTCTGTTAACATTTTATCCTTTTGAGTAAAGTTTTTTTGGAAAACATTTAAAAAAGTAGTGACATTTCATCTTCCATGACAATTCTCAAATATATATTTACTATATCCTTGAACATATGATCCTTTTCAACAATTATACTTTTTGAACTCCATGTTCTTTTCTGCTCAAAGCATCCACCACCTTATTTGGATTCCTTGGGTGGTAGTGTATTGTGAAATCATAATATTTATGTAGGTCAACCCATATCCTTTGTCTTGTGTATAATATCTTTCTATGAGAAAATTTATCTCATACTCTTGTGATCGGTATATATATGATATCATTCATCGTAGAGATACTACCTCCATATCATCAAAGAAATTATTACTACTAATAACTCAAGATTATGAGTTAGGTATTTTTTTCATAGGTTTTTAATATCCTTCACGCACATGTAATAACACTATCAATTTTCATAAGAACAAAACCAAGTCCTTTTCTTGATGCAACACTATAAATCACAAACCCATCATCCTTATATAGTAAAGTCAAGATAAGAGCATTGACTAATATTCTCTAAAATTCTTAAAAAAATTATTCACACTATTTTTTCCTATGAAAATTAACCCATTTTCATATATTATCCTCTTATATCGTTCTGTTACAAATTTTTCTATATTACCAATGTTTTGGGTGTTAAATGGTTTATTTTTCTATGCATTTTTTTTGTGTAAGTAATGTTTATTTGGCATAAAATGTATTTTATTCATAAATAGAATGATATAATTTCCATAATTATTATTTTTACTCATAATAATATTTTTATAATCATTATTGAATGATTAACATGGATATTGAATCTCACCATGTTGTGGATACGGTAGGTCGTATGTACCCATGTGCGACATTATCATTCCATTGATTGTTAAACGTTGTCGAATTAAATGGTATACTAATTATAAATAATAGTTATCTTGCAAAATTAATTATTTATATCCATTGTAATCATCATTATACAAATGAAAATTATGTTAATGGAATTAAAAATTACACCACGCCATAGATATGGTAAGCTATAAATACATACACATGGTGATATTATTATTCATAAGAAGGATAAAAGGTGGAATATATTTTTCCCCTAATAATTATAAAATATAATAATTTAAATGATATTATATTTATTACATTAGTATTTAATCAACATTGTAATAGTAATTAGAATAAGGAAAGAAATTGAATGAAATTGGTAAAACAATTACCTCTTTAATGAGCATCTCATTTTTATTTTCCCAAAATGACACCATATGATAGATTTATGAAAATTTTAGGGCATATAAAATGATATGAGGGACTTTGATAGAATATGTGTGCATGGTTTTTCTAATAAAAATGGATTTAGGGTTGTGAATAAATTATAAGGACAAGTTCTCTTTAATTAGAGATAGGGGAGGGGTACATTATGAAACTAAAAAACAATTATGTTATAAAAATTTATTTTCGGTTTAATATAGCACCTAATTGACTGATTTATCTTATATTATGATTATGGGTTTAAATACTCTAAAAAATATATTTTTAGAAAATTTTATGTCTCAAAAATAACCTCATCTTTTGGATTTAACCCTTAGATAAACTGTTTAACTCTTACCGTGTTTCCTTGTATTTTTTTAATATAGGGTTAATATAGTTACTATAAAATCCCAAAATAACTCCAATTATATCATTTGTGAATTATTTACACCATACTAGTTATTTGGACAAAACCTGTGATTTTTATGAATTTTATAACATTTAATAAAAATATTATATATGTTACAGTATAATTTCTCTCTAATTTGATATTATTCAGCATTTTTATTTCTAAAAAGATAAAACCAAAATGATAACATCAAAAAAATATCAATATGTAACTGTCATTTATATGTTATCTATAATTTTTTAGGTAACTAATTTTTTCAAATTATATTTATTTTAATATTCTAAATATCATTTATTTGGTATTTCTAATAATAAAATAATTTTGTTTTTACAATTTTTTCATCTTTAATGGTAATTACATTAACTCCAAAAATTAAAAATAAATTACAAATATGTATATAATTATTTTTTCTTTCTATATAATATTTGTATTCAACCATATCATTTATATAATGTAATATTTACAAATATATATTTATTATATTTCGAATAAGACGTTTTTAACTCCTCTATAAATAAAATATATTAAATGTCATAATTTAAAGGGTTAATATTTTCGACCCATTGTTTATTTTGGTCAAAAAACATATACAATGAAATTAATACAAGTGTTAGGGTAATATTACGTTATTATATTATTATTTTTACATTTAATTATAGTAATTACCTTTAATAGTGGTAAATAAAATCTGAATTAACTATTCACTAAAAATTTTCATGATATTAGAAAAAAATCACACTGATTAAACCCATTTCTTTAATTTATTGAAATTCAATTCACATAAGCATTAAAATTTTGTTTACTGCAAATCGCGTAGATGTGGCTAGAATATGGGTAAAAGATATGTTCTAAAGTTTAATAAATTTTTATATCTAATTCTATTATAAAATGATTCCAATGAAGTATATTAGATTAATATATTTATTTTTTATCTATTTTGTCATTATAATCAATTTATAAGAAAATAATTACCTAAATGGAAAGGTCTATTTTCTGAAAATAATGTAGTATTTTTCACTTTTCATCAAAAAATGGAATTTTTCAGAAAAATACAAAAAAGTTACCCAAAGATAATTTAGATTTTCTGAGTTCATGATAAAAGAATATTTTGAAAAATTATATTTATATATTTCATTATTTAGTAAATACTATTTGTAACCACTTTTAAAACGTCTAGTTTGGTAGGTCATGGTGTGCTCGAACTCGGTATTGCATGTAGTGAGAGTAATTGAATTATTTAAAAAGAAAAATACCATGTAATATTAGGTTGTTACAATTAATACTTATTCCGGATTAGATAGACTATATATCCCATGATGTTGGATCTACCTAGTCCATATTGGAGTTCCTCCACTGTGTTTATTTTGGAGAATTTGACTGGTTATATTTATTAGAATCCACTAAAATGAAAATGGATAACTTCACCCAAGTATATCTAGGATTTTCTCATATTAATTGTATAAATTTTGTATTATTATATATTCTTTATAATTTCCTTCTCATTTAATTTTGTTAAACTTCTTAATATCCATCTTTATATTCTATTATGAAATATTCATTTCAGTTTCATTTTCTATATTATGGTCATGGTTCTATTATTTAGGTTTATTTTTAGCCTATTTATTCATTATAGTTTTATATACATTAATTTTGAATTATTTGGAATCTGTATTTAAAGAGTATTAATAAATGATTTTAAGGGAATGATTAGATAATGTGATTATGAATGATTCATTAATATGTATTTTCATTTCAAAGATGGTTTGTTTGGAAAATATATTTTTGTGTATTCATTAAATGATAAAAACTTACTTATATCTATATTTCAAATAATAAATTGTTATATATTTAAAAAAAATAAATGTGTGGAATCTTTTAGGATTTTTTATTGGTCTCTTTTATGTCAATACTATAATTATTCTAGTCAGATTATGTAAAACTATGTCTTATTTATGATTTAAAGCATCATTTTGGTATCTCTCATCGGGAGAGTTTATTTTATGTCTAGATGGTAACTAATTGGTCCTGTTGATATCATTTCAAGTTTTCTCTATGTTTTATTTTCATT
Organism: Viscum album; assembly: GCA_963277665.1. Classification (NCBI taxonomy): domain Eukaryota; kingdom Viridiplantae; phylum Streptophyta; class Magnoliopsida; order Santalales; family Viscaceae; genus Viscum; species Viscum album. The sequence continues at coordinate 1,685,520,069 of OY728146.1, forward strand.
GGTGGTTTTATTAGGCTAGATGACCATCAACGTTCCAGGGGTTTTTTTGTTCGACTGTAGTTATTTATTTTATAATTATTTTGTTATGAGTATTTATTCTATATGTTCCTAGTTCCTCTTGATTTATTAAATTAAAGTTTATAGTTTTTTATTTTTTTCATGATTTAGTGTGAAAGTCTAATGTAAGGATTGGGTATTCCAAAACATAGAGAGGAATCCCAATTTTTAGTAAATATGATTTATTGGGTGAAATCATTTGCATGAGAAATTATGTGATTCCCATAATTACTGTTGAATGACCTAGGTAATCCAAGATATCAACCTGGTGCTATTTCAGGTAGAAAAATGATATGGTTAATTATATCCTCCCTTTCTTGCATAAATTAGGCTAGAAAAACCTAATCATGTTTTTATGTTTTAATACTCTTAAATCACCAATGAAGGTAAAAAACCCACTACATGGAATATCATGAATATACGTCACCCTGAGCTATTAGAAATCCCAAATGATATCAGCGGCCAAGACTCCTTTCATAGAGGTCCTTGAAAATCTATTTGAATAATTTGTGAAAGAATCTCAAAGATACAAGGGTAAAAAGTGGGTTTACATAAAATAAAATTTTCCCCCCTATGACATAATAGGATGTGGTTTTTATAGATTGTTATATAATCATGTATATAAAAATATCAATATTTTATTAATTGAATAGTCAAATCCAAGACCATAACAATACCATAAAGATAAGGTCCATCCACTTTCCCTCAACCTCAAATAAATTTAACAACAACACTTTTATTATTAAAAAATATTAGTCAAACTATTAATTTTGTTAGGTATGATTTTTCTATAAATTTAAATATATATAAAACATTGTTTAAATAACATTTCAATGAAAGGAGATTTAATGATTCTAGTTTAAAATAATTTAACTCAACTATATATAATATAAAAATTGTTTATAATTAAGGAAATAAATTAATATTTCTTATTAACATTGTATTTAGAAAAATATATAAATATAAAAGAAAACACTATTTATTTAATTCTAATTTTTCTTATAAATATGAATGTCCCATTTTATCCAATAATACCTTAAAAAATAATTGAAAGAAATCAATATGCGATGATATGTAATATGGACTTACCTATAAGTTTCATGTATGTTCCAAGTGACTCAATAATTTTTAACTAATTTAAGGGTGAATGGAAAAAAAGATCATGGACTGTCACTATTTAATTAGGATTAATCTATATTATTCAAGTATATTTGTGGGTTTTATTTGATTATTGGGGAGTCATATCTCTATAAAAATATCTATTTCTATAAAAAAATATCCCTTAAGATAATATCTAATACGATTTTGAAATATATATGATCCATATTCATAAACAACACCTGAGATACATAATTAAAAAAAATAGGCACACCTCTCTATCACTGGTGGATGGCATAAACACAATGGTTCAAGTAATATATGTTTGGGAGAAATGTTTCCCATTTTAAATGATGTAGCAAGATGTGAACCAAAAAAATGAATTATACAACTACTTTAAGATACACAATATATGAAAAGTAAAATTGTAGTATGATGAGACAGATGACAAGAAATATTGAATTAACTAATATGTATTCATACACCCATTTCATATCACTACACAACCCCAAAATGTGTTCAATGTGTTCAATAAAATGAGAAATCAATATAGAACAAAATTGTGTTATCCAATCATAGAATAAGTGGTATTAGTGGTGCTCCCAAATATGAATCCTAAATAAAAATAAATTAGGTAAAATCCATGTTCCATCAACATGTATATAATGAAAAAGTTCAAAATTTTATTTCATATATTCCATGCTTTTTGTTTGTGACTAGATAGCATAGTCATGTGATTCCCTTTACATGGATCATGCATGAAGGATTCTTCAAACCTCCTAATAAGATCTCATGTAGGAAATTAGTATGAAGTAATAAGAAATGGAAACCACCCCAATCCAAAATAAATTCAATCTAGTGTTCATGATATAAAATATAAAAAACACAATGAATATTTTAAATCAATGAGCAATGTATAAAATGTATCTATGATTTTTTATTGGATCTCATATTAACACCCTATGATGGGAGTGTATATAACTTCAAAATTTCTTTGATCCTCACCACTAAATATGACATGATAATCTAGGGCTATCCTCTATGAGGTAAAATTCAAGTACTCGTAATTAGCATTGACATGTAGACATTTTGACCCAAATATATGAGTAGATATATTCAAGATATGTTATGGAATGAGTTTACCATCAAATGAAACAAATTTATAACATGTGATGATATATTTTATCACATTTAAAAGATAAGGAAAATGTGATTAAGTTTTTTATTATTTTTGTGATCTCCCCAAGAAATCTTCATGTATATTAATTAAAGGCATTGAGCAGATCCCAAGTGTTCAACCAATACACCATCATGTGGCTACACATGAGAAAATTTATATGACAAAATATTTAGATATAATAGAACATAAATAAGGATTTGTAATTATGTGGAAGTTATAAATAATATCCTAAGACGGTATTGAAATAAGTAATGTTAAAATTCACATGAACCAATAAGGTATTGTAGTCAATAATGTTAATTTATGTATATAAAATTCTAATATAATTAATTAAAATAATAATATTTAATGTAAATGAAAAAGATAAATAAATACATATGTAACAAAATCATATAATACCACACCAATTACTACCTAGTGGAGAATAATAATTATACATGTCATTTTAAATTTTAATAAAAAACATTAATTAACTCAATGCCTTAATTTTATAATACTAACTCAGCCTCAATATTTTTCCTCGTTAACTATATATTAATATGAATTAATGAAATGGAAGACCTACCAATTTAATTTAAATATAGTTTTTAGGTCCCCAGGGTTTTGGAGGGATAACAAAAAAAAATTATAACTTTATAGAAATTAAATGTATTGGGATAAATCCAATAACACTACAATTGATGAATGGAAAATGAGGAACCAAAAATATGTTCATATGATCTATTAAATTATAATATATGTCTATAGTTTTTGGTTAACAAAGAATAAATGATGTTTTGAAAATTCCATGTATTGTAGATTGTGGGATGTAAATATTATACCTACTACCATCCTTAAAATGAAGGAAATATTATTAATAGTATGTAATTTCCTTTCCAATAATATCATATATAGAAAATCAATGATACAATAATCATGAATGAATAAGGATCTCGTTAGAGGGCATGAGAAAAGATGTAGATCTTGATAAATAGTGAAATGATATTAAATGTGTGTGGAATAGATAGCCCCAAATTTTTTAGATATTGAATTATTATTTTGAAATAAAAAACAACCATTTTAAAAATAATTTTATTCTATAATCATTTCGATTATATGTTACAACTCAAATGGGCACCCAACTGTTCATACGAAACCACTTCACTTGCGGGTTCAATCACTTTATAAGAAATAAGATAACAAATTATAAAAATAAATGGAGAACTAACTCGATAGGGTCAATATTTTTATATTAACTAATTCTGGAGCATATATAATAATAACATAACTTTATAAATTCTATGAAATATATTTTCACACGTGATACACATTTTCATTTATCAGTTTGGTTCTGACTACTATATATAGACTAATTAAAACAGAAGGTAGTTCATTTTTCTAGGATTGAAAAAATTTATTTTCACTTAGTCGGAATCCATTCTATTTAATATCATATATGTATTGTCTATGTGTATATAAGGTTTAATATTATCTTAAATGATTCTATTATATATATTGATCATGCTTATGTAAATTTTTATGCATTTTAATTTTCATTTATATTTAATTTAATATTTTTGGATAAAAATATAGTAGATCCCATTATTTGGTATATACATTTTCACTCATATATATGAATAAATAATGATTTATTTTCCGTTCAATTAAGCATGATTCTTAAAATTTCATTAAATGAAGGAATTGTCTCAAAAAATTTATTAATACCCTTATTGGTAGTTGAAATAGATTATCAAAGGGTTGGTTTTCATGATTCATGTGATGATGTAATTGGGGTTTGAAAAAATAATCGGATGATTCATTAATAATACCATGACCCATTATTCTAGAAAAATTTCAAACCATTCATAAATTGAGATCAGCAAAAAATATATTAATGGAAAAAATTTGGGAAAGAAATCATAAAAAACTAATCAAATTTACACCATAAAAAATACATTCAATGAAGTTTCCAGTTTTAAAAATAACTTCTTAATAAATATATTATCTAATGAAGTTTTGAATATTTTTAATTCCATTCTGATATAGTAATATCCTTATATATCCAATAATATTAAAATATTTAATAAATGATTCATCATTTCTCATTAATTTTGACAAATTTTTTGGATGGGATATGTTTTTCTAGTAGAACCACATCACGTGGGTGGTTGAATTGAATTACATATAAATTTATAAATTAATTTAACTTCTAAAAATGTTTTTTTAGAAAAAAATATATTCTAATGTTTCAATGTAATAAACAAATATAATTATAGTGGAGAATAATTTTCGTGGAATACAAACACTATTTATAAAAAAAAATTCTAATAGAATGAATATAAAAAATTAATGTATAATGATGTTATGAGGTTCTATAAAAAAAATTAAACTCTTCATGTTTGATTCAATGACATAGGTGGATCAATTTTAAGATTACAATTCAACGTGTTTTAAAAAAATAAATATTTTATAAATAGATAAGAAGATCAAGTTCTTACCAAAAAAATTTTTTGAAAATGGTTAGTATTATGCATTATAAACCAAATTCTACAATTATTATATTCTTATATTTAATTCCCTATCCTTAGAAATTATATAATCAAAAGTATTTATAAAAAATAAAAAATGATCTTTTAAAATGAAACCTCAGAAGGACTAAATTTTTTATCATAATGAAAATTAAAACTAATTTATTATATCGATTTCATAGTTAGTGAACATCAAAATGATAGAGTTTTTCTTAAATGAATTGGAAAAATATTTATATAATAATGATAAAACAAAATTTTAACTCAATATTTGTGTTCTTTGGGATTAGAAAAAATTACTGAATCCAATGCTTCAACATTTTCTGTTTAAATAATGTGTCAGGTTATTCACTAATATTCAAAAGTAAATTTATTATATTTCTATAATTTAGATAATTTATTAATTATATAATTCAAAGGATAGTATTACACAGAAATATAATTAAAAAACATTAAGTATAGGTAAAATAACAAGAGTATTAAGACATAACAAAACAATGATATGAAAGATGTCACATAGCAAAATGACTAAACTAATTCCACCATTTTGGTATTAAAAAAATAAAAATTTCTGAATAAAATTAAATAAAAATAATGTAATAACTCTTTGTTCATATATGAAACTCGAACTACTTATCCTTAGAATATGAGGGATAAAATATGGAAAAATTACATACCATTATATAATAACATTCCACAAGATAACTTTACATACAAAATAAAAGAAAACTTATCCCATTTTTAGAACATATATGAAATCTCCCATTATGTAGTTTTAAATTTTATTTAAAAAGAATAAAAATTAATGATATGTAATTCTGAAATAGAAAAAATATTCAATTGATTCATCTAAAAGCATAATGTAAATGTTAATTTATTATTTTTGATGAGATTTTTCTTTCTATTATTCAATATTTTTCAATATTTTCTACTAATTTCATATTATATATCGATGTCTAATAAATTAATTATATAAACATTTATTATTAGTTTTAATTTAGTGGATATCAATATCCAATTCAATTATCTACTCTACCATCATTATTATATTAGTGATTTGGATATAAAATTAATCATTAATCTTCCCTATGTGAGACTTAATTTGAACGTTTTTTCCTGAATATTTTTATGGGTTAATATATATTTAAAATTTACACTTTTATCATTAATGATACATAATCTAGTATTTATTTGATGAGAAATATAAACATCTTAATGAATATTCATAATTTTTTTGTAAGATGAATGGTATGTTTCTAAACAAGATCTATCTTATACTGAATTAATCATCTCATTCATGTTTTGAATACTTTTCCTTTATAAATTTTTCAATACTCACTTATAACTATAATTAAAATCCTCATCTATTATTACCATTTTCTAGAATGTATTTAAAATGAGATAACTTTTCTGAGATGGTATTTTCAATTTTATTAATAGTACATGATTGATCTTCTTCTTCTTTCTCTTTCTTATTTTAAAAAAATTTCATACAATAGTCCATCTTCAAAAAATTATTATTCTTGAGGATCATTCAAATTTGACATATGTGTAAATTTTGGATCATCATATGCATAATAATTTATCAATGATTTTTTTCAAGATAACTATTCATATAATGATGATATAAATGGTGATAAATTCATAAAGAATGGTGATACTAAAAACACATGAAGAGTGTATTGATTTTTTATAATTTTTTTACTAGTAAATTTATTATTTATTCCATGTCCTTAATTTAAATGGGGGTTAGTGAAAGGTATTCCAAATATAGATTCACGTCAACTGGTATTACTCTACTCTTACCTTTTTCCATATGAATATTTGAATGTTATGTCATCCTTAATATAAATTATTTCACTTCAAGAATAAAATCCTTGATATTCAATACTATTGTAATTGAACAATGATTATTTTTTTGTAAATATTCTATTTTACATTTTTTATCAGGTCCTTTTCATTTTCTTTGGTCCAGCTAAAATTTGATCCATTCATATCATTTTTTCCATTTTATAATTGATCTCATATTTCATATCTAATCGTTTTCTTAATTTCGGATATTAAACCTCATTATATTTTCTTTAATAATTTGTAAACAGTTTCTTTGTTTAGTTTCATTGACCCCATGGATAGATGCTTAATCTTCTCCTACTTCTTCATCTTCTCAACAGACATAGTATTTTGAATCATAATCTAATATATTTGTCTTATTTTTCAGATCCTTAAAATTTATTCTTATAAAAAAAACATATTCTCCAAAAAAAATAAACTATATTTAATCTCAAAAGGGTTACGTCATGGATGTTATTTTCATTTTCTCTTTAAATAGTTCAAAAATTTATTTATTCCAACATACTCTAATGAAATTTTGAAAATTCAAATGAAAATATTGAATATGGAAACATTTTTCTTATCACATTTTTCTTATTAAAATATAAAAATCTTAAATTTTCAATACATATTTTTCTACCCTCTACAAAAGTAATAAACCTTAAAATTATTGGAACATAATCCAATATTATAGTTATATATTATCTATTTCCTTAAATTTACCAAAAATCCTAAATACGTTATTTTCTACTATTTCAATAATAAGGACTCTAGAAAATGGTATATTTTTATATTATATGAAAAATAATTCCCCTATAAATAGTAGACCGAGAAACTTTGAAAACAGCATCAATGAAATTATAAACTCCCGTCGATAAATAGTAAAATCATCATTCCATTCTGTATTTTCATTCGAAAAGGATGATGTAGATTGAATTATTGAACCATTAAGATATTGATCATATATAAATTCTTACATAGTTGTGGGAATTATTCATATCCCTAAAATTGAATAACTTTTTACAGGAATGTCATGATTCATTGACTAGTTTATATAATTAAATATTCTATAAAAATTAAATTTATTATATATTTCTATTAGTGAGGTTAAAATTGAGGCACTATAATGATTCAAAACATTAAAAATAATTCAATTATTATATAATATATTGTTTACAATTTCCGAAAAAAACAAAGAGAGATACAATACTAAGGTCTTGAAATATTCATGAATATGAAGGATACAATCCACAACAATTTTTCCCAATGTCAACGAATGGAAAAAAATGATTCCATCCAAAACTAAATTATTAAATATCAATATAAATTATTTTCTTCAATTCATAAAATATGTCGATTACTATTGAGAATAAAATTGTGAACAGAAACACATAATGTCACAATATTATTAACAACATAGGTCATTTTAAAGTATAGGTATAAATAAATAAATTTATTATTCTAGATTTTATGTATTGATATATCGATACAATAAGATTCATTAAAAGTTTAGAGTTCCAGAATATGTATTGAATAATTTTTTTTCTTCAATTTTCATATCTTTATGGAGATTATCATATATACTTGATGAGATTTTATAGTATGATATAATAAATATACTCATCCTTTCTTGATGACTTACCCATACCAATCACCTTTAATTATTAATCCAACCATATACTTCTAGGATTTTAATCTTATATTTTTTATTAATATTGAGAATATTATAACATAGAGCTTTCTTATTCTAATTTATATCTTTAATTTTATTATTTTAATCGCATGTATCCCATCTAAGAAGTGTTTTTCCAATATGAACTATTCCATTTATCAAGAAATAAACATTTTTTTTATAAAAATATACAATTGTCTAAAATTATTTAAGAAATAAGACCATAAGAACTCACTTTTGTCTAACTCTTTTATAATGAATGACATATTCCTCTTTAAACTCATATGCTCTAAATGATTCAAATGATTGATCCTCAAATAATAATTAATTATATTTCTAATAACTATAACTCATTCATTTAATATACTTGAATTAACATATTAAAATAATATAATTGTATTAAAAATTTACCTTTTTGGATGATGTATATATCATTCCATTTAGAGACTCGTATAATTAATAATGTCAAGATGTTTATTGATGTACATCCTCCCCAAACTAAAATTACTAATATAGTTGTTAAGAATTTAAAATACATATTTTATTTTTCCAACATCACCCTAAATTTCCATAGGTAATGAAATAAAATTATATTTATCCTTAATCCCATAAGTTAATAATGAAAAACTTTTAATACCTTTAGCACTTTCCTCAATATCATGAAAAAAAAAATTCATCAAAATTTTATATTAAATCTAAACAATGGTCATGTACTATTCAATTTCAAAATGTGATTATGTATCATATATATCAAACAAATAATTATATGGATTAAAAATATGTTTTATATTGATTCATTATTATCCATACCCATAAAACATGATTTATTTTGATGAATTATTATATAGAATTGATCAATATTTCATATATCATTATATTGCAAAATAATATTAAATAATAAATCATAAAATTCTCACCATTTATGTATAGAAATTAGATATTTCATCCATATATTCATAAAATATCCATTATAATCCTAACCTTTCCTTATTAACCTTATATTATCCAAATTAATGTGTCCTTGGTTATTACATTCAGAAAAAATATCTTTAGTAGAATCCTAACTTTTATCCCTTCTTCAGAACCAATTATATATCTCAATATCCAATCCAGTTTATTATAATTCAAGAAATTATTATTCTTAAAAAATATTCATATATGTTGAAATAACTTATACAATCCTGCATTACATATAACTACATTAGATAAAATTGATTATTTCTTATGTTCCATTAAATAAGTACCCTCTATTGTGGTACCTTTTGAATTTCTTTATGAATTTTCAACACCATTAATCAATTTATATATATCAATTTATCTATTAAATCTAATTTTAATTACATTAATTTACCCACATGATCAATAATTTTTACTTTTTTAGTATACATCACATAATCAATTGTTATACTATTTGATTCCTATTACTTTGGAAGTATGTAAATATTTTTTTTATTAAAACAATTTATAGCAATGTCATTAAAAAGACCCATAAAATTTTTATATAAATATTTCACCTTATTAAATTAATTTTCAATACATAAAATTATCATACACTATATAATAGTAGATGTTTAGTCTATTTGGAATGTTGGATACATAGGTTGTTTTTCAAAAAAAAAATCTATATAATATCCTAATAAGTTCTTGAGATCAAGTTTCCTTATTAAGAATAACATTATTAAAACATTCATGCATAACCTATGGAAGTAAAACATAATAAATGGTGATCTCAGAATCTTTATATAAGTAAACAAGGGATAAATCAATTGTAATCAATAATATTTTGATCATAAGGGAAAATTAATAGAATCTATTGTTTGTTCTGAACATAAAATTTTCATAATAAGAAAAGAAAAGATCATAAGCATCGATACATCAATCTATATAAAAAATAATGATCAATAAGTGGTTGAAGAAATTAATCTTCATTCAGGATTTGTAACATAGAATAATAGAATTTTAAGCATAGTAAATCATAATCTTGTGTACAATGAAATTTTTACATATATACATGGATAATCTATTGAGATAAGATAAAATTAAATCATACTATTGTTTCAAAATTTGAACAAAGATATTAAAAATCATTCCCATGTACTTGCTATTATAGTTAGAATGTAGTCATATTGACACCAAAAAAATTGAACAATTTTATTCACAATCATTTTCGTGCATCATATTGTGAGAATAGATTGAATTAAAAAGTACTATAAAATTGAAATACAGAAATTGAAATCATGGCCATTGTTATCCTCCTTATCATCTCATGTGATATCAATATTAAATTACCTAATTCATTAGAAGGATATAATAGTCCCAATAGTCTGATAATCATAATATATTCTTAAGAATGACACAATATCATAAAACTTTCATAATATCATCAGACCATAACCCATGGAAAATAAATGTGTTCCATCTATATCTAGTCATCATAAACATAAACCATGATGATAATGAATAATTATGGGTTGATGTAATCTTATATCCATTTAAATATATGTAAAACAAAAGCATATAATAATAGATACAAAATTCCATTAAAATATAAGTGGGAACTTTTCGTGAGAAAAATATCCTTATAGTTTTTAAATCACTTATTTAAAGTAAAATTACTTCAGAAATATTAATTAAAAAAATTTGTTTAAAAATAAACATGTTGAATTATATGTGAATAATCAAAATATTTATTAGCCGTAATAGAAAAAAATTATATTTATGTTATAATAATTAGAGTAATTATTTTTTTCACACATTTGATAAGAAGCCCCACATTAGAGAAGAGAGAATTAAATTATTTCCCTAATTTTTTGTTAAAATAAAAACATAGGTAAAAATAACTACAAAAAGTCACTTAGTAATATTAAATAAATAATAAAATATATTATAAAGTATGGACATAGAAGAAAATTGTTTTCTAATTGAGAGTGGATAAATATGCCTGAATTTTCCAAATAATATTTAATGAACCATTGTGAGTACAAAATAGATGAAAATGATTCAGACATAAAAATTTAAAAAATATCCATTGGACAAAATAATTAATATTGTTATAAGAAAATGGGAATTGAATTTCATCAACATAAGTTCAATCATAAACATTTCTGATTAAAATTGGGTTGAGTCATAAATCCCTTACCCCAAGTCTCATCTTTCTTTGAATAAATTAAAATACCATATATAATAAATATATATATATATATTATAAATATATTAAAAATCCATATTAAAGAATAATTTACTATGTATCACGACATTAGTTATTCTTAATTATCCTTTTTGGCAGTTCCTCCTTAAATGGATATTCGGGTGAAAACTGGTATGGTTTCCCTGAACATTTTTGTTTGATTGTTCATGTTCTTTCACATTGAGCATGGATTCATCATATATAAACTACCAATAATTACATAATTATCATATTTATTAATTATATAATTTTTTAGAATATTTAATATAAAGATGTGATGAAAAATAACTTACTTCACTTTATAGTGATGGTAGTATTTATGTACAGATGAGCTATGTTTCCACTTTTGTATAGCTAAAAAGAATGATAGTTAGATAAAAAAATCCTTAAAAATTAATTATTATATCATATATATCAAAAATATCACTAACCTTATCCTTTTTATTATCCATGAAAAGAAAAAATGAAAAACTAATCACATCACATTGTAGAGGTGGTTGTCCACTCAAACACACGAGGGATATATTAATTTCACCATTGATATAAAATAAAGAGGATAAAGTTGGTTTCATAATCCTAAAAACATTATTTTATATTTAGGATATTGAATTTATTATTTTATTATGAATAACAAAGATTTATTTTAGGTATAAGAAGCGAAAAATTAAAAGATGTTGGGTAGGATGGTTACCTCTTATTCAGTAAACTTAAATTAGATCAATTAATAAGCACCGTTATAATGGAATTATGAAAATTAAATCACATGTAATTCATTATTATGGATGTCTATAAGAAGATTATATAGGTTTTAGTTAGTCTAGGTGGATCAATGTAAGGTTATGAAGATATTGGAGGGGTTTCCTTTTATGAATGATGGTAAGGGAACTATTGTAATTTTTCAAAACATTTAAATATTATAAATTCAGATTCACAGATAATGGGTTCTAAATTGAATTAACTCAAAATTAATGATGGTATATTATTTAAAAAACACATAAAATAATATTAATATATTTTTTCATAAAATTTCAATGAAAATCACTTTTTAACACCCTTTAACCCATTTTATCCTTGACTGTAGAAATTTATTATAAATCATTAAGGGTTATAAACATAAATGTATAAAATGGGGAAAATGGTAAATTTTAGAAATTGTAGAAAATATCACTTCTCCATTAAGAAATTTAGATATTTTTATGTTTTTTAAACATTAAATAATATATTAATATATATAAAAAATCATTTTATTTATTTTAAGAACGATTACAATATTTAGACTTTAAAGAATGAAGATAACTAAAAAATAGAAAAAACATTTTAAAAAAATATATGTTTTAATTAAACATAAAATTCAATTGAAACCATAATTCATCAAAAGATATTAATTTTAATGATTTAAAATGAAATATATAATGTCCCATAGTTTGGAATGTTTCAAAAACACCAAAGGAAATTGATGTTTCTTTTAGTAGATAGATCTAATCTTGGGAAAATATTCTGAGTAGCATTATGATAGGTTTAATGCTATAAAGTTTTGTTTGTTGATGGCTATTAAGGCCATATAGGTTTCATTGGGGCTCAGATGAATTCCAATATAATATGTCTTTGAAAACATTATTTTATGAGAGATATTCTTGAGCATACGGTTGGTGCACAATTAGTTCTAATCGTGATATTGGTGTAAAATTTGTTTAACCATTCACTACAACCACATAGTGTATGAGTGATTTCCGAAATTTAATATGCATGATTTGGAAATTTTTATTAATTCATTTGAGGAAACCATGAGACTAGGGGAAGGTTCATTATATAGTGGAAGCTCATGGTTAGTGCACGATGTCCTAACCATGTGGCCTAACTATTCACCACCTTATATGGGGGGAAATTACCATTTTCCCCAATATGGACTTAAATGGGGTTTTAACCCATTTTATATCCTATTCAAACATGTATATCCTCATTATGTATATATTTATCCAACTCTTACTTTGGTGTAATTTCCATTATCTATTGGTTGAATAGAATGCAATTAGTTTTTTAGAAGCATAAAGGTGAGTTAAAATATCCTCTTGGTTCCTTTTAATATTTTCATTAAACTCTTAAATGATACTTTTGTTATACCTAATATACCATATTTTTATGTATTTCATTTGACTTTTCCAATATATAACACATTACAACTTGAATAAAATCCTGATTATGGGTATGTGACGCTTTCTATGAATGTGGTAAATGGTCTATAATCTATCCCTTAAACTATCATCATTTTATAAAATGTTATCATTATTAATTTCAATAGACACACTATGTGACACTCCTAAAATTCATAACTCTTAAATTTAATTTCCTATAATATTATCTATTTCCCTTATGAGTCCCATTAGTATTGATACAATATGAGTCCTAAATGAGAAACACCCCATTGGTGTTTCTCATATGAAATATTGATAATGAATGTGAGTAATTATCCAAAAAATAGTTATATGTTTTTGGACTAACATTAAAAAAGTAATCATTAAATTAATAGACTAAATTTCTCATGAGACTGTATTCTTACTTTTCTATTATTAATTTATAATGTATTCTTGAAAATGACAATGGATTTTAGTAGAATGTAAGGCTCACATAAATAAGTTTTAGTTATTGAAATTTTTTCCATGAATACAAATACCCTATAAGGTATGTTTGAATAATTATTGGTAAGTAATGATTAAATGAACATAATAAATGGTATGTATTTTTGACACACACTCTTGAACGTTATTAATTAAAATTAAAGTGATTAATGGAGTAAGCATAATGAGTTATAATGAATTGCTAAATGAAATAACTATTCTCATGTAATTTCATACAACTTGAAGTGAATTGATAAATTAAATGAATCATGATTATTGGTTAATTGTAATGTATACATACTTCAACCATTTTTATAACTAGGAAGTGTATTGATTAAATGAATAGTTTAGTGATTGATTATTTTTTTGGACTTTTTCATGGTCCATGTTTAATTATTTAATTTATTGAAACACTGTAATTTATTATTCATTGATCGATGATCAAATTCCCAAGCAGGAATTCCATAGATGAGTTTCTAGGGAAATAGAAATTTTAAATCATTGAGTGATACTCATATTCCAAAGTAGTAATTCTTTATAGGGTCTCCTAGGAAAAATGAAATTATAAATTCTTGAATGATACACATGTTTACATATATATATTCTTTGTACAATCTCATAAGGAAAAAGAAATTATAAATCCTTGTGAAATTCTCATATTCCAAAGTATTAATTCATTGGTCAAGAATTTAGGGAAAAGGAAATTATAAATCCTTTAGCTGTATTCAGATTCACGAGATGGAATGGGTTGTATGGGATCACTGATTAAATGTGTATTTAGTAAGACTTGAATGATAACTATATTATAATGGGGGATCTACATGGGAATGATCAAATGTTAAATAAATCTATATTTTTCTTGAATGAAATCTGGATTAATCCTGATTGTAAAATCATAATTATTTTTTCACCTTGTAGGGCCTTATATGCTTACTGTTATATCTGGATTATTGGTTACAACAAGGGACCAACATGACTAGTGTTATACATGGAAATATGAGCTTATAGTCGTGGGACATATCATTTACATCATTATATTTTGTTCAGACACATTCCATCTTTGGTTGAAGATGGTATATTTGATCAGGAATTCCAAAAAGAACCTGAGAAGACATTAATTACTTGATTTTTCATTTCCTTACATGGAATAATTTCACACTACATATTTTATATTCACATAATGGATATGAATTACACCATTAGTGTTGGCATACACATTTTTAATCAGATGTTATTTCAACATTTGTTTGGTTCTTGGACATATCTCATGCATGAAGGTATAGATAATGGAATGGACTATGTATTAGATAATTTTCCTATGTACTACAATGAAGTACATGAGAAGAGGACATAGAATGTTATATTGTTTATTTTATAGTTTATCTACATTAGTTTTTATTAATTTTACATATAATATATTGTATTGTATTCATGATTCACATCTTTTAGACCAAATTATCATCATCATTAACATTGTTATATGACCCCAGTTATGTTTTTTAACTATATATTATTATTTAGAGGATTTAAGTCTTCTGATTTTTATTAATTTTTTCTTCCACTATTTTT
Source organism: Viscum album (assembly GCA_963277665.1). NCBI lineage: Eukaryota > Viridiplantae > Streptophyta > Magnoliopsida > Santalales > Viscaceae > Viscum > Viscum album. The sequence goes on from OY728146.1 coordinate 1,685,535,784, forward strand.
ATTATTGACCAATAGTGTATAGTGTCCCCACTATACCTTATTTATACAGTTTATTCTAGTCATGTATCTCTATCATACATCGAGGTTTTATTGAGGCCATGTAGAGAACCATCTCAGGGAACCATTTTAGTGTCACTTGACTTGAGATACTAAAATTGATATCAAATATTTTATTTTTTTGTCTTAATTTTTGGGATTTTATACAAAAAAATAAGAACATATTTATTCTTTTTTAATACCTCATGTTTGGGTTCTTTCTACCCATGTTTGAAGAAAATATCATGTTTCTAGGGATTTGGTTATTCATGCTATTTTTATTATAGTGGATTACTATTTCACCTTGATTGATTGATTTACTTTTCCAATACTTATACTTTTATGGGATTTGTAGTATTTTATGCAGAACCCGATATGGAAGCGATGCATTGTTTATTCAGTATAATAGGATATTTTCAAATTTTGTGTCATTTAAAGGCCTTTCCATGTTTATATCATTTCCTTGATTTCCTATCTTAGGTTATTTTCCTGTAATAACATATTTGAAAAACAAAAAAAAATCATGTAGGGGAAATGGGAAAATTAACTGTCTTTTAATGATTAAGAATCAATCACAAATGAGTTTTATCATATAGCATGATGGTTTCCCATAATTAATAAATTATTATTGGTTGGATCCATTCACCATTGGAATCAAGGGATGATTCTATAGTGGTTATGATTAAATTTGTTCAAATAAAAAATTTTATTCACAATGGGTCTTTATAAATTGGGAAGTCTAACCTATATAATCGAACCACTATATATGAACATCTTATATTCTGAGACTAAATTTTTAATCCTTATTGGAGTCAAATGAATTAAAATTTTGTCTTATAATTAATATGAACTTATAACATCGGATTGGTAATTCATCAAAATAAACAACTTTTTAAATAAAATTTTTCTAAAAGTTGACTCATAATGTGTTTTGATTGCTTATGGATCATAGATGTGACTCATACCATGTATGTCAGTCATAGTGTTTTGTGACTATTAGATTAACTATAATCAACTCACATAAGCTTGTATTAAAATAATATTCTTATATGATCAACACACAAAGGGTGTAATGAATCATTTGTAAATCAAATAATATTTGTTTGAATTTAAATGGATCAACGATGGAATTATAATACCCTCACATGATGAATTTATCTGTAACTAATTTATTACCTATCCCCATGGGGTGTTAATCATGATATATGGGATAGTCATTAAATGTGTCAGTGGGCAATTATACCAAAAACATATAAATGTATGATGGTATCTTACAAAACTGATCCCCTTTGAAATAAAAAAATTCCAACAATATTCTTTTGATCTTTAATGATATGAGGCTATGTTTATTTAAAATTATAGTTAAAACCTAAATAATATTATTCCATATTGATTGGAATTAAAATTTTATTTAATTTAGCCCATTTATTCTATTTATTATTTTAAAAAATTATTTAAAATAAAAATATGACATGATTTTCCCAATGTTGCATGAAATCGGGTATATAAATTATCATGTATGGTTTTAAAATTATTTCATTATCACAAGTAATTTTTGTTGTGTGTATCAGATCTATTTTAATTCATTATTTATGTAAATAAATGAAAATGGATTAAAATTAAAACCCTTTTGGTAGGCTGGTAAGAAAGAAACATCATGTAAGGGCCAATTCTAATTTCTTCTTTTATAGTTTCCCTCAACGGGTACATGAGAATCTCCCATTGATTTTCATTAAAGTGGATAAAATGATAGGCAGTAGAGCCTGGAAACTATTTAAAACTTAGTTTTTTTAATATTCGGCAACCCATTCTAAAACAAGAATTTTCCAATTATGGATGCTCCCACAAAGGTATAATCATTATCAATTTTTATGAAATGTTTTAGACATGATGTTTCATTAGGGTGTTGGTCATCCTGAGAAGATTCTTAGTGATGGAACAACAACCTCTATTAGATGGGTGTAAATTTTCTAAGATTAGAATTTTAATAGATTTTATCACTGTTGAATTATCTAGTTCAATGGGATAGATATTCCTCAACCATCATCTACCAAAATTATAGTCATTTGAACTTTTTTCTTTTCTGATAGTGTGTGAATGAAGGTTCATCATCCTAATAATAGTCATATGTATAACATGACTCTATGTTGATCCATTCTTATTCTATCACATGATAGCAAATTATAGCACATGATAGGTTGTTTTGTTCTAGTTATCGCATGAATTGTTACATGCAGTGCCTCTTGAGTAAGAAATTCATGCATTAGGCCACATAATTTTTTGTCAACAAGGTTTTATAATTCCCTAAACAATTTTATTTCAAGACTACATGGGGAAATGGCCATGATTTAAACTAGGGTGTTTTTATGGGATATCATAGGAGAAGGGTTATTTTTGTGTGATATATTGTAAAGAGATATGTAGCTATGGTGTGTCATCAAATAGAAGATTTATTCCAGTTCTAATGATAACGTTGTAAAAGGATTAGGTGTGATAACACTACTAATATATATTAGTTTTGGATTTTATATTTGATAATTTTCATTTGTGTTAGCAAGGATCAATATGTGAATCATGCATGTGTATATGAGAGAAATTATTCTAGCATGATGATAATCATCTGGTTCTTATCTTGTTGTGTTAGTCCTTTGAATAAGATCATTGGATATGTAGATGAACTTTGTGAATTGGTGATAGAGCATTATCCATGGGATCAGTTCCCATTTTATGTAAAATGGCCCATAGGACCCATATACGTTGGGGAGAACAATTATGGTTATTGAACGTGTTACTATGGAAGTAGAGGGATCATTACCATTATAGACCAATTAGAAATGGTAAAACCCCTTATAGAAGATAAAAAGTGTTTGGATTCTATCACCCTTTTCATGGTTATGGTGTCGATTTTTTTAAGCACTAGTGTGTATTTAAAATTCTTGTGGATACTAAATTTAGGATTGTAATGAATATGAGATCCATGAGTTCGGCAGGTCGGTAGTACATAGGTTCTTACATGTCATCATGATGAGGTGGTGTTTGGTTGAGTACACAAAAATTAAATAATTCTAGGAGTTAGGGTTGAATATCAGTGTATTTTAATGAATGGTCATGGATACATTATGATATGTGTCAATTTTATCATTCCCAGAAATAAAATTTCTACTATTAAGCTAGAAAACTTTTAAATAGTTCAGTCTTGAGTAGAGTTACTAACACTTCTATAATAAATTTTGAAGGTGAGTCAAGACCACCATATATGAATCATTATAAATAAAATTGGTACATCTCAGGGAATGTATAACTTTTTTTATAGTTCATGTCTTGTGGGAGATACACATTTTTATCTATTGAATATTCATAGAATGGAATGATATTCCAATTTTTGGACATGGAACGGGTATTGTGTAACATCTTCACATACTCCTAGTTTAGTGGATATCGTCAACAATATCATTAAATCATCTTGAGTATGATGAGAAATATTCTACTATATTATAATATAAATATTTAAAACCAATTCCCTATTAGTTCGAAGGATGTACTCTTTCTGTGTTGTGCTCGTTGAACTATGCAAAGAAAAACAGTATGGTTTCGATTCCCACAGTCTTATTTTAAAGTATTACCCTCACATGTGTGTTGGAATGGTATTTTGATGACCATTCATGATTTTGACTAATTTTATATAGATCAGTGTATATATAGTGTACTCAACAAATACTAGACATTGGAATAAAAGATGTCCAAAATTATTTTGGTTGTTTTATACTTAACAATGATCATGTACCAAAATCACTATATTCAAAACTGTATTAAATTGTATAAATCATAAATTTTGGACTATAAGCTTCCTTGAATGAGATAATTGGAATTCATTGGTCATTACTAAGGTTATCCTGAAATTATAGTCATACTATGTTGATGGTTATCTTTTATGACACTTGGATACTGGATCTATAATTTTATAATGATTTTGTTCCATTATGAAACCGATTTTGAACAAGGAATGTGTTGGTAAGAGTAGAATACTCAAGAGGGGGTTGAATTGTGTATTTATAAAATTTCAACTTAGAAATTATTCTTAAAAGGGTTTCTAATAAATTTAAAAACAGCCCAGTTAATCAATGTAATACAGTTATGAAAGTTTGACTGTTTATATAAGTTCTCATAATATTGATTAATTCATAGTAATATTAATATCAGTTATTAATTTTACTTTTAAAGCTATTCTAATAAATCAAACAATTAGAACTTCTTTCAAAGATTAATTATCATAGTAATGTTAGTGATTTTGGAATTATACTGTGAAATAGAGAAAACTAATTTAAACAACACAACAGATATAAAACAAGTGGTTCAATCTCAAGACAAGTCATAATCTAGTCCACTTGGTGATCACCTACCACCAAGTACTTTATATTAATAAACTTGATCTACACCCTGAATCGATGTAAAAATAGTACACGGGACTGTCCAGGTCACACTACCTCTTCCACAATTCTTCATGGGTATGAACTGGTAGGTCAAACGGGAACTCTTCCACACATAGCTGTGGGAATACACACGTGTAAAAATATGTGTGTGAAAGGGAATCTTGTATCCTTCAGTTTAATGTAGGAGACAATGTGTGATTTTATACAGACACACAAAGTGCACAAAAGATAAAAATAATACACAACCGAGCAATGATGATGAGATAAGGTTAGAAGTTCTTTGAGTGTTTGTCTATGCAACTATAGACTTCTAGGAGGAAGAAGATGCAGGAATCAAGTCCTCCTACAAAAAACCGAGTATCACAAGTCAGCTAGATTTATCTCATGTTCTTCATGGTGTTGATAGTGAGAAAATTTTCTCGACCCTAGGATTCGAGCATGCTTTATTTTTTCTTCATAAGTGTCATGTTTTATGTGTCAGTTATTCTTTCAGGAATGCTTGTTCTTCTTCGTTATCGTGCACACAGTTGTTTTTTATCATCTCTTTTTTTGATTATGTCCACATTGTACTTTTTATTCTTGGAGTTCTTGTGTTGGAGCCGACAAGATGCTTTTATTTGGCACCTCATTCCTCATACTGTCAGGTGAAAAGTCTACAAAAAAATATATATATTTCATTGTATTAAAAAGATTTATATATGACCGTTATAAATTAAATTGAGAAATTACAACTTAGATTATAGAATGGTGTCATATTATTTCTAGGAATGGTTTCACTTAGAATTATAGTCTCCATGAAATGGTTTATTCTTCTTTTACATTGAGTGTTGAGACAGTTATGATGAAACAGTTGTACGAAGATCAGGAACCGATAGCACAGATGTAGTGTTTGGATCATAGTGTCTGGTCACGGAATATGATTCACGGTGTCTGGTCACTATGTCTGGTCATGGTTTATTGGCCAAGTTGTCTGGTTTTGGTGTCAGGTAATGGTGTTTGGGTCAAGGTTTCTGGTCATGGTGTCTGGGTCATGGTGTCTGGGTCTCGGTGTTTGGTCACGGTGTCTCGGTCACGGTTCCTAGGTCACAGTGTCGGGTCACGGTGTTTGGGTCACAGTTTCTAGTCACAGAGTCTGGGTCATTGTGTCTTGGTCTTAGCCAAATATCTGTATGTAGATTTAAATAATGATATCCACAGAATAAATTAATCTTAAAAATTCATAAGATAATTTCAATATAAACAAAATATTTTACAAAAATTATTTAAGGCATAAAGGGACAAATCATATGTATGCATGATTTGAGATAGATTACATAGGATTTTTAGGATATATATGATTTGTGATAATTAAAACATGATTAACACGTTAGGATTCCAATAATATCTCCCTTTTTAATGATCACAAATCATGGGAGGTAGATATCCAATCTTATGGAATGTGTCTCTACCTTAGTGTGCATATAATATCTTTTGGTGTACATATCTATCCCCCTTTTGGGATTATCAGAAAGAATAAATAAAAATGATATTGTACGAGTTCACAATGAATTATATTGATACATAAGTAGCATTAAAAATACTAGGCATCAAAAAAAATTTGAAATGATCCCTATCAAAAGGTAGTAGTCAATTTTATTCAGCACCTGTTTTCTTCTCTTTTCCTTTGGCAGTAACAGCAATAAAAGCCACATGAGAAAATGTCGGTGATAAAGAAGGAAGGGATCCAATGGACAGAGAAGGTAAAGGCAGTCCTACCAAAAAACGAATGGGATAAGGTAGGTGCAGTGGAAGACCATGGAAACTGTTGATCAAGGATAATAAGCCTAATATGACTCATAGCCTGAGAGACAGACATAGAGATAGAGGCAAGGGCATAGGATGAGAGGGTAGAAAAACTAGGTCTCTAGGGCGCAGTTGTTGGAGCCATAATAGCAATACTCTAGACATGAAGATAAGGCCTAAAAATCATGATAAAGTTAGTAATAATTTCTTCACCATAATATATGGTTTTCTCAAAGTAATATTTGTTCTACATAAAATTTTCTAGTAGAGGAGTGAAATATTTGAGCTTTTGGACTTGAGTTTTGATACCTTGAGTGACAGGAGGGATGCACAGATTCTCCAATAGGTATATGAAATGGTCGGTCATGTCTTTATTTGAGTAGATCCTATTGATGTAGAAGTCCACATTCATAGCAATCTCTTCTCGAGAATCATTTTAAATTTTTTAATGAATTCTCACCAAATCAAGAACTCTATCACTATTCAAGAAAACTTCAGATAGATATTCTTTTTCAAAACCACTGAGCACAGCCTGACGTTCTTCTTTTACAATTGTTTTGAGTAGATAACTACCCAAAGAGGTTTGACATGACTATACTGATGTATTAGAAGATGTAGTGGATAAATTAAGCTACTTTAGTTTATTTATAACTTTCTATATACATTCATTATACTCATCAGTCATCTTGATAAGACCAATAACCTGCTCACACATTTCTTGAACAATTCCCTTTTTTCTTTCCGCTGCCTTTTCTGGCACGGAGGTTTGATTAGGTTGAATCTGGGAGGAAACATCCTGTGGATTTTGACTAACAACATCCTCAATAGGATGAGAAAAAGGTCATGGTCTTGATTTTAGTACTCTCTGTATATCTTAATCCATACCTCGAAGAAACTTTACTTCATCACTTAACTGTTTTCTCTCAATTCTGTTCTCTTGAATCTCATGAAGCATCTTGGGTTGAAACTACCATATGATCTTTTCTAATAATAGGGAAGCATATTTTTCAATAAAATTGGTTACATGATCCGGTTGGGTATTCATGAGTTTTTCAACACCAGCCAGTCGGGTATATTTGAATGCATTCAAATCATCCTTACATACCAATGTAGAAGGTTCTTGAGAAGGATCAGGAATAGGATATGAGACAAGCTCAGGTCCCTTTGTAGCTATAACATCAAGAGATGATAATGATTTCAATTATAACACTACATACATATCGATACCCTTACCTATGACTTTCTAGGAGTCACTCACAACAAAATAACTAGGGAATTTATACCATGTATCTGCTGAACATGGATAAACTAGATTAGGGACTTCAATATGTTCCAGATTCGGGTACTTCTCCCCCTCAACAGGTGCATATTTCTCAGGACTAAGAGATTTACATCCTTGATCTAATTCCATGACCTCATCCCTAATATCCTCACCCAGTTCCTTTATATCCAACTGAAAGTTTGTCTCAATTATCTCTTCAGCATATGGGATAAATTCAGGAACAGCTTATTCCCCTACATGTTCTTTATAAGCAGCTTATAGAACAAGAGAATGATCTTCTTCTATATTATCTTTTAATATACCATTTTCACTTACTACAACAAACAATTATTATTTATAAGTATGTTGTTCTTGTAGATTAATAACTTCTCCAAGAATGGGAAGTTCATTCTTAATAATATCTTAGAGAACATGTTTACTTTTCTTCTCATCCAGGATAGTTTTCCATGTATCTGTAATAGACTCTTACACATATTCCTCATTAGAATACGCAATAATCTCATCTGGTTCCAAACTAGGATCAGAAATGTATTTAGGTCTTGAGGAGTGCTCCACTGTATTGAACTTATCAAAAACACTCTCATTATCTTCCACCCATGCTTATCTCTATGGATTCCAACTGAATTTCATTCTCTTTACTGTAAATTTTGAGAGACAGAATTTATATTCTTTAATGTATTCTTTATCTGGTCCTACCGACCCATTGGCATAATGCATAGCTAAGAAAATCCTTTAAAAGAATAGAGAGGTTGACTTAGAGGTTGGTTTCATCAATTCACACATATGGAGTATAACATGTTTTAATAGGTTGATATTATTTACATTTTTCATGAGATGTATCAAAAATACATCCTGATACTTGAGTGTAGAAAAATCACCTTTTCTAGGGATAATCTGATTCGTATTAAAATTAAACTGAATTCTGGTTTCACCATCTAGCTCAGAAGCTATGGCTCTTTGCATTATTTCATTCACAATTAAGCTTCCCAATTCATTTTCCTAAACAATGATGTCACTTTGTGGATGAGTACCTCTTTGGTATTCCCCTAAAATACCCTCATTAGGTATCTGAAGGCTTGTAGCCCATAACCCCGAAGAAAACGTGCATATCTGGCAATTTATCCAACTTTTGACAACAAAATCATCTACTGTATCAAATGATAATTAGACATTATTATAGAACAATGCATCTAATTTTGGGTAAATCAGCCTATTCTACTTTTTAAAATAATCCATCCATCCTTGATCTCTAAGTTCTTTTAATACACGATATATACTTGACAACAGCCACTCAGGGCAGATGTCCTTTTCCAGGATGACTACTCGGTTCACTATGTTCAGATTCAAAGGGCCTTTGGGTGATAACTTTGGTTCTACTTTCATCTTATTCTTTAAGTTGTTCTTCTCAAGGGTTGATAAAGACAGAAATTTCATTCGGGGCATTCCACAAAGGTTCGAGATAGAGAAAGGATGAAGGAGGGTTTATGGTTTGAGAGAAGAGAGAGCAGGTGATGAAAGGAGTGGAACTTCATTCATTTTATCGTTTAAGGACATCAAGCATCATAGGATCAAATCACGAGAAAGTAAAATGGAAAAATAATTAATTATCGTGATACTGGTTATAATATGTTATTAAAACAATAAAGTGTTTTTATTGTGATACCATAACCAACATTCACGGTGAGACCGTAACCTGATTTCACAGTTAGACCGTAACTAGATTTCATGGTGAGACCATTACAGGTTTTCAAGATGACTTGTTTACTGTGGTATTCCTAAATTGTGCGACCATATTTCTTAAGATAGTAAGTGCAAAATAGTAACCGAGAGATAGTAACTATTAGAATGTAAACATGAAACAATAATTCTTAAGACAATAAAACTATATAATTGTTAGATATTGACCTGTGAAACCATAAACTGTGAAGTAGTAAGCTGTGAAACAGTATACATACTACATCAGATTTATCATTCCCAATTTATGTATGATTTAATATATTATTTTAGAATTTAATGGTTTGGTAAATATATCAGCGAGATGATATGCAGTTCCAATGAATTCCAATGTGATGTCACCTTTTTTATAATGATCACTCAAAAAGTGATGTCTTCCATCAATATGTTTTTTCCTACAGTGTGAAACATGATTTTTTCGAAAGTTAGAAGAACTTTAATTGTCAAAATTTATAGGTATATTCCTAAATTTGTAACCATAATCTAGTAATGTGTGATTAATCCACAAAATTTGTGGACAACAACTATGATCATCGATGTATTTAGCTTCCACAATAAATAATTCCACAAAATTTTATTTCTTACTAAAACATGATACTAGTGACTTGCCTAACAAGTGACATGTTCCAGAGGTTATTTTTCTCTCTAACTTACAACCACCAAAGTCTGCATCATAATAACACACCAACTCAAGTGATTGTCCTCTAAGATAGAATAGTCCCAGATTAGGTGTGTGCTTGAGGTATTTTAAGATTCTTTTAACCAAATTTAAATGATTCTTATTAGGGTTTTTTGGAAAACAAGCCCACATACATACAGTAAACATAATATCAGGTCGGCTAGTAGTTAGGTAAATATTACTTCCAATCATTTCCCTAAAAGTGGTTTGATCAACAGATTTTCCATCTTCATCAAGATCATTCTTACAAGTATTACTCATTGGATGGTCACTAATTTTATTACTATAAAATCCAAACCCCTTTATAATATCTTTAGTATATTTTATTTTTTTAGAATAATTCCAACATTGTTTTCGACTATTTGAAATCATAGAAAGAATTTTACTTTACATATTACGATCATTTGAAATTTGTTTTCCATCATATTATAAAATTTAATATATAATGAATTACTTGAAGATCTAAAGATAATGTAATGTACATAAATTTGAACTACTTAAACATCATTATAAATTCGTTTTATAAAAAGGTTAGGATCGTATATTCATTCTGTAAAACCTTTGAAAATACGAAAAGTACTTAATCTATCCTACAAGGATCTTGGAGCTTGGTTAAAACTGTGTCAATCTTTTGATAATTTAAAAAAATGATTTGGAAAATGAGGATTTGTAAAACCAGGTGGTTGATCAACAAAGACATCCTCAGCTATATAACCATTTAGAAATGAACTTTTAAAATTCATTTCATATAGTTTGAAATTCAAATGTGCTGCATAAGCTTGTAGAATTCTGGTGTATTCAAGTCCCGCTACATGTGAAAAGGTCTCTTCATATTCAATTCCTTCTTTTTGACTATAGCATAGTGCATCTAATATAGCCTTGTTACTAACTACATTACCATCTTCATCTACTTTATTTCTAAACTCCCATTTAGTACCTATGGTAAATAATTCGTTGGGTCTGTCAACAAGTTTCCAAACTTTGTTCCTTTAAAACTAATTAAGTTCTTCTTTTATAGCCATCACCCAAAATTCATCATCGATTACATCATTAACGTTTTTAGGTTCAATTTGTGACAAGAAGACTTGATGTTCAAACTTATTTTTAAGAGATGCTCTAGTTGGAGCTCTTTTATCTATATCTCCTACAATAGCATCTAAAGGATGGATCTTAAGAGATATAAAAGCTCTAGAAAAGGACGGACTAGTGATTTTAGGTTCATCAACAGGGTCAGGTTCATTTTGACAAGAATCTAAATAATTTCTATAACTGAATGTTTTTACAAATTCCTTCACAATATGGTTAGAGTATTTTGAATTAATTTCCAGATTTGATACATCAGCATCCTTGTTCTATACAGTGGTCTTAGGATCATGTGGATCTGTTTCATCAAATTCGAAATGGACAGATTCTTCCACACATTTAGTTATTTTATTAAACACTCTATAGGCTTTACTAGATATAGAATATCCTAAAAATATTCCATCATCACTCTTGGATTCAAATTTTTCAATATTTTCCATAGTATTAAAGATATAGACTTTGAAACCAAATACATTTAAGTCGATTACATTGGAGTTTCTATTGTTCCACAAATCATATGAAGTTATATTTAGATTAGGTCTAATCAACACTGTATATATAATATATGATGTTGTGTTTATAGATTCAGTTCAAAAAATAAATAGGTAACTCATATTCACATAGCATGGTTCTAGAAATCTCTTTCAAGGTTCTATTTCTTTATTCCACAACCCATTCTGTTGAGGTGAAGAGAAATTTTGAAAATAGGCATTTTGTGAGAAAAAGGATTCAAACTCTGGATTTTCAAACTCACAGCCAAGATCACTACTTAAGGATTTAATTCTAAGTCCAATAATATTTTATTTTGTTTTGGAATATTTGGTAAAATGAGATAAGGTTTCACATTTTTGAGACAAAAATAATGTCCAGGAATATCTAGAAAAATCATCTACAAGAACATAAACGCAGTGCTTCCCATTTAAACTAGAAACTCTAGATAGTCCAAACCAATCCATGTGAACCAGTTTGAGAGGTATATAATTTGAAACTTTATTCATTGGTTTGATTGAAATGTTGTGTTGCTTTCCCTTTTGACAAGGACTACACACTCTATCATTTGGAAACTCATGTTTGGGTGGATCTTTGACTTTGATTTTTCTAGTTAACTTTTTATGAGAGTGAATATTACAGTGTCCTAGTCTCCTATGCCAAAGCCAAGGCTCTTTTTGATGTACACTTAAACATGAAGCATTTTGAGGGACTAAAGAATTTATGTAAATAGAATATACATTTTCATTTCTTAATGGAAAAAACACTACTTCATTTTTACAATTAAAAACATTGCATGACTCATCTTCAAATTTAACATGAAATCCATCATCACATAGTTATGAAATACTTTGTAGATTATATTTAAATCCATCAACAAAAAATACTCTAGATATTAAAACTGATTTAGAGTTACTAATTTGTCTAAGGCCAATAATCTTTCCTTTGGCATTGTCACCAAAGGTGACATGCCCCCAATAATTTTTTTTAAATTCCTGAAGAATGTATAGTCTCTTGTCACATGTCTTGAACACACATAGTCCAAGTACCATAAGGATTTGCATTATATCTTTAAGTAACATTCCTACAAAATGGTCAAATGAAAATATATGTTGGTGCCCATACATGTTTGGGTCCAGTAATATTAGTGAATAGTGATTTATGAACCCATATCTTTCGCATAGGTTTCTTATAAGCATTATGGAAAGTACGTGAAAAATAAACATTATTTGGTTCAGAATAGTTTGAAAGGATAGAGAGTGTATCATTATTTGAACTAGCTAAATGTTTTCTAGAAATAGGAGTAATGCTGAATGTCCAATATTTTGAAACAAAATTAGTTCTTCCCAAATTTCATTTACTAGGATGATAACCAAGGACAGTATTATATTTAAGAGCAATTTTCTTACATATAATTTGTACGAAGGTATATTTACCATTAGTAAACCTTTCATGATCCTTTTTAATTTCTAATTAGGTAGTTTTAGTTCATTACTTTCATTTAGTAATTGAGCATTTTTCTCCCTTTCTATACTAATTTCAGTTTTAATAGTTGAGGTAAGATCATGTTGTTTCATTAAAGTCTTGTATTTATCTTTTGGTTTATTGCATGTCTCATCAAGCATATTATAATACTCAAACATTTCTTCATTATACATATTATCAGAGTCACTCTCATCTCTAGAATAATATGAATTGTTTACATGAGATTCTAGTGTTACCTCAGATTTGTTTGTCATAAAACACATATTGAATTTGTCATCCTGTTCATCATGTAAAGATTCTAAGTCACTTGAACTGTCCTATGAATCACTCCATGTTGATTTCATTTCCTTTTTATACATTCTATCTTTGTCATCATATTTATTTTTGTACGTGAGCTTGGGACAATCATACTTTATATGTCGCTTTCTCTAACATTCATAGAAGGCAATCACATAGTACTTTTCAATTATTTTTTAATCGTTATTCCAGCTTCCTTTTTGATCATATCTTCCCTTAAAATATGGATTTCTGAAAAAGTTTTTCTTCTAGTAAAATATATTAAACCATCTGGATAATTCATCTATCTTCTCATCCCTTCCAGGTGTTGATTGTTCACTGCTGGACCATTCTACAGAGACTTCCAATTTTCCTCTCTCTTTGTGTTTATATGTGGTGGTCATGAATGGAACTGATTTTTATTTTGGGTTCATCCCCCTCTTCCTTGTTGACTTTCATCCCCCCTTTATGCATCATTAGTTTTCCAATGAGTTCTTTTACAGGTAACTTTCTGATGGCGTATGATTCTCTAATAGAGACCTAGGTTCCTCTCCATCTGTCTAGTAAGCATCAAAGAATCCTTATAATCTGTTCTTTGGTAGTAACATCTCTTCCAAGAGAAACCATTATGTTGAAAAATTCGTTGAACCTAAGATACATGTCAAAAATAGGCTCATGAGGTTTCATTATAAAGTTTTCCTATTTAATAGTATAATTATTAAGTCTCATTTATTTCACAATAGATGTTAATTCATGTTAAACAGACACAATATCACAAATTTCATATGTATTTTTACATGCAGATATTTTATTAAATTCCTCATCTTTTAAAGTGCAATATAACACATTTATGGTTTTACAATTCTTATTGTAGGAAATCTTGTTATGGTCATCGTATGTGATTTTATCAGTAGCACCAATCTTATACTCATCTATAATTGATGACCAAATTTCAAAACTCATAGTTTCTAAATGCATTTTCATTTTAATTTTCCATTGGGCATAATGGGTTCCACTAAAGACATGTGGTCAGTTTGTGGCAGCACCATAAAATATTTTATCCATGATAAAGAATTACTTTAAATGAGATAGAAATTTTGAATTAATAGAAATTTACATATCTATAATGTAAAACCAAAATCACAGTAAAATATGGTCAAAAATAGTGTCTTAATATGAATAAAAAAATCATCTGATACCAAATGTTGGTTGGAGTAGCGTACTAAAGAGAGGGGGGTGAATTGAGTATTCATAAAAAAATTGATTAAAAAGTATTCTTAAAAGGTTCTACAATAAATTTATAAACATCCCAATTAATCAACGTTATACAGTTATGAAAGTTTGTCTATTTAAATAACTTCTCTAAATATTGAATAATTATTTGTAATCTGAATATCAGTTATTAAAATTACTTTTGAAGCCATTCTAATAAGGAAATAAATTATAAGTTCTTTCCAGGATTTACTATCAAAGTGAATTTAGTGACTTCTGAATTATACAGTAAAACAAAGAATACTAATTTAAACAACACAACAGATATAAAACAAGTGGTTTAGTCTATAGTCGATACCTAATCCACTCCAATTGGTGATAACATTGCACCAAGTAGTTTATATTAATAAACATGATCCACACCCTTTATCAGGTTAAAAAACAGTACACAGGACTATCCAGGTCACATGACCACTTCCACAGTTTTTTGTGGGTATGAACTGTCAAGATACACAAGGACCTCTTCCACACTTAGCCATGTGAATACAATAGTGTAAAAATATTAATGATAATGGGTATCTTTCATTCATTAGCTTAATGCTATAGATAATGTGGTATTTTATACAGATAGATACACACTTCTCAAAAGCTAAAAAAATACACAATAGAGAAAAGATGATGAGATAAGGTTAAAACTTCTTTGAATGTCAGTATGTGCAGCTCAGGACATCTAGGATGATGCAGATGTAGGAATCGAGTCCTCTTGTGGAAAATAGAGTATCTCAAGTCAGCTAGATCTAGCTCATGTTCATTATGGATTTGATAGTGCGAAAATGTTCTTGACTCTAGGATTCAAGTATGCTTTGTGTTTTCTTCAAAAGTGTTGAGTTTCATGTGTCGGTTCTTCTTTCAAGAAAGATCATGATTTTTTGTTATCACACACACACATTTTTCTATTAGCTATTTTTTTCTTCTGGCAATGCTGTTCTTTTTATTCTTATAGTGCATATGTTAGAGACGACAGGATACATGTAATTTATACCTCGTACCTCATATTATCAGGTGAAATGTATACAAAGAAACGTTAATTATTTCAGTGTATTAAAAATAGTCGAATATAACCGTTAGAAATTAAATTGACAAATGAAAAAATAGATTAAAGAACGGTGTCATAGTCTGTATGGAAACAATGTCACTTAGAAGCAGTGTCTCCGTGAAATTGTGTATCGTTCTCTGTCTTTGAGTGGTGAGACAGTTATGATGGCACAGTTTTACTAAGATCAGGAACTAGTTCTATAGTTACGATGATAGGATCATGGTGTCTATTCACGATGTCTGATTCACAGTGTCTGGTCACGTTGTGTGGGTCACGGTGTCTGGTCATAGTGTCTAGGTCACGATGTCTGGGTCATGATGTCTGGTCACGGTGTTTGGGTCATGGTGTCTAGTCAAGGTGTCTGGGTCAGGGTGTCTAGGTCTCTATTAAATATCTGTGTGTAGATTTAAACAGCGATATCTACAGTAGGAATTAAGTTCAATCATTCATAATATAATTTCACTATAAAAAATTGTTTATGATAATTATTTAATTCATTATGAGACTAATCACATGTACACGTGATTTGAGATAGATTAAATAGGATTCGTAGGATATATATTATTTGTGAACATTAAAAAATAATTATCACATGAGGAGTCCATCAAAATGGTTTGGGAAAAAAATTCCCAAGATTCAGTTATGAGCATCTATTAGAACGATTGAGTTTTGTTTAAAGGATAGTAGTGGATTTTTAACTAAAATCCAGTGTGACCAGTTTAGGCTTAGTTTATTAGAATTAAACAACTTGTTCAAATTATGATCCTTTATGAGATCATCACATGGATTATAAGGACATGTTTATATAGGAATGTTTTGATGGTGGATGTTTTGTGATTTGCGATTGGTCATTTAAATCAATAATTTTACTTGGGAACCACCATTGTTCTCATGATAAAGGAGAAAATGATTTGATAATGTATATTCTTTTATAGTTGTGGGTATGTTCCTTCTTATCATTCTATAGGTAGTTATAAGGGTTGGTTTGAGTCATAATATTGTAGATATCATATTCATAAAATGAATCATGGCAGTGCGTTGGGAATTTGAAAATGGAAAAAATCAATTTGAGATAAAACCCATTCCTAAATTGGGTTGGTTGATGTGTTTTATTTTTTCAAAATCTTCTTTGTGATGATACGTTCTAATGTGAGGATTTTTAATGTCTCACATTTTTGAATGGTTTTAAAACACTGAAATATTTTGAAATTTCATTTGGTTGATAGGATAGAATTTCTAAAAATCATTGATATGGGATTTTGGATATTTAAATACACTAAAATTCTGTTTTTATATGGGGATTGCATACTTATAGGTTTTTCAATGGTTTGGATGATTTTTATGAGTGTCGAGCATTGAAAAATGTCAATTCGGAATTCAAAACATTGGGTGCCCAATTGGCACATATTTATTTTTAACCATGAGGATAAATTTTTGATATATTTTGAGAAGGCAAACAGTTTGGTTAACCCTGATTAGTGACCCATTAATCCTATGTAAAATTGGAGTGGTGATGAGATACTTTCATGGATGGTGCATGGTTTTCTTAACCATGTGCTGCAACCATGTGGGGTAGGAGTTTTTTGGGACAGTTTCTCATCATGGTTGAATCACAGTTTGAAAACCATTAACGGAAACCATGTGACTTGGGGTGATTTCTTTAGTGGAACCATATAGTTGGATCTTGGTTTTCCTAATAGTGCAGTTTAACAATTAATCTCTTAGAATGTAGAATAAATATTATTTTCCCACATGAACCATAAATGAGGTTTTACCCCATTTCATCACCAATTCATGCCAGCAGTTCTTTAACATTTATCATTCCTCCTCCTCATCCATTGGAGGATTCCCCCCCCCCCAATTCATGGTGAGAATCTAATTCCATCCAGTGTGTTGGATGCATAATGGTGTGTCTAAAAAACTAATTTCATCATTTTCCTATTTTCATAACCTAATGAAATTATATCATTATTTGAGACAGTATTCCATCTTTATATGGTGTTCAACTGATTCCTTAATCTTCTATCATTTATACTAAAATAATGCATTGATAATGGATGATTTAATCTTCCTATGAATGAGGTAGTTGATTTATGGTCTATTCCTTAATGGATTTTCATTTTATAAAATGGTTCCCTTTTTCCGCCCACCGAATATTCCATATGTTTCTCCAAAAATGTGTACATCTTAAATTAAATTTCCTAGACTATATTCCATATCCCTCATGAGGTTGATTGATATAATTAGAATATAATCCATAAGTTCAAACCGTCCCATTTGTGTTCACCTATATTACCATGATGAAGAATGTTACTTATTTTCAAAAACAATATTATATGATTTTGTCCTAACTTTTAAAATAAGAATAATTAAATTAATTGATTGAATTTATGTTGGGAATGTATTCTTGACTTCACCATGGTAAATTATTATGAATTATATGAAATAAAAATGTGATTTATAATGATTTAAGATACATATAAATAATTGTTTTTTGTGACCTTGTTTTAAATGTATCCTAGAACCATCTAAGATATGACTGATTATTTATTATGAAATAATGATTTTATGAACATAATATATGGTAGGTGTAATGGATCCACACTTTGGGCCTTTATTATTGATGGGTAAAGTGATTAATGGAGTATTGACAAATGTGTTACAATGAGATACTAAAATTCATCAATAATCACATTCCCCTTCTAACATCATGATGTAAATTGATCAAATGAATGAATCATGATAAATGGTTACATTACATGTATACTTGTAGGGATTTTTTTATCATTTGGATCTGATTTGATTAAATTATTTGTTTAGTGAATGATTTTGATTTAGAATAGAATTCCCCATGGCCTATGTTTGACTCCCAAGTACATTGAACCCCTTTATCTTCTTACACCATTAGTGATACTTGTATTCACAAATATAAATTCCATTTATGGTCTTATATGGGATATGAAATTAACAAACCTTGAGTTAAAATTTAATACCTGGGTAGAAATTCCTTGGATGGTCCAATAGGGAAAATGAAACTATAAATCCTTTAGTGATACATGGATTCTAATGTTGGAATTCCATTAATACGATCTTAGGGAATATGAAATTATAAATCCAAAGTTATACTCGAATTCATAATATAGAATTCCATGGATGATATTATATGGAAAATGAAATTATAAATCCTTAAGAGATACTTTAATTCCAATGATGTAATTTATTATATAGGATAATAGGTTAAATTAGGTTAAAATATTCACTACGTGATACCAAAATTCTTATACAGAATGCCTTTTCGGTTTATAGAGGGTAAAAAATTTATATTATACTTAAATTCATTCATTTTTACATATGGATATTAAATCATAAATTTTGTGACACCAGGTAGAAACTGATTTTCTAATTTTTATATATGAATTCATTGGACACACATTGGCTCTCACATTGTAGTTAGCCAGACCCCAGATTCCTGGACCCAGTTTCTAGTTTATTAGATTGGCACATGACACAATTTATAGTATCCCAATGACTAAATATTTACGTAGTCTTGGTAAAATAGATACATACATTAAAATAACATTTAATTTTAAGATGAAAAAAACAAAATGAATTTTCATGGATAATTCCATTATTCCCCTTAGAGTATCTCTACTTATTAAACAAAAAACACTCTCTTATATCCTTGGGAAAATAAAACATAATGAATGGGGTTATCTTACATGCTCATTTCATTTAATAATACAATAGAAGTTTTAAATTAATATGTAAAAATCATTATATAAATGAAAATAACTAAAACATATAACACTAAATCAATAACTTGATAATAATATGGAGTTAATAAATGATGACCAATAATAACATATAAATAATAACTTTAGTTTTAAAATTTAATCATAGATATTGTAATTAATCAATTAATAACATTGTATATTAATAACATAATTCATTATTACTGAATGCATAATGTAATACATATGAATTGTATTATTGAAGCATTCTTCCAGTACATCTAAATGAAAAAATAAGCCCTCATTGAAAACCCAATGTAGTTTGTCTAATGAGATTTACCGATGTGTAGAGGGTCTATAGCGGGCCCTACACATCACATGATAAGTGGAATTAATTCCATATGTAAATGGGGTGAAACTTAATCAACACAAAAATTAGTATTGAAAAAATAACATATCAAATTTTAATAATTACCCCCAATAAAAAACATAATCATAAAATAAATATATTAAAATGATAAATAGTAATACAATTTTACATTCACATTCAAAATGATCATAAACCATTCAATGAAATTATATGGATAATATCATTGGAGTATAATCCCATTAAATAATATGTTACATCAAATAATTTTCTATTTGATGGAAAATGATTTTGAACTATTTCTTAGAATATTTATTGATGATAACTAACTTTCATTGAAAATCGCCATTTTTTATTTTAAATCTATAAAATTCAACGGAAATATTTTCAAAATCCTTATATTTGAAAATCAATTTTAAAAACATAGAATTTTAAGAAAATTTTGAAAATACTATTCTATATAAATTAGAATGTTCACTAAAAATTATGATTCAATGAAATGATATTCAATATTTTTTTAATTCCGTGCATTCCATATATGTTAATTAAAACATTAATTTTTCAATGTAAAAACGTTAGAATATTTCTCCATCCAGATAATGATAACAATATTCCATTAAATATTTTTGGGAAAAAAGTAAAACATGGGTAAAAATATCATAATAATGTATTATTATAATGTAAAAATGTTTTCGAATTTTTTTAGAAAACATGGTTTTGGATGGGAAATGATTTTTGACCGAAGATAGAAATAATGATGGGTTTTCTTAAAAACAAATCTTAACTATTTTTTGTACCTAAGAGAGTAAAAGTTTTAAAATTACTTGAGAAAGATTAATTGATAACCATAGTACAATATAATATTTTTATTTTAATATATAAGGGTTAAATAATTTCACCATTGTAGATATAAATAAAAAATCGTAAATATAGATGATATTATGATATAACACTTACCAATTTAGTGATTATGGAATCGTAATCCCTATGAGAGAAATAACATCAGATGAAAATTTAAATGCCATAAAGATAAATAGATTACTAATATAAAATATCATAAGGTGTATTATATACTCTACACAATTTAAATAAGTAGTGGATATGGTGTATGTCTCATGGAAGTAAATATGAGGTCAGAATCCCTTACCTTGAGCCTGACTCATCAGGTACATTATTTATCTTCAATACTAATAAAATTATGTTAATTATATACATTATTAAGAAAAATTTTCATGTTCACTCTTACTTTTATTCAACATATTACCTTATCATATATAATTAAATTATTTAAAAATTTTACATTTCTTTTCATGACGATAATTGACTTATCAGTCAAAAATGAATTCAGTTGGATGACTACTGGTCTAAGAGGACATTATTTTAGCTTACCCAGAATAATAATAATGAAATAGTTGTCATATTTTTAAATAAATTATACATTTATGACCAATCATAAAATATATTTTTTTGGAAATGACGTATGTTAGGATCATGGAGAAGGTGGACCATATATACACAAGGGTAATGTTTCCATTATCGAATGATAATTTTGGAATGGTGTTAAGAAATTTATTTCTATATAAAATGATTATAATATCATAAATAACATATTAATTCATTAAATATTCATATATATCATCCATGTGGCATGGTTAAGAAAATATAGTCATATTGCTTTATGAAAGTAGTAGTCCACACATATACGAACGACGATATCATCCTTCAGTGGGAAAAAATGTAAGAAATAAAATAATATTTTATATTATTAGAATGATAAATATCTCTATATTATTTTAATTATGTAATATATATTATATATATTTGTTAAATTTATCTTTATTACCTTCTATATAATTATTTAGTGAAAAAATAATCACATCGCTTCATGAGGCGATAGTCCTCCTTACACACAAGTGAATTTATTGTATGCCTTACGGAACGAAATGTAATTATATATATATGTGATATAATTAAACCACATATATAATTATGATATAAATACCATATATATATATATATTATCCACCATCATACACAACCCTAAAAGGTGTTGATGGAAAACATGAAAAATAGGACGTGAGGCGGTAATCCGTCATATACATGAGAGATGTTAACATTTCACATTTTAGGGAAGTGGAAATTAATATTGGTCATGAAAATAACATAATAACATATCATTATTTTTTAGATATTTTTATTATTATATAAGAATAAATGAATTATATTTTAAGGAGTGGGATGAAGAAATAAAAAATAATACATCACAGTTATAAATTTTACTTCTTCTAAAACCACCTATATAGGATTTTTCCTAATGTATTATTAAAGGTATTTCCTTGAAAAAATGATTTTATTATGATGGTATAGATTTTGGGATGTTATTTGGTTTGGGATTTTTTAAATCATAAGGGGATGATGGTGTGAAGATGATTGGAGAGGGATAGCCTTTTATAAGTTTGGTGAGTGGCCCACTTGAAATTTGTTAGAATATACTTTTTTACCCTCGATCCCATCTAGAATACGACCCAAGGTTCCATGAATTATCATATCAAAAAAATAGTAGTGCATCGTCTTGAGCCGGTATATCCCAGCCCTGTGAAACTAGCAACTATGACGTATTCTCATTGTCATGGGTTAGACATCCTGATAACTTATGGGAGTAAGGGTCTATGGGATCACCTGAGCCTAATTTTTATAGGAATATGAGGTGATATTTTATAATCCCTTTGACTTGGGAATGTCCCTCCCACTCATTCCAGAGATAGAAAACGATTTCCCTATGTTCGGGGTCGTGGCTTCCAATCGGTGGATTCAGAACATGTAGGCATCATCCAGGTCTGTCTATAGGTCAGTCACAATAGTATCATGTTCATCCTCGTTAGCATAAATATTTTTTTCCTTACTATTATGGTAGACTATATCTAGGTAATGGACTTCACAAGAGGAAAATAGAGATGGGTCGCCTTGGAGGATGCTTACTCGACCATTATAGAAGTATTTAAGGGATTGGTGATATAAAGAAGGGACCTCTATGTACAGGTGGAGCCATGGACTACCCATTAATGCATTATATTTTGTGCCTAGTGAGACAACCATCAACTCATTATTGGCAACTAGGACTCCAAACTAGGTCTTTAGGGAGATCTGGCCAACTGGTATCTGTTATGTCCTATCATAACCTTGAGTTTTCAGGTGAGTGGGACTCGAATCATCATCACACAACCCCATATTTCATATTGTCTGTGTCAGGATAAGGTTTATCCCTGATACTATGTCAACAAGACAATATAAAACCTCCACGCCATTTAAATGTCTAGTGATGTACAGTGGGAAGATGTTCCCATGTATGGGAGAACTTTTATCTTCTTCAGAGAATGAGACAATTTCCTAGCATTATACATGCTTGATTTCTTCAATACAGAAGGCTTCTACGTATTCTACCACCATCTCAAACTAGTGGGGGCTTCTTAAAGAGTCAAAAATGGATTTTTCACATATCTAATTATAGGAGAAGAGCCTCTCGGATAGATATTTCTATAGGAACACATGAAAGAGGATTGAGAATTTCATACTGGTGGGGGATTCTTAAAGAATCTGAACGTCTGGTTGAACTGGTGACCAATTGGTTTTGGGAATTTCCTTATTCTCTCTAGTATAAATTCGTATATCTACTATTGGATTAGCACTAGATGACTGAGGACGATCAGCAACATAACATGGTAGATCGTAGCATGATTGTGGGGGATCATCCTGACCAGGTGGCACTAACGAAGGTGGAGGAAGATCTAGAGAAATAAATTGATAAGGGTGCGCATGATGATCTCTTTTTTGGGACTTTTGATTGGTTTTACATGCATGAATAGATAGGATGAAATCACTGACCAATGCATCGTAGGGAATCTAATAATCGTGACTCCATCAACGCTGACATCAGCTTTGGACATTTGGGGATCAGTCACGCACTCTTCATCATCGGGAACCATGTAGGGGTTTACTAGCTCCATGTTATTAACAGAAGCTTACCCTTGGGAATCACATAAAGAATCCAACATCACAGGATGTATTCTGAAGGAATTCACTATCTCTGAGGGCATGAAATCATTGAGAGTATAGGACGAAGATGGAATCAGTGTGGGACTTTTCTTTCCCCTGTTTCATCGATGCTTTCCCTTCCTATGAGAAGAAGACTATGATTTTGACTCAGAAGTAGTGGTTGAGGGTAACATGGAGACTTTTTAAGGATTGGGATGGTTCCAACGTGCATTGATAAAACCATGGGCATGGTTGATTTCCCTACGTTCCATTCTGTCATCATATTTTTGAGAATCGTGGTTTGGAACCTTCTACCACTCACCTACACTGTCACCATCACTTTCAGGCTTTATGAAAACACATTCCTCTTGTGTCGGTTATGGACCTATCATGACTATGTTGTTATCAACATTGTCTTGGAGCTAATATTTAAACATATTTAGATGATTGAGGGTGTTTCCTATGAGTAGATGATAGGGGAAGTAATTGGGGAGATTAGTGAGATCTACCTATTCATGTCACCTGCTTTTCGGAAGTCGTAAAATTATGTGTCTGTTTCCGACGCTTTCGCCGGGGCGCGCGCATCCGTCTGTGAGGACGCGCGGCTGTTGCCCCGCATTCCATCTTTCCAAATGCGGGCGGCATTCGTTCCTTGTTCAGGTACGTCTGCTCCTTGATCGAAACGGGATGATGGGATGTCGGTTCTTCCTTCCGTGGATTCCTCCTCAGAACTCGTCACCTAGTCCGGGTCTCCCTTATAGATTTAATACGTAGTTCGTGAAACTCTTCCCGGTGCCATATCATCATGGACGCCGGTTAATTACACTACTTCCGTCAAGACTTTCCATAGGGTCTTGACATGGTAGCGACCTTCGGTCGGAGTAGACGGCAGCATCAGGAATGTCGGGGCATCTCTGGGTGCGTGGACATTGGGGAACCTGTATTCTTCCTCATAAGAGGGCATCTCAAGGGTGCAGAACCCGAGGCGTACATCTGAGGTTTTCCTCAGCTTCCTGTGTTTAACACAGGGTATGTTACAAGATTAACGTCTAGCAGAGACGGTTACACCAAAGGCATTCCATCCGAGGTTTTCCTCAGGCATCTCATGTTTATCACAAGGTAGGCCGTGAGTTTAACGTCTTACGGAGACGGAATGAGGGTGATCAGAACATCCCATAGAGACGGATCAGATTGGTATATCCCTATGAGGGAACACCTGGAAGGTTTACCAAGGCGATGGATCAGAACGCCCAATGAGTACGGATCCGAGTTGGTGCACTCCCTATAGGGGAAAAGGGTGATGAATCGGGGTGTACACAGAGGACAGCGACCCAGAGATATGATGGGGCTTACACATGGAAAGCGGCCCATGCGCCGCTAGGAGCAGCGAGGAGGTGGATGGCATGATTCCACCGGGATGTGGCGGCCCGGGTGAGAATCAGGATGGGTGATGGATGGACGAGTGAAGTGGAGGAGGATGAAATGGGACCATCGCAGGGGCGACGGTGAAGTTGGGCATGAGCCTTGAAGAGGCTTCCTACGTATCCCCGTGGAAGGGAATCAAAGTCCACATAGTTCGGGATGGGATGGGTCGTAATGGCTTACCACTGGACCAGAATGTAGTTTAACGTCATGCGGGACGATAGTGAACCCTGACGTGAATAAACGACGGGTGGGCTTGAACCTCGTGGAGGCTTCCTACGTACCATGCCTTGACATGGATCAAAGACCTCGTAGTTCAAAAGGGAATGTAGTTTAACGTCATGCCGGACGAAGATGGGACCCGGCGTGAAGAAACGACGGGTGGGTGTGTCGGTGAACCGACGTGAAAGTAGACCTTGGTCCACTATTGGTGGGCTTGAACCTCGTGGAGGCTTCCTACGTACCATGCCTTGACATGGATCAAAGACCTCGTAGTTCAGGTGGTCACAACGGCTTACCGCTGGACTGGAATGTGACCCGACGTGAATGAGCGACGGGTGGGCTTGAACCTCGTGGAGGCTTCCTACGTACCATGCCTTGAAATGGATCAAAGACCTCGTAGTTCAAATGGGGTGGGTCGCAATGGCTTACCACTGGACCGGAATTAGACCCGACGTGAATAACGGGTGGGCTTGAACCTCATGGAGGCTTCCTACGTACCATGCCTTGACATGGATCAATGACCTCGTAGTTCAAAAGGGGTTTTGTCGGTGAACCGACGTGAAAGTAGACCTTGGTCCACTAATGGTGGGCTTGAACCTCATGGAGGCTTCCTACGTACCATGCATTGACATGGATCAAAGACCTCGTAGTTCAGGTGGTCACAACGGCTTACCGCTGGACTGGAATGGGACCCGACGTGAATGAGCGACGGGTGGGCTTGAACCTCGTGGAGGCTTCCTACGTACCATGCCTTGACACGGATCAAAGACCTCGTAGTTCAGGTGGTCACAACGGCTTACCGCTGGACTGGAATGGGACCCGACGTGAATGAGCGACGGGTGGGCTTGAACCTCGTGGAGGCTTCCTACGTACCATGCCTTGACATGGATCAAAGACCTCGTAGTTCAAATGGTGGGTCGCAATGGCTTACCGCTGGATGAGGATGTCAACGGCTTACCGCTGAATAGGATCACAACGGCTTACCGCTGGAAAGGGTCACAACGGCTTACCGTTGGATAAGGATGTCAACGGCTTACCGCTGAATGGGGGTCGCAACAGTGGATGGGGGCTTACGTGAGGAAGCTGCCCGGGTGCCACTAAGGAGCGGCAATGGTGAATGGGGCTTACGCTAGGAAGCTGCCCGGGTGCCGCTATGGAGCGACACGGGTGAATGGGGCTTACGCTAGGAAGCGGCCCGGGTGCCGCTAAGGAGCGGCAATGGTGAATGGGGCTTACGCTAGGAAGCTGCCCGGGTGCCGCTATGGAGCGGTAATGGTGAATGGGGCTTACGCTAGGAAGCTGCCCGGGTGCCGCTATGGAGCGGCAATGGTGAATGGGGCTTACGCTAGGAAGCTGCCCGTGTGCCGCTAAGGAGCGGCAAGGGTGAATGGGGCTTATGCAAGAAGCTGCCTGTGTGCCGCTAAGGAGCGGCACTGGTGAATGGGGCTTACGCTAGGAAGCTGCCCGGGTGCCGCTAAGGAGCGGCAATGGTGAATGGGGCTTACGCTAGGAAGCTGCCCGGGTGCCGCTAAGGAGCGGCAATGGTGAATGGGGCTTACGCTAAGAAGCTGCCCGGGTGCCGCTATGGAGCGGCAATGGTGAATGGGGCTTACGCTAGGAAGCTGCCCGTGTGCCGCTAAGGAGCGGCAATGGTGAATGGGGCATACGCTAGGAAGCTGCCCGGGTGCCGCTATGGAGCGGCACTGGTGAATGGGGCTTACGCTAGGAAGCTGCCCGGGTGCCGCTAAGGAGCGGCACTGGTGAATGGGGCTTACGCTAGGAAGCTGCCCGGGTGCCGCTAAGGAGCGACAATGGTGAATGGGGCTTACGCTAGGAAGCTGGCCGGGTGCCGCTATGGAGCGGTAATAGTGAATGGGGCTTACGCTAGGAAGCTGCCCGGGTGCCGCTATGGAGCGGTAATGGTGAATGGGGCTTACGCTAGGAAGTTGCCCGGGTGCCGCTATGGAGCGGCAATGGTGAATGGGGCTTACGCTAGGAAGCTGCCCGTGTGCTGCTAAGGAGCGGCAAGGGTGAATGGGGCTTATGCAAGAAGCTGCCCGGGTGCCGCTATGGAGCGGCACTGGTGAATGGGGCTTACGCTAGGAAGCTGCCCGGGTGCCGCTAAGGAGCGGCACTGGTGAATGGGGCTTACGCTAGGAAGCTTCCTGGGTGCCGCTAAGGAGCGGCAATGGTGAATGGGGCTTACGCTAGGAAGCTGCCCGGGTGCCGCTATGGAGCGGTAATGGTGAATGGGGCTTACGCTAGGAAGATGCCCGGGTGCCGCTATGGAGCGGCAATGGTGAATGGGGCTTATGCAAGAAGCTGCCCGTAATGTCTTCCTCATGTCTGGCCATGAGGGAATCCCAACTCACTAGTGGGTTGAGGTATGTGCCTATGCGCAAGTGCACAAGCGGGATAATGCCAAGGGCGTTGGAATCAGCCCAAACAAAGGGACAAGAAAAGTGTGAATCACATGCCCGGCATTCGGAATGCGATGAGAGTGGCATGTCGATAGAGGATAACTGCTGACCATGTTCGCAACACAGCATCCTATCGCGTTAGCCTAGAATGGGGACAAACAAATGAGGGGTCGACTGCTGACCATATTCGAAACACAGGACCTCAAAGTGTCACCTGAAGCCTTTTGGGGCGTTGGCCCAGGACAGCCGGGGGACCATGGGTCTACCGTCCATACTATTCGGGGGTCCCTTCAGACTTTGGAAATGGATGAAGATCTGAATGAAGGACACGCAAAGCGTGGGGTGGAGTGCTGGAATGTTTGAACGGATTCCAACGCTCTTGAAATTATGCCACTGTAAACATGGAATTAGGCATCTTATGCTAGGAGCATAAGGCATCTCTCGTTTAGGGCAAGAGGCATCCTATCATTTGTTAGATAGGGATAATACTACAATTTAGAGTCATGTAGGTAGGACTATTGGCATCTCATGCTAGGAGCATGAGGCATCTCTCGTTAGAAGCGAGAGGCATCCTATGTGTGGATCATAGGGAGAATACTATAGTTTAGAGTCATGTAGGTAGGACTGTTAGCATCTCATGCTAGGAGCATGAGGCATCTCTCGTTTAGGGCAAGAGGCATCCTATCATTTGTTAGATAGGGATAATGCTACAGTTTATAGTCATGTAGATAGGACTATTGGCATCTCATGCTGGGAGCATAAGGCATCCCTCGTATAGGGCGAGAGGCATCCTATGTTTGGCACATAAGGATTACTACAGTTTAGAGTCATGTAGGTAGGACTGTTAGCATCTCATGCTTGGAGCATAATACATCTCTCGTTTAGGGCAAGAGGCATCCTATCATTTGTTAGATAGGGAGTGCTACAGTTTAAAGTCATGTAGATAGGACTGTTAGCATCTCATGCTTGGAGCATAAGGCATCTCTCATATAGGGCAAGAGGCATCCTATCATTTGTTAGATAGGGAGTGCTACAGTTTAAAGTCATGTAGGTAGGACTATTGGGCAGAAGGTTCCTAGAAATGGTTGGTTTTGGGACTTATGCAAGGGCGGCCCTTTCTGGTACAACCTGGCATAGGAGCCAAGTGATCGGGTTTGGAGGAGTTTCCTGAGGGATGGTTCGACTCGAGGTACTCGGGGAATTGATGATGAGAATCTCGACTCACGACATGGAATGAAACCCAGAGGAATGTGTCGACTCTAGGTGTTCCACGGTGTGCGGAGGAGTGTATGAAATCATGGTATTCCATAGGTGGAAGGTGGGAGAGCATAAGGGCGCAATGGAAAATCCCGGCATCCCGGGCCGAAAAGTTCGCGGTGCGACTCTCCATTTTTGATGGGGGTCTGTGACGGTAGGGAAGGGACCGGCCCGGAGGGCCGGGACCGCAGCCCGGCACTGACCCTGGGCGGGGGTGCGGGGGCGCAGCCCCCGCGGTATGGACCGGTGGGCGCGAAGGTAGGATCCTCGCGAAGGATGGGTCTTCGCGAAGTAGCTTCGCGAAGCATGGCCTCGCGGAGCAATGGTCTCTCGCGGAGCAAAGGGGTCTCGCGGAGCTTGGTCTCGCGGAGCAGCATCGCGGAGCTTGGTCTCGCGGAGCAGCATCGCGGAGCAGCATCGCGGAGCAAGGGCTCGCGGAGCAAAGGGATCTCGCGGAGCTTGGTCTCGCGGAGCAGCATCGCGGAGCTTGGTCTCGCGGAGCAGCATCGCGGAGCAGCATCGCGGAGCAAGGGCTCGCGGAGCAAAGGGATCTCGCGGAGCTTGGTCTCGCGGAGCAGCATCGCGGAGCTTGGTCTCGCGGAGCAGCATCGCGGAGCATAGGCTCGCGGAGCATGAACTCCTGGAGTCTCGGCTCGCGGAGCAGCAACGCGAAGGAAGCTGCTCGCGGAGCACGGCTTCGCGGAGCCGCAATGCGGAGCTCCGCTCGGCCGCCCAAGGGGCGAAGTGGCCGTGGCCGTCCCCCTAAGAAGGGGGGGTGAGCTGGGTATTTATAGGCAGGGGCGCCGCGAAGAAGAAATTCCGGGCCGCCTCAGGAGCTTCGCGGCGCGCTCGCGAACGTCAAATTCGTTCGCGGAGAGGTACCGCCTCCGGAGCTTCGCGGCGGCTCGCGAACGTCAAACGCGTTCGCGGAGCATCACCGCCTCTGGAGCTTCGCGAGGTCGCGATGGTCGGGGCGCTTCGCGGCGGGGCTTCACGGGACCGCGCTGCACTGGTGCTTCGCATCGGTGCTTCGCATTAGTGCTTCGCGAGGGGTCTTCGCGGCGCATCGCAAACGTCAAACGGGTGCGCGGAGCCTCTCGCCTCATTTCTTCGTGGCGGGGCTTCGCGGTCATGGAGGGGGGCTTCGCGAATGAGCTTCGCGAACCAGATTTCCAGCCCAACTTCAAACGTCCATAACTCCTAATTCGTAGCTCCGTTCGGGCCCTACGACCTACCAAATCGAAGCTTGAGAAATGGACTACGATCTTGGATCATGTATGGAAGCATTTGGAAAATTTTGGGGACGCGTTTTCCGGGGTCTACAAAAGCCACCCCTAAGAACGGGGTCCCACAAGGACGAGAAGGGCGAGGCAGACCGCGTTCTTAGGAAACGACTAAGGAAAACGCGTGCATTGGGGTCCATTGTACCTCGATCACATTGAGGATAAATTCAACTAAATCTCTAAGCCTACGTGAGCCTTGCTCGGTGCAGGAAACAAGAGATAATAGGAGCTCCTATGCGAGAGTGTAAAACAACGGAAGGTGCGAGGGGATCGACATGGGACGTCAATCACCATTTGGGGGAATCCTAAAAGAGAGAGGGGTCATGGATGGAGAGTATGTCTCTCTGAACAGTCGACCTACTTTTCCCACCCTGCTCTAGTGCACGAGCGGGGTAACGCCAAGGGCATTAGAATCAATCCAAACAGAGGGAAGTGGGAGGTGTGAATCACAATACCCAAAATCTGGAACACTGTGGGGATGGCATGACAATAAAGGACAACCATTAACCGTGGCGAACAAACGGTATCCTTACTGCGTTAGCCTGAAATGGGGACAACAAATGAGCATCGACCGCTGACCATATTCGCAACGCGGGATTCTTATCAATTTTTTGTCGATCAATCTTTCAGGACATTGGCCCAGGACAGTTGGTGGACCATAGGTCAGACATCCATACTGTTAGGGGGTCCTTCCAGACATGACCGGTCTTCCGGAACGTTGGCCCAGGACGGTAGGTGAGCCGATGCGGCATAAGACCAGGCCGTTAGGGGGTTCCTTCAGACACGAAAGAGGACGAGGGTCCGAATAAGGGACACACAAAGTGTGGAACATGGAGTGGTGGTTTGTTCAAACAAAATCCAACACCTTGGTAGTTGCACCACCGTGGTGGGAGTACGCCAGATGGGCGCATCGACCTGATCACGGATCATTCTTTCTTCCAGAAAGGGCCTCTGGCGAGGGCTGGAAATGGGGAGGAACAAGATTTCGTGATTCCAGGGGCTGAACCCTAGGCGAAATGCCTGGGCGTCTCTACGTATCCCACATGATGACGGGAATCAAGCCGCACGTAGTTCTTGAAGTGCAGTTTAACGTCATACTGGACGGGGAGTCACCTGACCGTGTTGGTACACATCCAGCCAAAACTACTAAGCCCGCGTGAGTCGTGCTCGGTGCGGGAAACAAGCAGTAGTGGTGGGAATTTCCCGACACAGAAGGGGCAGGTTAGGGCAAAGGGACACTCGGTGACTACCGGCCCAATGACACTAACACGATCATCTAGCGCACCTAGATGCGTGAAGAGAAAGTGCCGAGTATGATGGAATTCCACTTGAACATGAGGGAGTGGAAATGTGTGAATCATGACGCTCGAGATTCGGATCACGATGATGGCGGCGTGGCGATAGAGGATTACTGCTGACCATGTTCGCAACACAGCATCCTGTCGCGTTAGCCTGAAATGAGGACTAACAAATGAGGGTCAACCATTGACCATGTTCGAAACACGGGACCATGTCGCAAATGTTTTCAAATATCCGTAGGGACGTTGGCCCGAAACGATTGAAGGGCCCTTAGGTCCAGAATTCATGGAGAGCCCTTAAGCTTAGTATCCACGTCGTCCGAGGGTCCTTTTGGATGTGGAAGTGGATGAGGATCCAAATAGAGAGCTCACGAAGCTTGGTCATGAGATGAGGGGAATGTCCTTGTGAAAATCCCATGCTTCGGGCTTTTTTTCAAAACACATCTGAATACGGCAACGAAACATATTAGAGAGAGGGAGCAGATTCTTTTCCCTTGGGGTGATCTTAGTTTAGGGTCATAGAACTCGGACCATGAAAAGTTAGGCTGGGCTCGCGGGGAAGTGCCCGGGCGCTCCTACGTATCTCATAGGGATGAGAATCAAGCCATACGTAGTTCTTGATGGACCTTAGACCATAAATAGGTAAAGGGAGCAGGGGACGCATGGCATCAAAACCTGACGTGAAGGAGGACCTAAGCCCTACTTACCGTGCGTTCTCTGAGGAAATGCTCGAGTCGAGGGACCGAACACAAGGGTTAGGCTGGGCCCGCGGGGAAGTACCCGGGCGCTCCTACGTATCTCATAAGGATGAGAATCAAGCCATACGTAGTTATGGAGGGTGGCACGGTAGGATACCAGTGCCAGGGGAAAAGGGGAGTGCGGACGTGGCCCTTGCACTAAAGAAGCGGAATTTGATGTATCTTGTTTGTTCTTTAAGGTGAATAGTTTTTTTTGTGAAGCGACAGGCCTAGAACAGTAGGTCGCGATGTCGCCACATGAATCAAGCCGTGATGGGCGTTGACAAATGGCATGGCACATGACCAATACCCAACGTGATGTCCTCTACAGCGAGGTCACCACAATGCGGTGCCGTTTTTCGTCGTGCGGCCAGGACGATAATGTCACAGTTTAAGGTCGTATGATAGGACCAAGCATGCATTTTATCGTCATGCAGCGCAGACGTAGCAGAGACGATGCTAGGAGGGAAATGTGCGCAGTGTTTATAAAATACATTTGACAGAGACATGATCCCACATCAAATTGTACGCCATCCGGAGGTAAAACAGGGAGAGAGACTGGCTTCCTGAATGGGTTGTACCCGGAAACAGGGCGTCTGGGCAGTCCTACGTGTCCCATGAGGATGGGAATTTGAACGTAGTCCCGAATGGGTCTTAGTTTATGGTCTTAGATCTCGGACCATGGGAGTCCCAAAGGACGCCAGATTGCAGCTTTGTCCCCCTAGAATGCAAAGGTGCACTGAGGGATAGCGCCAAAAGTGTCGAGATTCCACCAGGACATGATGGGGTGGAAAATGATGTGAATCATGCAACCAACATTCAAGGACTGAAGGGGCTGGCATGACGACAGAGGATTACTGCTGACCATGTTCGCAACACAGCATCCTGTCGCATTAGCCTGAAATGAGGACTAACAAAACGAGCATCGACCGCTGACCATATTCGCAACGCGGGATTTTATCGATTGGTTGTCCGAAACCCTGGAGGGCGTTGGCCCGTATCGGTAGGAGAGCCCTTGGGCGTAGTATCCAGGCCATTCTTGGGGGTCCCTCCAGGTGTGAAAGATGATGGAAGTCCGAATAGAGGGGAACACGAAGCTTGACAAGTGGCAGGAACTTGATCAAGTTGAATCTGACACTCTTGGTGCTAGACCAGAGTACTCTTAATACATGGGTGAACCACTGCAGGGAGTCAAAGGACTCAACCTTGAGGGTGATCGAGAGATGGCAGATTCCCAGGGGAAGGGGGGCATGATGCCCAAAACCTTGTATCATACCTGCACACCCCCCGCTGGAGAGGGATGGACCAAGTGGCCTAGGTGATCGGGAAATTAGGATATCTCCCATAGGTGGGGCTGGACCCGAATCTTAGACATTCAGGTGGTCCTACGTACCCCATTAGGATGGGAATCAAGCCACACGTAGTTCTGAAGGGTGCCTTTTAATGTCATGCAGGACAGAACAGGATGACTGAACCTCAGAATGGGGGCGTGCGTGGTGCAGTTGTTGCAAACCCGACGTGAATGAGGACGTAGTCCTACACTGCGCCACGCAGTCCTGTGATCAGGGTCCTGAAGAGAGGATTAGAGAGGTAAATTTGCTGAACTCAAGCTGGGTCCAAAGACAAGGGGTCTTGAACGTAGTTCCAGATGATAGTCTTAGTTTATGGTCTTAGATCTCGGACCGTGGATGGTGACAACTCCCGAGTAAGCACAGATGTCAGCCCAATCCCTAAGCCCACGTGAGATAAACTCGGTGTGGGAAACAAGGGGGGCATCCTCATTGCAATACTTGGGGCATCCATTAAAGGGGAGTCAGCAGAAAGTTCCTAAGGACACCTTTGATGTAGCTTGTTCCTCAAATGCGCAGACGTGCACGGAGGAAAAGTACCAAGAATCCCGAGACTCTACTTGGACACGATGAAGTGACGAAGAGTGTGAATTGTGTACCCGGCATTTGGGCTTAACGGGTTGGCATGACGAACGAAGATGAACAGTTTTACGTCATAAAGGACGATGGCGAGCAGTTTTACGTCATGCAGGACGATGATGCAGTTTAATGTCGTGCAGGACGATAATGATCAGTTTTACGTCATGGCGGACGAAGATGAGCAGTTTTACGTCATGCAGGACGATGATGAGCAGTTTTACGTCATGCAGGACGATGATGAGCAGTTTTACGTCATGCAGGACGATGATGCAGTTTAATGTCGTGCAGGACGATAATGATCAGTTTTACGTCATGACGGACGAAGATGAACAGTTTTACGTCATGCAGGACGATGATGCAGTTTAATGTCGTGTCGGACGATGACGCAGTTTAATGTCGTGCAGGACGATGATGATCAGTTTTACGTCATGACGGATGAAGATGAACAGTTTTACGTCATGCAGGACGATGATGCAGTTTAATGTCGTGCAGGACGATAATGATCATTTTTACGTCATGACGGACGAAGATGAACAGTTTTACGTCATGCAGGACGATGATGCAGTTTAATGTCGTGCAGGACGATAATGATCAGTTTTATGTCATGACGGACGAAGAATGTTATGCAGTTTAATGTCGTGCAACTAGGACATGGTTGTTATGCAGTTTAACGTCATGCAACTAGGACGGTAAACCACACGAGTTGTGTCGGTAGAGGAATGGTCATCTCTACTCCATTCTAGTGGTTTGGGATGAGGGGGGATCTATATGAGGGGAATTCCTTAAAATTCCCTGATCATGAAGATCCTTCCACAAGCTGGTTTCAAGGCCACAGGGAGGACATCTGTGGTTGATGCAACGTGGTAGTTGGGATGACACAGAGTGTCGCAAGGGTAGTAGGGATGACTACATTACCTCTACCTGTAGTGGAGGAGAAGCCAGAAGCGTCGGTGCGACGAGGCGAAGGAGCCCGGGAGGCGTGGAAGCCTGGACGTCGACACGACGGGGCGATGGAGCCCGGAAGGCGTGGAAGCCTGAACGTCGACACGACGAGGCGATGGAGCCCAGAAGGCGTGGAAGCCTGGACGTCGGCGCGATGGGGCGATGGAGCCCAGAAGGCGTTGAAGCCTCGATGTCGGTACGGCGGGGCGAAAGAGCCCAGAAGGCATGGAAGCCTGGACGTCGGTACGACGGGGCAACGGGGCCCGGAAGGCGTGGAAGCCTGGACGTCGGTATGACGGGGCAAAGGGGCCCGGAAGGCGTGGAAGCCTGGACGTCGGTACGACGGGGCAACGGGGCCCAGAAGGCGTGGAAGCCTGGACGTCGGTACGACGGGGCAAAGGGGCCCGGAAGGCGTGGAAGCCTGGACGTGCCGAATGGTGGTGGCATGAGAAGCACCTCCATAGTTGCCGGTGAAAAAAAAAAGTAGGGTCGAAAAGTGCCGATAGAGTTGGAAAAGGATTCCCCCTTCGTGGCCTCTTGAGGCGACGGAGTGGGCGAGGAGCCGATGGTGTTTGGTGGCGGAGCCACCTGCGCGGCCTCTTGAGGCGGCGGAGTCGGCGAGGAGCCGATGGAGTCGGGTGGCGGAGCCACCTGCGCGGCCTCTTGAGGCGGCGGAGTCGGCGAGGAGCCGATGGGGTCGGGTGGCGGAGCCACCTTCGCGGCCTCTTGAGGCGGCGGAGTCGGCGAGGAGCCGATGGAGACGGGTGGCAGAGCCACCTGCGCGGCCTCTTGAGGCGGCGGAGTCGGCGAGGAGCCGATGGAGTCGGGTGGCGGGGCCACCTGCGCGGCCTCTTGATGCGGCGGAGTCGGCGAGGAGCCGATGGAGTCGGGTGGCGGGGCCACCTGCGCGGCCTCTTGATGCGGCGGAGTCGGCGAGGAGCCGATGGAGTCGGGTGGCGGAGCCACCTGCGCGGCCTCTTGAGGCGGCGGAGTCGGCGAGGAGCCGATGGAGTCGGGTGGCGGGGCCACCTGCGCGGCCTCTTGATGCGGCGGAGTCGGCGAGGAGCCGATGGAGTCGGGTGGCGGAGCCACCTGCGCGGCCTCTTGAGGCGGCGGAGTCGGCGAGGAGCCGATGGAGACGGGTGGCAGAGCCACCTGCGCGGCCTCTTGAGGCGGCGGAGTGGGCGAGGAGCCGATGGAGTCGGGTGGCGGAGCCACCTGCGCGGCCTCTTGAGGCGGCGGAGTCGGCGAGGAGCCGATGGAGACGGGTGGCGGGGCCACCTGCGCGGCCTCTTGAGGCGGCGGAGTCGGCGAGGAGCCGATGGAGACGGGTGGCGGGGCCACCTGCGCGGCCTCTTGAGGCGGCGGAGTCGGCGAGGAGCCGATGGAGTGGGGTGGCGGAGCCACCTGCGCGGCCACTTGAGCCGGCAGAGTCGGCGAGGAGCCGATGGAGTCGGGTGGCGGAGCCACCTGCGCGGCCTCTTGAGGCGGCGGAGTCGGCGAGGAGCCGATGGAGTCGGGTGGCGGAGCCACCTGCGCGGCCTCTTGAGGCAGCGGAGTCGGCGAGGAGCCGATGGAGACGGGTGGCAGAGCCACCTGCGCGGCCTCTTGAGGCGGCGGAGTTGGCGAGGATCCGATGGAGTCGGGTGGCGAAGCCACCTGCGCGGCCTCTTGAGGCGGCGGAGTCGGCGAGGAGCCGATGGAGACGGGTGGCGGGGCCACCTGCGGGGCCTCTTGAGGCGGCGGAGTCGGCGAGGAGCCGATGGAGTCGGGTGGCGGAGCCACCTGCGCGGCCTCTTGAGGCGGCGGAGTCGGCGAGGAGCCGATGGAGTCGGGTGGCGGATCCACCTGCGCGGCCTCTTGAGGCGGCGGAGTCGGCGAGGAGCCGATGGAGACGGGTGGCGGGGCCACCTGCGCGGCCTCTTGAGGCGGCGGAGTCGGCGAGGAGCCGATGGAGACGGGTGGCAGGGCCACCTGCGCGGCCTCTTGAGGCGGCGGAGTCGGCGAGGAGCCGATGGAGACGGGTGGCGGAGCCACCTGCGCGGCCTCTTGAGGCGGCGGAGTCGGCGAGGAGCCGATGGAGTCGGGTGGCGGAGCCACCTGCGCGGCCTCTTGAGGCGGCGGAGTCGGCGAGGAGCCGATGGGGTTGGGTGGCGGAG
Organism: Viscum album; assembly: GCA_963277665.1. Lineage (NCBI taxonomy): Eukaryota > Viridiplantae > Streptophyta > Magnoliopsida > Santalales > Viscaceae > Viscum > Viscum album. The sequence continues at coordinate 1,685,573,166 of OY728146.1, forward strand.
CCACCTGCGAGGCCTCTTGAGGCGGCGGAGTCGGCGAGGAGCCGATGGAGACAGGTGGCAGGGCCACCTGCGCGGCCTCTTGAGGCGGCGGAGTCGGCGAGGAGCCGATGGAGACGGGTGGCGGAGCCACCTGCGCGGCTTCTTGAGGCGGCGGAGTCGGCGAGGAGCCGATGGAGTCGGGTGGCGGAGCCACCTGCGCGGCCTCTTGAGGCGGCGGAGTTGGCGAGGAGCCGATGGAGTGGGGTGGCGGAGCCACCTGCGCGGCCACTTGAGCCGGCGGAGTCGGCGAGGAGCCGATGGAGATGGGTGGCGGAGCCACCTGCGTGGCCTCTTGAGGCGGCGGAGTCAGCGAGGAGCCGATGGAGTTGGGTGGCGGAGCCACCTGCGCGGCCTCTTGAGGTGGCGGAGTCGGCGAGGAGCCGATGGAGTTGGGTGGCGGAGCCACCTGCGCGGCCTCTTGAGGTGGCGGAGTCGGCGAGGAGCCGATGGAGTGGGGTGGCGGAGCCACCTGCGCGGCCACTTGAGCCGGCGGAGTCGGCGAGGAGCCGATGGAGATGGGTGGCGGAGCCACCTGCGCGGCCACTTGAGCCGGCGGAGTCGGCGAGGAGCCGATGGAGATGGGTGGCGGAGTCACCTGCGCGGCCTCTTGAGGCGGCGGGAGTCGGTGAGGAGCCGATGGACCGTAATCTTCAAACACCGAATGTTACTCATCCTCTCACTTATAATGGAGAGGGAATTCACGTGGTTGATGCCTCGAGTTTCCCGACACATTTGGTCTACTTGCTATTGAAGGAGAATAGATTCACGTCGGGTTCACCATTTCTGTTTCCGACGCTTTCGCCGGGGCGCGCGCATCCGTCTGTGAGGACGCGCGGCTGTTGCCCCGCATTCCCGCTTTCCAAATGTGGGCGGCATTCGTTCCTTGTTCAGGTACGTCTGCTCCTTGATCGAAAGGGGATGATGGGATGTCGGTTCTTCCTTCCGTGGATTCCTCCTCAGAACTCGTCACCTAGTCCGGGTCTCCCTTATAGATTTAATACGTAGTTCGTGAAACTCTTCCCGGTGCCATATCATCATGGACGCCGGTTAATTACACTACTTCCGTCAAGACTTTCCATAGGGTCTTGACATGGTAGCGACCTTCGGTCGGAGTAGACGGCAACATCAGGAATGTCGGGGCATCTCTGGGTGCGTGGACATTGGGGAACCTGTATTCTTCCTCATAAGAGGGCATCTCAAGGGTGCAGAACCCGAGGCGTACATCTGAGGTTTTCCTCAGATTCCTGTGTTTAACACAGGGTATGTTGCAAGATTAACGTCTAGCAGAGACGGTTACACCAAAGGCATTCCATCCAAGGTTTTCCTCAGGCATCTCATGTTTATCACAAGGTAGGCCGTGAGTTTAACGTCTTACGGAGACGGAATGAGGGTGATCAGAACATCCCATAGAGACGGATCAGATTGGTATATCCCTATGAGGGAACACCTGGAAGGTTTACCAAGGCAATGGATCAGAACGCCCAATGAGGACGGATCCGAGTTGGTGCACTCCCTATAGGGGAAAAGGGTGATGAATCGGGGTGTACACAGAGGACAGCGACCCAGAGATATGATGGGGCTTACACATGGAAAGCGGCCCATGCGCCGCTAGGAGCAGCGAGGAGGTGGATGGCATGATTCCTCCGGGATGTGGCGGCCCGGGTGAGAATCAGGATGGGTGATGGATGGACGAGTGAAGTGGAGGAGGATGAAATGGGACCATCGCAGGGGCGACGGTGAAGTTGGGCTTGAGCCTTGAAGAGGCTTCCTACGTATCCCCGTGGAAGGGAATCAAAGTCCACGTAGTTCGGGATGGGATGGGTCGTAATGGCTTACCACTGGACCAGAATGTAGTTTAACGTCATGCGGGACGATAGTGAACCCTGACGTGAATAAACGACGGGTGGGCTTGAACCTCGTGGAGGCTTCCTACGTACCATGCCTTGACATGGATCAAAGACCTCGTAGTTCAAAAGGTAATGTAGTTTAACGTCATGCCGGACGAAGATGGGACCCGGCGTGAAGAAACGACGGGTGGGTGTGTCGGTGAACTGACGTGAAAGTAGACCTTGGTCCACTATTGGTGGGCTTGAACCTCGTGGAGGCTTCCTACGTACCATGCCTTGACATGGATCAAAGACCTCCTAGTTCAGGTGGTCACAACGGCTTACCGCTGGACTGGAATGTGACCCGACGTGAATGAGCGACGGGTGGGCTTGAACCTCGTGGAGGCTTCCTACGTACCATTCCTTGACATGGATCAAAGACCTCGTAGTTCAAATGGGGTGGGTCGCAATGGCTTACCACTGGACCGGAATTAGACCCGACGTGAATAACGGGTGGGCTTGAACCTCATGGAGGCTTCCTACGTACCATGCCTTGACATGGATCAATGACCTCGTAGTTCAAAAGGGGTTTTGTCGGTGAACCGACGTGAAAGTAGACCTTGGTCCACTAATGGTGGGCTTGAACCTCATGGAGGCTTCTTACGTACCATGCCTTGACATGGATCAAAGACCTCGTAGTTCAGGTGGTCACAACGGCTTACCGCTGGACTGGAATGGGACCCGACGTGAATGAGCGACGGGTGGGCTTGAACCTCGTGGAGGCTTCCTACGTACCATGCCTTGACACGGATCAAAGACCTTGTAGTTCAGGTGGTCACAACGGCTTACCGCTGGACTGGAATGGGACCCGACGTGAATGAGCGACGGGTGGGCTTGAACCTCGTGGAGGCTTCCTACGTACCATGCCTTGACATGGATCAAAGACCTCGTAGTTCAAATGGTGGGTCGCAATGGCTTACCGCTGGATGAGGATGTCAACGGCTTACCGCTGAATAGGATCACAACGGCTTACCGCTGGAAAGGGTCACAACGGCTTACCATTGGATGAGGATGTCAATGGCTTACCGCTGAATGGGGGTCGCAACAGTGGATGAGGGCTTACGTGAGGAAGCTGCCCGGGTGCCACTAAGGAGCGGCAATGGTGAATGGGGCTTACGCTAGGAAGCTGCCCGGGTGCCGCTATGGAGCGACACGGGTGAATGGGGCTTACGCTAGGAAGCGGCCCGGGTGCCACTAAGGAGTGGCACTGGTGAATAGGGCTTACGCTAGGAAGCTGCCCGGGTGCCGCTAAGGAGCGACACTGGTGAATGGGGCTTACGCAAGGAAGCTGCCCGGGTGCCACTAAGGAGCGGCAATGGTGAATGGGGCTTACGCTAGGAAGCTGCCCGGGTGCCGCTATGGAGCGACCCGGGTGAATGGGGCTTACGCTAGGAAGCGGCCCGGGTGCCGCTATGGAGCGGCACTGGTGAATGGGGCTTACGCTAGGAAGCTGCCCGGGTGCCGCTAAGGAGCGACACTGGTGAATGGGGCTTACGCTAGGAAGCTGCCCGGGTGCCGCTAAGGAGCGGCAATGGTGAATGGGGCTTACGCTATGAAGCTGCCCGGGTGCCGCTAAGGAGCGGCAATGGTGAATGGGGCTTACGCTAGGAAGCTGCCCGGGTGCCGCTATGGAGCGGCAATGGTGAATGGGGCTTACGCTAGGAAGCTGCCCGTGTGCCGCTAAGGAGCGGCAATGGTGAATGGGGCATACGCTAGGAAGCTGCCCGGGTGCCGCTATGGAGCGGCACTGGTGAATGGGGCTTACGCTAGGAAGCTGCCCGGGTGCCGCTAAGGAGCAGCAATGGTGAATGGGGCTTACGCTAGGAAGCTGCCCGGGTGCCGCTATGGAGCGGTAATGGTGAATGGGGCTTACGCTAGGAAGCTGCTCGGGTGCCGCTATGGAGCGGTAATGGTGAATGGGGCTTACGCTAGGAAGCTGCCCGGGTGCCGCTATGGAGCGGCAATAGTGAATGGGGCTTATGCTAGGAAGCTGCCCGTGTGCCGCTAAGGAGCGGCAAGGGTGAATGGGGCTTATGCAAGAAGCTGCCCGGGTGCCGCTATGGAGCGGCACTGGTGAATGGGGCTTACGCTAGGAAGCTGCCCGGGTGCCACTAAGGAGCGGCACTGGTGAATGGGGCTTACACTAGGAAGCTGCCTGGGTGCCGCTAAGGAGCGGCAATGGTGAATGGGGCTTACGCTAGGAAGCTGCCTGGGTGCCGCTATGGAGCGGTAATGGTGAATGGGGCTTACGCTAGGAAGATGCCCGGGTGCCGCTATGGAGCGGCAATGGTGAATGGGGCTTATGCAAGAAGCTGCCCGTAATGTCTTCCTCATGTCTGGTCATGAGGGAATCCCAACTCACTAGTGGGTTGTGGTATGTGCCTATGCGCAAGTGCACAAGCGGGATAACGCCAAGGGCGTCGGAATCAGCCCAAACAAAGGGACAAGAAAAGTGTGAATAACATGCCCGGCATTCGGAATGCGATGAGAGTGGCATGGCGATAGAGGATAACTGCTGACCATGTTCGCAACACAGCATCCTATCGCGTTAGCCTAGAATGGGGACAAACAAATGAGGGGTCGACTGCTGACCGTATTCGAAACACAGGACCTCAAAGTGTCACCCGAAGCCTTTTGGGGCGTTGGCCCAGGACAGCCGGGGGACCATGGGTCTACCGTCCATACTATTCAGGGGTCCCTTCAAACTTTGGAAATGGATGAACATCTGAATGAAGGACACGCAAAGCGTGGGGTGGAGTGCTGGAATGTTTGAACGGATTCCAACGCTCTTGAAATTATGCCACTGTAAACATGGCATTAGGCATCTTATGCTAGGAGCATAAGGCATCTCTCGTTTAGGGCAAGAGGCATCCTATCATTTGTTAGATAAGGATAATACTACAGTTTAGAGTCATGTAGGTAGGACTATTGGCATCTCATGCTAGGATCATGAGGCATCTCTCGTTAGAAGCGAGAGGCATCCTATGTGTGGATCATAGGGAGAATACTATAGTTTAGAGTCATGTAGGTAGGACTGTTAGCATCTCATGCTAGGAGCATGAGGCATCTCTCGTTTAGGGCAAGAGGCATCCTATCATTTGTTAGATAGGGATAATGCTACAGTTTATAGTCATGTAGATAGGACTATTGGCATCTCATGCTAGGAGCATAAGGCATCCCTCGTATAGGGCGAGAGGCATCCTATGTTTGGCACATAAGGATTACTATAGTTTAGAGTCATGTAGGTAGGACTGTTAGCATCTCATGCTTGGAGCATAAGACATCTCTCGTTTAGGGCAAGAGGAATCCTATCATTTGTTAGATAGGGAGTGCTACAGTTTAAAGTCATGTAGATAGGACTATTAGCATCTCATGCTTGGAGCATAAGGCATCTCTCATATAGGGCAAGAGGCATCCTATCATTTGTTAGATAGGGAGTGCTACAGTTTAAAGTCATGTAGGTAGGACTATTGGGCAGAAGGTGCCTAGAAATGGTTGGTTTTGGGACTTACGCAAGGGAGGCCCTTTCTGGTACAACCTGGCATAGGAGCCAAGTGATCGGGTTTGGAGGAGTTTCCTGAGGGATGGTTCGACTCGAGGTACTCGGGGAATTGATGATGAGAATCTCGACTCACGACATGGAATGAAACCCAGAGGAATATGTCGACTCTAGGTGTTCCACGGTGTGCGGAGGAGTGTATGAAATCATGGTATTTCATAGGTGGAAGGTGGGAGAGCATAAGGGCGCAATGGAAAATCCCGGCATCCCGGGCCGAAAAGTTCACGGTGCGACTCTCCATTTTTGATGGGGGTCTGTGACGGTAGGGAAGGGACCGGCCCGGAGGGCCGGGACCGCAGCCCGGCACTGACCCTGGGCGGGGGTGCGGGGGCGCAGCCCCCGCGGTATGGACCGGTGGGCGTGAAGGTAGGATCCTCGCGAAGGATGGGTCTTCGCGAAGTAGCTTCGCGAAGCATGGCCTCGCGGAGCAATGGTCTCTCGCGGAGCAAAGGGGTCTCGCGGAGCTTGGTCTCGCGGAGCAGCATCGCGGAGCTTGGTCTCGCGGAGCAGCATCGCGGAGCAGCATCGCGGAGCAAGGGCTCGTGGAGCAAAGGGCTCTCGCGGAGCTTGGTCTCGCGGAGCAGCATCGCGGAGCTTGGTCTCGCGGAGCAGCATCACGGAGCATAGGCTCGCGGAGCATGAACTCCTGGAGTCTCGGCTCGCGGAGCAGCAACGCGAAGGAAGCTGCTCGCGGAGCACAGCTTCGCGGAGCCGCAATGCGGAGCTCCGCTCGGCCACCCAAGGGGCGAAGTGGCCGTGGCCGTCCCCCTAAGAAGGGGGGGTGAGCTGGGTATTTATAGGCAGGGGCGCCGCGAAGAAGAAATTCCGCGACGCCTCAGGAGCTTTGCGGCGCGCTCGCGAACGTCAAATTCGTTCGCGGAGAGGTACCGCCTCCGGAGCTTCGCGGCGGCTCGCGAACGTCAAACATGTTCGCAGAGCATCACCGCCTATGGAGCTTCGCGAGGCCGCGATGGTCGGGGCGCTTCGCGGCGGGGCTTCGCGGGACCGCGCTGCACGGGTGCTTCGCATCGGTGCTTCGCATTAGTGCTTCGCGAGGGGTCTTCGCGGCGCATCGCAAACGTCAAACGGGTGCGCGGAGCCTCTCTCCTCATTTCTTCGCGGCGGGGCTTCGCGGTCACGGAGGGGGGCTTCGCGAATGAGCTTCGCGAACCAGATTTCCAGCCCAACTTCAAACGTCCATAACTCCTAATTCGTAGCTCCGTTTGGGCCCTACGACCTACCAAATCGAAGCTTGAGAAATGGACTACGATCTTGGATCATGTATGGAAGCATTTGGAAAATTTTGGGGACGCGTTTTCCAGGGTCTACAGTGTCCCAAGGCCCTTCATAAATAACTAGGTACATGAGCCTCATTAAATCAGTATGTCTGGTTCCTTCTATATAGGAAGTGGGCTATTGTAGCCTATCCTTGACATGGGTCTAGGGGAGCTTGTAGAGGAGGGGAAACCTGATTATCTAGCCTAGGTGGTGCTGGAAAGTTAGGCAAGGTCACCTGCCAATTCTGAGGTGGGCGCTTCTGGGTCGGAGGCTACACCTGAGGTGGTGGGCCTCGGTGAGACTTTGGAGGGGTATCCACTAGTAATAACTCCATATTCCTAGGTACCTCTATTTGTGCTACCATGGAGGGATCTCCCTTTACAGCTCTTCTCGTGGAAACTATACGTGTTAATGTACATGCCTACTTGTCCTACTACAAGGCTTCCTCTTGACGATGGTCTTTGTTTGAGAATTCATGAAACCCCCTGGGTAGTTTTGATTGATGAGAGAACGGACCAATTCAGTTTTAACATTCACCACACACCTTTTTAGGAGTTGTTCCTTAGTCATCGGCATATCTAGGGAATATGTGAGGCTTTTCCAAAAAGATAAAAAGTCCATGAGATGCTCTTCAAGACTCTGCTTGAACATAATGTGGACAACAATACTCGTCTTCTAGGTGGTGGAACTGAAATGGTAATGAAACTGCCTATGAAGATCCTCCCCACCACCTACTGACCTGATGGTTAGCAGATTGTACCAGACGAACATGGGCCTTTCTAATGATTGTATGAAACATTGATGCTTGGTGGCCTCCAACTATGCTAGAGTTGGCAACATGGGCCCATACTATAATATAAAGTGGGATAGAAGCCACAACAGATAAAACGTCCCATTAAAGGTGGAAATGGTAGTATTTTCTAAACTTGGGGATCCAACATATCATCCAACAATGCAGGATATGGCTTTCCATCAAGAAGGTTCACCAGTTGTCGAGTTTCAAGGGTCTCGAGGTGGGACATGAGTGCTACCATTGCATCATCTGGGAGTGGATTCCCCACTTGATGAGGATCCCTAACTACTAATGAATTTGTAGGTTTTTTGACATGATAAGTAGACCCCACATCCCATGGAGCGGTTGGTGGGATTACTTACAGAACTACTAGGGGGATGGCATGCAGAGCGGCTGGGGGAACCTGAGCTGGGTCCAGTGGGTTATTTCATAGCTCGGATGGATTTGGTGATGCATATCATGAACTCATTCCATAAGATATGATTACTAACCTGTCTATATGGGAAGGATGGACAATGTAACCCAGTAGTAACTTGCCTAGGGGAGGGTATACCTTCCCCTACTGCCCCAGTCAGGCATTTCTGTAGTCTGGTCTCCATTCCTCAGCACGTTCATACTAAAGGTAATTGACCATCCTCTAATGCTCTACGAGTTGTTGATGGAACACATCCTTTTCGGGGTCATCTTCTATATTTTCACTGAGAGAGACTGTTCAGAGGGTTTGACGACTCCAGTATTCTCCTTACCCGTATTGGGATCCGATAGAGGGATAATGACTTAGAGGGTGGAAGAAGACCTGGTAAATTTCGTTCATGGTGAGTAAAAATAACCAAAGGGTCTAACAGCTTGGGAACCCCCGAGGGGTATGTTCTCTTAAAAAATCTCTAACTCAGTCTCTTCCAATGATGGGTCTACCAAGTTAACTACAAATGCACCAAATAGAATATCCTCAATATTGGGTGGATTTTTGGGTTGGCATTGGACAGAATTGAAATGGTGGGTAGAAAATTTCCCCAAACCAATGATCTAAACATGGGTGGAAGATTCCTTACTAATTATGTGGAGACCTTTAAAGCTATAGCTGCATCATTTCTAGAGGGTCTGATGGCGACTGGGAAAATCATGGTGCTGAGTCTTGGGAAATGCAGCCAAATCGACCAGGCGACATTTCTGGCCAATATCTTCAAAGTGTTCCTAACTCTTGGGGTAAGCCACATTTCGATGATGGAGAACGAAGTCCATCTCCTAGAGGGTTGGGAGAAATCACGAGACCTCCTTCTGGGTAAATGATTCTAGTGTACTCAAGTTTGTGGTTTCAACTGGCCATATCATCATTGTGAAATGGTCCTCTTCCAGGAAGTTCCATAAGCTCTTCATATCAAAATTAGTATCTAGCCTTTGGATGCCACATTCATTGAATGTTGGTGGCTGAGGGAATGATAATGTAACTGAAGCATACCGTTGAGATGGTAGAACTTCCGGTGAAGAATATGAAGAGTGAGTTAACAAGACGCTCCATCATGGGAAGTCTTCCGAAGAATGCAATGACTGTGCCACCCCATCTTGGTAAGATGGACTAGTGACCATATATTCTTTTATAGTGGTTGTGTTTTCTAATGGTGGGTCATGCTGTTTCTAGTCCTCTATTAGTCCCCAAAACAATTCCCTTTGATCTCTAGTAGAGGTATAGAATGGTCATGTTGATGACGAGGAGGATTTCATAGCAAGACCCCTAAAAGAGGCCAAATAATCCTCCTCCTAGATATATCATTGGGGGGAGGTAAGAATATAGTGGACCCCAATTTCAGGAAGGATGAGGTTATATTCCTTGTTCCTTCCCCAGCCCTCAAAATAAAGGGTCAGGGTGAGGGTTCCATTATCAAATTGAACTCTTCCTCAGAGTTTGAAAAGCAGACATATTTATTTATAGTCTAAAACTTCTCAGTATTCATCCTTTGGCGGCGGCAGCCCACCATTTTTCCCCAGGATTGTTCTTTAGGATAGTTTTGGCTTTCTATGAGAGGAGAAACTTTTACAAACTTATACTGGAGTGGAGAGTCCTTCCACCTGGGTGAGACGAGGTGTGAGGAGCACCTAGAAAAATGTCAAAAGAAACATGGGGAGGGCCTCCACGTAAACTATTTGGAAGGTGTGGTGAATCCTTTTGGGAGGTGTTGGAGTAGGTAGGACATATAATAGAGCTTATGGGAACATGTATAATAGGTCCGTGGTTGTTTCCCTTAACAGTTATAGAACGAGTGGGGCCTTAGTATCGATAAAACCGAACATGGTGAATCCCTCCGCATTAGATGTCAATGAAGTGAGGCAGGCCTCCAATTCTCTGATTTCTCGGATGAGGATGACCTTCTTCATTTGCAGTAAGAACATGGGAAAGACCCCCACACTGATGGTTGAACTGGGAAATAGAATCCTTATGTCGGTGACCTACGACCATAGGAACAGCTCCATACCTAGGATAACCAGTGCAAAAAAAACCATTATACTGGATGTTAGTGAAGAGGGTTGGGACATCTCTTGGACTTATTGTGGCTTGGGGAGGACCTCAATGCCATGATTGGGATAAGGGAGGACATGCCCCATCATTTTTGGTGGCACGAGGACGACCTTCGTGCTAGATGTCACCGTCACGGGTCGGACCGCAGTGGGCACTACCTATTTCAGTGACCAAGTGAGTCGTACCAAACAAAATGTGGGGTAGTTGAGGCCTCGATATATATCAGTAATATAAGTTACCCAGTTCTGTATAAACAAGGCATTGACTGTATGTATCGGTGGTGGAATGGTCCACTATATCCGTTAATGATGATGCCCACTGGCGGGCACCCTCCTCATCATTCACCTGACATTGGCATCGGGTTAAACAGACTAGGTCTAGATGTCTATGTGTTTAACTCACCCACTCCTCAGTATGTGGGAACATGCGGTGGTGATGACGTGGCCTGGTGGGAGCCCTCCTTGGTGGCCCCTAGGATGAGATCATAGTCGGACTGGCCCATACATCGATTACCACATTGGTGTAAGGGAGCGAGTTGTCAAAGGGTTCCAAGGAGAGGCTCCCGAATTGATTATAGGTTGGAGTGGGGAGTAGTGGATACCTATGTGGCCCTTGGGGGTAGTAGCAGTGAAATGGTGTAAAAGCCTCTAAGTTCTGTTGGGCCATATCCTGAATTGAGATAATTCATTCTTCTTTATACCATTGGATGAGGTCATTGATCACCCTCCTATAAATGAGTTAAGATGGTGAGATGGGCTGTGGGTACCCAAAAACCATGGAGTTGGATGCCGTTAGAGAAGAGATGGGGTGTCGTAGGATTGCGACATTGGTGTTTCCCCAACCCTAGCATCAGTAGTTGGGTGGTGATTGGTTTCCTGACGTAGCATCTTGGCCCTGCAATACAGGAAGAGTCAATCATTAGTGTTGAAATGAGGAAAGAGACTTCCAATTCCCTAGCGGTGTTCTGTCTCCAATGATTGGTATGAAGGTTCCACACTGACAAACATCGTAGAATCGGATGCCCAAAATTCAACTTCCCAAATCACTGGTGAGTTTCACACCAGGCCCACAATTTTCTTGGAGTGACATGGCATCGGATAGCTGGATTCAGTGATATGATTATCCATTTATTCCTCAAATGCTACTAATATCCACATTGAGGAGAAGATTCAAATTGGGTTCACTATTTCTGTTTCTGATGCTTTTGTAGAGGCATGCACTATCATGCCACAACATGATGTTGTTTCTCCACATTCCCACTTTCCAAAGGCGAGCGACATCCATTTCTTATTCAGGGACATTTTATCCTTGATAAAAATAGGATAATGGGATTTTGGTCTCTCTTCCCTGGATTCCTCCTCATAACTCATTATCTAGTTCGGGTCTCCCTTAAAGATTAAGACATTGTTCGTGAACCTCTTCACCGATGCCATATCTTCATGGACGTAGGTTAATTACGCCAATTCTATTAGGACATTCCAAGGGATAAATCCCTGGAAGAAAACATTGGTTAGTGGATAAGTCACATTAGACACCACAAGCATGTCTGGACACTAAAACAATAATGTGTTTGGGGTTCTTAACCTTTTTATTGGTCTTCTCAAGGTAGAGGAAGCCTGAGGCATCCCATATGGAGTGTAGGGAATTATATTCCATTGGAATTTCCCTGAGGTTTTCTTCAGCATACCATGATTAAAATTGGGTATTCTGCAAGTTTAACATCTTTTAGAGATGGTTACGCCTAAGGAATGTATTCTGAGGTTTTCCTTAGGGATATCATGTTTAACACAAGGTAAGTCATGAATTTAACATCATGGGGAGAAGGGACAAGGTTGAGTGGAACATTTCATAGAGATAGTCATATGGGTACATCCCTAGGTGGGATCACATAGAATTTATACAATTGGGATGGATTAGAATGCCTAATGATGATTTAAGTGAGGTGGTGGGTCCCATATGTGGAAGATATCACACTGTGAAGGCTGATCTATACACCACTGAGTGTGAATTAGGGAATGAACACCCTAGAAAGGGGACACCAAGGATTACCATTTTTGGGATTAAACCATTGGGAGGTTTCCTACGTACCCTATATAGACGGCATGGATCAAATCCCACATAGTTAGAAGGGTTGATGAATCGGTGTCTACACAAAGGACAACAACCCGAAGAATGATGAGACTTTTTCATGGATAGAGGCCCATCACATGAGGGGAAATATTGGTTGGATGGTTATGGATTGTGTGGGGATTATTCATGGTTATCTACCTGATTGGATGGCCTGATCCCCTCAGGATGTGGCGGCCCATGTAATAATCAAGATGTATGATCGATTTTTGAATAATGTGGATGGGGTGAGTGGGGGTGGAACCTATGTAAAGATGTTGGTGATGTTCGGCTTGAACCTATAAGAGGCTTATTATATATCCTTGTAGAAATTTATCAAATTCCATGTAGTTTGGTTGGGCGATGGGACTCCTGAGGAGGTGGATCGAGAGAATGGATGCATGGATGGGACCCGGAGGAAGTAGAACCCTCAGGATGGGGCATGATGTTCTGAAAACCCAAGGGATCAAGGGAGAGACCAGGATGGGACATGAATGATGGTCTTCAACCTTAGGGAGGCTTTCTATGTATCCCAGTGGTAGGGAATCAAAGTCCACGTAGTTCAGGATGGGGCATGGAATTGGGGTGTACACAAAGGACTTCAACCCAATGACATGCTAGGGTTATGCGTGTTTAGGGGCCCGAGAGATGGTCTAACACCACAATGGGACAAACCAAAAATGTGGTACCCAACAAATGGGACACCTAAGTTTACTATTGTTTGAGGTTGAACATTAGGGAGGCTTCTTACGTACCATGTCTAGGAGGCATGGATCAAAACCCTTGTAGTTTGAATAGGTTTACCATTGTTTTTGGTTGAACCTCCGGGAGGATTCTTACGTACCATGTCTAGGAGACGGGGACCAAAACCCACATAGTTTGAATTGTTTTACCATTTAATATGGTATAACCTTAGGGAGGATTCCTACACACCCTCTCTATGTGATAGGGATCAAAACCCATGTAGTTAGAAAGCATATTGTTTAACATCATTCGGGATAAGAAGGGTATACAGTTTAACATCATGTGGGATTAGGGTGAATCGACATGTAGTGGTCAGGACTGTTGGTTGATGGGCTTGAACCTTAGGGTGGCTTCCTACGTATCTTGACTTGAAGGATAAAAGATAAAATTACAAATAGTTTGGTGAGGTAGTGATGTGGCTCAATTTTAACACTCTTTTCCACATCATTTTCATATTTTTATTGACCTTTTTTATACTCAAATGTTATTTTTTGATTAAATAATTGATAATTATTGTGTTTTTGTACTTTTCTATGTAAAATAATATTTTTTGGTTTAGATCATGTGTTTTTAGTATTCATTACTGTCTTTTTAAATAATTCTTGTATAAAATTAGTCCTATGAATTTGAATTTTATTTATTTATTCTTTTATTTTTTCAATTTTTCATTACAGTTAGTTAATTAATTTATTAATATAAATTAATTAATTCATTCATTTTACTTTAAATTGTAAGTAAATAGCTAATTTTAATTTTTAATTCTTTTAAGAATATAATTAATTTTAACATTTTAATATTATTCAGTTAATAATTTTATTCATTAATTTAATGAGTTCTTTAGTTAATTAATTCTTTAATTAATTATTTAATTAATTATTTAATTAATTATTTAATTAATTTAAGTTAGTGAATTTAAATTTTTCAAGTTGATTAATTTTTTTATATTTTTTAATACAAATAAATTCATTCTTTTTAATAAAGCATAATTAATTTTATCTTATTTATTTAGTTTTTAATTTTATTATTTTTAATTTAATTCATTAATTTATTAATCCATTTTTTGGTTTTATTATGGTTTTAATTATTTCTGTTTATTTTGTAGGTGTTCCGGTGGTACCTATCACGGTTCCACTGTTTTTGCTCCTTACTTTAATGGTGATACCATGAGACATACTCATGGCACCCCCTTCCTACTTTGGCACTGTGTTCCCCCACTAACTGTTTCCTCTATCCTTTCACAGTATCACCATTTCCCTTCCACCTTTCCCTAGCACCGTTTCACACCATTTCACCCTTTTCTCATGTTTCATCATGGTGACTGTCTCATAGTTTCTTGCACCGCTGCTCCTCACCTTACTGTCTCATCGTTTTCCTCTGCTCCTGGATCTAATTCTGGCACCAGTAACCCAGAAAAAATAGATCAAAATTAGAGCACCAGCATTGCAAACCAATATGTCTGCATAAACCAACCTGCAACAACATAACATCAATGAACTCAACAAATTCGAAGAATCAAACAATTTTAAGAACTTATCAAGTGAACAAATCAAAACCAGAACTCAAAATCTAAACCCCAATCCAGGTCTAACCGATGTCACACCGGTTTCCACTGGAGAAGCCAAACCAGACTCACCCCCACTTCAACCCTAACTCACATAGCCGCGACACACCCGCTCTCCGACAACTCCCTCCTTCGAGAAAAAGCCGCTGGCGACCCACCTTCTTGCTTTAACATTGAATCCCAAGATCCCCTACCTCATGCCATCGACCCACTCACCCCCTATGTCACCGCATATATCCACTTAAACCCGCATATAGGTGACACACCCACACACTGCCAGTGCCCCGTTTGGAGCAAGTCTTGCCTCACCCGTGCCTCATCTATTACTCTTCACTGACACCCCCTGAAGCGCCACTGGGAACCTAGGACCTTTCCATTGTACTCGCTCCGAGCTGCCTCTCTCCTTCAGGCCTAGCGCCAGCTGAACCCCCAACGACCTCCCTCTTTTCATTTTTTATTCGATTTTTTTATTAGTTTTTATTTTATTTTATGATAACATATAATATAAAATAATATATTATATAATATATATATCATATACTATACAACATTAATTATAGTTTTAATAATAATAGTATGTAATCCTTTATCTATCATAAAAATATATGTTATTAAATAAATATAATAAGAATTAACATATAATAATATTATTAGTTATTATATTTATATATTAATAAGTATTTTTATTAACTAATCTAAGTGATAATATTAATATATAGTTGTTTTAGTTTCATTTTATTTGTGTAACGTGATTTTATTTTCCTGTTGTTCTGCATCGGGGGGGGGGGATACTAATAGAAGCGGTGATAAATGAAGCAGTTCACGGGAAAGACGTGAGAAGGTTTTGCGAGTTTGTTGCATAGGTTGTTTTCACTTACATAGAGTTCACAAAAAACCTGGTGACGTGCACATAAAACTGTGCCACGTGGATTTGATGAGTTGTAGAGGGAAGATTGTAGTTTTCCACCTGCGCACATCATTTTTATTCAGTTAGGAGCAACTGATCCAGTGACTAGCTCAGGAGGAGTAGCATAGTGAAAATTCCACTTGGAGGCCAGCGAACACTTTGAGCAAGAATCCAGGGACATCTACATATCATTATCATATGTGATGGGCATGAAATCATTTAGACAAGATGGAGGAGTGTGGGCGAAAGGATAGGTCATGAGGCTTTGATCGAAACTGATGGAGGAGAGCAAGAGAATGATACACCATCTTCCATCATGTGTAGATTAGAGTACAGAGAGAAATAGATCGGCACATTTCATACCTCGATTCCCAGGGTGGGACATTGATCACATTCTAGCATCGCATCCACCATTGAGTAGTATGGATTAGAAATTTCATGGAAATTATCAAGGAGTTCAAACATCTTTATCTCTCTGGGGATCTATTTTTCTTCATCTCATTTCAATAGGAATTTCATCGATTCTAATTCTATTTTCGAATTGAATCCAATCATTATGTCCAACTAAATTTTATTGGGTGGAATAAGCTGGCTGATTTGATTTGTTTATTCGTAGTCAGGAACTGTCATATTTTATGGAGTGTCTCTCACACTGTTTGTAGAACAGATTTATTCTAAAAAAACAACAACATCAAGTGAAACCTGATCTTGATTGAATCTTAATGAAAACTATTTAAATTTGAGGGACTCGCTGACAAGTGAGCAATACATTAATGAGAGAGAGACACTGAACAGAACTGACAAGTCGATCTCAGTGACATCTGACTTGTTTTTGCCATTAGGTGGAATGGCATTTACTGTCGAATTACTATAAGAGTTATTTCATCACAAACTAACCATATGAAAAATTTGGCTAGTTAATTTTAGTCAGATCAATATTTCTTAAACATCAGTGCATGAACGAGAGTAGGCAATATTAAAATTGGCCAGTGGACCTTTCCCCCTTCTAATAATTTGGATGTTCTCACCATAATTTCACTGGTCACTCTATCTACCTTCCTTACACTTACCAGTTCTCCTTTACTCCCTCACACACTTATTCTCACTCACTCCACATCACCATATCCATCTATTTTTGCTTATTTTTGTGTGTGTTTTTTTCTGGAGTTTATTTTTTTTAGATCGCCAAACACAACATGAGGCCTCCCCATGGTTCGACCATGTCTTGCCACTGTAATAAGTAGTAATTAGGTTATAAATTTTAGTTTGTCACTTGTTCCCAATGGTGTGTGAGCGTGAAAATTTTGGCACCATTTCTGGGGAGGCTAGGTGTGAAAAAAAACAAACAAAAAAACAAAATAAAAAATTCAAAACAAATTCTGCTAAAAGAACAAAATTGAAAATTAAAAAAATTGTGAACCTGCTACATGCAATCCAGGCCAATGTCTGAATTCTTAGTACCTAGTAACCCTAAAATTTATAAACACCTCAAGGAAGTGAAAAAAACAAATACAAGGTTCAAATGAAAGATAATATATATGAAAACATGAACAATCCACTTCTTGAAAATTTGAACCAACCTGGAATCATGAACCCATCTGAGAATGAGATAGTTGTGAGGCACAATTTGAGATAGTTCTTTCTACATTTAGTGTCTAGTAACCCTTCATTCATTAGAATCTCTCCTAGGTCTAGTAATTATGAAATCAAGCAATTTTTTCTTAGACATCTTCCCACCTTCAATGAAATTCCTAGTGAAAACTCTCTTGACTTCATTAGAGCCTTCTACTATAGTGTCCAGTAGCTACCACTTAAGGGTCTCACATGAGGAAGATCTTAAACTGAGAGTGTTCACCTTTTACCTTAAAGGAAATGCTAGGTCTTAGTTCCAAAAGTTAGAATAAGAAATCTTGGTCACTTGGGATCATGTTTACAATGCTTTCACAATGAAATTCAATCCTAGGAATTTGACATCTGAAATTAGGCACAAAATTATTGGATTCCTTTAGGATGAATGAGAATTGTTTCATGAAGCCTAGGATAGGTTTATTGTGTTGCTTAGGCAGTGTCCAAACCATCAATGTACACCTCAATGCCTCATGGAAAACTTCTACAATAGTCTCACCCCTTACCACCAAACAGTGGTGGACCAGTCTTCTGGAGGATACTTTAGTGATATGACTACTGAGGAGCCTAAACAAATCTTTAATACGATATCTCAAAACTCCCAGTATAAATTCTCTAGCAGTAGAACCATTATGTGAAAGAAAATCTCCCATACTCCTCAAGTTGAAGCCCAAGCTACTAGGTTATTTAATGAGAACCCACATCAAATCCTTAAGGAGAAGTTCCACCATTGTGGCATGTATGGCGATTCACAAACCTGTTGTCCAAACATTGATATGCCTGTCTAACCTCAAGAGAGTGTCATCTATGTTGGCTATGGACCTCGGATGCAGCCTAGGGACAATCATTTTTCCAACACCTACAATCAAGGGTATAGGAACCATCCAAACTTGTCATGGAGGGAGCATGTAGTCCTCCAACCTACTTCCCCTCCTGGTTTCCAGCAGCCTCTTAGGCATCAATTTCAACCCAAACCTAAAGTTGAATCATCCAACTCAAAAGATGAGGTGATAGACAAGTTCCATCAGTTGATAGGGAGGATTGATGAAAAAAAGAGCAAAAATTATTATGATAAAGTTCAAATGGATGCTAGAATGAAGAACATGGAAATTCAAATGGGGAAATTGGCTAGGGATGCTAGTAATAAAGAAAAGGGTAGGCTGCCCCACCCCACTAAAGCCAAACTGTGGGAGAATGACATGGATGTGGCCACCAGAATTGGTCTCCAAACTCACCAAGAGCCTATGAAAGAACCCAAAATTGATGAAAATGGAACACTGGATGAAGCTGGAACCCCCAAATCTGAATGAACAAGAATTTGGGAAACTGGACAGCACCACTAAAATCCTTCCAGTTGATACTTTCCCAATTCCAAAACCAAATTAAAATGGCTTTAAAAACAACAAAAATAAAGGAAAAAAATTTTTTGAAGTGTAATTTGTAGAGATTTCTCCAATTGTTAATAATTTCTCCCCTGCAATCTCTTTCCAACAAAGAACTAAAAAACCAATTCATGATTTTGAACTGTTGAAATTTTTGAAAGTGGTTAAAAATTTGAACATTGATATCCAATTATTGGAAGCATATATTCAAAGCTCATCATATCTAAAATCACTCAATAAAATATGTTCAAAGAAAAAGACCTTGGAAGAATTTTCCACCTATAACTTAATAGAGGAGTGTAGTGCAGTCTTGCAGAATATGATACCTCCTAAGTTTCAGGACCTAGGAAGCTTTGTTATCCCTTTCACTTTTGTAGATTGAGGTGGTAAGTTCAACTGTTTGTGTGATATGGGTGCTAGTATTAATCTGATTCCACTGTCACTTTTTTAGGACCTGAGATTAGGAATTCCCCAACCCACCATTATTTTGTTACAGCTTGCTGATAGGTCCATTACTCATCTAGTGGGTAGGGTCGAAGATCTGTTAGTTGGAGTAGGCAAACTCTTTTTTCCCACTGACTTACTTATCCTTGATAAGGAGCTTGACCAGGAGGTTCCTATCATTCTCAGTAGGCCTTTCCTGGCCACCGAGGGAGCTGTTATAGATGTGTCAATGGGGAAACTGATTTTCAACATGGGTGAACAGAAAGAAGAATTCAATGTGTTTAAGAAAATCCAAGAACCCACCCACCCGATGTTTCCCAAAGATGAGATGTTAGTTTCTAAGAGTAGTGTTGAGAAGAAGGAAATGGATTTTCTAATAATGACAGCTAAAATCAATAGTGAACCTGAAATTCATGTTTCTTCTTGCATGTGTATCAGCTCAAGTAAGGAGAATGAATTTGTTGATGAATATGAGGGATAATTCTTGGAGAACAATGATGAGATTGATTTGGAGCACATTATTACCCCGAGAGAGGAGTCTGAGTTTGAGGAGATATATTTTGGAAGTTATAGCACTGAGGAAAAAACCTTTTATACTACCTTCTTCAAGAGGCATCATGAAGACCTTAGGCCACCCATACCCAAGTTTCTTCCCTCAAGCCAGTCACCACCCACCCTTAAACTCAATCCCCTCCATTCCCACCTCAAATATTAATTTTCAGAAGATAGATCCACCCTTCCTGTTATCATTTCATCCAAACTGAAAGTGAGTTAAGAGAAAAATCTACTTATTGTTTTAAAGAAATACAATTCATTCATATGTTGGTCGATTTCTGATATCAAGGGGATAAGTCCATCCTTCTATATGCATAAAATTAAAATGGAACCTGAGTGTAAGACTAGATTTGAATCACAAAGAAGACTCAACCCCAACATGAAGGAATTTGTGAGAGAAGAATTGATTAGATTGCTCGATGTTGGAATAATTTTTCCCATTTCGGATTGCCCCTGGGTTAGTCCTATCTAGGTGGTACCCCAAAAGAGTGGAGTGATAGTGGTAACTAGTGAAAAGAATGAGAAAATCTAGATAAGAGTAGTGAATAAATAGAGAGTTTATATAAACTACATAAAATTGAATTCTTCCATAAGAAAGGATCACTTTACCATGCTGTTTTTGATCAAATGTTAGATAGATTGGAAGGTAATGAATTCTTCTACTTTTTTTATGGTTATTCTGGTTACAAACAGATTTCCATTCCACCTGAGGACCAAGAGAAAACCTCCTTCACATGTCCATTTGGGACATTTTCATACCGACAGATGACCTTTGTCTTGTGTGGTGCTCCTGCCACTTTTCAGAGGTGTATGATGAAAATTTTTTCAGGCATTATTGAAAGGATAAGTGAAGTGTTCACGGAAGATTTTTGTTTTTGTGGGAAATAACTTTGAGAACTCTCTGAAAAACCTGTAACTAGTGTTCGAAAGGTGCAAAGAGAAAAACTTAGTCTTAAATAAGGAAAAGTGCCAATTCAAGGCCACTGAAGGCATAGTTTTGAGACACAATGTTTCTAAGAAGTGGCTGGAATTCGATAATTCTAAAATTGAGGTCATACAAAAGTTTCCCCCACCTGAATATGTAAAAGGAATCAGATGTTTTTTGGGTCATGATGTGTTCTACATAAGGTTCATTAAGGACTTTTCTAAGATTAGTAGAACCATGTTCTCCCTTATGGTTAAGGACACAACCACTTTCTTCGATGAGACATGTCTAGAGGCCTTTAATATTCTCATGGAGAAGTTAACTACTTCACCTGTAATCACTACTCCTGACTGGCAGCTTCCCATTGAGGTTATGTGTGATGCTAGTGACTTTGCAGTAGGAGCTGTGTTAGGGAAGTGGAAGGATAGGAAATTACATCTTATTTCTATTTCAAGAAAACTGTTGGATGATACCCAGAAGAATTATTATATTACTGAAGAGGAGTTGGCTGCTGTGATGTTTGCTTTGGAAAAGTTTAGGCAGTACTTAATATTATCAAGGATCATAATTTTCACATATCATTCAGCCCTAATGTACTTCATGGATAAAAAGGACTCAATGCCCAGACCCATGAGGTGGACTTTGCAATTACAGGAGTTTTATTTCGTGATTAAGGATAATAAAGGGGCTGATAATGTAGTTTTAGAGAACTTGTCCCGATTTCCCAATTCCCCAAGCAAGGAACCAAAAGAGATCAATACTTCTTTCCCTGATGAACAATTGTTTGCAGCCTCTGTGCAGTAGCCTGCTTGGTTCACAGACTATACCAACTTTATGGAAGCTGGAGTCATGCCCAAGGATCTCTCATACAACTAGAGGAAGAGGTTTATATCTAAACTGAAATATTATTTTTGGGATGACCCTCTTTACTTTAGGAGGTGTGCTGATGGGATTCTAAGAAGACGTGTGGTTGAAGATGATATTTTTCCCATACATGAGAGCTTCCATTCATCACCTGGGGGTGGCCACCATGGAGGAGAAAGGAAAGCTCAAAAGGTCCTACAGGCTGGTTTCTACTGGCCAACACTATTTAAAGATGCTAGGAGTCTGGTTATTGGCTGTGAAAAATTTCAAATGTTGGGAAATGTTGGAAGAAGGCACGAACTATCCCAAAAAGGCATTATGGAGGTTGAAATATTTGATGTGTGGGGCTTGTACTTCATGGAACCATTACCATCATAATATGGGAATAAGTAAAAAAAAATTTGGACTATGTGTCCAACTGGGTTGAGGCAGTAGCTCTGCCCGACAATTCAGCTGCTAGTGTTGTGAAATTCATCAAGAAAAACATCTTTTCCAGATTTGGTCGGCCTCAAGAATTCTTCACTGATAATGGGACCCATTTAAAATATTATAAATTCAAAGGTTTTATCTAGAATTATGGGTTCTCACATAGGATAGGCACCACTTATCTCCCACAATCCAGTGGGCAAGCAGAAGTTTCAAACAGAGAGATCAAATAGATTTTAGAGAAAACAGTGTCTAGCTCTAGAAAGGACTAGTCAAGGAAGTTGGATGAGGCCCTTTGGGCCTACAAAATGGATTATAAGACTCTTATAGAAATTTCACCATATAGGCTACACTTTCGGAAAACATGTCATTTACCAATTGAGTTACAACAGAGATCTTACTAGGCAGTGAAGGCTATTAACATTGATTTTATGTCTGTGAGAGAGAGGAGACTGTTAAATCTGAGTGAGATAGAGGAGAATCGAAGAGATTCCTTTGAGAATTCTGAAATTTAAAAAGAAATAACAAATTCTTTTCATGACTCAATAATTCAAAATTGGAATTTCAAGGTTTGTGAGAGGGTCCTGCTTTTCAATTCAAGATTGAAGATGTTTCCAGGAATGTTGAAGTCCAAATGGTCAGGACCCTTTACCATTGTTAGAGTCTTGGTTATTGGAGCTATTGAACTAGTTGGATAAGAGAATCGACCTTTCTTAGTAAATGGTCAATGAATAAAGCATTTCTTTGAAGGGCAGCCAAAGGGCTTGGTTTCCATATCACTATTGGAAGAATTAGTTGTTTCAAGTCTAACTGAGGACAATAAACTATGTGTTGCATGGGAACTAACCCATGGTTGCTTAGTTGTTTTCCTTTTACTTTTTTTCTTCAATAATGTTAACCTCTGATACTTGTTCTCAAATTTAATCTCTTTACGGCTTAAAGGTGCTTCATGATCTATTGTTGTTTTGGAGAAAGAGTTGTTGTTTCCAGAAACATGGCCAAGAAAACCCAAGGGAGAAATCCACTTCATTATATGGATAA
The DNA here is from genome assembly GCA_963277665.1 of Viscum album. Lineage (NCBI taxonomy): Eukaryota > Viridiplantae > Streptophyta > Magnoliopsida > Santalales > Viscaceae > Viscum > Viscum album. The sequence goes on from OY728146.1 coordinate 1,685,595,817, forward strand.
AATTTCTTTCTACTCATTACCTTGGGTTACTTATCTTTAACTTAAAACTATGAAATATTATTTTTCTTATTTGAACATGTAGGTTAATGAAGAGGAGTAACAACCTAGTGCTGCTGAAGTGAATCTGTTGATGGAATTTAGTGTTAAATGTCCAATAATTCAGGGAAGTGTTGTTCTTCCCTTTTTCACTTATAATTACCTGCTTAATCTTCATTATTAATTTTGTGTTGGGGGCATCCCCCTAATCTATGGAAAATGAACATGTTCTCTTTCATGGGTATTTAGCTTCTAGTATCTAGAGAGTTGAAAAAAAATTATTTTGAGCTGATTTGTAGAACATGCTTGAACCCACTGCTTTAATCTTCATTATGCAGCTGCTGCACATAATTATTCATCATGCTTCTAATTAAATGCTATTGATAAAATCTTTTTTTTTCTTCACAATGATTCAATGCATGAACATTTTAAGAATAGAAAAACACTTGGTTGCTGGTGATGGTGGGTGCGGTTGGGTTCTTCTATTTTTGTTTGTTTGTATTTTTCTTTTCTTTCACTTTTTGTGTGGCAAAGAAATTTTTTGAACCTCATTGCTACCCTTCCATATCTTATTTAAGCGGAACTGACCATCAATCTTGAACTTCAATTGGTTTCCACCGTAGAATTCAACATTGGATATAATGTTGGGTTTTTAGTCTGGGGGAGAGGGGGCATTCTAATGTCATTTTAAATTTCCCCTTCTTAAACATGAGTATGAACCTGAGTTTGTGGTTATTTTGAGTTTGTGGTTGTTTAAAATGGTCGAATATTTTCAAAAAAAAGGTTCAAAATTCCTTAAAATTGTCAAATTCTTTCACTAATTTATGTTCGTTGGATGTTCAATGGTATTTCAATTATGTCTTGTTTAGTGGATAATAGTTTGCTGGTTGTTGAGAGTGGCATTTAGTCAGAAGCTGTTAAGCATGAGTGATTACTGAGTGTAATTATTCATTTCCTTTATGAACCTTTCTGTTTAGGAACTGAGGATGTTGGTGTGACATGATATGTATTTTGGAGTAACGATCATGAATTAGAGTAACTATAAGTTCTCACTGGAACCTAGGGGACTCACATTTTTAATAAATAATATTTAATCACTTTAGGAAGTCAATTTGAATGATTATTAATTAAGTCCTTTGTAATTGGAGTAAAATGGGAAAATGAGATCCCAATATGATTATCTGAGACAAGGTGTGTTGAGTGCATTTTGGTGAATAAATAAATCCAATTTCAATTTTCATAAGTGATGCACAATGATTTGCACATGGAATATGGGTGGGAAAAATTAAAATAAAGTGCCTTTGTCAAAAATGAACTCATTATGGTGAGGGGGATTTTGAACCCAAATGAAGAAGGGAGTGATTGACATCGTTAAATTTCATTTGAGTTGAATCAATAAAGTGACAAAATTAATGGACTTTAATTTTTGGAACCAGGGGGAATGTGAGAATGGAAGGCGAACTTGGTTATGTTTTAAGTTCCACTTCATCTAACATGTCAACACTCCTTGAATTAGAACTTGAATTGGAAGGTGAAGTAGGACAGTTAATGAGTACACATATGAGGTATGACATACATGACAATATATGAATTTGAGAGGCTTTTGACTTCCAGTGAGTATTTGAAGCTAGGAAGGACACTATTTTTGAACACCATTGGAAAACTTAACTCATTGTTTGTTCCTGCTCCTCTGGGTATTAAAGTTTAATCATGCACTTTTTGAACTGTAATTCCCAAATCATCTTTCTGTTTTAAAGTTAAAGACATGCATTTGATTGAGGACAAACAAGGTTTTATGTGTGGGGGAGTTTGGTGTGGCTCAATTTTAACTTTTCCACATCCTTTTTATATTTTTAATGACATTTTTTATACTAAAATGATGTTTTTTGATTAAATAATTGATAATTATTGTGTTTTTGTACTTTTCTGTGTAAAATAATCTATTTTGGTTTTGATCATGTGCATTTTGTATTCATTATTGTATTTCTAAATAATTCTTATATTATATTAGTCCTCCGAATTTGACTTTTATTTATTTATTCTTTTATTTTTACAATTTTTCATTACAGTCAGTAAATTATTTTATTAATTTAAATTATTCAATTAATTCGTTATTCATTAAATAGAAAATAAAGAGCTCGTTTTAATTTTTAATTCTTTTAAGAATTTAATTAGTTTTAGCATTTTAATATTAATCAATTAATAATTTTATTCATTAATTTAATGAGTTATTTAGTTAATTAAATCTTTAATTAATTGTTTAATTAGTTAAAGTTAGTGACTTTAAATGTTTCAAGTTGATTAATTTGGTTATAATTTTTAATACAAACAATTTCATTCTTTTTAATAAAGCATGATTAATTTTATCTTATTTATTTAGTTTTTTGTCTTATTATTTTTAATTTAATTCAACAATTTATTAATCCATTTTTTGGGTTTTATTAAGGTTTTAATTAATTCAGTTTATTTTGGTGTTCCCGTGGCACCTATCACGATGCCACCATTTTCGCTCCTTGCTTTAACGGTGAGAACGTGAGACATACTCATGGCGCCCCCTTGGATTTTTTTTTTAAATACGTTTTTTAAAAAAAAAATTTGTAAAAAACGCCCAGGTTAAAAATATTTTTAAAACTTCCCCTCAAAGGCGGCAGGCGCGATGCCGCCTTTGCGTTTCGGGGAAAGGCAGCATCGCGCCTGCCGACTTTGGCCTTTACCCGAAAGGCGGCATCCGCGATGCCGCCTTTCCCCTAAAAAAAATTTAATTTTTTTTTTGAAATTTTTTATTTTTATTTTATTTTTATTTTTTTTGTTTTGTTTTGTTTATATATATATATATATATATATATAAAGAAATAAAACAAAAAATTTCAGCAGAATTTCTCTGCTACTAAATATCCAGCGGTACTGCCATTACAGCAGTCTGGATTCTGACAGAAACTCTCACCCAGACCTTCCTTTTATAAGATGGCTTGCCCTGGAAATCATTCTGCATTTTCGATGTGGGATTCAGGTTCTCTCTTTCCTGCGCAGTACATTCTGCATTTTCGATGTGGGATTCTGTTTCAAGTGCGTGACTTTGAAAGACAATAAAATATAAACTATAAGACCAATATAAATGAAATTTTAAATATTGATTAAACATATAAGAAATAGTTGAAAACAAAAATAATTTCCTTAAAAATGATGATGCAAAATAATTTATAAGGTTTCAAAACCGCTTACCTGAAATTTAAAAAAGTTTCAAGTACGTAAATTTGAAAGACTATAAAATATAAAATATAAAATGAATATAATTGAAACTTTAAAGATTGATTAAAGATATAAGAAATAGTTTAAAACAAAAGGCATTTCATAAAAAAGGTTGATAGAAAATAATTTATAACCTCTCAAAACCGCTTACTTGAAATTTAAAAATGTTTCAAGCACGTGAATTTGAGTGACTATAAAATATAAACTATAGAACAAATATAATTGAAACTTTAAACATTGATTAAACATATAATAAATAGTTGAAAACAAGAGGAATTTCATAAAAAATGTTAATGGAAAATAATTTATAAGCTCTCAAAACCGCCTACTTGAAACTTAAAAACGCTTCAAATACGTAAATTTGAACGAGTATAATTATATAAGTAATAATTAATAAGTAATAAGTAATAATTATAATGAATAATAATAATTAATAATTATATTACTTATTAATAATTAATAATTACTAATTACTAATTACTAATTACTAATTAATTAGTAATAATTATTAATTATATTACCAATTAACTAAATAATTATTATATATATAATAATTAATAAGTAATAAGTAATAATTATTAATTATTAATTATAATAAATAATAATAATAATTAATATTTATATTACCAATTACTAATTAATAATTAATAATTAATAATTAATAATTAACTAATAATAATTATTAATTAATTATTAATTAACTAACTAATAATTAATTAACTAATTAATAATTATTAGCAATACAATTAATAATGATTAATTAATTATTAATTAATAATTATTAATGATTAATTAACTAATTTATAATTATTAATTAACTAATTAATAATTATTAATTAATTAATTAATAATTATTAATTAAGTAATTAATAATTATTAGTAATATAATTAATAATGATTAATTAATTATTAATTAATTAATAATTAATAATTACTAATTAATAATTAATAATGATTAATTAATTATTAATTAATAATTATTAGTAATATAATTAATAATCATTTAGTTAATTAGTAATATAATTAATAATCATTTAGTTAATTAGTAATATAATTAATAATTGTAACTAATTAATTAGTAATTAGTAATTAGTAATTAGTAATTATTAATTATTAATTAGTAATTGGTAATATAAATATTAATTATTATTATTATTTATTATAATTAATAATTAATATTTATTACTTATTACTTATTAATTATTATATATATAATAATTATTTAGTTAATTGGTAATATAATTAATAATTATTACTAATTAATTAGTAATTAGTAATTAGTAATTATTAATTATTAATTATTAATAAGTAATATAAATATTAATTATTATTATTCATTATAATTATTACTTATTACTTATTAATTATTACTTATATAATTATACTCGTTCAAATTTACGTATTTGAAGCGTTTTTAAGTTTCAAGTAGGCGGTTTTGAGAGCTTATAAATTATTTTCCATTAACATTTTTTATGAAATTCCTTTTGTTTTCAACTATTTCTTATATGTTTAATCAATGTTTAAAGTTTCAATTATATTTGTTCTATAGTTTATATTTTATAGTCACTCAGTTTCACGTGCTTGAAACATTTTTAAATTTCAAGTAAGCGGTTTTGAGAGGTTATAAATTATTTTCTATCAATCTTTTTTATGAAAATCCTTTTGTTTTCAACTATTTCTTATATCTTTAATCAATCTTTAACGTTTCAATTATATTCGTTTTATATTTTATATTTTATAGTCTTTCAAATTCACGTACTTGAAACTTTTTTAAATTTCAAGTAAGCGGTTTTGAAACCTTATAAATTATTTTGCATCATCATTTTTAAGGAAATTCTTTTTGATTTCAACTATTAATTATATGTTTAATCAATATTTAAAATTTCATTTATATTGGTCTTATAGTTTATATTTTATTGTCTTTCAAAGTCACGCACTTGAAACAGAATCCCACATCGGAAATGCAGAATGTACTGCGCAGGAAAGGGAGAACCTGAATCCCACATCGAAAATGCAGAATGATTTCCAGGGCAAGACATCTTATAAAAGGGAGGTCTGGGTGAGGGTTTCTGTCAGAATCCAGACTGCTGTAATGGCAGTACCGCTGGATATTTAGTAGCAGAGAAATTCTGCTGAAATTTTTTGATTTATTTCTTTATATATATATATATAAAGGCCAAAGGCGGATGCCGCCTTTCTGGTAAAGGCCAAAGGCGGCAGGCGCGATGCCGCCTTTCCCCGAAACGCAAAGGCGGCATCGCGCCTGCCGCCTTTGAGGGGCAGTTTTAAAAATATTTTTAACCTGGGCGTTTTTTACAAAATATTTTTTAAAAAAAAACGTATTTAAAAAAAAAATCCCGCCCCCTTCCTTCTTTGACACGGTGCGCCCCACTCACTGTTTCCTCTATCCTTTCACGGTCTCACTGTTTCCCAGCCATCGTTCCCCGGCACCGTTTCACACCATTTCACCCTTTTCCACCGTTTCATCACCGTGACTCTCTCACAGTTTCTTGCACTGCTGCTCCTCACCTTACTGTCTCATCATTTTCCTATGCTCATGCATCTAATTCCCGCACCAGCAACCCTTCAACAATAGATAAAAATTAGAGCACCACCATTGCAAACCGTTCTGTCCGCCGAAACCAACCCGCAACAGCATAACATCAATGAACACTACAGATTCGAAGAATCAACGAATTTCAAGAACTTATCAAGTGAACAAATCAAAAACAGAACTGATAATCCAAACCCCAACCCAGGTCTGGCCGACCTCACACTGGTTTCCACTGGAGAAGCTAAACCGGACTCACCTCCACTTTGACCCTAACCTGCACAGCCGAGACACACCCGCTCACCGACAGCTCCCTCCTTCGAGCCGAAGCCGCCGACGACTAGCCTTCCTGCTTTACCACTGAAGCCCGAGATCCCTGCCTCATGCCATCAACCCACACACCCCCTATGTCTCTGCATCTATCCACTTCAACCCGCACAGCCGCAATGAACCTGCTAGCCGCCAGTGCCCTGTTCGGAGCGCGTCCCGCCGCACCCGTGCCTCCTATCATGCTCTTTTCCAACACATCCTGAAGCGGTGCCGCGACCCCAGGACCTCGCTGATGAACCCGCACCGAGACGCCTATCTCCATCAAGCGGGTTTTTTTTTAAATACGTTTTTCAAAAAAAATATTTTTTTAAAAACGCCCAGGTTACAAAAAATTTTAAAACTGCCCCTCAAAGGCGGCAGGCGCGATGCCGCCTTTGGCCTTTACCCGAAAGGCGGCATCGCGCCTCCCGCCTTTCCCCTAAAAAAATTTTAATTTTTTTTTTGAAATTTTTTATTTTTATTTTTATTTTGTTTTGTTTTGTTTATATATATATATATATATATAAATATAAATAAAACAAAAATTTTCAGCAGAATTTCTCTGCTACTAAATATCCAGCGGTACTGCCATTACAGCAGTCTGGATTCTGACAGAAACCCTCACCCAAACCTCCCTTTTATAAGATGCATTGCCCTGGAAATCATTCTGCATTTTCGATGTGGGATTCAGGTTCTCCCTTTCCTGCGCAGTACATTCTGCATTTCCGATGTGGGATTCTGTTTCAAGTGCGTGACTTTGAAAGACAATAAAATATAAACTATAAGACCAATATAAATGAAATTTTAAATATTGATTAAACATATAATTAATAGTTGAAATAAAAAAGAATTTCCTTAAAAATGATGATGCAAAATAATTTATAAGGTTTCAAAACCGCTTACTTGAAATTTAAAAAAGTTTCAAGTACGTGAATTTGAAAGACTATAAAATATAAAATATAAAACGAATATAATTGAAACTTTAAAGATTGATTAAAGATATAAGAAATAGTTGAAAACAAAAGGATTTTCATAAAAAAGATTGATAGAAAATAATTTATAACCTCTCAAAACCGCTTACTTGAAATTTAAAAATGTTTCAAGCACGTGAAACTGAGTGACTATAAAATATAAACTATAGAACAAATATAATTGAAACTTTAAACATTGATTAAACATATAAGAAATAGTTGAAAACAAAAGGAATTTCATAAAAAATGTTAATGGAAAATAATTTATAAGCTCTCAAAACCGCCTACTTGAAACTTAAAAACGCTTCAAATACGTAAATTTGAACGAGTATAATTATATAAGTAATAATTAATAAGTAATAAGTAATAATTATAATGAATAATAATAATTAATATTTATATAACTTATTAATAATTAATAATTAATAATTACTAATTACTAACTAATTAATTATAAATATTAATTATATTACCAATTAACTAAATAATTAGTATATATATAATAACTAATAAGTAATAAGTAATAATTATTAATTATTAATTATAATAAATAATAATAATAATTAATATTTATATTACCAATTACTAATTACTAATTAATAATTAATAATTACTAATTACTAATTACTAATTAATTAGTTACAATTATTAATTATATTACTAATTAACTAAATGATTATTAATTATATTACTAATAATTATTAATTAATAATTAATTAATCATTATTAATTATTAATTAGTAATTATTAATTAATAATTAATTAATAATTAATTAATAATTATTAATTATATTACTAATAATTATTAATTACTTAATTAATAATTATTAATTAGTTAATTAATAATTATTAATTAGTTAATTAATAATTATAAATTAGTTAATTAATCATTAATAATTATTAATTAATAATTAATTAATCATTATTAATTATATTACTAATAATTATTAATTAGTTAATTAATTATTAGTTAGTTAATTAATAATTAATTAATAATAATTATTAGTTAATTATTAATTAGTTAATTATTAATTATTAATTAATTATTAATTAGTTAATTAATATTTATATTACTAATTATTACTAATAATTATTAGTTATTTTTTATTAGTTAATTATTAATTAGTTAATTAATAATAATTAACTAATAATAATTAGTAATTAATTAATCATTATTAGTAATTAATTAATAATTATTAGTAATTAATTAATAATTAACTAATTAATAATTAACTAATTAATAATTAATTAGTAATTAATAATAATTAACTAATTAATAATTATTAATAATTAACTAATTAATAATTAATTAATCATTATTAGTAATTAATTAATAATTATTAGTAATTAATTAATAATTAACTAATTAATAATTAATTAATAATTAACTAATTAACAATTACTAATAATTAACTAATTAATAATTAATTAATAATTATTAATTAACTAATTAATAATTAACTAATAATTATTAGTTATTAATTAATCATTATTAGTAATTAATTAATAAGTATTAGTAATTAATTAATAAGTATTAGTAATTAATTAATAATTATTAATTAACTAATTAATAATTAACTAATTAATAATTATTTATTAATTATTACATATATAATGAATAATAATAATTAATATTTATATTACCAATTAACTAATTAATTACTAATAATTATAATAAATAATAATAATTAATATTTATATTACTAATTAACTAATTAATAATTAATATTTATATTACTAATTAACTAATTACAAATTAATTATTAATTAGTTCATTAGTAATATAAATATTAATTATTATTATTATTCATTATAATTATTAGTAATTAATTAATAATTAATTTGTAATTATTAGTAATTAATTATTATTATTATTCATTATAATTATTAGTAATTAATTAGTAATTATTAATTATTAATTATTAATTAGTAATTGGTAATATAAATATTAATTATTATTATTATTTATTATAATTAATAATTAATAATTATTACTTATTACTTATTAATTATTATATATATACTAATTATTTAGTTAATTGGTAATATAATTAATAATTATAATTAATTAGTTAGTAATTAGTAATAATTAGTTATTAATTATTAATAAGTTATATAAATATTAATTATTATTATTCATTATAATTATTACTTATTACTTATTAATTATTACTTATATAATTATACTCGTTCAAATTTACGTATTTGAAGCGTTTTTAAGTTTCAAGTAGGCGGTTTTGAGAGCTTATAAATTATTTTCCATTAACATTTTTTATGAAATTCCTCTTGTTTTCAACTATTTATTATATGTTTAATCAATGTTTAAAGTTTCAATTATATTTGTTCTATAATTTATATTTTATAGTCACTCAAATTCACGTGCTTGAAACATTTTTAAATTTCAAGTAAGCGGTTTTGAGAGGTTATAAATTATTTTCTATCAACCTTTTTTATGAAATTCCTTTTGTTTTAAACTATTTCTTATATCTTTAATCAATCTTTAAAGTTTCAATTATATTCGTTTTATATTTTATATTTTATAGTCTTTCAAATTTACGTACTTGAAACTTTTTTAAATTTCAGGTAAGCGGTTTTGAAACCTTATAAATTATTTTGCATCATCATTTTTAAGGAAATTCTTTTTGATTTCAACTATTAATTATATGTTTAATCAATATTTAAAATTTCATTTATATTGGTCTTATAGTTTATATTTTATTGTCTTTCAAAGTCACGCACTTGAAACAGAATCCCACATCGGAAATGCAGAATGTACTGCGCAGGAAAGGGAGAACTTGAATCCCACATCGAAAATGCAGAATGATTTCCAGGGCAATGCATCTTATAAAAGGGAGGTCTGGGTGAGAGTTTCTGTCAGAATCCAGACTGCTGTAATGGCAGTACCGCTGGATATTTAGTAGCAGAGAAATTCTGCTGAAAATTTTTGTTTTATATATATAAACAAAACAAAACAAAATAAAAATAAAAATAAAAAATTTCAAAAAAAAAATTAAAATTTTTTTAGGGGGAAGGCGGCATCGCGGATGCCGCCTTTCGGGTAAAGGCCAAAGGCGGCAGGCGCGATGCCGCCTTTGCCCCGAAACGCAAAGGCGGCATCGCCCCTACCGCCTTTGAGGAGCAATTTTAAAAATATTTTTAACCTGGGCGTTTTTTAAAAAATATTTTTTTTTAAAAACGTATTTTAAAAAAAAATCCCCATCAAGCCCAGCGCGGCTGAACCCGAATGACCCCCATCATTTGGTTTTTTATTCTCTTTTTTTATTTGTTATTATTTTATTTTATGATAACATATAATATTAGATAATATATTATATAATATATATATCATATACTATAAAACAGTAATGATAGGTTTAATAATAATAGCATGTAATCCTTTATCTACCATAATAATATATGTTGTTAAATAAATATAATAAGCATTAACATATAATAATAATATTAGGTATTATATTTATATATTAATAAGCATTTTTATTAAATAATCTATGTAATAATATTAATATATAGTTATTTTAGTTTCATTTTATTTGTGTTAATTGTTTTGATTTTTCTGTTGTTCTGTGCAGGGGGGGCTACTCATAGAAGCGGTGATAAATGAAGCAGTTCGCGGGAAAGACACGAGAAGATTTCGCGAGTTCGTTGAAAGGGTTGTTTGCACATACATATAGTTCACCAAAAAGCTGGTGACGTGCACATAAAACCTTGCTACGTGGATCTGCTGAGTTGTAGAGGGACGATGGTATTTTTTTGCACGCGCACATCATTTTCATTTAGTTAGGAGCAACTGCTCCAGTGACCAGCACGGGGGGAGAAGCATAGTGAGAGTTCCACGTGGAAGCTATGGAACACCTCAGGCGAGATTCAAGAGACTTCTACTGGTCATTAGCATATATGACGGGCACAAAATCATTCAGATCATAAGGTGGAGTGCGGGCAAAAGGATAGGGTGGGAGGCTTTGATCGAGACAGAGGGAGGATATCAAGAGGAAGATAAACCGTCTTCCATTGTGAGCAGATTAGAGTACCGAGAGAAATAGATCAGAGCATTTCATACCTCAATTCCCAGGGCGGGACATCGAGCACATTCCATCATCACATCCACCATTGAGCAGTAGGGATTAGAACATTCATGAAAATTAGCAGGGAGTTCGAAGATCTTTACTTGTCTTGTGCTCTATTTTTCTACATCTCGTTTCAATATGAATTTCGTTGATTCTAATTCTATTTTTGCATTGAAAGCAATCATTATGTCTTGCTATATTCCTTTGGGGTGAATAAGCTGGCTGATTTGATATGATTATTCTTAGTCATGCACTATCCTTTTTTCAGGAGTGTCTCTCGCACTGTCTGTGGAACATATTTATTTTAAAAAAACAACAAGGTCAAGTGAAAACTGATCTTGATTGAATCTTAATGAAAATTGTTTAATTTTGAGGGACTCAGTGAAAAGCGAGTTATACTCGAATGAGAGAGACACACTGAACTCAACTGAAAAGTTGAGCTCAGTGACATCTGACTTGTTTTCGCTTTTGGATGGAATGACTTGTACTGTTGAAGGACTGTATGAATTATTTCATCACAGACTGACCAGATGTCAAATCTAGCAAGTTACTTTTAGTCAGATCCATATTTCATAAACATCAGTGCATGAACGAGAGTAGGCAATATTGAAATCGGCCAGTGGACCTTTCACCCATCTCATCTTTTGGATGTTCTCACCACAATTTCCCTTGCTGGTCTATCTACCTTCCTTGCACTTACCAGTTCACCTTTACTCCCTCACAATCTTATTCTCACTCACTCCACTTCACCATCTCCATCTATTTTTTCTTATTTTTGAGTGTTTTTTTTGTTGAGTTTATTTTTTTTTTGATCGCCAAACACAACATGAGGCCTCCCTGTGGTTCGACCCTGTCTTGCCACTATCCTAAGTAGTAAGTATGCTATAAATTTTAGTTTTTCACCCATGCCCAACGATGCACGAGCGTGTAGGTGGGAAATGAGGCATACACACCAAAGGTGCCCATGGGAGGGTTCCATGGTCTATGCTTACTCTAAGGCCACATGAGTCATGCTCGGTGTGAGAAATGAGAGGCAGAAAAGACCCGATGATCACATCAAGAAAGCTACATCCACGAGGAATAGATCGGGGATTACGCGTGTTTAGTGGCCTAGAGAGATAGACATTGGGGCTTACTCCAGGATGGAGGCCCGATGGAGATAAATCCCAAAGGGAGAAGTATGGGATATCAAAGTTCGCTATTCCCATATCTCCTTTATCCTTTACTCTTGGAAGAAGAGATGAGGAGAAAGGATGATACCTCCCACATGAAAAGCTAGGGGCTTACACCATGATCCCCCCCCCTGTGGAAGATATCGTTCCGTGCAAGGAGGATATCATTCCATGTGAGGAAGATCTCTCTCCCATGGAGACCAGAGGGACTAGAGAATGTATGAGGTGGGGTACCACATGTATATTGCATGTGGAGAGGCTATATTTTAACATCATGTGACGAGGACAATGATTTTTGGAAGTTTAATGTCATACAACTCAGACGAGGGTGATTCACTCCTCACCCCTAGGTCTTATATAACTGGTGAACATTAACCCGTGGTGAAGGGAAGACACCACCTAAGCTATATTGAGAGGGGGTTGTAGAGTGATCTATTGAGGGGATCATGTCAGCATGGATATATGATGAAGAAATATCCCTTAGAATGCATATGAAAAGAATCATGAGGCTAAGAAACACAATATGTAGCAGTTCCCAAGGGACATAGAAATCACATCGAAAAACCGAGAGTGTCGTATGGGAGAAGTATGCATATGAAATTGGTGTCACCCATAAGAGGGGCTCGGACATTGTTCCTTAGGGTAATGATGACACATGGAGCGCACAAGGAGGGATGCACAAAATATTAAAGGGGTGCGTGAAAGATGAGGGGTTGCATGCAAGATGAATGGTTGCACGCAAGATTCTTATGATATAAGGGAAATCATTCATGAAAGTGGAATATTTTTCATGCATATTCCTTAACAGTAAAAGGAAATGGACGAGGACCAATCCCATGTGGGCCCACCCGAAGGAGGACCCTTGGGATACCTGTCACACAAGATCTTGTACCTTGAGGCCATGGTTTTTCATGTAGTCATGGTAGTGGTGTGTTTTTCATGGGAGGGCGTCCGTTCGTCATCCATAACAGTCCCCCAAAGGGTTGGGGTGACGCTTCTATTTTTAGATAAAAACAGCATTGGTGGAGCGTGAGGGTTTGTTTGACGCCTCATTGGGCACACAAGGGTTTGTGTGCATATGGGAATCTTGTGTGCCGGTCAATCTTCCTTCAAGCCATTGCATTGGATTTTTTTTCAAATGGTCACTAAAAAAGGCTCCCATTGACGTGGCATTGGTCATGCAAGGGTTTTTGCACATATGTGAATCTTGTATGCACCACTTAATTCTTGCGCACAACTCCCTCGAGCATCACAGAATTGGATTTGGATCCCCATGATTCCTTATGTTTTCCCACCAGTTCCCATTCATGGCCCAATCATAAACTCTGCTTCAAAATACATAAATATCCATATTGTGTAAACAATCTAAATTTATCTCGATTTTCCCCTTTCAATCAAATAAAATTTATCACAAAATAGTATACGAAAAAATAGTATATAATTTAGGAAATAACAATATCTGTGATAAAAAATATGGGTATAAAAGATAAATTTAATTTGTAATGATAAAATGAACGTGAATATTTCATGAGAAAGATAATGACTAAAAAATTAGTAATAGATAAGTGATGACCAATTATTTAACAAAAATATGGGCTTTGTAGTAAAATAGTGCCCTATAACAAATATTGAAAATGTAATTGACATTTTAAAATAATCCATAATTAAATGGTTATATTTTTCAAACCATTATAAATGTATAGAAGAATATAAATATCATAAAAATGGATATAGTGGTGGGGATGTCGGTTAACATCATATTTGGTAAAAACATTCATTTCTACAATTTATAAGGAATGTTGAAAGTGGACCATTTGGAAAAAAAATAAATATACATTTAAAAAATTTTAAGAATTGAATTATATATTAAAATTTCCATAAATTGTAATATGAATAATAATAAGTAATTATCTAATATAATTTTTCAAAATTTTGACATGGATGAAAAATATATCCGAATAAAAGAGAAATAAAATACATCTTTCTTTTAAACACATCATTTATTGATTATAGTGAAAAAGTGGGTGAACTTTTAAAGAAAAAAATGTAAACTCTATAAATATCTATAGGATAAAAAAATATGGATTTTAGGAAGGATATATTATAATATTCCTTCAACAAAAACTAACTCATCCCTAAAAAATAGATTTTAATATAAATCGATACCTCCATTGTAACATATAAATTGTAATATATTGAAATAATAAACATGAATTGAAACATTAATACTTATAAATAAATAGGTTTTAATGACTCACATTTTCCTGGTTCTATTTTTTATAAAATTATTCAAAAAAGTATGAGACTAGGCACTGATATGGTGTGCCATTCTGAGGCCATAAGTGCCCATAATTAACAGTCAAAAAATTTTATGTTTTTAAAAAGTGTGTGTGAAGAGTTTTGCTGAAAAAGTGGAATAAATATTAAAAAAGTTCCTCAATCAGAAATTTTAGGGTACCGTTTGATTCATCGTAGTGGGTTTACCCTAGGCACGACATATGATTAGTCGACGAGGGTCTCCAATAAGAAAACCTGAAAATTGAATAACCATAAGTAAAATTAATTTTTTTAAGTATTTGTAAATCATAAATGGTAACTCGGATTAAAAATATGAGACCACTGTTGAGATCACGAGGTTATTCTTTCCATAGGTGGAGCTTTACATTGGACAATGCAGGACAACTCTGAAAAATAGTTTTTGTGATGTAACCATAATTAAAATAATTAAATAGAAAAACTATTTTAAATATAAAATCCATATAACTCATAAATAGTGACTTGTATTGGAAATCAAAGAGTATCATTGAGCTTCTGAGGGTATTTTTTCCTTAGGCGGACGCTTACATTGACAGGTGCAGGTCGAGGGTAAAAGTTAATTTTTAAAATTTTTAAAGGAGAATAAAATTAACTTCATAAAGTTTATTTTATTTCCTTTTTAACATTTCGCAACATGGTGAAGTTGCGATTTTCCGACGGAGCAACCCATTCTCCTTAGATAAAGGAAGCAATGTGTTGATTCTATTTCAATATGAAGCAGTAACACTAAAACACATTAATGCATTAAGGCCATTCCTCCATTAATCAGGGAAAGGGGACCAGCGTTAAAATTCATAATGTTGGATAATTCTTCTATAGTCTCTCTCAGGCAAGGAGGAGGAGACTCTTCCACCGATGATGAAAGATAAGAGTTTCGGATTTGATCATGAAGCGACGAATCGAAGAACGTCGGTAGAACATGTATTCACATGGCGACATGATGTTAATCAACCTCTGCAAGAGATCCATGTCAAAGTAGGGGTTCTTATTTAAATATTCCAATTTCCCTGTTTTGGATATTCCCTAATGATGGAAAACCAATTAATCGAAAAATTGCCATGTGGATTGATCGTTGTTTGGAGATGGGTTTCAACTTTCGGGATTTATTGGGGATTGATGATTGGTTGATTGATTACTAGTTTGGTCATCAATATCTTGAACCTTATAATGGATTAGATCGAGTCCAGAATGAAAAAAGACCGAGGTTCTATCCTAGGGATGATTATCGTACATTTCACCCCGACACTCAACACATTATTCAAATGTTGAAAAAGGATCGATCATTGCGCAATAGTTTCATGACACAACAATCAGACGTCTTGGATTCAGGATGGACATGACACGTTGGAGGCACAACAATGGCGTAAGAGAATGGAACAAGTCATTGCGGGAGTTATAATTTATTGAGATACATATTTTAGGGAGGGATCGTGGCATAGATTGAAACAACTAGAGATGAAGAGTGTGGCTAGAGGTTCCCATAACCTCTTCTTAATTGAAGAACGAACCACCAAAACTTGTCTGATGGCACGCAGAAGGTCCCTCTAGCATGCGGGTAATAACCACGTGCCGACATCAGCGTATGGACATGTGCCAGTGTTGTTGAGGCATCACAATATAGTAGTAGTAACAATAGGCACATTTTTGGATTCCTGGCGTCATGATGCAGCGGGGGGAGTTGAACCCACAGCTCAGGCCACGAGGTGATTCTATAGACGCGGGTGGAGGCCACTGTACAGCTGGACCGTTGGGGTGACCCACGACATAGGTCATGGGTTGGATGTGGTGCAGTGGGCCAGGTCGACATTGTAACACCCCAGGTAAATAAAGAATATGACATTTTTATATTTATCCATATTTGTGAATAAAATATTAATATTACTTTAAAGGGGATGCTATGCTCGATGGCGTACTCAACACGTAACAACGAGTTTCTTGGGAATCTTACGTTGCACTCTAATAATGAAATAATATTATTTTAAATAGTAGTTAACGCCTAGCCGTTGTAATGGCGGGAATGAACAGAACTAACTACAAAATGATTATATATGTTTGTCAAATATTTTTACTTTTTACAATAAATGTTGGAGGATTAAAAATGCAAATGAATCCAATTTTAAGCGTAAACATTCTAATATTCTTTAAAAGGTCGATTAACAGCCTTTTGATGGAAAACCTCTTTTAAATCCACTTTTTAACAATTTTATGTGTTATATTTGACAAAATAAAATTCTTCTTTAGAATCGGGACATCAAAATTTACTTTGGGTAAATTTTTGGTATTTTTCCGAAAAAGTTCAATTTTTAATGAATAGTGGAAAATGTTGTATTTTAATTCAAAACCCCTTTCAATCTAATTTATTTATATGATTAGATTATCTTTTGAATTGGTTTTAAAGTAAAATTAGAATATATTTTTACCATTTAATCCAATAGTGGTCTTTGGAATTAATTTCACTCTGAAATCGGACTTAAACTACTGTCAATCTTTTGATACATTTTGTTTCATAAAAACACGCTATTTGTTTTGACAGCGGGAATTAATTATTAAATTAATTAATGCAACTTATATTTTTTGAATTTTGTAAAATAGACATCATTTTTGAATTCGGAATATCAAATATAGCTTAGGGTGAACTTTTGTTAATTTTCTGAAAAACTTCAATTTTTGATGAATAGTGAAACCACTAAGTGGTACTTATAAAAACTGATTTTTCCGTTTAAAGGAAATTTTGTCATCTTTGTGTTTTGACTTTCAAAAATCCTACATACATGGTTGTAATTAAGAATTAAAATGTGGTTCAATGGGATTCAAATATTTTTTTGGTGAATAGTAACTTTTTAAGTTTTTATCGCGATTAGAGGTAATTAGTGTAGTTTAAGGTAAGAATAATGTTTTAATAAAATGAAATGACCTAGAAACATGTCCTACCCTCATTGTATGTGTCATGGCCGACCAATAAAATCCATGGGTCAACTTGGGGACCCCATGGAGCCACTTTGGTTGGAAAATGACATAAATATCTTTTTATTTAATGTTAAAGTAAAAATGACACAAACATGAGATGTTTTACTAAAAAACATTTTACATGGGGTTATACAAGTAAGATTTTTGACTATAAATAATAAATGGAAATCTAAAAATATTTCCTATATCATAGTATTTTTTTTATAATTTTTAGACATTAAATAAATTAAATTATTTATGACATCATGATGATGCAGCGATGACCTCATTATTTAACGATTTAAATAAAATGGAAAGATAATGTAAAATCTAAGACCTACACATGTCCAAAACCTATTGGATGTGTGGATTTAGAACCCTTATCACCTTATCCTAGAAAAACATCAATTTGGGACCATTAAAATCCGAAACTCATTCTAAAATAAAGTATCATTTCTTTACATTCCAAGAGTGCCCCTCCTCTCCTCTTATAAAAGGCCTCCACCTCTACCTCCTTACCCACACTTCCAAAGCCATTGGATCAGACAACCCCTTCCCATTTTGTCTCTACACATCCCTCTGTAACTCCTTAAAGCCTCACATTGGGCAGAAGTCTTCCCAAGGAAGCCTTTGAGCTCAAACCAAAGGGAGTTACCCGATTTTAAGGTAATGTCTTCACTTGTGTCCTTTTGTTTTATTTTGCTTCTCCAACCCCCTAAACTCTTTTTATTCATTTCTTTTGTAACAACTACAGTATATTAAATATAATAGGATGTTGTTATAAGAAGGATTCGAGATACACTTACACACACCTTCGTCTAATGGTTAAAGAACATACTGTTTCTATGGTTGGGGATTTTCTGCCTCACGAAACGATGATTGTTCAATATTCTTTTAACACCTTTAAAGGTGGCCATTATGATGTCACTATATTTTATATATGATATATATGGTATTTATTTTTATTATATGCTTCTGTATTTTATATTTAAACCATACCTTTATTCTTTTCATGTTGTGTAAATACGATAATTTCATATGAGGAAGTGTGGACTATCGCCCCCTCAAGTGATGTGACTCGTACATGCAATACATGGAACGTATAAAGAATGAAATTAATGAAAATATGTGACCTATATAACATATATATTTTACTGGAATTATAATATATATATATATATCATTTATTTTTAATTCCGTTAATATGACAAAGAAAAAATGAAAGTAGCGTTCATGCGTACGTACGGCCTACCGTCTCCATGAACGATGCTTTTCGTTTTTTATCTCCAAATGATATGGAATAGTATAAAATGAATATGTACTGGATATATATGATATTTTAATCATTAATAATATTATGGAAATTATTTACTTATAACTACATGGACAATCATTTTTTCAAACAAGTTCATTTTTGACTCATGTACCAAACATCGGCAAAAACATCTGATATGAACTAACAATATTAAACAATTTTTATAACATTATAATATGTGATATGAACTGAATAATAATCTTAAAAGGAGGTACTTAGGCAATTATAAATTGAACAAATTTTATTATTCAGGAATATAAAGAAACGAACAAGACAAGTTGGACTTGAGGTAAGGGATCCGACTCCTCTCTTTCTTTTAAAGTACACTCTTTTATGTCATTCCTTTTAAAGCTCATCTTTCTTGTTATTGGGATATTATTTTATATTACTCTTACTTTAATTTTTATGTTAATATGATGAGAGACCCTATTCTCTCTCATAAATCCATTTTGGAAGTTTTGAGTGGCACCGTTAGGCTGCCGAATTTTCGTAAGAGATTTAACCTCTCTCTTTCTTTTTAAGTACTCTCCTTTATGTCACTTATTTTAAGCTCCTATTTGTTATGTTGGGGGATGTTCTTTTATATTCCTATTTCTGTAAACTTTATGTTGATATGATGATAGACCCTATCTCCTTTCATCAATCCATTTTGGATGTTTTAAGTGGCGCCGTTAGGCTACCGAGTTTTTGTAAGGGATTATTCATCTAACTTTTATTCCCGTGATATTTATGCTACATTTGCCACAATTTACTTTGAGTGGTGTATGTACTGCCAATTATTTTACTCATTGTGTAATATAATTTCATTTATGAGTATTTACATCAATGTTGTATTGTCCTTCTTTCACGGGGTGTATGTTTCGAAAGATACCCATGTCGGTAAGGGAACCTTTCACCCTCCTATTTTTAAAAGACATCTTTTGTTATGTATTTTAATTCACATAACATTATGTTGGGATATGTTCTTCTATATCCTTAGTGATTTAAATTTTATGTCCAAGTGATTATATACCCTTTTTATCTCTCATCAACTCTTTTTCTGAATTTTGAAGTGACGCCGTTAGGCCGTCGAATTTTTGCAAGGGAACTTCTTAACCCAATTTTGATTCTTTGGGATAAACTTGTACTCCTTGAATATGTCATAATTTGAAAATGTTTGAATGATCTTTGATTGTTTTACACTTAATATCCACTTATATTGGGTGTATTTATATTTGTCACACATAATTATGAGATTGATTTATCCTTAACTTAAGGATACCTTCCTTACAGGGGATTTCATCCCATTTTACATTTCTACTGAGACTTCATTGTTGTTATTCACCAATTCACTCTTATATGGTGTATATACTGTCCTTTAGAATATTATATGATGAATTCCATTATTCTCATGATATTATAATGTTCTGATTAAATGTTATTCCTCAATTATTGTATTCAAGTGTCTCTCATTTTGTTAAAAACCCTTTAACTAAAATATGGTTTTAAATGTTTTAATGATTTATTATTATAAATATTTGTCGTTAATATCCATGTTTTCAAAATGGTTTTAAGGATTTACTTACATGGATATTAATTGTTTAAAATGTTAAAACCTTCAAAGTGGTATGGGACACTTTGATTCAAAGATCTCTTTATTAAATGTTTTAAATGGTTTCGAAAATGGTTTTTAGAATGGATTTATTATTTCAATATCTTAAAATGTTATATTGTTTTTGCAATATGGGAATGTTATATTTCCTTTATTCTTAAGTTATGTGATAATATTATGTTATGGTTCTTGGGAATTGTTATGAAGACGGGTGGTTCTGTGATAAACTAAGGGCGGGTGAACCCGATATAGCTCTCCAATGCATTGGGTAACGCAAAGGAGTGAAACGTTAAGGTTTCTCCGAAGAGATTTAGGGAATATACTGTGGTGGGTATTCCAAACATAACCAAGAGGGTTACTCCCTACGTAAGAATGTTATGAATGCCTCAAGTTACCTTTTATGTCTTATGATTCCTATGATTTATTCATGTTTTGATGAGGTATGTTAAAGTGCCTATGTTTTATGGGTAAAGTAAGATTTCATTCTTATGTATATATGAACTCATGTTTCCTTTCCATATTTTTTATAACCCTTACTGAGCTTTTTATGCTCATCCCAAGTTTTTTTAAATGTTTTTCACAGGTCAAGGGAATGGTACATGATTTGATTATAGTGTCAAGGAAGTGTCAAGAAAGAATCCGTGCTTTATTTTTAAATATGTTTCCGTTGATGGAAAAAAATGAATACTATCTTTTATGTAACCACTTGATTTAAATGTGGAATGTAATGCATGTTTTATGATCTAATTCTCTAAAACCTTAAACCTGAAAATATCCTCAATATGTAATCTTGTAATAACTCAAGATTAAGTAAGGTTTAAGGCTGGGGCCTTATAGACATGGTGTGTTGGTCCGACCCTTCCAACTTGGTTAGACCCCGGTCGGGTCTGATAGACCCGACCATGTCAATCCAGAACCGAACCCCACTAGGTCCCATTTCAATAAAACGTCCATATCTTTCAAACTATAAGCATGACTGATGAGATGTAAGTGGATTTGGGACCCTTGCGATGAGGTATTCCATTTGAGAGGGCAGAGTGGGGTATTATATGGACCAGTAGGGTCTAGTGGCAATATGTTTGTGTTTTCTATAAGGGATCTATGTGGAATACCGATCCCGTCATAGAGGGTGACAGTAGAGATTGAGATGATACCCTTGGACCTCTATTTGAATGTACAATGCAGGATACCATTCCTATAATAGAGAGTGTCCCATTTTCTGAATTTATTTGGATCAGAGAGGATCTTGGTGACCCAGTAGGCCTAAGTGATGGGTGGATATGTGTGATCATGCATACTGAAATTACTCTACAGGTTTATGTTCCCCTACAAGTCTATGTAGAGCATGTAAGACTCTGAGAGGCTCGTTCAGTCATCACTTATCTTAATTGTAACTTATATGGGGTTTTCATCAGGGGTGTGACCAATAATTACAAGAGAAACCACCCCATATATAAGATGATAATTCCAGTGGAGCCAGGATGTCCCTCAGTGAGCGCTAGGTCCAGGAACACCAATCTGTGTATAGATATATTTCCTTCCATCATGACTCGACCTGATTAGTGTAATTCTATTATTTCTCAGTGCGTTATCTTTGGGAAGGGACCAAATAAGTTGTACCTATTGTGAGTGTCTATGAAGACTTCAAATATCAATGAGTGAGTTCTCCAGGAACGATAGTGCCTTGATCAGAATCCTCTGACTAAAGATTTCGCTTTGATATCGAGACTCCTTATCATAGTGTGACCAAAAGTATCCTGGAATCATCATGTCATATTGAGTCCATATGTTCTATTTGATACATTTGGCAGAAAAGTTAAATGTGGTTACTATCATATTTCTTGAAGAGTGGGATCTCCCAAAATTGAGCGTGTTTCTAGAAAAACCTTACAGGTTGCAGTGGATGAGACATTGTTCCTTGGAATCCATTTCATGTATACCTTGATGTTCATGTTATATGTTTTGTTGACATATACCTATGTTGAGCTAACTGTACATTCATGTTGGTGTTTCAATTATTGTTTTTTTTACTTTGGTACCTTCAGGGTCCCCAACAGAGTATTGTTTTACTCACCCATGCATGTGATTTTCTCGCATGTGTCATGTCTTATACAGTTGATTGATACATAATGGAGTCCATGATGGAGCAGGACCATGAATAGGACTAAATGATCCATTGTGAGATCAGATAAGCTGAGGTGTTCTAGTTATCTTCCTACAATAGCTTCAGTGCCCATGTTTATAGGTTAGACTCTGTGGTTGTCTTTCATTTTGTGGGCTTGTATTTTGGCCCAAATGTAATTTAGTACATTAGTTTACGTTGTACTCTATTTATGGGTTGTAGTTCAATGCATGAATTTTCTTTACTTAGTGTTTTATAACTATATCCATTGGGTCTTGGATTTGGGAGCGTGCATACAAGTATTTAGGGAAATGCATCCCATTTGTGGGGTCTACCTACATCACGCTAGTCAGCAGCCACTGCCCTATCAGTGGGCGGCATGGGGTTGTCACGGAATATGCCCTGGGGGACAGGTCATAACAGAGTGGCATCAATGGGGGGTGGTTCTGCCTTTGGACCAATAGTTTGTGATATTGGGTTGTGTCAATAGTGTTATGTTTTTGGATTTCTAATTTCAGTCTAGGGAATCCAGTGTATGTTTGGGGGCCGACCTAACCATACACCATGAATCTGGGCACCAGTTATCCAACTTGGTACATGAAAACACAGGTTGTAGGGAAAAAAGGTACAAGAATCATATAGTAATGGTTTGTTTTTTACATTTCCTTCTTGAGTTAGATCACCATGTGTACTCTTTAAACTGTGATACATCTTGTTCTCCTCAGGATGTTTTCACGATGCTAGGTTGTGAGGTATCCACAGTAGAATCAAGAGATTTGCCCGATGCTCGATGAGGGCTCCCTTCTGGGTGCTAGTCGTAGTGAATTGTTTCTTCATGATGGTCAGTAAGTGAATATTTATCCTGATAATCAGTTATCAAACCCAAATCCAATAGTTCAAGTGGATTCATCCTTCCAGACAGAGTCGTGGATGGATATTTTAGTTCTAGATGATGAAGCGCCTAGTTTGAAATTGTATCATATGCTTTCAAGGTAGTGATTAATTAGGAAGCAACATCACCTAGAACTACTGATTGTAGGTGCACAATGTAATCCACAGAACCTCAGGTTTCATCAGATGTTTCGAGGACGTGCTAATTCCTAGATGAAAAGGATTTTCTATGCTTGTCGTAAAAGGGGGAAATTTTATGTGAGATTCCTCCACTATTGATGTTTTAGTCAGAGAGGCTATTGATGAACCACTATGGAAGAGGTGGTATCAAGATAAGGTTATTCAATCAGGTAGAGGGTGTGGCAGGAGAGCTGTGGATGTAGAAGGAGGTAGCCGACATTTTGATGTGTTACCACCACCACCTCTAGGTGGTCCATACCAGGCTCTGTGAGCTTGAGGATATGAGATGAGATAGTGGTAGGAAGGAAAGGCTTATGAACTTAGGACACCAGAAATAATTGAATGTAAGATCTGTGTATTCTTACTTTTTCTCCTGTATTTATGGACACATGAATAGTTATTTCATTTCCTTCCATTTTTTTTTGATCCCAAGAGGATCTAGTTAAATCATTTGACTTGATCCTTGTGTTTAGAGACTTCAAATGGGGGAGACCGAATTACCACACACTGTTACCAACAATGTTACCTGAATTTTGGAGGCTAGAGTTTTGGTTGGGATCTCTTGGGAGTAGAATCAAGGCCTTAAAATATAATTCTCACATTGGACTAAATACTATGTTCACAATCTTCTAGATTGTTTTAGAAAAAATATGCACTTCGTCCTCCGTGTTGGAACATGATATCACTTTTTTACGCATGCTGAAATCCTTGATTCTCTTGATGGACTCCGGCAGAGTATGGTGCAACCGATTTATATTCAGTTGGCTATTAAAACCCTTAGTGAAATAGATGTCAAGGGATCTCAGGTTTCTTATTGGAATCAGTGTATAAGGATGTTTTCCTTGAAGATTTTCCACATTTACCTCTCCATCGAGAATCAGACATCTGTTTTAGTATGCACCCCGAGGTGGCATGACGTTTATGTCAGTATATCGGATGGCTCCGTAAGAGTTTCATGAGATGGGGGTGAAAATGGGGGACTTATAGAGCAAGGGCTTAGAAAGACACAATGTTTCACCCAGGGAATCCCCTGTGATCTTTGTGGATGATATCTTAGTGCACTCGATGTCTGAGGGGGAACATGATAGATATTTAAGGATGGTCCAAGACCAAATTCATGATCCCCAGCTATGCGTAATTATTTTGAAGTGTTTGTATTTGATTAAAAAGGTCACTTTTATGGGACATGGAATCTCGTAGGCTCAATTTATAGAGAACTCAGTGATGATGAATGTAGAATTATATTCTCCAAGTAGGAATCTAGTTAGCAGATACTAAGCAAGGAATCATAGTGGTTGGACTTGTTGCGGTTATCCTTATTGGGTGGACATGGATCAGTTTATATCTAGTTGTAGGTTATCAGCCATCCACTCATAAATGATTCAGGGAGGAACCACTGGGTTTTATCGACTACAAGTCATTATGTCATCAATTTATCTCATGGAATACCCATGATAGACATTCGAATAGTGGGGATAAAATTATTCTTTTCAAGATATGCGCAGTTATAGTAGTAGATTCCTAGGTTGGTGAGATGCATCGAGGTATGCATGTGGGTGTCAAGGTAGACAACAGGGATGATGAAATGAGTTAAAGATTATCTTTCCTATTGAAATAAAAGATGAAATATTGTTTCAACCAGTTTTGTGGGTTGTTCCTTCTCTTTATTATCGTACCAATTAAGAAGTTGGAAGGTATATAAACAAAAATTTTGAGGGGTTTACCATGTAAGTATATGATACACGATACCATTAAGGTGATAATTGACCTATTACTGAGTCTTCCCAGATCCTAACTACCCAGGAACATAGTTTAGTAGAGGGTGTGGGATGCCTCTACATGCTAGAGATAGTTCGACTCTGTAGAGTTTCATTGAAGATTATTTCAGATTGTGATTCTATACTTACATCCCAGTTTGAATGTGATTACATGAGGCATTGGCATAAAATGTGAAGTTCATCTAGGATTGGAAGATAAGTGTACAGAGCCGTCTGATGTTTTGGAATGGCAGACGGTGGAGTCATTTGGATTTCGATAAAGGAGAAAATGTCTTCATTTTGGTCTCACCTCGATGAGGGTTAGAGAGATTTTTATGAGGTGGAATACTATATCCAAGGCAAATAGACCTTCTTTCAGGTGGTGCATAGTGTTGAAAGGTAGCATAATACTTCACTCTACCCAGTAATGGGACCCGGTACACATTGTCTTCTACATGTCATAGCTGAGGAGATTCATTCATAAACCATTTTCACATCATAATATTGGGTGATATGGACATTGATTTTGGATTGTATTGGGTTAAATTCCCAATGAAGATCGATAATATTATGTGGAAAATTTTTCCCCTAAGTACGTGTCGGGAGGTAACATGGGGATCTTAAAAGAAGCACATTGGAGGGGGAGGCGCAAATTCATGCTTTGTTCTCTCACCTTTGGTATGAGTAATCCTTATTTGGACATTTGAGGGAGTAAATCCTTAAGGTGGAGAGGATGTAACAACTCATATTTTCCCATTTCTTTTTTTTTTATAAAATTAATGGTAAAATTAAATGATCTTCCACTGACATGGCATGTGATTTTGAGACCCGGGGTGCTCGAAATCTTCCATAAAAAATGTAATGTTTTTAAATAGCGCTCATGAGAAGTTTTCATGAAAATTTATAATAACTAATAAACGATTTCCGATTTCCAAAATATGATTGCACCATTACATTCAGAGTAGTGGGTTTACCCTAGGTGTGACTTCAGTTTAGTAGGTGCGAGTCTCCAGTGAGAACACCCGAAAATGTAATAACTATAAATAAAATAATTAAGTAAAATTATTTTATTTTTCATGTCATTATAAATTATGAACGGTGAATCAGATTCAAAATACAGGACCACCACTGAGCTCATGGGGGTGTGCTTTCCTTAGTGGAGCCTAACATTGGCCTGAACGTGCCAATTAGGGAAAGTAGTTTTTTGGACGTGATCGTAAATAAAATATTTCAAAAGAAATTATTTTATTTTTTAAATATTTATTACTCATAAACTGTTACTCGAATTTGATATTGGATAGTACTGTTTACTTTGGGAGGGTGTTTTTTGCAAAGGCACACCCTAACCATGAATATCATTGGTTGAGGGTAAAAGGTAATTTTTGTACATTTTAAAGGATAATAAAATAAACTTAAAAAAATTTATTATTTCAACTTAGCATTTCGCAGTGTTGCGATTAATCGATGCAACGATGGAGAAACCCATTCTATTTTCATAAATGAATTAGTGTGGTGACATTGTTTAAAAGATAAAAATAATGATGAAATGCATAAACACGTTAATGTGTATCCTCCATTGATTGGAAACATGTTCTAGTATTAAAATTTATAATACTGAAGAATTACTCAAGAGTTTCCCTAAGGTGAGGGTGAGGAGACTCTATCTCCCACGATGAAGCATCGAATGTTAGGATTCGATCAGGTGGGGAAGAATTGAAAAATTGAAGAATACTGTTGGAACAAGGATCGACATGGATACGTGGCATCAATCAACATTTTCTAGAGATCCAACTTGAAGTAGGGTTTATAACATAAATATTCTCCTTTCCTCATTCCTGATATTCCGTGATGGAAGCAGACCAATTAGCAAAAAAATGTCACATTGATTGATCATTGTTGTGGGATTGGTTTCATCTTTCATGGTTTATTTTGGATTGATTATGGTTTGACATGTTTCTAGTTTTTTTTCATTTTCATTATCTTTATAACAAATTGGATTGAGGTCAGAACAAACAAATGGATGAGGATGGATCCTCAGGTTTATAATTGTGATTTTCTCCCCCACATTCTTCACATTCTTCTATAGTAAATGAATTTTTGATCACTGCATAGTCGTTTCCTGGCGGAACAATTTGACATCTTCAATCCAGGATGGACACGATGCGACAGAGTTGCGATGATGGCAGACGTGAATGGATCAAGGAAATGAAAGAGTTATTTGAAATTGAGAGACAATTCACCAGGAGAGATCTTGGAATGGATTAAAAGCCATGGAAATGATGATTTTTCCCCGAGGATTGCATAACCTCTTTCAGATTAATGAATGGACCACCAGAGCACGTCTAGTGGCCAAAAGAAGTTCCCACCATCACTAGCCGGTGACGGCTATGTGCCAGTGTGGAGGAGGTGGAGTGCCGTGGTGGTGACAAAAATAACTGAATTGGAGGAGCTACAGCTTTATTCTGCGATAGAAAGATTTGGACCCACATTTAAGGATGCAGGGTTGTTCGACGGATGCAGGTGGAAGACGCGGTCCATCTTAACCGTGTTGTTGAAACGCAATAATGGTCACAGGTGGGATACGACGCCTGCCTTGTCCCAAGCGTAGAAGGACAACCCACTCTAGTGGGCCAGATTGTTTAGATGGTTTGTTTCAATGGGTAGGGTTTGACCACGGTTAGGTCGGTCTGACTGGGTCATACCGGACTGGGACCCCACCAGACCCCTTTTCACTAAAATTACCATATTATTCAATCTTTAAAACCGATTCATGAGCCACATAAAATATTGGGACAATTTTAATGAGTAAATCCTTTTGAGGTGGCTTATTGAAGGTTTAGTTAGACCAGTAGGGGCTGGTGGCGTTCTCATGGTCTTTCCTATAAATGATCAATGTGGGTTCTTAATCTAGTCATAGAGGGTGATAGTAGAGATTGAGATGATTCCATTAGGCTTCTCTTTGAAGGTATGATACAAGATCATGTTCTTTTCATAGGGAGTGGACCATGTTATGAAGTGAGTTGGCTCAGAGAGGATCTAGGTGACCCAGCAGGCCTATGTGATGAGTGGACCATGGTGACCCATCGGGCTAAAATGACACCACAAGTCTCAGTGCCCCAGCAGGTTTATGTAGAGAATGTACCGCACCGAGAGGCTTGGTCGGCCCTCACTTCACATTTTGGTACCTTATATAGGGTTTGTTTCATGTGTGAGGCCAATATTTACACTGTCACCCATCCCCTATCTAGGATGATAATTCTAGTATGGACATGATGTTACCCCTATGCCATGGGGGAAAGTCCCCATGTCCTTTAATTAAGATATTTCATTCCTTCATGACTCGACCAGATCTATATACTTTGGGTATTTCTCAGTGCTTTTGAAAGGCTCAATGAAGTGGGAACTATTGATAGATTCTCTAATGATTCATAGCTCAAGGAGCGAGTTCTCAAAGAACGAGCTTGCCTTGAGAAGAATCCTATTACCTAGGATTTGGCAATGATATTGATACTATGTGTCTTAGTGAGATCGAAAGTATCAGGGAATATTCATGAAGTATTGAGACTGTATGTTCCCTCATATACATTTGGTAAACATGTTATCTGTGGTTACTATCAGATATCTCGAGGAGTGTGATCTCTAGAATCGAGCATGCTATGAGTGGAACTATACGACTGGTATTGGATGATATGTAGTGTCTCAGAATCCTTTATGAGAATAACTAGATGTCTTTGTTACATGTTTCGTTGAAATATATCTATGTTGAGTTGACTGTACCTTCTTGGTGGTGCTTCCGTTGAGGTCTTTTAGATTGTGTCTAAGGGAATAATTTTAAAACTCTTTCTAGAATTATTTTGAACAATTTTGTTCAATATAGATATTCATCCTTTAAAATTATAATTTTTTTCAATGAAATATTAAAATTTTCATTTCATTATAGATTTATTAAAATGTAATGTCTTCTTAAGATAATTGAATCTCATGTGTTACAAAACATGGGATATATCAATCATAACAATCATTAGAAGAATATAGTGTTACGATAACATAATCATATTCAGGTTCCAAACATAAAATATTCATACCTAAACAATTATAGACCATAATAATACAAATATAATTTAATATCATAATTAATAATCCATATGGGTATTAAATCAGTAGTATTTTTTCATAAGTCGTAACATAGACATGTATCATTATGAGCATAAGAAATTAAATCCTTCTGAACAAATTTATTCACAATAATATCCACACATAATTTTTTTAGAAACATATATCACAATCATAACAATGAATAAAAATGAAAAAACATATATCTTCAATCATTTCCATGCATAATATTTTTTCACATAATGGGATGGAAATCATAATCACACATTAAAATTTGTACAATGTTACTTCTAATCATGATCATGGATAATCTTGTGAACATAGATAGAAAGAAATCACACCGACACATTAAAATGTGAACAATTGTATTTAAAATATTCTCAAATATAACCCAAACAATGTTATGAAATATTAAATCACATTACATAATGTATTGCTGGGATATAACAGACCAAACTATCAAAAAAAAATCCATTCCAATCAATTCCTCAATAACAAAAACCATTAATCATATCATCCTAGAAAAATCCAATGATTTTTTTGTAAACAATATATCATAATAATAATAAATCCATTGATAAATAATGAGGATGGTACCCCAAAATCAAATGATAATTGAAATTTATGTAACATCAAAGGATTACATCATAGACAAAAAAATTCCTTTAAATGATTACAAGGAACATTTCATAATGAATGTACCCTTTTTAGTTTGAAATCACTTATTTAAAGTAAACAAATCTAGAGATTATTAAGAAAAACATTTTATTTGAAAATAATAATGAAATATTTTAACTGATCATCCATTAAATTGAGTATTCATGATTGTAAAAAATTTTGTTCTTACCGTAATCATATTAACAATATTTTTCTGACACATTCGGTTAAAATTAAAATGATTCATAAATAGAAAATAAGATTATCTATAAAAAAAATTAAATACTCTAAAAAATATAACTAATAAATTAAAATATCATTTCATGATAGTGAGTAAAACATTATCAAAATATTAATATACAACATAGAAAGGGAAGAAGGATTTTTTTCTATGAAAAAGAACTGAAATATGGATGATTTTTTATAAAAATATTTTCAAAAACATTTCGAGTACACAAGAGAGAAAAATGATACTATATATAAAAATTCTAAAAATAACCAGATAATATGAAAAATTAAATTACTATATAAAATAGTGATCATATTATGTCCCCAATGGGAACTCAATTCGAAACAATCCCGATAAAAATGGGATCGAAATACAATACATTACCTCAAGTATAACATTCCTCCAAATATATTCAAATATTCAGTATATAAATATATCTTTTATATAAATATAATAATAAAAAATATTAAATCATAAATTACTATTTTCCATTAATTTTAAAATTTCTGATTATCAACATATTAATACCTTTTCCTTAAAATAGAGATTCAGGTAGAGACCAGTATGTTTTCCATGAATATTTTTTTCCGATGGTTCTAGTCCATGGAGCATGATCATGGTTTCAACATATCTAGAACATAAATAATGAAATATGTGTTGTATTTGTTAATTATATACATTTCTATATGTATTTATCAATGATAACAACTGGATTACATCACATCATGGAGGCATTAGACTGTACATAAACAAAAGTTATGTTTCCACATTTGTGATGTTTAGAATGAATGTATGTAAAATATTAATAAAAAATTAAATAATATTTATCATATCATAAAAATAATATATATTCATTAAATATATTCCTAGTAATATAAATTTAATGAAAAAATGAAAACAAATCACATAACTTTGTGGGGTTTGAAGTCCACATGTATGCATGAGAGATACATTTATTACCCCTTTTTTAGAAATAAGGTTGTATAATTTATATTCCATATTCATAATAATATTTATATATATAGAGGATACATAATAGTCTATTTTATAATGAATTTCACATATTTGGAGGGGGTACAAGATGAAATAAATTTAAATTGGATGGGTATGATGATTACCTTTTCTTCGGTAAACCTCATTTAGATCAATTCTTAATGACTTTTGTAATGGTCTATTAAGAGTAAAAAACATCTAATTCATGTATATGATGGTTTATAAGAAAATTAGGTAGGGTTTTGTTGAAATAGGTGGATCAATGTGGTGTAATAAAGATAGAGGTGGGGGTCCTTTTATAAGGAGGTAAGGGGTAATATTATAATTTCAATTTACAATAAAATGTTATAAAGTCAAATTTAAGAATTAGGTGTTTGAATTTTGATTAATTTAGAAGTAAAGATGAAAAAGGATCAAAATAAACTCATATAGTTAGCTTCTACAATGGTTTTAGATGATTATAACCCTTATCAAATAAGATGTAGACATTTTTTCTGCTGGTTTAACCCTTTTTTCTTTAGTTTTAGCCATTTTAAATTCTTTTTATTGTTGATCTTGGAAAACAATATTTCAATAATTAAGGGTTATAAATTTAATTATAATGAAATACCTGAAATAAACTTTTCAAGGGATAGAAGTTTCAACAATATCTCATCCCCTTTTCCACATTTATGCTTTTTATTATTTTCAATCATTTGATAATATAATATTTAATATAGAATACTATTAGTTCTATTTTAAGAAATATTCACATGTTTTGGATTAAAAGACTTCAATATGGGTATGAAATTACAATATAAAAATTTTCACCATAAATTATACATTTTTATTAACCATAATATTTGTTTTATTCCATAATCTATCAAAAAAATATTTATTATGATACTTCTAAAATCATTTACTTGGATTTCCCTACATTGTGGATAAGCATTGTGTTAGCGTTTTGTAAGAATTTAATGTAATTACACTACAATAGAAATTTAATAATAAATTAACATCATAAAAATAAATTATAAATTTTAAAAATAAACATTAATATTCATTAATAACATATTTTTATCCTTATGTGAACATATAATCGAAATAAATAGTAATAGAGTGTTATTTTGTCATTTTATTTACATAAAAAATATAATTATTTTTATTAATGGAATATAGAACCAAATTGAATAATATTTATATTTATTATTATTATGATTGAATTAATCCAATACAAAAAATAAGCAAAAGTGTTGTGTTGATTTTGAAACCTAATTTCATAGTTTTTATTCTATTTCAACCTACTTACCCTTACAAAGGTGACAAATATTTACAATGCAAACTATTTATAATAAAACAATATGTGTTTATTTACCAAAATTCCACAATAGAATTTGAAATATTCTTCCCATTATCCATCATTAATTTATTATATGTTTCATTAATTAATTTAAATTTAAATTCATATGAAACAATGAATATTTTTAATAAATATTCATTTTCATGCATAAAAATTCACTTATATCAAAATCATGAAAATTTATGAGTGAAATGAAATTAATTAGATTATTCTAATTAAAATGGATTATAATTAAATTTAATACCAGGTAAAAAATATAATATCACTTTTAAATTACGTGATTTAATGAAAATAAATGACTTCATTTTAAAAATCATTATTTTTCATTCCTGAGTAAAAAATCAATAATTTTAGAAAAATCCCATTATTCCACGTAATGTTATTTTTTATATTATAATTTATAAAATACTATTATTTTTATAAAATAAAATTTATAAAATTTATATAAACTAAGTATAAATTCAATGCACATAATGAAATAAGAATCATTATTGAATAAATTGTTTTAGATACATAAAATTGCATTACTAAAAATTGAGTTTTAATTTCAAAAGCATCGGTTTGTATATTTTTATTATTTAGGTCAATTATAAGTATATTTTATAATTTATGTACTCATGTTAAAACATTATAATTCAATGGATATGTTATAATTATAACATTTAAATAAGACTATTTCAATAATATATTGCAATTCACTTAATTATTGGTGTTATATGTTATAAAAGATAAAAATATTATTTTTTTAAACATTATTTCAAGTTACGTACATTAATTCTATAAAATATATTATAATATATTTAAAACTATCATACTTATCCAATGAATTTTAGAGACAAATTCTTATATAGGAAAAATTGAATGCTTGATAATCTATATATAAAATGGGTATTCTGGTTTCCAAAAAAGTTGAAGACCTCAAATGCGGTTTCTGAAACACAATCATTATTTAGTTACTGATATAAAATAATTATATCTAACTATAAAAGATTTCAATTATTTAGAATAACTTTCCTTCTAGATATTTTAATTTTCATTATTTTAATTTTTTTTCTTTGTAAAAATAAGAAATTTTCACCTTTATAATATTATAGTTTCCAATAATCATCTAATGGATATACACAATATTATTATTAACAAATATCTAAATTATTTATCTAAAATTTATTCAATAAATATTTATGATTGGGTGACTCTCTTTAATAGGAAAATGTTTTCCCTTCTTATTTGTTTTTATAAGTCATATATAAAGATCTTTTTTTATACTAAATGTTGTCAATGTATAAAAGGTTCTATAGGGGAGAAAATTTATATATTTTGAAAAAACTAAAAATTTCATATTTAACAAATTTCATGTTTGAAAGACTCAATTTCCCTATACTTCATTCTAAATAAAACATAACAATTATACTTATAAGTAAATGATTTAGAATATAAACACAATTATAATAAAAAATAGTTAATTGAAAAAATATAAATCAAAATATATAATGTAAAATGATATGATGGAGTTTGATAAAATGAAATATAAAACCACAGAAAATGTTTCTTAAAGGATATAATTGTTTAAATAAATGTATATCTTTACTTTTGATCTAATTTTCTTGGCTGATTAATTCCCAGATCTAAAGGTAACATATTCCAAAAAGGAACTTCTTTGATAAATGGATATGAATATAATATTCTTACCCAAAAAACTATACAACAATATTCAATAAAAATACTTCTCCCTAAAAATATACAATTATTATATTGGTAGCTTAATTTTATTATCCATAAAAAATTTATTATTTAGAATCAGTGGAAAAGTAATTAAAAAGAAAAGTATGTTTTACAATGAATCCATACAAGGATGGAAGTATGTAGATATTAAATAAAAATAAAAATATTTATATCCCCCAATAAAGAACATGGTGATATTTTTTTAAAGTTATTTAATCGATGTTAGGTCCTTAAGACCTCAAACTTATATTTATAAGTGATCAGTGTATGAAAATTTGTAGAAAATATTAGAGTTATCCAGTGTGATAATTATCCTTCCAACAAACTAAAATTTATTAAAATATTTTATTTGAATAAAGATTAAAATAATTCATAATTATTTTGAAGAAACAGAGTCATAATTAGCTTCTTTAGAAGATGTAATCCTTCTATAAATTTATTAGTATAAATAAAAAAATTATACAAGTACTAGGATAATATGAATTGTATTTTTATTCATAAAATCAAATATCCTGATGATTCTATTTAGGAAAATGACTCATTAACATTGTATTAAAATGGTTACTTCCTCATTACAAACTAATTAAAATATATTTATCATTATTTTGATTCAAAAATTTATTTATTTATTGTGTTATTATTGAATGATGTAAGAATTTTTGAAAATTACAAAGTGGTATATGTGATATAAACAACAATTGATAAATCAACATGGTCTCACTTTTTCATTTTATTTCATAATGTCCCACCTTTATGAATATATGTATGAGAATGATATGTATTTTTATACAATACATAGTCACACAAACATGCATGAAACTTATCATAATATATCAATTGTGATATTAGTATTTTTTTATTATATATTTTAAATAGAATATTATTAAAACTACCAAATATCACTTTCATGTTATTTAATAAATACACTACCACATCCTTTTTTCTATAAATTATGATTTTGAAACATATTAAAATATTAAATAAATTGACATAACATTGATTATATATATTAGTTTTCTAGTATCATTATATAGTATCACAACTAGTGAATTTTGTTTCATGAAATTCAATTTAACATCACAAACCAATTCATTATGTTTAGTTGATATGTCTACATAACAAGGTTATTAAAAATAATATATTTATTTTTTAAATTTCAAAATTCCCTATCCATTGAGTGTAACTTAAAATAAATAAATTATAACATATATGTTCATAAATTTATATAAATAATCATATTCAAAAACATCATACCTGAGAAATTAATCAATTCAATGTTTGTATAATTCTTTTAGAAAATTTTAAGAGTTAATTTACTCAGTTCCTTAAATTTATCAATGGTTCTCTTTGTATTAATATAACATTGAATCATGGTTATATTAAAAAAACACATACTAATAAATTTGAGTAATAAAATTGATTATTTCCAAAATAATTGATAATTACTACAATTAATGTGAATGGTACTATAATTTTTATTTTTAAATAATTATTATTATAAGGAAATTATAGTTTTGGATAGTGTTATATAATGTGACAACAATACCAAGATTTTAAATTTTTTATATTATATATTATATATTTAAATTTTATATTCAAATAGTATGTTTTATTATTAATGTATAATATATTGTTAGAAGAAAATAAGAAAAATTAGGAAAAATCATTTCCTCAATAAAAATTAATTGGTGAAAAATAATACATAATACTCCAATAAAAAATTAATTCAGAAATTATTATATATAAATTTTTAAATAAATAAATTGTATAATTTAATAAGGAAATAGTTTACAATTTTATATCTTAATAATGGTTTAGCTTACATTATTTGTGTAAAATAATTCAAAATATTTATTTTTAGAAAATATATTATTTATATATAATGGTGAAAATAACCACAATCCTAATAAATCTAATATTATTTAATAAAATAAAAAATATAATTATAGTATAAATTTCATAATGATTAATTATGGAATTTAAAAATGTATAACCTTTTAATTTATTAAAAAATTCCAAATTCATATTCACTACCTAGAATAAACATAATTTTTAAAACAATTCAAAAATAATTAATTTATTTAAACAATTATTCTATGAAAAGTAATTACAAAATATATCTGAAATAATAATAAATGTACCTTCAATCAATAACATGTAAAATTAATATAAAATTATACAATGGAAAATAATTGAGAAAATGAAACATCGATAGAGTATTATAGTAGTGTATAAGGATCTGTTGTTAGTGGATACTCATTCTGAGTGGGAAGAATAAGTCAATAATAAATGTTTCCCCAATAAAAAATGCATTGAGATTATGTGAAACCCCAAAACTATCCCTATATTAGACTTAGGATGACGAATAACACTATAGGTATCATCTAAATCTATTTTTCATTTTCTAAATAAACCACTTTTATTTTTGTGGGTAAAACGCAAAAATTTCAGAATAAATAGAAAACTGTAAACAACACCCACTTCACCACATCCAGATTAAAATTCATATTAAAAAAATATCAGACATCACCACCGTTGACTATGATATTCCTTGAGATTCAAACCCTAACGCACTAGTAGACATCTTCTTCACCCACACCGCATCACTGATGATCACCTGTAAGAAGATCATCAGAACCATCATAAAGAACCATAATAAAAAGGAAACCTCAAAACCACATATAAACACATCCATTAGAAACCTTCATCACCTTAATGTACTTAAAAAAACACTATTGACCCATAACAATCAAGGATCGACTTCAAAATGGCATCAAACATGAAAAGTAGAAGGTTCTCTAATATCATGAGTGATAAAACAAATCCACTAGTCTAGGACCACTAAAAACAACATATGTAAGGTCAGATCTCTATTAACATTGAATAAAAATCAAATATAAGAATCAAAAAACATCATAAAGAACCATCACACTATAATGAAATATCATTGGGAGAAAAAACATGAGTCAAGGGAAGTGTTTGGAATGGGAAAAACATAAAAGTAACGGGCAGCCATTGACTGGGCCACCAAATACATTCTTGGGTATCACTAATAACAATATGAATACCATTTATCTAAAAAATTAATATAAGTTGATGAGGAGGAACCTTATCATTGTTGATAAAAGCCATATTTGTTTTCCAATTTTAAGAAACAATGAGAAATTAAATGAAACAACAATAAGAAACATCGACAATGATGGAACCCTACACCACCACCATACTATCTTACTAAACCATAAATCAATGTGATTGTTGAAACTAGATGAAATTAACCCTAGACACCTATCACTTCCACTGACACCATCCCAATTCACTATAATCAGCTTCATAATTACCTAATAAGTGGTCTATTATAATGAAATGGGTTTAAATAATAGATGATGGTGAATAATATAATGATGATGATCCACCAGTAAATTAAATTAACAAAAACCCAAACCACCAGAGATCTATTGTAACAATCCAAGATGGGGTTTTAACAGAATGATTTAGGAAAAAATTTATGTGGTAGTAGTGGTCATAGGCCATGAAATTATATGGAACATCCAACCAAAAGGTAAACATCATAACCAATCATCAATAAGTAAAATCCTGAGAGATAAATAGAGTGGAAATTATGATGCATTGTTGATTGAGATGAAGGAAATGATGAGAAGGAGAAAACCTAAACTATCATTAGAAATTTCATATGAGGGGATGTTCTAAAGAGTCATAGATATAAAGAGGAAAAGGTGTGAGGGAAGAAATATTAGACCACTTAGAGTAAGATATAAATCTAAAAATGTCTATTTGGGTATGATGATAGAACCATAGGCATTATGTTAAAATAAATGAAGAATTAAAATTATTTATTTAAACCAAAAACTAATTATATAAAAACTCATAAACCATTCATTACTTAAAAAACTAAAATATGTATGATTATATTCCAAAAAACAACATTAATAAATATTTTTACATTGAAACTATATTAAATAAATTTCCATAATCTTTTCCTGATCATGTTGTGTCTAATGTAATGAAATTAGGAACCACCATTGATACAATACACTAGTTATGAAAAAATATAATACTTATTTTTGTTTATAAGTATTCCAAATATTTTCTTTGTCTAAACCACATATGTCGTTAGAATTAACATAATAAATCCAGGGGGAATGATATATAAAAATGTAACCAATTTTATACACAAAAATAATCCTGGAAAAAATTAACCATATGAAAACAACAACAAATTCCTTCAACCACATCAAAATCATCCAAACACCATATATTATATAACACATCTCATTATCTATTAATATAATAATTTTATTTATAAAATGTAAACAATTCAATTTTTTGATGGTATACGAACAATACTACATGCATATACCATTCAACAATAAAAAATAGTATTATTATAAAATATATCAAAGAAACTATAACTATTTTAGGAATAATGAATCGGTTAATAACATATAATCACTATGAAATTATATATTTCTCAATACAACATCATTGTTAAGGAACACTAATTCGAACTATGCCATAATTTCTTAATTTTAAACAATGATATTAAAATTAATAGCATAAACCCTAATAGAAAACAAAATTAATTGATATAAAAAAGTAAAACAACAACCTGAACATATTAGATAAATTACCCAGACATCCGTAATCACATCATATCTATAAAAAATCAATTAATGTTAATATTAAACTAATTTTATCATCTACTTAATGTTTATATATTCTTGGGTAACCATTTTTTTTTACATTATAAAAAAAGTCATTTAATATATCATTACCAATTATAATCATAATCATTAAAACTTCATGTAATCTATCACATGAATAATAAAAAGGTAATATAGTTTACAACGTCATCAATTAAAGATTCATAAATTAGAGAACATAATTTAATTAATAATAAAATTTTTTTTTTATATTTAATATTTTTATAAGTCAACCCATTATCTTATGTACTCTTCTAAATCATTACCCAATGAAAATTACATACCACAAAATTTAAAAAATCTTTCCATTAAATATTTTCACATAAACTCAACTTCCACTTTCAATAAATATTTTTTTCAATAAAAATATTTATTATATTTTTTTGAGAATATAATTATATAAATATAAAAACATTAGTATTATTATATGATTCCACTATACATGCATAACAAAGTTATTATAACTCACTAATTTGAAAATATCCAAAACCTATCATTTTCATTTATTTATCTTCAGTATCTAATTGAAAAATAATATTTGAGAAATTATTATGGTTTCTCCATCCACAAATCTATTCAATTAGAATAAATATGGATATATATATATATTGGTTAAAAAACTCTCATGACCCATTATATAAGTGTCATTCATTTTTAAATATATTAAATTAAATTTCCCATGAAAAATAGTGTATCCATACATAGAAAAAAATGTTGTTACATATAATCCCCCAATAAAAAATTAAGATGGGTTTAAATTTACCAAAATATTGTTGGAATAATTAAAAAAATAAATTCATAAATATCTGATAAAAAACAAGAATATTTAATTTATCTAAAAAACATGAAATTTTAAATTCATTATATATAGCTTTTAAAAAAAATCCATCATATCATCACAACTCACCATAATTTGATTTTAATGAAACAAAATATGTTTCTTAATCTAAGAAATCTAGTAGATATTATGTAGTTCAATATAAACTATGATAATGAACTATAAAATTCTATCTAAACTATAAAATGTTCAAAATAATCCACTGTTTGATTCTAATGTTCTACCATAAAATTGGTGCATAATTTTATT
The DNA here is from genome assembly GCA_963277665.1 of Viscum album. Lineage (NCBI taxonomy): Eukaryota > Viridiplantae > Streptophyta > Magnoliopsida > Santalales > Viscaceae > Viscum > Viscum album. Next base: position 1,685,636,169 of record OY728146.1, read on the forward strand.
TCATTTATACAAAATAAAAAAATCTCTCTATATGTTATCATATAAAATAAATATAGCTTGTCACATACTCACTATATAATTGTCTTGGAGTAAGGTTAAATTTCAAACCAAACATAACTTTTCATCTTCTATTTTCTTCTACATCAACCATAATCAAACAAATATATTGACAAGAACATTGATAATTGTACATTATATTACTTTTAAATAATTATGATATTATAAAATAAAAAACATAACTTTTAAATAAAATAATTTTATAATTTAAAATATAAAACAATAATAATAGGTACCGAAAAAATATTTTTTCCCATAGAAATATAAATTATATCATATATCATTTAAATAAATTATATATATATATTCAGTTTTTTCATATACATTATAAAATATTTGTTTCAAAATAGGTTATATATAATTAATCTATGATTGTATCTATCTACCATTAATTATCTTCAAGTAACTATGATTCAACAAATCAATTAACTATGTAATGGTTTACCAATATTAAACATTTTATTGGTGGTCATAAATTCACACTGATCGTTAAAATCATTTCATACTCAATAATGTCTACATTGAGGTTTGAAAGACTTGAATCTCTAGATCTAATTCTAGAAACAATTTAATTCAAAAACAAGATTTTATATGAAGTGTTAGGATCCAAGATAAATAGAAATATACTTTTAATCATTTTAAAAACATAATCATTTCATCTCAAAAAAGTCTAACAATAACATGAATGGATGAAATAGTATATTTGGGAATTATCTTTGTAAGAATATGTTTTATGATACTTGTTAAAATATATCTATAATTGAACCATAGTAGAATCTATTTTGGAAACCACATAGGTCATTTTTATATTTTTAATATATGCAGTGGAATCATATGAAAAGTGTGGTATCGAACACTTCGTATGGTAAAACATATAAAAATTTTAGTAAGTGACATATTATAATAATATGAGAAAACATCATTAAGGGATAATATTTTTATAAAAGGGATAATAATTATCTATATGTCATGATATAAGTACAAGAAATATCAAATAAATAGAAATACACTATAGAAAAAGAGAATATAATTGTAAGATAATAATATCTGCCATGGTGAATGATCATTGTCATATGGGATGGAAATGTAATTTTTTACAAAGGGAATATAAAAATGAATGTTGGTATATACATCATCAAAGAAAAATTATAAAATTTTGAAAAAAATGTACATGATTCAATTTAAAAAAATAAAATGACCACGATGCATGTTGTTAATGAAAAAAATGGAAATTCAATATATTATGACCAAATAATATTACTATGATAAATATTGTGAAGAAAAAAATTATCATGGTCAACATCATCACCTCTTGTGATATTAATATTTAAAAATTTATTTGGATGGATTTAATGAACCCAAACATTCTCAGGCCCCTATCATACCTGAAACCTCTCAAGGTATTATTGGACCCAAACCGTCTCAAACTGAAAATAATAAATAATTGTTCCATGGCATCGTAAAACATTCACTATTTCATCACAGATTAATTAATTTATATGATATAAATGGGTTTTTATCATAAAAAAACAATAAAATTATGTTATATGGTATTAATAAAACATAACCCATGTGTAAAATAAAGAACATGAATGAATAGGTACAAAGATTAGAAACATACCATTTATATCCTTGGATGATTAACTATAAAAACCACAACATTTATACAATTTTGAAATCAATAATTTCTTTATAAAATAAATTATTTTATTTAGAAAAGTATTACAACATCTTTTTTTATTTTAAAAATTATTATGAATTATAATCAATTAGAAAAACCATTTTTAAACATGGGAATAGGGCTTCCAAAATATGAATTCAGCTAATATTGATAGAAACTATATACGAGTTTCTATAATGTTTTTACCATAGTCATAAAAGACAATGTAATAGATCACATTAAAATATATTTTTAAATATGGTGAAGTGTTGTTCTCATGAAAAGTATTCTTTGTATAGTTTAGTCATCAAAAATTTATCATTGGAAAAGTATTTAATTATATCCCTCTAATATATCTAGTGGATTATAAAAATTCAAACATAAAATGTAAATCCATTTAAATATTTTGAAAATAATTTTTTTAGAATACACGACATAAAAATAATAATGAAACCATAATTTGAAAATTTATAATGAAACATTAAAATATTATCAGAAATAAAATATAAATGGATTGAATAATAATAACGGATAACATTATGGGTAGTATTTAATAATGACATTCAAGACAAATTAGATCATTTGGGAAGAATTTACATTATTCTTAATAATAAAAAACATTCTAATGAATGATATTCATATATGTACATAAACAAAATAGAAAGAGGAATGGTATAATAATAACACCATATAATAGATTAAAATGATCTTCTATTAACCATATTTTAATGTAATCAATATGATTTATGAATATAATTTGACTGAAAAAAACCTATTATAACATATGAAACATTTCAATAAAAACCCCTTGGAAGTGTTAGCCAGAAATTAAATTCCAAATACCATGAATAAATTATATTTCATGATTTTATTCATTTAATAGTTACTATACTCCCCATTTATATTAAATTAGGTGAATAATACAAATCTTGTCTAAAACAAAGTATATTAGGATAAAAAAACCTTACATCTTTGTAATATATCAAATTGATAACCCATAAAAGGTAGAACATGAAATAGATTTTTAAATTCTACAAATCAAATATAAATATATTTAAAAATAAATAGACATCCATTATATACAATATAAAATGTAAATAAGGGATGAATGCACCTAATATCTCTATCATGCAATATTGAGAAGAAAAAACAATTATAGTTTACTCATTGTTAAACAAAAATGCTCAAACCGCCTGTATAAAATATTAAATATATTAATAATATAATTTATTTATCTATTCATGATTATACCATTTTATAAATTTATTTCGTAATCACCAAATACAAATATATTTGATAGTGATATTTTATTTTCATTATCAGATGTTACAGGCTATAGTTATTTTGTTTTATACATTATTCACAAAGGCTATACCGATTCATGTTTATAAAATAAATTTTTTTAATTATGAAATATATATATATAAATTAATAGAAAATTAATAATTATTTATAATCATATAATATATTTACATATGTATTTTTGTTATTATTTTTAATGAGGATGTTGTGTATAAACTTGTTTCATAAATTTATAACAAAAAATAGGTGGATCAATAATAATAAGATTAATATTAGTATAAAACATTTAGATCCATGAAACATATTTTATTTCATCATTAGTTTCTAATAAATCTAGTTATTATTGTTCTATATCCATCGACAAAGGATATTTATATAATTTTTCTTGTAGGCGGTCAAATTGACCCAAATATGAACATGTAAAGATATATGGGTGAGTATGGTCAAGAAAATGATAATTTTGGTGTAATATAAATATTGTAGAAGAATAAGGAATTTTTTAATTTTTAATGTGTTTAATGAAACATATTTATAGTTATATAAAGAATAAAATACTAGTAAAAAAACTAAATACGAAACTTTTGTGGTGGTGGTAGGCCACACGTTTGCAAATGAGATGTATTCATTTATGTAAAATGTAACGTATATTTGAATTGTTTTATTTTTTTATAATCTAAGTAATTTTTTAAATTTAATATTTATTATTTACATTCCCCCTTTAAACCATACATGGAAGGCAGTTATGAAAAATAGATCATGTCACTTATGGATGTCGTAGCTCCCACGTAACACATACATCATTTTCATTTTTGGAAAGATTATGTGGATCCTAATGAATAATTTCATTATAAACATACTAATCATTCACTAAACTTATTATAGAAACCCATAATTTTCATAAATAAATTTTATATCTTATTAGATGAATATTCTATATATATAATTATGACCCATTCTATAGTCTCATAGGTTTAGTCTCTTTGAAAAAATAGAAACATAAATAACTTGTTTATAATATATCTATGTGATCTCCCACTTCGTTCATAAAAAAATAATTACCCTTATTAGAAATATATAATATAAAATAATACTTCATATCTGGATAATGGTAAACATAACAATGGTTGAGCTTAGTTTCTCAGTAAAGATAAATAATGGATATTTAAATGATCATTTATTTATAACATGATTGTACGGGAATGAGAAAATGATCATAAAATATGAATTGAATACCCAACATATCATAGATCATAATACTGAATGATAGAATAAATATTGTATTCACATAAGTTATTAATCATTTTGGAATAAAATAACATGATCCATGAGAGTACAACTTTAAAATATGACATAAAATTTTGGCATATATAAAAGTATAGAAAATCATTTCCTTTTTCAAGGTTCATTACCAAGAATATCATAATGTTTTGGGCTATGTCTTGATTCCATCAAATCCTTATTCATGGTACCCTTACAATACTATCATTTTGGATAGATTCCCATATTGAATCGGTTTTACACCCATTTCCTTTTCTTATTAGAACATGAGATATCCATATTTCCAAATGAATTAGAGGATGATATATTTCTGCTCCCTCTAGTGAAATAATGAGATTAAATAATATTTGTCATAAAGGATCAGAAAACATTAATAATAACATATATATTGGAAAATAAATAGGTTTCATAAGTATTTCAATATTTCATCCTTATATAACCCCTATAAAATTAATGTGTTTCTTAATGGTTTCATCAAAACATAATTAACTATTAGGAGAGAAAATAGATTGATTCAATTATCATTAAATAATCATAATTAAAATCTATAAAAAAATTAAGCTATATGTAGTAATTTAATAATATCCCTATTAAATAATAATTATTATGAATGGATGTCACCTTAGATGTAAAACAACTAAAAGAAGGTGCATTTAGCCTAATGGTGGACCCAATAGAACATTTTTTACTATTTTTTTAATTTATATCCTCACAGTGATTCACATATTAAAATATGTTTTTAATCATATCAATAAGATTTTTCAATCATTCTCCCATAATATTTCTTTAAATATGAGTAAAATCATTTCATTTTGTATCATATTGGACTCTAACACATTTACTTTAGGTTCCGAACAATGACTAAAACCTAAAAGGATTATCTGATCTCAAATAAAAATATTTTAATACCCCATAACATCTACCTTTACAAAACATTAGGTTGTTATATAATATTTAAACTTATCCCTAGGGTTATCACAAATGTTTTTTCATCCATGATTCTAAAGGTAACTAAACTAGTCTCTAATACCAATTATATTGAAACATACATTTTATACACAAATATTACATATTATTTTATGAATATTTAATACATGAAAGTACTATCTATGATAGAGTCATTTAAGATGACCATTAATAGAAAAATTAATACAGAAAGAACATATTTATAAGATATTTATATTGTCTCCCGCTTAGGCCTTTACAACTGGAACTCATCGGTGTTGTATCATACATAATATAATTATTCCTATCCTGAGGATGGTTAATATAAGAATGGGTGAGCTTAGATGACCATTAAGTGTAAAAAATGTAGTTATCCATGTTAAATTAATATTATCATGAGCATATGGGTATAAAAACATTATCTTAACAGGTAAAAACCATACCCTCTATATAATAGATCCAAATATTTTATTAAGGAATAAATATATAATGTTAATTGGATAGAAATCCTAAATTGATAAATGAAAATGCTACGTGATATTTTAACATTTCCACAATACATACATGAGTATCATACACATACGCATAGAAAACGATTTCCATATACAAGTATCATTTCCAAGCATGTCATAGTGGATTGGGTTCACTCACCAGTATATTGTTTCATTAGTCATGATTAAGTACCATGGATATAAAAGTGGATAGATTCCCATATTTATATATTTTCACTCCACATTCTAGTACTTATTATCCCATGAGATATCTATATTTACCTAATTCATTTGGGGGTTATATAATTTAAGTCTAAACCCTAACATAATAATTATCATACAAATGTGTGCAACAAGATCATAAAACATTAATGTTATCATAAAATATGGATATGAAATGACATTCATATAAAATGTTTCATTTCATCATATAATAACCCATGAAAAAGAAATGGGTTTTGTAAATGATTCATCAAAAATAATAGAATATTCGAAAATAGAGAAGCTTTTTAGAATCATCCGTAAATAATAATAATCATTATAAAAAAACACAATGAATATTAATTGTATCATTGGATCATATCCAATGTAAATAATTAATAACATCAAATAATGTTATCATAAATGAAAAATTAATATAAAATATAACTGGAACATTTCTTGAGTGAAATACAATTTTCCCATTATAAAAACTTATTAATAATATAATTTATTTGAAAATATTATGTAAAATATTCTGCTTAAAATTACATTTTAATATTTTTATGGAATATTTAAATATTTTAATGTCCATGATGTAAGATAATTTCAAACATGTCCTTTATGTCAAAACCGATATTCCATTCTCATTTTTAGTAAAAAGTCAATAGTACATCATTCGAAAAAATAGATGATTAATTTTAAATAATTTTGAAAAAAATATTTCATGGGTTAAAGATAATTAATAAATCATATGATAATATTTAAAAAACTCAGGATTTTTTTTGGAAATATGTAAATAGAAAGTAATATATTTTCTACGAGAGAAATAAAGTCAGTTTTCTATAAAATATTCATTTGTTCCTTAATATACATAGAGAGAAGAAAATGAAATGAAAATATATAATGTAAATAATTTTCTAACAGATAATAATATTAATTTTATTTTTTATAGATATTTTATAAAATTTCATTATTAAAAACTTAATCATAAACAATACAGATAAACAACGTGATCAGTACCTAAATAAAATACCTCAAGATCCATTTTATTCAGAATATATCTAATTTCCTATATAATAAATTTAAATTTAGAACAATTCTATTCTATAGTCATGAATAGACTTAAAATATCATATATTATACACTTATATCATTTCAAAACCAATATCATAATAATTTATTATTAAAATCATTATTTCTATATGATAATTGTTTCATTTTTCATTGATGTTTTAGTTCTATTGTTCCATTCATTATTCATTGTTCATTGTTACAACACCCCCATAAAATTACAAATTATATAAAAATGAATATATATATATATATATATTCATCTATAAAAGGTAGAGATTATAAAATTAATTACACTATTCATGGAGTTGGTTGGCCATACTTACACATGTATGTTATTTTCAATTATCGATTGATGGATCAAAAAAGGTAAATAATAATTCACCATTGTATAATAATTATTATAAAATATAAATAATATATAATAATTAAATCAATTATAATAGAAATCCATTAAATATTTTGATATAAAATAAATTTTATCTTTACATGGAGGTGGTAGTTCTCACATACAAATGACTGAAACATTCACTCCCTGTTTGATGGAAGAGGGTTAATACTGGTGTTTACATATTTATAAAAAAATTTCATTATATTAAGGAAAATAAATTTATTAATTTATAATTAATACAAATTACTTAAAGGTAGTTGTAGAATAAATAAATTTATTGATTTCGAGTTGAATGATTACCTCTTTTTCGGTAGGCCTCCTCGAGATCATTTCATAAGGAAAATTGGAATGTTTCTTTAAGAAGTCCGTAATCCCTACATCATATAAAGGTAAATTGAAAAAATTGGGTATGTTATTATAAAGTTACATATGTCCAAAGGTGAGGATGATGTGACAAGTGGTTCCCTTTTTTGAGTGAGGAGAGAGGCACTCTTTGAATTATTAAATTTATTAAATTAATATAAATTAATGTTGTAGTTAATGTGGATAAAATTAGTTTATTTTAAATATAGAATGTGGATAAGTCTCAATAATCTCATAAAATAATATTTATAAAATATAATTTTATGTTATAACCCATATCTATTAGTTTTATCCCCACATTAATACTTTTGACAATTACCACAATATCATTGTTTTCCACTCATTACGGGTAAAAATGAAACCATAAAAGGAAACTTTAGACAAAAATGTATCATGGATGACATTATCAACAATATCCCACTCAATTTCTCCTTGAAATTATTTTAATGATTTTTAAATAATTTAATAAAATATTTTTTTTATAAATGTGAATTATATATTTTTTGGAAGAATTCATAAATTTTGACATTAACGTCCTGAATATAGTTATAGAATTCTTATATGATCCTTTAAAAAAACCAAAATATGGTATATTTAAAAAAAATAATGGGGAAATAATAATATACAAAAGATATTAATTGTAATTATTTTAAAAATCATTTACATTATATTTCAATAACTTTTAGAAGCAATGTGTTGATGTTGTGTTTTCATTTATGTTAATTTTTGAATCACTAAAAATTAAAAATAAATTACCATGAAAAAAATTATTTTTTCTTTTAAATAATAATTTATAACCATTTATATCCTCTATTTAACCATTAGATAAAAATTAGTGATATTAAATTCCAAAGAGTGACATTTTTTATTTATTCTTTTCTTAAAATAATTTGATTCTCATAATCATATAAAATGGAACCAAGTGGCCATAGTTAAGATACAAGGTTGAGTATGGATGAAAAAAAAATCATCTAATAGGATAATGGAATGTGTTGGTGAAATTTTAATGCCTTATCCCAATGTTTTAACAATATTTTACCCTAATCGTGGTGACTAATTTATTACATTTTTAATGGTTCATTATGATCAAAAATGAAATTAGAATCATTTCAATACATGGTCACATGGATAAAAAAAGTGAACCAGTTTTATTAAATTCTATTTACTGAATTGGAAGTAATTAATTTAAAATTAAACCCATTGAATTTGTTGAGATGTAGTTTTCTATAATAATATATTCTTATATATATATATATCTAAAATAAAGAAAAAACCATATTATAATGACCTTAATTGTAATATTCATAATAAAGATGAAATATTTTTAATTTATGAAAAAAATTTATTTTTTATATATATTAAATGAGAAGTTTTTTTTCGATAAAAATCATTATTTTTCAATATTCATATAAATATCATTCTTTTCAAAATATTCTCTATCTTCTACGACATCCAACTCGGATCTCCACTAGCCTCTTACACTATACAGCCTTCAGTAGCATCATATTCCTTGAAAAAATGTTCAGATGGCAATCCTTTTACATTAAACCTATATCAAATTATACCCCTCTATCCCCACATAGCATAGCCTCTGTCATCCCCCACTACACTTGGACGCTAATCCCAAGTTTTATTTCAGGTGCCTTGGACTATATTATTTGTTTGATGTACAACATGATTTTTGATTATGAGTTTGAGTATTGTGGTGTGTGGATCTAGATGATGATCAATAGTTGTTGTTTTTGGGATATATTTTTCAGATTCTAAGGTTTCAAACTTGGTTCCCTGAAACTTTATTTGGCATACTCATCTTTTTCACTATTTTCACCAATTTATAATTTATGTTATGATTCCTTAAAAAATTGTTTCAAAAAATATCATAAATGCATCCTAAGATAAATTTTCTTTTTCTTTTTGAAAAATTAAATCCATTTTATTATATAAATTTATAAAATTAGAAGAAAATAATCTTTTTTTCACATAAAAAAATAAATTAAATTTTTGTCTAAAATTATTTTCAAATAATATGTTTAATTTATTATAAAATATATTAACTTTTTATCTATGTATTTTCATTATCTAAAACCCCGTATAAATATTTTTTTTCCACAAGTTGTAATTACTATAAAATCCATCAATTTAATGGAATTTTTATAATTCTATTCTATATTATGGTAATTTTATTGTTAGGGTTGCATGTATGTAATGTCCCGACCCTCTTTGGTCCATTACATTGTGAAAATATGGTGTTTGAGGTTTTTTAGGAGGTTGAGGTAAAAAATTACAAGAGTTTGTCAAATTTAAATATTTTCAAGGGTGAGATATTAAAATGAGGAGACATTTCAGTAGTTTTTCTAATTTATAGTTTTCCAATTATGAATTATTTCAAAGGTGAGTTATTACAATTTTTTTCTTCAAATTTATATTTTTCCAATGGTGATACATTTCAACAGTTTTCCAAATTTTCAGTTTTCTAATTGTGTGTAATTCTAATGGTGAGTCATTTTTTAAATTTCAAGTCTTTCAATGGTGATAAATTCCAATGGTGAGACATTTAAATATTTTCCCAAATTTCTAGTTTCCCAATGATTATTCATTCCAATGGTGATTCGTTCTAAAAATTTGTCAATTTTCAGTTTTCCCATTGTGATACATTTCAATGATGATACATCTCAATAGTTTTTTAAATTTCTAGTTTTCCAATAGTGAGACATTCCAATAGTTTTCTAAATATATAGTCTTCCAATTTTGAGATATTCTAATGGTTTCCCATTTCAAATGTTTTCAAAATTTCTTGTTTTCCAAAGAGTAGTCATTACAATTGAGATACATTCCAATTGTTTTAAATTGTTATATTTTTCTCAATAGTTATACATTTAAAATAGTTTTCCATTTGTCCAGAGTTTTCATATTTTTTCCATTTTTTCCCTTTTGTCATCTTTCTATGATGTAAAATGAGTTTAATTACTTATTTAAGTGTTTTTTAATCCATTTAAAGGGCTATAAATAGTTACTTTTATATTATAAACATTTATCGGCTTTAAATTGTCCAAACACGTGGTCTTCCTCAGATCCACCTTTATTTGAAAATCAGTACATGCCTAAACCCAAGACTTAACATAGATTTTCCCATGTAAAATATTTTCTTCCCCCCATTATTCTTTCATTTATTCTCTTGGTACGAGACACATAGAAAACTTCTTTCATTATAAATTTAGTGAGCTACTATAGATTTTGGTTAGTGTTTTTCCTATTGTTTTATCCTACTACATGCATGCCCCTACTTCTATTCAACAAATAGTTGTCGATAATATTTCATATAATTAGGTTTTTCCATTGTTTATATTTATATGTATCATGTTTTATTAGCTTATTATTTTCACCTATTGTGAACATTGTTGCATCCAAATTAATATAAATAATTAAGTTGGATTAAAAAAATATAAAGGGGCAGTAGAATGTGAATTATGATTGTACTGTTTTATTGATATTTTGATAAATGTTGTGAATTGTACGACCTAAATACGCACTGAAAATAATGGTAGTTGGGGGTCCTTGTTTGTGCAGTAGTTAAGGGTTATGGAATACATGCATGTAAGGTTTTTGTTGATGTCACTTATTATACAATTGGTTGAAGATGTTTAATTATGTTAAAATAAATATATTCCATAGGATTATATGTGTTCTGTGATAACACCCTAAATTAATTGAAATTGTATAATGTATTCCCTGTAAAATTTGAAGGTATGGTATGATCAGTTATGAGAATTAATGTGTTTTTGGACACAATTGTGTGCTATGGGTTGGTTCCAGTTATATGATGGAGGAAATATGACTATGTTCTGATATGTGGGGGGTAGTGGATGTGATGTTTTATGTAGTGGGACTATAATTGTTGTAATGTTTCATTGGTGAAATGGAACTGAGATGGTGGTTATGGTATGATTCTACAATGGCGCTATGAAAAGGGGATGTGTCTATGAATTGGTGGTGATGTGGTATTATTTTTAAGAGAGGAATGTGTTATTGTATAGGGATAATTTTTGTGGATCAATTATTGTATTGTTTGAATAAATTTTAATTTCTTGTGATGTATAGAAAAAACATTGAGTATAAATTCTGGGAAAAAATATGAAAAAATGATTTATTTGAAATAGAATGATGAATGTGACCACCAAATGAATGAATGATAACATGATGAAATTTAATGAAACAACATATTGATAATATGGGTATATTCAATATTTATGAAATTAGTTACGTAGCCTAATTTTCATTAATAGTATATTATAACTTATGGATTGTCTTCTTCCTGTATGGTATTATATTTATTCTATGTGGTTGGTTCTCTTATATCTACCCAAGTGTTAATAAAATTAATATTACATGTTAATAATTTAAAATTGGAATGTTCTATGATGAAATCGATGATGGGTTGTGTTGTTTAAAAGGATAATGTTTTTATATGAACTAATGGGTTGTGAATATGGATTAAGATGACATTCTAAGTGAAATGGGTTTTCTAATGAATATTAATGACAAAAATAAAAGAGGATTAATGACTAAAAACATGAATTGTCTGCAATTTTTTTCTTGTGTGTTTTTATGCCTTCCGATGTGGAAGAAAATGTGTGGGTTATATGAGGTGGTTAGTTCCTCATTTATAAACCCCAAGGATGGTCTTGTGTGATATAACTCTAAATGTATATAACTTGTACATTCTTGTGATTTATATATGCACCCCACCCTAGTTGAGCACTATGTACCGAACACCCCCATAATCATGGGGGAGGGTGTATTTACCAAATAACCATGATGGAGGGTGGATGTCTAGCCACCCACTCTTCCCAGCTCCATCATCTATGGGGTGATATGTGAAGATTCTTCAGGCAGGTTGTGGTTTGTGAGTACCAGTTGTGTGTTGGAAAGTTTAGCTCTCCCATGTGTCTTCATGAAAAGATTTGTTGTACTTTCCATGTGATTTAGGGATGAGTTTTGTTGTTAATTTTTAGGTGTATTCTATATGAGATGTGTTAGGATTTACCCGGTGTGTTCAGGGTGAGGGGTGGTTTGTGGCTCAGTTTTCTATGGGGAAATTTTGTTGTGGTTTGTTGACGATGTGTCTTTGAGAGATATGTGATGTGGTTTATGGCCCATGCGTATGTGTGCAGGATGTGATGTATTTTTTGGATGAGGTTTCTGTGGTCTGGATGTGATGTGTCTTGGGGCCCAGGTGATAGGATGATATGTGGTTTGTGGGACCATTTCTGTGGGGTAGGTTGGATGTGGTTCTTTAAGAAGAGGTGGGAGAATAGTGATGTTTGACTTTTGGAAAGAGTGGATGAACAAGGGGATGTTGTTTTGGGTACCCTATTATTGATCTGATTTATAATATATTATATTACATGGATGCTTTATTTTGTGAGTGATCCTGAGTGAGGCTGAGATTTTTGTTAGTATACATATTTAGGTTTTGTTTAGTTTTTCTACTTTCACATGAGTGCATTACTATGTTGTTTTCACCTGTGCATGAAATACATTGGTTTTACTAATTAGTATACATTTATACTCACCCTATGTATATAGAAAAAATATTGAGGTTTCTGAGAAGACTTTGTGGACCGTGATGGAAATATCTAGTTTGGGCATTTAGAGCTGTTATTATGTTCTTTCTATAGTGTTTATTCTTTTGGTCTTTAATTTAGCAACATTATATGTATCAGTTTTGATTTCTACATGGATTTTGGGATATTTTGGATTTATTGTATATATATATCATGAATTTTTTTGGTGGTTGATTAATCCAATATCCCGATATGGTTTTCTTATAAATTCGAATGCCTCCCATATTGTGTGATTTTGGTACCCTTAGTGTTAGTCACCAACCCAGGACCTACTGAAGGTGGGAAATGGATATCATTATCTCCTTTTTTCATTTATAGTGTAGGATAGGTATATTTGGAGGGAGTGGGTAATGAATGAATGGTATCATAGGATAATGGTTGAGAGCTATTGTGGAGTTTAGAGTTAGGAATATTGACGAATGCATGTGTTTGTATGAAAAAAATGTTAGTTAACCTCATTTCATGAAATAGGCTAGGGATAATGGCATGGAAATGTGATTTTAGGGCCCCTAGGATCCAGTGAATGGAATATGAGCCTTCCGAATGACAATGTGAGGAAGTACTACTTGAAGGGTGGGGACCTATTAGAGGAACATGCATCATATTGACTCATGTTGTTATTTTAATTGGTATATTTTTTTAACATAAAATGGATTAAATTAATCATGAAATTTTTATGTGTGTTTCTACTATCATTTATATGCTTTTATTACTAATAAAATTTATTAATTATTTATTGAATTATTCATATACCAAATAGGAAATGGTTACATCTTGATTAACTGGATTAAATTATTTGCTTGAAACCTTCTTTAGGTCTGAATATGTTATTTTATTTTATTTTATATATGTTTCTTATTATATTGTATTTTTATTCCATTGGTAGAAATGTATAACATGCCTTCTAGTTTTACTAATATTTGAAATTTGTAGAGAAACATGCTTAGCATATTTTTTTAAGATCAACTGTTTAATTTTGAAAACTCTTATGAATCATGTAATCTCAATGAAGATTTTTTTTCTAGCATCATAAAATAAATATTATCTAACCCATTCTTAACAGTATCCAATTTCTATGTGAGATAGTTTTTCTTAGGTTTCTTCCCATATGTAATTTTTTATAATCTTGTGTTGTTCACTTGTTATAAAATGTGGATTAATACATTTAAATTATAATTTTTTTTAAAATATCCATCTTATTTATTGATAAATATTTTTTATTTGGAATCCTTGACAAGAATAAATTGTGTAGTTATTTTTCCCTTAATTGCAGCTATAAAAAATTGATAAAACCATATCTTGTAAGCACATGTTAGGGTAGAAATCCATGTTCCATTTATTTCTAAATTGTCTAAAATGTTATGCATGATTTGAGGTAGCTTTTGAGACTTATATCATTATAAGTTATGAAATTTATTATTTTATGACTAATAATAATTTTTATGTATTGAAATAACCATAACTCACATGTTATATCTTGAGTAGTTTGATATGGGATGCATTCCTAATGTTGAATTAATTGGTGTCTTAAGTAGGGTAATTCTAGTTTGAGAGACCTGCACATATATCATGTTTAATAAGTTAAATTTAAATATGTACGTAGAATAATATTGTCTTTATTTCACTATGTAAGCATATTTAACTGAAAAATTAAATGATCAAATAATGTTCATCATGATCATGATAAAGCAGGATTTTTAATAATTTAATTTTTGTAATTTTAATATTGTGATCAAAATGCATGTTTCCTTGAGTAATGAAGTGATTAATTAATATTATCTTTTAGCATGAAAAATCATGAAACATTGTAATACAACATGTGTAGTTCAATTTTTTTTGTTAAAAATCATTTTTTTGATGTATCATTATGATTTTTTTTATGTAATATAGTTTTTGAATTGAACAGAAGAACTAAACAAGTATAATTTTTCAGATGAAGTTGGTTCTTTATTAGATTGAAAATAATATATAATTAGAAAGTCTTGTGTAAACATATTAAAAATGATTTGTGGTATTACATGTGTTAAATTTATTAATTTATCATGGATGAATTTTTGAGCTATCTAAATTCATGTTATGAGGTTTAATTATATATAACCTATAAATTTTTAGTGTTGCTAGGGGTTTCATTATTGTCATTATATTAATGTTTAGATATTCCATACTGAAAATGGATTCTATTAGAAACCATGATTGTTCTATAATTATTGTACTTTATGAGACCCTAGAAATTATTTCTATATGATATACACCATGATCTAAAATGACAATCACATATATATGACTAATGAACTAATTCCCTGTAGGAAATTTAAAATGGTGTGAAAGTAACCTTGAAAAATAATGAGATGAAGTAATATAGACCCCTGGAAAATGATGTAAGATTCTACGTGTTCCTGCTATGTGTGATTGCCCTTGTTCTGATTCATTGTGTGACATGTAGTTTAAAACCATACAATTATACAAAAATTGGGAAACCATATCACTAACCAAGATGCATTATTATTTTATATGATTAAAATTGTGTGGGTGGGTCAGTGCATCCAAATGTGGATAATATCTCCACATGGGAGAGGTAATTCCTTGATTTCGGTTCTTGGGGATTTGTGTGTGATTATAATTGCGATTTTTTGTTAGGGATATATAGTGGAAGACATGGAGAAGTTTTTTATGTGAAATGGATTTTCTTGTGGTTGGTAAAGTGGTCTCGTGATGCAGTTGTGTAAAATGTGTAGTTGATTCTTTCGTTGGATGGTATGTTGGGATAACAGTTGTGTTGTGAAACTGTAGATACAAGTGGTGGTTAAGGTATGTGGTTTTTGTGGTATGATGGAATGTATTGTGTTGTGTTGCTATATTTTCTTATGGATAAAATTTCCCACCTCTCATAAATAGGATAATTAGTTATATGCGGTAATAAAATTGATTTTTCATGTCATAAATCATGAAATCAATAAATATGGACTTGCCTCCCATGCATAAATGAATTTATAATATAATTGTTGAGAATTTTTGAATACCTCCATGTTATTTTGGATTTTTGTGTATGGTATTATATTGTTGGAACATATTAGGACCTCAAACATATGAAGGCAAGGAATCTTATTCGCCACATCATGTTGAATTATATTATAAATCATTTTATAACCATAAAGGTGAGTCAATGCCACCAAATGTGAACAATATAAATGTGAATTTGATCTTGATTTAAAGGTATATCCCCCAAGAGATTGTTTTTAATTTATTTTGTATTTTTAAACTTCTTTCCCTAGTTGTTGGTTTGTTCCAAATACATTGAGAAATATTAGAGGTATCTCATGGGATGGTTATTTGGACCCTTCCCCTCTTTTCATCATGGTTTGTTTTAAATTCTCGAGGGAGAGAATACATTGAGAGGTATCTAATGTAGTGTCTCAGACATATTCAGTTCATTAATTTTTTAAAATATGGATTTTGAGGATTTTTGGGAGGTCAAGGTGACTAATTCAAATCATCTTTCAAATTTCAATTTTTCAAATAGCGAGGCATTACAGTGGTGAGATATTTCAAAAAATTTCCACATTTTTAGTTTTTCAACAACAATTCATTACAATGGAGATTAATTTCAATAAATTGTCAAATTTATATTTTTCTAATGGCGGGACGTTCAAATGGAAAAAAATGTCAATTTCTTTTGAAAATTTATATTATTCTAATAGTAAGTCATTCCAAATGTTTGTTAAATTTATAGATTCCAATGGTGAGACATTCCAATAGTGATACATTTAATTATTTTTCCAAATTTCTAGTTTTCTGACTGTAATTCATTCCAACTATCTATCAAATTTCATGTTTTCCAATGACGAGACATTCCAATGGTGATACATTTTAATAGTTTTACAAAATTACAATTTTATAATTGTCAGATATTCCAATGGTCATTCTTTTAATCATTTTTCTAAAATTATACTTTTCCAACAGTGCGACATTCCAACATTGAGTCATTCCAACATTTTTAAAAATTTCTATTTTCTCAATGGTGATTCATTACAATGGAGTGATATTCCTTGTAGATTTTGATATTTCCAGTTTCCGCAATGTTGAGACATTTCCAACCATATTTCATTTTTCCATAATTTTCCATTTTTTTTGTTTTTCCCTTTTGAGATAATTCATTGACATAAAATTTTATTAATTACATATTTATGTTGTCTGAGATATATTTCATGGTGTATAAATCATTCCATTTATATTCCAAAAAATAGGAGGCTTTAAATTGTCAAAACACAAGATTTTTCTAAGATTAACCTTTATTGGAGAATAAAAAATGTATCTAATCCTGAGACCCAACTTATATTTTTCTAAAGATGAGATACCCTTCCCAACATTATTCTTCATTTATCTTTTTACAAGACTCCATGAACCCATCTTCCTTTATGAATTGAGTGAGCTATAATATCTTTTGGTTCGTGTATTCACTGGTTTTGTTTTCTAGTGCATGTGTGGCCCTGCTTCTTTGGAACCCCGAGGTGTCTATCATCTTTCTTCCAAATAGTTGTATCTTTTATTTTTCATTATGTGTATCATGTGGGATGTGTTTATTACCATCACCTCTATTGAACAAGGTTTCTTCCAAATTATTATAGATAATCGAATTGGTTTAAAAACAACCTAATGGGATGGGGAATGTGACATATTATTAGAGTGTTTTATTTATATTTTGATCAATGTTGTTAATTGTATGGGCTAAGTACCCATTGAAAATCATTCTTATTAGATGTCTTTATTTTTTGACTAATTATGGGTCATGGAATACATGCATGTAATGTGGATGTTGATGTCACTAATTATTTATTGGATAACCAAATATATTTGATTAAAATATGTAGATTCCCTGATATTATATGGGTTTTGTAAAAACACTATAAATTAAGTGAAATTTAATAAGGGATTACCTAATAAATTTTATGGTATGTTTTCTCTATTATGTGATTTAAATTTATTATGGTCATGATTGTGTCTTGTGGGTTGGATCCAAGGATATGATGGATGGAATATGAATGTGTGTTGATATGTGGGGGTAGTAGATAAGATGTTTTATGTAGTGAGGATGTAATTATTGTAATGGTGACATGGTTAAATGAGGATACAATGGTGGTTGGCGTATGGTTATGAAGTGGAGCTATGAAAAAGAGATGTGGCTATGAATTAGAGATGATGTATGATTATTAGCAAGAGGGTAATGTGTTTTTTGAAACATTCTATGAGTATATTATTTTATTATTTGAATTAATTCTAGTTTCATTGGAAGTATTGAACTAAAGTGTAATGTCCATTTATTGAAAAAATATATAAAAATTGTTTATGTGAAATGGAATGTGGAATGTGTACAACTAATGAATCGATGATAATTGGTAGGAACATAATGAGCCAACATATTGTTAACATGGGATTATTCAATATATGTGAAATATTTTAAGTATACAAATATGGATTAAATTTATAATGTTGTTTATGGATTTTGTTCTGCTTGAATAGTATTGAACATATTCCATGTGGTTCATTCTATTATATCTACCCAATTATTAAGGGAATTAATATTGTATGTAAATAAACTCAAATGGGCATGTTTAATTAATAAATCAATCATGGGAAGTGTAGTTTAAAAGGTTAACATCTATATATGAACTAATGGGATGGGAATAAGGAATAAGATGTATCTCTATGTGCAATTTTTTTATCTAATGAATATTGATGACACAAATTTGAGTTTCATAAATACTTAATACATGAATTTATACATTTTTTACTTGTCTATTTTTATGCATTTGGATATGAAGAAAATGCATGTATTTTTTGAGATGGTTAGTTATTTTATTATAAACACCTAGGATGGGCATGTGTTCTATAACTCAAAATGTATATACATTGTACTTTCTTGTGATTTATATATGCACTCAACCATAGTTGAGTAGTACATGCCGAACACCCCCATATTCATGGGGGTGGTGTCTTTTCTAATCATCCTAATGGGAGGATGGTCTTTTGGACACCCTCTCTTCTATACTCCCCCTTCCAGATAAAGATAACCTAATCTTTATTTGGTAGGATATGGTTTGTGATCCCCAGGTGTGCATGAGAGAGTTGGCTTTACTAGGTGTCTTTGGGTGAGATGTATTGTGCTTTAACATGTGTATTCAATATGAGATGTGTTATGATTTACCATGTTTCATCAGGATGAGGTGTGGTTTGTGTCCTAGGTTTCTGTTAGTGGGATGTGATGTGGTTTGTTTCATAGGTGTCTATGGGAGAGATGTGATATGGTTTGTGGACTAGTTGTTTGCAGGTGGGATGCGATGTGGTATGTGGCCTAGGTTAATGTGGGAATGATGCGATGTGTCTCAAGTACCACGTGAAGGATAAGGATGTGGTTTTTGGGGCCCAGGTGTGGGCGGTCATGTTGTGATGTGGTTATTTAAGAAGATTTCAGAGTGAGGACAAGGTTTCAATTAGGATTAATAAACTAAAAAATGTTAAAATTAGTGATGGTTACCATATTATTGATGTTATTTATATTATATTTTATTACTTGGATGTGTTATTTGGTGAGTGGGCATTGGTGAGGCTAATATTGGGGTTAGTATACATATTTTGGGGCTGTTTTGTTCAACTACATTCACACAAGTTCATTGGTATTGTGTTTTTCTGTGACTGTGATAGACTTTGGTTTTCCTTAAAATATACCTGTATTCTCACCCAACATATATAAAAATATTTTTTAGTTTTCTAGGATGCCTTTTGTGGACCATGCTGTACATTTCTAGTATAGGCATTTAGAGCAGTTTCTATGTGGCTATTTTATCTTTTATCCTTTATAGTATTTCATTTGGATACATTATACATATATGTTTTGATTTATACATGCATTTTGGGATGGTTTGTATTTAATATATATATATTTCATGCATTTTTTGTGGTTTATGTTTCTTATATCATATCCTTCTTTTCTTATAAAGGGAAATGACTCTCATATTGTGTGATCTTTGTACCATTGGGTGCTCATCACCAACCTGGGGCCTACTGAAGGTGGGACCCTGTAATAGCCCGGACCTCTCCGGTCCATTACTTTGTGAATGTGTGGTGATAGAGGTGTTCCAGGAAGTCAAGGTGACTTGAGGGTGCATTTGGGTGGACTTTTAATTAAATCTAAAGGGTTATGGCCTTCGCACGGGAGGTGCATGGTTTTCCTAAACCGTGCAGCCAAACCGTGCAAGGATGGTCTTGGGGGAAGTGGATAACACACGGTTAGCACAAGGTTTCTCTAACCATGTGAACTAACCATGTGGGGAGTGGTTTTCGAGGCAGAAGCTAACTCCTGGTTAGCGCACAGTTTGTTAAACCGTGCGGACTAACCATGCGGGCACTTAAAGTAAGATCCTAAAATTGTGGATCTAACTCGTTTTGCCTTTAATCACCTTGTTTAATCCCCTAAGTAGACATAACTTGGGATTACCTTTCATGGGAGACAGGAGAACCTCTCCCAAGCATTTTGGAGGCGATCTGGAGGCTTCTCTTCGCGAATCGAAGCCGGTTTCTCGAGGTAAATGTTTCTTTTTGTTTGGTTTCATAGATCTACCTAGATCTACTCCACCTCTTCTCTCGGGATCTTAGATATATGCCTGTTATGAGTAGATCTAAGTGTGGGGATGTCATTTTTGATGATATTTGGTCTTGGTTGTGTTAGGAGAAGAGATCTAGAGAGGATCCTTGGTGAATCGGCCCGGTCTTCTTGGGCGTTCTTCAACCGTTGTGGTTTCCGTCAAAACTGTTGAGGTAGGGGATTCGTGGATTCTCTAATTTTTTATGTTCAATTGTAGAGATAACATGATTAATCCATTTGGATCACAATGAAATTGACCTAATAAAATACTTGAACCGGATTAAACGAATTGGTTTGATCGCTGGTTGTTGCTTTGTACCGTGATAACTGTTCGCCTCTTGATTTCCTAGATATTATGATATCTATTCCTTGCTTGTTAGCATATTTTTCTCGATAAAATTGATAAAGAACTTAAAGCCATAAATAAATTGATAATCAATTGGATAAATATAAAGAGGCATGAAAAATAATCTGGTTCTTGTGGTAATTTGATGTTGATCAAATTGGCATAGTGAGTATGCTTAATCTTTGTGATAGCTTACTGATTTGGTTCATGATGTTAGGACCAACGAATTGAATTTGTTAATCCAAGATGTATTAAATAACGTTATTGATTAAATTACCTGAAGGGTTCTGAGTTTCCCTATTGTTGTGAAATAGGGCTAAGAGCCCAATTGATGTGATGTTGTTTTCCTACTGCTTGTGCTGTGCTGTGACCCTGGAGGGGTGTTGTGATATCTTGTACTGTGATGTGACCCTGAGAGGGTGTTGTGATATGTGGAGGCAGGGAGGCCTTGTGGTTGTGGAAGCGGATGACTCCTAGAGTGGCGAGATGCATCGGGTTATGCATGTGGGTGTCAGGGAGGACACCAGAAATGATGGTATGGGATGGATGTGATGGTTGGATGTTTGGTGGTTTTGTATGGTTGTTTATCTACTTTACATTTCCCCAATGCTCAAGTCATCTGGTCTTGCTTACCCTTCTTTAGAAAGAGGAAAAGACACGCGGGGTATGCCATGTGCTTTCCGTGTTTAGCCTCTCGAGGGAGAATGGGTCTACGCTCTAGCTATAGGCGGCAAAGACTCGACGGGTAGTATTTTTACTAATTGTGTTGATCCCATTTTTGTTTAGTAGCATATGATGCTTCTCTAGAATGCCTAGGAATATGGGAAAATAATTCTGTAATGGATGATTGATTAAATGGTGATAATCCACAGGGATGGAGATTCTGGAATTTAATGGTGATGTTATAAATTTAAAAGGAAAGTTTGATATTGAATGTGATGGCAATGAAGTTTAATGTTGTTTTTTTCATGGTTAATTAATGTGAAAAGAGTTAATTAACGTAAAGTGGAACTGATGAAAAAGAGAATGAAGTGACCTAATGAAGTTCTTTAATTGGTTGCGTGCTTATAGGATACCTAGTCATAGAAATGGCAGCCCGAAGTCCGAGAGACGTTAGCTGTAGTTGAGACTAAGACTAGGTTATGACCATTGTGTGGTTGTGAGTTATATATATTCTGTAATTTTTGTGTTTCTATATGCTACTCCACCCTATCAGTAAGGGAAACTAACACCCCATGGATTTTGAGCCCTGGGGGGTGTTTTCCCCAACATTCTGATGGGAGGATGAATAACTGACTACCCCTTTATCCCCACTCTCTTCTCTTGGTAGATACTAGTTCCATTGGAACATCGGTTAGTTTTCCCCATATATGTTTTGTAGAGGGATTTAATGGCTTTTGGTTATTTCCACACATATATTCCGGATTTAGTATCCTATGGAATACCATAGGTGTAACATGTATAGGCTGTGATGGCTTGAGGATCCTTACTCGGCTTATGGGCTCTAATGGCTTGAGGTATAATACCCAATGTATGATACACATTATGCGGGATGTGGTGGATCCCATAAACTACTTGGTTACTATTGGTTATGAGGATGGTGTGGTGCTTAGCCCAGGTGTCTGCGGGCAAGCCTTGGTGGTGCACGTGGTGCAGATTGTGGAGCTTAGCCCAGGTGTATATGGGCAAGCCTTTGGAGAGAGAGGCACATGAAATATGTCATTGGGGAAAAGTGGCAAACCAGTGGGGAAGTAGTAGCAGGGTAACCTTGATATTCTTTTCTATTTGATATATTCTTGTATGCGTTACATGGTGAGAGTAGCCATGGTGAGGTTGGGAACATAGTATACCTGTTTATGTGACGAGTTAGTTTCACTGTTGTTCACTGTGATTTAGCATTCCTTCTTTACTTTTTCATGAGAGGATTCGAGGAGGATCCTACTGAGTATACTGTTATACTCTCCCTACGTATATATAAACTATTTTTCAGGTCACTTGGAGCAGGTTGGAGATCAAGCTGGTTTCTACTATCTTGGGGGTGCAGGATCTATTCGGGCTCGTGGTCGCTGCCGTTTTACTTTCTTTTGGGTACTTTTAGTTTTCCCTTTCAGTTGTAGTTATTTGGAATGGAATTTCATATATGTACATGGGTTATTTTATATTTCAGTTCTGAGTTGGAGTTGGTTAGTGTCTATCTTATCTCTCTCTTTTCCGCTTGTGTTCACTTAGAGGGTAATGCCTCCCATTTGTGTGTTGAATATACCCTCGGTGCTAGTTGCTAAACCAGGGCCTACTGGAGGTGGGACTCAGGGGTCATTATCTATTTTTTCACATTGCCGGCCCAGGAGGGGTACACTTTGTGGGGAGGGGGTCATGACAGAGTGGTATTAGAGGTCTGGTTGAGGGATATGATGGAGATTAGAGTTAGGAACAGGTGATGTTGCATGGGTTGGTAGGGAAACAGTGTCATTCATGTTTAGCAAGTGAGGTAAACACTGGAGACCGGCTGAGTCATAGGCGTTTAGGGCCCCCTATGATTTGATGTACGATCCTTTAAATTTATAAAGGCTACTAAACATGGTGATACTGGTTATAGGGTAGAGACCTAGGAAAGGATCATGCATCATTCTTCTTTGCACCTGTGTTTTAAGGGGTAGAACATGGGATATGTTAACCTAAAATAAATAAAAGAAAACTATTATTTAATAAATGTTGAGTCCTCCATATTACAGGATTATGAGCTCTAAGTGTTTGTTATTTTGTAGGTATGGCTCCAGGTCGACTTCCTCGTCAGGTTTACGTAGAAGATGTCCAGCAGGCTGTTCGAGCAGGTCGCCACAGGGTAGAGGTTAACGATGACGAAACTTGGAGGAAGACACTCCGAGAGTTTCAGCACTAGAGTCTGCAGAAGTATGAGGGCTCCATTTCAGATGCAGTCACGGAAGACTGGTTGGAGGAGGTTGCGATAGGCTTTAGTTCAATTCGTGCTCGGAAGAAGCACTCAGTGTCCTTAGCTGTGATGATGCTTCATGGAGCAGCAAGGCAGTGGAGGTTATTGTTCCTCAGGGATCATGAGGAGTCAGCGATCTCATGGGAGGAGTTCCGAGACAAGGTCAGAGTCTAGTTCCTTTCTTCGACTGCAAAGGTGTCTAGTAGCCAGGAGATTCTTACACTTCGATAGGGGAGATCTAGTGTTCGATAGTTTGGAATCCTTTTCTAGAACCTTTTACGATATTCTTCGTACCTATTACCAGATGAAGAGGCCAAGGCGGGGTATTTTGAGGAGGCTTTGCATCCAGAGATCCAGCGTCAAGTCACCCCATTTGTTGAAGACATATCTCGAGGTGCTGGCAATGGAAGAGGTTGTTGTGAGGAATTTGGCCAGGACCAGATCATCATGAGAGGGGAATCAGCATGATTCCTCACGAAGCAAGGCTGTGGTTCGGGGTTCCCGGTTTTTAGGGCAGAAGAGTTTCCGTTCAGCCGGGGGTAGGTCCCAGCCCTTCACATCTCGTTTCTCCAGAGGGAGAAACTCTCCGGACAATGCCAAGGTATCAAGCACTTTTTGTTCTTGTAGTGGTCGTGGTCATCAGCATCGGGAGTGCCTGACCTTTCAGAGCAGTCATCGTGCACCGGGCGCTTCGCTCTAGGTTACTCGGTTGAGGCAGTTCCAGCCGAGGCAGCAGTAACAGGTTACACCAGCTTTCGATCAAAAGAGGGAAGATGAGGAAAGTATAGGACAACCCCATGAAACTCCCCATCCTAAGAGAGCAGAGCACGACTGTGGTGGTGGTCATCATCAGGGTCATATAGTCCATGGAGGAGGTCGTGGTCAGCTTCATGCTCTAGCATTGCCAGCTCCAGGCCAGCCACATGTCGTTCGAGGTACCCTTTGCTTGTTTTCTACCTTGGTGTATGCCTTTTTTGATTCAGGAGTGACACAATCCTTCATATAACCTACCCTTGTCCAGGCTTTGGGACATGAGGTAGAGAGGCTTCCAGTTCCCTTGGCGTTGACTACGCCAGTTGGAGGTCGAGCTGACTTGTTTGAAGTATGTAGAGACTGTGAGATAGTGTTGGGGCAACACCGCTCCAGGGGAAATTTCCTATGTTTACGAATACAACCATATGATGTCATCCTCAGCATGGATTGGTTGTATTCAATGCATGATATCATTGATTTCTACAGGAAGAAGGTCGTTTTCTTTGATGCGGATGGAGAGAAAGTGGTGTTTTTTGGTGAGAGAGATCCTCAGATGGGTCATAGACAGGTTCCATCATTATCGTCCATGGAAGATGAGATGATACTGAGTTCTTCAGAGTTTTAGCAGTTGGTGTTTCCTAGGGTCGTAGTGGAGTACCCTGATGTCATTCAAGATGAGGTTGTAGCATTACCCCCTCGACGAGAGATCGAGTTTGGGATTGAGCTACAGCCAAGAGCGTCTCCTATCTCTATGTCTCTATATAGGATGGCCCCTTCTGAGTTATGAGAGCTGCGTATATATCTTAATGGTCTATTGCAGTGCAGTTTCGTTCGACCGAGTGTATCACCATGGGGTGCACCAGTTCTTTTCGTGAAGAAGGCCGATGGTAGTTTGCAGTTGTGTGTCAATTATCGCCGCTTAAACAAAGTGACAATAAAGAATAGATATCCTCTTCCATGGATCGATGAATTATTCGATCAACTGAATGGTGAATGTTGGTTCTCAAAGATCGACTTGTGGTTAGGATATCATCAGATGCGTTTAAAGGATGAGGATATCCCTAAGACTGCTTTCTGTTGTTGTCATGGGCATTATGAGTTTGTTATAATGCCGTTTGGTGTAACAAAATGCTCCAGATGTGTTCATGGGATTGATGAATGCTGTATTAGGTGAGTTCCTGGACATGTTCATGGTAGTTATCATTGATGAAATCCTTGTGTAATCCACATCTGATGAGGAGCATGCAGAGCATCTACGAGCCATTTTGGGAGTTCTTCGTCGACATCAGCTCTCTGGGAAGTTGTCAAAGTGTGAGTTTTGGGCTCGAGAAGACCGTTTCTTGGGTAATGTTGTGTCCCAATAGGGTGTAGCTATGGATCCATCAAATATTGAAGCAGTTGTGTCTTGGGTAGCTCCCAAGATAGTGTCAAAGGTGCGAAGTTTCCTTGGTCTCGTGGGCTACTACATGAGGTTCATAGAAAATTTCTCACGGGTTGCGACTCCTCTGACATCTTTGACCAGAAAAGATCAGGTTTTCATATGGACTGATCAGTGTCAAGAATCTTTTGAGTATCTAAAGGAGAAGTTAGTAAGTGATCCAGTCCTTTGTCTTCCAGCTGAAGGAGTTCAGTTTGATGTTTTCTGTGATGCTTCACGTCTGGGGTTAGGCTGTGTTCTCATGCAACAGAGGTCAGTTGTTTCTTATGGGTCTCGGAAGTTACGTCCCCATGAACGCAACTATTCCACCCATGATCTTGAGTTGGAAGACATGGTGTTTTCACTGAATTTGTGGAGAAATTAACTCATTGGTGAGTGATTTGTGGTTTTCACTGATCATAAGAGTTTGAGGTATGTTTTCTCCCAGCGTGACTTGAACTTACAACAACATCGGTGGATCGAGTTATTACAAGAATATGACTTTGAAATATCGTATACACCTGGAAAGGGTAATGTTGTAGCTAATGCGCTGAGTTGAAAGTCACATAGAGATGTTGTACATGAATCCAGTGATTCTTGGAGAGTGACAGAAGAACTATCAACTTTTCATCTTGATATGGAATAATTTTGTGGTAGAGGTTTTCTTTTTCAAATGAAAGTGCAGTCATCCCTGGTATAAATGGTGGAAGAGTCCCAGTTCGGGGATCTTGAGGTGAAGGTCTGGAGAGACCGATTCATTTCTGGTGAGGCCCCTGATGGTTGGTCTAAGGATGAACAACACAGAGTGTTGTATCATGGAAGGATTTTTTCCCTTGGCGATGCGCAAGACGGTTCTTAGAGAGTTCCATAGTTCGCCCTTAGCGGTACATCCTGGTGTGAAAAAGATGTACCAATCCTTGAAGAGTCAGTTTTGGTGGCTTGGGATAAAGCGTGTAGTTGCGGAGTTTGTGTCTCGATGTTTAGTCTGCCAGAAGGTGAAGGCCGAACACTGTTTTCCAGGTGGTATTCTCCATCCATTAGAGATTCCTCAGTGGAAGTGGGAGGACATCTCAATGGAATTTGTTACTGGTTTACCTTGAGCTCCAGGAGGTTATGATGCTATTTGGGTGGTAGTGGATCGTTTAACAAAATAAGCCCACTTTATATCAATCAAGGAGTAAAGCTCAGTGGAAGTTTTGTTGAGGCAGTATCTGGAGGAGGTGGTGTGACTTCATGGAGTCCCTAGGATGATCATTTCTGATCAGGATCCTCATTTAACCACTAGGGTGTGGAGAGGTCTCCAGCATGCTTTTGGTTCTCAGATATGCCTTAGCACTGATTTTCATCCTCAAATGGATGGTCAGATGGAGAAAACCATCCAGACTCTTGAAGACATGTTGCGCTCTTGTGTTCTTGATTTTGGAGGTTCATGGATGAGGAACTTACCCTTGGTGGAGTTTTCCTACAATAAAAGTTTCCACTCTACCATCGGTATGGCACCGTTTGAAGACTTGTATGGCCGCCCTTTCCGTTCTCCGTTGTTCTGGTCTGGGGTCGGAGAGTCAACAATTCTCGGACCAGAAGTAGTGAAGAATACAATAGAAATGGTTCAGGTGATTCGTGAGAGGATGAAGGCAGCACAAGATAATTAGAAATCATATGCTGATCAAAGGAGGAGACCCTTGGAGTTTAATGTTGGGGATCATGTGTTTCTGAAAGTGACTCCCCGTCATGGGCATCAAAGGTTTGGTTGTGGGAGTAAGCTTTCTCCCCTATTTTTTGGGACTTTCGAGGTGTTAGCTCGTGTTGGAGATATGGTGTATCGAGTATCACTTCCCCCTCAGACGAGTCAGATACATGATGTTTTCCATGTATCACAGCTACGTCATTATCTTTATGAAAACTCCCACATCATCGATTGGGGAGAGATCGATGTTGATGACGATTCCACCTTTGAGGAGCAACCTGTGGAGATCCAAGACCGCAAGGAGAATGTGTTTCATGGGTGTTCCATCCCCTTAGTTAATGTTTTGTGGCGACACAGTGGCATGGAGGAGAGTACTTGGGAACGTGAGTCACAGATACGTGCTCAGTACCCAGAGTTGTTTGATGTTTAACTCTTTCCATGTATCATTGTAACTGATGTGGTTATGAAACATTCTTGTTTATGAGATGGCTCCCTTTGTGGCTTTGGTGGCTTTCTCTCTTTTGAGAGGTATCTCGGTGGGTGATTTTTCAGACCATGTTTCATTTCTCTTTAGGTGGGTTTTGGATTCTCAAGGATGAGAATGTTTTGAGAGGTATCTTATGTAATGGCTCGGACCTCTCCGGTCCATTACTTTGTGAAAGTGTAGTGATATAGGTGTTCTGGGATGTCAAGGCGACTTGAGGGTGCATTTGGTTGGACTTTTAAGGAAATCTAAAGGGTTATGGCCTTCTCACGGGAGGCGCACGGTTTGCCTAAACTGTGTGGCCAAACCATGAAAGGCTGGTCTTGGGGGTAGTGGCTAATGCACGGTTAGCACACATTTTGTCTAACCGTGCGGAATAACTATGCGGGGAGTGGTTGTCGAGGTAGAAGCTAATGCACAGTTAGCGCACAGTTTGTTAAACCGTGCGGAATAACCATGCAGGAACTTAAAGTTAGATCCTAAAATTGTGGATCTAACTCCTTTTTCCTTTAATCACCTTGTTTAGTCCCCTAAGAGGCCATAACTCGGGATTACCTTTCCTGGGAGATAGGAGAACATTTCCCATGCATTTTTGAGGTGATCTGGAGGCTTCTCTTCACGAATCGAAACTGGTTTCTCGAGGTAAGTGATCATTTTTGTTTGGTTTCTTAGATCTACATAGATCTACTCCTCCTCTTCTCTCGGCATCTTAGAGAAACGCCTGTTACGGGTAGATATAAGTGTGTGGATGTCGTTTGTGATGAGCTTTGGTCTTGCTATTGTTAGGAGAAGAGATCTATGGAGGATCCTTGGTGAATCAGCCCGATCTTCTTGGGCGTTCTTCGACCCTTGTGGTTTCCATCAAAACTGTTGAGGTAGGGGATTCGTGGCTTCTCTAATTGTTTATGTGCAATCATAGAGTAAGCATGATTTATCCCTTTAGATCACAATGAAATTGACCTAATCAAATACTTGAACCAGATTAAAAGTATTGGTTTGATCGCTTGTTGTTGCTTTGTACCATGATAACAGTTCTCCTCTTTACTTGCTAGATAGTGTGATATCTATGCCTTACTATTTAGCATATTGTTCTCGATGAAATTGATAAAGAACGTAAATCTAGAAATAAATTGATAATTAATTTGCTAAATATAAATAGGCATGAAAAAGAATCTATTTCTTGTTTTAATTTGATGTTGATAAAATTGGCATAGTGGGCATGATTAATCATTGTGATAGCTTACAGATTTGGTTCATGATGTTAGGACCAACGAATTGAATTTTTTAATTTAAGATGGATTAAAGAACATGATTGATTAAATTCCCTGAAGGGTTATGATTTACCCTTTTGTTGTGAAATAGGGCTAATAGCCCAATTTATGTGATGTTTTTTTCCTGCTTCTTGTGTTGTGACCCTGGAGGGGTGTTGTGATATCTTGTACTGTGATGTGACCCTGGGAGGTTGTTGTGATATGTGGACGCAGAAAGGCCATGTGGTTGTGGCAGCAGACGATGCCTAGAGTGGTGAGATGCATTGGGTTATGCATGTGGGTGTCGGGGAGGACACCAGGAATGATGGTATGGGATGGATGTGATGGTTGGATGGTTGGTGGTTTTGTTTGGTTGTTTATCTGCTTTACTTTTCCCCACTACTCAAGAAATATGGTCTTTCTTAACCTCCTTCCAAAAGAGGCGAAGACACATGGGGCATGCCACATGCTTTCAGTGTTTAGCCTCTCGAGTGAGAATGGGTCTACGCTCTGGCTATAGGCGGCAAAGACTCAACAGGTAGTATTTCTACTCACCGTGTTGAGCCACCTCGTGTTTAGTTGCATATGATGCTTTTATAGAACTCCTGGGAATATGGGAAAGTAATTATATTATGGAATACTGATTAAATGGTGATAATCCACGGGGATATAGATGCTGGAATTTAATGGTGATGTTGTAACCTTTAAAGGAACAGTTGATATTGAATGTGATGCCAATGAAGTTTAATGTGGTTTTGTTCATGGTTAATTAATGTGAAAGAGTTAATTAACTAAATTAGAACTGATGAAAAATGGAATGAAGTAACCTAATGAAGTTCTTTAATTGGTTGTGTTCTTATAGGATACCTAGTCTTAGAAATGGAAGCCCGAAGTTCGAGAGACGTTAGCTGCATTTGAGACTAATACTAGGTTATGCCCATAGTGTGGTTGTGAGTTATATATATTCTGTAGGTTTTGTGTTTCTATATGCTACTCCACCCTGTCAGTAAGGGAAACTGACACCCTGGGGATTCTTGATCCCTGGGGCGGTGTTTTTCCCATCATTCTGATGGGAGGTTGAATGGCTGACTACCCCCTTTAGCCCCACTCTCTTCTCTTGGTAGATACTAGTGACATTGGCACAACGGTTAGTTTTCCCCATATATGTGTCTAGAGGGATGTAATGGATTATGGTTATTTCCAAACATATATTATGGATATAGTATCCTATGGACTACTATATGTGTAACGAGTATAGGCTGTGATGGCTTGTGGATCCTTAAACGGCGTATGGGCTGTAATGGCATGAGGTATAATACCCGATGTATGATACACGTTATGAGGGCTGTGGTGGATCTTGGAAACTACCTGGTTACTATTGGTTGTGAAGATGGTGTGGTTCTTAGACCAGGTGTCTGCGAGAAAGCCTTGGTGGTGCACGTGGTGCAGATTGTGGAGCTTAGCCTAGGTGTATATGGGCAAGCCTTTGGAGAGATATGCACATGATGTATGTCGTTAGGGAAAAGCGGAAAACCAGTCGAGAAGTAGCAGCGGGGTACCCTTGATATTATTTTATATATGATATATTATTGTATGCGTTACTTTGTGAGAGTAGCCATGGTGAGGTTGGGAACATAGTATACCTGGTTAGGTGATGAATTAGTTTCATTGTTGTTTACTGTGATTTAGCATGCCTTCTTTACTTTTGCATGAGAGGCTTCGGGGAGGATCCTACTAAGTATAATTTTATACTCTCCCTACGTATATATAAACTATTTTTCAGGTCACTTGGAGCAGGTTGGAGATCAAGCTGGTTTCTACTAGCTTGGGGATGCAGGAGTTTTTCGGGCTTGTGGTCGGTGCCGTTTTACTTTATTTTGGGTACTTATAGTTTTCCCTATCAGTTGTAGTGCTTTTGCATGAAATTTCATATATGTACATGGGTTTCTTTTATATTTTAGTTCTGAGTTGGAGTTGGTTGGTGTCTATCTTATCTCTATCTTTTCCTCATGTGTTCTCTTAGAGGGTAATGCCTCCCATTTGTGTGTTGAATATACCCTCAGTGCTAGTCTCCAACCTGGGGCCTACTGGAGGCGGGACTCGGGGGTCATTATCTACCTTTTCACATTTCCGAACCAGGAGGGGTACACTTTGTGGAGAGGGGGTTGTGACAGACCCTATGGTCATTATCTCCCTTTCTTCAATACAATCCCAGTATGGGTATCTTTGGGGGGAGGGGGTCCTGACAGTGTTTCATAAGATATGAAAAATAATAAATTTATCTGAAGAGAAATAAATCAAAAAATAATGGTGTGTTTCATTCTACTTTAATTAAAAGAAATTTTCCCCAAAGAATATATTGTTCAATAAAAATTGAGGATATCTCAGTTTCATCGCATCCTCAGTTTCCCAAGTAACTTCATTGAATTTATGATTCTTCCATTGAAATTGAACCAAGTGAGTATTTTTTCTAGAGAACAGTTTTTCACTATGATAAAATATTTCTATATATTTTTATTTATTGGAATGATCGTTGTCCGTTTTTACAACCACTGTGTTTAGTAAATATGAAGGATCAAGTATGTTATTCCTCATGAGAGATACATTGAGCACATCATGAGCTTGAATGCGATTTAGTAGAATCCCAATGCGATAAGATACCATCTATACTCTTTGAATAATCTCAAATTGGTCAATACACCTTTGTATCGACTCTATGTTATTTGAAAATATAATATCCCTTTTACATGGAGATATTCATTGGAAAAACAATTAACCAAATTTGAGGATAATATTTTTCCAATGATTGTCAACATAAATTTTCTATTCACTATGAGTTTCCATGATGTTTTTTTTGGATGACTATAACCTTATCATCTATTTCCATATCCTGTTATGGTACTAAAAGAATTCAATATCAACATTCAATAAGTAATTTTGGAGTTATACAATTCATTCCATAGATGGATTCATTAGGAGACACCTGAATTCTCTAATGACATTTATTGTTGTTATAAAAGATGTTTAGAGGATGGTGTTGTTCCCAAATACCATTAAAATTCATTGAAAATGGTCTTAGTATATATTCTAGTATACAAATTTTTCTCTATGAATTTACAACTATATAGTTTTGATATGTAGTACCAAAATAGAACACTAAATCCATTTCATATTGAAGACTTATCTTGAACATTGTGGTAAACCTCAAATCTCTGCACGATACAATAGAATGTGGCTCCAAATTTAACCTTAACACTTCATTAATTTTTAGTTTTGAAAACAAATACAGTGTTCAAAGTTATCTCAATGTAAAAATGTGCACTAAATTTATATGGTAATCAATAACAACCCAAACAAAATTATGTATGTTAGCCATTTCAGGGTCATATAATGAGATAATACATGGGCTGTTTTTACAAATTCTATTCATGTATAGATAATGGTTATAACAACAATTTGGAATTTTATCTATCATCCTTAATTTTGAATCACACTAGGAAATAAGATACATAATCTATAATATCTCTTTTTTATATTTCCCCATATCAAATGCTACTTTAAGTATATATATATCTTCATACCTCTATGTTTAATAGATATTGATAAACTATATGCTTCATCCAAAATATATTAAATCATTTCTTATATTTATGGGATTCATAAAAAAATCCTTATATTATCTTTCAATCATAAGAATTGTTCAACTAAGGAATATTTCATAACTTAAGTGGTATCTCCACACATTCCTTCTATTAACCATTAATACTCACAAGGAAAGATGATTGAAAACTAATTTAATAAAGATACTCCTTCCCCCTTTCATTATTATTTCTAGATATATATAATGAAAATATTGAAATATTGATTCTTTTTTATCCTTATCATAGATAATATAGGATTTTTCTTTCGAATTGGTGCCAATTCCATCGTGTTCACTTTCTGAGGGTGGTAATGTATTGAGCGATAAAAATATTTAATCAAATAAAACCATCTTCTCGGGAATATATTGAACTTTTACTGATTGAATATATATACTCCAAAACATTATAATCTATAAATATATAACACCACTCTCGATTAATATAATTAATCCATATCTTTAATGAAATAATTAAAACATCTTATGCCAAATCATGAGTTATTTATTTTATCCCATGAATATTAAATTTTCATTTTCCATAATCTATGTAAATATCATTAATTAATAGTACACATCATACTCCCTTATTGGAGGTATTATATTACATCACAGACCCTTATCCATTTCAAGGTAGTATAAGCACTGGTGAACTAACCATGCTTCACTTTAAGTCCTTGAAATTCCATTTATATTCATTTTCCACTACAACATATCCCCCTTCTGATTCAACAAGGTGAGTGGATTATATAGTCATGGAAAATATCTATCAAACACATTTAGTATCTAAATAACCCATGAAATCTATAGATT
The DNA here is from genome assembly GCA_963277665.1 of Viscum album. Classification (NCBI taxonomy): domain Eukaryota; kingdom Viridiplantae; phylum Streptophyta; class Magnoliopsida; order Santalales; family Viscaceae; genus Viscum; species Viscum album. The sequence continues at coordinate 1,685,670,528 of OY728146.1, forward strand.
TATATTACTGTGGTTGTTCTAGGTCATTGAAAAATAACACTCATCTTTAATGGATCCAAATATATACTCCCAAAAGATATTATACAATCCAAGCATGAATGTCTCTAAATCTAATACTCATACTTACTAAAAAATTCATAAAAATTATACTTCAATAGTTTTTTCAACAAAAATAAAAAATGATATCAATTTTCATCCTTTTTTCTTGAATATATAATAATACCATCTATAATGACTACCATAAACTAATAAATTTAATCTCCAAAGACTCTATTAATTATATGAATGATAATATAATGGTAACTAGTATGTCCAAATGGAAGGGAAAAAATTTCTAATTCCCATAACTAGTCCTAATGTATGTATTAACTACATTCTCCCTCTTAACCCCAAATTAATGATATCCAAAATGAAGTCCAATCATGGAAAAGTTTTCATATACCCATAAACGATTAATCAAATCCTTAATACAGGGGAATGGGTACATGTTCCTAATAGAGGTCATGTTTGGTTTCTGATAATAAATGAAAAGATGCATTGAACCATCTTTCAGGTTAAAAATAATAATATTTGACCCTTAGGGGATTCACAAGGGAATATAAATACCCTATACAAATAATCCTATAGTGTTATCGTCAATATAAGTGACCGAATTGGGAAAGTAATATAGGGATTCATTGAATTATTTGCAGCACCATGTACGAGTACTAGTTAAAACTCAACATCACAATCCATAAGAATAATAGGAAAATATTATATTAATACATCAACAAACTTATATAAAATAACCATATCCTCAATGTTTAGTTTCCCTCTAAACTAATGATCTAGTAACCCTTCATATATAAGAATTAGGACCCGCAAGATTTAAGTAATTTCCATTGGATTTTCATATTCATTATTACACTGATAAATAATCATAGGTTGATTTAGAATATGAAATGTGACTTCCCATATTTAGTTATTGATTTGATACCAATATAAATAAAAATAATATAGGCATCTAATAACATCAAATTCATCTAAGGGGAGAATCAAAATATTTTTAGATAGAACATTACCTCAAATATATATCTGAGAGGAACCATATCCATGATTTGTGACCACTTTACCATTATTATTTTCGATGATAAATCATCATATAATAATAGAGGTTTTAATTTTACACCCATATGAAATTACCATTACATAAAAGGGTAGATATAGCTAGAATCAAAATAGATATTAGATACTCTTGAGTGGATAATAAGTGAACCATTACCCATATCATTCTCATAACCCAATCAAGTAGTCACAATTTTACATTATCTTTTTTCTTAATTATTTATTGATGATGACCATTATAATATACCTTATATTTCCTATATGTATTATCATAATTTCCATACACCATGCCTTTGAATCTCTAGAGTCTGGGTGGTGCATTATTTGAAGATATGTCTCTATTTTCATAATTAGGTAACTTTATCCCATCCCATCCATAATATATTGGCTGATTACCTTCATCTTAATACTTAAAATATATAAACTCTTTAATACCCCAATATTTTATGGTTTTCCCTTTTTTAATACATTTATTGTCTCATTGATAGCATTGGTTCCATTGAACCCCAAATTTAAACAAATGATTTAATATTATTATTTAATTATGACATAGTCATTTGAATAGAGAGAATGAATGAAATTAATAAAGTTATGAAAATATTGTCTTAAGATGTTTATAAAATGAATTTATTGGTTACCAATTAATTATAAATGAAAAAAACAATCCAATTTAATATAAAAATGTTTGTTTATAGAAAACTATTTTTATGCTCACAATTGAATATTATCTAGGTAAATTAAATTTTCCACTAATATTGAATGATATTAACTAAATTTATGTGTTATATATTAATTTTATTGCTTAATCAAATATGTTTTATAGACTTAATATTAGAATAAATCAAATTGTAAGTATAAAAGCTATATTTTTTCAAAAGTAAACATCACCAGCATTTAATTCCATGCCAATTTGGAAACTAAAATTTGGATATTTTATATTTTATATATTTAATTTTTTTGATGTGTAATTTAAAAATTATCTTAGAGTTAATATTTGGAATTTTTTAGAGAATATTGATTATTTGATTAATAGTGACAATAATAATATTTAATTGAAAACCACAATTAATTCTACATAATTTATAGAGTAAAATTATATTTTAAATTGATTTTAAAGTATAATTGGTTCAATTATACAAAAATAAATACAATTTAGGTCCTTTTAATAAATATATATTTTGAAATTTGATATAAAAAATTTATTAATTTTGATCAGTTCACTTTAAAAACCCACATTGTCGATGCGTCTATGGTATTAAGGTGAAATATAATTTTTTCAATTCTGTGAATTGAATTTGGAAAAATGGATTCCATACAGGGACTTTGAGAGGAATATTTTTTTTATATGGTAAATACAATTTTTAGGTATATAAAATTTATCATGGTAAAAATTCATTCACCGTAGTACATGTAAAATAATTACAATGATTATAGTTAAAAGGTAAAAGCATAGAATACATTGAAAGTAAAACATTTTACTATTGGATGAGATATTTACTGAACCTAAACTAGATTTCAAATAATAATTATCATCCAATTTTATAGAAATTAATCCCACCTCAATGTGATGGTTTTAAACACAAAATAATGATTATTTAATCACTTAAACCCACCTATCATCAAATATAAATACCACCCCTCACCACCCCATTTAGACTGAAAAACCATAAAGAACCTAAATTATTTAACCACACCTATAAAATTAAAGTTACCCACATCCTTGTTCTTATGGTATCACCAGAAGACACATTCCATGGTCCTCAAGGGTCTCTTATGGTGTTAACATTCACGATGTACTTTGTTTTTCAATATACCACAGTTAATTAATTTTTTCTATTATATAGACACCATAATATTAAATAATGAAATAATAATTAAATAATAATTTAAAAAAAATTAATTTTAGTTTTCTAATGGAATATATTATATATATTACTTTTATTCCCACCACTTATTAAAAAATTGAAACTACTTTCCAAATTATACTGGTAAATGGCTTCTATGAATTTTTTTTTGTTTTCCATTATCGCCTTCATGGGTGGTCATAAAACTATTATTATGGTTAAATAATATATTTATATCTATATTATAACCTATTACATGTTTTAAACTACCATATATACATAATATTAAATAAAATGAAACAAGTTTGTGATGGTCAGAAAAAACCGCCAAAATTAATCTAAAAAAATATCATTAACATTTTATCAATTGAATAAACCTTTTATAATAAATAAAAACAATAAATGGGAAAATTTAAGCATATGTAAGTAAATTAAAACCATTTAACATTGTTAATAGAGTTATATTTCCATTCAATATGAAAATCCCAAATTCTACAAAAAATGTACAGGCCACTAAAATTGTGATACGAACTCACCCGAAATAATGAATTATTATTAATTAATGGGTTTTAATAAGTTATAAAATTATCATATATTGTATTTTTAACAAAATATGGGTCTCTAAGTTGTTAATAAAATTATTTAAACCATTATAAAATAGGATTACTTGTGAAAAACTAAAGGGAAGCATGAGGTAAGGGTTTCTCATCTCACTTTTACTTTTATGAGATATATGCCTTATTGAACTATTATTTCTTGTATGTGGTGTATATACTACCCATTTATTTATGATTTTACTATATATCATTATATTAATATTATTAATTTTTTTATAATTATTAATTTTATAGGGCATATAATTCTACGTATTTACAAATTTGGAAGGGAATTCATAACCTAATATTCATTAACTGGTTTAACATTATACTTCATCGATTATGTCATTATTTTATTAATCTTTGGATGAATGTTTTTATCATATGAAGAATAAAAATTTATTTTATGTGTATTTTAATTGAATACACATATTTTTTAATCTCCTCATCTCATAAATGATATGATATTTGTGAGTTTTTTCTATTAAAACAAATCTATTAAAATTAAAAAAAATATATTTTTATTCCATGTACATGATTACTAAAATTGATTCCTAAATAGGTTTTATTATTCTCTTATAATTTTTTATATTCATACTTACTCATGTTTTTCCTTTAAAAAAATTATTTTAAATGATTTCTTTTTTCATTTTCTAAACGTGGCTCTTTATAACTTTTTCAACATAAATATAGAAGGAATGTTTTTTAACATATATAATATGATTTGATTTTACAACCATAATTATTCATTAATTATATGAATATTACTGTACAATATTTTGAGGTTTTATTCAAAAATTGTGTGGCATTTAATATTTTTCAAATTAGAAAGTATATTCTTTACAAGAATTATTATGAATGACTACTAAAAATTATTATCCATATCATATAAAATTATTTTCTATTAATTATAATTTAAATGGTATTTTATTAAAATAAAATTATCCTTAATACTTTCATTTGTAGTTCATTTTTATGATGAATTGATATTTATGAAAAACATTTATTTTCCAATTTTTATTCTATGATTAAATTATTGTTAAACTTATTTATTTTGATGGGGTTTGATATGATGAATGAATTTTTTATATGATTGGTTTTAATTATATTATGTTTGAGACATATATCCTCCTATAATGAAATATGAAATTATATTATATCTCATGTGGTTAATAAGAGTAAAACATGGTCTGAACTCGGTATCGACAGGATTGAGACACGAATATAATCTAGCTCAGTGAAGGACTTTGTATACCAAGACAGTCTTGGGAGAAAACCATGAATACTATGATATTTTGGTGATTGAACCCATTATATTATGATTGTATTAGAAAATATCCTAACATACTATGAAAATTATCTTCTATACATATTTATTTTTCAAAAATACATGTTTTTGGATATGTTTTCTCTTTTATGATTCATGACTTATGAATGTTTTATAATTTATTCTATGAATAAAGATTATTATATTTTATATGGATGGTATAATTTTCAAATGATATTTTAATTTTATTACCCCTTTATGTTTATGTTGGGATTAATATATCCCTTGGCTACACATACTAAGCCTCCAAGCTCACAATTTTATTATGTTTATTTTTCCTTAGGATACAAAAAAATGTATTAAGTTTGATGCATCAAAAGGATCTAGTTTTGAGGTAATAAGAGGGAGATGATTCAGATGTTTTATGAAACAATTATTTATATTTCCAAGATTCCATTACAATTAATACCATTGATTATGGTATGTTTTTTTTATTATTTAATGAATATTTATATGTTTAGATATAATGTATATGTATAAAAAGTGTGGGTTGTTGAATATTGTATTAGATAATGATGTAGTTTTTTTGATTAGGAATGGAAAAAATTACAAAGAAAACCGTGGATAATTATTTCTCCATATATTATATAGATCAATACTTATGGAATCTCAAACTAGGATATACTTTTCATATATAATATTATCCTTATATTTTTTCTGTTTCATTTCTTTATGATTATTTACAAAGTATTAAAACCCCATAATATTATTGCAATTTTCAAGTTTATTGATATGAATAGAATATCCAATGCCAATAATAGATGTGATAGTCAATGTGATGATTTTCTTAATGAAATTCCAATCATGATGTGGACATGGGATTTGATCATCATGACAATACTAGATCAAATGAATCATGTTATTAAAATAAATCTGAATTATGAAGAACACCCACCTTCTCAAAGGGAAGATAATATTATGGTATAATACTTTAAAAAAATAGAATCATATATTAAGTGGTAATTTTTATCACCTAAACACATAATAATGGATTAACTCTATTGTGAAGATATTATCAACCCACCGAAGCCTAAAATAAGATAAATTTGTGTGTGTGGTCAATCATTTTTATGAGGATGCTTATAAGTTATGGAATTAGATAAATAAATACTATGTATAAGGAGAAAATTTATTCCATGAATTGGGAATAATTAATGATAATATTTTTAATAAATATTTTCCAAGATCTCTACATATTAAGACGGAGAGGGAGTTCATTAAATGAAATGAAATGGAATATGAGTCTATCTATGGGTATGAGGGAAACTTAAAATGGATTTCACCTTATTCTTATGTATTTTTTATCATCATTGAATGTATGTTTTAGTAATTGTTTTGTGTTTTGAAACCATTTATATGTAAATAATTCTAAATTTGGGACATTGATTGATATAAAGAGATTTTTAGTTTCACACTTAATATAGAAATAGAGATTGGTGATTCATAGTTGTCTTATGGTAACGGAGACAAGAAATTAAATATTTAGTTATATTCATAATTGAAAAAATATAAATAAAATGGAGGAAACATAACCCATCACCCTATATGTAATAAGTGTTGTAGGAAGCATCTTAGAAAAGTTAAAAGGGGAATAAAAAGGTTCTCCAGGTTTGATAAAGATGGGGAACTAAGATACTCAATACCAAAATGAAATAGATAAACCCACCAATGAGGATTTATAATATTTTTTTTGATAAACACTGTTCTTGATATGTAGTGTTTTCACTATAAAAAACATGTGAACTATTTGAGCCAATGAAATAAACAAAGGTTTTTCAGGGAGAATCAATGAAATCAACCAAAAATTAGCAAAGAAAATCATATTCACTCACTACTGCTTATGTGAAACCTGAAAATGAAGAATGTGAATAATTATATGCATGGATGTATTGGTATCCCAATTTTATTATGAATTGATGGATTCTTTAAATGATTAAATAATGAGCATTATGAAAATCAATGTCCTTGGTGGAAATTCAATGATGAAATCCAGTTAGTTTGTATGAGTAATTTTTATATATATTCAATAAATGAAATTTTCATGGAAATAAGTGTAGAAGAATAATATGAAAAAAACATATTAATTTTTTTGAAAAGGAAGTTGCATGATTAAAGTATTTATGAACCATAATGTGAATATTATGTTATAAAAATCATGAAATATATAATTATATGTTTTAATTAATGATTTGAATGGATATATTGAGTGATGTTTGTGGAAAAGAAAATTAATTTATTGGGTAGTTGATATTTTTCGAGAAGAAATTATAAACGGAAATATAAAACATAAAATGGGCATGATGTTGTGATAATAATGAGATAAGTAGATGTTGAAAATGATAAAATAAATGGGATAGTGTTGATGACTTTGGAAATTAATAGTAATACAATGTAAAGGAGGTTTATATATTATGTTTATAAAATTTCTTGATTTATGGTCTTAGTAAAGAGTTAACCTTTTGGCTAAAGTTTTATAGTTATTCAAGTTATATCCACATTTCAAAAGAATACATGATAATGATCCTCATATGTTTTATGTGTGATAATTATGATCTTCATCATGTTGTTTTGGGGGATTAAATATAATTTTATTTTTAAAATTTAGTGACCATGATTAGAATGTTTAATATTTTTGTTTTATGGTTGGTTTACATGGGTAACCATTTATAATGTTTTTCACATTGAACATTGGATTATGATTTAGATATCAGTGTATTATATAACCATATAAAGACCTATGTATATTGGAACACCTGTGCTATCCATTTTATTTTTACCAAAACTATAGATAAAAGGAATGACATGTCATCCCATTATGTATCTTATGATCATCTATTTTTGTAGGAATGATTATTCAATGGAGTAAAAAATGTAGCAGAAATCGATCAAGAATAAATCAAGGTGTGACATTGTACTAATCAGATGGAATCAAGTATGTATATCTTCTCAAGTGATTTTGAAATAAAATTATATCTTATTATAGTAATTTTTAATGATATCAATTAACATTTTCATACCTATTTGGATTATTTATAGGTGGTTATGGAAATTCTAATGAAAGTGTTATCTATCATTCTTCATCAGAACATGACCGTTGGGATTCTATTGTATTTTCATGTTTTCACTTTCAAATAATGTTATCCAAATCAGAATCATAAGTATGTGCTGATTAGCACCATTCACTTAATTTTTTTAAGAGGATGTTTTATTGGCCAATTTTCTGATGTGGGATTCCCATAAATTTAATTATTAAATATTCATATTTTATTTTAGTGTGAAATATAATTTTTTTTACGATGGTGGTTTTTTTTAAATTCTTAAACATATCAAAATGGTATATTATAGATTTTATCTTCCACAAAATCTATATCATGTTCATGATGTGTTCCATGTATCTCTCCCGAGGAAGAATACAACTTATAATTCACATGTACTAAACTCAGATGTCATACCACTAGAGAATGATATAAATTTGTAAGGACCACAGATAGAGATTCTGGATCATAGAGATAATGATCTTTCAAACACGACCCCTCACCTGGTTAATGTTTTATGAATAAAAACTAATTTGGGGAATCTATGGGGTAAACAATAGAAGTGATAAAGCCGGGGAATCTTAATCATTTTATATACCTATAATAAATTTATAGGTAGAATAATTTATCAGGGCTATCAAATTTTACATCCAATGATTTAATGGTAATTCAATTTTTAAATATATTCAATCTCTTTGGTAGAGTACATTTTATATAACAGTAAGAAAAAGAAAATGAATAAATAGTAATATTTAATATTTTAAATGCATTGGAATATAGGTAATGAATGAGACTAAATAAATTATGAATATATAATTTTCACATGTTTATGAAATAAATCCATTGGATATATACTAAATTATAAATTAAAATAAATATAAACCAATTCAATATAAATGATATGATTTTATAAAAAAACTATTTTTATTCTCATAATTTCAATTTTTATAAATAAAAAATAATAATATAAACTTGTGAAATATTTTGATGATATTTATATGTTTTGAATTACATTTTTTTTAAAATTTATTTTATATGTTTGGGAGACCTAAGATTATAATAAATCCAAATTACTACACAAAAGCTATATTTGTTCTAAAAGAAAATTTCCCACATTTTATTAGTATACCAATTTTAACACTATATTTTCATTCTATTATAAATTTTATTTTACAAAATAAACTAAATTTTTTTAATAATAAAACCAAATTTTATTTAGGTCGAATCTTTGGTATTTTTTGGATTTGTTACAACTATTGATAAATTCTGAGAACAAAATGAAATTTAATTGGAAAATTATTATTCACCTAATTTATTTGTATAGATAAATTATATTTTAAATTTATTTTAAAGTATTTTTTGTTAAATTATACATTAATAAATAAAATTTTGGTCATTGGAATCAATTTCACATTGATGTTTGATTTGAAAACATTTAGATGTTTTGAACTTTTCACATTAAAAACATGCTTTCTCGTTGCATCTATAAGGTTTATCTTTAATATAATTTTTCATATTTTTTGAATTGTATTTAGAAGAATGGATTCTATATTTTTATTCCTATGGTAAAAATTATACTATAAGGGAAATTTATTATTTATCTATGAAAAAGATAACATGGTAAAATATTATTGACCATAATATAGGTAAAATAAAGGGATGGGTAAAAGAAAAAATGTGAAATCCTAATGTATCTAAATATTACATATTTAAATGGTTATTTCCTGTATTTATCAACCAAAAAATTACTTTAAAACATTAATTATCATGAAATTTCATGTGAATTAATTCAATTTCAATGTGGTTGGATTTAAACTTAAAATAATCATTATTTAATCACTTAAACATGCATGTCCTCAAGTATAAATACCACCCCATTTCGACTCAAAATCCATGAAGCTCAAAAAATATATACAAAATCCTCTCATACTAACTCTACCACAACCTATTTATAAATATCTTCCCAAAATACCAAATACAAGGTCATAAAAGGTTTCTTAAGGTGGTGATATTCAAGTCGTATGTTTTTCAAAATGCTATACTTAATTTTTTCAGTCCTTTTTTTTCTCCATGCCTCCTCCAGTCATAATTAAATAATAATTCAAGAACCATGTAAATTATATACATATTTTTCTTCTGGTGGAATATATTATATAAACCTATTATATTACTTCTTATTATTCAAATAAATGAAGATATTGTCCGATTTATTCTAGTTAATCGCCTCGATGAATACTGATTCTCATCGTTTTCCACTTCCTCCTTCATGGCTGGTTATAAAACAAATTATCTTGGGGAAATATGTTTATAATAGTTATATTAAAAAAAATTCATGCTCTAGAACTAATTTATATACATAATATTAAATAAAATGAAACATGTACGTAATTGTCTGAAAAACAATAGAAAAGTTAAATGAAACATTAATCATTAACATTTTCTCAAATAAATCACCCTCATGAAGGAAAGAAAAATTATAAATAAAAACATTTAAAATTAATTAATCTAATGAATACCATTTAATATTACTGGTAGAGTTTTATTTAAATTTTTCATGAAAATAAATAATTATAAAAAAATAAAATGATCTGGAAATCATGAAATTTAATCAACCAAAACAATGAAATTCAAGAAATATTAATAATGAATGGGTGGAAAGTTATTATAAAAATATTATATAATGTATTATGAACATTAATATGGTTATGTAATGACTTGATAAAATTATGTAACCCATTATTAATTAGTTTTAAGAACACAATAGTAAAGGGAAAAATGGGGTTAGGGTTCTCATCACACTTTTACTTCTGTGAGATATATGCCTTATTACCCCCTTATTTCATGTATTTGGTGTATATGTTGATATTTTATTAATAATATCATAAATATAATTACATTAATTTTATTCAGTTTTTCCGTTCCTAATTATTTCATTCATGGTGAATATTATTCGACTGACTTGAAATGTGGTAAGGTAATTCTTAACCTAATCTCCAATCGTTGCGTAAACCATATACATCAATGATTACAAAATGATTTTAATATATTTGGGATGACTTTTTTAATCTGATGATAAATAAGAATTATATTTTTCTTGATTTATAGAGAATTAAAATAATTTATTATTTTATTCATACTTTAAAAATATTATATTTACCACAGATATTCTTTTATAAATTTTTTATTAAATGATTCCTTAAGACTCTATTTTTATTCCATGTCCATGTTTCCTAAAATTATATTTTAGAATGTTTTTACCATTCTATTGTGATTTTTAATGTAATTTGGTCCATTTTTGTCTTTTAAACAAATAAATTTTAAGGATTCATTTTTTCATTTTATAAATGAAGTTCTTTATGAATTTTTTGATAGAAATACGGTAGGAAAGTTTTTAACTTAAATGAAATAATTGGATTATTCTTATCGTCATAATTCCTTAAATTAATTAAGATTACTTTATAATATTATGTGGATTTTTTTTTGAATTGTTTTTATTTTAAATTTTGTGAAATATTAAAAAAACATTGAAGAGAAAGGATATTTTTCTCATGAATTATCTCAAGTGATCCTTCAAAATCGGTTTCCTTTTACGATTAATCTATTTCCTATTACTTATTCTTTACAATGGATGTTATTCATCAAAACTGTCATTATTTTTATGGTAGGATTATTTTTTGTAAAGGATATATATATCTGAATCTTATTTTTTTACAGGGTACTATTATGATGAAAATATTATTAAACATATTTTTTTCAGGGGTTTGATATGATGAATGATTTTGGTTTTCATAGAACACATATTTATGGTTTTAATTATGTGATGGGTGAGACCTATATCACCCTTCAATGAAATGTTTAATGGTATAATATATCATGAGATAGGTAGGATAAGAATGAGGATTGAACTTGATTCCGACATGATTGGAAGGAGAAATGAAACCGGTTTAGTAAATGAATTTTTCCACTATGATAGTCTTGGGAGTGAACATTGACTATTATGATGGTTTTTTGAGTGAAACAATTACACTATTATATTCTTGTAAAATACCATTGATTACTAATTAAATAAACATCAATTCTTATGTGTTTTTGATTATTCCATTTTTTTGAAATAAAATTCTATTTTCTTATTAATATTTTGGGAATTTATTTGATTTATTTATGTATCACGATTTTGGTATTTGATATAAAGGTAATAATTTTCAAATGTTATATTCAAATTATTATACACATATATTTATATCATGATTAATATCTCTCGTTTTTACCATTACTGAGCATCTGAGCTCACCCATTTCATATGTTTCTTTTTCCCCATGACATGTAAAATATATTACGTCTGATAAGTCAAAAGGGTTCTACATATGAGTGAATTAGAAGGAAAATATGTTGATGATTTTTGAAAAAATTGTTTATGATTCCATGTTTCTAAAGACAATAAACTCATATGATTATAGTATTTATTTTTCATGATATATAATTAATATTCATCTATGATGATGTAATATACATGTATGATAAGAGTGGGTCATTATATTTTCCTTATCCAGAAAACATGGCCCATGTTTCTTTCCACACATCGAGCATAACAGAATTATAATCTTCATTATTTCATGATTTTTTATTCTTAGAGATTTTTTTGAATCCCTCATTCAATTCCTATCAAAACCAAGAGATTTAGGGGTAAACCTGACCTCCATTTCATGAATGATAGAGCATCGAAATTATTTTCCTAGCTACTGATGTCCCATATATATAATTCACTTCAGAGACATGGATTTAAACCACTAAAGAGTTGATTGATATTATCTTCAAGTTGGATGATAATTAATTTTTTTTTATTTTCCTCTAGGAATATTTAAGGAAGACAAGGTCCCATGAATACATTTTCACACGTAAATATAGTTTTTTTATGTATTTCACTCATAGTTTTTTCACTATTACTATTTTGGATTTATTTGGGGATAACTAATTTCAACCTTATTACTTTAATTCAAATCCAAAGAAATATTACAGTCCTTAATTAATAATTTTTTCCTACTGATTCAAAATATGAAATCCATTTTTCCATAAAAAATGTTAAATGTATATAAAATATAATTTTATCATTATCCAATATAATGTGTAAAAACCATTTTTAGAAAAATTTACCTTTCAAGATAAACAATGATGAATACACTGTAAATATAAAATTTATTTATTAAATGATATTAATGTGTTTATTAGTGGAAAAATGAATATTTGGTTACATAAAAATAAATATAAAACAAAATTTCAACAAATAAAAACAATATTATAAGAGAAATACTAAAAATATATTTTACTAAAAAAAATTTCTTAATTTTTATAATGTTTGAAATAGGTTTTAAAATTTCAAAATTATATCTTCAGTGTATCATATCAATAAATATTTTTTTATCATTAATAATTTTATATATGTTTGTAATTTATAATTACTTCTTGATACATTCATAAACACTATAGATTTTGAAAAAACAATATTTTTCACTTTTAGATTAGAAATTAATTATTTCAAAAAATAAAAACAGTTCATTCTAAGATAGTTTTTACTTGATGGACTCAAAAATGATTTTTTTTAAAATGAAATATATTTAAATTTAGAAATTTTTAATTTAAAAGTAAATTCACAATTTTAAAATAATATATATATTTAATGAAAATAAACATTTAAATATTTTTTCTCTCAATATTTTTCAATGGAAATTTTTATTTTAATAATGATTATAAATTAAAAATATTTTAAAAAATTATTTATTAAAAAAATAATTTATAATGACAAATAACTCTAAATAATAAATAATATTATGTATATATCCTCAAATTGTTAACATTTTTTATTGGTTAATATCATTTTATTTATTAGATTTATTATTATATGTCTATTTTTTATATTGTTCTTCGAGTATATCATGGATTATTTTATTTTTGTAACATATTGAGTAATCAATCTAACAATTAATTCAATTATATATAAAAACATTCTAAAATAGTATGGTGCTAAATTTATCCCCCAAAATAAATTGGATCCTAATAATATATATTAATACTCAATTATAAAAGTATAAAGGGTGTTAATAACATAATCATGGGTCATGATTTTTTTCCTAATGAGGTATTTAAAGTTATATATAATGTAAAAAATGAAATTAATTTTATAAAATATTCTTATTTTGGAATTTATGGAGAAAAAACTTTGAAATTTTCATTTTCATGATCCTACTACTAACTAATTAAAAAAACCCAAAATGGTTATCATAATATCTAATAAAATCCAAATAAATGTTCTTATAAAATGTGAATCCTAATATTTATTCTCCATTAACACATTAATTTTAACTTAGAATAATTTTGGTTCAATTATGATATAATTAGATCAACCTATTACTCCATCATATTAACAAATTATTAACATAGTTATTTTCCCAACATGTTTTTATGTTATATATTACATCCATAAATTAAATTGAAATTTTTAATTATGGTTTTCTTAGATAATATGGTCAATAAAATTTCCCCCCTAGAATATTCTGGATAGGTATTATGTAATAATCTTACTAATCATGAAATAAATTAAAATAGAGTTGGAACTCATCAAATAATTTTTATGGTGACTACCCATAGTTGTATCTATTCCATAACCGCATCCACATTATAATATATGGACAAGGGTGTAATTGGTTAAAAAATTATAAACTAAAAACATCAATAAAATTCTTGGATTATATCTTATACTTACACATATCCCAAAGGGTTTTTACTAAATTTCTCCAATTATAATCCTAAAAATTAACAAAATAAATAAAAAAAACCAAAAATTTTATAATAAAAACTGAGGAACCCTTGACTTGTATGACTAAATCTATTTCCAAAATCAATTTCATTATGAAATTTTATTTCACTAAAAATGATATGATTCAAGATAAATATAAATATATATATACATATTTTTCACTTCATTTCTACACTATAATCATTTCATCTCATTAATATATCACAACCCTAGGAATATAAGGTTTACTGTATTTGAGGATATTCAACAATGATTGGTTTCTCATGATTCTTGTGAAAATGTATCCATTATATAACCACAAAATAATAAACTATAAAATCCTCATATGATATGACCATATTTGTAACACCGGGGATTGAAACCTATGTAACTAATGAGCATAAAATCTATGTGAAGAAAAACATATCAACATATTAATACGGGTCAGATCATAAGCCTGTTCTAAAACATGAGCAGAGGAGAAATAACATGTTGAAAATTAAATAGGTAAATACTATTTTTCTATATATCTTGATAAAAGAAAATTTAATAACAAATGAACAAACATATATCATAGAAAATTTTAAAGAATCAGTAGAAAGTATACATGAAAAATAGCGAACAATCCTGTGAATATATAATGAAAATTTGACTGGACCTGTAAATAAATAATATCAAATAAATTTTGTACAAAACAATTAGAGGGAAATTTTATCACTGTGAATAAAAAATTTACATTTCTCTTGTTGTGAAAAATAATGTATATATTTAATGATTTCAAAACAATTCCCTCTATATTCATAGTGACGAAAGAAAATCACACCCTATATATTGTGAAAAACAATATTCCCATGTCGTATCTTGTAAAAAAAATCCCATGTTGAACATAATTTTATCATGTGATATGAAATATTAAACAATTAATTGGAAGGATTTAACCTAGCCAAAAATATCTTAGGGCATTACATTTCCCAAAAAATGATAGGGATTTATCATATATAAATCTAATAATAATTATAACCATTAATAATTACACTATAATATTGTAAAACATTAATAATTTTACCAATGATTAATTAACTTGTGGGAATGAAATAGATGTCATCATCATAAATAATCTATTGAAATAATGTGGATGGTCTCATAATGTTATATACCAAGTGTAACCTATGAAACATCAAATGATTATAACTTAGATTAAAACACCAATTTTATATTACTTGATGAATAACATTCAAAAACACTAATAAAAATCTATTTTTAAAACAAAAAATTTCTTATAAAAATAAAAAATATTTTTTTATTCATATAATAGTATTTTTTAATGAAAATCACTATTATTTAAAATCATTTAGAAAAACCATTTTAAAAAATGTAAGGGTATCTTCATATAGAATAATTCTCATAACAATGGAAGAAAAAATAACAATGTTTTTTGGAAAATCTTTTTAACCATAGTTTTAAAATATGATGTTATAGATTACATCAAAAATTCATTTTAAAAAATTTTAATTATTTATTTTTTTGAAAAATTTTACATTTCAAAAATAATATTTAATAATGGATCCTCAGAAAATTATTAAAATTTTAAAATAGTCAATGTGATGTGGAAGATAAAAATATGAACGTGAAAGGGGAATCATTTTTCTTATTTAAAAACACATTTATTGAAACCAAAATTAGAAATAAAGAAAAAAACATTTATTTTTAAAATATGTAAATATAATTTTTAATGGATATCATTATAAGTAAGATATAATATAAAATCCTAATACAATGTTGTTAAATTTAAAAAAGGGATTACTCAAAATAAAATAAGTTCTAAAAAATATATATATTCATCAAAATTAATCATTATAAATTATTAAGGAATAGAATTATAATATCATCACTGAATTGATCAAATACAACTTGTATATACCATAATTTAAGGAATCAATATTAATTAATAAAAGAAGTTTAGTGAATAAAAAACCCACACGGTTCCAAATACATTTTAATAGAGACCCCTTTCAAGATATATCATGAAATTGAAATTTAAATACCATGAATAATACATATTTCATGATACTATATATCAAATATTCATTATAAAACTTATTTAAATGAAATTATGGGTGAAAAATAAAACAAATCTCAATGAATAAAAATTGAGACCAAACAACCTTACATAATAATTATCATTCAAATTTATAATCCATGAAATGTAAAATGTGAGATGAATTTTTAAGTTCCTAATATTTTACAAAAAACAATTATAACAGAAATCCATGGACAATATATAATCTAAAAAATAGATACAACGGGTGAAAGCACAACTAATATCAATAAAGATAAAATTGTGATGTGAAAACTCTAACTACTTATTACCCCATAGTCAAGATTGATCAAATAACCTATTTGATAAGAAAAAAATCATAATAATATATTATATAATTGTATTTAAACATATAACCTTTTATTAACTTAATTTAAAATTATTTATTACAAATATACAAGTTAGTTATACATTATTTTCATTATTGGATGTTATAACCTTCAATTGTTTTGTTTAATGTATGATTAATGAGGGAAGTTTGGATTATAGTTTATAGAATAAATTTTATTCACTATAAGATCATTATATTTACATTAATTTATTTCTAAAAATGTTTTATATTGTTATATTTTAAATTTATATGAATTTTATTTATTATTTGTGCTGATGAAGTTGGAAACGATCTGATTTTTGGTAGTTTACAACTAACAAAATTGAGGTACACTCGTAATAAAATTAATTTTAATATATAATTTACAAATGATAGAATAATAAATATATTCTCATTAATGTCTAATAATTATTGACTTTAATATTCAATAGTTATCCTTGATTAAATTTTTATTATTGTTGATGCGGGTGGTTAGACTAACCCAAAAAAAAATATACACTATTGATGAGTATGCTCTAAAAAGAGATTATAATGGAAAAATACCATTTTTAAATAAGTATATTCACATTGTTTAAATTCATTTATTTTATGATTTATTCTTATGTATATATTTATAAATAATAAAATACTAGAGGTAAAAATATGTCACTTTCATGGAGGTGTCCTTCTGAACATACACACATGTGATGTGTTAATTTATAAAGAATGTAATGGAGGTAGGAATTGGTTTATATTTAAATATTATTCATAATGTTATAAATATCATAATTATTCACTAAATTACACATTTTATCTGTCCATGTAATGCCGTCCAAAAAATGGACCATGTCTCTTATAGAGGTAAGTGTTCGTACATAACAAAATCGTCATTTCAGTTTTTTGATGGGTTGGGAGGAAATTTGAAATATTTTATACATGCACATAATAAAATATAATTTTAGTTATTACATTTCATTAATTATGTATATGGGGTAATATTGTATTTAGAGGCTTTAGGTAAATATAAAAGGAAAGTGAAAGAAAAGGGGTAATTGAGAATGATACCTTACTACTTCAAATATCTTACATGATAATTCAATTATGGATTTGAGAGGATGTATGATGAGAATAAAAAACAATATATATTGTTTATAGGTGTTTTGAGGAGTTAATTTTATAGTTTTCACTAAATATAAGTGTCATGTGGTTTGAAGATAAGTGGGGTGGAAGTGTCTACTTTTATAGGGGAGAGGAGTGGAATTTTTGAATATGTTAAAGGTAATGACATAATTAAAATGTAGAGTGGATATATGAATTGAAAATAATGTTTTAGTGTAAGTGATAAGGTCTATAAAAACTTAACCATAACCTTTAAAACATTCTTTGACATGGTATTTATATCTTGTAATCATAGATGTTATCAATGTTACAAAATTTTCTTCTTTTCTAATAAATTTTTACCTAAGTAATTTATTATTATTTCCAAAAAATTAATGGTTATTTATTAGATAATATTTACCCAATTATTTCAAATATGAAATCCATTTTTTAAATAAAATTTCCTTGTGTGTTAAAAATTTATATTAATTTTATCCCTCTTAATGCATAAAATCAATTTTTTGAAAATCTGTGTCATGACCAGTCCCCCAGGGCCCATGCCATGACTACCCCGAACCCACCTTATGTGGGCCAATGGCTAGTGACTAGCACCAAAAAGTCATATCCCTAAAGGGAAATCATTTCCATTCAACCTGTACACACACACACACACATCACATACTACATAAAGTATACTGAAACTGGAAGCAACAAAAAACAATTTTACTACAAAAATTAATATGGGCCAAAATAAAATCCAAACTGAGAGGAAAGTATAACAAAAGAAGTACAAGCTCTGAAGCTCATCCTCCAATGATCCTACTAGAAGGGTAGGTAAAATACATTGTCTGATGTCACTATAACACACCAAGTCTATCGATCCACCTCTGAAAACAGTCTAGACATGGCTCCCCAAAGTCTTGGTCAAAGATGCATGCCCTCTACAAAAGACAAAATTGGTGTGGGAAAATCCTGTGAAGGGTAGAGTATAACAATAATCAATAGGGTACCCGAGACCATCTCGAGTCTCACATAATTCCACAAAGGAAAATACAACAAAGAAATATCTCAAATTAAAGCACAATGAAAATGACACATCTCACACCAGGTGTAACTTAAGTACATAAGTATGGATGTTTCATCGTAAAGCTAGATCATATTATTTTTTTGAGAGGATCTTCTAGTAATCCACGATGGGTCGCTCTATAGCTGATCCACAAAGGGTCGCTCTGCTGCTTATCCATGAAATGTCTCTATACCGATGATCCATGAAGGGTCACTCTAATAGTGATCTAGAGAGTGTCTTCCTAATGATGATCCTTGAGGGTTTGATCTCATTCTAATCTAGGAATAGTTTCTTTAATTATGATCAATGAAGGGTCTCTCCCATGCTAATCCATGAAGGGTCTCTCTACTAATGATCCACGAAGGGTTGCTCTCATTCATCACGTCACAGCCAACCACTGGTTTCTTACACTTATCAAGCTTGATTCCCAAGGATATGCACCTCAATACATATGTTGTACCTAAAACATCATGAAGTCCCTAATATATTAGCCAAAAAAACCTTCTTGTAATAAGGGTACCAATGAAACAGACAGCACATCAAACGAACGCTCGGTCTCTCTGTTATGGGCATTTCAGTAAAAATGGCCCTGTTGAATTTAAGTCCAATCCAACCTGGCTGTATCCTACCCTCTACCAAAACTCAATTAGAGTATCTTAGAAGGACAACCTCGTCACAAGTATCCCAACTCTATAGACGAGGCATCAATCAAATGCCCACTTTCCATTTTATTGACATTTTTTCAAAAATGGGCCGGTTGGGTCCGAGTCTGGTCTGACCCGGATGGGCTGACCCGTCTCGGCCCTAAGTCAACTGACCCGAATTCGGGTCTGTCGACCCGACCCGGACATATTCTGGATTGGGATGGGTCTGTTGGGTTGCGGGTCTCGACAACTAGTATTCTCAGTCCTCCAAAGGTGCACCAATTCGTCATCAGGACAATATGTGGTTGTAAGCCATGTCCAGCTCCCCGATCACCTCACGATCAACACAGGGAGGTTTACCCCATAGCAGTCAAGCAACTGTGGCTTGTTCCATGAAGATGGATGGTCCTACTACATGCGGTCGACAGACTGCATGCCGCTAACTCTCCTGAGCGGCCCAGACATGGGCCACCCCTCCATGTGGCGTTGGTCGGTGCCCCACTTATAAGTCACCACAACTAGTTTTCTGCAGCTCTCTTCCACTGTGGAAAGCCGATAGGCATGCTAGTGTTTCTTTCTGTAGGCCACAAGAGTTGATCTGGTGGTCCATTTCTCAAACCGTTTGTGCTTGTGGGACAATAGGGCTTCCACCTTCACTACAACATCATAGAACTCACCATTCCACCATTTCAAGAATTTTTCCCTGAAGAATGATCAAGGAGGAAGGACATAGGACTTTTTCTTGTTGGGCCACACCCGTAATGCTAGATGTTTGAATCACGGAAGGTTCAAGATCATAGTCTTATCAAGCTATCAATAATCCCCATGAAATCCCCAAGGAAAGAACCCTCCCGATGGATCAACCGATCCACAAATCAATTTGTTCGTGGGTTGACCAGTGTTCATTGTTTTAGAATGAATAATGGTGAATTCAAGCCCAAATAATGCCCTATATATATTTAGATCCTTTATAGGTGATGAATGATGATCTATGTTTTTTTGACCATAGATCCTCTATTGTTATTCACCGTTCATTAGTTCCCAGATCCAATCCCGTTCTCCATGAGATTTTTCACCATTCTATGATCTTCCATCATTCATCATTCACGAGGGTTTTGATGGAATTCGTTGTTATTAGTTGGAGAGGAATCCCACTGTAGGTTTTTAATTATAATCCCCAAGGTTTAATTCTCAACACTACAATGTGTTAGTTTAATAAAAAGAAACTCTTCACAATGCTTTTGTTATACTGCGACGTTTCATCGTTATGATGTATCATTTATGAAATAGCGTAGCAGTTATGCTTGCAAAATGAGCCAGTAATGATCCTCATTTAATGAGCATTGTCGTCACCCCATCACCTCACCATAGTGCCTGCATCCGCCACGAAATGGTATGAGTGAAAAATCAAATATATTTTTCTATATTATTTTATTATATTTCAAAAAGTCCAAAAATTAACTTTTCCGTATGTACCATTCATGTCGAAGTTAGGTCTTATTTAAGTGAATCTCAGTGTTATGAGTTCAACGATTCCCTTAGATTTTCAATCTGAGTAGTGGTACAAATGTTAGAAAATCCACTCACATGTTTAGTTAAGTGAACCAAACAAAAGTTCAAAATTATATTTCGGGCACCTCAGGCCTCAGAATAACTTTCCATCTCAGCACTTGGTCTTGAAATAATTCCATATAATTTAATAAAAATTTTCATGGAAATTATGAACAATACATTCTCCCCATATAAAGGCTTTACGTCCCCGAAATCCAAAACAAAGGCTAATCAAACAAATAGGGGTACTGAGCATGAATCTGTATCTTCTTCTCCCATGTGCTCTCTTGGATTTTCTTGTGCTGCCACCGAACACGCACCAGAGGAATCGACCATCCATGATGGACCTGCTCCTATCGATCCTCTATCTCTACCGGGATCTCTACAAACATCACCCCATCATCAATGTCTATCTTTCTGATGTCGATGAAGTGTGATGGATCATGAATGTCCCTCCTCACCTGTGAGATGAGAAAAAATTGTGCTACTGGTGAATTTGAGGGGGAAGAGCTAAGAAGTGTGCCACCTCACCAACTCTGCTGAGAATATGTAAAGGTCTGATGAACATTATAGATAACTTTCCTCCTAGGTCAAATATGTGAAATCTCCATTAGGGTGAGACCCGAAGTAAAAATGGTCTCCCTCCTCGTACTCCAAGGGTCTTCGAATCCTATCGGCATAAGTCTTATATCTACTATATATAGTATTCATCCTCTCCTGGATGATCATAACCTTCTATTTTGGATCCCATACCAAATCTACACCCATTAGTATAGACTCCCCAGGGTTTGTCTAGTATAAAGCTGATTTACATGGGTGCTTTTACAAGGCCTCAAAATGTTCCATTCCAACGGTGGAGTTATAGCTATTGATGTACGAAAAATCCACCAGATGTAGGTTGTCCCCCCAACTAAAAATAAAATCCAGGACACAAGAACAATGAATGTACACTATGGTCTATATGGTCTGCTCCATCTGACCATCTGTCAGGGGGTTAAAAGATGTGACCAATCGCAGCTGAGTCCCAAATGGCTCCTCCAACCCCTTCCAAAACCGGGGATTTAAATCATGCATCATCATCTGAGGAAATCATTTAAGGAACCCCGTGAAGAGATACACTCTCTTGGAAATAGAGGCTCCACAATCCCTCTATTTATCTCTGCTCTGAGATAGGTAGGATATGATCCGACTTGGTGAGTTGATCAAAAATCAACCAGATAGGGTCGTTGCCCCTGGACTTGTGTGATAAGCCATTCATGATGTCCATGGAGATACCATACCACTTCCAATCCATTACATCATGTGTCCATGTCAAGCCTGCTGGTACCTAAGGCTCGACCATCACTTTCTGAAAAGTGAGGCAGAGTGAAACGAACTCTTCCACCTCTTTCTTGATCTCTAGCCACCAGTACTGACATCAGAGGTACTAGTACATCTTCTCCAGACTAGAATGTACTGCCAAAGGGAATTTATGGAACTCCCTCAATACCTCCTCCCACAATGTCACTGGTACCACGGTTAATCCTTTCAAAAGGATTACGTCCTCCCCACCTATCGAAAATTCATTACGGGCCATTCATAAGGATATATGAGCACGTTGGGCCTCACAGTCAACATCCAAAATGTGTGCCTTTTTAACTCACTAAAGATGTGGGGGAGTGATAGTAATAGTCTAGATATAGGATGCTCCATCAGAATCCATGTAGGATATTTGCATCATAGGTAGCATCTCTGTCGCATCACTTAGCAGCTACAAACTAGACCTCCTACTGAGCGTGTCAGCCACCACCTTCCCCTCCCTAAGAGTATAGATTATCTCAATGTAAATTCTTGGAGGAACTCCATCAATCGAAACTCTCTCAGGTTCAGGTTCTTCTGTGAGAAGATATACATCAGACTCTTGTGGTTGGATTAGAGGTAAACCATTAACCCCTCAAGTAGTGATGCTAAATAATCAAGGAAAAGTCCACTTCTGCCAAACCCAGGTCATGGGTTTCATAGTTCTGCTCATGCTTGCTCAACTGTTGTGAGAAGTAGGAAATCACTACTCGATCCTACATAAGTAAACAACCCTATCCGGTACCTGATGCTTCACCAAAGACTACATACCCAACTCCCTCTTCTGATAGTCTCAGGATGGGGGCACTCGTCAATCATCACCTCAGCTCCTAGAAACACTAATGTCACCACTACATCCATACGAAGGGCAGTACCTTACCTGTCAAATATGAAAATGGTTCTACAACTTTGAAAAAGTGGGGTATGATCCTACGGTAGTACCAATCCAACCCCATAAAACTCCACACCTTAGTCACGCTCTTATTTTTCTCCCAAGCAATCACTGACTCTACCTTTGCTAGATCTACCCAACTATGGCCTCTGAGATGACGTGTCCAAGAAAGTGGACATCCTGAATCCAGAACTGGAACTTTGAGAGCTTATAGTATATCTTGTGATCTCAGTCTATATCTATTACTATGAATAGGTGTGTAGTTTTCTCTTACTCTGACACCAAGTACACCAAGATGTCATCAATGAAGACTACCATGAAACGATCAAGGTAAGGATGGAAGAACCTGTCTGTGAGTCCCATGAACACCACAAGGTAATTTTTCATGCCAAAACCCAACACCAAAAACTCATAGTGGCCATACCTTCATCTATACGATGTCTTCAGTATGTCCTCATCTTGTACTCGAAGATAATGATATCCTGATCATAGGTCATTCATCGAGTATCACCTCCCTCCCATCAGCTGATGGAAGAGGTCATCAATCCTCGATAGTGGATAATTTTTATTTACAGTCAATTGGTTTGGGCCCCAGATGTCTACGCATAGTCTCAATATGCATTCTAACTTCTTGGAAAACAAAACCGTGGTTTCCCAAAGAGAAAAAATGGGTCTTACGAACCTCTTCCACTATAAGTACTCCAACTGTACTCTGAGATCTCAGAGCTCTGTGGGAGCCATCTGATATTTAGGTTCAGATATCGATGCCATCCCTGGGTGCAATTGAATGAATAATTTATCCTCTTTATGAGGAGGTAGTCCTAGGATATCTTTTGGAAATATTTCCATATATTCCTCCACCACTACAAGAAATCATGGA
Organism: Viscum album; assembly: GCA_963277665.1. NCBI lineage: Eukaryota > Viridiplantae > Streptophyta > Magnoliopsida > Santalales > Viscaceae > Viscum > Viscum album. The sequence continues at coordinate 1,685,695,101 of OY728146.1, forward strand.
CTTCTATCATCCACCAAACTAATGTTGAGGCTAGCCAACTAGTGAGTGATTAGCAGCACCCTCCTCCGAGAAAGTCTATCATGTGCTGAAAAGGTTCACTTCTCACCAGGGAAGGAATTAAAGGTCCAATCCTTACAGACACACCACACATTTCACCTAAAACAATTGATCTGACCATGGAATGTAGATAACCAGTCCATACCCAAGATGACATCGTAAGGGGGAAATGATGCTACCTGGATATCACAATCAAATATCTCACCTCCTAGACTATGTTCACACTACCGGATTCAATGTGTAATCATATAATACCCTCACGTATGAGTCTCTAATATTACGAATCAAGCCAACGAATCCACCAGAACTTCTAAGCCTCAAATGAGGACCATTTTGTAGAAAGATTGACTGGAACCCGTGTCAATAAAAACTGTATCTAAGGTGGATAAGACAAAAATAATACCTCCAATACTCTATGGAACACTATGGTCATAGGCCTCCACTGCTTCATGCTGAGCTCACCCCTATCCACCAGCTCCCTGTGCCCGTGTTGGACCAACTGGGGGTGGTGGAGGTAGTACCTCGAACTGTTGTCCACCCCCTGCCTCTCGACCTACTCCCCTGCCACGTCTTCTGCCCTACGATCACTCTCACTCGAACATATGACTCTAACTTGGAGGTACCTTTACTATATTCTGATCATATGTGTTGTGGTTTGAGTAGTCATGATCCATGTGCCCCTACCCATCATAGGAATAACAAACTCTACACCACAGCTCACCTCCTCTTCCTTGAGAGCTCCGCACCACCAACCCTGAATCCTGGGGTTATTCTCTAAAATATCTGGCCCATTTGGGCTTCTGCATCATCTTATACATCCTTTTATAGATGAATCAGCCACCTATCAACCGATGTTGGATCTGATCATCAATTCCTACTCAGTAAGGAAGATCTCCACCAGTAGATCTCTCTCTAGCACTTCATCTTGTATCGGGATGCTGAGTGAAATCATTGGTGCCTTGATCTACCATCAGAGTCTTTTCACAATGGTTGGGGCCCTAAAGAAAGGGTCTCATACCATGTTAGTGTAGTATTAAGATAGGGCAGTAAACCTCAGATAGTATTGGGACAATGTCAGACTACTCTAATGTAGGTGCAGTACTTATGAATAGACATTGAGCATAGTGTCACTGGTACAAACTCCACCATGAAGAAGCTCTCAAAGTCCAACAAGTCAATTTTTCATCCACATGTTCCTAGAGAATCAAGATCTACCGTCTCCCTGTAGTGCCCTGAAAAAGGCTAGCAGCAAGGACCAACATATGGTCTGTAGGTTTCTATACTAGGAGAAAAACCTGTGTAACTACTTCAGGCTAATCCTCACCTTCCTGAGGGTCTGTCTTGACTTGAAACCTTAGAGGACTTTGTCTCTGGAATTAATGTAGTGCGCTCAGTTTTTGTGTAATTTCCACTGGTGGGGATGGTAGCAACTGTTTTTCTATGGGTGGTGGTGCTGCTGGTAGACCACCCAAAGGTGCTATCACTGTAAGTGATCCATTCACCGATGCCTCATCGCTCGGTGGGACATCGTCATGATCCCTCACTAGAATATTGTATGAATGTCTTAGTAGAGGCATCTGGTAGGAATATAGATACTTTATGGTCAATAAGGTATACCAGGCGAGCCAACTCAAAAGAGATCAAGTGAAAAACATTTCCAAAACACATTCAACCTGTGTTTTCTTATACTAAGTCAGAAAATATAATTCAGGGTCTGGGTGTATGGATAGGTCGGTCACTATACCAAAACTAGAATACCTTGACTTAAATCCAAAAAAAAGACACTTAACACAATTTCACCCATTGTAAATATAATATATTAGTTATTCTAGTAGGATTGACTAACCCTTTGATAACACTTTTTCATGACCCGTCCACTGGGTCCCATTCCATGACTACCCCAATCCCGCATTCCATATTCCATGGGATGGTGACTAGCACCCAAAACACATATCACAAAAAGGGAATGGATTTCTTTTCAACATATACAAACACAAACACACAAACCATAATACGAAATGTAAGATGAAATTGGAACCAACAACAAAAATAGGTAATACAGAAAGTAAAATGGTTCTAAATTCATGTCAAAATGAAAGAAAAGTACAGAAAAAGAAGTATAATCATTAGAGGTTGTCCACCAAGTTTCCTACATGAAGGGTATATAAATATCACTGTCAAATTTCACTACCACACACCACGTCTATCAATCCACCAACGATCACTTTCGATCCCTGACTCTCCAAAATCCTAGTCAAATATTTCTGCCGTCTTTACAATAAACAACAGGTGTAGGCGAATCCTTTGCAAGGGTGAGTATAACAATACTCCGTAGGGACTCAGAGACCAAATCGGGTCTTAATGAAATCCATAAAAAAATATCACAAATAAAGATCTCAATGTAAGAACAAATCAAAATACACAACTCACATAATGTATAACTTAAGTACAATAGTAAATCTGATTAGTCGTAAAAATAGACCATCTTATCCTATTGAGAGGATATACTTCTATTCTAAAAAGGGTCTCTATTCTTTGGAACCACAAAGGGCCGCTCTGCTACTGATCCACGAAAGGTCGCTCTCATTCGGATCAACAGAGGGTTGATGTCATGCTGATCCATGATGATATTCTCTCATTCTGATCCATGGAGGGTCTCCCTAATGCTGATCCATGAAGGGTTGCTCAAATACTGATACATGCAAGGTCATTCTCGTGATGATCCATGAAGTGTTTCTCTCATGTTGATTCATAAAGGGTCTCTCCACTACTAATCCACAAAGGGTGGATCTCATTCATCATGTCACAACCAGGCACTAGATTCCCGCACATAACACACTTGATTCCAAGAGGTTATACTTTTAAATCCATCTGTAATACCTGAACTTTCAAAAATTCACACATAGATTGACCCAAAGGACTGTCTCATCATAAGGGTCCTAACTCAATAGACGACATGTCGAATGGACGTTCGGTCTGTAAGATATAGGCATTTTGAATAAAGGGCATAGTTACATTTGAGTACAATCCAACCTAGCCATATTCCAACCTCTACCAAAACCCATGTACTATATATTTGAAGGACCGCCTTGTCAAAAAATCCCCAACTCTACAGATGACACGTCAATCAGATTCCCGGTTTGCATGTTATTGACGTTTTTCCAAAAAGGGTCCAGTTGGGTCTGGGTCTGGTCCGGCCTAGGTCCGATCCATTATGTCACATGACCATTGAGCACCGGGTCTAGTGCAGTCCTCCAAAGGCGGAGTTGTTCTTCGCCCGACCGGGACATGGATGGAAGCTGCCTCTGGCTCCCCGCTTGCCCTGCAGTCAACGCGGGGTGGTTCCGTTATCTGCGGTCAAGTGATCGTGGCTTGCGCCACATGGCTGACCAGTCCTCCTACACATAGTTGATGGACCATGTGTCTATAGCTCACCTGAGTGGCCCAGACGCAGTCCGCCCCTCCACACAGTTCCGGTCAGCACCACACTTCCATGCCTCCGCGGTGAGCCGACAGGCGAGTCGACGGTTCCTTCTCTGGGCCACAGTAGTTGGTTCGATTTTCAGTTTCTTGAACATTATTTGTCTACAGAATAGTAGGTCTTCCTACATCACTGCAATAGCCTCGAACTCGCCTTTCTACCATTTAGAGAATTTGTCCACAAAAACACAAAAGGCAGAGGGGCTGGGGCCTTGTTCATGTCTTCATGTGCCCTCAGTGTTGGAAGATTGAATCAAGGGATGTTTGGGATCATAGTTCAATCTAGCTATCAACAATCCATGTGCAATACCACAAGGAAACAAACCTTCTTCCTAAACATATGATCCACTTATCAACCACTTCATGGGTTGATCTGCGTTCATTGTTTTAGAATGAGGAACAAGGGATTCAGTCACAATGTAATCCCTACATTGATTCGGATCTGTCGTAGGTGATAATGATGATCCAAGTAATCATCGACCCATGATCAACATTCATTCCTCTTCATTATTCAATTGTTGGATCCAATGTCACTCTCCATGATATTTTTCACCATTCTACGATCGTCGATCATTCTTCATTTGGGAGGGTTTCTCTGGAATTAGTTTTTCTTCATTGGAGTGGAATTCCTCATTAAGATCTTTAGAGAATCCCCAGGGTTTAATTCTAAACCCCACAACATGTTAGTTTATTATAAAGATACATGTCCTAGTGTTTCCGTTACGCTGTGTTGTTGCGTCATTATGCTGTTTTGATTATAAAACAGCATATTAGTTACTCTTTCACAACGAGCCATTAATTATCCTCAACTAATGTGCCCCGTCATCGCCTCATCTCCTCATCTACTCATCACAATGCTATTGTCCAGTGCTCAATGGTACGAATGAAAATAAAAATAGTTTTTCGAATTTATTTTTTTTATTTTTTGAAAAGTCTGAAAATTAACTTTTCGGTTCGACACTTTCCGATCAACGTTAAGTCCTTTTTAGAAAAATCCCAGTGTTCCGAGTTCAACGGTGCCCTCAGAGTTTTGTTCCGAGCACCAGTTCAAAAGTTAGAAAATACTACTCGCACGTAGACTTTGGTGAACTAATGAAAAGTTAATAATTTCATTCCGGGCAACCCGGGCCTTATAATCATGTTTTATCTCATCTCCTAGTATCGAAATAATTCCATACAATTTAAGAAAAATTTACATGAAAATTCAAGGACATTAAGAAGTGCATTTTTAGATTTAGAATTTATGATTAAGATAAAATTATAATTTTTGTTAAATTAAATGTTATTAAATGGTTTAAAAATCACCAAAGGATAAATTCAAAAAATATCATATTTAAAAAAATTATTAAAATAGAAAGACTAAAAATATAGTTTTTATTTTAAAAACAATGAATTATTTTTAAAACGATAGACATCGGTTTTCTAAATTCAATATAGAATTTTTAAAGAAGTAATTTAACTTCATAAATTTATTTATTATAAAAAAATATATTTTATAACTTCTCATGTTTCCCATAATTATTTATATGGAAAAAAATTCCATGTTTTTTTAGTAAAAATTGTATTTTCCAATACCCTACTATAAAGCAATCATTTTTGAAAATTCCAAAAGAAATTATACTAAGATAAATTTGGAATGATAGATTAAAAAATTATGTTCATTTTTAAAAACTGAAAGTCATTAATTTATATATTTTTTATTTGAATAAAAAATCAGAATACAATGAAAAACTAATTTAATTGAAAAATTGGACTTTAATCATTATGTGTTCGCAATATAATTTTTTACTAATTTATAATTTAAATAATGATAATATATATTTTAATTTATTGAAATATTTGAAACTAAATAGTTAATTATGAATGAAAAATCATTTTAAATATTAAATTTCAAAAATTATATATCTTAAAAATTTCTTCACTTTTAAAAGGTTAATATCTTTTAATTTACATGTAGTTTTATTAATCATATATTTTTATTTGTGATATTCATCCAATATGTTGTGTATAATTCTATTTTGTGTTGCAGGTAGAGTAAGATATGAAACATAATATTATTCTAAAGAAAAATTTATTCCTAAATCTTTGTGTATAACCATGTTTAACCCATTAAATCATAATAAATTATTCATAAACATGATTTTAATGTGGTGGTACATAGAAAATGCGAAAAAATCACTCCATCAAAAGTAGAAATACTAAATAATATTCTATATCAAAAAAATATACCGATATATTAAAATTTATAACATAACCAAAGATAAATCCTACTACCTCTAATAAATCTATAGTATCTATAATGCAGTGATAATTTCAGGAATACATGATCTCCAAAACTAAATTCAAGTAGTCAACTCCATTAATTGTTATAGAACATAACTTCATCATCATTTTCCCTGAAATAATTTGTTTATTTTTTTCATCAAATCCAATACATGTGATGACCTAATAATCACTCCCTCATCATCATCAAGATAGTAAAAGGATGATATGAAGGTCCATTTTTTCATTTCATGAAATGGTTCTATATATTGTGATGAGGGAAATTTTTTTTTTTACAAATCATAAAAATTTATTTAAGGGCCTATATGTGAGGATTAGAAATAAGAAATAATTATTTAATTATGTCTTCTATTATTTAAATCATTCATATAGTTTGAGCATATTTCATAGTTTGAACAGAGTGTTAAGATAAAAGTACCTACCGAATGATTATAAGATCCCATTCATATTCTTGTTGTTAAAAATGGTCATTGTTTGAAAGATTCATTATATAAACCCTTGACTATACACTATATTTCTTACATAATGACTTGTCAAACTCTTTAATGTAAAGAGTTGAGTTCAGGATATTAAATTATATGAATTTTAAATCTATAAATAATGGTTAAAATAGAATAATATCCTCTGAATTAATGGGTAAACATAATAAAAACGTACATTTATGTCCTAACACATCTATTATGTAACATACAATGGTTCAAATATGCTTCAAGAAAATTAATTATATCTTTTATATACTTATATGTTAAAAATATGGATACAAAAGGTTAATGAATTGTTTCTATGAGGTCATAATAATTAGTTATTCAATGTATGATACATCATTTAGACAACCAAATTCCTTACCAATGATGGTAAATGTAATTATTGTTAGTTTAATTAATAAATTGATTGAAGATATGAATCTAAAAATTAGAAAATTTCTGATGTTCCTCATCCTCTGTCAAATTGTTAAGTGTGTCTCTATTAGAAACAGAATCTCTTTATGCCTCTATAATAGGTTATATATGTAGTGAAACTATCACATATAAGAAAAAATAACTGTACACTGTGATATTATATTTAAATCCTATACTACTTAGTACATCATTGTCTAAATGAAAAAATCTGAGTTTTTTCATAGATATTAATTTTTCACTTTATTTCTCAAAAATTTCACTACAATTATTTTTTTAATGCATAAATTAAAATATCTAATATATAAAAAGTATATCATATCAAAAATTAAATATAATATAGGAAATATACCCATATACACTAACAACAATTAAACTTACATTTCACGAATTCATATTATAAATAAATTTATTTAATAGATAAAATAACATGTCCTCGTAAAAGGTTATTACTATATAAAATAAACTAAAATACCATATATATAGATTCAATATAGTCTATATCATAGTTTATAATCATGAGGTTATAAATTTCTAAATGCATAAGATATTATCTCTCATACATTACAAAATATGAACCAGAAGAAATGAGTGAAATCATCAATGTAAAAAATAATTCATTCCTCCTAAAATAAATGATTTATAATGGCGACCAATGTATCATTATGTATTCAAATATTATCTAACACTATAGTATCCAAATAAAATCATGAACCTCATTCTTTATATTGATAAGGGAAATACAATCTTATAAATTTCATAATAAAACCTCTTATAATACTAATCCAATCCAAGAGGACACTATATCTGAAGTAAAATCTAAAGAAAATCCTTGTAAAATAGCCCTTTGATCATGGATATATCCATAACTACTCATTCTTGAGAAATAAAATTTCCCTAAAAGTGAACATTACATTCAAAAAACAATAAATTAATTATCTTTTAAGTTAATTAATATTGTAAAAGTATACCAAATTCCATTAATAGATTCTCACCATGATCATGAATACATAATTCCTCAACCCAAGGTATATTATTAGTGTATTTGTAACTTTTAATATAATTATATTTATTCCAAAATACCCATAATAGAACTCTAGTGTTTTCTTTGAAATACCTTCATCTACTATCTTAATATATTAATATCCTAACTACAAGGAAATAATCATTAAATAACATGATTCATTCATCAAATCTAGGAAATAAATAATACCTAGTTAAGGATATTAATTACAAACTACCAAATACTTCAATCAATAGTAGTATATACATAATACAAAATTATTATCTTCCTTAAAATTAAATAATAAAAAGGCTAACTACCAATATATTGAAGTAAACAATCACCATATATAAAAAACTGTAAACATAAATCCTTGTATCTAAAAGCTATATTGGTGAAATGAGAAAACAATTCCTTGAAATATGACATTTCCCATTTACTAATCTATTACAAACATTGTATCCATACATGATGGTAAATAATAAATATAGTCGATGAATATGTGGAAAAAATCTATTACTCCACCTTGGAAATTCCTTCTCATCTAATTATTTTTAACCTATAATTAAAATAAATAGTTTAGATGTAATTATTTCAGGTTTATTGACTTATATCGAATTTTATCGATATTGTTTTCCAATTAATAACACCCAGTATCATTTTATAATAGAACAAATCTCATATCTTTATAGAAACTAATAAAATAACATACTGAATTCATCTCATACAATCCATGCATTACATCATAGTGTTGAATATGTAAAAAGGTCAAACACCACATCATGCCTCCACACACAATCGTGAACCATATCCTATAAATCGCGACATGTAACAACAAATAGTAGTCCAATATAGTTTAAAACAAATATTTCATGGATGAGTATATATTAAAATCTATAACCCAAATATACAAATTGGAATTAAAAACTATTTTTATTTATATGAATCAAATAAAAAATACACAGACCATAAAAATAATTATACCACACCTCAAACTATATGTTTTCTTTTTCACTCATTATATTTCACTATAATAGGATTTCTACAAGAAAATGATTTATAATTTTATAATTTATACTTATTTTCTACTCAAATTTGATCATTTACAAGTCCCAATATATTTGGTAAAAATATAGGTTTTTTCTAACACATAACCTTTAAAATGGTAGTCCAGAAATATATTGATTTAATAATGGTAGGAATTTTTGGGTAGATATTAATGTGGATGAACCTATCCATCCATGACTACATAGTTATCCATCCAATTAAATCTAATGTTTTCTATGGAACACAAAAACTACTAATTTCCACTATCATGGATAAAATAACCTATAACATCACACCATTATATTGAGGAACAACTACCCAAAATCATGAATAATGGGGTATAAATCGAAGCCCCAACATACCTAGGAAATATGTGATCCTCTTTAAATCATCCCATTTATCTAAATTATGTCATTATAATTCAATATGAACTCTAAGAGTCAAAAATATATTCTTAGTAACCTTTACGATTCATAAAACCTCAACATGTATCTATATTATAAAATTGATAATACTTAACAAAATCTCCTGTCACATTCCCATATAAATAATGAGTTATTTTACTTCAATATTATTAGAAAATACAGTGAATATAAAAAATTCTTATAAACTTTAAAAATATTTTCAAAAACAGGAATTACATTATATGATATAAAATATCCTACCAAAAGCTATGAATAAAGATGAAAAATAAATAAATCCTTTCAATATATATATATATATATATATTTTAAATAATTAATGATGGAAATATCACAATCAATAATAAAAAAAACATCCAATTCATTCATGTTTCCCTATTTGTTAACCTCAATTCAAATAGAGTGAAGAACATCTCAAGTTCATAAATAAAATGGAAAATTATTTCCAAATCAACTTACTACACTTCCATATCTTTTTCAAAAATGGATTCCATAAAATTTGGATAATTATACTTTTGAAATTATCATATGGTAAAATACACATTTCAAATATTATTTGTTTTTCCTTATCAGGATCAAACATCACAATAAAAGAATAATATGGATATCATTAATTAATATTAATAAATATCAATCATAAAGAACATTTAAATTCACAACACACAAGATCATATTATAATTTCAATATACGATTCATGAAATAAAAGCTGTATAATCGCATTAAACATTGATCATAATTCCTCTAGAAATAATTCATATGCATTTTATGATCATAAACTGAATCAATGGAAATAATTTCAAATGTTTTAGAAATCCTTGGTCAAAATAACTTTTTAAATTCATGAAATAATAATACTTACCAACACACCCAATCCAAACCAATGAATATAATAAAATCCTTTTAATAATACTTATTTCAATACCATTATGACCCATATTATCTTATCTATGGATCATACTATGTTGGTATTTTTTTAGAGTGTCACATAAATATTTTCCCAAATTAGCTATTAGGTGGTGAGTAACACCATTACTATGGTATTATAATATAATATACATTACCCATAATTCTGTAATCTTATATCCAATTGCATAATTACCAATAATACAACATTAATATCTTAAATGATCATATATATATATAAATATTTCACATATGTAATATATAATAATAAATCCACATACATTGATAGAAACATAAAAAATTACCCCTACTCATAGTTAAATCTTCTCATTATCATACAATACTTGATTGAAACATCCTTAAAAATTCATATATAGGGTTAAAAAATAATTTATAACAAAAATGTCTGTATAAAAATACCGAAATTATATTCCTCTAATAATATTTTCTATATTTGATTAATAGTCATTTTAAATATAACTTATTAATATATATAAATGTAATCAAATATTTATAGAAAAAAAATCAAAAGATACATTAAACTGAATAAAATATCTTCCACATGTAATCTATTATATTCACATCACTATATTTTCATTACTATATCAAAAAAATAGAACACACCATAACTCACTATATATGCATCTTGGAATGGTAATTTTGGAACAAAAATAACCAAATACCATTTTTAGCTATAATAAAAATTTAATATGGATATTATACCACAAAAATAGTAATAATTGTATACTAGTATAACTATTACAACAAAAAATATTCCATTTTTGGAAATAAAAATTTCATTCATATTACATCGCCCTCATGGAAAACCATATCCCTAAATACCACATCATTACCGTGGAATAATAATTATTTTTATACCAATAATTATAATGAAAAACAACATTAATCTAATTCATATAATGAAAATCAGTATAATTTCAATCAATAAATAAATCAAAAGTCATAAAAAATAAAATTATTCTATAATTCATATATAAAAAATGAAAATACATTAGTAAATAATACTCGTATATTAGAAATCAACTTATTAAATTATATACTCTTACATCCTAATGTCCTTGAGAAATCTAATATAATTTCCATATAATAAATCCAAAACATCAAACTGATTTCCAAATAGAATATATAATCAGATCATCTTATTCTACTTGTCTTCCATCACACGAGTATTCAATAACTAACATAGTTTAAAACATAAAAAATTAAATACTAATTACCACAAAACATAATTTAATTTATTTTAAAAATAAGAATTTTTTTTACATTTTCATTAAAATCATTACCACATTTAAGTTATGTCCTGGAATAATAATTAAAATTTTCAGACATTCCATTATTCTAAACTGATTTAATTTTAACATTATACACATGTTTTTATAATTTTTAATTTATATTATTATTTCCATGTAAATATAAAAAATTTTCCACCACCATGTCCAAAATACTATATGAATTATGTAAACATGTAATTTATATAAATTATAATCCATTATAACATTAAGGGGATGAACATTCTCCAATTTTATACATAAAAATCCTAAAAAATATAATAAACATCAACATGATTTTCCAATACAGAACTTCAATTCCACAAATAAAATATGGAAAATAATTTGTTAACTATGACCCAATAATAAATGGATCTAAAAATCCACTAACAACCAATTAATGTTTTAATATATTAAATTAAATAATAAATATTAAAAATTATATTCATGAGGATCATAAATATCAAAATATTCATTACAAAAAATTTCAAAGTGCTAAAACTAAGTCGCCTGATTCATAATACGTGTTTCATGCACTATGAAAATTTAAAAAAAAAATTAAATCTGACTAAAAAATATATTATATTTTACAAAATTAAATTTACAACCATGTTTTATATGGAACAACATGTTCAAATTAAATAAAATATATCTATTTTTTCATTTAATTTATTAATAAATTCCTTAGAAAATACTTCAAAGATTATTTTATATGAGTTAGTGTTATGTAATAAAGAATTATGAAGTTAGAGGTAATCATGGCATTATGTTCATATTTTTTTAGGAAAGGCTGAAGTAGAGGAAACATTAACTATTATGTTGGAGACTTTATATATTATACATGAATTACATAATAAAATTTATTCTGATGTATCATGGTGTTTGGAATAATACATGATAAAATTATATGACATTTCATAATAGGGTTGTTAGTGTGATATAATGACTATCATACTAAAAGTAATGTCCAATGTGTCATGCCACAATGTTGTTATGCCCTTAAATATTTGGGTGTTTCTACTATTAAAGAGATTCAAATACATAGTTATAATGAATAATATCTCATCGCAATGTTGAAATGAGATTTTTTTTATTTTATTATATCTTTTTATTAATTTGGAAAAATAATTATTTGAGATTAATTATGATATTTTTGGATATGAATATCAGGCTATAATGGTGGAGCCACACAAAAACACTTGTGTTTTAAATAAATAATAGGAGTGTGACCCAAAAGTTTTATGAATAATTATGAATGAATCAATGAGAAAACATGAAATTCATTTCAAGGACAATTCCAAGGATTTTTATAATTTGATTTAGGGGAATAACTTGGGTTTACAATGTAAGAACCCGGTTCTTCACTCCTGTGTGGATCCTTTATTTTATTAGTGTAATATTAACTTTAAACCTAATATGGATAACCATGGGGTTATAAAATATCTAAAGGTTGTATGGGGAACTTTTTGAGCATGAAACTAGTATTTTTGAGGAAAATAAGCTTGGAGCACTTTTTAGAGTAAACCGTCTAGGAATTCCTCACTGTTTGGAAAACTGTGTAGATTTGTTTTCCGGACAGAGCACCCTCGCATGGTTTGTGCATGTCTGTGTAACATATCAATGTGATCAACCATTTTTTCTAGGTACCCATGCATGTTTTTCTCAAAGTTTTTGAAATCGTATGGACAGACCATGCTGATGATTTTTAAGGGTAAATTTCACTTTTTTCCTTTAATGATCTAATTAGGCCACCTCCATCTTCCCTAATCAATTTTTATGTGAGATTAACATATATATCTCTCAATTTGAGTATTTTTAAAGATATAACCTTGGAAAGATTATATCTCCTTCATCTGAAAACTGATCGAGGTTCCGTTTGTCATGTTGGATGTGCAACAATAAGTAATCAAGATATCAGGGGATGAGTTTTTTTTTCTATTTTTCATAGATATGCATTGATTTGAGCCTAATCAAGGGCCTATACTGGAGGATTATAGTTATACAATGCTAAGACAGGTGGTATATAACTCATCCATCAGTTTTGTTGATTTTGGATATATCGTGTAGGGCCCACCCATTTTATCAGGTGACATTTATTAAATTTATATGCCATGCATAAAATCATTAAAACCATATAGATATGATATTTTCATATATGTGACTAATTGATTGTTGTTACGACCAAAAATCCATCCCCTTAATGTTGAATGTTATTCTATAATTGTGTTGTTAATGTTTTTACAAGTTTGAGCCACCATTTGGGTGCTCCAGGGATTTACCACACTAAGGGTAATATTTTCTATATTAAATTGAATTTTTGTAATGTAAATTTAATAATGAAATGATCCATGTATGTGTAATAATTGAACTTCCTATGGTTTGTGCTTCAATTGATAATTAAATGTGAAATGGAAATTGGAAATTATATTGAGTATATGACGTGACTGTATTGAACTTGAATAAATAGTTGGTTGCATATCTATAGAACCTGTTACCGCATTGGTAGCAGATTGAACCCTGAATATGAAATATTCCTTAAATCCATTAAATGATTTCATGCTACTTGGACTTATCACACTAATCATAGATTGTTACCGAATTGAAAAAATTAATTCTACACGGGAACTCTCAGGAGATCATGGAAGTAACCCTAACGAAGACACTGATCTCGCTCCCCAGGCTGCTCGATCCTTCGCAGATGTTGTCACAGGTCGAGCCCCTTTAGCTGATTCGAAGACCTCTGAACATATCAACCCCAAATTTTATCACCATCGAGGTCTTTCGGTGATTTCCTTCTCAAAATATGAGGTACGAAGTTTATCCTCAGATCTTCGGTTTGCTCTGGTTGGTAAGTTATTCAAGCGACGACCCTCACTCGTTTTTCTTAGAAAGACTCTAGAAAGCATTGGATTTGTTAAGTTTCACATTAGTTTATTGAACTCTCTACATGTACTGTTTAGTTTTTCTTTGGAGGATGAATACTATAGATTCTGGACTCGTGGATTTTGGTCCTTTGGGGGTTGCGAATAAAGGTTCTTAAACGGTCTCCTGACTTTTTCCTAGATGTTGAGCCCCCCATTGTTCCCCTCTGGTTATGTTTCCTAAACCTTCCCCTACATTTTTTCAAATAGAGAGCCTTATTTTCCATCGTTGGGCTCTTCAGAAAACCTATTAAGACTGACACTTCCACTTTAAACCTCACTTGTCCCTCTATCGCTAGTATTTTCACTGAGATCGATATTTCTAAACCTCTGCCTTCCTGTTTATGGATTCAAAATGGGGATTATGGTTTCATTCACGATGTGATATTTGAAAATGTCCCATCTTTCTGCAAAAAATGCTCACGGATTTGTCACTATATGAATGAATGTGAGACTCAAAGAAATGACCCTCAGCCTCCCCCTTCTAATAAATCTGTTTGGGTTAAAAAAAAACTCCCAATTTTCCCCCTATTCCCCAAACAATTTCTGACTGCCCTCATAACATGAATCCCCCTGGCCTCTCGCCGATTCAGCCCCCTCCAATTTTTCTACCGAGACCTCACACAACCTTGATACTTCTAAAGAAGAAAAGCAGGAATTCTTAAATGATGACATACCTAGTCCTGAAACAAACAATACTATACAAAGAGATAATAAAGAGGTGCAATCGGATCATGAAGATCCCTTGCAAGTGGAGATAGAAAAACACTGACAATTGGAAGAAGAATTCCTAAAATCAAGGTCTAGGAAAGGCATGAAAGCATTGGTTGACTCAGATGTCTTCATCACTCCAAGTGCTAGACACACCTGGAAACCTAAGGAAAACTGAAATGTTGAAAGAACAATTATTACATGCTCCCTAGCTACCAACATGAAGGATCAAATCTGAATCCCCCCACAACCAACTCCCACTGAAAAAGAGTCTGTCACATCAGATGCCATTTCCTCCAACTCTTCTGATTCGGATGGGTCATCCAGTGAGGATGATGAAAATGTCCCAGCATATAGGGATACCTATTTAATTTCATAAAATCTTGATTTATTAGATGACCTGGATGCATGGATGGAAGAAAATGACAACATTGTATATAGACAATATAAAAATGGAGAGATATCAGCAGATGTCTATATAGATATCATAAAGAGTATGTTCATCAAAGTGGTTGAAGAATTTAAAAAGGATCCAAGATTCAATTTTAAGGAGATCCCCTGGAAATGAAGTTGTTGTGAATCTATTTTCATAGGAAATGGCTTTCATCCATGGTTTTATTTTTTCTTCTGGACCAGTTTTGCGGTTTTTTGGATTGTGCTCTTTTTTTGGAGTGATCTCTCGGTTCAGAATATTCTAGTTTTTGGTGTTGACATTCCCTCTTTCGCCTGGATCAAATTCTTCAGTCAAGCCTCCATCCGGTTCACTGCCTTCTTGTCTCTTGGACAACACAGTGCAACTACTTATGATGCTTTTAGTCTGGACAATGACAATGCTTTTCTTTGGTAGTGGAGGATCACAAAAAATCTTACCGGTCTTGATGCACATTTCCCTGCTGTATGTTGTCTTGCTCTCTCTTTTTGGATCCATGATCAACTGGAGAAAGTGGAGACTGAATGCCTCCATCTGACGATACCTGCTGGTCTCCTGGACAACACCCTGCATCTTCCTATAGTGTTCATAGACTGGTTGATGACATATTTTCAGAATAAGACTTGCACATTGGGATCTTCACTTTTGTTCTTCTACCAGTTCAGATCTACTGACTTCTGCGACCTTCTTGATCAATGAAGCAGATTTTTGATGCAGCTGGCCTACATCAGCTTGGACAAAATCATGGAGGAGATGTTGATCACAAAAATATCTGCTGGTATTGATGAGTATTTGCAGGCTGAAATTGTTTTTTGGGTATGTTCTATTTTTATGTCATTCATTTCAGTTAATCTTTTGTTGGTTCAAATACATTGCACCTCATGTATTCATTGTTTTTTGTTTTAATAAATTCCTTGGAAGTGTGAGTTTGGTTCCCAATTCACACTTCACTTTTCAAAAAACAAAAATCAAAGGATAGGCTTGAAACAAATGACATGTTAAAAGGGTTTCACACTACATGAACATATCACACTGATGAAAGGAAATTATTGAACCTAATGAAATATTACATGGATTCATAATCAAATAGGAATGTCATGACTTGATCTAAATTTTTATTGCAATTAAATAATTCCATAAGCACTCCTGGACCCAATTCTGATTGATGGATATAGATTGTATAGGTTGAGACCCTTTTAGATCACAATCCTTGTTTGTTCTTGGATTCCTGGTATGATTCCATAAGAAAAATAATGTATTACTATAGGATTCCATGAATACAATCCTTTAAATCTTTAAATATCTTTTCCAGATGCCTTGGATACACTCTCTGGATTCAGAAATGACAAGTAGGTGCCATGGTTAAAGCCCATCCGCCCTAGTAATTTCTTAGCCCCATCTTACCTTGGATGATCAACTTGTATTAAATATACACTTTATAATGGAATGAGTTAAAATATAATCCTTGTATTATAATCTTACCCTATGCCAGGCTATGATTATTACTATTTTGGTGACCCATTGAGGTCTTTGTCACCTCCTTTATTACCATGGGACTTCATTATTAGATATCATAAATCACAGTTTCCTTATTACTTCTTGGAACCTTTACTATTTATACAATCAAAAGGTTATTTTAGTGTTAAATATTACACATGATACATATCAAGATAAAATTGGAAATTAATTAATTAAATTAATTGTTTAAATGTTCAAACCGTAGTAGAGGTCTGAAACAGGTACTTGGTATTCTGTTACATGGTACTTCCTTACATTATATATGCACGTTTTCACACTTTTTCATTTACATTACATGGGAATAATACTATAAAAATCGTTGGTGGTGGCCCAATATTATTTATCTGACTACCTTTCCAGGTGTTGTTTGGCACCTCATGTAGATTACTTGGTTGCATTTGTTGAAAACAGAATCATACGGCTTCAAACATTTGATTGTTTTCTATTTAGTAAGGATTGTGACTGTAGACGAACAAGGTGAAAATTAGGATGCTTGGGATAGTCTTTTGATTCCTTTATACTTCATTGGAACTTGTTATACTTTCTTTTTTTGTATCCATGTTTTTCAGCTTTCTAGTAAAAAGAAATATCATCACCAGTTGTTGTATACTAGGATTTTATTTCATTTACTTTAGTTATTGTTACTTTGGTCTTTATTTTCCAATGTGTCTTCCGTTTACATATATTTACTCTGATATTTACCATTGTTTACTCTCATACACTATCCCACACATTAGTAATGAGAGAATATTCTCCCCACAGATACACCCTAGGTCCTTGCAACTAATCAAGATCCTTTGGTGTTTGGGGAGATGTGGTTGAGGCCATATAGACTACCGGGATCGGGGAACCCGTTGAGTGGAATTCGGCTCTAGGACGTCACATACACGTTATCTAATATCATGAGAATAGTCTATTTTACATTGATTAACTTGTTAATTATTAAATATAAATATCCAATATGTGGATTTTAAAAAATTATTACTCCTACAATATATTATTATTGTTAATAAATTAAGAATATATATAATGGGACTATAAATCATACACACCAAGGATTATATAATCAATAATTGGAGTGATAAGACCTTATAAAAATATCTCATGTCTTGTGTTACCTTTATCATTCAAAAAAATCATCACGTTATTTATTTCATGTTTCTACATACAATATAGTAATGAGAAAATTGTTTAATTTTCTTTTATTGTAATAATGGATTAAACTTGCCTCTATTGTGGTAGAATCTTTCAAGGTCCTAAAAATTTCTTTGAGATTGTGATTATATGTGTAATATAATAGTCTTATTTGTATTTTTATCCTTAATATTTTTTTTGAATATAACTATTTAAGTTATAAGGCCCCTAAAAATAGGGGGGTTCACATATTTGATGGATATGTATTCTGTCTATGGGATTAAAGGTTGGTTTTATATTTTCAATCTCTTTTTATGAAAATTATTGATATCATATTGAATGGTGTTCAAATTCATAACAATATCATAGCATTTACTTTTATTGATAAAAATAATATTTATTACACTGAGAGAGAGTGAAATACGTTATATTCAACCATTATAGAGAAAGGTATGATATTTTTCATCGAAATAAATAAAAGAATGGAATTTGGTTGAAATTCCATTATATCCATCAGTTTTATATGAAATTTATGGGTCCTTGGTTAAAAATATTTAGTTTAAAATTTGAGTAAATGTATATGGGAGAATAAAAATAATGTATGAATTGTTTTTTATTAAAAAAAGTTATATTAATTATTCAAATTTTTGAGTAATTTTTATATATGTTAGAGTGGTGAATAAATTTTTTTTATATCTATAGAAAATATTAAAAACATTATATATAAAAACTATTTATGAATAATTTAATGTATATATCATTCATAAGGTTAAAAAGTTAATTATAGTTTACAAGATGAAGAGTGTATTATCCTTTAGGAAGAAAGAAAACCAAGAAAATGAGATAGTATTCAATGACACAAAAGGTTTGAGGAATATTGATATAAAATGGTATCTTTCTATTGAATATGAATATGTGGATTTAACCATTGATTATTTTTTGAAATGATATCATATTTCTATAAATTCATGAAATGAGTTAAAGTTTCATACAATGGTAAACATCCTTTAAGTTTCTTCAATTTTGAATATATGTAACACATATTACATATTTTCTTAACATGTAATGGATTGTGTTTCCTTAAATTAAAAGGAAACCCAAAAAAATTGAATAAAATGAACATTAATTTTATTGATGAAATGATATATTTTAATAAATACAGGAAATGAAAAAAATATAACACTTAAATTTATGACCTCATGGCCATATAAAATTAGTCTGAGTACCATTATATTGAAGAAGTGAAAGTAAGTAGTGAAGAAGAATTTTGTGAAGAGGATACACCAATATAATTATATTTAATTATATATATTTCTGAGATATAATGGAATTTGTAATCCTGATAAATATAATGAGGTATTGAGTTTGAAATTGATTTATTAAAGAAATATCATGATGAATCAAATTTTAATGATATTTCGATGAAAAAAATATAGTTTTTCTGAATGATGGGGAGTCTGAAATAAATTCTTTAATTAAGATATATGATTCTTCATATGACCATAAAAATTTTATTTTAGTAAATTTTGAGGTAATTTCCCATGATTCAATGTTTTTTTGGTTCTAAATTACTTGAACTGATTTCAACAACAGTTTTATGATTTTATTAAATTTTATTGAATTAAAAAAATTAGTGCAAATGAATATTTATTCTAGAGATAAACATGAATATTATAATATTATAACATGATACACTATTTTAAAAACAAAATATGGTAACTTAAATTGTTTTATTATTGAAAAAATTAATGATTGAGCAATTGGTTTACATATAAAGGTGAAATTATCCATTATTATAATGAAAAGTTGTGGTTTTATAATATATAAAAGAAATAATGTGTTGAATTTTAAAGATAATACTTAGTGTAGTTTTAATGTGACAAAGAAATATTCAAGTAATTGTAATGTTAATCAAAATAATGGGTTAAAACTCAAAATTAATGTTAATAATAAAATATTCATAAAAAAATCTAATCAATTTTATTTCACCATGAATGAAGAATTTTTACTATTGTGCTTACACTAAAAAAATAGGACAATTTTTTTGTATAAATAGTTTGATTGTGGATAATGGGGGTATGTATTGAATGAATTTTCTTAATGACATAACTCATATTCCCTATTTCTAATTTATGTCATGTAAGAAAAAAATACATACATAAGAATATTCTATGATGTACTGAATGTTAGGGAAGACATTTTATCAAAATATTTTATCTCAATAATGGATTCTTATAAAATATTAAGGTGTTCGAAGAATATATTGAAAATAATTGAATGATGAATGAATATAGTGTTCAATATACACTAAAATATAAGATTAGAACTATGTGAAATAAAAATTATTGGTAGATATAGGTAGAAAAATTTCATTATATTATGGAACTTTACTTTACATTTATAGATATGAAAATACTACATTTTCTATATACATGAATAGTGGTTACTCTAACAAAATAAATTAAACCTGAAATATTACATATTTTGTTAAAAGTTAAATTTTTAAATCCAAAAGGTATTTAAAAACCTAATTAATTTCATGATTAAATTAATATATTTAGTAATGTATGATGAAAAATATGTTGAAGTTATTTTTTAGATATACCCATAGTGAAAGGAGTTACCGATTTTACAACTTGAATCTAAGTAAGATCATTTTAAATATTTATGTTAAGGTTTAATAGAACTGAAATTATTTATATACATAATTATCTATTGATAATGCATCAAAAAATATATTGAATAGAATGATATAAAATATGTGAGTGACTAGGTTTCTTGAGATTATTTTAGAAGTTTACATAATGAATCTAAAATTTATGATAATGATGAATGTCCAAAATATACATATATAATTCCAAAATGCATAGATAATATATTGATAATGATAAAATTATTGGAAACAAAATTAATGAATTTTACGAATGGGGATGTTTGAGAAATTATATTCATACCATCATTCACTAAGATGTTAATCCATAGAGTGTTAGATAATATTATACCAAGAAAATTAGATTAATGATAAGGACTACGTCATTAATCAAATTATGATGAATGGAACATAGATTTAATTTCATATTAAATTATATGAATGTGATTATAAAAAATTAGGTATCTAGAGATAATCTCAATGTTAAATGAGATTTACCATGATTCGATTCTCTTCATAATAAAAAACACAATCAAATTAAGGATATTGATAATGATTAGAAATTTTATCTAATCACAAGTCTTAAATCTATATGGAATTTTCTTATGATATGTTCTCTATAAAATTGAGTAGAGTTAAAAATGGATTTCATATTAGTGATCTTGAATGATGAACAGGATTTAGGTTTTTAATACAAATTACATAATTGTTTTTACCTTATGAAGATTATTAATGAATTTATAAGAAGATTCGTGTTGTATATAGGATTAATCCAACAAATTGAGTTTTTATTGATAAAATATACATAATTGATGAGAATTAATTGCAATAAATGAATGTTGGATAAAAATATATTTGTTTTGGTAATGAAAAAAATTACTCATCTAGATTGTGTATATTAAAGAATTTCTTTTTGAAAAAAGTTACTTTTCAGAATTTTCATTCCAAATGAGGAAACATATTGATATAAAAATGATTGATATATGATATTATATTTTTTATTACATATTAGAAACATTTATTTTTTATCTTCCCCTCACAAGATAAGAATACGTAATAGGTTTTAAATAAGTTCAATATTGATGAATTGTGAAACGTATAAACTTTTATCAAACTTGTAGAAAATTAACATAATGATAAATAAATAAGATGTATGGAACAAAAATATTTTATAGGATTATAGAGGTCTTAATACGCATGATAGTCTCCACATTTTAAATCAATTATAATTTAACTATATGTGCATGATTTAAATGAAATCCTATGTTATATCATTTAGAAACATTGAAATATATATTATACATCATAAAAGATCTATTTTATTTAGGTATAATGTTTAACAAAAACACATTATTTTATATTCATAGATATTCTAATATGGATTATATTTGTCAAAATTATGGTCAATAATTAACTTATTTAGTATTATCTTATATTCATAGAATGCATGTACATGGATTTATAAGTTGAATTTCTTATCACATTGAAAATAATATAACATGAATATGTTGTTGGATCATAGTCCATAAAAATGTGGGTGAATTAGACATAGATAGAAGACATGAGGATCAATGTTTTATACCCATTAATTAGTGGGTCTTATA
Source organism: Viscum album (assembly GCA_963277665.1). NCBI lineage: Eukaryota > Viridiplantae > Streptophyta > Magnoliopsida > Santalales > Viscaceae > Viscum > Viscum album. The sequence continues at coordinate 1,685,717,450 of OY728146.1, forward strand.
TTCAATGTGAGAAATTTATTTGATTGAATCTAATACAACATTAAAGGATGAAGTATATTGATGTTGTATACCACTTCACCTTGGAGAATTTTAAATATAGTGATATATCATTATAATATGTTTTCTTCTCCATAATGAATGAATTTTAATTTTTTGGGAGTGTATTGGATCATAAAATCCATATATTTTTTCTAGTTAATCTTCGATATTTCATTCTATTGGTTTTATATAAAATGGGGGAGAATAAAAAATAATATATTCTTACAGTTGGGTAGAAAATATTTTTTCATGAGATGATATAATGGGAGATAAAAATAATATTTTCATCATATTTGGAGACATGAGAATTTTATACCCAATGATATAAAAAATAAATCACTTTTTTTTATATATTTACAATGAATAAAAAGGGTGATATTCATTAGCCATTAATATTAATTATTATTGTCGTGTTCTACTGAATTAATAGCCCTCAGGAATTGAATTGAAAAATATTGTGGTGTGAGATATTTTCAATTAGGACATGATTAATGTAGTGTTGACAGTTACATTTGGATTTAGAGAACTATCAAATATGATTATTCTATCCGATGATTTGGAAATATTAAATGAATCTTGCATATTGTATAATATAAAATATTTCATGGTGAAACTCATTCAAGAGGCTTAAATATGTTTTTATTCATTTTTTAAAACTATAATAAATGATGAGATAAGATTTGATTGGATATGATTTGGTGTAATCCAACAAATAATTACCGAGTTAGTGAAAATTGAGGCATAGAGGTGTTTATATTACTCTATGACGTGTTGAATTATTTTAGTATATTACACATATAGTAGAGAAATTTCATAATTTTCATGTGTTGTTCTATGAGGTTTCTTCCAAGTGGTTACATGGTCCAGATTGTTCCATAATAGAGGGCCATTATTTTCTAGAGAATGGATATATATGCGATCCACCAATTATCATTCTATATATGGTTTCCTACACTGTAATAGGATTTTTATTTCCAAAACAATTCTAGTCCCTGTAATGTTTTTTCATAGATATTTATAAAGTGATAATAAAAAAATTAGAATATATTTTTTTCAACCACAGTTATGTTAAAATTTGGTAAATGTTTATGGATATTTTTTTAAAATTTTAAAGATATATTTTTGAGAAATAGGACTATATTTTTGAATATGGACATCACACTATAATAAGGGTAATTTTTCAGGACTTCTATGTGGTATAAATGTTATATTTTCCATTAATGATAATTTTATGAATATATATATGTTAAAAAAATTAAATAAAAAATTATAAATTATATAGTGGGTTCTATGGAGGTTTTGAATACGATTGAGAATAATAATGGTGTTTTATTCATGATCCAAATATTAGAGGCACAAGATGAAGCCTCGTAAGATTGATTATGTATTCATCAATCATTTAAATATTTTATGTTCATAGAATTTAGGTGTATAATAATTTATCATCAAATATTCATATTGAATTGAATATAATAGCATGATAAGAGGCACCATGAATTTTCTACTTATTAAGTAGAGTGAGTGAACAATTTATGAAAACCATGTTATATACTTTTCCATTACCACTCATCTTACATAATAACTTCATTCTATTCATTATCCTTAGTACTAACAAGTGATGAGAAAATTTATTGATATTTTTGTATTAGTAATCATAGATTCACCACCCCACTATGTGGTACAAGACGTTCTCCTTTGTGTATAAATATCACATCATAAATAGCCAAATCATGTTTAAAAAAAAATATTTAATGGTTTTTATTTCAAGAATTATATTATTAAATTAAAAAAATCTTCAAATTATTACCTTGAATCATAAATTTTCCAAATAACTATTAATATATTATAAGGAAACCACGAAATATTTTTGAGTATTTAATAGCAATTAGGTATATTTTCCACCACATATTCTAAATCTTAAAAACTTTTATTGATAAATAATATTATATAACTAATTATTATTACACCATTTTGACATAATAATTACATATCATATTACCGTTATTTAGAAAAAAGTCAATTCATTTATAATTTTTATTTCATGTAATTTTTTAACAATGATCTGAAAAATATTTAATGAGTGTTTAGTGGTTTTTTTAGTCGAACGTTGAACTTTTTAAATTTTATAAGAATAACTCTTAAATTTTAATTTTATAATAAAAAATGATCTCAGGTATTTTGTAATGATTATGTTAATATGTAAATTTTGTATTTATCTTTGAGTTATTATTAAGAATTAATTAGAATAGTTATAAATTTTTAAATTATTAATTCAATGATTAATCAACATAAACTGAATCACTTATTAGATTTTGGAGAAAAATGAAAATATCATGAATCTCATGACTAATATTTAGAAATCATCAATTTAGTATTTATACATGGTCCATTATTCATTTAAAAAAATAATTATATTGTTTTGTGATAAAAAATAATATCGTGAATGTTTTTAGCATATATTATTAAATATGAGATTTTAATCTGTTGAGAATAATTTTATTTTTCATTTAGTAAGTGGAGTGAAGATTTATAAATTATAGACATATCAAGTCGGTCACTCAAAGGCATAATTATTTATATCTCATTATTAAATTATCCATCTAAATAAAAAACATGCATTATTTATATTATATAGTTTAATTATTTTTTTGATGATAATAAAATTATCCTATAATGGTTAAAATATTAATTTTTTTGTTGAATAATTCCTGAAAATGAAAATCCAAATTTTCATATTTTTACTCTTGTAATTTTATTAAATCATAGAAATTTATATCATCAAACAATAATATATATTTAAATCTCCACAATATTGTAAATAATGGAGTTATATAAAGTATTGATCGAAAGTGTAGATATTATTGGTTCAATTATCATTTCCTGTTCTAATGATGATTTCAGAACATCAATTTTAAAATTTAATTATTAAATATGACGAATAAATAGAATAAGATCCTTATAAATAAATAAAATCAATGGATTTTGTACATGAATTATGTGGTTCATTTTTTTGTGACTTTTAAATATCATTTACTATGAATAGTCATTTAATATGGAATTGATAAAATTTATGTTGTTATAATGTCATATCGCTTCTCATATAAAAAAAATGATACACTATAGGGATGTCATAGGTTGTGATGAAAGATGACGCTATAATGAAATCATGTGAGCAACTAAAATTGATTATTTGAACTAGAAGTAAAGATGAATTATAAAACATCCATAGTTAATGACCAATGAATCTATCACTTTCACCACTATCAGTCTAGTACTCCCTTCAGCCCACTAAATCCCCATGATATTTATGATATCAAAACCAGGTTATAGTACTTTTTTCTAGTAGGTGATAAAAAGTTCAATCCAGGCCAACTATTCTATATGAAATGGAAAAAATGGTAATGTTGATCATGGTAAAAAATGATATCCCCACCAATTATAAACATTTAATATCTTAACATGATAGATAAAGTGTTAAAATCAATAGAAGAGGGAATATAAAATCTAGAAATAGGGTATATAATCATAATCGACACACAAGGACACTAATATTCTTGCTAACAACTAAGACTAATCCTATCTAGATGTTGGATAGATAAAACAATATAAATATTCACCTAATATGACACAAAAAGTCATATATCATTGAATTCCATCATTAAACATTGTCCAATCACCACCACATAAAAAAATCTTCATGGAATCCTAAATTCATGGGAAGATAATTCTGGAAGAACCATGAGAAATAAACAAAATGTAAAGAGACATTGTTTTTAATGTTAATGTGAATCTATATGGAACCCATTAATAAGCCAGAGAGAGAAGATAAATCTACAAAGTCAATTTTCTAACCATATTATGTTACGGGACTTACAATATTACCACATTCATTAATATCATGGATAGATAATGGCATCAATACCATTGTTTTTGATATCTTAATGAATGGTTAATATAGATTTAGAATGTTGGAGTAATATCCTAAGGGTCTAAAAATATTGAAAAAATACAATAAAATATACATTCCATGTTCAAAGGGTTTAACAATTTTATCTTTTGGATAAATTTAAATAAATTATGAATTTTTATTGTTTTAATCAAGGAACAATTTTATTCTTTTCTTGATACTAATATCTAACTATTTTAATGTTTATTGAAAAATAGAAGGGGTTTCCATAGCAAGAATCTAAGTGAATCTCATGTCTTAAATTTTTGGTTTTTTTATTTACTAGAAAATAACAAGGAACATGATAAATTTCTATTGAAAGTTTTTGTGAAAAATCCAATTATTTGTTTATATTTAATTTCATTAATTATGTGAAAAATGTAGTTTTATCTCCCTTATCTAAGGGATTAGTATGCAGTGGAAGTATATTTTGGTGGAGAATTGGGATGAAATTGTTAAAAAGTGAAGTGAGTTTTTCATTTTTACTAAGTCGATTTGTTTCCCTATAATTTTGTTAGGAAAAAGCAAAATATTTTGAAATAAGGGTATCTATGTGTATAATAATGGTACAAAATTATTCCAACATGGAAGACTAAAGGAACATTATTGGAATAATAATAGTGTAATAATTTTAATCATTCTTGAAAAATATTGAAGGAAACATTAGTCTAGTCAAGGGAAGTTTTTATTATAATTTATGGTATGTTTTCTGTTTATATATGTTCTGATAGTTATATTTTTTAACTTTTTATGAATATTTAACTTTTGATGTATTCTATTTTGAATATTTCTCAGAATTATTTTATATAAATTAATATGGAAGAAAGGAATTTTGTGCGAGAGAGGTTGTCTAAGAGAAAAACATGATTTACTATTTTAGTTCATTGTAGATGAATTATAATTATGTTCACATGGTATTATATCTTAAATAATTTGGCATTATTTACTATCATATTTTATCCACCATATTAATATTTTATTTTATTTTTTAATTTTTTCTTCGAAAATTTACCCATGATGTATTGAAATAATAATCATTCATGTAACCTATTACCTCATAGGTGAACAACATACTAGGGAAGGAAGGTTATCATTTACAGGGAGAGGGTTGCATTATATATAATTTTTTGTTGAATTTAATTGAAGTTTGATAATAAACTCATTGATCATTTTATTTCTGTTGGTATTATTTTAATATTTTCAATCCCTTAGATGATTACAAATAAAAAATTAAAGCACCTTTTGTAGAATATATATAAATTTATAAATTCAGTAAATTTTCTTCAATATTAGTAAAATATGTTGATGTTAAGGACACATATATAGTGCTATAAAATTATATAGATTATTCATCCATCAATGAACAATAGAAGTATGTGGAGGATAAATGAAACATTTTCTAGGAAGACCATAATAAAAATATCAAGAGTCTATGTCTAGTGAATCTACACACAATAATTTTATATGAAAATAGATGTAGAAGAGTTTTTTGGATTATTATCATGACAAACCATTCCACTTCAAACTAGGAATAAGTTTCTCTTATATTTAGTTGGATATGTAATACATTTCCCTTACATAGAAGGTACATCATTTGTTTTATTAATAGTTATTATCTTTAGCATTTTATCTTTGGTTTGTTTTAATTTTTGATTTTCAAGGATGAATAATAGAAGACACATATAATATGAAGAATCATTCATGTTTTTCTCCATACTATGGAATAAATACTATATCATTTCACTCTTTCCCATTAATCTATTTACATCCCAACATATATTTTTGTGTGTGTATAATATGATGATCATTTTTGAAGAGTAAATAGATGTAAAAAATAGATGAGAAGGAGGGTGGGGTGATACCAACATGTTATATGATTGTCTTGTTTTTTCTATTTTTATTATGGGTATTTTTAAAAATGTTATAATAAATGAAATGTGATATAATATACCCTTAATAGTGATGAAACTTTTCTACTTTTCAGTGTTTTTTAATTTTCCAATTATAATTTTTTATTTTTTTTTTAATTTCTGGTAAATTTTCATATAATGTAGGTATTGGCTATAATTTATATAATATTTTTCATACCATGAATAGATTGAACCCATTTCATTATAAACCTCTTTTAATTATTATTCCTTACAATTATTTTTCTTTAGATTCAGGGGACTTATATGATGTAGTGACCCTACAACCAGAAACCTGAAGATGATGACTATTTCAACACATTGGTATAGATATAATGGATCCAATACTGAAGGACCTATCATTTTTTTAGTTTTAAAGAATATTATATATACATGATACACATTTTACATAGGGAAATTAATTACAAATCATAATATTTTCAACCATTTTGAATCCTAAAACTCATTCCAAATTTTTTTCTTCATATTTGACGGAAATTACCCAAAAAAGAATGAGGTCAAATGCTTGTTTAGAGCCATGAAAAATAGAAGATATCATGAATCAATAAATATTAATCATAATATAAATTTATATAACTATTAACACATTCCATCTAATCAATAACATTACTATCATAATTGGAAAAGGTATAATCAATATGTAAAGTTAAATAACTGAAAAAACATTCTATTTAATCAAAAAAATAAGAATGAAATATTTATCACCCCTTGGATTGAGGTATCAAACCCTTGATTATGTATTTTTATGTGTTTAATGTTTTCAGGTAATTTTTGGAAGAGTTTGAGAAGGTTTTGGAAAAGTTTTGATCCTTTTTAAAGGGCGCATGGTTTGAGCACGGTTTAGGGATACCGTGTAAAATCCCCAAGTAACCATGCTACATAAGATAGTGGGACTTCACATGGTTTTTTCCAACCCTGCAAGGTGGTCTTGCGAAGTTACCTTTGAGGGAGTATCAATCACATGGTTAGTGCACGGTTTTCAAACCATGTGAGCTAATCATGCATGGAAATGAAAATTTGAGTTTTAAATCTGAGCTATTTTGGGATTTTCCCTAAACCCCCAATTATTCCATTCACTCGAGCCTAACTCGAAATGTTTTGGTTCTCAAGGGTTAGAGGATCTCTTCTACTCATATCAGTAGATATTTGAAGGGTTTTTAAGGTGTATTGAGGGTGATTTTTTCGTAATTCTCCACTCTTTGGTTCTCTCTTAGTTTTACTTAGATATAGCTCTCCCTATCTCATGTTTTTCTAGATCTACACACATTGCATATAAATCTAGGACTTTTGTTTCCTAAATTGGAAATATTTTGGATTTTTTATTATTGGGAAGGGGAATTGAAGCGGTTTCATGAAGTTTTCACGTGGATTAGTTTTGTTGTTGTGTGGTGGGTCGAATTCACCAGAACCCTAATGCAGTTATCTTCACCCCGGAGTCCATTTTGATAGAAATTCAATCATTTTTTTAAATAAATATAGTTCTTTGATATAAAATGTGATTATTATGTGTGATGTTTTTTTTAAATTCATGTTGTGATGATTTGTGGAATTATGTGGAAAATGGGATATTGCGGTGATATGTTATTTTTGTCATAATTTATAATAAATATTTTGAAATTGGTTTCTCAGGTTGATTTCTAAAAAGGGGTTTTTAAAATATTTTTCAATAAATATGGATTTTTTTATTGATTTTAATGAGTCAAGGACAATTTCCTAAGGGATTTTTTGGTGGGGAATTGGTTGTCTGCATAATGTTGTGGCCCTGCTGTTTTATATGCTCATGGTTGGTTATGTTTTTGTGCAGGTCATTGAAATTCATGTGAATTGGAAGGGAAGTATCACTATAAAAAGGGGATAGATAGTAGATTTTAGGGCCACAATCCTGGTTAAGTGGTTGGGCATTACCACTAAATTTTCAAAATAGTAAACTGTCTTGGATAAGATATTCCATAGTGATTTTTACACAGGGACATGTGTGTGAAACATTATAGATATGTTTTTATAATGATTGTGGCTAATAAAGATGGTTTTATTGTGATAATGTGTTATTTTAAAATGTGTTATGCCTTTCTTGTTGGATTTCCATTATGTTGTAGTTATTTTGGAAGTAATGACTTGGTAAGGGTGTTTTTGGCTTGTTGGAAATTATTGAAATATTTAATATTTTGTATAAACAATTTTATATAAATGTAGTAATGGATTTATCCTATTGAGATGTGTAGGGAATTCATTTGGGGATATTATAATAACTATTTTTACTCACCCCATTTTATGGAATGTTGGTGCTTTTGTAGATTTCATTTTTCAGGACACAGGTAATGGTAAAACATCTAATTTGGCTAGTGGTTCATCATGGACCAAAGATTATTTTGTAGTTCATGAATAAAGGAGATTGGCATAGAGTTATGGAATTCTGTCATAATTTTTTGGGATTTGTTTTTGTAGTCTTCCACTTGATACATTGATTATGGGTTTTGTGGCTTGTTTATATTAGTCTTTTTGTTTGTTGAGTTGTAAAATTTGTTGACATGAATCATGTTGATTGGCCGGTTATGAATCATTTAGTTTATTGTCTTAATTATTAGGAAAAATCAGTCCCAACTCGTTCTTGTAGTGATTGGCATTAATTTCTGTCTTTTAGCATATTAGGAATGTCGCCTAAGTCCATGTAGTATCTATTTTAATTCTCAAGACAATGAGGAAGGGGAAATATGTTACAAAATATATCCAGATATATTACCATAGAGAATATAATATGGATAATATTAATAACTATGTATTCAATGAATGAAATTTTTAGTTACAGTATATAATAATCTTAGGTATCATGAAGACATCTCTTATGAATACCTTCCCCAAGATAATTTAAAACTACTAGATAAAAACCCATCTGATTTGGCCAACTATTTGTCTCATGAGACCAGTCAATTTATCAAGGGGCAATCTGTAATTGGGACCCACCCATAACTGTATTTCAAAATAATTCCTCATATATTTAATACTTTATTAAATTCAAGTATAATATGCCACAGTAATAAATATTCACACTATGTAAAGAAAACATATTTTTATTTATTTTACCTGACAATAAAATAATAATAGAAGTAATTATTGTATGTAAGAAAGCTATACATTTTAAGAGATATTTATATTTATTAAAAAAAAATATGGGTAACTTTAAATTGAAATATTAAACATCATGAATAAAAATTTATTCATGTTAAATATATCAATGTTGATTTATAAACATTATATAAAAGTGAATAAGTTAATATTAATTAATATTTCCCAATGTAAGTGAATTTGAGACAAAATATTTTACAATAGTCAAAACGATTAAGTAGGAATTAATCAATGAATAGATCATTTTTATCAAATTAAATCCACATAGTACAAGTGGTAATAATACATATGATAATAAATATTAATTATAAAACTAATCATAGAATATTAAAGGCAAACAAATAATTAATATAACCCTTGGAAAAGAAAACAAGTTATGAAATTATTTACCACTTTGTAAAAATTATTTAAAAACCCATTGGACAAAATAATTATATTTTAAAATTAATATACCATGAATAATTAAGGAATCATGATATTACAGGTCATAGAGGTATTAAATACAACATATAATAAAATTTATGTTCATAACATTGCAATGTGACTCAACGAAAGGAAATTGAGACAGATTCCCTTACATTGAGTTTGACTCATCATGTACATTCTATATCTTCCTGAATAATAAAATTTTATTAATTATTTAATTTATTTATAACCTTTTTTTTAATTTTAATACATTTCAATTCACTTATTGTCATTTTATATACAATTAAATAATTAATTATGTTTAAATCTGGTGTTTCAGTGACATTTGAATTACGTGTCAAAAAAATGACTTTACTTGCTTGACTACTGGTCTAAAATATTATTATTTAAACATTTCCAGAAAAATAATCAGTAAATAATTATCATAAATATATATAAATTTATAATTTTAATACCATACATTAAATAACTATTTGATAAATGAAGTTCATTATCATCACTGAGACGGTAGGCCGTAAGTACGCATTCGTAATGTTTACATATTTCAAGGATAATTATAGAACAGAGGAATGTAATTTTTAACATTAAATTTTTTCATAATTTCCTAAATATTATATTATTTTTTAAAAATATTCTTATATAAAAAATCAATGTTCATGGGTGATGAAATGATAATCGCATCAATTCATAAAGGTGGTAGTCCACATGTACACAAATGATGTTTTAATCTTTTACTGAGTAAAAAGGGAAGAAGTAAAATGATATATAATCATTATATAATGATAAATATTCTATAAATATAATAATTATTTTTTTACATTGCATATATTCATTAAATATATGGTTATTGCATTCCTTATTAAGATTTAATGAATAAAAAACCACATTGCTTCAAGAGGCACTAGTGTCCTGTACACATTTGTTATGTTATCGAATCTCGTATGGAAAGGGAAATAAATAAGTTATATTTGATATATAAAATATAGAAGTATAATTAATTTTTTTTATATATCATTTATATAATTTAGAACCATCATCATAGCTAATCATGTGTGGTTTTGAGGGAAAATATTTCACATCGATTTGTTAGACGGTAGTCTACTGTACACATGAGTGACATTTTCGTTTTTCATTTTGGGGATATGGAAATGGATATAGGCCATGAAAAAAATATAACAACATCTATGTATATTAATGATTTATTTGTTATTGTACATGAATAAAGGTATAATAATTTATTTCGGTGGAATAAGAAATAAAAGAAATAGGTATTGTTTGGAACTTTGCCTCTTCTCGAACAATATATTTTGGATTGTACATACAATATTTATATAACAGATTTATATCAAAAAAATGGTTCTAGGATTAGGGTATGGAATTTTGTAATTGATTTGTGTAGGTCATGGTGGAACAAAAAGTGTATAATTTGTCGAATATTTTAGGGGAGTCGGTGCCCTTATATATGTAATGTGAGTGGGGCACTTGTAATTTTTGGAAAGAAAAAGGTGAACCAAAATTTTTTAAATGAAAAAAGGAAAAAATAAAATTATTATATATAATTAGTCAATATATGTTCTATATATAGACATTAATTATATTTTAGGCAATTTTTTAGTTTATTTTACCTATTATTTTTTGGTTTAACCCCGAGTAAACCCATTTTTACCTTAATAATGGCAATTAATTTGGACTATTTGAACTATTCATTATTTTCAAAATATAAATTTAACCTATATGAAAATATAAATTATTTTGAGTCCAAATAATGAATCAAAATTTCATAATTCGATTCAAATATGGTGTAGAATCTAATTTAAAATTATACTTGTAGACATGATGAAAAAAATGTTTTCAAAGAAAAAAATTCTCTTAAGGATAAAGAATTTTAATATAGTAATTAATTATGAAATTGATTTAAATGACCTATGTAGATTTTTATAATATAATTTATATAATTAATCTTAAAACTCCATTTAAAATACAATTTTTCTTTTTTTTTAGTTTAAATGAAAAGGAAATTTTCAAATAAAAATAACTATTTTCACTATTAAGCGACAAATTAATCTTTTCATAATAATAACTAATATTCACCATAAGATAATTTTATATCATAATTTAAAAATTGAAATAAATTATCTACAATTCAATATCAAAAATTGTGAAAAAATAATTTTATCTTATATGTGCAAGAAGTAACAAAACAGTTTTTTTTTCAAATTAGTTTTCCGTAAAACCTTTCTTTTTCATCCAATTAATTCTTATTTCATTAAAAATGAATAAAAATATATAAAAATTATTTTATAAATTTATAAAATATATAATTTTCATTATTTTTTAATACTGTTCATTCCCCGAACAAAATACCCATGTTATAATATTTTATTGCCGTATTTTTGTTTAGACCTGGTGTTGTGTGCATCAAAAGCCTTAAAAAAGGTTGAATTTATTTAAAATGAAATAAGTAACAAAGTATAACGGTGATTCATTATTTCCTCTGAAAATAATATAATCTTAAACATCTTGTGGGTATTACCTTCTAAAAAGATTATTGTAGTTCTTCCCCATAACATCCTCTACTTCTTACATTACTTCCTCCATTTTTTAATTTCTCCAAAGTACCTTGAGATGAGTCATCTAATTCCTAAATATAATCATTATAGTTTCAAAAATCTATATGGGTTCTTGATAATAAGAAATATCATGTTCATAATCATTTTAAACATATGTGATAACCTGAATTGTTTTTATCATGTATTTCATTAATAATAACATACGAAAAACATGAAGTAATTTTGCTGGACATTATTAAATTTCCAAACCATAATAAATATATGAAATTATTTAATGGATTTAAAAGTGTTACATGTAACTATTCTTCTGCATTCCCTTTATACTAATTCTTATAACACTCTACTATAGAGATATTTTCATGAAAATGTGTTCTCCCACATGGAAGTCCAAATTTCCCCCCAATTATCAGCACAACTCATTTTCTTACATAAGACTTATTTAATGTAATGTTGAATATACATGAATTTTTTTACATTAAAAATTTATTGGAAAAAATATTCATTTCACTAACCTCAAACAAAAAAATCAATTATTCACTCTCATTCAATATAATTCTTCATAAAACTACATTTTAATACATGAATGGAAACTATTGTTATTGGAAAAATCTACCAAAGTTAAATATTAATCCCACATTCAAAAAAATTAAGTTTCCATGAAATAAATATGTATTAAATTATTTGAATATTACTTTTAGATTATAAAACAATTTCATTATTTTAGGTAGTACTAAAATGAATCTCAATATCAAGATCCTTTTGAGAACACTTCGAGAATTTCTATATAAAATGGGGATCAGAAATAAATACAATTGAAAGAGGTGAACCATATAGTCTTAATATTCCATTAATATAGATCCTTGTGTGGATATCAAGATAAAAATATTATCTTAAATTTAAGAAATGTGAATATCATGTCAGGGGATCAATGTTAACTTGCATCATTCATTCTCAGAGTCGTTGGTATTCATATGAAAAACTCCATTGTAATTTCATCCAATTTCCACATAAAATTTGAACTCCGTTGAATGAATCATCTATAATACTATCTTTTAGCATTAAAATTTTTGGCAACCAATCATCTGGACTAGTAATCACTAATTTTCTACATCACGTTTTCCCATAAAAATGTTCCCTCATATCCCTATATATATTTGTGCACTCAGGGTGTATTCAAGAATTTGAGTTGTATGTATAATAGAATAATTTCATTTTTAATTTTGGTATAGATTATATAGATAATATATTTCCAAAATTTTTAAGAAAATAATCAATTTCTCCAGTTAATTTCCCATCATTCACAATTTTAATATTATTCTGAATGTTATCATCATCAGGTTGAGAAATTTTTGTCTTCTCTTCTAAAGATAGTTTCATAATAATTTAAAAAATGTGATATAAATTGTATTTATTAATAATTAACATATCCATAATTACTATATATTTTAATGTATGATCAATATCAATCCTTATTTGGGTTATAAATAAATTATATTTTCATACTGAATGCATTGACTTCCTTATTTTCTTTCACTAGGTTATAGTATATTTAGAAATCAAAATCCATAAGTTTCTAGATCCATCACCTTTGTCTATGATTGATTTTGTAACACCCGATACTTTTATGTTATATAAATCATCAAAGGAATCTTTTTCTACACAACACTTGCTTGGCTTGCTTTACACGCAATCGCGACCTTCCTCGATAGCTTGCGTCGTACGCAATACCGAGTTTCACTAAACAACAATATGCTACTAAAACTAGCCGTTATGAATAGTAATAACCACTTTTTGAAATTTAATAAATTTTATTTTTCAAAATGGACTTCATTTTTGGACTCAGAATATCGAAATTAGCCTAGGGTGAAATTTTGGTATTTTTCTGAAAACTTTCAATTTTTGATGAATAGTGAAACTACTAAGTGGTAGGTTAAAAACTGAATTTTGCATAAAACATAATTTTACCGCTTCTGTGAATGGAATTTCAAAAATCCGAGAGACATGGTTAATATCAAGGACTAAAATGTGGTTCAATGAGATGAAAATAATTTTTTGGTGAATAGTAACTTTTTACTATTTTTACCGCGGTTAATAGTAAATAGGGTAACTAAGGGTAAATATGATATTAATATTACCCTAACACATATCCTAATTCTATTGGACAAGTGTAATTCGACCAAAAACAAACTTAGGAATACAATATGACCATTTAGGCCCACTTGGATTAGATTAGGACATTTATTATTAATTTATTTAAAGAAGGGTTAAAATAGTTAAAATCAAAGTTTAATAAGTAAATCATTTTTAATATAGGGTTATACATAAGATAAATTCGATTGTAAATATTCATTAGAAAGCTAAAAAGATTTCCTACATGATGGTATTTTATTTGTAATTTTTAGACATCAAATAATGTAATTTATTTATGACACAAAGATGATGCAGTAATTATCTTATTAATGAAATATTGACAAAATTGATAATATAAATACCAAAATAAATGTAATTTGAGACTTTTTATGAATTACACTAATTTTCTAGGTTACTATGATATATTATTGTTGATTTAATCAACTTGGTTCGAACATATAATTCTGTTATGACTTTCACAAAAATCATATATCAAATAGTGTCAAAATTGACACAAAATAGTTTTTAAATCAAATATTATATTATTAATTGTTATTTTATTCCTAAAAATCTAAGGTTCGGCCAAATGACTTAGATAAGGATATATATATTAATAATATACAATTTGGGGTTCGTTTGGCATGTTATAGTAAGTGTATTAACCATATAGTGAAAGAAAACAAAAAGACACGGTAAAAGTTAAATTAATTAACTTAGAGTTAAATCTAATTGATAAGGTTAAAATAATACCCTAAACTTGTATAAATCCTATTGGTTGATAGGATTTCGACCCATCCCCACTTTAGATTCGAAATAATACCCTTTGGAACCATTATAAACCGATTTTGACTTTAATATAAAATAATATTTTGAGATATTCCTAAGGTGCCCCTCTCCTCCCTTATAAAAGGGCACCTCCTCCCCCTCCTCCTCACACCAATTTGAGCACTCAAGCTCGGCCAACCCCTGCCATTTTCTCCTCTCCACTTCCATAGAGTAATCCTAGAGGTCCTGGTCTTCTCCAAAGACCAATCTTAGTTCCTTAAGTGGAGGATTCAAAGAGGCGTTCCAAAGAAGAGGTAATATCCATTACCGATCTTTTCAATTTCTTTCTTCTTCAACTTTTTCTTCATTAGTTGTTTCATGATAAAGTAATAACATCAGTATTACTTACATACTGATATGTTATTATAAATATGAAACAACCCTAATTCACCTTCTATCCATCCTACGGAAAAATGAAATCACCGCGCGTGCGTACGTACGGAATACCGTCTCCACGCCGTGGTGTAATCTATTTTCCACCATCACCTTAAAAGGATGGGTATAATGGTGTAATGAGTAACTATATATGATTATTATTAAGTAATATTGATACTGAAATAATATATATATATACTCCAATACAATTCCACGATCATAGGAACGATATCATCACTCGTGCGTACGTACGGAATACCGTCTCCACGATGTGATGCGACTCGCTCTACATGATCTTCATTTCATAATGATTATATAAATGAATTGAATGAATGAATATGGTATATACTACACTAATACCATTCTGGAAATGAATTATCTATAACCTAAAGATAAGAATAAGAATTTATTCGACAAAACACGCATAAGAACAAAAAGTTATAAACACCCGAGTAACAAGTAACAATGAAATATTACTAACAAGAAGCTAATAATATGACCATATATGATATCATATCAATATGTATGATTCTGGAATAAGTCAATAACATTATTTAAACCATTATACAGGAGCTTCGGACACGAACAAAGCAAATCGGACCTAAGGTAAGGGAAATATCACAATCTCATTTTTATCCGAGATTGTTTATTCGTAAGTATTCACTGGGGTGTATTTTATCATCCACATCCATGTTTCATCAATATGTAATATTATTTCCATCCACCTACAATTGTTTAAATCCATTTTTACCCTTCGGTGAGTTTTTAGTAATATGTATGAAAGGAATCTTTTGTCGTACGAGGTACTTTTTGACTTTTCCGAAAAAAGTACGAAGAATGTTTTTTTTAACTTATACGGCATGAATGGATTTTTAAAACATTACTTCAAAGAAGCTTCCTTTACAAGTTTTCAAGTTTATTTTTAATCAACTTCTTTTATTTTAAAGTTGTATGACATGTTATGAAAGGAAAAATGTTTTTTAAGAAGAAAGGATATTTTCCTCAAGAATTCAATTCAAGTGTTTTATCAAAATTATTTTCCATCTAAGATAATAAAGGGTTCTGTTTCTATCCATATTTTTACATTGATTTTACTATGTTGTGATGGAATTATGTTTATGAATTCCTTTATCTTATATGAATTGATTTATGATGTCATGATGTTTCAAGAATCCCATTTTTGTTACATGTGTTATGCGATGATGTATGTTTTATGATTATGTGGCACACATAAGAAAGGATTCATTATAAGATGGGTGGGACCTATATCTCCCTCCAATGCATTGGGTAATGATTTTATATCTCATGAGATAGACATGGCTGGAACGGAAGGTTATTTCGGTTCAGTGATACAGGACTGAAACGAGGAGTGAACTCGGTTCAGAAAGGGACTTTGTCCACTAAGATAGTCTTGGCAATGAGTCATGACTAACAAGAAATGATTTTCCATGATTATGTGTGCATGCCACAAAGTTTCAAGTTTTATGTTATGATTATGGGGATCTCATTTTCACTTCTATGATTTATTCCATGTTAAGATATTATGATCTCTTTTGCAGGTTTTGATTTTCATAAAGATATGATATGATTTTTATTTCCTTTATTTGCCCTTGCTGAGCATTTGAGCTCACCCTTTTATGTTTTCTTTTCCCCAGGTCAGGAAGATGGATATTAAGTAGAATATGCTAAAAGGGACCCTAGATATGATGAAATAAATGGGAGACACTGTAGAAGATTTATGAACCAGTTGTTTATGTTTCCCAGTTTCTAAAGACACTATACCTATACGGTCCTTTGTGGTTTTGTCATATGTTGTAATAAGTGTGCTTCAATTTTGATGTATTAACAATGTATGTAAAGTGTGGGTCGTTATAGTTGGTATCAGAGGAAAGGTATAGTCAACCTTTGGAAACTAGGATGTGAAAGCCTTAGTAAGAACCCTAAGGATAAGTCTAAGCATAGAACACAATCTTAGAAATGGCCATGAATAACCTAGGATAAGACCATAAGCATGAAAATTTTATTCTTGAATTATGTGGTTTCCTATTATAATTTGTGTTGCTCACACTATTCTTCTTGGTTTTAGTCAATGGCTGGAACCCGAAGGAACCGTGTTAATGCGGAATGCGATGGGCAATGCAATGATTGTGCCCCTGAGCAACCAAACGATATGGGAGCTGGAATGCAAAATCTTGTAGCCATGCTCACACAACTTTCTCAAGCTATGAATCATGCAGGATTTCCAAACGAACAAAGGAGGGAGCAACATTCTGTTGAATCCTTCATGAGGCAGCGTCCACCATCTTTCAGTGGGTCTACTGATCCATTAGTTGCTGAACAATGGATTAGTACTACTGAAAAGATATTTTCAGTTCTTCAATGTTCTGAGCATGATAAAGTCATCCTAGCAGTGTATCATTTGGAAGGAGATGCGGATCAATGGTGGAATCTTGTTAAGAATACGAGGCAAAGGGATGAAATTGAGTCTATGGAATGGGACGAGTTCAAGAACTTATTTTTCAATAAGTACTTCCCTCGTATTCTCCGAACAAAGATGGAGAAAGAGTTCCTTGAACTGAAGCAAAGGGATGATGAATCTGTTAGTACCTATGAAGCAAATTTTACAAGACATGCAAGGTACGCTTCTGGTATTATTATCCAACCTGAGAGTAAGATCGATCGATTCTTTAGTGGCTTAAAACCAAGTCTTCGAAGGGCGTTAGCCATAAGGGACTTCAATAGCTATGAAGAAATCGTTCGATGTGCTCTCAAAGTCGAGATGGAGATTGGAGTAACCCATCAGTCACATGGGTTTGATAAGAAGAGGAAGATGGAATTCAAAGAAAAATCTAAAGAGCACACGGAAAAGAAGATGAACTTCCCCTTATGCTCAAAGTGTGGAAAGAAACATGGAGGGAGTTGTCTTAAAGGGACAAGTAAATGTTTTAAATGTGGAAAGGAAGGTCATCGGGCATTTGAATGCCGTGATAATGGGAAGAAGATGTCTAATGATGTAAACAAAGGAAGGGATACACAGAATGAACCTGCTACACTTCAATGTTTCAAGTGCAAGGAGATGGGGCATTATGCCAATCAAGGCCCAAATCCAAGGGTTGATGATGATGGTCGACGTCAACAAACTCTTAAGGCTAAAGACAAAGGAAAGTCACATGCAATTTCTATCAGCGATGTGGAGTACGATAACGATGTGGTGAAAGGTACACTTACCATCCACTCTAAAGTAGCAAATGTTTTATTTGATTCTGGATCCACCCACTCTTTTATTTCTGAAAAATTTTCTAAGGGTATCACCGTATTACCTCAACAATTAGATGTTGAGTTAGCTGTGACAACACCTAATGGCACATCAATCGCATCAGAAGTTTATAATTCTTCTCCGATCGAAGTTTGTGGGAAAGTGCTTCCTTCAAATCTTGTGATCCTTCCTTTAGTGGAATTTGATGTGATTCTTGGCATGGATTGGCTTTCTCTACATGGAGCTCATATCAATTGCCAAAGAAGGGAAGTCACATTTCATATTCCAGATCAACCTACGATCGTCTATCAATGCAAGGATGAACATAAACTTCCAGTGGAAATTTATTCCATCTTATGGGTATTGATTCCACTAAATGAAGGTTATTTATCTCAAACAGTTGGTGAGAAACTCACGATTAAGAATATGCCCATTGTACGGGAGTTTGATGATGTCTTTCCGGAGGAATTGCCGGGTCTTCCACCAAATCGTGAAGTTGAGTTTTCAATAGAACTCGTACCGGGTGCTTTGACTATTTCAAAGACACCTTATAGAATGGCCCCAATTGAGTTGCAGGAATTGAAGAAGCAACTCCAAGAGAATCTTGATAAGGGATTCATACGCCCTAGTGCGTCACCTTGGGGAGCACCTGTTCTATTTGTTAAGAAGAAAGATGGATCAATGAGACTCTGCATTGATTATCGAGAACTTAACAAGATCACTATCAAGAACAAATATCCTCTCCCACGAATTGATGACTTATTTGACCAACTACGCGGAGCTCAATACTTTTCCAAGATTGATCTTCGTTCAGGGTATCATCAATTAAGGGTCAAAAGGGAGGATATACCAAAGACGGCTTTCCGTACAAGGTATGGACACTATGAATTTATAGTGATGTCATTTGGTCTTACTAATGCCCCTGCTATCTTCATGGATCTAATGAATAGAGTCTTTAGAGACTATCTTGATCAATTTGTGGTAGTCTTTATAGACGATATTCTTGTCTATTCAAAGAGCAAGGAAGAGCATGAAGATCACTTGAGAATTATATTGAAGACCCTGAGAAAGGAGAAGCTTTATGCCAAATTTACCAAGTGTGAATTTTGGCTTCAAAAAGTTTCATTTTTGGGTCACATAATCTCAAAAGAGGGGATATCTGTGGATCCAGCAAAAACAGAGGTTATCGAAAGATGGTCAAGACCAACAACAGTAACTGAGATCCGAAGTTTTCTTGGTTTGGTTGGATATTATCGACGTTTTGTAAAGGATTTTTCACGATTATCTAATCCACTCACCAAGTTGACTCGGAAAGGAGTTAAGTTTGTCTGGACAGAGGAATGTGAAGAGAATTTCAAGGAGTTGAAAAGAAGGTTATCCAGTGCACCTGTGCTCACACTGCCTTGTAGTGGAGAAAGGTTTGTGATCTACAGTGATGCATCCAAGAAGGGATTGGGGTGTGTTCTTATGCAAAATGATATGGTGATAGCTTATGCCTCACGACAGTTGAAAATCCATGAGCAAAATTACCCAACACGTGATTTGGAGTTGGCTGCGGTAATCTTTGCATTAAAGATTTGGAGGCATTACCTTTATGGTGAAAGGTGTGATATTTATACTGATCATAAAAGTTTAAAGTATATTTTCACACAAAAGGAGTTGAATATGCGTCAAAGAAGATGGTTGGAGCTGATTAAGGATTATGACTGCTCAATCCATTACCACCCTGGAAAAGCAAACAAGGTGGCAGATGCATTAAGTCGACAAGACCATGCTAGTTTATCCATGATGAGGATCACAAAGGATCCAATATTTATGGATTTACAAAGGATGGATCTTGGAATTATAATGGAAGGGGAAAAATCTTATCTTTCTCAAATTAATGTTCAACCATCTATACATGTGAAGATTAAAGAGGCACAGAAAGAAGATGTCGAGTTACAAAAGAAGGTGAGAAATGTTCCTGAATTCAACCTTGATTGTGATGGGATAATAAAGTTCAGGAATCGGGTTTGCCTTCCTCCCATCCCCGAATTAAAGAAAGAGCTGCTGGATGAGGCTCATAGTTCTTCATTCTCTATTCATCCTGGAAGCACGAAGATGTATAGGGACATGAAAGAGTACTTCTGGTGGGATGGCATGAAAAGAGATGTTGCTGAATATGTCTCTCGATGCTTGGTTTGTCAACAAGTTAAAGCTGAGAGACAGAAGTCTAAGGGGATGTTACAACCATTACCCATACCCGAATGGAAATGGGAAAACATCACTATGGACTTTGTCACAGGACTTCCTAAAACATCCAAAGGCAATAATGCTATCAGGGTCATAGTTGATCGTCTTACAAAGTCTGCACACTTCATTCCTATTAGAGAGGATTTCTCTCTAGATCAGCTTGCCAGGATATATGTAAAGGAAGTGGTAAGATTGCATGGAGTACCACTTTTTATTATATCTGATCGAGATCCGAGATTTACCTCGAAGTTCTGGAGAAGTCTTCAGCATACTCTGGATACAGAGTTGAGTTTCAGCACTGCTTATCATCCCCAGACAGACGGTCAGTCTGAGAGAACAATTCAAACCCTAGAAGATATGTTGAGAGCTTGCTCTATGGATTTCAAAGGAGGTTGGGATCAACACCTTCCTTTGGTGGAATTTTCTTATAATAATAGCTTTCACTCCAGTATTCAGATGGCTCCTTATGAAGCTCTCTATGGAAAGAAATGCAGGACTCCAACTTGCTGGGATGAAGTTGGGGAAAGAAAGCTATTAGGACCTGATCTCGTTGATGAAATGGCAGAAAAGGTTAGATCTATTCAACAACACATAAGAGCAGCTCAGAGTCGACAGAAAAGTTATGCCGACAACCGAAGAAAAGACCTAGAGTTTGAAGTAGGCGATAAAGTGTTCTTACGAATATCTCCCTGGAAGAGGGTTATGAGATTTGGAAAGAAGGGGAAGTTGAGCCCTAGATATATCGATCCTTTTGAAATACTGGATCATGTTGGGAAGGTAGCTTACCGATTGGCGCTTCCACCGAATCTCTCTCAAGTTCACGATGTGTTCCATGTATCTCTCCTGAGAAAGTACATACCAGATCCTTCACATGTACTCAGCTCAGAAGTTGTACCGCTGGAGCAAGATCTTTCTTATGAAGAACAGCCGATAGAGATTCTGGATCGTAGCGAAAAAGTCCTACGAAACAAGACCACTCGCTTGGTGAAAGTTTTATGGAGGAACCACCAACTTGAAGAAGCTACATGGGAGCTTGAGGATATGATGAGGGAGAAGTATCCCCATTTGTTTGTTACAAAGTGACGAATTTCGAGGGCGAAATTCTTTTTAAGGGGGGTAGAATGTAACACCCGAGACTTTTATGTTATATAAATCATCAAAGGAATCTTTTTCTACACAACACTTGCTTGGCTTGCTTTACACGCAATCGCGACCTTCCTCGATAGCTTGCGTCATACGCAATACCGAGTTTCACTAAACAACAATATGCTACTAAAACTAGCCGTTATGAATAGTAATAACCACTTTTTGAAATTTTATAAATTTTATTTTTCAAAATGGACTTCATTTTTGGACTCAGAATATCGAAATTAGCCTAGGGTGAAATTTTGGTATTTTTCTGAAAACTTTCAATTTTTGATGAATAGTGAAACCACTAAGTGGTAGGTTAAAAACTGAATTTTGCATAAAACATAATTTTACCGCTTCTGTGAATGGAATTTCAAAAATCCGAGAGGCAAGGTTAATATCAAGGACTAAAATGTGGTTCAATGAGATGAAAATAATTTTTTGGTGAATAGTAACTTTTTACTATTTTTACCGCGGTTAATAGTAAATAGGGTAACTAAGGGTAAATATGATATTAATATTACCCTAACACATGTCCTAATTCTATTGGACAAGTGTAATTCGACCAAAAACAAACTTAGGAATAAAATATGACCATTTAGGCCCACTTGGAATAGATTAGGACATTTATTATTAATTTATTTAAAGAAGGGTTAAAATAGTTAAAATCAAAGTTTAATAAGTAAATCATTTTTAATATAGGGTTATACATAAGATAAATTCGATTGTAAATATTCATTAGAAAGCTAAAAAGATTTCCTACATGATGGTAGTTTATTTGTAATTTTTAGACATCAAATAATGTAATTTATTAATGACACAAAGATGATGCAGTAATTATCTTATTAATGAAATATTGACAAAATTGATAATATAAATACCAAAATAAATGTAATTTGAGACTTTTTATGAATTACACTAATTTTATAGGTTACTATGATATATTATTGTTGATTTAATCAACTTGGTTCGAACATATAATTCTGTTATGACTTTCACAAAAATCATATATCAAATAGTGTCAAAATTGACACAAAATAGTTTTTAAATAAAATATTATATTATTAATTGTTATTTTATTCCTAAAAATCTAAGGTTCGGCCAAATGACTTAGATAAGGATATATATATTAATAATATACAATTTGGGGTTCGTTTGGCATGTTATAGTAAGTGTATTAACCATATAGTGAAAGAAAACAAAAAGACACGGTAAAAGTTAAATTAATTAACTTAGAGTTAAATCTAATTGATAAGGTTAAAATAATACCCTAAACTTGTATAAATCCTATTGGTTGATAGGATTTCGACCCATCCCCACTTTAGCTTCGAAATAATACCCTTTGGAACCATTATAAACCGATTTTGACTTTAATATAAAATAATATTTTGAGATATTCCTAAGGTGCCCCTCTCCTCCCTTATAAAAGGGCACCTCCTCCCCCTCCTCCTCACACCAATTTGAGCACTCAAGCTCGGCCAACCCCTGCCATTTTCTCCTCTCCACTTCCCTAGAATAATCCTAGAGGTCCTGGTCTTCTCCAAAGACCAATCTTAGTTCCTTAAGTGGAGGATTCAAAGAGGCGTTCCAAAGAAGAGGTAATATCCATTACCGATCTTTTCAATTTCTTTCTTCTTCAACTTTTTCTTCTTAGTTGTTTCATGATAAAGTAATAACATCAGTATTACTTACATACTGATATGTTATTATAAATATGAAACAACCCTAATTCACCTTCTATCCATCCTACGGAAAAATGAAATCACCGCGCGTGCGTACGTACGGAATACCGTCTCCACGCCGTGGTGTAATCTATTTTCCACCATCACCTTAAAAGGATGGGTATAATGGTGTAATGAGTAACTATATATGATTATTATTAAGTAATATTGATACTGAAATAATATATATATATACTCCAATACAATTCCACGATCATAGGAACGATATCATCACTCGTGCGTACGTACGGAATACCGTCTCCACGATGTGATGCGACTCGTTCTACATGATCTTCATTTCATAATGATTATATAAATGAATTGAATGAATGAATATGGTATATACTACACTAATACCATTCTGGAAATGAATTATCTATAACCTAAAGATAAGAATAAGAATTTATTCGACAAAACACGCATAAGAACAAAAAGTTATAAAGACCCGAGTAACAAGTAACAATGAAATATTACTAACAAGAAGCTAATAATATGACCATATATGATATCATATCAATATGTATGATTCTGGAATAAGAAAATAACATTATTTAAACCATTATACAGGAGCTTCGGACACAAACAAAGCAAATCGGACCTAAGGTAAGGGAAATATCACAATCTCATTTTTATCCGAGATTGTTTATTCGTAAGTATTCACTGGGGTGTATTTTATCATCCACATCCATGTTTCATCAATATGTAATATTATTTCCATCCACCTACAATTGTTTAAATCCATTTTTACCCTTCGGTGAGTTTTTAGTAATATGTATGAAAGTAATCTTTTGTCGTACGAGGTACTTTTTGACTTTTCCGACAAAAGTACGAAGAATGTTTTTTTTAACTTATACGGCATGAATGGATTTTTAAAACATTACTTCAAAGAAGCTTCCTTTACAAGTTTTCAAGTTTATTTTTAATCAACTTCTTTTATTTTAAAGTTGTATGACATGTTATGAAAGGAAAAATGTTTTTTAAGAAGAAAGGATATTTTCCTCAAGAATTCAATTCAAGTGTTTTATCAAAATTATTTTCCATCTAAGATAATAAAGGGTTCTGTTTCTATCCATATTTTTACATTGATTTTACTATGTTGTGATGGAATTATGTTTATGAATTCCTTTATCTTATATGAATTGATTTATGATGTCATGATGTTTCAAGAATCCCATTTTTGTTACATGTGTTATGCGATGATGTATGTTTTATGATTATGTGGCACACATAAGAAAGGATTCATTATAAGATGGGTGGGACCTATATCTCCCTCCAATGCATTGGGTAATGATTTTATATCTCATGAGATAGACATGGCTGGAACGGAAGGTTATTTCGGTTCAGTGATACAGGACTGAAACGAGGAGTGAACTCGGTTCAGAAAGGGACTTTGTCCACTAAGATAGTCTTGGCAATGAGTCATGACTAACAAGAAATGATTTTCCATGATTATGTGTGCATGCCACAAAGTTTCAAGTTTTATGTTATAATTATGGGGATCTCATTTTCACTTCTATGATTTATTCCATGTTAAGATATTATGATCTCTTTTGCAGGTTTTGATTTTCATAAAGATATGATATGATTTTTATTTCCTTTATTTGCCCTTGCTGAGCATTTGAGCTCACCCTTTTATGTTTTCTTTTCCCCAGGTCAGGAAGATGGATATTAAGTAGAATATGCTAAAAGGGACCCTAGATATGATGAAATAAATGGGAGACACTGTAGAAGATTTATGAACCAGTTGTTTATGTTTCCCAGTTTCTAAAGACATTATACCTATACGGTCCTTTGTGGTTTTGTCATATGTTGTAATAAGTGTGCTTCAATTTTGAAGTATTAACAATGTATGTAAAGTGTGGGTCGTTATAGATTTCATTCTATGAAATGATGTATTTTAGGATTTTATGATCTGTGTATATCTATTACATTACACTATACTGATAATGTCTCCATATCAATGATAAAAATATTAAAAAAACCAACTAAAGATCATGGTTTTAAAAATTCTATTAGAGAGTCATTAATTTCATTAATTCATGTGAAATAAAATTAACATTTTTTATTTGTAAACAACAATTTCCCTACTTAAATGCATCACTATATATCAAAAAACCATTAGTTTGCATGGGTATAGTCAAAATCTGAGCATTGAACAATCACCTCTTTAATTCATTATATCATTCTTAATCATCTTTTATATAAAAAATTATATCAAATATAAATGCAATATCTCGTAACAGGTTATCCAATAGGGAAATTTTTTGAATGAAATAATATTAATAACCTTGAAGACCTATCAAACTAAAATCCAAAATTAGGTTTGTTTGTGTAGGTGATTCTATAACTTCCTTTTTCTATGGAGGATCAACTGAGATTCCTTCCTTGGAGATAATATTTCCAAGAAAAGAAACTTCTTGAAACCATAAATCACACTTAATAAATATAAATTTTAAATATTTCATTATAAGAGTCTCAATATTTATCTCTAAGTGATTCTCATGGTCCTCATATCTATTATAATAAACCAGAATACCATAAATTGATAAAAAAATAAAATAATAAGGATATTCATTAAATAATCTGTTATTTATATCTAAAAAAATATATGGTGAATTAGTGAATCAAAATATAAATACTTAGAAATCATAATTTTTATACCTCACTATGATATATATTATGGTAATTTATTCCTTTAACATGTGTAATTGATGACATTTGGAGAAATGGTAAATAATGGAAAAATATTTATCTCCATGATGTTTATCGATTATATCATCAATGCGATGTAGAGGATAATTTTTCATTACATAATAACATTGATATGTTTATAATAAATTCATAGTATCATGGATATATCTGTCTTCTTAATAAATAATACATGGTCTCCAAAAAGTAAAATTGTAGGGAGAATATATAACTTATCACACAACTCCTCTCTCTAATTATTTATCTCCACCAATTCCATAAAGTCCATTCTATACTAAGAATTTGATATTTTTCCATATTCTTGGATTGAATCAATGGAAAAGTAATCTTCATGCTATGGATAAAGTAAAAGATATTACTCAATAAATATATCAATGTACAATTGCAATATCCTATATTTGAATATAACCTTATCCAACCTTATATTTTTTGTTCTCTTCTTCCCAAACAGTATTATTCAGTAGGGCTACATGGGGTGGATTTATAAATTTATCAACTAAAGATATATATGTTTTAAATATAATGATATATACCCATTCACCACGAATTTTAATTTCCTTCTTCTTGAAACAAATTTTTACATCATATTTTTTAAGACGTTCTATTTTATGTATTATACCGATTTCTACCATTTGTATGATAATAAGGTCAAAAAATAAATCATGTTTATTTATCATAAGTGGTAATTATTGAAACATAACTATTGTATAGAAACATCCTCTTGGAGTTTCGACTAAAAAATCTTTTTATATTAAATTGGAAATGTGTAATTATTATAGAAAAATTATTAATTAATATAGATAATGAGTATCCAAAATCTAATAAATGATCATATTAATATAAAGATAGGATTAATGTAAATACCACCAAATAATTTTGTAATTACACCATAGATGTAGTGATCACATAACAATGGAATTATCCCCTTGTCCTATTCTATGTGGATTCCCTTAAAGCTGGGAGAATTCATTTTCATAGTGCCCCATATCCCTATAGTTGAAATAATGAATAACAGTGTTCATATTCTGATTACTTATCTATTCCACCATAGTGACTTCACTTAACCTTGGCATGGGTGGTTTCTTCCACTAGTAGTTTTGGTTGTATAGGCTTTTATCACTATTTGGGATTATTTTGATCTTTACACATTTCCCAAGAGGCCTAAACCATCTCGTTTACCCCATCTATGATTATTGGGATGGCATGGACGTTAGATTTGGGATTGTGGAAAGGGAATTTAGGAAAAGTCTCATACTATTGATCACTATTCTAGGTGTAGAATATCATGTTACACTTCTTCCAAATGATTATATCCAAAACCATCATGCCATACTCCACACCAGTTATGCATGATGGTGACATGGGAAGATTGGGATGGTGTTGGTGGGTGTTCTTGGATGAAGCTCCCTCTTTGATTTTTTTCTATTGTCTTATTGGGTGTTTTGTTTTTTTGTCATTTGGTTGTTTTCAGTTTTATCATTAGTGTATTATGTAGGTTGTATCATTTTTTAGTTTCTACCATCCATTGAGTAGTTTTGCTGTGATGTATGAGGTTTTTTTCGGTTTGGAAGGTATTATATATTTTAGGTAGTGGCTTGATCTAGTGATGATGGATACTAGTTTTCTTCCTCAGTGATTATGGTTATGTTTAACAGTCATGTTTTGGGTAGATGGTATGGAAATAGTTTTGGATAATTCTTGTGAAGGATCTCTGTCTCTCATCCTTGGAAACAACAAATTTTTTTTATCATGGTTTATATTTTATGGTGATTGTTCAGAGGGATGTTTTGGTAGTCCTCACAAAGGTTGTTGTTTTTTTGTACCCTTGGTCTCTCACATCCCTACTACCATATCATGTTCCTTCACCTCTCTCCAATTATGGTTCAAACAAAAAGTTTTTGGGTTGGGTGGTTCAACAGTCGATGATGTTCTAGAAGCGAACTAAGTTAGCTGACCCCCCTTACTTTTATTCACCCATTGGCATTGATGTCAATCTGCATTAGCTATGTCTTGGATCATGATTCTTGTTTTTATTAATTTGGGATAGTTTCTAGTGGGTTTATCAATGAAAATGTATAAATAATGAATGAACCTGATTTACTGGGGTTCAACATGAGAAGACTTGTTGTTCGGGTTATTGTGGCATATGATATTTTTCTAATACATGGATTTGAGTGTATTTTAAAATTTTACCCATGGTTTAGGATGCTTACTATTTTTAGGTTTGAAATATAATTTTGAAATATAGGTACATATTAAACGTACGGATACCACAAATCCTTAATGTGGATTTAAAAAAAATTGATTTGGAAGAGTTTGGTTCTCATTTGACCTCTTATTTTCTTGGTTACCATTATATATATAGGATCTATATTATTACATCTCTATTTTAATGGAAGATACAACCATTTCATAATATGAGGAAATATATTGAAAGACCAGTGAACATTAGAGTCATTGTAATACCCTTCAAATAAATAGTAAATTCTAACTCTATTTCATATGTAATATATATCATCTATAGGGAACCATGTAATTGTATCCTCTTACACAACAATACTTTCATCTTCTTTATTCATTATGCTGAGTAAATTTCTCTGGATTTTATTTTTTTCTCATAGTGGATATATTTTTTGATGATTGTATCTTTAATAGAATCCCAATCTATGAGTTATATTTCATATTCCTCCCCATTATTCTATATCGAAAACCACCATAGATCATCATCAATTATTTAAAAATACACATTGAGTATAACCTTTTTGTTTTCATTCAACCTAAATAATAAATTATCTTCTCAAGAGAATTAATCTATGTCTCAGCTACCATTCCATTAGTAGATTAATCACATGATGTTTGATTTATAGAATGAATTGTCTCAAGATAGTAGAATCACGATGTAGAATATATTTCTCCATCTAGAAATGGTTATTTTTCATAAACTAATTAATTTTCTCTAATATAGCTATAATTTTATTGGTTACAATACTAGATATATTGGATTAATAATTTTGTAAAAAACTACCTTAGCAATGTGTTTTAATACTCTTCTTCCTTCCAAGTGGAATTTTTAAAAAATATCATAAATTATATTACCTCTTAAAATTTAAGAATTTAAAATCTTAGTTTGTAATTCTAAATATGGTGTAACACATAAAATAAATTAAAATTTATGTGTTATTAATATAAAAAAATTAAAATTGGTTTCCTTATATATTACATTATTTCGCAATCCTACAAATGGTTTGGAAAGAAAAAGTCAATTATATTAAGAATATCCCCCATGGGAGTGAATCTGGGGATACAACAAGGCCCATTTTCAGGCATCAAGTAATTATCTGGTTGAGAACAATGTGTCCATTTTAGATTAATTACCCATTGGTACCACTATTCAAGAACCATTTCCATATGTAGGATGCAGTATGGGATTCATTTCTAAGAAAAACTACATAATATATTCCTTACCAATATTTTTAATATTATATATACTTATCCCCAATGTATATCATAGTGTTATATTACCAAATTTAAGATTTATTTATTATTATTCCCTTGGTTTCTATGATGCTTCTTCTGATACCAATGTTAATGACGCCAAATCAATAAACCCCGAGCGGTTGTATCTTTAATAGATTGGAATATTTCAAGGGTTCAAATCCTGAAAGGAATCCATGTTAGTAGTTTTGGAGTACTAGATATATACATGATTCCCATTTTATATAGGGAAATAAATTACAATGCATAATAATAGAAAACAATTTTTATCCTTGAAATGATTCCAAAATAACTTATCCACATCCTGAGGAAAGGAAACAAAAATAAGGGTGAGCTCAAATTCATAGTATGAGATATGTACACTAGAAGAAATAATAAACTAATAAATTATAATAAATATTAATGGTGAATAACTAACCAAAAATTTCATTTAATCATTAACATGAATATCATAATTATATAAGGCTTAATAATATGGCAAGGAAAATAAATGATGACATGTTCCATTTAATCAATAAATTGATAATAAAATGCATCTAGAGATAATATCATAGTTATAATCTCATGGATAATAATAATAACTGAATTATAATTATTGGAAATTCATAGTTATTGGACATCATGATCGGAGGACTCATGAAAAACACTACTCTAAAGACCTTCCTTAAGACAATTTAAAAATACCCAGTAAAAACTCATTGGAATTATCCAGTAGATTTGTCTCATGAGACCTATTGATGAATCGAGGGGATATCTATAACATGGTGCCACCCACAATAGCATGCCCAAATCATTCCTCGTCTATTTAAGCATTTATTTAATTTATGAATAATATTCCATAATAATAAATACCATCACTGATTAATGAACATGGAATTAACAATATTTTCCCATGAAATAAAATAACTTTTAAAGTAAAAAAATATATGAATGAATACTGTACAGTTTATTAAATATTTGTATCCATGATTTAAATAACATGGATAAAAATTAACCAAAAAAATAATTAATCATGAATAATGAGGTATTCATGATAAATACATGAAAAATAAGTATATACAGTATGAATAATAGAATAGGTTCATTTTAATATAAATATCTCAATGAAATTTAAGTTCAGATGAAACCCATAAAAATGATAATAAAATTAAAGTGACAATTAATCACTGAATAAATGATGTGTATAAAATTAAAATACCCTTATAAAAAGTGTAAACACAATATAAAAAATCAATTTTCATTGTACTAATAATCATCGATTGTCAATGTTAATCAAAAAAGTAATATACCCCAACAAAAACAGATTGAGTTATGAAATTCATTACCACTTGGTAAATTTTAGGTCAAATGAATTTAAAAGATGTAACTAAAATTTAAACATAAAATAACATGAATTATTATGGAATAATGAAATTACATATAAAAGGGTCTGTATATTGGCCATATAAAATAAATCATGTGCGTAACATTACAGAATTCTTCAATGAAGTGAAATTGAGATAGAGTCCCTTATCTTAAGTCTGAACCATCATATACATTCATTATCTTCCTGAATAATAAAATTATTTAAATTATTTAGTTATTTAAGAAAATATTTCACTTTTTTAATTCCTTTTTTTACTTATTTATATGTTTTATACAATTATTTAATCAAATAAGTTTACATCAAGTGTTTTGATGATATTTTACATATTTGAAAACATAGTTTTGGAAGTTAGACTATTAGTCTAAGAGGTTATTATTTATACATACTCATATTAGTAATCATGAAATAATTATTATATTTATACATTAATTATTCATTAAATACCATTCATAATATATGTTTTTGATAGATGAAGTACGTTATGATCACAGAGATGGTAGACCGTACATAAGATGAATAAAATTTCCATTTCTAAATATTATTATGGAAACGAAAAAGTAATATTTTATTTTTGCTACATTTTTATAATATTTTAAATAAAATGTTATTTATTTAAATATATACATATATATTTATATATCATATGTGTGGTTTGGGGATGAAAAAATATTCTCATTGCTTCATAATGGAGGTAGTCCACACATAAATGAACAATGCTATCATCGTTAACTAAGTGGAAAAGGGAACAAGGAAATGACATATTATATTTTTAGAATGTTAAATATGACATTAATATTATATTTACCTCCTCGAAATCACAATTTATTAATAAAATAATTACTTAGTAACTTCAATGTAAATCATTAGTGAAAAATGAATCACACCACTTCGTGAGACGATAGTCCATTATACACACAAGCGACATTATCACATTCCCTGTGAAAAGGATTTTAAAAATGTATATATTATATAATGACTCAATAAGTTAAATTATGTTAAAAATATATTATGTATAATTTATATCCATCATCATACCCAATAGTGAGATGTTTTTTTAGAAAACACGACTCATCAGTTCGTGAAGTTGTTGTCCGCTATACAAATGAGAAATGTTATTATTTTTCATTTTAGGTAAGAGGATATGATTTTTTTTCATTCAATTAATGTAATAAAATATATTTATATTTGAGATACTTTTTTATTAAATAGTTAAAAATTATCATGATTTGAATGAGGTGGATGTATAAATAAAACAAACACACATCATTTTGAATTTTTCCTCTTATTAGACAACCTCTACATGCTAATATGTAATATATTACTAGAATGTATTTTTAACAAAACCGAGGAATCTATAATGTGGTTATGGAATTTTGGATGTTATTTCTTTCAGTCATTCCCCTGAAAATTGTATTTGTTGTTTGATAAAAAGATGAGAGAAAGTGACCTTTTATAAGTTAGGTGAGTGACACTCATGCCATTTTTGAAAAAAAGGTGTACACATATTTTTATCATGAAAAAATTATCCAAAATGGGATATTCTGGAAATATATACTTTATAAAGATGAAAATTTTCCTTCTAATTTATCTTAGTGTAAACCCCATTTTTCCTTTAATCGCGATAATTAATTTTTCTTATTTTTACTCTTTAGTATGGTAAAAAATAAAATTTAAATTATTTGAAAATATAATTTTTTTTATTTAAAAAATGGTTCCATATTATCAAAATCAAATAATGGATTTTGAAAAATCCAATTTAAAATTATACCCATAAATGTGAAGAAACTTTTGGTTTTGTAAGAGAAAATTCTTATAAGTATGGAAGTGTTTCATTTCAAAATTAAATTCTAAATTCATTAAATTGAATTAAATTATATCTATAATAATATTATTTAACTAATTTTATTTCGAAAATATAAATAATAAAATTTAACTTTTTAAATTTTTTAAATGAAAGAGGTATTTTCGAAAAAATAAATCAATATTTTCACCACTCATGAAGAAATTAAACTTTCCAGAAAAAACAAAAACAATAACAAAAATGAATTTTATATTTTTATTTAAAAAAATAAATTACTTTTATAAAATATTTTTCTAACATATTACCAAATTAATACCACCATATGTTTTAAATAAGTGAATAAACCTTTTTCTTTAAAAAAAATCACTTTTATAAAACTTTATTTTTTTTGGAAAAATTATTCTTATTTTATTTATAGTCAATAAATATCCATTTAATCTATTTTATAAATGTTTAAACCATTTAATTTTCATAATTAACTTATAAATATTCATACCCAAAAACATAATGCTTATGTTATAATGTTTTAAAATTGTGTTTTTATTTAAGTATCGATATTGTGTGCTTGAAAGCTATCGATAATATTGATTTTATTTAATAAAAAATAAGTCATAAAGTCTCTTGGTTTTTAATAGGGATAAATATTTAAAATATTTATATTCCAAAACTAAAATAGTCACTTATACTGAGCAATATTATGGAAGTTTTTTATTTTTAATCCCCAATAAACTTATTGAAAGGTCACATTTTCATTTCACCACCATTAAGACGTACTAGGATAGAAAAATCTATTAGGTATGATTTATTGCATATTCATTTTTCCTTACCAATACATATCTTAGAATATTTATGATATATATTTATACTAATTGTGTGACATAAAATGTTTCAACTTTAACTTTTGGGAAGATGTTCTTGGCAACGAAAAGAGTTTCATGATACCTTTCACTCATTATATGACATTGAGTGATAAAATAATATTTCATTATAATTATTATCACCAAATTACCCTCTATGAAAAAATAAACACATAAGAAAATGTGTCATAAATGATAGAACAATTAAATTTTCATTAAAATGGAAATAAGAAAACAAATAATTTTTTTATTCATTGTACATATTATGAATCACTAATGAAAAAGGGTAAAAATAGTATTCGGTGATACACTATTTTAGAATTAAGAATATTTCGTGTACTATTCCTGATGTATGCAACGAATTGTTCATAGTGAAAATCCTCCCATTATTCCTTTAAATTTTTAATGTAATTACATATCTATCATTGTAAAAAATAAAAACATTTTAAAATAAATCCTGATAATTTTACATTAAATCAAGTATTTGAGAACATAAGGTTTATTCATTATTTTTAAAGAACATATTCACACAGTGCTAAATAAAAAAATCATATAACCAATCCCAAAATTGAGGATGGAGATTTTACATGTTTGATATTTCACTAGTGTATGTGGAAAGAATAAAATTGTGAAAAAATATATAAATAGATTTATGTTATTTATACTTTTCCATAAAAGGAACGACAAATAATAATGATAAATTAGTTATTGAGATACTAATTCTTCGGTTTACATATTTGAAGATGATATGTTATTATGAAACATGATATAATTCAAAATTTACTATGAGTGTTAAAAGATATGTGTAGGGGAAAATGATGAAAAATGATTTAAATTTATATCCTCACAATTTAATTAAAATAATCCCAATTTATGTCATAATAAATATGATACATTTCATTTTCATTAATATTTTATATTATGCACTTAAATGAAAAACATAGAAATATGTCTATGTTATCTGTGTTTTGTTACGATTTTATATAGTAATGATGATTTTAAAAATTCAATTGGATGATTTTTTGTATAAAATTTTGAATGTGGTTTAAATGATACATGTAATGAATGAAATTAAGGCGATGTGAAGGAAATAAAACATGTTATAATTGGTGGCATATAGTTATCACTAGTCCACAATCCTCATACATTTAAGGTACCAATATAATTTAGGAAAATATTATTCCATGTAATTGACTATATCAAAAAAAATATTGTTATTGGAGAATATAGATGGCCACATTTACATCCAACTCCAATGATTAAGTTATATCAGTGGCTATGATTGATGATAATGAATATTTTAAGGGAATTTAATTATCTTACTTCACTATGTCAGTGAAAATAAATCCATTATAGGAAAAATAACATATATATAATTTTATATTTTGTAGTCATTCCATTTGATATTCCGGATATTATGACCATTCAATAGTACTCAAATTATAGTGGATAATAATAGTATATACAGGACTACAATTCTATATGATATGGTATGCTATAAATAATTTTTAAGGTGGTAAAATATGTTATTTACTATTTTATAATACCTATAATATTAAATATTACCTAGAGTGTGAAAATATATAGATAAGGGAATATATCATCAAGTTAGAGTCTATATCAACATCAGTTTCATACAAGGATGGAGAATTTTTGTCCACTGACATAGGTCAACCATACCTTGAAACTGAAAATATCAAAATGAAAAATCCATATCACTAAATGTGGTACATTATATCATCCTTACATCTTGATCTGAGTGCAACACTCAGGTTCCCCAATCATATTTTCTCCATGATGTCAACTATGCCTCCCCATACATCGGAGGCTGCTGACCAG
This sequence comes from Viscum album, assembly GCA_963277665.1. Classification (NCBI taxonomy): domain Eukaryota; kingdom Viridiplantae; phylum Streptophyta; class Magnoliopsida; order Santalales; family Viscaceae; genus Viscum; species Viscum album. Next base: position 1,685,753,216 of record OY728146.1, read on the forward strand.
CAACGAGGTACTAATATCAATCATGGGGAGACAATATCATATTTTAATAGAGTAATATTTATTAGAAATAAATAGAATAGAAAAGTAAAATAACAATTTCCATAACAATATTAGTATCACATCTTGAACTAATAGTGTAATATATTATGAATAACCAAATAGTGGATTTTTCATTCCATGTATATTTCAATTTTTAGTATAAAAACTCCAAAACCAAATTAAGACACTAAAAAATCCCAAGTGGGGCCCGACAACAATTCTAGTTCTCACATCCATGATCTATATTGAATTAACAATCTAAAAAAGGGACCTAACCTTATCCTATGATGAAACCATGAATTATATCAAGGTACTCATCATGTAGCCCAAGTATTGTGTGTGTACAACTCAGTAGGCCACCACCAACGGTGTATAAAAAAATATATTCAATAAATTTTTATGTAGTAGTGTAATGAATAAATTACTGTCAATGATTTATACATTTTACATTCATTAAATTAATAATTATTTAACCACATTAACCCTCGGGTTCTTGAGTACACGTGAACAGTCAATGTATCCTTCAGCCCATGTTAGAGTCTAAACTATCCCCAAGTGATCTAGTTTATCTGAATGTTGCTGTTATTATTCATCAACTCAATTTATATCTGAATTCCATTATTATGTTTATCATCTCAATTCATTTCTCGTACTTTTATTTTTCCCATTCTTCTTCTCAATTTTTGTATGAATTCCATAGTTACCATTCATCATATCAATTCATGTATGAATTCCACTATTACCATTCACCATCTCATTTCTTTTCAGAATTACATTTTTACCATTCATCATATTAATTCATGTTTTAATGGATCATTACCATTCATCAATTTAATATTATTTATCACTATGGTCATTTGATTTAGTAAACCATGTCGCCGAAAACAATTATCACATATATCACAGTATCAAGATTGCAAATGTATCACAATATCACATATACCACAAAATCCCATTAATTAATTCAAAAATTAATTAATCAAATATAAAATTTTCATATACACCATATTCCATTATTAAAATAATTAATTAATTCATCAAATATATCCCATTAATTAACTCTAAATTTAATTAATCACATCATTCCCATTATCAAATTCAAAAAATCCAATATCCCAAAAAAAATTCCAAAATTGATTATTTAAATTAATCAATCACAATACACCCCATAACAAATTCAAAAATTAATTATTCCTATTCATCAACCCCAATAACCTCATAATTAATTAATAAATTAATAATTCCTAATCAACCAATTCAATATCCCCAATTTCACATTCCCTTAATTAATTAAATAAATAATTTATGAAGTTAAATTTCTAATAATCCAATAGGAATTATAAAATTACATATAAAAATTGTAATCATGACTTTGGGATTTGATTAATAGACCACCTACCTCAAATAGTTTTCAAGAGGTTGCTAAACATAAACCCATAAGTTTAGTGGAATAACAACATAGAACAATATGTGGATTTTAAAACCTAATTGAATATAAAAAAATCAAGATCCCACAATTATATACCCAGAACAAAATAATTATATATAACGATCCAACTAGATAAAGGATAACTTCCTCCAAAGGAAGAGAGAAATATGTGAGATAAGAATGAAACCACATGAGTGGGATTCCAGTCGTCAATCGAGACATTGAATTATATAAAAAAGAAGACACAAGACTTTAGAATTATTTTGGATCCTTCAAAATTGATATAATTTGATTAGGGATTGTATGGGTCTTATCAGGGATTAAAAAGAGGGGAGGAGATTATAGGAAATTTAAATTGAATTTTTTGGTTATTTAAAAAGTCGTGCAAAGATTCTGGGGAATTGGATCACAGTTTACCATACCTTGAACAATAACATTACACCTCTTTGGGGGTTTGGGAGCATAGTTTCTCCTATGAGGGCACCGGGTTTGATAAACCATGAACCATCCATGTGTTCTACCTTTTTCTTGGGTTTCACGGTATTCTAGGCTACGATACAATGTTTGGGAAAGCCATACACCAATCTTACACTACCCTTATAACTTCAAAATTTCTCAAATTTCACCCAAGATACCCCCATGATATTAACCAAATAAAAATTACTCAAAACTCATAAATTTTTTACTTGTAAAAAAGGCTAAGAAATCTCTAGAAAAGGTTAAGATATTATAATCACCCCACCTTTTAACAAATATTCCTTGATCTCTACTCCCAAGTATCTATTATATTCATAGGTAAAAAGATTGGTCCACAAAAAAAAATAGACCACCTTCTCCCTCCCCTGTTTTCTCATGGACACTAAGTTTCCACAATACATGAACTATCAACATAGTCATTCCCTATGAATTTTTTCACTATTATCCAACTCATATATTAGATACACCTCAATGGAAACATATATCTCAATGTCAGCATCATCCACATCGATGACATGAGGAGATTTGGGGTGATGCTACTGAAGTTGTGAAACATGGAAAACAATATGTATAAGAATGTATTTAAATGGATAATCTAATTGGTATGCAACTAAACGTTTTCTATCCACTTACTAAAATATTACAAAAAACCTAGACACCATCTTTCCTAGTATTCATATCTTGCGGTGACACAACATAGGTGATAGCCGAAGGAATACACAATCACCACAATAAACTCTAGGGGTTATTTAGGTATATCATCATATGACTTTTGTATACTATATGTTATAGTCATTATCTTCAAATTCATCATATCATTCTCTAATATCACCTACATGAGACTTCATTCAAACCACTCTGACTCACATACCTCTATCCAACACATAGGTGATCAGTATGGCCTACTATAAGGAGTCTCATATGGCTACATTTGAATATTTTCTAGATAACTATTATTATAGGATAACTACACAAAAGTTAGATTATTATCCTAATCCCCAGAAAATTTTAAGACACACACCGAAATAATATCCTCAATCACATGTATAGTAAACTATGACTATAAATCTAAATGTGGGTGGAATTTCGTACTCAATTGAACATGTGTACCAAGTGCCTTCATCTAGCCTTGATAGTAGTTCTATGTAAAATATGATTCATGGTCTAAAACAATAGTTTATGGCACCCCATGTAGATAGAAAATTTTATTAATGTACAAAACTCCCAACTTCTCCCCTAATAATCATTCATTATCAGAACGAAATGTTCTACCTTTGTCCAAGAATCCAAAATAACCCAAATTACTTCCATTTTTCTAAGGCATAATCAAGATACTAACCAAAAATCCCATGTTAACATTTTCTCATTTCCATTATATAATTTCAAAAATTGAAACAAACCACTAGGTCATTGATGCTCATCCTTCACCTATTTCAATGTGTAGCATTGTATTAAGAACCATATTATCTCCTTTTTCATTCCTGGCCATCAAACTATTGTTATAAGTCACGGTTGATTTTGGTCAAACCTGGATGTAACGCCCACTTTGAGTCATGAAATTAATGAATCAACTCATCCATAATTCTATTAGGGGGAAGATTATATTCTTGACAGAAATTATCACATCCTCATCTACGATCCAATCATAAGGTGACCCCACACCATTAAGGCCTTCCCTCAAGGTCAACAACTCTGGATCCTCATACTACCTATCCTTGATCCATCAAAAAATTATAGGTTCCAATAAAAATGATATGAGTTTCATCTTCTCATACCCCCACAAAAACATCAAGAATCTAATCAATTATAATCAGCATCATCCTCTCACCACTATACTATTCAACATTTTGAGTAAGAGGTTTCTTACATAATGTGTCGGCAACACTATTTCCCTTCCCCGGAATTTATGCCAACTCAAAATAAAATGTAGGTATATACTCAAATAATCTCCATTTCCATATATTAAAATATAATTGTGAGAATATATAGTTTAATCTATTGTGATTTTTAATTAAAATAAATATCTCACACAATAGATAATTCCTCTAACATATTAAAGGACAAACCACTATAGCTAAGTCGATGTCATACGTTGGGTAGTTCATTTCTTGTGGCCACAATTTTCAAGACCCATATGCTAAAAATATATATTCCTATATTAACACAACTCCTATTACAATCCACGAGGCATCACAAAGACATAGTGTGCTCCACTCCTAGCTTGATTGTGACCAAGATTAGTGTTGTAGTCAAACTCTTCATAATATTATTGAATTCATTTGCACATTATCCGAACCATTCAAACATTAATCCCATTTCGGTCATACCTGAAACTGAATCATTCAAAACAGAAAAGACCAGGATGAACATCTAGTAATATCCTCCTAATCCCATAAATCTATAGAAATAAAAAACATTATTGAGTGCTCCAAATAAAAAAAACACATGAAATATATCGTCGTCCACTTATACACCTTCCTCTGAGATAATGTAACCCAAGAAGTGAACCTGATAAATCCAAAATTGACACTATGATATCATGGTGTATTGATGATGCTCTCTCAATGTACTCATGGAAATGTGAAGAAGTTGGGAATGATCATCATGTGTCTTGGAGAGTAATAGTATTTTATAAAAAACACTACCAAAAACTGATCTATGTATGGATGGTAGATTATATTCAAAATTTCCATAAACCGTGCTGGTTAATTTTTAAACCAAAACAACATTACAAAAAACTCATATTGGCATGAACTACTTCTGAATGCAGTACTTTATACATCATAAGTCGAAATATCAAATTATGATACCCAGATCACAAGTCGGTTTTGGAAAACACACGATATCCCCCACAACTATTAAAAAATATCATCAATTCAGGGAATTAAAAACAAGTTCATGAAATTAATTTACATAAACATCCAGTAATCGACACACAAGAATAGAGCCCCACCAGCCATCTTAGAAAAAAACTATAGAACCCCAAGGCAATGTAATCTAACGAATAAATCCCTTATCCTACGACTCTTCCAAAAGAGACTTATGTTCTTGAAGCTCTTCTAGAGACATTCTATATAGTGGAATATCATATAGATTAGCGCTAGAAATGAGCTCAATTTTTAATTCCACATATCTCCCAAGTGGTATCCCAAATAAGTCATCATGAAATACATTCTGAAATATTTACACTATTGGTAAAACAACATCAAAATTAACAATTTCTTCAACCTATAACAAAGTAAAAACCTTTGCATTATGCTCCCCCATTTTTGGGTGAACTAGCCCTTGATATTCCACCATGATATCCCACAATCCATGGTGAATATACTTTTCACCCTTAGGATACATATACCTCAATCTAATATAGTAAATATATATGTGAGATTTATAGGATAATATCTAGTCCATAACCACAATTAGGTTAAATGATATCATATCATGGATATAAATATCTCATGTGAAATGATAATCCCCAACCTCAAGAGAACACCCCTTCCACTATATGAAGTCTATCGATTGTACTCCTAAGGACATTTATATCATAATAACACCATGCATGTACTACAACTATTGGCTCAAACAATTTATTATCAATTAAAATAATAAAATAATTAGAGGCACCAATTTAAAAAAAGGAATTAGATAATGTAGAAGCTACAAGAATAGTATATGTAACCTTATATGGCCTACTATCTCTAACCACAAACGTAGGATAAAATACATGCAACTATCATTCCCCTATACCTTTTGAATAATTCTATGTCACTTGATCTACAAAAATCTAATGAAACTAGAATTCATGACCCCAAGAACCACATCCACTACCTCTATAACCATGACTAGTTGAAGTCTAGATTTCAAAATGATATAATTTAGAAAATTCAATTCCTGCAATCTGATTCTACATTTCCATACATATGTTCCGCGAAGAGAACATGGTTTCTGATAGTCTTGTCAACAAGGGGGTTAATCAGGTCATTACCTAGTTGGATGATTTTCCTGATGATTCGCTCTCTTTCTTCAACAAGGATTGTAATAAGATTCCGTCTTTCAGAATTTTGTAACTCATTTTCTTGTATAAAATAAATTGTGCCTTGGTCTTTGACTGAGGCACCACCTCTTATAAAAAAAATATGTATATGTTTTATCCTACCACATGATCTGTACTCTATTGTTGTCGAGTATAGTGTATATGATTTTGGACTGGCTTACTGCACAAGTAGAAAATAACTTCGGAAAGATAATGACTAATTGATCCTTCATCATGGCCACTTCTCCTACTATCCCCTTAGATCACATTATTTTAGTGACACATACTTCTCTTAGAAGTAATATATCCTAATCATATATCATCAATAATCTACCCTTCACTGGAATCATCATTCAGGTTCCCCTCATCTATGAGAGACCGATCTAACACCTCAACAACCTTATTTAATTGAAATATGTTAACATGGGAGAAAGTATCACAATGAATTCTATGTTAGAAAATGTTACAATAGTTGTCTCATCCCCAAAAAAACATTTGATAAAATTGATTCAAATATAAAAAGTTCACATCATATTCCACCATAGATAGACTCTCCTAAGTCAGCCACATGAACTCAGCTTCTCTCTCGTGCCTCAATGCCTCTGGATAAAAGTTCTCTAGGAAATTCTCTAAAATGTCCTTCCATAACACACCTTCATCATATATAGTCTAATCTTGAACATCCCATTATATATTTGATGATCCTTATTTCATATTCATATCCAACTCGACCCTTTTCTCAGTAATATTATCCAAATAGTCATGTAATGTCCGGATTAACTCAATCCAGAACTCGGTTACATCAATTCCACCTTATTCGATAAAAGATAGAGTGTGGTGTAACTAAAACTCATGTGTGAGGGTATAAATAATATTCATAACCCATATTGAGCCTCATTCCATAAACTACATGAAGTGCTAAATGTTCTCAAAAAAATTCTCTCCTACTTCCTCACCCGGAACTATCAGTTCTTTAGGATCCAATAATGGTAGATCATCTCATGAAATATTCTCATGTTTTCCGATCATTAATAATCATCATGATGGAATCTCACAATAATTTAAAATATACTTCATAGGGCATATGACTTCACTTTCTCACATGTATGTAAGAGGAAATCACAACACATTATAACAAGCCTTTTTCCTTAACCCCGCTACATGGTAAAAACGAAGAATCTATCACTACCTTTAACCATCATACATCTAGGTCTTGGTTAAAAATTTCTATGACCAACCTAAAATTTATGATTCTCATTAGAAACTCATTTAAAGACATATTTATCATTTTAATTCAATAAATTTCAAATTACACAATATATTTTATTCAATTTTATATGTATGGATTGGTATTTTATGTTCAACAATATAAAATACTATTTTCTTATGAATTATTAGGACGATACATGTCACACAATTATACTTTGTTTATAGAGTGATGCACGCATAATCACACTAATTCCTTATTAGTCTAAGAGTAAAATATAAAAAATAACAATAAAATAATGACATCACACAATAAGTGAATTACTCACAGTGAAATAACATCCAACCATAATAGAAAATACCAATAACAACATCCCACCTTGGGTACATTGGTTTCCCCCATTCATTGGTTATCTATTCCCATTCATGATCTCATAAACAAGTCCTGAATCTTCTAAGTCTCTTATATACATTTCCAAAATAGTATGAGAAAATAAAATAAAATAAAACATTTCTCTTATACCAGTTTGTAACATCCCACCCCGGGTACCAGACATCAGCTCCCTGATCTAGTTTTCTACATATCCTCAATCACACCTCCAAGAATTCAAAAGGATACCGACTAATAGCGAGGGTCTAATATCAATCATTTGGAGTCTTTCTTATTTTATCAAAGTAATACAATGTTAATCTAATTAAGAATATCCAAGTAACAGAAACATAACCATAACAAAACTAGTATCACATGACGACCAAATAGATTAATACAATATCAAAAAAATAGAAGGTATGTCATGCCTTGTACGTGTCAAGTGACAGTATAAAAAACCAAAAATAAATAATGATATTGAAATCTTCTAAGAAGGACCCAAAATCAGATCTGGTTCTTTCATCCCTTTATTTAGACGTATCAAACTAACCAATGGCCCTCTCCCTAAACCTGTTCTATAACTATGAAATCTATTCGAGTACCGATCTTGTAGAACTCATAGGGTTTGAGTAAAAATTAGTAGGCCACCACAAATAGAATATAAATATTATCATATCAATTAGAGTGTATGATGATTTCAGAAGAATAATGTACAATAATTGAAGAAATCATTTTTCATTTATTCAATTACAATTTATTTAACCCCATAATCCCTTATGTTCAAATGGACACTCGAACTCTCAATAACTGCTTCATCCCATGCCAGATTCTAAACTATTTCCAAGGGATATCTTATATTTGAAGGCAATTTTTACCATTTATCATATAAATTTATATCTAAATTCAATTATTACTATTAATCATATCAATTCATATCAAATATGCCATTTTTATCATTGTACATCTCTATTCATACTTTAATTCCAAAATTACCATGCATCATCTCAATTAATGAATAATTGGTATTTTTTACCATTTACCACATCAATACATGTTTGAATGTTACTGTTACCATTCATTATCTTAATTTATGCCTAAATTCTATTATTACTATTCATCAATATGAAAATATTTATGACTAGGTGATTTTGAGGGACCAGACCATCTCCCAAACAGGATTATCCCATATATCACAATATAATAATTTAAAATGCTTCAAAATTTCACATGTACCACAACAACCAATTAATTAGTATACCTTTTCATTAATCCAATATAACAATTTCATATTCTGCGCATTCCATTATTAATTCAACAATTAATTAATCACATTTATCCCATTAATTAATTCAACAATAAATTAATCAAAACTATTCTATTAATTAATTATAAAATTATTTAATCACATAAGTCCCATTAACTAATTGAAAAGATAAATAAAAAAATCAACAATCTACATATTCCATAAAATAATTCAAAAATTAATTATTCCAATTCAATAATCCCAATATCCCAGTGATTAAATTATCAATTAACTATTCCAATTCAACAGTCCAAATATCTCCAAAAATAAATCATAAATTAATTATTCTAGCCCAATAAAATCAGTATCCCCCAATTTTCATCATCACTTAATTTATTAATTTACTAAATTAATTAATTAAAATTTTAAAAAATAAATTTCCAATCATCCAAAACCAATTTTACAGTTACATATAATAAATTGGAATCAAGAAATTGTGATTTGGATAATATACCACCTACTGTGAATCATTGTTGAGGGATTACCCAACAGAAATCCCAAATTTTATCTTAACAATGATGTAGAATGAGTTATGGATTTGAAACGCTAATTAATGATTGAACAATCAAGATCCCACAATTCCTAATCTACATCAAATAATTTTAGATCTCTATCCAAAAAAATATGATAACCTTCCTCCAAAATATGAGGGGTAAATGAGAGATAATAAGAAAACCACACTAGATTAGATCCTCTTACGGGGAGAGTTGGAGATCTTCAATTCAGACTTTGAATTAAAAATAACGAAGCTCAAGAGACTTATCAATTTGTCTGAGAGCCTCCAAAAAATGATAGAATATTATTTAGGCCATGTTGGGGATGATTAGGGGTAAAAATTGGTTTTTGGAATATTTAATATACATTTTTAGGTTAATAAAAAGGCCATGAATGGTTTCATGGGAAGGGGCACACTATTTTCAAATCAATGATCTATTCTAGTGGGAGGGGGTGGGGTCCAAGATTTTTCTTAAGAGGGATCATAGTTTGAAATTTTTTTCACAATTCATGCAGTCCCACTCTTTCTATGGTTTTATAGTTTTCTAGGCCACAGTTCATGGTTTTTGAAAACTACGTGTCAACCGTGAACTACGCTACATCTTTCCAATTTACTAAAATTTCACCAAATATATCCACATGAAATAAACCCGAAATGTTTTACTCAAAACTAAGAAAAACAAGTACATATAAATTTTCCAAATACATTTCTATAAATGTTTATTATCTAAAAATCATGATATAATAAATTACACCATAAACCAATAACCTATCACTATTAATGATAATGATTATATGAAACTATTGTTTCATGAAATTTTTATTGTGGATAAATCATATAGAACTAAAACAACCAAAAAACCATTTTTATTGAAACTATGGTGTAATAATGTGTAAACCATTAAATATTTTTTGAGAATTACTAAATCCTTGTATTAATTTGTCTAACTATTTCATGAATTGGGTGAGAAAAAATTCATACATGGGGAATGATCATATAGATTGAATGTAATTAATACCCATGGTTCCCATCGATTAATAAGGATGGGAAATAGGACCAGAATTTTATAGCAATATAATGTAGGAATATAAATTTTAATTCTTTTTACTATAATACATATTTCCTATATGATTAATTACCTCATTTTACATTGTTTTCATTCTCATAGAGTAAATTTTTAAACAGTGTGAATAAATTATTGTTGATTTTCATCTCTTGAGTGACAATATATAATTTTTAAAATTATGAGAAACTAGCCAATTTTTTACACAATATAAGATTAAGAGTGTCTACTATGATATCGATTGTTTATTTTTTAGGTTTCATTTTAAAAAATTTAAACCCTAAAGAAGGTTGAGGTGGGGTTTGTAGATATTTCCCATTATATTTTTTTTCATTACATATTTATTATTATGAAAATATATTTTTTCAATACCTTCAATCAATATTGGGCATAGATTTTAATAAATCATTTAGGGTGGATTTTTACGTGGTTTTAAATGCATGATGTAATTGATGTATTTAGACATGGTTGAGAAGTATCCCACTATCAATTTTGGGATATTGTGTCATAAGGACACCTATAATTATTAAATGAAAAAATTGGTTTAATAAGGAACATAGAATAAACATAACAGAATGAATATATAAATATATTGTGATTTATTCTTTAAATGTAGTGAAGGATAATTTTTGTTAATACTAGGAGTAATTTCATTTATTTTGGTTTCAATGTTTTGTGTTCACATCTTATGTCATTTTGAGTTTTTTATTTTTTAAAAAACCCTTAATTTTATTTTCTATGATTTTTTAATATTTTTTATAATTTAATTTTAATAAATTAATATGTGATAACTGGAGTTCATTATTTGTGAGTGAATATCCTAGAGAAACAAACTAATTCTATAAATATAATCTATTTATAAATACTTTTTATACCATCACAACCCATTTCCACTGACTACCATTCATTTATTTCACTTTTATAATGTTTTTGTAATTTATACATGTTGGCATTAATTTTAATGACCATTACATTAATGAGTATCTAGATAAACACTATCAACAATGGTTCTACATTTCACATGTCTCATATTATTTCCAATAAAAAAATTATACAGGGATAGATTTTTCTTTTGAGAATTCTAGATTTGGGACTATAATGAATAAATGATATTTGAGGAATTCCATGAAAAATAATTGAAAAGTTAGTAAAAATGGATGGATACGGAGGGAATAATGATTTGATGGTCTAACATGGTATTCAATATGAATTTTTATTAAAAAAAATTAAATGTTGATTGGATTGGGTTTATTTAATTAACAATTATTAGAAAAAGGAATCATTAAAGAATATAGATAAATATAATGAAAATACTAACAAAATAGTATATAATTATATGTCTTGGAAATATGGTTAGGAAAAATTAATACCCATTCAAAGGTATCACTGTAACTGACTCCCATGTTTTTAGAAAGACAATAATAATTAAAAAAATATTGTGGATCAAATGAAATAAAAAATAGATAAAAGATAAAACTCTATTCTATGAGACTCTTAAGTCACACCAACCCCTACTTCGATATAAATTAATATGTAATATAATAAATTAAAAATATAAATAATGTATTATTATTTTTAATAGTATTTTTTTTCTAGTATATTAATTTTTCTCGGCACTATGGCGTCCCCGTGAGGTCTCCGGTTCGAGTATCTCCATGTTCTTCCTTTTTCATAGAGTAGGGATTTTCTTGTATTTACCCGACATCCCTATCCATTGTAATAATAATTTTATTAATTTAGATATATATATATTTATTAGAATATCATATTTATTAATCCTTGTTAATTTTAGGATCATGGTGTAGAATTGAATTAATCTAAGTCAATATTTTATAGGTAATTAAAATCAGTAGTGTGAGCCTTGGACATGTTACAAGACATTGTTTTGTTTATATACTTTTAAAATTAATATTTTTCACAATGTATTGGACTGATATAAAATTTTATTTTAAGATATATAATATTATAGGTATATATTTATGGGGACATGTATACATTTATGGTGATATTTTTAGGGGTGTTCATATATGTTTTTATGGGTTTTTTTGGAAATTTCAAGATATTTTGGGAAATGTTTGAGGATGACCTATCTTATGATTTTTTTTGGGGGGGGGGGGCGGGCTTTCCTAACAATTTTCACAATTAGAACATAATAATGTCATATGATTTTCAATTCAAATATAATAGGTTAATGAAAATATTATATTATTATTTTTTACATAGATGATTTTAATAGAAATGTGGTGGTGATTCTGAAGATTATGACACATGGGGATTTCCTTATAAGAACAATTATTATCAAAATTTCTATAAAGATCAATTTGTATTAAGAAATAATGATAATATGAATATTCTATGGAAATTTTTATGATTATATTAGGTTCATAAAATTGATAGTTTTCATTTAGATATGAACTTTTAGTATGTGTTATGAATTAATTGTTAATCTATCTAGAATTATTAGTAGTATAATGACTTTTTTGGGATTAATGGTTTGTCAATTTAAAATATGATATGATTTTATGTGTAATTTGTTTAGTTTTATCTCATGATATCTCACTTATAGTTATGAAATGACATACATACTAGGAGGATGATTATATTCATGATATTTTTTTGACTATCCATTAGGGAGAGTAGTCAACTTTAGTGGTAAAATTTTAATGTGGTATACTATATAAGATAAAAATGTTAATTTTTATCAAGAAGTTTTTAATTTGAGAATAGATTTTTGTGAAATTCCCAATGGATTCATGTAATTTTACACATGAAACTAAAGTGGAAGATTATCACAAGGTTCATTATTATAGTTAATATAAATTAATGTCATAGTTATTATAATAAATGAATCTAGATTTGGGTAGAAATATAATGTAAGGAATCCCCTAATCAATCCCAATCTCAATGGGACATGGGACCTATAATATTGGAATCAAATTTCATTACACCCCATGTGTATATTATTATCAATAAAGTGTGATTCTATAATATAGAGAAAGTGTTTTATCTACACATTTAATGGAAGTATAAACATATCATTATGGGTCCCCCATATAAGGTATTGTAATACAGTCCCATAATGGATAATAACACTAATAGGGAATTAGCCCCTATATAAGGAGTGTGATCATATATTTCTTAGATTAAAATGAAATGGATACTCCATAAATGGAGTCACATACTCCGTAGAGATATATATTTTAATCCACGGGGTTCAGTTCCTTCACATTACAAATTTATTTATTATGATTATATTACTAATTTTTTAGGATTGATTATCTGTCATAGTTATGGTTATGGTATATTTTCAATCCCTATTTGGGTTTGTGGATCATTATGATATTTTTATTTTTTTATAAAATTTGGGGTAAAGACTAATTATTTATTACATTATTGAGTTTTACTTATGATCTATAACATGAAATTTATATGAATTACATATCCTAGTGTATATAGAGTTATGATATTTATCATATTACATAGTCACTTTTTAAAAGATGTACTAAAAGTTTCAATAGGTAATATTTTGTTATTTTTTCAGGCCTCTAAATTATGATTTCATATAAATTTATTATTATGAATTCCCTAACATTAATTTTGTGTTTCCCAAGACATGGAAGGTTTTACAATTACTTTATTCTTATCCATCAGTAAGCATCTATATAGTGATGTACTTGTTTCTATGTGATCATTTAAAATTTTACAAGAGTAATCTAAAGTTGGGTAGCTGGTAATGTTAGTTCATGGATCGGGACCAAATGTAAATACATGGTATTACCTTTAATAATGAGTATATGTATATTCCATAAGATGTATTTTTTGGTTTTATCATTACTGACATATTTATTATAGGAAAATGGATGTAAAGTTTTTCTTTTTTTAGACACCATTGATTAGGTTTTAATTTTTCTTTAAAAAATGTTCTGTTATATGTATTACCTATAATTAAATGATACTACTATATTCCCATTAAAAATATGGATTTAAAATATATTTTTAGTGATTATTTATTGGTAGTTTGGTATGAAAATTCCTTTAATTTTGCCAATGGTGCAAGTCACTAACCCTTAGTCAATAAGTGATTGTCATAGAGAGGCACACCTGATTGTAAATACACCCCTAGTGGGGTCCATGAAATGTTGGGGTAGCTCATGGATTTAAAAAATAGGTCTCAATTAAGGAAATATATTGGATGTATAGAAATATGTGGTTCTTGTTAGGTAAAATAATGAAATAATGATAAAGATATATGATATCATCTTAACAAGTTCAAGAACCCAAGTATATGTAATGGGCGTTGATAAATCCCTTTTTATGTAATCTAATTAGTTTTTAATACATAAATTATATAAAAAATTACATTCATAATATATTTATGAAATTATATAAATCATATAGTAAGCATTATATTTTTTATTTTCATATTTTCTTGGGGTAGTGGGGTTCTTTTAGAAATGTTAGTTGAGACATTCTAATCATATATTCTAAAATTTATCATATTTATCTTATGAATTGATTATGAATTGTGATTAATTTTTGAATATTATATATTACCAAAATTAATATTCTTACTGAAGTTTTCAGATTTATAGGATAAAGGTTGCGCCTATCATATTGCACTCATGGTTGGCTTTGGTGACAAATAATATATTATTGTTGGTCTAGTGTATGCAATGATTGGGGAACTATCGTAACATGGATATAAATTATTAAAAATGATATGTTATAATTTAGAAATAATACATTATACGATGTCTGTTTTATAATTCATCAATTATATTGGGGAAATCCCAATAGAAACAAAAATATCTATGGATGGTATTTTGTGGATGTTTCCTCATGTGTGGAAAATATTTTTTGTCACATTTCTATTCCAAAAGAGTTTATTTTAGAGTATCTATGTTTTTGGTGGAAAATAGTTATTTTTTTTACACAATATGAGGATCATAACATATATATATGAATTTATATTATTTTAAAATTTTTTGGTTCATTTTTTGGTTGTTATAAATATTGTTTGAGATTTACGACTCATGATAGTTTTTTTCCTGTAATAAAGAATGATAAATGTTTAGCTTCATCCAACAAGGTCATATCTATTAGTAAAGGTGCATTTTTTGTTGGTAAAACGTTTTAAAATCATATATTTCCCTATCACAAAACTCTTGATTAATACTCTATTGTTAAATGTGATTGTGATATATAAAATATTTCTATTAAAATTACAATAGTACAATTCGATAATATATATGTTGGCTAAAATGTTTAGAAATTTATTCACATGAAAAATTTATCTATTGGTAATAATATTACAATTATATAATATATTTTTATAAATTACATTTACATAAAAATTATAAATATTTATTTTTAAAATGTAATATTATAATTATTTATCTAACAGATATAATACTTCTGTATTAATAATTAAATAAATTATTCTTTTCACAAAAGATAAAACAAAATAAAACAAAATATTATATTAATAATGAAGTTTGATACAAAACGAATGAAGTCATATTTTAAGATTCTTTATATAAAATAATATCATAAAAAACACAAAAACCCAGCATCCATCGGTACCCCATCCCACATACATGAACCCACCTGAAAAAAGGGAATGTTTCAATCCTATAATTTGACGAAAATCCTCGAGCACTGAAATATTTTTTACCATGATAGAAGAATAGTTACTCTAGTTGGCCAACTGTAAATGATATCTTTCATCACACTCACGTATTACACTAGAGGAAACAAATCGAAACTAATCTTTTATCATTGTGGAACCTCAATTTGCTTCAACACCACACCAATATGCTCCAAAACATACACCCCACACAACCAAAGATCATACCCACAAATTAGGTTGAAATTTCAGAAGATAAATAAACGAAATTATAAAAAATGACCTCCATAGAAAGAGATTGGTGAGGATAACACTTACATTAATCTCACAAATTTTTAAAATAGTTATATATGTTAATGACATATTTGGTCATTGTGGGATGCCTCATGATGACCAGTTAAAGATACATAAGGAAAGATATTCAATGATCATATATGGATTGATTCTGTCTCTAAATTTGATCTACTACAAGATTAAACATTTGATTACATATATGAAGAGGGATATGATGAGAATACTAAATTAAAATGGTATCTGAAAGTAGGGCCTACTAGAACCCTACATGTATCTGCTACAGATGAAGTATGCCTTAGTGAGATAATATTTAGATAGAAGAAAATTATATTTTCTCATATGTTCATGATCTAACATCCATAGGATAATGATAAAATTTCAGTTCAAATAGAAATGGATCCTGCTATTTTCCATTGAATCAGGATTCCTTCATGCTTCCTGTTTGACATTTCCCCATGGAACTAGTGCTATGAATTTTTCTGTATAGAGATCTGGTGAAATCCAATCATGATGGATATTTTCTACATAATAAAACAATGTCGTACAAATAAAGAAATAACAATGATTTAATGCAACAAACCCATATTTTAAACCAGGACGAAATATATAAGAACATAATTTTCCCTTGTAAATCATGTAACTGAACATGCACACCCCTAAAACCAGCTACGTTATAAAAACATATTTCCAAAAAATAGAAATTCCATTAAAAACGAATTAAATATGCAACCAAAAAAATACTAACCAAAAAACAAAGAAAACAAGTCCCTAATATAATCAATATGATGCCCAAAAGTTGTTAGTTATTTACCATTTAAAAATTAAAACTAAAAATGATGCCAAAGAAATACCAACCATCCAATCAAATTAAATCTATTCCATCAATTCATGTATTATAAACTATATAAAACATTCATTTTTTATTTACACTAAATACTTTCAATATGAATCCAAAAAAGAAATTATTATGTATCCAAAATAATAAACCCTTTAGTATGTCAAAAAAATATAACCAAACATTAAATATGATGCAAAAACTGTAGGAGATATAGTCTAAAATACATATATTTAAATATGTTCATAGAACAAGGAATTGTTATATGAAATCATTGATCTAAAATACATCTAAAATAAAATAGTGATATTTGTACATGATATTAGATCATTAATTTTTCTACTAATTAAAACTCAATGAGTTCCATATGTTGATCAAAGATAATGAAAAACACTAGGGGTTCTTTTTGAAAAACACATTCACAGAAAATGGAAAGAACATTGGAAATCAAATTGAAATGTTAAACTTATAAATTCCAATTTTTTTGGAGAAGCTGGTAGAATAAATTTATATAATTTTTAGAACCTAATAAGTGGAAAAATATTAACCCTAGAAATTAAAAATGACAATTTCAAACTCAATGAAATGTTTCAAAGAGATAAATAATGAATTGTACTAATAAATTTATAGTCAATACATTAGATAAATATTCTATAAAATTAAAATACCTGGACTAGAATGGTGATGATAATACTAACAATGTAATCATATTAGAATTTAGATGAATCATATAAAAAACCAGTGTCTTAGAATCCATACCCTATGAATTCGCCCCCCCCACACCTATCCCCTACCATATTTACAATAATAACATTCCTGGATTTCCATTAATTATCCAAAACTAGAGTTGATCTAATTTTGTTAGGACATGATTGGTTAAAGTTGAGATTTAATTCCATTCAAGATATACAATGTGAATGGTTTTAAAAGAAATGTTTTATTAATTTAATTTTTGAGGTGCTACAATTTCAAAAATAATAGTTTGAATTGGTTTTGTTAATATAAAAGTAATGAATGGTGTATGGTTCCATGAGTATAACATGTATAAAAATATGAAGATAACAAGACTGTGGCGGAGGACCCATGAGTTGTTACCTGTGAATTTAGTTATAGTTGATAGTGAGTCATGCTGTCAAATGGAAGGCCATTGAGTTATCCACCTAATATTAGAGTTCAACTTACGTTATTTTTTTAAACATATATAACATTAATTTCCAAAAAGCATAATCAAACCCACATAAGATGGACACCCACCTTTACATCCAATTTTAGATCACCTTATAGCTAATTTAGTTACATAAACACAACTACATTAAAAAATAAAATGAAATTCAAAACTATATATAAAAAATAAGAAATAATTTAGAAAACATAGAAATACCTTATGTCTCTAGATTGTATGATCAACGGTGAAATGAAATAAAAACTCGAGAACCTTAATATGACATAAAAAGGCCTTGAAACAGAAAACCAAAGGAATTTTTAATAATAATTCATAAATAATAAAAATGATAAAACAATATCAGTTTAATAAGTCATGTGATACAAAAACTGAAACAAAAAAAAATGCAAAACATGATAGTATTTTTTTCTCGGCATGAATTTTTTTTCTAAATTAATACAAATTTATGACATTAGAAATTCATGGTATATTTTCTCTTGTATGTGAGATGAATAACTAGCCTAGAATTAGAAAATAATAACAATACATTGAAGTAATGTGTATCTGACATCATTACACAAATATAAAAAAAATCTGGTCCAAAAAAATAGCGGGTGGAGAGGAAATATTAATTTTAAAACAAATTCTAGAAATTGTTTGGTGCTTTATGGAGAGAGTATGAAAATCGACATGAAATTTTTTTCGAAACATATTCCCCTAGAGTCTTTCCTTATTCGGATTGGAAATATAATAGGTAGACCAGGTAACCACACACACCATTTTAGTAATGGATTCTTGCATCATGAAAAAGCTGACATCTACCTAATATCAGGTAAATAGAAGGATTCAAGGGAATGTGAAGAATGTGACCAGATCCTCAATGATTATAAAACAAATAAGAAAAATTTGAGATAAGAAGGCACACCACTATGCGACACTACTGACCTTAAAAATCATTAACATGCTTGTTGGAGAATTTTACAAGAGACTGATGATGTTTAGATCAAGTGACCAATAAATAATCGACCACATAAGATGATTAAGAATATTCCATTGAGAGGGAACCACTGATGGCCTCCAATTCCATTTTTTTATTATTTTTTGAAAAGGAGTGTTTTGGTTTGGTGGGAACCAACCCAACTAAAACAATAATACCAGACATCATCATGCCTAATAAAAGATTAAAACAATTAGTACAAAATCACTCTCCCATGTTCAGAACCAAACAAAATTGCACAATTTAGTCCACTTGATAACCAGATTTCCAAACTATCCACTTTTGCTGAAACATTTCAGGATTCCCACATAATTAATCACTGCACTTTAAGAACCCGGTTTTTGCTGTGAAATACTTTGTAATATTCTTGATGATATTCCAGAGCAGTGCCTTCAGACGGCCTGCGATTCCGAGCCCTGGAGTGGCCGGAATTAAATTTTCAGTAAGTTCACACTGGAAACACCAAATAAATATGATACCTCCTAAACCGTTATCCGAATCAGGATTATGAGTGTACGGATGGGTCAGGAATGGAGTTTTTACCCTAGTAACGATATAAAGTATGTCATCGCGGGACGTTTGGACCCCTCGCTCGCTTTTGAAGCGTGGAACGGATAAAATTAAATAATTAATTTATTCGTTTAATTTTTAAACTCACGTATCTCTTAAACGGTGGCTCGGATTGGAAAACTGAGGGCACCGTTGAGTTTGGAACGCGACGTTTACCCTAGGAAGGGTGTAAGTTTTGCGGGCGCAAGCCGTCTGTGAAAAATGGCCCCGGGGGTGTTTTCGTAATTTGGAAGCCTCGGGCGTGGGCGTTGTAACTTTGGAACGAGGCCTCAGATTAAAATTCCAAGACCTTCGTTGCGCTAATAACATGGTTTTTATCCTAGGGGAGGCTTAGTCCTGACCTCGTCGGGAGTTCGGGTACGGGGCCGCGAGAGGGTGTTTAAATTAATTAATTTATTTAATTAACCTAACCCCCCTTCACATCTCCTCATTTACGCCTCCCCCTGGCGAGATAATCCCCTATCCTCCTCCACTCTGGCGAGGCGGCTCTGGTGAGGTGACTCCGGTGAGGCGCAGCCACCCCGGCGGGTTGACGACAAAGCTACGGGCGTTGTCCCACGAGGTAGGATTATCATTTCCATTTTATTCTCCCTACACCTAATTTGAGCCCATTTAATACTGTCTAATATATCTTGGATTTTCAAAAAAATACCAGGAATGTGTAGTAGAGTTTATTCCCTTTCCAACTCATCTTTCGGATTCGAATTCCGAGCTCCGTGGCATCCGCAATCATCCGCCGAAGTTTGCGGGTTTTCAGTTTCCGTCGGGTTCGAGCGGCGGCGCGGCTAAGGAGGATGGCGCGACAACGGGGCGCTTGGCGTCGAGGGATTCAGTAGGGCGGAGAGGCTGGATTTGGGGCGAGGTGGAGGGGACAGGTGAGGCCGTGGGCGTGCGGCGCTGGCGGGTTTGCTGGGCGTCGGTGCGAGGCGGCGCTCACCGGAGCGTGACGGAGAACAGTGCGCGACCCCGCGGAGGAGACACGACCCGCGTCGTGCGGGTCGTCGTGCAGTGACCGGCCTCAGCCGTTCGACCGAGAGGTGGACCAGTTCCACCGCCGGCCCGCGCGGCCAATCCGCGGGCCAGGCCATGCGAGCCGGGCCAGCCGGCGCGGGCCGACCCATGCCGGGCGGACCGGCCGGTCCAGCCCAAGGGGCTATGCCCCTCAGTTTTCGGACGCCCGTATTTTCCACTACGGGCGTCCGTTTTGAGTGCCGTCTGCGGCAGCGCAGACATAACAGCAAGGCGTTATTTTTGAGATGGTTTTTGGAATTTTTAATCCCTGAAAGTAGGGGCCTCGGAGACAAGATGCGTCTTTAAGTGAATTGACGTTTTTTTGGGGATTTGTTTTGGACGGCGCAGACGCGTCTAACGTCCGTTTTGAGCGCCGTTAGCGGTGTTGGGACCCTGGCGCCGGGGCGAAGGTTTCCAGGGTTGTTTTAGGTGATAAAGACGGAGTTGAGGCATGGGCCCCATGGCTTGTATTTTGAGTTGTGAGCAGCGTTTATCGACTTTCTCAACGGGCGTCCGTTCGGGGCGTGCGAGCAGTCGTTTCTGGATGTTTTCCCGAGGGGATTGCAATGGTGCAACCCGCCCGTTCTAATTCGACATGATGGTGTGGTCCCCAAGAGGTCCGTTTGGACGTTGGTAGTGTTTTTCCATCTCTATCACCGAGAAACCGTTTTGGGCAAGTGAATAGTTCATCTTGTTTACTTTTTTGAGAGGATTGCAACGATGTGATCCGTTCGTTGTGTTTCGGGACTGGGTTGCGGGTCCCAAAAAGCACCGCTCATGTGCGGTGCACCGGAATGCACCTTTTTTCTCCAGATATTTGTTGTGCTCAAGTGAGCAGTCTTTTTGACGTGTTCTCCCAAGGGGATCGAAATGGTGTGATGCACCCGACTGTTTTTGGGGCCGAGGCTTGGGACCACGGGACGCCGTTCGGGCGTAAGGCGGTATCGGCGACTTTTACGTCGGATACCAATTTGGGGTGAGTAAATAGTTGATCTCACGTGTTTTTTTGCAAGGATTACAACGGTGTAATCTGTTCAGGCGGGCAGAGCCTCATACACGATCTTATTAAATGTGGAATATGAAGGTGCCCCGATGATGGTTCTTCCTGCGGTGTTTGCAGAGAACCCTTGGCGTGTGATCGCGTTCACGCTTGGAAGAGTGAAGTGAATGATTGAAGAGATGTGGATGGATGTGCCTGATCCATTAAGGTGGAATGTTGTATTTGTTACATTACGCCATCGCGTTGAAGTTGGGTTCCATGTGCACGTTAGCCTTTGGGCTGGAGACGGGGTATACTCTGGTAGTATACAGGAGCGCCGGGAGGTACATGTGGATGTTGGTACCTGAGAATGTTTGTTCACTTGATCGGGGTTGACTTGGGGCCACACGTCGTGTGGGCCCCATGTGTGTGCCGTGTTCTACTTTACGTACTTTTGACCTCTCGTGACGTAGAGGGTTCCTCTGTTC
This sequence comes from Viscum album, assembly GCA_963277665.1. NCBI lineage: Eukaryota > Viridiplantae > Streptophyta > Magnoliopsida > Santalales > Viscaceae > Viscum > Viscum album. The sequence continues at coordinate 1,685,775,591 of OY728146.1, forward strand.
TTGTTTGTTGACTAGCAGGGTTGAGTTTCCCCATGGTCCTCTTCTCGATGGTTTTGACCAGCAGGGTTGAGTGGTCTCCCCCTGGTTTCGATCTTGGTGGTTTGGTCGGCAGAGATGGTTTGTTCCCCTGTTTCTTCAGCTGTGAGGGGTTCCAGTACCGTGCCCTTTTGCTGGACTGCAGCACTGTTTGCGACTATAGGTGTTTGTACAGTGCGGGTGTTTCCCCACTTTCTAGGATGAGTTGTCTCAGTCCACTTCGATAGTGACTCATCGGCTTGGAGTGTGATCGCCTTATGAGGCCTGGGGAGTTTCTCCCATTGCTTTGTGCTCCCTGGTAGAGATCTTGTGGATTCGCTGTGACCAAAACTTTACGCTGGCACCGATCCTCTACCCAGGAGGTTATTACTAGTAGGGTTGAGGTTGTTTCTAGCAGGGCTGAGGTTTTTTCCAGTAGGGCTGAGGTTGTTTTGAGCAGGGCTCGCCAGTGGGTTACCATCCAGCAGGGATGTCCAGTACAGCAGTGTTCACCTCGCTGTACCATCCAACAAGGATGGCCAGAGCTGTCCTGGGCTTACCTCCAGCTAGGCTGGGCAGTCGTCCCCGATGCCGGGCTTACCTCCAGCGGGGCCGAGCAGTGGTCCCCAATGCTGGGATTACCTCCTGTGGGGCTGGGCAGTGGTCCTAGATGTTCGTCTTACCTCCAGCTGGGCTGGGCAGTGGTCCTCGATGCCGGGTTACCTCAGGCTGGGCTAGGCAGTGGTCCCATCACCGAATTTAGCCGGGTCTCCCTCCAGTGGATTACCCTGTTACGGGATTGGGCAGTGTGGCACCATTAGACTCTTTCTGGGTCTCCCTGTAGTGGGAACTCGTCGACTTCCAGGGACCCTCCAGCGGGGCTGGGCAGGGGTTTTCCTGTCGACTTTGAACATACCTCTCGACTGTGGGGTAGTGACGAGTTGTGGTTGATATTCTCCTTGAACTCTCAAGTAAGAGGAGCTTTCCACATTGAGAAACATTCTTGTGACGCGATCTAAAACCATGAGAGCGAGTCAGTGATGCCAAAAATGGATAGTGTAGAGGTGCGGTGATTGAGCCCCTTGGATTGCGGTTCGGGGCAGATGTCCGGGATGCTGGGCATCGATGGTGTTTACTTCTAGGACTGTTGGTGACTCACTTTTCTTAGGCTGAGCTACAGGATAGAGATCCCCTTATGACCTTGTTCAGGCTTCTTGTTGAGCATATGTATTTGTATATACCTTGTTCCATTACCCACTTCTTCGGCTTGGTTACTCTCCCTCCAGGATAGGCGAAGACACACAGGTTATGCCACGTGCTTTCCGTGTCTAGCTTCTCATGGTTGGACGAGTATACTCTCCTGCTATAGGTAGCGAAGACTCTATGGGAAGTTCAACTTCTCATCGTTTCCAGATCTTTGTGTCTGGACGAGTCTACCTTCCTTTTTCTTGTTGGGTTGAGCTGGACTCTTTTCTGCACTCTCTATTGTACTTCTGTTCTACTCACTATTCGATATACTGCTCAACCTTCGGTGCCTCCTTTGTTGCTCCCTCGAGCCTTCAGGGTATCCTACTGAGTATTTTTATACTCACACCTTCATGGGCTTTGCTCGAACATGGTGTGCCCTTGCAGACGACGGACTGGTGGAGCATGACTTCCGAGGACCTTGGGAGCTTGGGCCACGTGCGGTGGTCGTGGTTAGGTCCCAGGTGGGGGGACCCCTTCCGGCTATTTTTCTTTTGTTTACCTGTTGCCGGGTTGTGGCACCTTTTCTAGTTGGGCGCGTGTTTTACACCTTTTCTTTTTCAGTTACCTTCAGCTTGTACTTTTTACTTTTAGAGGTCGATGCACATTGTGGTTTATTTATAGAAGTTTCCATTTGTTTTCCTTTTTTACTCTGCACTTTTACATTGAGTGTGTTTCATGTGTGTGTACAGGTGCTTAGGCAAAGGTCTCCCTGAGTTTTTGTGTCTTCAGCGCTGGTCTCCAGCCCCTGGCCTATGGAGGTGGGCTTGGGGTAGTTGCGGCTCGAGCCCGGGTAGGGTTGGGTCGTGAAAAAGTGGTATTAGAGGTGGTTCGTTCCTTGGGACGTTGTTCGGACATCCCTAAAATAAAAGGAACTGGATGGGATTTAGGGAACAATGTTAATGTGTCTTGAGAGCGGCTCTTAGGCTAGGGAGTCCAGTGATGGTGCGACAACCTACATATCCATTCACCAGGACCCTGATAACCCGCTTGTTGACTCGGCATGCTGAGAAACTTGTTGTAGGGAAAATTGGTTTGTGCATCACATAGGATTGAGTCTTTGACTGTCCTTCTTAAGTCAACTCCCCATCGTTGTTGTTGGTATATACATTATGCTCATCTGACCGCGGCACTCCTTGATAATATTTACGATGTATCCGTGAAGACAGCCATCCAAGATACCAGATTTGGTACATGAAGACGACCCTGTGAGCTACGAGCCCACAGTCCAGGACCCATCATGCGAGCCCCTTTTTCCGGGTGGGCTGGTAGCAGCACCCCCACCTGTTGAGCAGTAGACAGTTTCAGCAGAGCAGGCTGAGCTTGAGCGTAGGTTAAGCGCACTATATGAGTTCTAGTGGCAGAGACTGCTGAGGTTCAGTGGTGAGCTAGACCCTCAGGCAGCATAGGTTTGGCTAGAGATAGTGGTTCTCCTTTTTAGGCTTGTGCAGATGCCGACAGATCAGAGAGTGGCCTTGGGAGCCAGCCATTTTCATGGATCATCTTGGCGTTGGTGGAGTCTGGTGACTCAGTTTCTTGACAAGTCGTCTCTTTCGTGGGGTGACTTTCAGTTGTTGTTTCGTGAGGAGTTTTTCCCCTCCTGCTTACGCTCCGCTTGGATTCAAGAGCTCCTGCAGTTTCATCAGGGAGTGATGATAGTGGCCGATTACGTGGCTAGTTTTGTAGACCGTGCATGCTTTTACCCGGACTTGATCCACTATGATAACTTCTGAGCGCGTAAGTTTGAGCAGGGTCTCCGACGAGAGATTCGTGCTTTCATAGTACCCTTGGGAATTTCCATATATGCCGTGGTTCTAGAGAAGCCGCTGGTGACAGAGAGCTTCCTGTCACGTTTTGATTTGGTGGTGGAAATAGGAACATTAGAGCCGAGACGTCTGCCGTAGCTAGCGGGCATCGGCAAGTAGAACCCCGATGCAAGTGGCCTTCGGACAATCGGACTCAGGGGTGTGGTCATACACCACAGTGGCGTCGAAGGGTACCAGTGCAGCCCAGAGAGAGTCAGTGCTATGCTTGCATTGGACGAGATCACTTGGCATGGGACTACCCGACCAGGCGTGTGGAGAGCTTCCGGCAGGCAGCAGGTGAACCACCACAATGGAGGCAGCGTCGTGATCGGAGTAGCGCCTAGAGAGGTGGTGCTAGAAGAGGAGCGGGAGGAGTTGGTTGTGGGGGACGACTTTACAAGGTCTTCCCATCACCACTGGGTGGTCCACATCAGGCTTCGGGAGCTGATAGTTGGGACCGTGGACATCTGTGAGCTTGGATGTCTACGATCCTACAGAGCATGGGATGATGAGAGTTACCCCTTGCGACTCTTCTACTTCTTGCAGTAGAATTTTTAGACTCTGTGTGTGGAATGATTTCCTCCCTGCTCCTTGCTTGGGGTGTTACCAGGGTGACTCGGGGCGTCGGTGTAACCCTGTGTTGGTAAGGTAAAAAGGCATGAGACATTTCACTTTATTCGATGGTGTCGACTCCTTCGCCTTTCGAGCGTGTAAGAGATCCTTGGTTGTGGGACATCGACTGTGGGACCTTGCGTGACTAGATATCCTTGGGTGTTTCACCATATGGATATTTTGGAGGAGGGAATCACCGGACCTTGTTCCAGGTGCGAGCGGTGATTCCAGTCACAACATGCGACATAGAGGTTTGGTCGGGGATGTGAGCTACCCCCGAGAGCCTTCGGGCTGTTTGCGACCGTGCGAAGGGATGGTGAGGTTCCCTACCACCTTTTCCTAACCCCAAAGTATGGAGTGGGTGCATGACGTCTCCCACGTGACTCACCCGAGAAGAGAAGTGTGCATACTCTTATGCACGACATCAGCAAGGGCTGACCTTGAGTGAACATATCAAATCCTTTGGTCTGTGTGCGGTGACGCAGGACTGTGCAAGAAATCTGCTGGGTATAGGACAGCCAGGTGTGGGATTAGTACCCTCAGTTGTTCCCTAGTTTTGATTTTCAGGGACAAAAAGAGTGAAGCATGGAATGATGTAAGAACCCAATTTTTGCTGTGAAAGACTTTGGAATATTCTTGATGATATTCCCAAGTAGCGCCTTCAGACGGCGTGCGATTCCAAGCCGCAGAGTGGCCGGAATTAAATTTTCTGTGCGTTCACACAGGAAACGCCAAATAAATGGGATAACTCATAAACGGTGATCTGGACGAGGTATCCGAGTCTACGAATGGGTCCAGAATGGAGTGTTTACCCTAGTAACGACATAAAGTATTTCGGCGCAGGATGTTTGGAACCCTCGCTCGCTTTCAGAGCGTGGAACAGATAAAATTAAATAATTAATTTATTCATTTAATGGTTAAAATCAAGTATCACTTAAACGGTGCCTCAGATTGGAAAACTGAGGGCACCTTTTATTTTGGAATGTGACGTTTACCCTAGTAGGGGTGTGAGTTTCGCGGGTGCGGGCCGTCTGTGAAAAATGGCCCCAGGGGCGTTTTCGTAATTTGGCAGCCTCAGGCGTGGGCGTTGTAACTTTTGAACGGGGCATTGGATTAAAATTCCGAGACCACCGTTGTGCTCATAGCATGGTTTTTATCCTAGGGGAAGCTTAGTCCCAACCATGTAGGGAGTTCGGGTACGGGGCCGTGGGAGGGTGTTTAAGTTAATTAATTTATTTAATTAACCTAACCCCCTTCACTTCTCCTCATTTCCCCCTCCCCCTGGAGAGCTTCTCCCCTATCCTCCTCCACTCCGGTGAGGCGGCTCCAGTGAGGTGACTCCGGCGAGGTGTGGCCACCCCGGTGGGTTGACGGCGAAGCGACGGGCGTAGTCCCATGAGGTAGGATTATCATTTTCGTTTTATTCTCCCCGCACCTACATTCAGAACATTTAATCCTATTTAATTGATGTTTTATTTTCAAAAAAATTCCATGAATGCGTAGTAGAGTTTATTCCCTTTCCAACTCATCTTTTGGATTCGAATTCTGAGCTCCGTGGCATCCGCAATCATCCGCCGAAGTTTGCGGGTTTTCGGTTTCTGGCGGGTTCGAGCGGCAGCGCAACTAAGGCGGATGGCGCGGCAGCGTGGCATTTGGCGTCGAGGGCTTCAGCAGGGTGGAGAGGCTGGAATTGGGATGAGGTGGAGCAGCCAGGCAAGGCCGGGGGCGTGCGACGCCGGTGGGTTTGTTGGGCATCGACGTGAGGCGGCGCTCACCGGAGCGCAACAGAGAAGCGGGGTCGCGACGCGCGAACCTGCGGAGGAGACACGACCCGCGTCGTGCGGGTTGTCGCGCGGCGACTGGCATCAGCCGGTCGGCCGAGCGGTGGACCGGGTACATCGCACAGCCCGCACGGCCAAGCCGCGGGCCAGGCCATGCGAGCCAGGCCGGGCGGATTGGCCGGTCCAGCCAAAGGGGCTATGCCCCTCAGTTTTTGGACGCCTGTATCTTCCGCTACGGGCGTTCGTTTTGAGTGCTGTCTGTGGCAGCACGGACCTAACAGCAAGGAGGTATTTTTGAGATGGTCTTGGGAATTTTTAATTCCCAAAACGAGGGGCCTCAGAGGCGAGACGCGTCTTTAAGTGAATTGACGTATTTCCGGGGATCTTGTTTTGGACGGCGCGGACGCGTCTGACTTCTATTTTGAGTGCTGTCAGTAGTGTTGGGACCCTGGCGCCAGGGTGAAGCATTCCAAGGTAATTTTAGGTGTTAAAGCCGGAGTTAAGGCATGGGCCCCATGGCCCATCTTTTGAGCTGCGAGTAGCATTTAGCGAATTTCTCAACGGGCATCCGTTCGGGGGGTGCGAGTAGTCGTTTCTGGATGTTTTCCCAAGGGGATTGCAATGGTGCAATCCGCCCGCCCTAATTCCGCATGATGGTGCGGGCCCCACGAGGGTCGTTTGGACGTTGGCAGTTTTTTTCCATCTCTATCACTGGGTAACCATTTTGGACAAGTGGAAAGTCCATCTTGTGTACTTTTTCGAGAGGATCGCAATGGTATGATCCGTTCATTGTGTTTTGGGAACAGGTTGCGGGTCCCACGAAGCCACGCTCATGTGCGGTGCACCAGAATGAACCTTTTTCTCTGGATATTTGTTTCCCTCAAGTGAGAAGTCTTTTTAACGTGTTCTCCTGAGGGGATCGAAATGGTGCGATGCGCCCGACTGTTTTCGAGGCCGAGGCTCGGGACCACGGGACGCCATTCGGGAGAACGCGGTATTTGCGACTTTTACGTCGGATACCCATTTGGGGCAAGTAAATAGTCGATCTCGCATGTTTTTCTGCGAGGATTGCAATGGTATAATCTGTTCAGGTGAGCGGAGCCTCATACACGATATTATTAAATGTGGAATGTGAAGGTGCCCCGGTGGTGGTTCTTCCTGCGGTGTTTGCAGAGAACCCTTGGGTTGTGATCGTGTTAACTCATAGGAGAGTTAAGTGAATGCTTGAGGAGATGTGTATGGCCATGCATGAGCCATTAAGGTGGCATGTTAGATTTGTTACATTATGCCTTCGCGTTGATGTTGGGTTCCATGTGCACGTTAGCCTTTGGGCTGGAGACGGGGTATACTCTGGGAGTATACAGGAGCGATGGGAGGTATATGTGGATGTTGGTACCTGATAATATTTGTGCGCTTGTTCGGGGTTGACTTGGGGCCACACGTCGTGTGGGCCCCATGTGTGTGATGTGTTCTGATTTACGTACTTTTGACCTCTCGCGATGTAGAGGGTTCCTCTGTTCTTTTTTGTTGACCAGCAGGGTTGAGTTTTCCCCTGGTCCTCTTCCCTATGGTTTTGACCAACAGGGTTGAGTGGTCTCCTCATGGTTTTGTTCTCAGTGGTTTGGCCGGCAGAGATGGTTCATTCCTCTATTTCTTCAGTTGTGAGGGGTTCCAGTACCATTCCCTTTTACCGGACTGCGGCACCGTTTGCAACTACGGGTGTTCGTACAGTGTGGGTGTTTTCCCCACTTTCTAGGATGAGTTGTCTCAGTCCGCTTCGACAGTGGCTCAGTGGATTGGAGCGTGATAGCCTTGTGAGTCCTGGGGAGTTTCTCCTGTTGCTTTGTGTTCCCTGGTAGAGATATTGTGGATTCGGTGTGACCAAAATTTTACGTGGGCACCAATCCTCTACCCAGGAGGTTGTTACCAGCAGGGCTGAGGTTGTTTCCAGCAGGGCTGAGGTTGTTTCGAGCAGGGCCCGCCAGTGGGTTACCATTCAGTAGGAATGGCCAGTATAGCAGTGTTCATCTCGTAGTACCATCCTGCAGGGATGGCCAGAGCAGTGTCGGGCTTACCTCCAGCTGGGCTGGGCAGTGGTCCCCGATGTCGGGCTTACCCCCAGTGGGGCTGGGCAGTGGTCCTCGATGGCGGGCTTACCTCCAGCGGGGCTGGGCAATGGTCCCTGATGTCGGGCTTACCTTTAGCTGGGCTGGGCAGTGGTCCCCGATGCTGGGTTACCTCCAGCTGGGCTGGGCAGTGGTCCCGTCGCTGACTTTATCTGGGTCGCACTATAGTAGATTACCCTGTTACGGGACTGGGCAGTGTGGCACCCGTCGACTATTCCCGGGTCTCCCTGTATTGGGAACCCGTCGACTTCCAGGGACCCTCCAGCGGGGTTGGGCAGGGGGTCACCTATCGGCTTTGAGCAGACCTCTCGACTGCGGGGCAGTGACGAGTTGTGGTTGATGTTCTCCCAGAACTCTCAAGTATGAGGAGCTTTCCCCACCGAGACACGTTCTTGTGACACGATCTAAAACCATGCGGGCAAGTCAGTGTCGCCTAAAGGAGATAGTGTCAAGGTGCGGTGATTGATCCCCTTGGCTTGCGGTTCAGGGCAGACGTGCGGGATGTTGGGCATCAATGGTGTTTACTTTTGGGACTGTTGGCGACTCACTTTTCTTGGGCTGAGCTATGGGATGGAGATCCCCTTATGACCTTGTTCGGGCTTCTTGTTGAGCATATGTATTTGTATATACCTTGTTCAAGTACCCACTTCTTGGGCTTGGTTACTCTCCCTCCAGGAGAGGCGAAGACGCGCGGGGTATGCCACGTGATTTCCGTGTCTAGATTCTCATGGTTGGACGAGTCTACTCTCTTGCTATAGGTAATGAAGGCTCGATGAGAAGTTTATCTTTTCATCGTTTCCAGCTCCTTGTGTCTGGACGAGTCTACCTTCCTTTCTCTTGTTGGGTTGAGCTGGACTCTTTACTGCACTCTCTATTATACTTCTGTTCTACTCCCTGTTCGATCTACTACTCACCCTTCGATACCTCCTTTTTTGCTCCCTTGAGGCTTTGGGGTATCCTACTGATTATTTTTATACTCACCCCTGCTTGGTATTTGCCCTCACTTGGTGTGCCCTTGCAGACGACGGACAAGTGGAGCGTGACTTCCAAGGAGCTTAGGAGCTTAGGAGCTTGGGCCGCGTGTGGTGGTCGTGGTTAGGTCCTAGGTGGGGGGACCCCTTCTGGTTGTTTTTCTTTTGTTTACCTATTTCCAGGTTGTGGAACCTTTTCTGGTTGGGCGTGTGTTTTTCCCTTTTCTTTTTCAGTTACCTTCAACTTGTACTTTGTACTTTTAGAGGTCGATTCACATTGTGGTTTATTTATAGCAGTTTCCATTTTCTTTCCTTTTTACTCTGCACTTTTTCATTGAGTGTGCTGTGTGTGTGTGTACAGGTGCTTAGGAAAAGTTCTCCCCGAGTTGTTGTGCCTTCGGCGCTGGTCGCCAGCCCCTAGCCTATAGAGGTGGGCTTGGGGTAGTTGCGGCTCGAGCCCGGGTGGGGTCGGGTCAAAACATGCACAATAGTTGTTATATTCTATTTTAACTACCCTTTATGTGAAAACATGCATTCTATCAAGTGAATATGTTTCCCACTCAAGAAATAGAAAAAATACAGGTAGCACAATAACTCAAAACATTCAGATATATTTGAACTCTAATCTGACACATTGAACATTAAACTAGATGAACCAACAACATCATGAGTGTCAACATAAACCTACTTGAAAGAGCTACAGTGAGAAACATACAAATGAACACTAGAAAATTTATCTCCAATCCAGGAATCCAAACCCTTTAGTGAGCCCACATACATTGTTTTCAGGTACTAAAATCATTTTCACACAACACAAGGACCCCAAGACACATTGACATGCTTCACCAATTTTGAAAATCATCCACCACAACAACTTCAGCATGAACTCAAAACCACCACAGATTCCATCGAATCCAAAAAAGTACCCACCCAACAGTAACAGAAATACCAAAAGAGGGAAGAAACCAGAGGTTGAATATTTAAATGAAGCCACTCATAGATTACCAAAGAATACCCTCAGAACCATAGGAATTTGTTCGATTTTAGGATGATCTACCAATAGAAAATATGAATCGAGCCCTTCTAATGAAAATAACCCCTTGGAGATAAAGACGGGGTCATGGTAACAATCACCAATGATCTAGGGATTAGATTAAACAGATTAAATCCCCTAATGTTAAATTTAAATAACTTATTTATTAAATTAATTTTTATTAAATTTCATTATATTTGAATATTTTTTATTTAATTTTTTTTCAAATGTTGACTTTATGTATAAAAATATATGTAAATATATCTGATATCATATTTATTTAAATTATTTTTTATGACAAATATTTAAATTTTTATTAAACAAACAATATTAAAAAATATAAATAAATTATATTTAAATAAAATTTAATATTAAAATCAATTAATTATATTTATTAAATAAAACCCCAAAAATATGTATTGAATCTATTGTAAAAATAATATTATAAAAATAATTTTTTTCTCTTGATTAGTTATTGATAAAACCATCTTTGTACTAATTTAGTATAAAAAAATTTATTGATGAAAAAATTATTGTTGTTAATAGTTACTATTAATAACAGATTTTTGTTTTAGTAAAAAATGTTAGAATTAGTATTTTGAGTAATCAATTTCACTATTGGTAAAATAGGTGTTGGTATTGATTGATCAATATAAATTAATATATTCATTCGTACAAACAAGTGTTGGTAATTAAATTTAATACAAATAAAAATTAATATCCTTTGGAATTTCTAATTTTTATCAATAAGTTTATAATCTTACAATATATTTCTATTGGTATATGTAATTTTTTATAGTGAATTAATTCATTATTATTTTATTTACCAGAGAAAACGAGTCATGAGTTTATATGGATGCATCTAAATTTAAATAACCATGGTGATATTTAATCAATTATTTATCCACTCAATTTACATCAATATTTATTGATGAAATATTTAGGCTAAGTTACAATTTTTATAGTAAGGCAGAGGCATATTATATATCATTAATGATTATGTTATTGTATCATCAAATATGTTTTGATATTTGTATTGTTTTCCCCATTATACTGGTTAGCTTTAAAAATGTATAAAACACATACATAGTAGTGAAAATAATTTATTATATGGAATATAATAATTTAATGGATTTAATTGGAATGAAAAATTCATATCTGTTGTGGTCATAGTGACATTAAAATACACGTTTTATCTAACAGTATAATGAGTAAAATTATTTTCATCTAGATATGAATAGGTATTCCCATTTTAGATTTCAGGGTATGAGTCCTTAATCGTATTTTTACAATTTTAGTAGGATCTTTAGAAGTGAAATCATTATTGTATGATAATTAATATCCCTTGTTAAAATTTTCCTAAAATCATCCAAAACAGCTTCTATAGACATAACAATGATGAATAAATCATTAACCATGTTTCAATATTGTGTAAATGGATTACTAACAATGTCTAGTTGATTAATGAATATGATCATGTGGATATTACCAAAAAATGATTGTATAGTTATAAAAAAATTATGTTTTTTAGAATGATAGTTGTTCAATTTTTAACTAAAACGTTTTCCAAACTAATAAAACAATGTATTGATTATAAATTTATTTTTATTATTGATGATGGAAATATTTAGTGATCTAATTTAGTATGTATTTTGGGTATGGAATGTAATTAAATATAGAGTAATGGCCAAGATTTTATTAATAAAAAATGATATAGATATCAACCTTTTGATTTATTTGGTTGAGACTTTCACACATATTCATTAATGGTAGTTAATTAAATATAAATATATGATATTGGGGACATATATGAGTAGATATATACTCATGACCCGGATTATCATTTCACCTCAATTGTTAGTATAATTTTGTTCCTATGAAGATTACTATAAAAATGTTATGTTAGTGGAGGAATATAATAGGGAATGTTCACACATTTAGGTTACTGAATTCAATGGGGTTTATGAAGTTGTATCATATGTTTTGGTAAGAAAATTTATAAATAGGTTATTAGAGTATTTTTAAACATTTTTTTACATTCTTTAACACTTGATTTAGGGGATATTAATTTTTATAGGGTACTTTCATCACACCCTTCATTTTCAAATTATTATACTAATATAGATGTGTAATAATTCATGGTGGATCTCATTTGATTTTTTAAAAGGTTAATAAATTATTAATAGGTCTATGGACATATATCTATGGTCCCATATTTCTAATTTTTTTAGTATTTGGTATTTATGTGATATTACATGTTATTATGTGTAGATGAGACACTACTATTACATATTGTACTAGTACACAATTATTCTTACCTCGAAATATACTAGTGGGGTACATCGAGGAACCTGGATTGCTGGATTAAAATATTGTTTCCATTCATGTTATAATTTTAGGTTTCATTTTTTTAGTGTAACAATATAAAAAATATTATTTTCCAGATATTTTTATTATTGAAATCATTTTTGTGAGACATGGATTTGAAAGTTTTGTATAAATAGCTAAGAATCATGAGATGGTGTGTAGTAAGTGTAAAAATTTGGGTTAATTCTTTTAGTTATTTTTTATTTTGTGTCAATTTTATCTATTGGATAATATTAAGAATGTTAGAATACCAACATTTTATTATTTCTCATGAATAAGGTGAATTATTAATTTTATAATAGTAAATGGATCTAGTTTTTTAAAATATAATTTATCATAGAGTGTATTATTTACCTCAAGGTGGAAATTCAGCATTAATCTGAATGATATTAGATTTTGAACATTTATTCAATTAATTAATGTCTCACATGATACATTTTCATTTTGTAGAAAATGGTTATAACACTTAATCTTCATCATATATTGAGATGTCATTAGAATAATATTTATCGAGGTCCCTTATTTTATATATCACCAAATTAATTTATAATTGTTCTCTAGATCCATTTTAGGCCTTTTATATATTTATCAATCAATAGTATGATTGTATAACATTTACTCATTTTATAGCTTGATTTTTAGGGATAAAAGAATAGTGGATAAGTAGAAGGATATGGTGGTCCCACAAGAGTTAGGGTTTTTAAGGCTCCTTTTTTATTATACATTTTGTATTACAGATCGTTGATGAGAAATATTATATAGTATAAATATATTTTTCATAATAACAAAAAAATCCAAATATTATTACAAAATGTATTGATAACTTAATGATAACATCTTCCATTACTTATTTTCCATTCCTATAATGGTTATGTACCTTGAATAGATGAAGTAAATGAATTGAACCCATTCCTCTTCTAAAAGTGCGATTAATTCCATTAGATGAGAATAGATCTCACAATATCCCCATTTTCCTATATCTCAACCATATATTCAAGAAATGTTATATTATTTATTAAATGGATATTTGATCTGTTATCATTGTAAAGATAAAAAATATGTGTGCAGTGATTTAATGAAAGAGGAAGCATAAGATTTTGGATTCAAGGCATTATGTACGGGTTTTTAGAATCTTATAATGGGATTTGAGATTCCTCAGATAACTTGATTCATTGGACATTAAATCATGTTAATATAATAGTCATTCTATAAAGAACACTAATTTGTTTAATGTGTTTCCCTAAAATTTATATTAAATAATATAAAAATATAGGTTTGGACAAATGGCCAATAATTATATATGCTAAAACGAATGCGTAGAGGTTAGCCCAATATTATTCTAAAATTGAAAATAATTTAAAAATGGTGGTCTATAAAATACATTTGACTTTTGAGAAATATGAACCCCCTCCCCTGGAATATATTTATAAATTAATATCTAATATAAAAATATAAAAATAATTTTATTGTGGTTTTCTTTCTAGAATCTATATAATTCCAAAAAAATTATATATGTTATCAATCTATTGATCCATCTATGAAATTTCACTCATGGAATTGAGATGAATTAATAAAGGACAACATGAGATCAATAATTATGATTTGTGTCACGCCTCTATGATAGAATCATGACCTCATTTTATCCATATTTTAGTAACATGGTAAATTTCCACCTAATTTTAATTTATATATATAACATTACAGTCATAATCCATCAATTTTTCACATAAATTATTATGGTTATATTTTTTAGAGATTATATGCATGATTATGGGGTGATTAGGGAATTTTATGTTATTGGGTGACATGTTGAATGGTGGATCAACTTGTTAAAAAATATAATGGATTCATATAAATTGATTTAGTAAGTATAACGTGATATGTCTCAATTTTTATTGATTTAGAGATACAAATGTAAAATCATTTATATGTTATTATTTCCCATTGAGCTTACTATGTGCTCCATGTAGTGATGATTTTAAATACTATGATACACATAATTTTCATATTGAGACCCACAATTATTTTTATTGAATTTACAATAAATTTAAATATTAAAATTATCTTAAAGAAAAGTTTTTATAATCTCTATTACAATTATAGATCTTGATGAAACATATATGGTATTATTGAGTATTGAATAATTAGTGAATTCTGTAATTTACGAATAAATGGTTGTGGTATTATAATTATTACAAGTAATTTTATTAAATAAATAGTGTTTCCATGGATGTTGAAAGGTAATGTAGGTAGATTGATAATTGTGTTCACATTTATTCATTGATATTGTATATTTATGTGATTTGTAGTTTTATTTTCACTTTATGGGAGCTATGTAATGGTTTTATATGTGTAATAAGATAATAAATTTGAGGAAAAAAAATTCATGGAATGTAATTAAGCTAGATAACCAAATAATTAAAATAGATGACAAAGATCATGTTGTCTCTAAGAAAATAAATTATAATTATGATCAAAAAATCATACAATCTGGATTTTCCATATCGTTAAACTCATTGAAAATTCTTCTGAGACGATGAGGCAATGATTAAACAACTCATTATTCAGGGTAAAAATTATTAGAGATGATGTTATGAGTTTTTCATTCTTATTTAAGAATTCATGAATGGGTGACTATATAGATTCCAAAGGTTTCTTTTCTTTTTAATGATAGCTTTATTGTGGACTATTTCCAAGTATTTTTTTCGTCATGAAAATAAACTCGATATGAGGGTAATAGTATTCAATATTTTTTATTTATGTTAATATATTAAGTTAGCTACCCCATTGATCGGAATGATTCACAATAGGGAATAAGCCTCACATATTGGGAATTAGATATGGTTTCCCAATATTTCGAAACTATTATCTATGGAGTATATATCCTCTATATGACATATAGAGTTTAGGTTCTCCAATTGATAATAATATCATCACTATATTTTAGGTCCCCAAATTATATTGGATTAGATATTCTTTTAATTATTATCTTCATTGGGCTGGAACGGATCCGCTATAAGAGTAACGTGGTTAGATGCTCTATTCCTCGATGGGGAATATACCCGCAATCAATTGTGTCAGGAACACCCCTGAAAAATATATTCTCCTTAGTAGTGTATGATTCCATCAATTTTCCATTATTATTTGTATATTAATTTTATTTTTTTGTGATGATTTAGTATCCATCATGGACAATATTGTAGTATATTATAAGGCCCTATTTTGGTATGTGTATTTTTTAGAGCATGTTATTCAGGGAGTTATGTCAGTGTTATTATTGGTTTGAGTTTCATTGATGAGGATGTCTTAGGATCTAATATGTTTCATCTCCTAGAACATGTTAAACATATATACAGAGTTGTCTAGGAATTTGAGGATGAGATATTTTCCTAGTTATGGATTAATCATGATTAAACATAGGTTATATTGATTTGTGATTCAATGACTATGTATAATGATTTCATATGCATTGATTATTTTGTATGAAAGCTATCTAAAATAAAATTTCTCATCAATTAAGAAGTCCTAGTATTTTTTTTGAAATTTCTCAAGACCCGTTCTTCGAGAAATAAAATAAAATATACTTTGTGTTTTTAAAAAAATACTATATAATATGTAAAGACCCGGAAATTTCAAGTAAACTTTTTTCTTAATTTTCTTTGGGATTTTACAAGAACGCAGTTTCTGACGGCGCCTGATTCCGAGGCCTGGTGTGCACAGAATCAATTTCCGAAGTTTAGCTAGGGTACATTCAGTGAAAGAACGAGCGGGTTTTTCTAACTTTTGAACCGGTGCTCGTAATCAAAATCCGAGGGCACCAATGAAACCAATACAGCGGTAATTCCTTAAGAACACCTTTTTTGGGGTTGCATTTTCTCGGGAGGAGATGTTAAAAATTTTGGAAAGTAAATATAAAATTGAGCTACAATTTTATTTCTTTTTAAGTGGTTATATCATTTGAGTGGAAGTTGGGGATCTACCCATGAGAGATTAAGAGGGTGGTGGGGCCCACACGAACTCCACCCCTTCAAATTATCTAACCCCCCCATAACTCTTCCCCTTTAAAATCCCCCTTTAAACTTGTTAACTCCCTTTTATTAAGTAACTCTTCCACTTCCTTTTTAATTTTCCAACCTACCTATTAATTAATTAATCAACTCATGGTTTAATTAATTAAATGAATTGAATTTGAATTTTGTAAATTTGAAAGCATGGCATGGGTAAATAAAATAAGGTGGAGCCTTATTTTATTTTGGTTGGAATTGTTGTGTTAAGAGAAAGGGAAGAGAGCTCTTGAGTTTTGAAGAACTTCTTCCTCCGAAGAAGAACGCTTCATCTCCTTTGTTGAAGAATGTGAAGAACACCGGAGATTCGACGAAGAACACCGTCTCATATTGCATCTTCTGTCCACGTCGAAGGAAGAGAGACGCCGCATTCTTCATCGGGCGAACACCGACGACGTGCCTTATCCTCTTCTTCCTCCACGTCAAGGGAGGAGACACCACTACGGGGAAAGTCGCCATTGATGACGACTCAGCTTCCGACGTCAATGGAATCAGCACCGATCTTCCGCGACGACAACGACCTTCTCCTTCCGCGACGCCCTCTTCTGCGACGTTCAATTCCGAGACGAGCCTTCGTTCAACAACGCTTGAGGTATGGGTTTGAATATATGTTCGGGAATATTCGAACGTTCTTTGTAATCTTAGCCGCTTGCTATCGATTAACGGGAGGGGGCCGGACCGCACAAACACGGCCGACCCTCCTCCCTTAATTATGTTGTTGACCTTGTTGTGGTTTGGAACGGAGATGGCGTGGTGTCGTCGCACCGCGCGGGATCATGCGGCAAGGATGCGCGGCGCCGTCGTTCTACGCCGTTGAAGTCGAACAAGGTCGCGGCGCTGTCGCGCCGCACCAGAGAATCATGAAAACAGAGCGGACGGAGCAGGGCCGTGGCGGAGGGGCGCGGCGCCGGTCGGACCAAGGCCGCGGCGGAGTAGGGAGTGGCGGCCGGATTCCAGCCACCGGCGTCAGAGTAGTGGGATGGGACCGCGCCGGTCCCGTGACGGCAGCAGCCGGCCGACCAGAGTGGGCCGGCCGGTCAAGGGAGAAACCGGGGGTTCGTAACCCCCAGCTGGATGAGAGGAGCGGCCTCCCACATGGGGGCTCCATTTAATTAAACAGGGGGGCAGCGCCCCCCCTTGTCCCCCCAGTTCGGTCATGCTGAGCTGGTCAGCGGACCGCTCCAGCGTTCCGGCCGGGCCGCGCCCAAGCAGGCCAGACCCGGACCCAGTTCGGGCCGACCCAGGGGGTCTCGGGCAGGGTCAGTTCGGGCCGGAAACCCCCATTTTCGGACTGTTTTCGTTCTTTTGCCCGTAGCTTGGGCTATGGACATCCGATCAATGCACCAACAGTTGAGATGCAATCTTTGGATTGAGACGGTCATTTAGGTATATTACAATTAAGGTTTTGGAGAACTTTGGGTATGGTCGGGTTGGTTCAATCACGAA
Source organism: Viscum album (assembly GCA_963277665.1). Taxonomy (NCBI): domain Eukaryota; kingdom Viridiplantae; phylum Streptophyta; class Magnoliopsida; order Santalales; family Viscaceae; genus Viscum; species Viscum album. The sequence goes on from OY728146.1 coordinate 1,685,793,056, forward strand.
ACCAACCGGGCCCTCGGAGCGGAAACAATTATATCTTGAGCTCTGGACGTCCGATTGACGTGCCGTCGACTTTGTTGGATTACTCTTGATGAGAAAAATCTTTTTTCATGATTCGCCTGAGTTTTGGATGTAGTTGGATAGTGGCCGAGTTGGATTGTACCCAAAATCCAACCGGGCCCCTGGAACGGAAAAGCGGATAACTTTCAGACGGATGTTCGTTTGACAAACCGTCAGTGGTGTTGGTGATCTCGTTGAGAAACGGTCCCTATGAGTGTACCCTATGAGAGTTCAGGGTACATTTGAGATACGACCGTGTTGGTTCGCACACGAAACCAACTAGGCCCCTCAGATTAAAAGGCTAATAACTCACAGACCGGACGTCCGTTTGACGCGCCGTCTGTTGCATTGAGACCCCTATGATGATGCGGTCCTTTGAGATACTTCTTCGTGGAACTTTGTGATACTTGGAGTATCGAACTGTAGCTCGTGGAGAGAACCCTCCCGGAGATGAGCGTTCGGAGTGCGGAGACCGGGTAGCTGGTTGAGACCTGATGACTGCTTGTCCGATTCGATTCGGAGTGACTAGCATAGCCCAGTGGGGAGCACTACTTTGTGAGGTGGAAGACCCATGGCGGAGGAGCACTACTTTGTGAGGTGTCAGACCCGCGGTACTCAACAGGAGGAGTACCTCTGTAGGCTATAAGGGGGAGCACTACTGTGTGAGGTGGTAGACCCATGGCAGAGGAGCACTACTGTGTGAGGTGGTAGACTCGCGGTACTCGACAGGAGGAGTACCTCAGTAGTCTTAGGTTAGTGAGAAGTACCTCGGAGTCGTGACAAGATCACTGTACTCTCCAGAGATGGATCTATTCAGAAGTTACGGTTTCGATAATGAAAATCCTGGTTTGAGCTGAGTCTATGACCTTTGTGTTTACCTCATGATTGAGATGGGTCACTTGATAACTTAGGTATATGTATGGGCATATACCTAGGTAGTGGTTATCCGTTGATTTCATAACCTTGTTGTTTCTTTAGTATTGAGATGGGTTACTTGATAACTTAGGTATAAGTATGGGCTTATACCTAATTAAGGGTTCACTACTGGAAAACTAACCTATACCAACGATTTGGAACTATTGGTATAGGCCTCCAAACCGTTGGTATAGCCTATACCAACGGTTCAGAGAACCATTGCCAAGTAATCCATTGGGATAGGTCTATACGAACGGTTTTCCCAAAACCGTTGGTATAGACATATCCCAACAGTTTCGGAAACCATTGGTATAATTAATATTAAAATCTATACCAACGGTTATGGAACCGTTGGTATATGTATTTCAAAAAAAACATTCACTGGGATTTGTTCCCAGGACCCCTAGTTTATTATTCAGTGACTTAACCACTAACCTAACATGACTTTTGTGAATATAATTACATAAATATATATATGTATTCTCATAATGATTTTAAATTTTGATTTATATAATGTTCTGGGTAAGATTAAATGATAAAAAATCAAAGGATATATACCAATGGTTGTCAAAACCGTTGGTATAGGCCTATACCAACGGTTTTGACAACCGGTGGTATAGATTTTGATTCTGGGGAAAGGTTGATTTGTGGGGGACCTTTCCCAACGGTTTTGTAAAACCGTTGGGATAGGTATACCGTTTCCCAATGGTTTTGGAAAACCTTTGGGAAAGGTGGCCACAATGTGGGCTTTCCCAATGGTTTGGCCAAACCGTTGGGAAAGCCATACCCTTTCCCAACGGTTTGGCCAAACTGTTGAGAAAGCTGGCCTCAAAGTGGGATTTCCCAATGGTTTAGCCAAACCATTGGGAAAGGGAACCTATACCAATGGTGTTTATGAACTTTTGGTATAGAAGCATTGGGAATGGTCAGATTTCCAGTAGAGGTTATCTGTTGAGATTTTTCTTTGTGGTTATCCTTGTTGGATTTAGTGAGACCTTGAGGGTCTTGGGGTCCCTACTGAGTATCGTATACTCACCCCTACACGGGCTATGCCCACACCTCGTTGTGTTGGTTGCAAACGAAGGATAACGCTAACAATGGCCGAGTGTTCGAGGACTGGACGGTACCCGGAGCTGGACCTCCCAACGAGTCAGTAACCGGAGGTGGACTTCACGACAAGACGACAATCGGAGGAGGTTGACGGGTAAGTGCGTTGAGGAGGCTATCTATACGTACCCTTCAAGTAGGATCCGTGGTGGACGATCCAGGAGCTGCGCTATCTGTACCTACCCTTCAGGTAGGATCCGTGGTGGATGACCCCAGAGCTGCTTCTTTTCTTCCAGCTATTTCTCTTTTCTGTTGTACTTCCTTTCAGTTGTAGCTGCACTTTTTAGATGGGTTTGTATTCTGGCCCACTTAATTTTCAGTACTTCCTTTTTGTACATAGTTTTTTACTTCCACTTGTACTCTATGGTGTTTTGTTTACCTTTATAATGGAAATTCCTTCCCAGTTTATCGGGATTTATGCCTTTGGTGCTAGTCGCTAGCCCCTGGACTATGGAAGGTGGGCTTGGGGTAGTCACGGAATTGGCCCCGAGGATGGGTCGTGACAAATTGGTATCAGAGGAGTCGGTTCTACTGCAGAACTTATAACTCTGATATTTTTTCTTCTGTGAAGCAATAGTGTTAAGGGTACCGAGTGTGGTTTTCAGTTCAGGGAGTCCAGTGTTGGTGCGGGCGGCCGACGTATCCATACACTAGGACCCTGAAAACTGATTTCCGACTTTGTGCATGAAAACACTGATTGCGTGTGTGTTTTCAAAGGTTTTCCCTTAAAACAGATCAAACCAGGTCAACTCAGCAGGTATAAATCATTTGACCATGTGACGTTTGTTTCTTTCAGGATGCCTCCCCGTGGACGACCAGATAGAGCCCCTAGAGTTGTACGTACTGACAGCCCACCGAGTGACATGGCCTCAGTACAGAGCCCTATCCCAGTTGAGGCACCAGCGGAGGCACCAGTGGTACTACTACCCGTTGGGCCACTGATGCCACCAGCCATAGCAGCAGAGGGTGCACGTCGCTTGAGTGCATTGCACGAGTTCCAGCGCTAGAGGCCACCCTGGTTTAGGGGAGAGACGGACCTGCAGGCGGCTAAGGATTGGCTGGAGGCTATGGTGAGAGTCTTAAGACTAGTGGGGACGCCAACAGACTTCATGGTAATCCTTGCTGCTAGCCTTCTTCAGGCAGTAGCAGGCAGATGGTGGAGCCTGATGCTCCGGATGCATGACGAGGCGACACTTCTGTGGGAAGACTTCGAGAGCCTGTTCCGGGCAGAGTTTGTACCAGCCACCCTTCGAGCGGTTTGTATACAGGAGCTGCTGCATCTACAACAGGGTATCATGATGGTGGCGCAATACTCAGCGAGGTTCACAGACCTCTCGCGCTACTCCACTGATATCGTACGGGACCTGTTCTTTAGGGCCCGAACATTAGAGCAGGGGCTCAGGTGATGGATTAGAGATTCTGTTGTTTCTCAAAACATCCCGACGTAGATAGGGGTGTTGGAGCGAGCCCTCTTAGTGGAGAGTTTCTTTGCTGAGCAGTCTCCAGAAGCAGGACCCACCACTAGCCGGCATGTAGCAGAGTCTTCTATAGAAGTCAGTAGACAGATGATGTAGAGGTTCAAGAGGACCAGACCTATAGGTGGTCGACCGCATGACTCAGGGTTGGTAGTGAGAGGCACCAAGGAGAATGACAGAGCCAGACCTGCCATGCAGTGTTACTCCTGTGGAAGGATTGGTCACATGGCACGTGACTGTCCGACCCGCCATGAAGATGACCAGCAGATAAATGGAGAATCTCCTAGGTAGAGACAGATGTTCGATCGAGGCGGACCGCGAGGAGCAGAAGTCCGAGGGAGGGGAGCTGGCCATGCAGCTGGAGGTGGACGACGCTTTGAGGTATTGCCACTACCACCACTAGGAGGTCCACCCTGACCGTAAGGAACAGGTGGACATGGGAGAGGTCAACTTTAGGCGGCAAAAGCATACGACTACGGAGCTCCGGAAGCAAGTGGACAGGAGCAGAACTAGTGGTTTCCTTTTGTTCTTCGTACTTCTAGTTCCATGTTGTTGTTACATTTATGTCTTTGTACTATGATCTGCAATAATAAAAAGGTACTTACCTTTGTGACATTTGCTTCCATCCTTTTTGTGTACTAAGAGGTTCCAGTTTAAACTGTTGACTTGACCCTCACTTTCAAGATTCCTAATGGAGGAGACCCAGTTACCTCATGCTAATGCTGACAGTGTTACTCGAACCTTAGAGGCGAGAGTGATGGTTGGATCTCTTGGTAGTAATGTCGAGGCCTTACGACGTCGTCCAAGGCATGAATACATCATTCATGTTTGGATTGACTGTATTAGCCAAAGAATGTGGTTCATCCAGGGGATGAGACCGAATTTCTCTTATCGAAAAATAATAATTCATAGTAGCTCTTGTGGGACTAGAGATGGTCCAGGGCATGACAGAGAAGGTCCATGTAATCCAAGAGCCGATGAGGATAGCTCAGAGCTGACAGAAGCCTTAGGCTGACAATAGGCAGATACCACTAGAGTTTGAGGATGGCGACCGCGTTTTCTTACAGGACTCACCTCGACGTGAAATGATGGATATTTGGCTAAGGCGGAAAGTTATCTCCGCACTTCATTGGAACCTTCTAGGTCCTCAGCAGGGTAGGCGAGGTTGTTTACCGCTTGACCTTTCCACCTCAGTTGCATCAGGTGCATGAAATCATCCACATACCTCGGCTGAGGAGATACATGCACGATCCTTCACACATCATCGACCTAATGGAGTTGGACGTCGATAACAGGGCGACATGCATGGAGATTCCAGTGGAGATCGAGGATCGACAGGAGTGGGTCCTATGTGAATGATCGATTCCTCAAGTGCGCTTTCACTGGCAGCACAAGAACCTCCAGGGGAGCACTTGGGAGCGGAAGGCTCAGATGCGTGCTCAGTATCGCTTTTGTATCCCTAGTTTGTGTTAAAGCTTTACGGGGATGTAAATCCCTGAGGTGGGAGTAATGTAAATACCCAAAAATTTCAAGGAATTTTTTTTCTTAATTTTCATTGGGATTTTACAAGAACGTAGTTTCTGACGGCGCTTGATTCTGAGGCCCGGTGTGCCCGAAATCAATTTCCAATGTTTAGATCAGGTAAGTTCAGTGAATGAACGAGTGAGTTTTTCTAACTTTTGAACCGGTGCTCAGAATCGAAATCCGAGGGTACCGATGATACCGCAACGCCGTTAATTGCTTACAAACACCTTTTTTGGGGTTGCATTTTCTTGGGAGGAGATGTTAAAAATTGTGGAAAGTAAAAATAAAATTGAGCTAAAATTTTATTTATTTTTAGGTGGTTATATCCTTTGAGTGGAAGTTGGGCATTTACCCATGAGAGGTTAAGAGGGTTGGGGGGCCCACATGAACTCCACCCCTTCAAATTCACTAACCCCCCTAGAACTCTTCCCCTTTAAACTTGTTAACTCCCTTTTATTAAGTAACTCTTCCACTTCCTTTTTAATTTTCCAACCTACCTATTAATTAATTAAACAACTAATGGTTTAATTAATTAAGTGAATTGAATTTGATTTTTTTAAATTTGAAAGCATGGCATGGGTAAATAAAATAAGGTGGAGCCTTATTTTATTTTGGTTGGAATTGTTTTGTTAAGAGAAAGGGAAGAGAGCTCTTGAGTTTTGAAGAACTTATTCCTCAGAAGAAGAACGCTTCATCTCCTTTTGTTGAAGAACGTCAAGAACACTGAAGCTTCGACGAATAACACCGTCTCATCTTGCATCTTCTATCCACGTCGAAGGAAGAGAGACGCGGCCTTCTTCATCGGGCGAACACCGACGACGTGCCTTGTCCTCTTCTTCCTCCGCGTCAAGGGAGGAGACACCACCGTGGGGAAAGTCGCCATTGACGACGACTCACCCTATGACATCAACGGAATCAGCACCGATCTTCCGTGAAGCCAACGACCTTCTCCTTCCGCGGTGCCCTCTTCCACGACGTTCAATTCCACGATGAGCCTTTTTTCAACAATGCTCGAGGTAGGGGTTTGAATATATGTTCGTCAATATTCGAGCGTTCTTCGTAATCTTAGCCGCTTGCTATCGATTAACGGGAGGGGTCCGGACCACACAAACACGGCCGACCCTCCTCCCTTAATTCTGTTGTTGACCTTGTTGTGGTTTGGAACGGAGATGGAGTGGTGTCGTCGCACCGCGCGGGATCATGCGGCAAGGATGCGTGGCGCCGTCGCACCGCGCTGTTGAAGTCGAACAAGGTCGCGGTGCCGTCGTGCCACGCTGGAGAATCAAGAAAACACCGTGGCCGGAGCGGGGCCGCGATGGAGGGGTGCGGCACCGTCGCGCTGCGCCAGTCGGACCAAGGCCGCGGCGGAGCAGGGAGCGACGGCTGGCTTCCGGCCACCGGCGTCAGAGCAGGTTGATGAGACTGCACCGGTCCTGTGGTGGCAGTAGCCGGCTGGCCAGAGCGAGCCAGCCAGTCAGGGGAGAAACCGGGGGTTCGTAACCCCCGGCTGGAAGGGAGGAGTGACCCCCCACGTGGGGGCCGCGTTTAATTAAACAGGGGGCAGCACGCCCCCCCTTGTTCTCCCAGCTCGGTCACGCCGAGCTGGACAGCAGATCGTGCCAGTGCGTCGGGCCGGGACGCACCCCAGAAAGCCAGAACCAGACCCGGTTCGGGTCGACCCGGTTCGGGCCGACCTAGGAGGTCTCGGGTCGGGTCGGTCCGGGCCCGAAACCCCCATTTTCAGGCTGTTTTCGTTGTTTTTCCCATATCTTGGGCTATGGACCTCCGATCAATGCACCGTCAGTTGCAATGCGATCCTTGGATCGAGGCGGTCGTTTAGGTATATTACACATAGGGTTTCAGAGAACTTTGGGTACGACTGGGTTGGTTCAATCACGAAATCAACCGGGCCCTCGAAGCGAAAACGCTTATATCTCGAGCTCTGGACGTCCGATTGATGTGCCTTCGACTTTGTTGACTCCTCTTAATGAGACGAAATATTTGGCATGCTTCTCCTGAGTTTTGGATGCAGTTGGATAGTGTACGGGTTGGATTGTACCCGAAATCGAACCGGGCCCATGGAACGGAAAAGCTGATAACTTTCAGACCGGACGTCCGTTTGACAAACCGTAAGCGGCGTTGGTGATCTCATTGAGAAACGGTCCCTATGAGTATACCCTATGAGATTTAGGGGTACAGTTGAGATACGGCCAGGTTGGTTCGCACATGAAACCAACCGGGCCCCTCGGACGAAAAGTCTAATAACTCATAGACCGGGCGTCTGTTTGACGCGTCGTCTCTGCGTTGAGACCCCTATGATGATGCGGTCCTTCGAGATACTTCTTCATGGGAATTTGTGATACTTGGAGTATTGACCTGTAGCTCGTGGAGAGGACCCTCCCAGAGATGAGCGTTCGGAGTGCAGAGACCGTGTAGCTGGATGAGACCTGATGACTGCTTGTCCGATTCGATTTGGAGTGACTAGCATAGCCCAGTGGGGAGCACTACTTTGTGAGGTAGAAGACCCATGGCAGAGGAGCACTACTTTGTGAGGTGGAAGACCCATGGTACTCGACAGGAGGGGTACCTCTATAGGCTATAAGGGGGAGCACTACTGTGTGAGGTGGCAGACCCATGGCGGAGGAGCACTACTGTGTGAGGTGGAAGACCCGTGATACTCGACAAGAGGAGTACCTCAGCAATCTTAGGTTAGTGAGCAGTACCTCGGAGTCGTGATAGGATCACTGTACTCTCCAGAGATGGAGCTCTTTAGCAATTATGGTTTTGATAATGAAAATCATGGTTTGAGCTGAGTCTATGACCTTTGTGTTTACCTCATGATTGAGATGGGTCAATTGATAACTTAGGTATATGTATGGGCATATACCTAGGTAGTGGTTATCCGTTGATTTCATAACCTTTGTGTTTCCTCATGATTGAGATGGGTTACTTGATAACTTAGGTATAAGTGTGGGATTATACCTAAGTAAGGGTTATCTGTTGAGATTCTTATTTGTGGTTATCCTTGTTGGATTTAGTGAGACCTTGAGGGTCTTGGGGTCCCTAATGAGTATCGTATACTCACCCCAGCACGGGCTATGCCCACACCTCATTGTGTTGGTTGCAGATGACATATAGCGCTGACAGAGGCCGAGTGTTCGAGGACTGGACGGTACCCGGAGGTGGACCTCACAACGAGTCAGTAACCGGAGGTGGACTTCATGATGAGACGACACTCAGAGGAGGTCGACGGGCAAGAGCGTTGAGGAGGCTATCTATACCTACCCTTCAGGCAGGATCCGTGGTGGATGATCCCGGAGCTGCGCTATCTGTACCTACCCTTTAGGTAGGATCCGTGGTGGATGACCCAGGAGCTACTTTTTTTCTTCCAGCTGTTTCTCTTTTCTTTTGTACTTCCTTTCAGTTGTAGCTGCACTTTTCAGATGGGTTTGTATTATGGCCCACTTACTTTTCAATTCTTCCTTTTTGTACTTATTGTTTACTTCCACTTGTACTCTGTGGTGTTTTGTTTACCTTTATAAAGACAATGCCTTCACAGTTTATCGGGATTTACGCCTTTGGTGCTAGTCACCAGCCTCTGGCCTATGGAAGGCGGGCTTGGGGTAGTCACGACACGGGCCCCGAGGACGAGTCGTGACATAATATACAACCCATTACAAAAAAAAATTATTACCTTTTCATTTCTAGTTCTTGGAAGAAAAGTACCAACCATTACAACATATCCTAATATAATCAATTAAAAATAAACTACTATTTTAATTTTTATCGCGCTAGATCCTTAATGAGGCTAAATTATTGGGATATTTTAATGAGACTATGTTTTTTTCAAAAAGTATGGTCATCAGAAAATTTCCAAGCAAGGGTTTTTTACAAAACCAATGAAAAAATTGTATCAATATTTTAAAAAAAGAAGTTCAAAATAATAATCTTATATATAAAATATTAAAAATTATATAAAATACATTTCCAAAATAAAATTCTATTATTTACAAAATTTATTACGAAATATTTTTTCAGAAATTTTTTAGAAATTAATATTACATTGAAAATCTCTTTCATATAGAAATATAATGTTTTTTGAAAGTCTACATTGAAAAAATTATCCTTAATATAATATTTGAGTGATTTTTCATAAAAATAATTCAACATTTCATATAATAAAACATTGTGTATGTATGTATCATTTAAGATTATTGAGGTCCTACCAATTATGGAGGGTTGTGTTCACTCCCCTTGTCACTCTCACATCTAGAAATCCGTAATAACAACATTTTTTATAAAACATTTTGAGCTTGATCAATTCTTTATTTTTCACATGATTTTTAATCTTTTGAAAATATGATAGTTAAAAAATACATATACTTATACATATATATGAAGAAACTAAACCACATATAAATAAGACTTTATTAAAATTTCAAGGATTTTTAGTGACATATGTAGTTCCTGAGAATACTAAAACATATGTGCAATAACGATTATCTATAAATATCTAATAAATATAACCACCATATAAAATTAAATGTTTTAGAAATAAAAAATCATATTATATGAAAATAAATTATCCCCTCACATTAAACTACTAACCAAACATATTTGGAATCTTCTTATTTGAATCAATTTTAAACCTCATTCTCTAATGATTAAAAAAACCCTATCACTATCTTCACAACTAGAGAAACTCATTTAATTTTAATTAGATAGTATAGAAAATTATTTTTGGATGGATAGAAAAGGTAATGTAACCTATTTATAAAAATATAATTTTTTTTTAAAAAACTTCCTTTTTTGTTTAAATTTTTAAACACTATTTGGAAATTCATCCAAATAGTATCTGATTTTTCAATACATGTTTATTACCCATCCATAGAAATGATATTTATTATTATTATTTTTATTTACCTTTAGATTATTTTATTATTCCCTACCCATTATGAAACACAATTTTATCCTCTATATATATATAAAACAAATCGAACATATATATGACATAGATATAACATATATTTAAGAAAAATAAATTATCATTGAATTTATATCTTATATATATTTATTCCTTATATATTTTAACACATATATATATATATAATGTTTTATTTTTATCATCTCCTTTTCATCCCTCACATACATGTCATAGACAACACACACACACACACACACACACATATAATTTTCTGTTAGTACTTTACTTAATTCACAACCCTTACATGTCCCACACATCACAAACAATTATAAACCTATATATAATTAATTTACATAATTCCTAAGTGTATATATATATTCACATAGATACATATAATTTTATTTATTTTAACATATATATTTGTATATATGACACATATATTTTCTAAAATACATATATAACATATATATATTTAAAATATAAATAACATGTATTTTCACATATATTTTGAAATATATATATATATATATATAATGTGTATATATTTTACCGTGTGTGTTTATATATTTATATAGGTTCTTTACTATATACACATTACACAACTCGATTGTTTGGGGTTTCTTCCATCACACACCACACATTACTCTCTATATCGTTTTTATTTTTTCATTCTTTTTTCAAAGTCTTCACTTTTACAATATATATATATATTAATATATATATTATTATTATTATTTAAAATTAGACACTTAAAAATAATTCTCTTGTGGTCATAATAATATATTTATATTATTTATTTTTTATACAATCAACATATTTGAAAAAAATAATTATATATATAAAAATATATATTATGAATATATATATATGTATATATATATATTAAACACAATACTATAATTAATATTTTTATACTAAAACGTAAAGATACATTTTAGTATTAATTAAAAAATATATATATATATACATATATGTGTATATATGTACGTGGTTATTATTTTGGTTTACAACATATATATATATATTAAAATAATTTTTATATATTTATATTTATATATTTTCTTATATATTTACAAGAAAAAAAACCAATTGAAAATATCAAAATTTTATTATAATGTGAAATATATGTGAATCGTTTATACTCTTCTCTTTTTTATATAAGTAAAATAAATAAATCATTAAGAAACAAAATAGAAAATTTTAAGTTTCTAATATGTGCCACATTGTTAATTGTAATATAATATTAGATTTTTACAAATATTTAAATTAACATAAAAAATTAATGTTAAATAAAAATTTATGGAACTTTATTACTGAAAAAATATGCTTATTGTTTTATAGGATGTTACATTCTACCACTGTAAAATTTAATTTCTCCCCGAAAATTCATTCATCATACGTAATGAAAATTATGAATTTTACTTCTATAAATTTTAAAATAACTATGATCAGAAAATCTCAAAATTCTTATGAACTATCCATAATATTAATTTCCTAGAACATCAAATTTAATGTTATAACACATTTTTTTAAACGACCACACCTATTATCTAAATTTTTCTAACCCATTTCTCTTATACGATGTGTAATTTAAGTGACATGTGCTTCTAGATAGGAATAAAATAATACATATTTTTTTAAAATATAAACAATGATATATGCATTATTTTAAAAAATGAGGAACTTTTCAATTATTGTTTTTGGAGTAATATGATTTACAATTTCAATATATCATGGTTTTAAATATTAGAATTAAATAGGTATATTGACTTCTCTTACACTAGGAAATTAATGATATTATACAACTATGGAACTTATATTTTGGCTGTGAAAAACATTTTTAAAGCATATCGTGAGAATAAAATATCCTTGTATGGGGTTTTAAAAACAAGTGAAAATTATTTTATAAATAATGTTTAATAATACTTTTAGAAACTATTTATTTTATATAAAATATTAAAAATATTGAAATACATTTCAAAAATACAATTAAAGGATTTTAAAAATATATTACCATATAAATTATTTAAAAAAACCTTTGAAAATATATATTAAATTGGACAACTAATTATTATATATATATATAATAACTTTTGAAAACATACTTGAAAGTAAGGTTTCTTAACAAAATCATCTAGTGTATTGTTCGGAAAATAAATCACAAGCTCCAAAAACAAAATCTTGTGGCCACTTTGATCATTAACGGTCATTGGGTACCAACCCATCATAGAGGTTTTATTTCACTCCCTATATCTTTGTAATGTTTACGATGCCAATGTGATGTATTTTTTTATAAAACATTTTGATCCTGACCTCATTTTTATTTTTTCCTATAGTTTTAATATTTTCAAAATATGTAAATGAATATCTATATATAAACATATTAAGGGAAGAAACAACACCACATAATAAATCATTCTAAAATACACATGGATTATTAATTATATATATAGTCAATGAGGATATATATTCATATGTGTACCATATTTAATTTTAATTTAAATTTTAACAAAAAATGATAGCTTCAATATTTAAAATCACATTCTATTTTTTTAAATAATATTCTGAAATAAAAATATCTTTATATATATTTTCAGTGTAATTATTTTTAATGAATAAATTTCCTTTTTATATAATATATTTTTTATTAAATTGGATTATTTTATAATAACTCTCCTGTATAGAATGATAATTTTAAAAAAAATAAAATCATATATTCTTTTCTAAAAATATATACTCCCCATATAAAATTAAAAATATTAAAAACAAATAACTTATAGATGGAAATTAATATATCTCCTTACATAAAAATTCTATATAAACTTTTCAATAATTTACCTATTTAAAACCATATCAAACCTCCATTACTGAATACTAAACTCCCCATCACACTATCTCTATATCTAGAGAAACTAAAATATTTTTGATGAGGGTGTCTCGTAGAGTATTTTTGGATGCAAAAATATTGGAAATAGATCCTATTAATAATACTAAATATTTAACATATCAATTATTTATTAAATTTTGTAAACAGTCCTTGAAAATATGTCAAAATAGTGGTAAATTTTTTAATATATTTTCATTTCACATTATGAAACGTTATATTTTATTAATATTTTTTCCAATTTAGTTTATTTATTATTATTTCAAAACCCTTCAGGAACATTATATTTTCTTGTGTAAAAATACATACACAAACACATATATATATAATAAAAAATATATATAAACAACAAAAAAATATATAAAACATATATTTAACATAATTATATTTTAGAATAACAGTTATAACACATATATATTTAGGATACATAAATTTTGACATATATTTATCTTTACTAAATATATATATATATATATATGATTTTATGCAATTTTTTATATTCCTTACCTTACATGTCACACACAACACAAATTTATATATATTATATTTTAATATTAGTTTACATAATTCCAAACCCTTACAGGTCACACACATCTCACACACACACACAAGGATGTATATATATATATATATTACTTCACATAATTCCAAAATGTACACACACATATATGTATACATATATAAATTTATTAATATACCCACATAAATATATTATAATATATATATATATATATATTATCGTTTATATATATATAACATGTATCTATATATAACATATAAATAACATATATTTTACGATGTATTTTATCATATATATATATAACATGTGTTTATGTTTTAGCCTATATATATTAACACTAGTGAAAAGAACATTTTTTTCGGCGGTTATTTTTTATTTTTTACCTCTGCTTTTGGCTGACGATATTACATGAGACATTATAAACATTTTTTTCGTCGGTTATTTTAAAACTGACATAAAAACCAAAAATTTGAAAACTTTATCACGTCAATTCCTCATTAAATGATGTGAAAAATGCTTCAGAGTCGTGATTTATTATTTTATTTTTTAAATAAAAAACATTGTATATACGTCATTTTGTCGGTTATTATATAACTGACGTAATAAACTATGCCTCCGAATCATTTATCTCATTGTTTATTGAATAACCAGCGTGATAAACAAGTCTGCCAAGTATTTTTCCACGTCAGTTAAATAATAACCGACGTGAAAATAGATATACTACATTAGTTATAAAATAACCAATGTAAAAAACTTATACATTACATTTATTACGTCGGTTATGAAATAATAATTGTAAAAACGCATTCCCATGCATTTGTTACATCAGTTTTCAAATTACTGACGTTGAAACCAAATCCCATTAATTTTTTATGTATGTAATAAAATAACTGATGTAAAAACTAATTTTTTAACAAAAATGTTCATCCGCAACAATTCCCTATCAAACAAGACTTGAAACAAGCAGAAAATAGACTAAAAAAGACCAAAAAGACCAAAAAGACACCTGGATATGTACCATAAAAACATCAAAACTATACCAAAACAATAAGAAAAAAAGGAAAATTCCATATTCACATACATAACATTAAAATCTTACAATGTCAACTAAAAAATAGAAAACCCCTTGAACAACCCCCCATATTGGACACCATCCCACCCCTTAGACACCCCCACCCCCTGGATAGCCCCTGACCCCCTGGACAGCCCCCGACCCCCTGAACACCCTCCCACCACCTGGACACCCTCCCACTCCCCTGGACACCCACCAACCCCTAGAAATCCCCTCACCAACTGGACATCCCCCTGTACTACCCCATTGACTGCCCCCACCCCTGGACATCCCTCCCACCTCCTTGACACCCTCCTACCCCATAAACACCCAGGACATCACCCACACCCCACTGGACAGCCCTCCAACACCCCTAAAACCCCCACCCCACAGGACACCCCCACACCCTTGGACACCCCCTCCACACCCTTGGACAACACCCCACCCCTTGGACCTCCCTCCCACCCTCCCACCCCCATGGACACTCTCGACACCCCACCCGACTAGACACCCATCTTGCAACCCTGGAACCCCCTAACACACTGGACACCACCTCCCCCTACACCCATGGTCACCCCTGGACAACCACCACCATTTTGGACAACCCCCACCCACTGGGCAGCCCTCCCAACCCCCGGGACACCCTCCCACCCAATGGACGCCTTGGAAACTCCCACACTAGAAACCCCCATACCCATGGACAGCCCCTGGACAGCACCCCCGCCCTCCTGGACAGCTCCCACCCTCTGGACAGCCCTCCCACCCTCCTGAAAACCCTTCCACCCCATGGACACCTGAGACCCCTCCACCACCCAGGACAACCCTCCCACCCTCCTGGACACCCTCCAATCCCCATGGACACCATGGACAACCCCCAACCCACTGCCCAACCCTCCCACACCGCAAGAAACCCACCCACCCCCTGGACACCCCCCTCATGGACAACCCCCACTCCCCTAGATAGCCTTCCAAGCCTCTTAGACACCCTCCCACCCCTACGTGCATCCTAGACACCCTCAACCCACTGGATTTCCCTCCAACACCCCTGACCCCCCACACCCTTGGACACCCCTGGACATCCCCCAACCCTCCTAGACAACCCCCACCCCCTGGACAACCATCCCACCCTCCTGGACACCCTCCCACCCCATGGAAACCCTGGACACCCCCATCCCACTGGACAACCCTCCCACACCCCTAGAACCCCCACCCCACTGGACACCCCCCCTACACCCCTAGATAAACCCTGGATAGCCCTCCACCCTCTTGGACAACCCCCATTCACCTAGAAAACCCTCCCAACCTCTTGTACACCATCCCACCCCCATGGACCCCACCCCACTGGACACCCCACACACCTAGACACCCCCTGGATAGCCCCCACACATCCTAGACATCCCCAACCCACCCTCCCAGACACCCTCCCACCCCCATGGACACCATGGATTCCCCCACCACACTGGACAGACCTCCAACACTACTTAACCCCCCAACCCCCACCCCACTTGTCACCCCCACCCCTGGATACCCCTGGAGGGCCCTAGCCCTCTTGGAAAGCGCCCCTCTCCACTGGACAACCCTCCCACCCTCTTGGAGAACCTCCCACCCCCGTGGACAACCTAGACACCCCCACCCCAATGGACATCCCTCCCACACCCCTGGAAACCCCCCACCCCACTGGACACCCTCCACACCACTGACCCCCCCAGACCATAATCCAAACTAGAAAACCCATCTGAACTAGACCAAAACAAGAAGTAGAGCAAAATTAAATGTTCACATATATAACATTCAAAACATACAATGTCAACTTAAAAAACATAATCCATCCTAAACAACTACCAAAGACACAATTATAATGACAATATTAATAATTACATTTTTCACTAATATGGAAAGGAGCACACTGGAGAACCCGCCCTCGGGCGAACAATGGAGAAACCCTAAATTCGATCAAATCGGGCGTAGAGACTCTCGATCCTTCGCAGATTTCGTCGCAGGTCGAACTCCCAGAGAAGAATCGAAGGGCCCTGATCGTGTTGAACCAAATAAATTCCGTCATCGTGGGCTATCGATGATTTATTTCTCAGATGAGGAGGTACAAATTCTTTCTTCAAATTTATGCTTTGTCTTGGTTGGAAAGTTTTACAATCACAGACCCTCCTTAGTTTTTCTGCGGAAAACCCTTGAGAACATATGTTTCGAAAACTTTCATGTTGGTCTCCTGAACTCACTTCATGTTATTTTGTGATTATCCTCTGAAAACAACTATTACCGACTTGGGCATGGGGTTCTTGGAGCTTCGGAGGCTGTAATATGAAGGTCATGAAATGGACACCTGATTTCTGTGTTGACTTCGAACCACCTACTGTCCTCATTTGGTTGGGCTTCCCAGGACTTCTACTTCATTTTTTCAAGTAGAAAGCTCTCTTCTCTATTTCTAGTTTATTTGGTCATCCAATTAAACTTGATTTTTCCACGCAAAAAATGTCTCGACCATCAATGGCCCGAGTATGTACTGAAGTTGACATCTCTCAATCGCTTCCTTCGAGATTTTGGTTGCAACATGGATCAAATGGTCTTGTCCATGAAGTTGTTTTAGAAAATGTTCCTGTTTTTTGTAAAAAGTGCTCTAGAATTGGACATCTGCATGCTGAGTGTGAGGAGATCAAGAGGATACCACATCCCCTCACCAAATACAAATCAGTTTGGATAGAGAAGGATAAACCCAAAACCACCCAAACTTTAACTATGGTTGGTATCAAAGGCACCAAGAATCCTTATGATGCCTCCATCTCCCTAACGGTTATATAGAAGGATGAGGTCAAAACCTGTGCTGAAATTCCTTCTGCAAAGACCAGTATCAATGAACATAGAGGAGATGAAGAGGTTCAATCTGATTCAGATGAATCCTTTCATGATGAACATGGTAAATCTTGTCAGATAGAGGAAGAGTTTTTGAAATCAAGTTTTAAAAAAGGAAAGAAACCGATGGTTGACTCAAATGGTTTTGTCACTCTGAACTATAGACAAGCAAAAAAAGGTAAGGAACACTCCAAAATTGAAAGAACAATTATCACAAAATCCCTGGCTACCCAGGTCAAGGATGAAAAATTCATCCCTCCACAGCCTGTGCCAATCGAAACGATGTTTGAATCTGAGGCAACGAATTTAGAATCCTCCTCCAGTGAGAATGATGAGACTGACCCTGCTATTAGAAATGCTTATGTAATAGAAGAAAATTTGGACTTCTCAAAAGAGCTAGACTCATGGATAGACGAGAATGATAGAATTGATTTTAGAAAATACAAAGAAGTTGACATGAGCTCTGAATCTTATCTGGAACTCCAGAATAGAATTCTCATCTTTGTTGTTGAGGAATTCAAGAAGAATCCGAATTTCGACTTCAAATGGATTCCATGGTAGTGACCTCTTTTATGCTTTTGATGACTAAGAATCCTACCTTTCTCTCTCTTTTGTTTTTCTTGTGCTAAGTTTTCTTCTGTCAGTTCTCTCCATCATGTAAAGTTCTATTTTGTTTGCTATGGGCTTCTATTTGCTAGACACCTTGGATTAAAATGCTTTTTGAAGCTGTTTGAAATCTATTTGCTTGAATCTTTAGTCTTCTAATTGTTTTGGCCAACTTGGTTTTGTCAGCCTTTACTTTTTTGTTGATCTTGCTGAACTCTTGGGTCTGTTCTAAGATGCTCATGTCGAATTGTCTACAATTTGTTAGATGCTGACTTTTCTAAGCTACCTTGTTTCGGGCTGGATGTCTGGTTGCATGCACAGGCTTCTGTTGATCTGCATTTCTACTGAACAACATTTGTTTTTTTTCTATTTTTTTCTATGTTATAATGGGCTTACCCCCAGTTTTTTCTAGGTTCATGCCTTATTTTGGGGGCTGTTCTTGCTGAGAACCTTGTTTTGTGATGGATGGTGATTGTTTTTCATCATGGTGCTGTGCTAGAGTTTTTTTACCAGTTTTATGCAGATGGGATTGGATTACTATGATGAATTTTTTGATGAAGACTGCATCTGTCTTAACACCGATAGAATATTTGGAAGTCATTGAGATCAGGCCTTCATCAAGGAGTATGACTGCGGGTGGAAAGTAGAACCAAGCGCATGGGGGCTGATGAATTCAGTTTTTCTTTACACATGGATAGGGTCTCATCATCAAATCCTTCTTTTGGACGATTGATTGGTGAACAGCGGCGGGTTCTAATTGGCTATCTTCAGTTATGGGTTTTTCGCTGATGTGAGTATGATAGAATATATGTTTTCCCCTTTAATTTCCAGTTGGTGTATGATCATTACACCTCATGTGTACACTTTTTTTCCTTCTTCTTTAATAAAATTTATTCGGGATATGGGTTGGGTGACTAGCTCATGTCTCAGATCATGAAAAAAAACATTTTAAACTACAAACAATCTAAAATCCAATAAAACATGTATATTGTTTTGACCATTCTACTTGTAAGTGTTTAACATCTTGATCAGTATAGGGTTTATGGTCATCAAATAGATACAAATTAAAAGGATAGTAGTTTAAATGTATAATGAATAAATCAAATGAAATATTATAGAAAATTTTATAAAGAAATATTACCAGGTCAATGTTCACAAGTATTCCAATTGTAATTATTTCATTCATAAATATTAACACATAATGTCTACATACGACAATGCCTTGTTGTTCATGACGATTCTGTTTAAATGAGTGTAAATTCAATAAATTATTTTTAGGTATTACGTCACAAATTAAAAATTATAAATGGATATTTACCTTTACTTTATCATATTTGATATTAACACTCCTTTTCTTTGTGTTTTTTTAAAGTAGACCCATCCCCTGTTATTATATTCTATTCAAATATTTCAGCAATATAAGGATTCTTTGTTCCTCATCCAATGAATTTTCTTCAGGGGAAATCAAACGTGGGTCCATGAATCCATATACATCTGTCCGCTCATTCTTCTCACACATGTTCTAAAGATACCTAATACAAAATAGATGTAAGTATACATTTTTAATTAATATAATGTAGAGAAAATGTGTTAAGACATACATGAATAAAATTTGTACCACATTGATTCCCAACATATCTCCATTAACAAGCTCCATGATATTATTTTTCTCAATCCCAACATTTATTGCACATCCACAAACATGGGCATCCATTGGAAACTCATAATGATCTTCAAAAAAAAGTGAAAATCTTGACAATTTGTCAAGACTACTAGAATATATATCCAATGTCGTATCCATTTGTCATTATTATTGTATATACTATATTCCTTTACATTTTAAGTATTCCTGTAAAAATAAATAAAAAATATTAGTTTTGAAATTGTAATCCTACTTTAATAAAAAATTAAAATCGAAGATATAACGTACATACCTCTATGGTAATGAGTCGCAGTAGTCTGAATGGACAAATTAAAAAATGCCTGATTCTATGTCCAACTATCATCACCTCATCTGTAGGTAATGGTACTCAAGATGATCTATCTATAATATAATGTACAGTGAATCTATAATTATATACCTGTAACTTTTGATGATGAAATGTATCTCTTATACAATATACCACCCCATATGCAACTATATAATGTTGAGGATCATCAATAGACAAATAGAAATAATTAATAAGCTATGCCGGAGGAGGATTAGGAACAAAAATGGGGTCTGTAGGATGAGGTGGGGGAGTGGGAGCTACTGTTGGAGGTGGAGGATAAATAATGGCGTCTGTTGGGGGAGGTGGAGGAGTGGGAACTGCAGTCTGATATTTTCTTTGCATGTCTGCAAACATAGATTTTACCAAGGCACTAATCTTTTCCTCCATTGATGAATTAATATTATGAACTTTATCCTCCACAGATTCTATTTTTTTGTAATCACTTTCATTGTAAGAAGTTGAAGAACATGGAAACACTTTTCTTACAGATACACCCATCAGATATCCTTATACACGACCAGGATGTTCAGGATTTTCCAATGTTGCAAATAAAATATCCTACCTCCTAGTAGTTGTAAATACCCCCTTTGAGATCTACTCCTCAAGAGAATCCTGTATTAACTAATTGACCATTTCTGTAATGATACAAATTATATAAAGAATAATGTTAACTTAAATAAATAAAATAAATATCTTATAATCCTATCTTCTATGATTCTCAAATCTTCTAAAAAGTATTTTACATTTTTCCCATCTGATATCTCTTCCATTTTTCAAGTCTAGATGGGGGGGATGGAGGGGAAACCCCTCCAGTGCGTCAAGACTCAGCTCTCGGTTTTTTTGTAAATTTTCCACCATCATTTGTTCTTTCAATAATTTGTACCATACCCAAGATAATATAAGAGGTTATACATTTTTATATTGGATATCCTGATGATATGTCCTTATTTACTATAAATTAAGAAAAATAAATCGTTAAAAAAACATTAATAAGATCATTTATATTAGAAATATTATAAAAGTTTATATTTCCCTTACCAAAAATGAGTCATTTCTTCTACATTCAGCAAATTGTCTCCATGTGTCTTCATCTATGAACAGATATATATGAAATGGATTATTATGAATCTAAGGATCAATAATGAAATCAGATGTGAGGGTTGATTTGAAAACCCTCCATCTACTATTAGGTATCGTTAATCATTTCCTCCTGACTCCTCCAGTGTCAGGAATATCAAATGTCATCTAAAAAGAAGTGGTAATACATATTATACTAGAAACAATTAATGAATAGGAAAACAATAGCAAATGATCTTACCAAAAGTGTATCCCACAACTAAGATATTAGTGCTTTATCCACACTTCTCTAATCATCATACAAAATTTTTACTTTTCTCTTACCTTGAGTTGATTGAAAACCCTTAAAATATTTTGCATTTGGACCTCTAGGTATATCATTCTCATCAAACTCGATGAGTATCCTATAGACATGCATACAGTAAAGTGATAATTTTGGTAAACGTGTGCATCCATGTTTACCAAATCTTGAGATCTTCTTTTTCGTTATGGGTGCACATGAGGAAGATTGAAGAACATCAAGAGGAGCATGTAAATGTTCTTTCCCAGATGTATGATCATTATGTTGATCTCAAGAATCATGTGGTTGATCAGATGATTGATCTATCATTATCCTAAAATCAAAAAAAACCAACATTAGTTCACAAATATACAAATTCAAATACTACCCCCTTGGAAAGACCCCTCACCCACCTGGACAGCACCCCCACCCCCACCCCATTAGACACCCATTGGACCCCCCATGGCACCCCCTAGTCACCCCTCCCCCTGTATAGAACCCCCACCCCCTGGACACCGCCCTCTGGACACCCCCACCTCATTGGAAAGACCCCTCACCCCACTAGACACCACCCCCACCCCCTTGGTCACCCCCTGGACACCACCATCCCTAAAGACATCCCCACACCCCTAATACAACCCAACCCCTCTGGGTAGCCCCCCACCCCCTGGACACCTCAACTCCCAGGGCAAACCTCTGAGCCACTAGGCACCCCCACCCCTGGACCCCCTTCCCCCCATGCCCTAAGAAATCCCCCTCAACCTCTGGACACCACCCCCACCCTCGTGGAAACCCCTGAGACACCACTACCCCCCTTGGATAGCTCCCCACACGTGGAAATCCCCCCTTCACCTCAAGACAACCCCACCCCAGGATACCCCCACCCATGGACACCCCTACCCCCTTGGACAACCTACTCAACCCCCTAGACACCACCCCCACCCCTCTATACACCACCCCTACCCCCTTCCCCCATGGACACCCCCACCCCATTGGACATCCCCCTCACCCCCTCAACACCACCCCACCCCTTGGACACTCCTACCCCCAAGGAAATCTCCCTCACCCCTAGACACCACCCCACACCCTTGGGCACCCCCTAGAAACCACATCCCCATTAGACACCCCCACCCCACTAGAAAACCCCCACCCCAAAGCCAGCCACCAACCCTCTGGATAGCCCCCACCCCCTTAACGGACCCCACCCCTCTGAACAGCCCCCACCACTAGATAACCCCCCACACCCAGGACATCCCCCACCCTGCTAGACACCCCCACACCATTGGACTTCCCACTCACCCCCCAGGACACCACCCCCACCCCTGGACACACCTACCCCCTAGGAAAGCCCCCTCGCCCCCATGACACCACCCCCACCCCCTTGGACACCACTTAATCCCTTGGACAACCCCTGCACCCCATGGACTCTACCCCCTCCCCTTTGACATCCCTTGGAAACCCCCACCCCTGGACCCCCCCCCCCAGGACACCCCCACCCACATGGATATCCCCCACCCCCATGGACACCCCCTGTATGTGCACACACACATGATAGAACACACAAATATTATATACTTTCATGATATTTCTTCCATATATTATTTTAACAGAAAATAATTTAGCATGGTATAAATGAACACTATGATACTTACCATGATAGCAAGAAAAAAGATAGAAAAATAACATCTCAAAAAATTAGTTTAGGGCATCGCGAAAAAAATTGAAACCGAGCTGTGGGAGGATTACTTGAGTGTTGTGATTCGACCTTATAGATCTGTTGATAATAAAGATGATGAATGATGTTGGAAAAATGAGGCTGGATGGCACAACTTTGAAGAATCCTTTTTGGTTTTTCTGTGCGAGAGAGACGAGTCGCAGGTTGATCGATCGAAGAAAATAGAACGACTAAATACGGGGTATGATAAATCATTTAAAAGGTTTATCATGTAGGTTATTTAATAACTGACGTGCTAAATAATCTTTTTATGATTTTAACATCGATTATTTAATAACCGATGTAGATGAGTATTTATAACGTCAGTTATTTTATAACCGACTTTATAAATGGAACTTTATCACGTCAGTTCTTTTATAACAGACTAGATAAATCACTGAGATTTTATTTATCATGTCAGTTATAAAATAACCCACGTGATGAAGAGCCCAGATTTGATATGTCGCGTCGGTTATAAAATAACCGACTTGACAAAGCTAATATCAGTTTTTATCACATCGGTTATTTTATAACAGGCGAAAAAAATTGATTCTCATCGATTTAACACGTCGGTTATTGTATAACCGACCTGATAAATCAATTTATACACCTTTTCATGTCTATTGTGTAGAACGGATGGGAAAATTCCGACTTTTTAAATGTTTTTTCCACTAGTGATAATATTTATATATTTCGGTTCCATACTCTATACACTTCACACACCTTACCATTTTGGTGTTCCTTATACCAAACACCCCATGTCAGTCTCCACCTCATTTTCATTTATTTCATTAATTTGTTTTCAATTGTTCACATATTCATGTTAAATATATATATTAATTTTTTATAAAATCCGTCTCATAATAATAATTCATATGTGACACTAATAAAATACTCGAATTATTTTATTTATTTTTATGAAAACAATATATTATATATATATCAAATATATGTATATATCTATATATTTATTGAATATATATTTATATTTATATTAAAAACAATATTATTACACATTAATATATATATATATATAAACATAAAATTTAATATTAATATCAATTGCACATTTATATATATACATAAAGATGTCTATATATAGGTATATGGTTATTATTTTGGGTTACCATTTATATATATATATTAACAAAATTTTCAATATATCAATATTTATATATTCTTATATATCTAAAATCTACGAAAGAACCCTAACCATAAATTTTAATTTTTTATTAAATGTATAAATTTTGGTATATTTTATATACTCATATATTTTTTTTAAAGACATTAAATAATAAACGACTTAATAATTAAGTTTAAATTTTTAATTTTTTAATATAAGATAGATTGTAAATTTTAGTACCAAATTTATATTTCTTTTAAGCTTTATGGTAACAAATTTTCACACAATATTATTAAATATTTTTTTATGAAAAATAGCTATTAAAAATAAACTAAATAAAAGTTTTGGTATTTTTATTTCTTTGATAACCCCTAAATTAGAACATAAATGGTGATATGCTGAGGTTTTTGTATCCCATATGCATTTTAAATGAGTATATAATGGTTTTTGAGCTTGTGGAATTGGTTTTTGGTAGACCAGTTATTGGAAATTTGATTTGTCTTACTAATGGATTGTGAATCTATTAATCATGAATTTAATTTGGGTTTTTATTTTGAAAATATTTGTATTATGTGTGAGTATCCCTAAACTATATAAAATATTGTATATAATTTTATTCCATATGATTGATTGATAATATATTTTATGTATTCTCTTCCATTTAAATTATACATAAAATGCTTATTGTTTGTATGGATATCCAATAGAGTTTTGGTTATTCATTATTTATGGTTTTATCAGATAATTAATTATTTTATTAATGTATTCCCTATTAGTGTTAGTAAATTACCCATGGATTATTGTGGATGACAATGTGGTGGAACATATAACCCTTTCCCCAACTTTTTAGTGTCATATAGGGGTCTGATCATATCACTAAACAAAAAATCTCACTTACTGAAAAGAAATTGATTTAAAATTTGGTTTAATTTGAATGAAAACTAATATTCTAGTTGTATCATATGTTATCCAAAACACATAAATAGAAAAAATTAAAGGATACTGTTATTATAAATAAATATTTATAATTTAAAATTTAAAAATAAGATACTAGATTTTTGTAATCAGTTATTTTATCTGTATTATTTTCGTAAAATACCTCATATACCATAATTTTTATAATATACGTTACTTGTACCTTCATATGAAAAGAATTTTTATTTTTTATATTGTATATAGAATCCTTAAAATACATCATTTATGTACTTATATAAGTTCAATAATATGAAGGAATATATTATTTATAGTTAACTTGGGGTATTATATCAAAGGTAATTTTTTTATAAATTATGATAGAGCATTTCTAAAGGGATGTGATACTTATGGTGATATTCATAAAGGGGGTTCATCATTTTTCAATATCTATTAATGTTAGTAGATTCAAGGATGCTGGAGTGTGTTTGAATACATAAAATGATATTTTTTTAAGAAATAAAAGTTGATAAGATTGTAAAAACCTGACATTTTTTGGACATGATTCTGGTTTTTTTATTGGTACTCATTATACCTCGGTTGAGTATTATTCATTACGGTTTTTCCATGGGGTTATTTTGGGTGAAACTTTGAAATTTTTGAAAAAAATTGGAAACTACATGGCTTGTAAAACTATGCACACTCTTATGAGAAGCCTTGAGCCCCCTATAATAAGTAAATGGTTAGGCACAAGGTTCTGGTAAATTTTGTAGCACTTCCCAGCAGACCATGTGTTGGAATTAAATTAATCTTAAAAATGTATTAAAATTTCATGCCCCACCTATGTAACATAAAGTTGATCATCCTTCTACAACAAAACCTCATTCACAATTTAATATCCATATTGATGAATTCTATTCCCATGTGACCTTGATTCTTTGTGGGCTAATGCTCAAATAAATGATCAACACCCCTACTTCTAAGTAGATCTCATCCCTCTTTGTTTCAGGTTCCTCTTCATTTTATCTCCCTTTATAAAAGGTTAGTTCTTACTATTTTGATTATATCTTGATCCAGGGTTGTGGGTATGGATATATATTTAAAAGATATAGTTTTATTTTGTCCTAATTTAGGGTTATATATACTGATCTCATCCTAGATCATTGTAAAGTTTAAATTTTTTGGGTATTTTTGCTAGGAAATCGCTTTCAAAAAATCGAGGTTGGGTATCTATAATTCAAATCCCAATGTCATTATTTAAATATGTTTATGTAATATTATAACTTCAATGTTATTTTTAGAAATGATTTAATGATGAAATTAATTTACTTTTAGAATTAATTAATTACAG
This sequence comes from Viscum album, assembly GCA_963277665.1. Classification (NCBI taxonomy): domain Eukaryota; kingdom Viridiplantae; phylum Streptophyta; class Magnoliopsida; order Santalales; family Viscaceae; genus Viscum; species Viscum album. The sequence goes on from OY728146.1 coordinate 1,685,819,432, forward strand.
AGACATGAAATTGGGGATTTTGGGAATTTTAGATTAAGATAATGAATTTAATAATATAATTATGAGATGTATTTATTATTGATTAAGATAATTAATTAATGAATTATTTATGATATATTGACATTATTTATTGACATAGTTATTTATAGACTTAATTATGAGATGTTGATCTTGTTGATTAAGATAATTAATTTTATAATTAATTATTATATATTGAGATAGTGGACTAAGTTCATTAATTGTTGAATTAATTATGTGATATTGAGATTGTTAATTGAGATAATTAATTTTTCAATTAATTATGACTATAATTTTTCTGAATGGGATAATTAACTTTGATATAAATTATGGAATTTTCAATTGTTGATGATGATTAATTAACTAATGAATTAATTAATGTGATTGACTTAATTTATTAGGAAATTAATTTAGGGGGTTTAGGTGATAATCTAATTATTGAATTTATGGGGATAATTACTCCAAGAATGATTTTTTTGATGAATGGTAACATGTTCATTAGACTGTGTATAATGAATGATAACATGGTCATTAAATTGTGTGTTAACAATGGTAACATGGTCATTTTATTATATTAATCTAGAATTGTAACATAGGCATTGAATTATGAATTAAATAATGGATAAATGGTAAATAAATTGTATAAATGATGAATGTTGGAAAGGGAATTCAAGTATGAGTCATGTAATAGTGAGAATGGAATTCTGAGATATGATATAACTGTGGAATAGATCAGACTCAAGCATGGGGTGAAGCATGAATTGAGATACTTGGGTCTATGGGAATTCAAGGTTTATGTGGTTAAATAATGAATAGTTGATAATATGATACAATTTAACTACAAATTATGATTTACTCATTATATGATGTCATACAATATTATTTTACTAGATATTGTTTTTGAATTCATTTGTGGTGGGATATTGAGTTGTACTCACACCCTTCTCGAGCTGCATGAATGTTACCTAAATATATTTTGTGGTTTCAAGAAAGGATAGTGGAAAATTCCCTATTCCTAGTGGAAGAGTTTGGATGGAGAATTGATGAGGGAACCAAACATGGATTGGGACCATCACGGGAGTCTTCAGTATCTTTATTTTATTAGTTTTCATTTTGAATCTGGGGATATACATTAGCATGAAATATTTCATTCTTAGTTCGATATTGTATATTTAGTTCTATTCATGATGTGATATTGGTTTCTTTATGGTTATGGGTATATATTTGGTTATTTTATATTTATTTTACACTATTTATTTACTCTATTGTCACCCTATAACTAATATTAGACACTAACTACTTATCAGTGGTCTCTGTAGTATTTGGAGGCATACGTAGGGTCATGGGACAAATAAATTCGGGTAACATGTGTGTCGCACCCGGACTGAGATGTTATAAAGTTGTATTAGAGACCATTTTTATTTTCTTTTATTTTGTCTTTTTATTTTGGAATGGTAGAGAGTATACTATTAAGAGTTAGGCCTAGGTTATGAGCTCGTTTATGAGAGAAGCTAAACCTTTTATGGTAGAGAATCCAAGTTCCCATGTTGGGATTGATTTAATTTTTCATTACTATCACAATTTAATATTATTTCACAATAGACGATGCACCTATGTTATGAAAATATTATTATTGTTGATATTTTATAATATTGGACTTTTGTCCCAGTTTTTAATGAGAGTTGACAATATATGAATCATTCTAGAAAGTCAGTTTTATTTTGTGACATGAATCCATTTTGAATGTACGTGAATACATATTAAGGGTATGTTGATGAAATTGAAATGTATTTCCTTTCATGTCAATTTTAAGTTAAAATGAGACTAAAATAAACTTTGAAAATGAAAAAATGAATCAATATTAGAATAATTTCATTTCAAATGAATAAACATTATGGGAATGAGTTTCTCTTTTTCAAACCATGACCTAGGTCTAGGATATTTAATTTTAGTGATAACACCTCAATTTTGAACATATGGTTGGGTTAGGGGAAATGACTTGTTATGATATATTGTTTTTCTCATAAATTTTTAAATGTTATGAGATGTGTCCTAAGGATAGTGTTTTTAACATTAGAGTTATGCTTCTAGGATAACGCCTATTGAGATGATTAAAGGAGGATATATATGGAGATGCTCAACCTGTAGTGGATCCTAAGGGACATATAGTGTCGGGGGAGGAAGCATGATATTAGTTCCAAGATAAATCTACATGGTTCATGTAGTTCATAAAATGATACATAGGGATGGTTATATAGAGAATGATTTGTTTGATGAGGAATATCTAGATACAACACCATCTGACTTTTACTGTAGATTGTGCATGTGAGGGAGCAGAGTTGTGGGTTGAATCTATCCTGACTATACTTGACCATCTAGATAATCCTATGAAGTAGAGGGTCTTGTTGGATGATTATATACTATGAGGATCAGTTAAGTGATGGTGTGACATTTTGGCAATAACTAGACTAGCAGATGGTATATTTTGGAAGGACTTTATAGGGAAGTTCATAGAGTAATTTTATCCCAAGATCATGAGCTAAAAGAGAGTAGTTGAGTTCATGAGTTTGAATCCATATAGTATATCCACGATGGACTATATCAGATTTTTTTATAAATTTCTAGTGATTTTCTGTAGAAATAGTTGGGGATGAGACATATACAACGAGATGATTTCAGGTCAAACATAAATGAAAGATTAAGTCTTAGGTTAACATTGTTTTGTTAAATAATATGGATGAGGTAGTGGATTGAGCTCTCATAAAATATAGGAACCTTAAGGAAGCTTATTTTTTAGGATAAGAGGTTCCATATGGATGATTAGGTGGTAAGACATATGTGACTAGAAAGCATTGCTAGGACAACAGCATCCAGCGTAGTGGGGAATTGTGTACCCAAATAGAGGGCTCAGGTGCAATGTAACATTATGTTGTGATCTTTTAGAATTATTGTAAATCAATACACTTCTAAATATAGTTCCCTTGACCACCAACAATATGCCAGTCTAGAAGAAATATGGGACATCGACTAAAGTTCTTGCAGGACCTTGTAACACATGGGAATTGAGGATGCAACACGTATGAATTACATCACATGAAGGGGATCTTTCAGACCAAATATTGCTAAAAGATGTTGTTCTACTAGATGATGAGGTAGATACATTGTATTTGAAGCTTAACATAAAGAGTTTCATTATTAGTAGAGTGATACAACTAAGGTCCACCAGAATGCATCATAGTGAATAGGTTCAGGATAGTTTCATGAAATTTAGCCTACACTTGTTAAGAGATAGGCTATACCGTCAATAGTGATAGGAACTAGTCGTGTGTATTCTATAATATAAAGTTCATTATTTGATACTGGGGAATCTTAGTCATTTATTTTTCACAACAAGGAATTGGATTGAGACTAGAGGTGTAGTACAAGACATGGGTGTTGACGATATGCACACCTCTAAGAGTATGGTCAAGAGACATTTTCATGTTCAAGGGTTGTTCTCTCTAGGTCAGGGACTATCACATTCTTTTGGATATTTATATCAAAAAAATTTAAAGCTTCAAAAAAATTATGCGTATGGATTCGATAGTAGATAAAAATCCCACATAGGTTGTAATCACTAGAGAGTGGCTTTAAAATCTCCTAAGGTAGACAATTAAATTCACCGTGGAGAGTTGGATATCAATTCAGGAAGAGTAGGGACAATTACTAAAAATCATGAAGATACCATATCATAGGTTTCTAGTCCATTTTTTATGAATGTGGTGTAAAGTGAGATGTCTTTCCACACATAGTGGAAATGTTTCGGGATCTATTTTCTTAAAAATATTTAGGGCCGCCACCTAAGAGAGATGTGGAATTCACCGTTGAGAATATGTCGGGGGTTGAGTTAGTTTATTTTCCATAAAAAAATGGATCCAATAGAGATTTAAGAGCTCAAGACATAGTTTGAGGAGTTAGAGGATAAGAGATTTATCATCTTTAGTACATCACTTATAGGTTCACCATTTTTTGTTCCAATGAAGGATAACAAGACTGCATGCTTATGTGTGGATTTTTGGATGTTGAACCGGATGATTGTGAAGAATTGGTATCTTTATATGTGTATCAAGGATATTTATTAGTAGTTTAGGGGAGCCTTCATCTTCTCAATGATTTACTTGAGAACATGATGTCATCAACTGAGAGTACGAGATTCTAACATACCGATGACTACTTTCATAAGTTGTTATGGCAGATATTAGTTCATCATAATTCTTTTTGGGTTCACAATACCACCATAAGTGATTATGGACCTGACTAATAGGATCTTTCATCCACTCCTAGATCCTAATTTATTATTGTTTTTTTGAATCCATCTTGGTGTTATCCATGAATCATGATGATCACGCCCAATACCTTAACATTTTAGTCTATATTTTGAGAGATCATTTACTGTATGACAAGATAACTATGTGCTAGTTTTGGATTGATCATGTACAAATTATGTGTCGCACCATCATGTAAGAATGTTTTTTAGAAGATCTAGTTGATTTCACGTAGTGGTTTATTAGGAGTATCCCAAGAATGTGTTTTATGTCAACAAATTTCTCTGGTTCGTAGGATATTATCGTAGAATAATCGAGTAAAGTTCTAGATGGGAAGTAACACGTTCATGCATGACCTAGTTAGGGAAATATATTGACTAGTCTAAGTCATGGACTAATGATTTCCATGAGTTAATGAAGTGGTTGAAATTATCACCAATCTTGATTCTACCTATGATAGGTGAGATGTATATGGTGTATTGTGATAATTATTTGATTAGAATTAGAGCAATGTTGATATAGAGAGATCTTGTTGTGGAATAATGTCTTATTAGTTGATGACATAGAAATAGAAATAACCTACACATAAACTTGATTAGACTACAATGAATTATGGTTTAAATTATTGTATGCATTATTTTTTGGGTGAAATTTATAATATGTATAGTGATTAGATGAGCATAAAGTACATCATTTCACTATGCGACTTGAATCTCTAGTACCGGAAAGGGGTTGAGTATATGTTGTAATTTTATTTTTAAATAACATATATTCCTTGGAAGGGGAAATTTGTTTCTTATTCATTGAGTAGGAAAATATAGACTCACGAGATTCACTAGTCTAGATCTGAGTTGAATATAATGACTTTACATGCTAAATTACATGTTGTGGTTTAAGAAATTCATGAGAATATTACCCTCATATTAATTTTAGTGGAGTATACACATTTGATATGGATAAAAGAATGATAGTACAAGGACCCAATGTTCCTGATGTTAAGGAAAATACATGAATATGGGGAGTCACCTTTTTATTGGACCATTAATGAAGATGAGATTATCTGTGATAGGAATCAGGTTGTTAGTCCTACTAGTATATGATATGGAATGATGTATAAGTTTCATACATCAATGTGGGTGGTAAATCCTGATGTGACCAATATTTAACATTAAATATGTAAATTCATTAGGTTTCCAGGCATTAAAAAATAAATATCATGGTTATTTACATTATAATAATCCTGTTAGAAAATGAATTCTGAGCATGAATAACCCATAGGATTACTATAGCCATTTCCCAATCCGAAGTAGAGGTTGGATGTTGTGAATATATAAATTTTTATAATTATCCTGAATATGCCTTGTATGAATTACTCTATTTGGATCATTTATCATTGACTGAAGTATGATGTTCATTTATTACGGATACAGGAGACTTCCTCAATGGGGTATCTTGGAGAACTGTATATTCAGGGGATAGTCTATTTGCATGAGTTACAATGGACTATAGTATCATACCCTAATTCACATTTTAATTTTCACCCATGGGATGGATTTTAGTTGTCACTTGGTACGTAGTTTTCTTTGAGTACATCTTTCCACCCACAAACAGATGGGATTTTAGAGCGTACTGTACATGTTCTTGAGGATATGTTGTGATAAATTGTTCTAGACATTGGGGGGTTTTGTATAATCACCTGTTACTAGTGGATTTAACCAATTAAAATGGTTATTATTAAACAATATTTATTAGTAAACAGTAAATATAGAACCACAGGAGGATCATTATGGTATGACATATAGGTCAAATCTATGGTAGATGCAATCTGGTGAGTTTGGGTTGTTGGGACTAAGTTATCTACATGATACAACATGGCATGTACAAATGATTTTAAAATTTATTTCAATGAATTAGAGTAGACATATGTCACATGATGATAGGTTTTGATGAACCCTTTAGTTCACAGAGTGTGATCATGTATTCCTTCTAGTGTCGCCTAGGATAGTTCACCACAGGATTCAGAGATAGGAAAAGTTAGAATCCAGGTTCATTGGAACATTTTTGGTTGTTGCGAAAATCAAGGTTATAGTATAAATATTGGATCTTCCGAATTGATAGAATGATATGAATAACTTTTTCCATTTTTCAAATCTTTGGAGGAATCACCATGATCCTTCTTATTTGATCAATGTGGATGATGTTGAGCATGATGTAGATGTGTCCATTGAGGAGTACCTAACACATATTTTGGGTCACAGTGTGAATGTGTTGTGGTAAATACCATTCACATAGTTCATATATTTTGGAAACATAAATTTTTATAGGATAAAAAATGTTAAAGATAAGAAAATGTGATGGATCAAGGGCACAATATTTTTTTACTCAGAATCTTAGATATACTTGGGAGTGAATCTCGAGGAATAGAAGTTATAAAATGGGGAGATTTTAAAACCCCACCCCTCATAGAGATGTTTTGACCTCCATTACAGGTATTATTTTCCCATTTTTTAGTACTTTTCATTTGATTTTTTCCATGGGTTGTGTTTCAGTGAAATTTTGAAAATTTTCAATTAAATGGGAAAGTGCATGGTTAGTGCAAGGTTGGTTCTTGGTTTTCCCTAAAACATGCATCCATCACAATGAACTGTGAAACATTGGACAATGGGGATATGCTTAGTTATTCCATCCATGTTCCCACATAAGAGTAACTATGAACCCACCACCCCCATATGAGGTGCAATATTAGGTGCATTGTTAAGGTAAACCGCATGCCCCTTGCTAGTGAACCTTGCATGGGAATTAAAGTGACCCAAAAATTGTTTTAAAATTTTGGAAGCCCCCTACTTCTCCCATAAGAAAACCCCTTTCGACCATAATGCATAATTAATGATTTAAGATCCCCTTAATGAATTCTATGCCCTCCTAAACTGTGTTCTTGGAGGATCAAAGTCCCAATTGATGATATTCACCCTTCCCGATAAGAGGATCTCATCCTATTTGGTTCCTCGTTCCTCTTCCATTCTTCTCACATTCAAGAAAGGTGGGTTCTTCCTGTATTGATTTTATCTAGATATATGATTGTGGATATATATGTATATTTAAGGATCTTGATTTATTCAATTTTATTTGGGTTATAGATTCGAATCTCGTTCTAGGTCGTTGTGCTGCTCAGATTTTGGGGATTTTCATTGAGAATTATCTCATCATTGAATTGAGCTAGGAGGTCTATTATTTAGATACCAAAGCCATTATTTAAATTAAATTTATGAAATTGTATAAGTTCACATTTTTTTTCAATTGATTTCATTTTTTAAATAATCAATTTACATAATTAATTTATCATGATGGTGAGAAATTTGGGATTTGTGGAATTTGAGATTGTGATAATTAGTGAAGAATTTAATTATGAGATATTGAGATTATTGGTTAAGATATTAAATTGAAGAATTTATTATGAGATAATGTGATTTTTGATTGAAATAATTAAATATATAATTAATTATGATATTTTGATATTGTTGATTGATATAATAATATACGATATATTGATGTTGTTGATTAATAATATTAACTAATGAGTTAATTATAAGATATTGGGATTGTTGATTGAGATAATTAATTGTACAATTATATATGTGTATTTAGATTGTGAATGATATATTTAATTATAGATTTAATTATGGGATTTTGATTTGGGGATATTAATTAATTAATTGATGAATTAATTAATGGGGTTGGAATATATAATTTGTTAGGGAATTAATTAAGGGGATTTATGAGAACAAATAATCGTTGAATTAGTAAATGAATTTATGTGGATAATTAATTGTATAATTAATTATATGTTGATGAATGGTAACATGTTAATTTAATTTTGTGTAATGTATGTTAACAAGGCCATTCAGTTTTGTGCAATGAATGATACATGGTTATTAAACTATGTGTTAATAAGGGAAACATGGCCATTCTATTGTATAACTTGAGAATAGTAACATTGTAATTAATGTATCAATTAATGAATTGTAACATGGTCTTTAAATGTTATAAATAATGAATGGTCACACGAGAATTCATGTATGAATTAAATAATGATACTTTATAATTGTAGATACAATACCATATGGTAATATATATAATCTAACATGGTATGAATCTGATTTTGAGATATGGTGGTCTATGGGAACCCATGGGTTAATGTGGTTAAATAATGAATAGTCGATAATGTGAAAACTATGTATTTATACATTGTTCTTTATTGTTTATAAACATGCATACATTGTTATTTCACTGCGTATTGTTTTAGACGCCATTGGTGGTGGCCTGCAAAGTTGTACTGACACCCTACTTAGGATACCTAATCAGTATCTGAATAGATTTCATGGTTGCAATACAGGATAACAGAAAAGTCCCTATGTTTGGTTGGTGAATTTGGGTGGACCATTGATGAGGGAACCATATGTGGTTTGGGACCCTCTTGGGGGTTATTTAGGCCTTCATATTTTAGTTTATATTATAAAACATGGCACATATATTATTCTAAAATATTTATAGTTTAGTTGGCTATTATATCTCTAGTTTTGGTCATCATGTTATATGTCCTTATTTTTGGTTATGGATATATATATATATGATTATTTTTTATTTATTTGTTATGGAGGTTTACTCTAAAAATGATAATATATTCTCCCATGATTGATTTTAGACCATAGTTTCTAGTCATCAGACTCTAGAATATAGGGAGGTGTGCTTGAGGTCCTGTGACCGACCGGCTCGGGTAACCGGTGTGTGGCACCAGGGTTATGTCATTACATATAGTGTTAAAAAAATTTGGGGATTATTTTTAGTAACATTATGCAAAATTTTGTGGATTACATAACCTATATTTGATGTTTTCTAAAGAATGTAAAATCATTTAGACTATTTAAGATGAAACAAATCATGATTAAACACATAATTATATGGTTTTTATTAAATTTATAACTGAGTATATTTTTTATAATATTTATTGGGTTTCTTCATATATAATACAAAAACATGATCCTTAATGCATCATAAAGAAATTAAATAATTTTGTAATGAATTTGTTTACCCAAAAGATGACAAAAAGAAAGATAATAATGTTTTTTTATTATATTTCCATTTATAATTTGAAATTTAAAAATTATATGACGTTATTTTGATAGATATTATATAGAGTATAGAAATAATTGAAGATAGAAAATGAAGAATATAAATTATAGATTAAGTAAAAGTTAATCATAAAATAAAACATTTTGTTTTATTTCTTTCAACAAAAATTCTTAAAAGATACATCCTTACATAGTGAAGATTGAATGTAACTATTGAAGATTAGTATAGAATAATTAAGTTGATCTATTATTTTATAGTTATTATTATTATTCACTGATGATCTGACACTCATGTTTGCATTAATATGAATTTATAATTAAGAAATATTTTATATGTGATCTCAATAAAATTTCTATTCATAGAATTTAAAATATTTTATGTTTATGGAGGAGGAGATGTTTGATACTCTATTTGAAAATTATTTATTGGTTCAAAAGAGTGGTTGAGAGACTTTATTTTTGAACTAATATAGTAATATTTTTTATTTTTTTCTAATAAATTGTACATCATAGTTGGCATTTTTTAAAAACAAATTTAATTGTAATACCAAGTCATTTTATCCCATTGAATTATACTAGTTAATTATATAATGCATTTGATAACATTTCATTTTCGGAATGTGGAAATCCATTTTTAATGTTGAAACCGGCAAATATCACTTTTTATTTTTTTTCTTATATTGTTAATCATAAGGTGTGACTAATTTATGTTCAATTATTATATAATTTTTATTATTGAAATAAGGTTTTAGTGGTTAGCTTGTTTGTTTCATCATTAGAAATTCTAATTTTTTGTTAGGAGGGAATGTAAATATATTTCCATTCATTAATTCATCATTCCTTAATAAATTCTATGATACGTCAATGTTATTACTATAAAGTTGATGAAATTTGTACACAATTTGTATTTGGGTTAAACATTTGAATACAGTTAAGATGATTGATATTTAAAAAAATACATATTTGTTTTCTATGTTAAAATTATTTCAATATTTTAATATCCATCAAGAAATATTAACGTTAGAAAAATATTGTAGTTATTTAAAAATGTTAGAATAAAAAAATAATTCCTAAAAGGATAAAATATTTCATTATATTTTTTCAATGATTAATAAATTATTTTACATTACAATAGATCGATATAATCAACTTATGGAAATTTTCCTAATTATATGAGTTTAAAAAATTAATATTGTGAGAAGTTATTATACAAATAATTCTACATTGTCACCCAATTTATAAGGCAAATTAATATTTTTTATGGGAATTTGGATTGTGAAACTAATTTGAAAAAAGATATGAAATTTTCTTCAATGGAATTAATAATGAATGAAGAAAACAAATAAAATAAATTATTTTCAAAATTTAAAGATATATGTATGATTGAAGGGTAATTAGTGGATTATTTAATTACTAACGCTTATGATGTTATGTGATTGATGATTTTTTATAAAAAATCTTATAATATTTAATGATTGAAAATGTTTTTAGTATATTTTTCATGATAGATATATTGAAAATATGTTATCTCATGAAAAATATAATTTGAATTCATTTTCACTGGATGAATGAAACAATGTTATTATTTTGTATAAGTTGATAAAAAGTTTCTTTAATGAAGTTAAATTAGGTGATAAGTAATATTTTTTAAATCCTTATATAGAGATAAGTATCCAAGGATGTTCATATAATATGGTGTTATTTCAGATTTTGGTAAATAATTTTATGTCATTTTTACAACTGTCATGTCACTCAAATCAATAAATATTTTAAAGGGTGTATGGAAATTTAATGGTAAATTACATTATGGTGCTTAATATATTTAGGTATTATAAATTTTTATATATGTTATATAATGTTAAATGAATAGTAAAAAAAGATTCTCATGGGTCATTAAAGAAGTTATATAAGGATAATACATAAACATTAAATATGAATAAGTAACTTTATAAGGAAAAGAAAATTAAATGCTACAAAATAATAGTTTTTAAATATATATTAAAATAAGGGTTCAATGGTTTTGAATTTGTTAAAGATTTGTAACTAAATTATCAGATTAACACATATTTTTCGACACGGTGATAAAAAGAAAATATTTATTAAATGAGTGGAAAAAAATCGATTCATATTGAAGATAAAATTGAATGATTTTATTTTGTGGATATCAAAACCAAAAAAATAGATTTTAATATTTGGATAAGAACCTCATATTTTAGAAAATGATTGATAAAGATGAAGGGGAAAAATATTTTTTATTGGTGAAATAAATTGAGAGTTTTAATCTCTAGCATGATAAAGTTAATAAGTTAAATGAGTGAAAATGAGAATAAAAATTCGTATAAAAATTAAATTGATATTTTTAGATATTTTTTTTTAAAAATATGATAAATTACTAAATAATTTCATGTTTATTATTTATAAAATACTGTTTGATATTATAGATTGTTAAAAAGTTGTTTCTAAGAATATTGAATAATATGTTAACATCAATAATTATTTGAATAAATAATAATATCATTATATAGAATCTAAAATTTTTATTATTAATGAAAATATGTATAATGGTAAAGAAAAGATAAAAAATAAGAAAAATAATTATGTAGAAGAATAATTCCAATTTATGAAATCCCTAGAGACAATAAACTAAAAAATACATATTCTATAAATATGAAAATAATAATAATAATAAATATTAGATATATAGGGGAATATGATAAAAATACTAGATATGACTTCTTCACAAAATGTAATTGGGATTAGTTTCCTGAAATTTGAAGGATATTAGGTGTCATTATGAGGAAACAAATATAGGATATATAATAGGAATTAATTTTTTAATATTGATGGTGTTACATCTGATAAGAATATATGTTAAGGGAATTTTGGTTTAATTAAATGTAATTTACAAATTATATAATCTTTTATTGAAAGAATTTATGGTGCAAATACCACTCAATGAATCTATGATCAATGAGAGATTGAAAAAAATCAAGAATTGAGGTTATGAAACTGTTTTATGTTTTTATAAAGTCTATGGAGATTTGACCTATTTTTTCCAACATTAGAGAAATTAATTTCCAATTTTCACCTTAATTGATTTTAAAAATTGATCAAATATTTAAAAATAATAATTAAATATGGAAGTTGAAATATTTTATAATTAATAGACCTTTTCATGAATTTCTAAATGATCATCCATGGATAGTTAAAAAACAATTGATTTTACAAAATACTAGAAGATATGATATTTATTAAGGATTTAAATAATTATAAGTAACTATTATTTTAATATATTAATTATGGTGAACTAAAGGAAATTAGTTTAGATCCATATTTATTGGAGTTAAAAAGAAGTAGTGAAAGGATTATCTCTTTGTAAATGGTTTTAAAAAAACATCATAATGTTTATCAACTATGTGATAATTTAAATGAAGTGATCCATTAAAAAATTAATATTTGGTTATGTGAATAGAATATAGATATATTATAACTTGAGAACAATAGATGAATGACAACTTATTTTATATCCAATATTATGAAGATTTCTGTTCTTTTTTCTTGGATCATTGGATGTAATAATATAATTAGAGGATTACCCACATAATAAAAAAGTGAATGTAGAGATATACATGTTGAGAAAACTATAATAATGATTTATTATTGAAGATATATATGTAGTTGGAATCTTTGGCATATAAAAATGGGATAATTTCAAATTGGTCACCTAAATTATTATATATTCAAACATTTCATCCCCTACAACATTTCTATTAGTACATATGTGGACGGATGAAAGAAAAAACAATCAGTTGATATAAACATACTATCTAACAAATTAATTAATTTAAATTAATTAAATGTGTCATTTTATTGGAACAGGTCTGAAACATTCAAAATATTCTAATGTTTCAAATGTATTACTAAAATGTACTGTACTTATTCCTTGAAAAGAAACCATTCAAATAAAGAGGATAATAAATAGTGCTAAATCAAATTAATAATTCGAGTCATGTATTATTATTCTTTAATAAAATAGATTGTTTCCTCACAAAAATATAGTGATTTTACGAGTAAGAATAAATAAATAAATGAGATGTATTGATCACTTTTATTTGATTTTTGGATATTTCAATTCCTGATGTGGGAAGGATTTTGGACAGTGTTAAAAATACAATACATTTTCGAATATCATTTTAAAAATGATATGTTACATTATGGTATGAATTTTCAGATGACCTCATAATTTTAGTATTTGAGGGGGGGGGGGTTGTTCATATAGAATCAATATAATGGATAACAATATAGTATGCCAGATTAAAGTGGAGATGAAGGATGTTTCTGTAGATTTAATATAAATATAAGGATATATGGATTATATAGTATCAAATCTATATTTTTTATTGATGATTTTAATTCAAACGTACTTGATAACCCAATTAATGTTTATGAACATAAAATAATTCATTATGATGTTTATAGAGATATTTAAGTACGTGATAGACAGAATTGAGACATTTAATAATGAAATATAAATAAGTTTAATATCATTGGAATACATATAATGGTTACTTATACTTATATAGTGATAGTTAAATATAAAATTCATTTCAAACATGCATTAGAAAGTATTTTTTTTCAAGAACATAATTAATGTCTATGGTAAAATAGATTAAACAATTAGATTTTTGAAGAAATACTTTCATAAATCAATGAAGTATAATGTCAAATCACGAAGGTTGATTTAATCATTAGTGTAGAAATATTGGATTAATTCCAAAAATAAATATCTAGTTTATATTGAGAAGAAAAAAACATATTACTTGGTTTATAATATAATTTATTTTTATTTTTTAAGATGTAAATATTCTAAAAAATGAATTTTAATTGTGACATGATGAAAAATAAATCAATAATTGTATAAAAATTTATACACCAGTTAATGGAATTTGTTTCAAAAATAAATATATATAATTATTTATAATAAAAAATCACTAACAATATTTTTTTTATTATTTTTATTCATTGAAGATATATAATATTTTAAATAAATATCGAGTTAATTATCCTTGATGATAATTATTAATAAGTAGGGTACATTTTAAATGGACATTTTATTATAGATGATGATGGATGTGTTTATAGTTGGAAAAAGCTGTTAAACCGGCAATGGTATCATGGTTCTAAAATCATAAACTAGGTTTAATGTCTCAAACTTTCTATAAATGGATTATAGATAGAAATATATATATCAAATAATATATATAGGTACCTCAAATTACTATCATCTATGCTGATGCTATTATATTTATTTAAAATTGAGAAATTCATTTTGAAAAATGTTTCTCATAAATATAGGGAATAATTTACAATTTTATTCCTATGGAGATGAATTAATTTTTGGGATTTTTTCCTACAAATAATTATCATGTTTTTTAGTATTATAAAATATTTTCCCTTGAGTTTTTAAATTTGTTTAGAAAATTCATTGAAATAGTAGGCTCTCCCATGATATTAGTGCAATCTTTTCATCTAATTGATGTATAAGGAAAGGAAGATATTGAAATGAGTTGAAAAATAATGGGTTTAAACTACTTGATAAAATCATGATTAAATGTTTAATATGTTGTTTTATAATGTTCCTATTATCAATTAGTGTCAAATATTACCCCTCAAAAATTTATTTCATAAATTATCCTTGGTTTAATTTTATTTTCCCGATTTCCATATTGATTCATTATTTTTTATACTTCTTATTGGCCTATGCATAGTTGAAAGTGTATTTTTTAATTTTTTTAGTTTTCAAGAAAATTTTGGTTGTCTGGATCTCGCACAATGATATTTTTATTGTTTAGAAAACTACAAGGAGTACATAAACTAGTCAATGGGACGCACTATTTGATTAGTTCCATGATAGTAGTAGAGGATTCCTAATTTAGTCCTATTATCCCACCAGTGGAATCCCAACAGAATACATGTGGTGATTCAAGTGGTTCAATTACAATACATGGAATAAATAGATAGACATTGGATGAAAACTACCCCACTATAAGTTTCTCTAGATGATAATACATTCTTCCTTGTGCCACTAGCTAGCCAGTGGTAGCTAGTGAAAAGCTAGTGGACTTTCATAGAATAGAGAATGATTTGAATTTTCTCATTTTCATTTTCATAAAACCCCATTTAATTTCATTAACCTCATTCACAAATTTTATTTTAAACCATTCAACCATATGGGCACTATTCATGAGATCATCTCCCTTATAACATCGAATATTCATGTATTTATGTGATGAATAATGTTTTGGATCTCTTTCAGTAAGTGTAATCCATATTTGATTATGAATTACACATTACACATGAATCATAATCTTCAAGGGCTAGTGATTCTTATGTTATTGGTATATCTAGATCTGTATTTGTGAATTATTATTCTACTATTCACACTTTGTTGAATCTATTATTTCATTTCTCTCCAATTTTGGAGAACATTATGGGTGATTCATAGTAACAGTATTGAGGTATGTGGATTCATATTGTAGTTCATATTATTTGAAGAGGTTATTTCTTGATTTGTTTCGATTGGATACAAATTGATCTAAAAAAATTAATTTTCAATCATGAAAAAAAATCAAAATCCATAGTTTGTGTGATGAATAAACTTTATAAAATGATTTTGAAAAATTTTATTGATTTATAGAAAGTTATTTTGAATTGAAATGAATTATTTTAATAATGTCTTTTATGATGATTCTTGAGAAAGGATTGCATGAAATTGTTTTATGGATTTTCATTAAAATATATTCTTTTAAATGGATTGGTTTTGATGAAAAACATTAGAACTAGGTTCTTAAAATTTAATGGATTTTTCGAAACTGTAACAGTGGGATACTTGAACAATTATGTGTGAATCTGATTTGGGATGAATGATTTTACAAACCATTGATTTACATAAACATACAAGAGCTCAGGATTTTCGGTGGGTATTAAAAAATAATTGTACTTATTTTTTTTTAATAACTAAAAATTAATTGATGATGAAAATACTATTAAACATTATGAGGATCAGGAGTTCATTCATTGAGGATGATATCTTTCCACCTATGCATGAAACATTGGGATTTGTACACACATAAATTTATAATTCATTGAAATGATGGACGGACATTTATCCTTGATTTAACTATCTTTTTTGATTATAAACATAGTGAAATGATTGAAAATTTAATTATACATTCCAATGATTATAATTTTTTTTATTCAATCCTATTAGATAGAAATTATTACTCATTCTTGTTTGAGATGTGTGTTTATGTGAATTTTATTCTCAGAATTTTAATGATTTGAAATCATGTTTTATTATAAATTTTGTAATATATTACCATTTTATGATTTAAATAATGTCAAATTTTTTTGGTTTATTTTATATATATTGATTATAAAATTATTTGTCGGATCCTATTGGGATAGTGTTTCTCACACCTGATATATTAATTTTGGTATATAAAGACTTAATTTTTCATGGTTTTGGAAAAGGGAAATCAATTCTTATTATAATGGGGTGTTCCTTTTAGACGAAACATGACATTTTTATATGATATGATAATTTGGTGATCCAAATATTGTGAGTATATATTTGTGATTGTTTTATAATTGTATTATTTAATCTAATATATGGATGTTCCATTTTGGGATTTCTACTTGTCCACATTGTGATAATTTTCTCACGAGGACTATATTGGCATACTGACTATTTCTTGGAATCTTTAAATTTTTTTAACTTTTCTATCTATCATTATGGAAAAATAAATCCCCATGATAATTTTTCATTCCTTGATAATTCTTCATCTAATGGGGATCAGGAACACCCTTCAGTCCATGGCAGGACTAGACTGGGTTTTGGTTTAGTAGGTTATCCATGTTGGTTGATGTAAATTTTAAATATGTAAAGGTTGAGGTTCTTTATGGATGTCGATATGTAGTTATGGATGTATTTTAAGATAAGAGATAGGATATTTTCCAGTTGAGGTGTAGGTTATGAATTATTTCCTCAAAATATCTCATATTAAAAAGCCTTATGTTACCATGGTGGGTTTGGAAAGGTGTGGTGTATTCATGGGATTAATTGAAACAAATATTGATATTATTTTCCAAACAATGATTTTATATTTTTTTTAATGTTGAGTTTTAATTGATATAGTTTATGTTCCAATGTATTTTTAATTGTGTTTTCTTGTTGTTTATTTATATTGTGTATTAAGATACCCCTATGAACATATCATATCAATCTTTGGGAGCGAGTTTCTATTTAACCATAGTAAATAAACCTTCTATTCGACTAGAACCTCATATAGGCTATAAATAACATGGTATATGATCTAGGAAAATGAGTCACACCAATCCACATTAGGGATATAGAGAAGGAATCTCAAATTGAATATTGTATAAATCATGACCATGATTTTGTTCGTTAGAAACCACCATCCTTCTACGGAATGAATGATCCCCTGTAGGATTAGTATTTTTTTGTGAAATATTTAATTTATCATAATGTTCTTAGAGAATCCATATTCTATTAAGGTTAGGTATTTCATCGTAAATTTTTAGGAGGCCGAAAGGAGAGGGTGTGATATAATACTTTTAGAAAAAGCAGAACATGGGCTTCTAATTTAAAGACTTTAATACACATATTATGGTGTAATTATTTCCAGATTGGAACATAATGGACATGTCCATGTAGTTTTCAACATTCACCAAGGTTATTAGATATTGAATCAATAAAAAAATTGTTTTTCTAATGCTTCTCAATTTTTACCCGATCTAATGAAAAATGAGAATATAAAGTTATAGAGGATTAAAATGGTTCTTAAATTGGATATCCATACAAAGTCTTTTATGGGAAAGAATACATCTCATGTAAATGATATAGATTGATCTATGATGGTGTAAATATTATTGGATAGTATGTGTGGGTTTATTTGATCTACATATACTCCCAATTGAATATTTTTCGGTTCCCTTATAGAAATATAAAATGAAATGATCCTCATTGTGTAAAATTTAGAGGTGTTACCAACTATAATATTCCAACATATCATCTAAAACATCTATTAAAATATAATTTATTTATAGTCAATGTGGCTTTTATTGGTATTCAAATAATTCATTCACAAATGGTGAAACAATTTACAATGAAAAGATGTGTTCCAGACACTTATAGAAGGTTTTCCATGGTAATACTATGCTTTGTTGTAGAATAGGTTCATTGACATAAAGATGATATATGGTGCTGATATATGGTTCATGCATAATAGTGTTCCAACCAAATGTATCAGGAATTAATATTACTCATATAGTGAAGTTTTCCCTAGTGGAAATTAATTTGGGTCCTAGAGTAGTGAGAGTTTCCAATTCTATTTATTAGTTTTCAATGGTTTACATATTTTTTACTGGTGCAAGTCATTATTTTGAATCAACTGATATGGTGGACCTACTGAGTCACCCAATGGAGTTATTTCCTTATTTGTTGGAAATTGCAATGCCTCTTAAGAAATAGAGAGACATGGGAATATTATGACTCTATTATTATATCTCATTATCAAAGATCATGATCATCAATGAATTTTTTGGTACTTGATTTGAATCTTAGAGAAGTTATTATTTTAATGAAACTATTTTTTGCTCAGAAATTGTGAATTCATTATTATCATTTTTATTTTCACTTCACTACCCAGAATGTGTTTTTTCTTAAATTATATGGAGGATGAGACCCAAGGAATAACCAAGAATGAGCTCCTATTATATGTCTGGGTAGGATGATATCACTATTTATTGATGAACTATAGAATGAAATTTCTTATAGTTAATTTCCACCAGAAGCATTTTATTTTCGAAAACTAATTATGTTGGAATTTTCTAGTCTACCACCATCGTGGTAGGTGGAGTTATCTATTGACTTGTTCTCAAGTAAGTAGCCCATATATACTCTATCCCCCATACTTGACCAAGCTAAACTAAATGAACAAAATAATCTAATAGATTAATTTATCTTCAATGTATTCATTCAAACTACAATTTCACCTTAGAATGAACCTATTCTTTTCACATAGTAGGAAGATAGAATCCATTTCTTTTGAGTTGATAAATTGAATCTAAATAAGGTTATGGTAAATAACATGTTTTCTTTAATCCAAATTGACAATTTATTTGACCATTTAAAATGGGTTAAGTGGGTCTCAAAGATTGAACTTATTCTTTTTTACAAGAAACATATGATTAAAGACTATAATATCCCAAAGGCTGAATTCAAAAGAAGGAATTGGAACAATGAAATTTTTTTATGACATTAATCTTGAACAACACTCAATAAATTTCAACATGGATGATTAAAAATCTTTTCTACTAGTATCTAAACACTTTTGATGTGGTATTCGTGGATGAAATATTCGGTTAGTAGAAAACATAGGAAGAAAATATACTGCATTTGAGATCTATTTTGGTTATATTGTAGAATCAGATATATTTTTACTCAATATGAATGTTTTTATTATAGAATCAAGTGGTGATGTTATTTGGGAGTGTTGTCTCCGTATATTGTGTCTCAGTTGATCTTGACAAGTTGAATGATATTTTTCCATGGGAGGAACTATAGAATGACATCGATATTTAGAGGTTTTTGGGTTTGGTAGTATATTTATTTTAGATTTATTTTTTTCCCTATGATTGATAATCCATGGGATTCCTTCAATGAAAAGGGAGTGATTCTTGTTTGGTATTTGAAATATTATAATTCCATAGAAAATTTAAATATCCATTTTACTTCAACTCTATTGTTGAATCTTCTTGAGGCTGGATGATTCTATGTGGTATTTTTTGATACTTTATGATATTTTTAAACTATGTTTTCATGTTGGGTGATCACATGGTGGATCATGTTTTTTTGCTGATTAACCACACGAGATGAAATATATTACACATGATTTAGAACTCAAGGATATGATTAATGATATTAATAGTTGGAGAAATTACCTTTTTAGTGAAAGGATTAATTTATTATTCTGAATATTATAGGTTGATTTATTTCATTTTATAGAAATATTTTAATCATTTTTTGAGGAAATGGGTGGGGTACCTACAATTATATTTCCTTGAAATTTTTTATTCCCATGGAAGGGGGAACATTGTTCCTCAAATTATAAGTAGAAAGGTTCCATACAAGACTTTGTGGGAATTATAAAAGGATTTGAATATCATGGATCAATTTTGATTCAAGAATTTTAGAGACTATGAGGATAAAAATTGGATTTCTACATAAAGTTTAAAATTTAATCCCTCCATTATTTTGTTAATTTTATTGGAATAATATCTTGATGATGTGTTTTATAGGGTCTATAATTTTTTATATGGTGGGGAGACCATCAATGATTTGTCTCTATCTCCAATGTCTATTCATTTATTTATCAACCATTATGTCATTCCATTGCTAATGTGAAATCCTACAAGGGGGTACTGCCATCATTCTAATTGGGCAGTTCCCCTAGGATTGAATAAGATATTTTATGATTTTAAAATCTATCTCTTGTGTCCAGTTATAAAATGCCACATCACAAACATTATTTCCCAATATTATACCTATAAATATATCAAAGATTAGAATGATGATACTTTTGGCCTGCTTCAACACATCCCCATGCTGAATAGGTTTTTAGATTTTATATCAATGGATTTTATTTTAGATTTATATGTAATCCTCAAGAAAATAATGTTATTTGGTTTGTGATTGAAATATTTTATGATATTATTATTATTTGTTACATCACCAGATGATATTATTTAGGATTTCTGAATGTATTGGTGATTAAATTGATTCATGGAGTTCCATATTTGACTGTTTGTAATAGGTAACCTTAATTCTAATTTCAATTTTGTAAGGGGATCCATGTGGAAATGGTATCTCCTGTCACATTGGGGATAATTTACAATATATTTATGGGTGGTTAAAAAGAATAGTCTATATAGATTCTTAAAGAAATGATTCATATTTGAGTACCATTACTTGGATTAGTGTTGGATTTCAATTACGGGATGTATGAGATTTCCAACAACAATAAATTCCATTAATCCCTCAAAATAAAACCCTTAGACATCTTCTATGGTTTTCCTTGAAAATATCTACTCCTTAGACTAGATATTAGTGAAAATTTCATAGATGGGACACTCTTATTATAGGAGATAAAGATGATTATATAGATTATTCATCAAAGGGTTGTAATGTATCATTGATTAATGAAATTTTATGTGGTTTATTGTTGATGCTTTTAGAAGTTTTTGGATATATCCCTAATGTTATTGGGACTGTTTCCTTAATTAGTTCACCACAAGATTGGAATACATGGGAATTTAAAATATAGATATACGGGGCTTTATAATGTTTTTTATTATATTTTAATGGTGACATACCAATTTTCTTTTTCCATTAGAAATTACATAAATTGATAATTTGTTACATTTTGTTTCAATATATGTAATTTCTATTAGCCTCATCTAATGATTTTAATTGAGTGGTCATTGATGTGTATCCACATATGACCATTGAAAAATATCCATTTCGGATTGTTGATTATCAATGTAAGGTTCTCCACTGAGGGTCTATAATTTTTTTTTCAGATTTAATAGTAGTATGGTTTAGATGCTCATGAGATGTGGGTGAATGATATGACGATAAGAGGTTATTTGAAATTTCTTTATGTGGACAACTATTATTGATGAGTATTTTTGGGGATGAAATCCTAATCTTTGGGAGAATTGTAAAATAGGAAGAGGTTATTTCAAGTATGGTCCTCAGTTTCTATTCCCTCATTTATTTTCATTTCGATTATTTGTTACTAATTCTTGTTTATATAATTTAATGGTTTGAGGTTGAGGTTTTTATTATTTTTTGATATTTTGAGTGGTATATAGGTGTTTGGATCACATGTAGAAATATGTTATTATTTTTGAAAACCTCATGAAGTCCACTGGAAAGCTAGTGAGACCCACTTACTATCTGATGGTGTCTCCAAAAATTATATATTCCCCCCTTGTACAAAATTACTAAAATTCAACCTTAGGGGATATCTTATTGGCCTTTTAGAACATATAAACTCCATTATATAAGTGAATGTTCCTATTGATGTTTTATATAACTTTTAATAAATTTATTCCTAATTTAAATGTGAATTAATCCTTCATCATTCAGTAATTCATCATAGGCTATTGATCATTGTTTTTTATGGATCTTTATATTGACTTGTGAAATTTAATTCTAGGATTACCACTTTCTTAATACTATACTATTGTCTATCATTGATTGTAAATCCATTTTTTGAAAATTGTTGAAACCATGATTGAGTTAGGTGGTTTTGTACTAAAATTCATATTAATCAAAATTGTTGTCTCTCCTATGAATATTGAATTATATTGTATGATTTCCAAATCATTAATTGATACTCTAGATAAAAAAATTAAAATTTTCTGGTGTGTATTATAAAACATATTTTGAAATTTATTTTATATTAAAGTGTTGATTTTTTGAAAAAAAATGAATTGAAATGAACGGTTTGAAGAATAAAATAGTTGGCAATTCTTCAAAAAACAATGTGTGAAACATGTTATATATTTTTTGTGAAATGTAAAGCTTGGAATGGAAATATTATCGTTGAAAAAAATTTGAATGTTTTTTTAAATGAAAAAAATGTTGAAAATATATTTTTACACTTTTTTAATGATGATTTTTGATGCTGGTTTGAGATAAATAACTTATACTAGATTATTTTACATGAACATAATGAGATTCTTTATTTTTAGTTAGGTAGTTTTGGACAATTTTTATAATAATTTATTATTATTAACATGAAATGTATCAATGAAGAAAATGAAACTAAACATGATGAAGGTAGAGAGCTCATTCATTTGGGTTGACTCAATTTTCTCCTAGAAAAGAGACCTAGGTATGTGTAAAAAAATGGAGCATTATTATACAATGATACATCGTAATATTTGATCCCTGATATGATGACCCCTAGAGATTATAACCATACTGTTGTGATCAAAATTGGATTATACTAGAAAATGATTAGCATATTATTTATTCATTCAACTTTCATAGGAATTCTTATTTACACCAGTTTTACATGAAAATTAATTCTTGTTGGGTTATTGATCCTAAATTACTTTAAAAGCATGTTTTATTATAATTATGTAATTTTTTACCATTCTATATTTTTATTATTGTAAAGAATATTTTTAAATGAATTCTTAAATAGTACTATATAGGATCCAACTTGGCTAGTGTTGGTTAAAAAATAAAAATGCCTTTAGAAATATATGGACATTATTTTACCATGTGTTAGAAAATGAAAAGCACAACATAGAGGTGTCAGTGTTCATGATATAGGAACGTAAGAGTTAGTGGTGATAGGTGGTGTATTTTCCAATCCTATAATAACCTAGTTAAGGATATAATAAATCATTACATGTAAATGAATTATTATTTATTTATATATAATCTACTTATTTACTTTTTAATTAATAGTTTATTGGTCTTTAGTATGATTTTTTTGGGTTAATTTTTTTTTCTAAAAGAATTTTTATAATAAAAATTATTTCTCCATTTAATTAGTTAAAATATTTATTAATTCGGAATGGTTTGTGTGATATTTATATATTATATATCATTAAATATTAATAATGATACATATGATTATTATTATTAGTCATAGAGTTAAAATAGAGTCACCATTTTTTCAAACAATATTCCTCCGGAAAACTCTATTTTCATCATGTCTGAGGGTTTGATTTTAATGGAAAAATAACAATTATTTGATTTGAATTATTTTGAAATTGACTCTATATTATTAATGATAATAATTTAAATTTTATAATGATGTAAAATTAATTTTTTAGACCTAAATAAATAGTGAAAAAAGATAATAACTAATTACATCAGTTATGATAGAATTAGATTTAACGGGGGTGGGGGGGGGGGGTTAAACTAGAATGATTGGGGTTGAATGAAAAAATATTTTAAAAAATATAATTTTAGGTCATATTTAGACCTTATCTTATATGTTATCTATAATTTTCTTATTTTGGCCTTAACACCTATAAAAAATGTGGGGTGAATTTATTCTTTTCAAATATTACAATTGTGACACTCAACTCATATATAAAAGGTCACCAACACTCCTCCTATATTCACAACCTAAAAACCCTATGTGTTAGTGAATAACTACCCAAATTTATAAAATAATTTCCTCCTCCCATCATAGAGGAATTATTTTGTGCATAAATTCCATCATGTAAAATCATTTGAGAACTCCATAAGAAGTTACCCAAAGAAGAGGTTACGTTCTCTAATAACCAATTTTATTTTTTTCTTCCACTAATCCCTTTAGTAAATATTAAAATATTATTATATAATAACCTATGTATTCGAAATATACTTATATTTTATTCCGTTAATGTAATAATGAATATATATATATAGTCTTCTATCAAATGGGTTATGAAGTCCCCATTCGTGTGTATAAAAAACTACTGCCCCATGAACCATCGTCATTCATTCTTCCATTACGAAATATCATGGTTCGATATGATGATGTATATAAAGTATATATATATATATATATGATATTTATAACATAATTAATAATTTTTTATTTATTATATCATATATAAACATTTTACATTCCATTCCATAGAGGATGTGATAATGACATCCGTGTTTACGGAAGACTACCACCTCGCGGTGCAATGTGATTCATTTTCACAAATGATTTACATGTAAAAATAAGGAACATTCTAGTAAATATATATGATAAAATGAAATATTTATGTTATTAATGTTATATTTATCATTCATTAAATTTAATATATAAATTTCTTTCTTACCATTTACCTCACTGAAATATGATAAAGCCATTCGTGTGTGTGTGGACTACCAACAACACGAAACGATGTGACTCTCTTTTTATCTTCACACCACATGAATGACTTGTATAATTATGTTTAACGAAATAATATGGTATTTATAAAATTATTATATTTATGAAAACATAATATATACCCTAAAATATTTATGTAATGATTTTTAAAGAATTGAAAATTTATTCATGCATATGTATGGCATATTATCTCTACGATTGTAACGACTTTCATTTTTTGAAAAAATATTTAATTATTGATAAAACAATTATTATTGATTTATAAATATGATAATTACATCATTATTATATTTTTTTAATTTTAAATAATGTCATCATTGACCATAGATAAGAAACAAATGACATTTTTGATACATAAGTTAATTATAGTCAAATGATCTGACATAAACATAATAGATTATGAAATTATAAAAAAATAGTAATATGTGAAATAAAAGTAATAAAAAACATGAAAAATGTTTCTTAATAAAATAAATAATTTACATAATATTATTATTCAGAAAGAAAAAGACGCACATGAATGTTCAGACTCAATGCAAGGTATTTCATCTCAATTTCCATTCTTTGAGGTATATTTTGATTTCACACTCTTATATTTTTTATGAGGTGTATATAAATACTCTCTAAAATTTTATATCATAAATTAATCTATTATTATGTTTTTTATGTTTTTTAATATTATTCATCAATGGGGTTTATTATTCAAATACTTCAAAAATGTTATTGGATTTTTCCTTTAAAACAAATTTTTTTAATAATTTAACTACAAATATTTATTTTACATGTCCATGTTTTAAAAATATTTTAACGAAAAATTATTTATAGAGCTAAAATATTTATAAATAACATTTTTGTCTATTATTAAATTATTTTAAATGGTATTCAAAGCTAAATTATAATTTTTTTTATATAGAATCTTTTAAAAAATAAAAAATTAATGTTTAATTGTTAACGTACACAGTAAAAATTACATTTTCCCTGAAAAATGGATATTATTCGATTTTAGGATTACATATAAATATTTCATGTTTTATTCAATCAAAAATCATCATTCCCTTTATAGGGTATTGTCATTTTGAAAATGTGTTTTGAAATGAAAATGGTATTTTTTTCACCATTGTCATTAGAGTGTAAATGAGTATTTAAAATATTTAAGGATAAAAAAGTGAAAGTATAAATTATTTTATTCATTTTATAGTCTGTGGAAATTATAAAACATATGTGTTCCTATATAGTGATTGGTAAGCCTTTTATATCTAAATTGTTGGTTGATCTTGTAACGCCCCAAGATTTTATGAAAAAATATTCATTTAATTTCATTAATGTCTTGTGTTGTATGCTACACCAAGATTACCTTGCGCTATACGCAACACCGTATTAGCTTGTAGTATACGCAACACTATTCTTGGATCGTGTTACACACAATTTTGATAATAGTTATTCTACGCAACATTGAGTATATATATATATATATTCAATGTATAAATGAAATATGGTTGGATTCTGTTATTCAAAACAACGGAGGAGTCTTGCACAACACGCAACCCTGACTTGGCTTCCCTTACACGCAATCACGACCTTCCTCGATAGCATGTGTAGTACGCAATACCGAGTTTCACTAAACAATGATATGCTATTAAAATATTATTAAAAATAACCGTTATGAATAGTAATAACCACCTTTTAAAATTTGAGAAATTTTATCTCTCAAAATGGACTTCATTTTTGGATTCGGAATATCGAAATTATCTTAGGGTGAAATTTTGGTACTTTTCGGATAACTTTCATATTCTGATGAATAGTGAAAATTACTAAATTTTAATTAAAAACAACTTTTTTAATAGAAATAATTAATAGTGATAAATTATTAATTTGAGTGGTTTTAAAGTATATTTAGAATATATTTTTACAATTTAATACAATGTTGGTCATTGGATGTAATTTCACATTTAAACCAATTATAAACAAGTGTCAATCTTTTGATAGTTATTATCTCTTAAAAACACACTGTTTTGACGACGAGAAATAATTTTTAAATTAGTTAATCTAACTGATATGTTTTGAATTTGATAAAATAGACATCATTTTTGAATTCATAATATCAAATATATCTTAGTCCTAATTTTTGGTATTTTTCTGGAAACTTTCATTTTTTGATGAATAGTGAAACCACAAAGTGGTAGTTAAAAAACTGAATTTTTCATAAAAAATAATTTTACCGCTTCTGTGAGTGGAATTTCGAAAATCCAAGAGACACGGTTAACATCAAGGACTAAAATGTGGTTCAATGAGATGAAAATAATTTTTGGTGAATAGTAATTTTTGACTTTTTTTGCCATGATTAAAAGTAAATAGGGTAATTAAGGGTAAAAATGATATTATTATTACCCTAACACATGTCCTAATTCTATTGAATAAGTGTAATTCGACCAAAAACAACCTTAGGAATAAAATATGACCATTTAATCCCACTTGGATTAGATTAGGACATTTATTATTAATTTATTTAAAGAAGGGTTAAAATAGTTAAAATCAATGTTTAATAAGTAAATCATTTTTAATATAGGGTTATACATAAGATAAATTCGACTATAAATATTAATTAGAAATATAAAAAGCTTTCCTACATAATGATATTTTATTTTTAATTTTTAGACATTAAATAATTTAATTTATTTATGACTCAACGATGATGTAGTAATTACCTTTTTAAGAAAATATTAACATAATTGATGTTATAAATGCCCAAATAAATGTAATTGGAGACTTTTTATGACTTACATTAATTTTATAGGTTAATATGAAATTTTATTGTTGATATAAGTAAATTGGTTAGAACTTATCATTCTGTTATGAATTTCATAAAAATCATGTACCAAATAGTGTCAAAATTGACATAAATTAGTTTTTAAAAAAAATATTATATTATTAATTGTTATTTAATTACTAAAAATCTAAGGTTCGGCCAAATGACTTAGTAAAGGTAATATATATTAATAATAAACAACTTGGGGTTCTTTTGGCTTGATATAGTAAGTTTATTAACCATATAGGGTAAGAAAACAAAAAGACACAGTAAAAGTTAAATTATTTAACTTAGAGTTAAATCTAATTGATAAGGTTAAAATAATAACCTAAACTTGTCTAAATCCTATTGGATAAGATTATTTCGACCCATCCCCACTTTAACTTCGAAATAAGACCCTTTGGAACCATTATAAACCAAATTTGACCTTAATATAAAATAATATTTTGAGATTTTCCTAAGGTGCCCCTCTCCTCCCTTATAAAAGGGCACCTCCTCCCCCTCTTCCTCACACCACTTTGAGCCTTCAAGCTCGGCCAAACCCTGACAATTTCTTCTCTCCACTTCCCTAGAAACATCCAAGAGGTTCTGGTCTTCTTCAAAGACCCATTTTAGTGCCCTAAAAGGAGGTCTCAAAGAAGCACTTCAAAGAAGAGGTAATGTCTGTTACCGATTCATTCATCTTTATTTCTTATTCCACTTCTTCTTATTTAGTTGTTTCATTATGAAGTAGTAAAATCAGTATCACTCATATACGTATATGTTATTATAAGTACGAAACAACCCTATTTCACCATCTATCCATCCTACGGAAAAAGAAATCACCGCGCGTGCGTACGTACGGAATACCGTCTCCACGTCGTGGTGTAATCTATTTTCCGCCACCACCTTAATTGGATGGGTATAATGGTGTAATGAGTAACTATATATGATTATTATAAATTGATATTGATACTGAAATTGTATACATACACTTCAACACAAGTTCACAATCATGAGAATGATATTATCGCTCGTGCTTACGTACGGACTACCGTCTCCACGACGCGATGAGATTCATTCTCCATGTTAACCATTTAAGAATGATTATAAAGTATATATAAGCAATAATAATGAAATATATGACATTATAAAGCTACTGTATTTATGTATATATGTATTCCATCTACTTACTTCCATTCAAGACAATAAGGAAATTAAAACAGCGTTCAAGCATACGTACGGACTACCGTCTCCATGAACGGTGTGTTTCGTTTCATTTATCTATCTATTATATATATATATATACTGAATATATATGATATATAAATCATGTTTTATATTTTGTAAGTAAGTAAATTATGATATAAGTAATAATAATGTCAAGAACAACAAGTCCAAACAACTACGATAAATGAAATGATTTTACCCAAAACGCTTCTTTAACAAGGAATTTACAAAAGAACGGGTAATATAAAGTCATAACTGAACCATATATGATATCATAACAATGAATATGATTCTGTAATAAGTTAATTACATTATTTAAATCATTATACAGGAGGTTCGGACACTTACAAAGCAAATCGGATTTAAGGTAAGGGAAAATATCACAATCTCATTTTTATCCGAGATTGTTTATACTTTGGTATTTACTGGGTTGTATTTTATCATCCAAATCCATGTTTCCTCAATATGTCATATTATTTCCATCCACCTACAATTGTTTAAATCCAATTTTACCCTTTGGTGAGTTTTTAGTAAAAGATATGAAAGGAATCTTTTGTCGTTTTTCATACGAGGTACTTTTTGACTTTTCCGACAAAAGTACGAGAAGAATGTTTTTTTAACTTATACGGCATGAATGGATTTTTAAAACATTATTTCCAAGAAGCATCCTTTACAAGTTTTCGAGTTTATTTTTAATCAACTTCTTTTAGTTTAAAATTGTATGACATGTTAAGAAAGGAAAAAATGTTTTTGAAGCAGAAAGGATATTTTCCTCAAGAATGGAGTTCAAGTGTTTTATCAAAATTATTTTCCATATAAGATAATAAAGGGTTATGTTTCTATCCCTATTATTACATTGATTTGATTATGTTTTGATGGAATTATATTTTTATGAATTCATTTATCTTATATGAATTGTTTTATGATGTCACGATGTTTAAGATTCCCATTTCTATTACATGGTTTATGCTATGATGTATGGTTTATGATTTTGTGGCACACATAAGAATGGTATCATTATGAGATGGGTGGGACCTATATCTCCCTCCAATGCATTGGGTAAAGATTTTATATCTCATGAGATAGACATGTCTGGAACGGTAGGTTATACCAGTTCAGTGAAACGGGACTGAAATGAGGAATGAACTCGGTTCAGAAAGGGACTTTGTTCACTAAGATAGTCTTGGCAATGAGTCATGACTAACAAGAAATGATTCTCTATGATTATGTGTGTATTCCACAAAGATTCATGTTTTAAGTTATGATTATTGGGATTACATTTCACTACTATGATTTATCCCATGTTATGAAATTATGATCTCTTTTGCAGGTTAAGATTTCCAAAAGATATGTTCTTATGAATATGACGTGATTGATATTTTTTTTGTTTACCCTTACTAAGCATTTGAGCTCACCCTTTTATGTTTTCTTTTCCCCAGGACATAAAGAAAGGATTTAGGTTTAGCAAAAAAAAAAGATCTTTATGGGAGATGTTAAAGATCTTTCACCACGATTAGAAGAATATATTCCGAGTTTCCAAAGACATTAAACTATTACGGTCCTTGTGTGTGTGTTATTGTTATGTACTAAGTATTCCGCAAAAGTAATGTAATGTCCTTGTACGTCAGGCTTCGGGTCTCTACAGTTGGTATCAGAGGAAAGTTTTAGTCAACCTTTGGAAACTAGGATGCGAAAACGTTAGTGAGATCCCTAGAGATATTTCTAAGGTATGTCTAGGGATGTCCCTAAGGATAAGTATATGAATAGGATATAGTCCTAGAACTACGGTAACGATCTTAGAAATTAACCTAAGATGTTAGATATTGAGTGTGCTCCCCCTTTACTATGTTGTTTTACCTAGCATGATTTTTTCCTCTCACGCTATTCTTTTTGGGTTTTGGACGATGGATGGAACCCGAAGGAACCATGTTGATCACTGTAATGGACAATGCAATGATTGTCCTCCTGAACAAACAAATGTTATGGGAGATGGAGTGCAAAATCTTATCGCTATACTTACACAAGCTATGAATCATTATGGACTTCCAAATGAGCATAGAAGGGAACAATATTCTATTGAGTCCTTCATGAGGCAACGTCCACCGTCTTTCAGTGGGTCTTCTGATCCACTTGTTGCTGAACAATGGATCAGTACTACTGAAAAGATATTTTCAGTTCTTCAATGTTCTGAACATGATAAAGTCATCTTAACAGTATATCGTTTGGAAGGTGAAGCTGATCAATGGTGGAATCTTATCAAGAATACGAGGCCAAGAGATGAAATTGAGTCCATGGAATGGAACGAGTTCAAGAACATATTTTTCAATAAGTACTTCCCTCGTATTCTTCGAACCAAGATGGAGAAAAATTTTCTTGAACTAAAGTAAAAGGATGATGAATCTGTTGGTATATACGAAGTGAATTTTACAAGGCTTGCAAGGTATGCATCTGTATTTATCATCCAACCTGAAAGTAAAGTTGATCGATTCTTCAGTGGCTTAAAACCAAGTCTTCGAAGGGCATTAGCTATAAGAGACTTCAGTAGCTATGAAGAAATTGTGCGTTGTGCTATCAAGGTAGAAATGGAAGTTGGTGTTACTTATCCATCTCATAGTTTTGACAAGAAAAGAAAGATGGAGTTCAAGGAGAAATATCAAAATAATGGTGAAAAGAAGATGAATGTTTCCTTATGCTCAATGTGTGGAAAGAAGCATGGTGGAGATTATCTTAAAGGGACAAGTAAATGTTTCAAATGTGGAAAGGAAGGTCATCGGTCATTTGAATGCCGCAATGATTGGAAGAAGATGTCTAATGATGCAAACAAATGAAGGGGTACACAGAATGAGCCTACTACACTTCAATGTTTCAAGTGCAAGGAGATTGGACATTATGCCAATAAATGCCCTAATCCAAGGGTTAGTGATGATCGACATGAGCAACCACTTAAGGCAAAGGACAAAGGGAAGTCACATGCGATCACCATTGGTGATGTTGAATATGACAACGATGTGGTGGAATGATTAATTGTTTATGTAATGGGATTCCAAAATAATGTTGAGTATTGGAATATTTATGTATTGGTCTATTGTGGTCTTTAATAATTTTATGGTACCGGTAACCATGGAAAGTGATTGAGATATTTTTAGAAAAAATATGATATGCGCATAATGAAGAGATAAGGATAAAATTAAATGTTTGATAGTATTCATGAGCTCATGACTGATATAAGGAGAAGGTTATATCATGGTTTGAGTATATAGAATTTTTGGATTTTGGTATGTGGAAAGAGTTAACTTTTGACAGCATTCATGTTTTTACAAAGGTTTAATGGGTATTCATTTTTCAAGAGAATACATGATTAAGGTATTCACATGTTTGGAATGTGACCAAAAATACATATCTCATTATATACGGGGATCAACTATGGTATTAACATGCTTCTTATATGAACTCTTTGGTAATCGTTTTAACTATAATATGAGATTGGACATCAGTATTTTGGATTGGAAATGATTATGTTGGACATAAGTTAGTATTGTTAAAGGATAGAACTATTTTTTTGATATTATTGATGGGATGTTATAGTAATATAGCTTTAGAAAAAGGACAACCTGCAGGACGGGTGACAACCCATCACGTCGGACAAGGCTGTGGGAATTAAACCCACAATCGAAGTGCGACAGGACTTTATTGCCTACCACTGTCCTACAGGAAGTCCCTGTTTATCAGAAACTAGTTTTATTATATTAAGCAGTATAATATAAGAAGTATAAGTCCATTTTAGGAACCATATATGATTAATCTCACTGTAGATGGACTTACATATTTTTTTTGATAAATTTTCTAACCTTTTGTTTGAGACAGATGGAATGACCCCTCATTCTATCACATGATCTGCTAACACATCACGAATGACAAATTCAATTTCATTTCTTTAAGAGATGAAGTGGAAATTGTCCAAAGAACGACTAACTGTGAGACTGTACCAAAATCATGAAAGTATTTCTTCTAATTCCAATTTCACAAAATTTAGGGAAATGATCTTGAAAACCAAAAATGTTGTCCTAGTTCCCTTATATCCGATGAATCAGATGGTACCTTAGATCATCACAAATCTATAGCTTTGTGATTGTTGGATTTTTCATAGCCATGTTCTCTACCACTCTCCATCAGAACCTGATGGTAAGATTTTTCTTACATATCCATATTTTCACCTATGTTCTCCTACGTGGAAACCCAATGACGAGTTAATTTGGGTAACCGTTACACTTCATACTTTAGTTTTTGAAGCCATGTTTTGGTATTCCTTTTTACGATGTGGGTTTCTATTAAACAAACTTTTGTGTAGTAACCCATTTATAACCCCGACGAATTTCGAGGGCGAAATTCATTTTAAGTGGGGTAGAATGTAACGCCCCGAGATTTTATGAAAAAATATTCATTTAATTTCATTAATGTCTTGTGTTGTATGCTACACCAAGATTACCTTGCGCTATACGCAACACCGTATTAGCTTGGAGTATACGCAACACTATTCTTGGATCGTGTTAAACACAATTTTGATAATAGTTATTCTACGCAACATTGAGTATATATATATATATTCAATGTATAAATGAAATATGGTTGGATTCTGTTATTTGAAACAACGGAGGAGTCTTGAAAAACACGCAACCCTGACTTGGATTCCCTTACACGCAATCACGACCTTCCTCGATAGCGTGTGTAGTACGCAATACCGAGTTTCACTAAACAACGATATGCTATTAAAATATTATTAAAACTAGCCGTTATGAATAGTAATAACCACCTTTTAAAATTTTAGAAATTTTATCTCTCAAAATGGACTTCATTTTTGGATTTAGAATATCGAAATTAGCTTAGGGTGAAATTTTGGTACTTTTCGGATAACTTTCATATTCTGATGAATAGTGAAAATTACTAAATTTTAATTAAAAACAACTTTTTTAATAGAAATAATTAATAGTGATAAATTATTAATTTGAGTGGTTTTAAAGTATATTTAGAATATATTTCTACAATTTAATACAATGTTGGTCATTGGATGTAATTTCACATTTAAACCAGTTATAAACAAGTGTCATTCTTCTGATAGTTATTATCTCTTAAAAACACGCTATTTGTTTTGACGACGGGGATTAATTTTTAAATTAGTTAATGTAACTGATATGTTTTGAATTTTATAAAATAGACATCAATTTTGAATTCATAATATCAAATATAGCTTAGGCCTAATTTTTGGTATTTTTCTGGAAACTTTCATTTTTTGATGAATAGTGAAACCACTAAGTGGTAGTTAAAAAACTGAATTTTTCATAAAAATTAATTTTACCGCTTGTGTGAGTGGAATTTCGAAAATCAGAGAGACACGGTTAACATCAAGGACTAAAATGCGGTTCAATGAGATTAAAATAATTTTTGGTGAATAGTAACTTTTGACTTTTTACCACGGTTAAAAGTAAATAGGTTAATTAAGGGTAAAAATGATATTATTATTACCCTAACACATGTCCTAATTCTATTGGATAAGTGTAATTTGACCAAAAACAACCTTATGAATAAAATATGACCATTTAAGCCCACTTGGATTAGATTGGGACATTTATTATTAATTTATTTAAAGAAGGGTTAAAATAGTTAAAAACAATGTTTAATAAGTAAATCATTTTTAATATAGGGTTATACATAAGATAAATTAGACTATAAATATTCATTTGAAATATAAAAAGGTTTCCTACATAATGATATTTTATTTTTAATTTTTAGACATTAAATAATTTAAATTATTTATGACACAACGATGATGCAGTAATTACCTTTTCTAGAAAATATTAACATAATTGATGTTATAAATGCCCAAATAAATGTAATTTGAGACTTTTTATGACTTAAATTAATTTTATAGGTTAATATGACATGTTATTGTTGATATAAGTAACTTTCTGTGAACTTATCATTCTATTATGAATTTCATAAAAATCATGTACCAAATAGTGTCAAAATTGACATAAATTAGTTTTTAAAACAAATATTATATTATTAATTGTTATTTAATTCCTAAAAATCTATTGTTAGGCCAAATGACTTATATAAGGTTATATATATTAATAATAAACAACTTGGGGTTCGTTTGGCTTGATATAGTAAGTTTATTAACCATATAGTGTAAGAAAAAAAAAAGACACGGTAAAAGTAAAATTATTTAACTTAGAGTTAAATCTAATTGATAAGGTCAAAATAATTACATAAACTTGTCTAAATCCTATTTGATGAGGGTATTTTGACCCATCCCCACTTTAGCTTCGAAATAAGACCCTTTGGAACCATTATAAACCGAATTTGACCTTAATATAAAATAATATTTTGAGATTTTCTTAAGGTGCCCCTCCCCTCCCTTATAAAAGGGCACCTCCTCCACCTCTTCCTCACACCACTATGAGCCTTCAAGCTCGTCCAAACCCTGCCAATTTCTTCTCTACAATTCCCTAGAAACATCCTAGAGGATATGGTATTCTTCAAAGTCCCATTTTAGTGCCCTAAAAGGAGGTCTCAAAGAAGCACTTCAAAGAAGAGGTAATGTCTGTTACCGATTCTTTCATCTTTATTTCATCTTCCACTTCTTCTTATTTAGTTGTTTCATTATTAAGTAATAACATAAGTATCACTAATATACTTATATGTTATTATAAGTATGAAACAAACCTATTTCACTATCTATCCATCCTACGGAAAAAAAAATCACCGCGCGTGCGTACGTACGGAATACCGTCTCCACGCCGTGGTGTAATCTATTTTCCGCCACCACCTTAATTGGATGGGTATAATGGTGCAATGAGTATCTATATATTATTATTATAAAGTGATATTGATACTGAAATAGTATACATACACTTCAACACAAGTTCACGATCATGAGAACGATATCATCGCTCGTGCGTACGTACAGACTACCGTCTCCGCGGTGAGATGAGATTCATTCTCCATGTTAACCATTTAAGAATGATTATAAAGTATATATAAGAAATAATAATGAGATATATGACATTATAAAGCTACTGGATTTATGTATATATGTATGTCATCTACTTACTTCCATTCAAGACAATATAGAAAGGAAAACAGCGTTCATGCGTACGTACGGACTACCGTCTCCATGAACGATGTGTTTCATTTAATTTATCTATCTATTATATATATATATACTGAATATATATGATATATAAATCATTTTTTATATTCTGTAAGTAAGTAAATCATGATATAAGTAATAATAATGTCAATAACAACAAGTCCAAACACCTACGATAAATGAAACGATTTTACCCAAAACGCTTCTTTAACAAGGAATTTACAAAAGAACAGGTAATATAAAGTCATAAGTGAACCATATATGATATCATAACAATGAATATGATTCTGTAATAAGTTAATGACATTATTTAAATCATTATACAGGAGGCTCAGACACTTACGAAGCAAATCGGACTTAAGGTAAGGGAAAATATCACAATCTCATTTTTATCCGAGATTGTTTATACTTTGGTATTTACTGGGGTGTATTTTATCATCCAAATCCATGTTTCCTCAATATGTCATATTATTTCCATCCACATACAATTTTTTAAATCAAATTTTACCCTTCGGTGAGTTTTTAGTAAAAGATATGAAAGGAATATTTTGTCGTTTTTCATACGAGGTACTTTTTGACTTTTTTCGACAAAAGTACGAGAAGAATGTTTTTTTAACTTATAAGGAATGAATGGATTTTTAAAACATTATTTCCAAGAATATTCCTTTACAAGTTTTCAAGTTTATTTTTAATCAACTTCTTTTAGTTTAAAATTGTATGACATGTTAAGAAAGGAAAAAATGTTTTTGAAGCAGAAAAGATATTTTCCTCAAGAATGGAGTTCAAGTGTTTTATAAAAATTATTTTCCATATAAGATAATAAAGGGTTCTGTTTCTATCCCTATAATTACATTGATATGATTATGTTGTGATGGAATTATATTTTTATGAATTCCTTTTTCTTATATGAATTGTTTTATGATGTCACGATGTTTAAGATTCCCATTTTTATTACATGGGTTATGCTATGATGTATGGTTTATGATTTTGTGGCACACATAAGAATGGTATAATTATGAGATGGGTGGGACCTATATCTCCCTCCAATTCATTGGGTAAAGATTTTATATCTCATGAGATAGTCATGGCTGGAACGGTAGGTTATACCGGTTCAGTGAAACAGGACTGAAACGAGGAATGAACTCAGTTCAGAAAGGGACTTTGTCCACTAAGACAGTCTTGACAATGAGTCTTGACTAACAAGAAATGATTCTCTATGATTATGTGTGTATGCCAAAAAGTTTCATGTTTTAAGTTATGATTATTGGGATTACATTTCACTACTATGATTTATCCTATGTTATGAAATTATGATCTCTTTTGCAGGTTAAGATTTCCAAAAGATAGGTTCTTATGAATATGACGTGATTGATATTTCTTTTGTTTACCCTTACTGAGCATTTGAGCTCACTATTTTATGTTTTATTTTCCCCAGGACATAAAGAAAGGAATTAGGTTTAGCAAAAAAAGAATAAGATCTTTATGGGAGATGTTGAAGATCTTTCACCATGATTAGAAGATTATATTCCGAGTTTCCAAAGACACTAAACTATTACGGTCCTTGTGTGTGTGTTTTTGTTATGTAATAAGTATTCCGCAAAAGTAATGTAATGTCCATGTACGTCAGGCTTCGGGTCTCTACAGTTGGTATCAGAGGAAAGGTTTAGTCAACCTTTGGAAACTAGGATGCGAAAACGTTAGTGAGATCCCTAGAGATATTTCTACGGTATGTCTAGGGATGTCCCTAAGGATAAGTATACGAATATGATATAGTCCTAGAACTACGGTAACGATCATAGAATTTAATCTAAGATGTTAGATATTGAGGGTGATCACCCTTTACTATGTTGTTTTAACTATCATGATTTTTCCTCTCACACTATTCTTTTTGGGTTTTGGGCGATGGCTGGAACCCGAAGGAACCGTGTTGATCACGGTAGAGGATAATGCAATGATTGTCCTCCTGAACAAACAAATGTTATGGGGGATGGAGTGAAAAATCTTATCGCTATACTTACACAAGCTGTGAATCATTCTGGACTTCCAAATGAGCAGAGAAGGGAATAATATTCTATTGAGTCCTTCATGAGGCAACGTCCACCGTCTTTCAGTGGGTCTTCTGATCCACTTGTTGCTGAACAATGGATCAGTACTACTGAAAAGATATTTTCAGTTCTTCAATGTTCCGAACATGATAAAGTCATAATAACAATATATCGTTTGGAAGGTGAAGCTGATCAATGGTGGAATTTTATCAATAATATGAGGCCAAGAGATGAAATTGAGTCCATGGAATGGAACGAGTTCAAGAACATATTTTTCAATAAGTACTTCCCTCGTATTCTTCGAACAAAGATGGAGAAGGAGTTTCTTGAACTAAAGCAAAAGGATAATGAATCTGTTGGTATATACGAAGCGAATTTTACAAGGCTTGCAAGGTATGCATCTGGATTTATCATCCAACCTGAAAGTAAAGTTGATCGATTCTTCAGTGGCTTAAAACCAAGTCTTCGAAGGGAATTAGCAATAAGAGACATCAGTAGCTATGAAGAAATTGTGTTTTGTGCTATCAAGGTAGAAATGGAAGTTGGTGTTACTTATCCATCTCATAGTTTTGACAAGAAACGAAAGATGGAGTTCAAGGAGAAATCTCAGAATAATGGTGAAAAGAAGATGAATGTTTCCTTATGCTCAAAGTGTGGAAAGAAGTATGGTGGAGATTGTCTTAAAGGGACAAGTAAATGTTTCAAATGTGGAAAGGAAGTTCATCGGGAATTTGAATGCCGCAATGATGGGAAGAAGATGTCTAATGATGCAAACAAAGGAAGGGATACACAGAATGAACCTACTACACTTCAATGTTTCAAGTGCAAGGAGATGGGACATTATGCCAATAAATGCCCTCATCCGAGGGTTAGTGATGATCGACATGTGCAACCACTTAAGGCAAAGGACAAAGGGAAGTCACATGCGATCACCATTGGTGATGTTGAATATGACAAAGATGTGGTGGAATGATTAGGTGTTTATGTAATGGGATTCCAAAATAATGTTGAGTATTGGAATATTTATGTATTGGTCTATTGTGGTCTTTAATAATTTTATGGTACCAGTAACAATGGAAAGTGATTCAGATATTTTTAGAAAAAATATGATATGCGCATAATGAAGGGATAAGGATAAAATTAAATGTTTGATATTATTAATGAGCTCATGACTGATATAAGGAGAAGGTTATATCATGGTTTGAGTATATAGAATTTTTAGATTTTGGTATGTGGAAAGAGTTAACTTTTGACAAAATTCATGTTTTCACTAAGGTTTAATGTGTATTCATTTTTCAAGAGAATACATGATTAAGGTATTCACATGTTTGGAATGTGACCAACAAGACATATCTCATGATATACGGGGATCAACGATGGTATTAACATGCTTGTTATATGAACTCTTTGGTAATCATTTTCACTATAATATGAGATTGGACAATAGTATTTTGGATTGGAAATGATTATGTTGGACATAAGTTAGTATTGTTAAAGGATAGAACTTTTTTTTTGATATTATTTATGGGATGTTATAGTAATATAGCTTTAGAAAAAGGACAACCTGCAGGACAGGCGACAGCCCATCACGTCGGACAAGGCAGTGGGAATCGAACCCACAACTGAAGTGCGACAGGCCTTTATCGCCTACCACTGGCCTACAGGAAGTCCCTGTTTATCAGAAACTAGTTTTATTATATTAATCAGTATAATATAAGAAGTATAAGTCCATTTTAGGAACCATATATGATTAATCTCACTATAGATGGACTTATGTATTTTTTTTGATAAATTTTCTAACCTTTTGTTTGAGACAGATGGAATGACCCCTCATTCTATCAAATGATCTGCTAACACATCACAAATGACAAATTCAACTTCATTTATTTAAGATATGAAGTTGAAATTGTCCAAAGAGTGACTAATCGTGAGACTATACCAAAATCATGAAAGTATTTCTTATAATTCCAATTTCATCAACTTTAGGGAAATGATCTTGAAAACCAAAAATGTTGTCCTAGTTCCCTTATATCTGATGAATCAGATGGTACCTTAGATCATCAAAAATCTATAGCTTTGTGATTGTTGGATTTTTCATAGCCATGTTCTCTACCACTCTCCATCAGAATCTGATGGTTAGATTTTTCTTCTATATCCATATTTTCACCTATGTTCTCCTACGTGGAAACCCAATGACGAGTTAATTTGGGTAACCGTTACACTTCATACTTTAGTTTTTAAAGCCATGTTTTGGTATTCCTTTTTATGATGTGGTTTCTATTAAAAAAACTTTCAAGTAGTAACCCATTTATAACCCCGATGAATTTCGAGGGTGAAATTCATTTTAAGGGGGGTAGAATGTAACGCCCCAAGATTTTATGAAAAAATTTTCATTTAATTTCATTAATTTCTTGTGTTGTATGCTACACCAAGATTACCTTGCGTAATACGCAACACCGTATTAGCTTGCAGTATATGCAACAATATTCTTGGATCGTGTTACTCACAATTTTGATAATAGTTATTCTACACAACATTGAGTATATATATATATATATATTCAATGTATAAATGAAATATGGTTGGATTATGTTATTCAAAACAACGGAGGAGTCTTGCACAACACGCAACCCTGACTTGGCTTCCCTTACACGCAATCACGACCTTCCTCGATAGCGTGTGTAGTACGCAATACCGAGTTTCACTAAACAACGATATGCTATAAAAATATTATTAAAACTAGCCGTTATGAATAGTAATAACCCCCTTTTAAAATTTTATAAATTTTATCTCTCAAAATGGACTTCATTTTTGGATTCGGAATATCGAAATTAGCTTAGGGTGAAATTTTGGTACTTTTCGGATAACTTTCATATTCCGATGAATAGTGAAAATTACTAAATTTTAATTAAAAACAACTTTTTTAATAGAAATAATTAATAGTGATAAATTATTAATTTTAGTGGTTTTAAAGTATATTTAGAATATATTTTTACAATTTAATACAATTTTGGTCATTGGATGTAATTTCACATTTAAACCAGTTATAAACAAGTGTCAATCTTTTGATAGTTATTATCTCTTAAAAACACGCTATTTGTTTTGATGACGGGAATTAATTTTTAAATTAGTTAATGTAACTGATATGTTTTGAATTTGATAAAATAGACATCATTTTTGAATTCAAAATATCAAATATATCTTAGGCATAATTTTTGGTATTTTTCTGGAAACATTCATTTTTTGATGAATAGTGAAACCACTAAGTGGTAGTTAAAAAACTGAATTTTTCATAAAACTTAATTTTACCGCTTCTGTGAGTGGAAATTTAGAAATCCAAGAGACATGGTTAACATCAATGACTAAAATGTGGTTCAATGAGATGAAAATATTTTTTGGTGAATAGTAACGTTTGACTTTTTTTACCATGATTAAAAGTAAATAGGGTAATTAAGGGTAAAAATGATATTATTATTACCCTAACACGTGTCCTAATTCTATTGGATAAGTGTAATTAGTCCAAAAACATAGGAATAAAATATGACCATTTAAGCTCACTTGGATTAGATTATGACATTTATTATTAATTTATTTAAAGAAGGGTTAAAATAGTTAAAATCAATGTTTAATAAGTAAATCATTTTTAATATAGGGTTATAAATACGATAAATTCGACTATAAATATTCATTAGAAAGATAAAAAGATTTCCTACATAATGATATTTTATTTGTAATTTTTAGACATTAAATATGTTAATTTATATATGACACAACAATGATGCAGTAATTACCTTTTTAAGAAAATATTAACATAATTGATGTTATAAATGCCCAAATAATGTAATTTGAGACTTTTTATGACTTAAATTAATTTTATAGGTTAATATGACATGTTATTGTTGATATAAGTAACTTGTTTTGAACTTATCATTCGGTTATGAATTTCATAAAAATCATGTACCAAATAGTGTCAAAATTGACATAAATTAGTTTTTAAAACAAATATTATATTATTAATTGTTATTTAATTCTTAAAAATCTAAGGTTCAGACAAATGACTTAGATAAGTTTATATATATTAATTATAAACAACATGGTGTTCGTTTGGCTTGATATAGTAGGTTTATTAACCATATAGTGTAAGAAAACAAAAGAGACACGGTAAAAGTTAAATTATTAAACTTAGAGTTAAATCTAATTGATAAGGTTAAAATAATAACCTAAACTTGTATAAATCCTATTGGATGAGATTATTTCGACCCATCCCACTTTAGCTTCAAAATAAGACCCTTTGGAACCATTATAAACCGAATTTGACCTTAATATAAAATAATAATTTGAGATTTTCCTAAGGTGCCCCTCTCCTACCTTATAAAAGGGCACCTCCTCCCCCTCTTCCTAACATAACTTTGAGCCTTCAAGCTCGTCCAACCCCTGACAATTTATTCTCTACACTTCCCTAGAAACATCCTAGAGGTTCTGGTCTTCTTCAAAGACCCATTTTAGTGCCCTAAAAGGAGGTCTCAAAGAAGCACTTTAAAGAAGAGGTAATGTTCGTTACCGATTCTTTCATCTTTATTTCTTCTTCCAATTATTCTTATTTAGTTGTTTCATTATGAAGTAATAACATCAGTATCACTAATATACTGATATGTTATTATAAGTATGAAACAACCCTATTTCACCATCTATCCATCCTACGGAAGAAGAAATCACCGCGCGTGCGTACGTACGGAATACCGTCTCCACGCCGTGTTGTAATCTATTTTCCGCCACCACCTTAATTGGATGGGTATAATGGTGTAATGAGTAACTATATATGATTATTATAAAGTGATATTGATACTGAAATAGTATACATACACTTCAACAAAAGTTCACGATCATGAGAATGATATCATCGCTCGTGCGTACGTACGGACTACCGTCTCCACGACGCGATGAGATTCATTCTCAATGTTAACCATTTAAGAATGATTATAAAGTATATATAAGCAATAATAATGAAATATATGACATTATAAAGCTACTGGATTTATGTATATATGTATGTCATCTACATACTTACATTCAAGACAATAAGGAAAGGAAAATAGCGTTCATGCGTACGTACGGACTACCGTCTCCATGAACGGTGTGTTTCATTTAATTTATCTATCGATTATATATATATATATATACTGAATATATATGATATATAAATCATGTTTTATATTCTGGAAGTAAGTAAATCATGATATAAGTAATAATAATGTCAAGAACAACAAGTCCAAACACCTACGATAAATGAAACGATTTTACCCAAAACGCTTCTTTAACAAGGAATTTACAAAAGAACGGGTAATATAAAGTCATAAGTGAACCATATATGATATCATAACAATGAATATGATTCTGTAATAAGTTAATGACATTATTTAAATCATTATACAGGAGGTTCGGACACTTACGAAGCAAATCAGACTTAAGGTAAGGGAAAATATCACAATCTCATTTTTATCCGATATTGTTTATACTTTGGTATTTACTGGGGTGTATTTTATCATCCAAATCCATGTTTCCTCAATATTTCATATTATTTCCATCCACCTACAATTTTTTAAATCCAATTTTTCCCTTCGGTGAGTTTTTAGTAAAAGATATAAAAGGAATCTTTTGTCGTTTTTCATATGAGGTAATTTTTGACTTTTCCGACAAAAGTACGAGAAGAATGTTTTTTTAACTTATACGGTATGAATGGATTTTTAAAACATTATTTCCAAGAAGCTTCCTTTAAAAGTTTTCAAGTTTATTTTTAATCAACTTATTTTAGTTTAAAATTGTATGACATGATAGGAAAGGAAAAAAT
Organism: Viscum album; assembly: GCA_963277665.1. Classification (NCBI taxonomy): domain Eukaryota; kingdom Viridiplantae; phylum Streptophyta; class Magnoliopsida; order Santalales; family Viscaceae; genus Viscum; species Viscum album. The sequence goes on from OY728146.1 coordinate 1,685,863,921, forward strand.
CTTTTTGAAGCATAAAGGATATTTTCCTCAAGAATGGAGTTCAAGTGTTTTATCAAAATTATTTTCCATCTAAGATAATAAAGGGTTCTGTTTCTATCTCTATTATTACATTGATTTGATTATGTTGTGACGGAATTATATTTTTATGAATTCCTTTATCTTATATGAATTGTTTTATAATGTCACGATGTTTATGATTCCCATTTTTATTACAAGGGTTATGCTATGATGTATGGTTTATGATTGTGTGGCACACATAAGAATGGTATCATTATGAGATGGGTGGGACCTATATATCCCTCCAATTCATTGGGTAAAGATTTTATATCTCATGAGATAGACAAGGCTGGAAAGGTAGGTTATACCGGTTCAGTGAAACAGGACTGAAACGAGGAATGAACTCGGTTCCGAAAGGGACTTTGTCCACTAAGATAGTCTTGGAAATGAGTCTTGACTAACAGGAAATGATTCTCTATGATTATGTGTGTATTCAAAAAGTTTCATGTTTTAAGTTATGATTATTGGGATTACATTTCACTACTATGATTTATCCCATGTTATGAAATTATGATTTCTTTTGCAGGTTAAGATTTCCAAAAGATATGTTCTTATGAATATGACGTGATTGATATTTATTTTTTTACCCTTACTGAGCATTTGAGCTCACCCTTTTATGTTTTCTTTTCCCCAAGACATAGAGAAAGGATTTAGTTTTAGTAAAAAAAATAAGATCTTTATGGGAGATGTTGAAGAACTTTCACCACGATTAGAAGATTATATTCCGAGTTTCCAAAGACACTAAACTATTACGGTCCTTGTGTGTGTGTTTTTGTTATGTACTAAGTATTCCGCAAAAGTAATGTAATGTCCATGTACGTCAGGCTTCAGGTCTCTACAGATCCCATATAGTATTCTACTAATTGGGTACTATTACTTGACTTAATAGGAAATTAAGAGGGATTTACAAATGGGTTTGTCCTATAGATTTTTTTGGGCTCTAGTTTCATATGACATGGGATTATAACGTGTTATTAATGTGATATTATATGTTACCAAAATGTTTTTTTAATTTATTTCTATATGGTTTTAATGTATTTCATTGAGATAAATGTATTATTTTTCTTATAAAAATGTTTTTTATATTATAAAAGTACTGTGAATATGAAGTTCAATGTTACATGGTATTTAATGTATTCATTATAAAAATAGTTTTCTTCCTTATTATATTCCTTACTAATAATTTTTTTCTCATCCCACCTCTTTAAGAAATCATAAGACTTACGGATGGTAAGGGAAATTAATGGGTCATATCAAAATTCATTAATATTTATTATAAATTTAATTAATTTTTTGTTTTAAATTATTTTATAATATAAAAAATTGACACTGATTGGATGTGTCCACATTTTAATGTATAGATTTGTTATATATGAGTTATGTTCCAATTATCTATAAATAGAAACCTAAAAAGAACATAAAATTTAAAATAATTAATTCACCACTTAATTTTCTTGATTATACAATATTTATGGTTGGATCTTTATAGTTAGTATAATAGATCCTTTTAGATATCTTTAGTCATTTCGATAATGATAATAACTTTAAGAACCCAAACATTCATTAATGGAAATTTCTCTTGGTCTTTTTAAATATCTTATTATGTAAAATGGTTATGTAAAACATATGCACTTCCTTAGTTTTGTGTTTTTGAATTGTGACCGTTGCTAATATGGTCGTTGAATAGTGATCACATGATTAGTATAAATACAGGGCTTTAACAATACAATTTACTCAGACAAAGGATGTGATGGCCTCATCTAGTAGAATTTCTCCATATGATTCCCAGATGATGAATCTCGAAAAAGATGTGGCATCATTGGGCTTCTCTCTTGACCATGCCCAAGCCGAGCTTCAACATGTTAAGCTGAAACAGAACAGTCTCTGGCAGAAGTGGAAGTTGATAGAGATCACCACACATGTAATGTTATCTGATCCACCCCAAGAGTCTATCACCATCACACTCCTTACCCTTAGGCTTTATGAGGCTGTTTTAAGGGGTTATGTAACAAATCTATAGAAGTATTATTTTGTAAAATATTTTGTATATAATAAAGAATGTACTTCTATTTTATTATTATTACTTTATAAATTGTTTTTAAATCACAAATATTATTTTAATTTAATATTAAACTAAGAAATCTATTTTGACGAATTAATGGATTTTTTAATTAAATAATATTTTAATAAAATATTATTAAAATTTAATTACATTTCATTAAATATAAATGATTGTATAATTTTATGAATGCAATTGTACATTTTGTTGTGGTTTGAAAGCTATTTTTTCCAAAACCCATGAATTTTCGATAAATGTAAGCTTTTGTTAAATAGTAAAAATTCCCATATTTTGAAAATTATTTAGATAAAATGAATATTTTTTTTGAAATCAGGAAGTCGAAATTATACAATGGTTAATTTTTCATAATTTTCTGAGACAGTCAAATTTTTGGGTAAAAATTAAATACCATTTGAATATATAATGTGTTTTATGACATCATAATGACAAAAAAGTGATGTAATAAAATAATATAAAAGATTTTTTCGGACAATATATGTTTCATCCTTAAAATAATGTGAATTTATATTAGTTTGATAAATTTTATGATGCCTTAGTGGACCCTCCATGACTTATAAAACCTTTTATCTTTTTGATTTTTTTTCATTGAGAGTGTGACTCACATCCACATAAGCCATCCTATTATTTTGAGAAGTTCTGAAATTGGCCTTATAAAATATTGTTTTCCACTCCCCTTTGGAAAAAACCATGGTAAAAAACCATGCGATGGTTTTTGGTATAGATTAGTTTAATGTGAGTTGTCCCAAACCTAATTAATAAAGAATTCTCGCTACTTTCCAATATAAACCCACCCAAGCTCCAACTTCCTCTTCACTAAAATAATTTTGATTTCGTCAAACCCCTTCCCTCCACTCTCTAGAATCCTCCCAAGGCGCCCAATCTCTTAATAATCCTCTCCCAATCCTCTCTCAAGCCTTCGGAAGCACATTTCCATGTAAGGGTTTTCTTCCTTTCTCATTTTTGTCAAATATTCTTTAAGTTGTTATGCCATTTGAATTTCAATAATAAATGTAGTGGTATGGTTTCAAACCTCCCCCATACTACTCTCTTTATGTTTGAATGATGGGATAACCCTTTCCCTCTCATTAAATTTTTCCCATGTACACCCATTACTATGACGAGATTCAGAAAAGGGATTCCTCTCTTCTCATTTACATTCAAGAAATTCTTTTCAATCATGAATCTAATTTCCATTACAACAGTTGGGGAATGTATCTATATGACACCCTTACTATCATGTCATGTTAATATGATGAGACACCCATATCTCACTCATCAACCATTTTTATGAGTTCTTATGTCACGTCGTTATGCTACCAAAATTCCACCGCTATTTTCCAAGTCAAAGTCATTGTGTAGTGAATACCATGGCCATTTATCTATCAAGGGTATTAAACTTTATGCATATTTATTATTTTTTAAATATTTTCATGTATATATTATATATACCTTTATTGTGGAATAAGTTATTATGTTTAATGATTCAATGTTTTATGATCCATGTGGCACACTTATGCATGAAATGAAATGTTTAAGAACTGTGTTCCCTTATAGAACTCCAATGCATTGGGTAAAGTATAGTATCATGATATGTCATGTGCAATGGGTGTTTACTCATGATAATTCATGTGCAATGAGGTTTTACTCATGATTCATGTGAGATAAAGGTTTACTCATGCTATATGTGCAATGATCCTTGGCTCATGCTAATTCCATGTTAAGTGTTGTTGCCACATTTCCATGTTATGATTATCATGTATTATCATGACTTTATGTCTATTCTCCTCTTGTTCTCTATTATTATTCCTATTGTATAACATGTGTTGTATTCCTCATGTTATTCCTTGTTTATTCCCTTACTGGGCTTTATATCTCACCATTTTCTTATGCATGTTCTCAGAAAATCCCATGCAATGATTTCTATATGGGAATGTAGTGGTCATGTAAACGAAGTTTTCAATAAATATGTTTCATGTTTTATGTTATAAGTTGTTATGTAATGATCCTAATACCCAAAGACACTAGACCCCTCAAACTTCTATGTTTTATCAAGTGATGTTTATGTAATAAATCATGTTTAACTGTGTAATAATGACCAGGGTTTTCATAGTTGGTATCAGAGGATAAGTTTAGTTAAATTTGGGAATAGGATTATAAAACCCTAGTGAAGACTTAGGAACAATAATAAGTATAATAAAAACATCCCTCAGTATTGGCTAGTATTGAGTAAGTGGTTTATCAAGAAAATACATCCTTGTCTGGATACGAGCAGGTACAGGTGGCCCTGGCACAAATGTATTATAGGGGTAAAACCAGAAAATACCACATTAAGATATACTCAAACAAGAACTGCTGCATGACAGTAGGTCTTGATTCACTATTGGTTACTACACTCCCAAGGGATATGCTTTGGTAAATTCACAAGCTTAGTATAAACCATTATTAAGGGACTTTAAAAAAATATTCCCAAATAATATATGATAGAAATTAGATTATAGATAACATATATTTAAGTATGTAGATTAATAAGTTAAAGAAATAAAAGTAATTTATAAGTCAACTTTTTCTGTTTTTCGATTAACTTTTATGCGTTACAGCTAACATTTCTTTTATTGCAGCCAATCTCTTGTAATTGGGGGAATATGGCTACGAACCGATGTGATGGGCATCTTGATGACTGCCCTAGTGAGATTCCCAATCAAATGTGATCTCAAGTAGGACATATTGTGATTATGAAAAACCAGATATCAAATATCACGATTAAAAATTGGTACTTTTTTGAATTCCCAAGGACATCAAGGAAGAGGATGATGACATATCATGAATGTCCATCAAATAATGGTGATAAGAGAAAGAAGACCCAATTTCCTTCGTGCAACAAATTTTTAAAATGGAACCAAGTGAAATGTCACAAAGGGACTATGAGATGCTTTAAGTGTGGAAAGGAAGGGCACAAAGTATCCAATTTCCATGAAATACAGGTTAGTGTGATGGATGGAAAAAAATATCCATCTAAGGCATCATATATGGTTCTATGTCTTAAATGTAGAGATGTCGGGCATTATCTAATACGATGCTCTACTAAAAGTGATGAGAATCATGATGAGCATCAACAATCTCCTTGATCAAGGGAGCACATGAAGTCCTACACTAAGATGGATAAGTATGAATGAATTAAATTTAAGCACTACTTCAAAGTATTTCATGTTGTAATTTATTTCAATTCATGTCCAATTAGTATATTTTTTATATTTTCTAAGAACATTGAGTCCCCATAAAAAAATGATATTAAATCATTAGAAAAAAAACTTCTATAAGTGTGGTATCACATGTTGAAGTTTGTGGGAATTTTCTTCTTGAAAATTTTAATAAGGCTCCCTTTGATTTAGTTTGAGACAAAAAGGACAATGTCATTACCTATACCTCAAGGTAGTCCCATGCATGATCTAGATTTGGCGGAAGTGATCTTCGCTTTTAAAAATTTGTCAGCATTATCTCTTTGGGGAGAAGTGTGAAATATATATGAACCACAAAATCCTCAAGTATATATTCACACAGAAAGAGTTGAGAATGTCCCAAGAAAGATGGTTAGAGATGATCAAAGACTATGACTACTCAATCCATTACCACCCTGGGAAAGCAAACAAGGTGGCCAATGCTCTATGTAGAAAGGACACAACGATTATATCATTGATGATAATTGAAAAAGATAAAATCTTCTTAGATTTGTTGATAATGGACATGGTAATCATAAAGAAGGGAACATAATCAATCCTTTCAAAAATTATTTCTCAACTGTCTCTTTTGGAAAAGATAAAGGATGCTCAAAAGGATGATGTAAGGATTTAGATGAAAGTGGAAGCTATCAGAAAAGGAAAATCCTAAGAGTTTAATATTAATGAAGAAGGAATTGTGAGATTTGGGAAAAGACTATGTGTTCCTTCATGTTCAGAGCTAAAGAAGGAACTTTTGGATGATGAACATAGTTCAAACTTCTCTATTCACCCAGGAAACACAAAGATGTTTCGAGATCTCCAAGAGCATTATTGGTGGGATAATATGAAGAAGGAGATCACTGAGTATACATCAAAGTGCCTGGTGTGTCAACATGTGAATGCAGATAGGCAGAAGTCAAAGTGGATGATGCAACCATTTTCCATACAAGCATAGAAATGGGAGAACATCACCATTTACTTTGTCACCGGACTTCTGAAGACATCCAAAGGCAACTATGAAATCTGGGTTATTGTGGATCGTCTTACAAAGGTTTCATGCTTCGTTTGTATTTAGGTGGATTTCTCATTGGATAAGCTGGCACATATATATATCCGGGAAGTGGTAAGGCTTCATGGATTACCACTATCTATTGTGCCTAATCGAGATCCAAGATTCACCTCTATGTTTTGGAAGAGTCTTCAACTTGCTCTGAATACTGAACTGAACATCAGTACGACCTATCATCCTCAAACTAATGGCCAATCCGAACAGAGTATCCAAACACTTAAGGACATGTTGAGAGCATGATCTATGGACTTCAAAGGAGGGTGGGATCAACATCTTACTATGGTTGAGTTCTCTTATAATAACAGTTTCCACTCGAGCATCCAAATGGAACCATATAAAGCACTTTATTGCAAAAGGTGCAGAACACCGGTGTGTTGGGATGAGGTCAGTGAGAATAAGCTTCTTGGACCAGAAATGGAAGAAGAAATAGTGGATAAGGTGAAAACCATTTCGTAACATATCAAGGTAGCCTGGAGTCGACAGAAGAGTTATCCATATAACCGTCGACTAGACCGTGAGTTTAAATATTGAGACATGGTATTTCTACAGATATCACTGTGGAATAAGGTCATGAGGTTTGGAAGGAAATGGAAGTTGCATCCAAGGTACATCGACCCCTTCTAGATTCTTGATCATGTAAGGGTTGTGGCCTATCGACTTTCACTTCCACTTACCATGTCCACGGTACATTGAGTCTTTCATGTATCCATTTTAAGGAAGTACTTACCCTACATGTCACATGTACTATCTTCAGAGGTAATACAACAAGAGGATGATCTTTCTTATGAGAAACAGCCAGTGAAGATCTTATATCATAGAGAAAAATTTCTATGAAATATGAAAATGCCACTTGTCAAGGTTTTGTGGCGAAACCAAAAGATTTAATAAGTGACATGGGAATTGGAGGAAGTGATTAAGCAGTGTTACTAGAATATTTTTAGTGTGGGAAAAAAATTTGGGGGAAAATTTCTTAATGGGGAAAGATTGTAACGACCCAAACATTCATTAATGGAAATTCCTCTTGGTCTTTGTAAATGTCTTGTTATGTAAAATGGTTATGTAAAACATATGCACTTCCTTGGTTTTATTTTTTGGAATCTTGACCATTGATAATATGGCTGTTGAATAGGGATCACACGATTAGTATAAATATAGGGCATTAACAATCCAATTTACTAAGACAAAGGAAGTGATGGCCTCATCCAGTAGAATTTCTCCCTATGAAGCCCATTTGTCTGAGCTCAGAAAAGAGGTGGTGTCATTGGGCTTCACTCTTGACTATTCCCATGCCGAGCCTCAACATGTTAAGCTCAAATGGAACCATCTACGGGAGAAGTGGTAGTTGATAGAGATCACCACACATGCAATGTTATCTGAGCCACCCCAGGAGTCTATCACAATCCAACACCTTACCCTTAGGTATTATACCGTTTTTAAGGGGTTATGTAACAAATCCCTAGCAATATGATTATGTACATTATTTTTTATATAATAAAGAATGTACTTTTATATTATTATTATTACTTTGTAAATTGTTTTTAAAGAACAAATAGTATTTTTAGTTAATATTCAACTACAAATCTATTTTTATTAATTAATGTATTTTTGAATTAAATAATTTTAAATAAAATAATATTATTATTAAATTAATTTTTATTAAATATTAATGATCATATAATTTTATGAATGAAACTGTATTTTTTATTAAGGTCTGAAAGGTATTTTTGTCAAAACCCATTAATTTTCGATAAATGTTAGTTTTTATTTTAAAATTAAAAATTCAAATATTTAAAAAATTATTTAGATAAAATGAATATTAATTTTTTAATCAGCAAGTCAAAATTATCCAAAGGTGATTTTTCATAATTTTCAGAGGCAGTCGAATTTTTGGGTACAAATTAAATACTGTTTGAATATATAATGTGTTTTATGACATCATAATGTACCAATAGTGATGTAATTAAATTCAATAAATGATATTTTAGGAAAATATAAGTTTTACCCTTAATATAATGTTATTTTAGATTTGTTCGATTGATTTTATGATGCCTTAGTAGACCCTCCATGACTTATAAAACATTTTATCTTTTTAAATTATTTTCCTAGAGAGTGTGACTCACCTCCACATAAGCCACCATATTTTTTTTAAATTTTCATCCATTGTCCTTATAAAATATTTTTTACAGTCCTCTTTGGAAAAAACCGTGGGAAAAAAACCATGGGATGGTTTGTGGTATTGATTAGTTTATTGTGAGGTGTCCCAAACCTAAATAATAAAGATTTCCCTCTCCTTTCCTATACAAACCCACCCAAAATCCCACTTCCTCTTCACAAAAGATTTTTTGAGTTCATCCGACCCCATCCGACCCCATCCCTCCTCACTCTAGAATCCTCCCAAGGTGCCCCCATCTCCCAATAAGCCTCTCTCAAGCCTCTCTCAAGCCTTTGGAAGCACACTTCCAAATAAGGGTTTTCTTCCTTTCTCATTTTTGTCCAATTTTCTATAAGTTCTTACGCCCTTTTAATTTCAATTATAAATGTTGGGGTATGGTTTCACACGTACCCCATACTAACCTATTTATGTTTGAATTATTGTATACCCCTTTTTCTCTCATTAAATTCCTCCCATGTACACCTGTTACTATGCCGAAATTCTGAAAGGGATTTCTCCCTCCTCATTTACATTCAAGCGGTTCTTTTGTATCGTGAATCAACATTCCATTACAATTGTGGGGACATGTATCCATATGACCCCCTTACTGTCCATGTCATGAAAATATGATGAGACACCCCTCTCTCTATCATCATCCTTTTTTATGAGTTCTTATGTCATGTTGTTATGCTGTCGAAATTGCACTGCGATTTTCCAAGCCAAAGTTATTATGTAGTGAATACCATGCCCATTTATCTATAAAATATATTAACCTTTATGCACATTTTCATATTGTTTAAATAGTCTCATGTATTTATTACTCATCCCATTATCATGGGTGAAATTATTATTTGAATGATTCAATGTTTTAATATCCACGTGGCACACATATACATGAAATGAAACGTTTAAGAAGGGTGTGCCCTGATAGCGCTCTAATTCATTGGGTAAAGTATAGTATCATGATATATCATGTGAAATGGGTGTTTACTCATGATAATTAGAGTGCAATGATGGTTTAATCGTGCTTCTTGTACAATGAGGGTTTACTCATGCTCCATGTTCAATGAGCCTTGGCTCATGCTAATTCTATGTTAAGTGTTGTTGCCACATTTTCATGTTATGATTATCATGCTTTATCATGCCTTTATATTTATAATCCTCTTGTAATATATTGATATTCCTATTATCTAACATGTGTTTTATTACTCATTTTATTCGATGTTCATTACCTTACTGGGCTTTATACCTCACCCTTTTCTTATTCAAGTCCTCAGGCTATCCCATGCAATGCTATGTACAAGGGAATGTTGTTGTCATGTAAAGGTAGTTTTCAATAAATATGTTTCATGTTTTATGTTCTAATTTGTAATGTAATTATCCTAAGACCCAAATACACTATACCTCCTGATAGTCTATGTTTTATCAAGGTATGTTTATGAAATAAATCATGTAAAGTGTGTAATAAAAATCATGGTTCTCATAATAACATTACCATGAAAAAATTTATTTTATTTTTGAATTGAAATAAAATATACATTAATACTTACCATGTTTCTACATAAAAAATATTTTTATTTATAATGTTATTCCATAGAGGAAACATAAAAGTTATAGTGGGAAGGTATAGAGAGGTAAATATCCCTAAAAATTAGAATCCCATGATGGGAGTTATTAGAACAAAATGATTGATCGCAATGATGGATCAACTAAAATTATATATTAATTATAGTGGAATCAATCATAGAGATAAACCTAATCTAACATGATTTAAATACCAGTAGTAGATAATTTTCTATTACAAGATCCCCTATCATTCATTGAATCATCTAACACACAGAGAAGTGAAGTATGGAAAAATACTAAGGAGAATATATTTTATGTCATGAGATGTTCAGAATGTAAATATTTACCTCTTTCCATTTGTAATTTCTAATGTGATGATGATCAATGGTGTTATTTTGTTATTAATAACATATAGAAAGATTATATTTGTCGTGTAACACTATTTATTCCACATAACATTGTCCCAATATGGGGGCCACATGTAATTAATCATAACTCCCCAAATGCTAGAGGATTTTGACCTACAACGAGGTCCGAGGGTGTGTTTATGGATATATTATGCCCACATAGATCAGAGTAACCACAACTACAAATAATATATAATAAATAACAGACGAATAATTGGGAAACATACATCAAAAAAATTAATGGATATAAATGAAGCAATATATTTGGACATAAAGAAGCTAAATAACAACTACACACAATAAGATGATGATTATTTTTTGAAAATTTGATATGAAAGGGGTAGTGTATAAATTTATATAACACATGCTAAAAATATACAAAATGCCAAAAACTACGAAAATTAGAATGTTGAGTGTATGCGCAGTCCTCTTCCCCTAAATTTTATCCTAATGTCGTAAATAAAATAGCAGAATCTAACCACATCCCATTTTATATACATGTAGTCATATGATCTACTTTGGTGTCAAAGGAAACATAGGTAAGGAATTAGATAAATTCATAGTATACCACCACAAATGGTGTCTAAATAAAAACATTTCTTATTATAAAAAATAAGTAGTGTTATATAATTTATTAATGATAGAATGAATAAATAAATAAATAAACTAGAATTGGTTTCAATAGAACACCCATATAATTTTACATCCTTTATACTTTGCTAATATGTTTGAACCAAGAAATATTTTCAAGGTAAAGATAGTAATATAATTCATAATATGACGATCTATCATAAATCTTGTGATTGGGAATGGTGGGTATATCCCAATGGTTTCAAATTCCAAAGGTGTATTCCCTCTTTTAAAATGTAAACATATATTTTAATTCAACTATTAATTTTTATAAACATATACATAGTAACACTGATCCTATCCATGTAATACTAAATGAACTCAAAGTATCAAAATACGATCTCATAATAAGTTCTAATGTCTAAGTAGTCGATCCATGGAGTCCCAAGGATGATGTCCCAAGTGTCACTCTTGGAATGGTGGGATAACAACATGAACTGACTTAACAACCCGATATTTTATGATAAGTATTATTTTTAATTTATTTTATGTCATGTGTTTTATGCTACAACAAGATTATCTTGTGCTATATGAAACACCGTATTAGCTTGCAGTATATGCATCACTATTCTTAGATTGTGTTACACACAATTTCAAGTTCGTTTGATAATAATCATTCTACGCAACATTGAGTGTATATATATATACATATATATTCAATGTATAAATGAAATATGGTTGGATTCTGTTATATGAAACAACAAAGGAGTCTTGCAGAACACGCAACTCTAACTTGGCTTTCATTACACGCAATCGCGACCATCCTCGATAGCGTGTGTTGTACGTAATACCGGGTTTTACTAAACAACAGTATATTATTATAATATTATTATGAACTAGCCATTATGAATATAATTAACTAAATTTTTAATTTTATAACATTATTATTCATCTTTCACATTTTCTAGAACATGGTATAAGAACAAAATAAATATTTCGGGTAAAATAAGTATTTTTAAAAAAATGCAGTTTTGCTGCCTTTTAATGGTGCACCCAAATTAAATATTTTTTTTACATGTTTATAAGTTCAATTTTACAAAATAAACTTCTTATTTTGAATCAGGATATAAAACTTTACATTGGATAATGTTTTTATATTTTTCTGATAACTTTCATATTTTAATGAATAGTAAAAACACGCTATATTTTAATTAAAAACAACATTTTTCATCATAATAATTTATGTGGTTAAATTATAATATTTAATGGTTTTAAAGTATAAATAGAATATATTTTTACCATTTAATACAATGTATGACATTAGCATTGATTTTACCTTGAATTCGTAGGTTAAATCAATTCAATCTTTTGCATTGTTTTAAGCAAAAATCCGTTTTCTTTCGACAACGGGATTAATTTTAAATTAATTATTCCAAATTATGTGTTTTGAATTTTGAAAAATGGATTCTATATTAGGAATCAGTGGGTCCAAATTATATTAATAGACTATTTTTTATTTTTGGGCATTATGAATAGTAACTACGGTAAATTTTATTTACCATAGTTGAAGGTAAATCGGGTAATTAAGGGTAAATATAAGATTATAAAATTACTCTAACACCTGAAAAAATCCTTTTGGATGACTAAAAGTAGACCCATATCTCCTAAGGGTCGGATTAGAATCATTTAATTGACTTTTGTCCAGGAAAATAACTTAATTATTATTAAAACCAAAGAAAGTGACAACATGTCACTCTCTTAAATCTTATAAGTATATTAATTTTAATTTAGTGATAAACTTCATGAAACTTAGAACATGAATAGTCTCCAAAAATCTAATGAAATTATATATATCATATGAATTTATTCATAATTTTTAGGGATTAAATAATTATCATTAATTTAAACACACTAGTGATGTAGAAAATTGTTTATCTAGTGAAAAATCAAGAATATAGTTTTTATTAAACTAATAGTGACCATAAAATTGACACAACCCTGACCAAAACTTATTTTTCTTATACATGTAAACCATAATCATCCAATGGTCTAATATTTGACCATTTGGAGCCTTATAAAAGCGATTATGATACTTAATTTATTTTATTTTAAATGATGCCAAAGTTGTCACCTTCATAATTTAATAAATATAACAATTTAAATATTTTGATTATAAGATGATAAATTCGAGTAAAAGTATTATTGTGAAATTTAATAGATTTATCTTCATCATATGATTCTATTTTTAATTTTTATGCAACAAATAAGTATATTAAATAATTATAAAAAAATGATGTAGTAATTATTTTATTAAGAGATAAACCAAATAAATGGTTTTAAAAATAATAAACTAAACATTATATGAACTATTTAACGTGCTCCACTAATTTTATAGATACATATAACCTTTTATGAATCTATTAAAGCTTTTAGTTCGAACATATCTTCTGTATATATTTTATTTAAATTCAAATAAATGAATAGTGTCAAAATTGACACTATTGTTATTTTATAAAAATAAAATATTATAAAATTGTTTAAAAATAAAAAAAATATTTAAAAATTATAAATTAAAATTTATATGGTCGAAAATGTCATAAAGTTTCAAATTATGGAAAATTAACAACACATATGTAATTATATATAATAATTTAAAATTTAGAATATTATTATCACAAATAAAATTAAATTGATAAATAAGGATAAATAAAGTTGATAATAAATTCCTAACATGTATAAATTGTATTGGTTGATGAGATTACAACCCTGTCTCATCTAATCTTCGTATATGAGTCATTTTTTATGTTTTTAAGTGGGGTGGATATTTAATATAAATTAATATTTTTAAGATTTCCAAAGGTACCCCTCTCCTCCCTCATAAAAGGGCACCTCCTCCCTCCCTTCCTCACACCAATTTGAGCCTTCAAGATCGGCCAACCCCTGCAAAATTCTCTTATCCACTTCCCTAGAAACATCCTAGAGGTCCTGGTCTTCTTCAAAGACCAATTTTAGTGCCCTAAGAGGAGGTCTCAAAGAGGCGCTTCAAAGAAGAGGTAATGTCCGTTACCGATTATTTCAACTTTATTTCTTCTTCTACTTCTTCTTCATTAGTTGTTTCATTATGAAGTAATAACATCAGTATCACTCATATACTGATATGTTATTATAAGTATTAAACAACCCTATTTCACCATCTATCTATCCTACGGAAAACGAAATCATGGCGCGTGCGTACATGCGGAATACCGTCTCCACGCCGTGGTGTAATATGTTTTTCCACCAACACCTTACATGGATGGGTATAATGGTGTAAAGAATAACTATATATGGTTATTATAACATGATAATTATTCTGATATATTATACCATCCACTCCAATTCTATAATTATGGGAACGATATCATCGCTCGTGCGTACGTACGGACTACCGTCTCCACGATGCGATGAGATTCATTCTCAATGATTAACCATACATGAATGATCATAAAGTTTATTTAATGAATAATAATGAAATATATGAAATAATAATTCTACTGGATTTATGTATATATATATGTATGTCATCTATTTATTTTCATTCAATTCAATAAGGAAACGAAAACAGTGTTCATGCGTACGTACGGCCTACCGTCGCCATGAATGGTGTATTTCATTCCTTTTATCGATCTATAATATATATGTATATGACGAATATATATTATATATAAATCATGTTTTACATTCTGGAATTATGTAAATCTGGATATAAGTAATAATATCAAGAACGACAAGTCGAAACATATACGATAAATGAAATGATTTTACCCAAAACGCTGCTTCTACATGGAATTTACAAAAGAATGGGTAATATAAAGTTATAATTGAAACATATATGATATAATAACAATGAATATGATTATTTAATGAGTCAATGACATTATTTAAATAATTATACAAGATTTTCAGATACGTACAAAGCATATCAGACCTAAGGTAAGGGATAATTATTCCAATCTCATTCTTATCCGAGATTGTTTACTCGAAAGTATTTACTGGGGGTTATGTTTATTATCCACGTCCATATTCTCTCAAAATGTTTTCATAAAAATTTTACTTTCCTTCTATGTATGTTTAAGACATTTTTACCCTTTTCTTACTTTTACCACATCGTATGGAAGGAATCTTTCTATTGTTTACCACACAAGGTACTTTTTGACTTTTCTGGCAAAAGTACGAGAAGAATTTTTTTTAACTTATACGGCACGAACAGATTTTTACGGTTTTATAAAACCTTATTTTCAAGAAGCTTCCTCCAAAATATTTCATGACTATTATCAACAAAATCCTTTTCTTTTAAAATTGGATGATGTTTTGTGAAAAGAAATTGATTTTGAAGAAGAAAGGATATTTTCCTCAAGAATTCATTTCAGGCGTTTTATCAAAACCATTTTCTATCTAAGATGACATTATTTCATATGTGTATGTTTCAAGTATAATTTCTCTATGATTTACATGGTTTTAATTTTCTTATGATCGAATATCCATTTGTTTTATATGGATTATGTGATGATGAGATGATGTTTATGAAACCCATTTTATTCTTTGGGTTATGATGAATGTTTTAAGTTTATTTTGTGGCACAAGTAAGAATGATTTCACTATGAGATGGGTGGGACCTATATCTCCCTCCAATGCATTGGTTAAAGATTTATATCTCATGAGATAGACATTGATGGAACGGCAGGTTAAACTGATTCAGTAATACAGGGCTGGAACGAGGAGTGAGGTCGATTCAGAGAGGGACTTTGTCCACTAAGATGGTCTTGGAAGCAATGCCTTGGCTACTATGGAAATTATATCATGTGCTGAATGGTTTCCACAATTACATGTTTTATTCCAATGCTATTTTATCGTGATTGATGTTCCTTTATGATATAAGCCTTACATACTTCCAAGATTTATGTCTTTGCTCAAGGTTTTAATGTTTAGATTTCATGCTCAAGTTTTTGCTTTCAAATGTTTATGGATTTTTTTATGTTCTCTATGTTTTCCCTTACTGAGCATTTGAGCTCACCACTTTTATGTTTTCTTTTCCCCAGGATATAAAGAAAGGTTTTAGGTAAGAAAAAAAGGGGAAGATCTTTATTGGGAGATGTTGAAGATCTTTCACCACGATTAGAAGATTTTATTCCGAGTTTCCAAAGACACTAAACTATTACGGTCCTTGTGTGTCTGTTTTTGTTATGTATTAAGTATTCCACAAAAGTAATGTAATGTCTATGTACGTCAAGATTTGGGCCTCTACAGTTGGTACAGAGGAAAGGTTTAGTCAACCTTTGGAAACTAGGATGCGAAAACGTTAGTGAGATCCCTAGAGATATTTCTAAGGTATGTCTAGGGATGTCCCTAAGGATAAGTATACATATAGGATATAGTCCTAGAACTATGGTAACGATAATAGAATTTAACCTAAGATGTTAGATATTGAGGGTACTCCCCCTTTACTATGTTTTTTTCCCTAGCATGATTTTTTCCTCTCACACTATTCTTTTTGGGTTTTAGAAAATGGATGGAAAGAGGAAGATTCACGATAATGGAGGATATGACGGACAATGGAATGATATTCTTCATTAGAAACCAAATGAAACGAGATTTGGAAGTCCAAACATCATTATTATGCCTAATCAACAATCTCATAATATGATCAATAATCTCAACTTTGGTAAGTTTCCCAACATAGATAATAAGAGAAAGATGGAGTTTTATGATGATCATAGAGGAAAGAAAGTTCAATTTCCCTCTTGTAAATCATGTGGGAAGAGGCATTAGGGAGATTGTATCAAAGAAACTGGAAGATGCTATGGGTATAAAAAAGAAGGACACAAATCCAGTAAGTGTATAGGAAAAGGATCAGTTAACACCATGGACAAGGATAATGGTACTTCTACAACATCAACAATGATTAGATGTTTTAAATGTGGAATGTATGGGCATTATGAAAACCAATTCCCTAAGGGAAAATCTCATGAATAGAATCAGCATGGTCATACGGGTAGTATTTATGTGGATGATGATGAAGAGACTACAAATGAAATACGAGATGAAATAAATGATGAAGCTCAGTTAGTGGTTTAAGAAGATAGTGGAATGATTGTATGTTTATAAATAATAATGTATGGTACTATGGAATAAAGAATCATCTAAGTATTGTTACACTATTGTTTTTCCTAAAGTATTTGAAAGTATATGTTGAATGGTACCGGTAACCATGAAAGGTTATTCATATATTTTTGGAAAGTATATGATATGCGCATAATGAAAGGATAAGAAGATAATGAGATGTTTGATTGTATTCATGAGCTCATGAATGATATAAGGACTAAGTGATATCATGGTTTGAGTATATAGAGTTTTGAGGATTTTGTTATGTGTAAAGTGTTAACTTTTAACTGCATTCATGTTTTCACTAAGGTTCAATGGGTATTCATTCTTCCAGAGAATACATGATTAATGTATTCACATGTTTGTAATTTGACCAACAAGATATATCTTATGATATATTGGGGATAAATGATGGCATTCATGTGATTGTTATGTGATATTTCGAGTAATCATTTTCTTTATACTATGAGCTTGGACCGAAGTATTTTAGATAAGCCTAAAGATTGGAATGGATTATGTTGGAAATAAGTTAGTATTGTTTAAGGATAGAACTTTTTTCGATATTATTGATGGGATGTTATAGTAATGTAGTTTTAGAAAAAGGACAACCTGTAGGACGGGCGAAAACCCATCGCGTCGGACAAAGCTGTGGGAATCGAACCCACAACTGAAGTGCGACTGGCCTTTATCTCCTACCACTTTCCTACAGGAAGTCCCTAGTTAGTAGAAACTAGTTTTATTTTATTAAGTGGTATGATATATGAAGTATAAGTTCATTTTTGGAACCATATACGATTAATCTAACCATAAGATGGACTTATAAATTTTGCTAACCTTTTGTTTGAAACAGATGGAATGACCCATCATTCTATCACATGATCTGCTAACACTTCACGAATAAAAAATTCAACTTCATTTCTTTAAGAGATGAAGTGGAAATTGTTCAAAGAACGAACAACAGTGAGATTGTACCAAAATCAAGCAAGTATTTCAACCTTTGGGAAATGATCTTGAAAACCAAAAATGTTGTCCTAGTGCCCTTATATCAGATGAATCATATGGTACCTTAGATCATCACAAATATATGGCTTGGTGATTGTTTTCTTTTTCATAGCCATGTTCTCTACCACTCTCCATCAGAACATGATGGTTAGACTTCTCTTCCATATCCATATTTTCACCTATGTTCTCCTACGTGGAAACCCAATGATGAGTTAATTTGGGAAACTTTTACGTTTCATACATTAGTTTTGAAAGTTATGTTTTGGTATTATATTTTACGATGTGCGTTTTAATTAAAGAAACTTTCAAGTAAAAAAACCATGCATAACCCCGACAAATTTCGAGGGCGAAATTCATTTTAAGGGGGGTAGAATGTAACAACTCGATATTTTATGATAAGTATTATTTTTAATTTATTTGATGTCATGTGTTTTATGCTACAACAAGATTTTCTTGTGCTATACGCAACACCGTATTAGCTTGCAGTATACGCATCACTATTCTTAGATTGTATTACACACAATTTCAAGTTCGTTTGATAATAGTCATTCTACGCAACATTGAGTGTATATATTTATATATATTCAATGTATAAATGAAATATGGTTGGATTATGTTATATGAAACCACAAAGGAGTCTTGCACAACACGTAACCCTAACTTGGCTTTCATTACACGCAATCGCGACCTTCCTCGATAGCGTGTGTTGTACGCAATACCGGGTTTTACTAAACAACATTATATTATTATAATATTATTATGAACTAGCCGTTATGAATACTATTAACTAAAATTTTAATTTTATAACATTATTATTCATATTACACATTTTCTAGAACATGGTATAAGAACAAAATAAATTTTTCGGGTAAAATAATTATTTTTAAAAAAATGCAGTTTTGCCGCCTTTTAATGGAGCACCCACATTAAATATAGTTTTTGAAATGTTTATAAGTTCAATTTTACAAAATAAACTTCTTATTTTGAATCAGGATATAAAAATATACATTGGATAATGTTTTTATATTTTTCTGATAACTTTCATATTTTAATGAATAGTAAAAACACGCTATATTTTAATTAAAAACAACATTTTTCATCATAATAATTTATGTGGTCAAATTATAATATTAAATGGTTTTAAAGTAAAAATAGAATATATTTTTACCATTTAATACAATGTATGTCATTAGCATTGATTTTACCTTGAATTCGTAGGTTAAATCAAATCAATCTTTTGCATTATTTTAAACAAAAACATGTTTTCTTTCGACAACAGGATTAATTTTAAATTAATTACAGAAACTTATGTGTTTTGAATTTTGAAAAATGGATTCTATATTTGGAATCAGTGGGTCCAAATTATATTAATAGACTAATTTTTATTTTTGGGCATTACGAATAGTAACTACGGTAAATTTTATTTACCATAGTTAAAGGTAAATCGGGTAATTAAGGGTAAATATAAGATTATAAAATTACCCTAACACCTGCCAAAATCTTATTGGATGACTAAAAGTCGACCCACATCACCTAAGGGTCGGATTAGAATCATTTAATTGAGTTTTTTCTATGAAAATAACTTAATTATTATTAAAACCAAAGTAAGTGACAACATGTCACTCTCTTAAATATTATAGGTATATTAATTTTAATTTAGTGATAAACTTCATAAAACTTCGAAAATGAATAGTATCCAAAAAGATTATGAAATTATCTACATCATATGAATTTATTTATAATTTTTAGGGATTAAATAATTATCATTAATTGTGACACAATAGTGATGTAGAAAATTGTTTATCTAATGAAAAATTAGGAATATAGTTTTTATTAAACAAATAGTGACCATAAAATGCACACAACCCTGACCAAAACTTATTTTTCATGTACATGTAAACCATAATCATCCAATGGTCGAATATTTGACCATTTGGTTCCTTATAAAATCGATTATGACACTTATTGTATTTTATTTTAAATGATGCCAAAGTTGTCACCTTCATAATTTAATAAATATAACAATTTAAATATTGTGATTTTAAGATGATAAATTCGAGTAAAATTATTATTGTGAAAGGTAATAGATTTATCTTCATCATATAATTTTATTGTTAATTTTTATGCAAAAAATAAGAATATTAAATAATTATAAAAAAATGATGTAGTAATTATTTTATTAAGAGATAAACCAAATAAATGGTTTTAAAAATAATAAACTAAATATTATATGAACTATTTAATGTGCTTCACTAATTTTCTAGATACATATAACCTTTTATGAATCTATTAATGCATTTATTTCGAACATATCTTTTGTATATATTTTATTTAAATTCAAATAAATGAATAGTGTCAAAATTGACACTATTGTTATTTTATAAAAATAACATATTATAAAATTGTTTAAAAATCACAAAAATATTTAAAAATTATAAATTAAAATTTATATGGTCTAAAATTTCATAAAGTGTCAAATTATGGAAAATTCACAACACATATGTAATTGTATATAATAATTTAAAATTTAGAATATTATTACCACAAATAAAATTAAATTGATAAATAAGGATAAATGAAGTTGATAATAAATTCATAACATGTATAAATTTTATTGGTTGATGAGATTACAACCATGTCTCATCTAATATTTTGATATGAGTCATTTTGGAAGTTTTTAAGTGGGGTTGAGATTTAATATAAAATAATATTTTTTAGATTTCCAAAGGTGCCCCTCTCCTCCCTTATAAAAGAGCACCTCCTCCCTCCATTCCTCACACAAATTTGAGCCTTCATGCTCGGAAAACCTCTGCCAAATTATCTTCTCCACTTCCCTAGAAACATTATATAGGTCCTGGTCTTCTTGAAAGACCAATTTTAGTGCCCTAAGAGGAGGTCTCAAAGAGGCGCTTCAAAGAAGAGGTAATGTCCATTACCGATTCTTTCAACTTTATTTCTTATTCTACTTCTTCTTATTTAGTTGTTTCATTATGAAGTAATAACATAAGTATCACTCATATACTGATATTTTATTATAAGTATGAAACAACCCTATTTTTCCATCTATCCATCCTACGGAAAACGAAATCACCGCGCGTGCGTACATACAGAATACCGTCTCTACACCGTGGTGTAATCTGTTTTTCCACCAACACCTTACATGGATGGGTATAATGGTGCAAAGAATAACTATATATGGTTATTATAAAATCATACTGATTCTGATATATTATACCATCCACCCCAATTCTATAATTATGGGAATGATATCATCGCTCGTGCGTACGTACGGACTACCGTCTCCACGACGCGATGAGATTCATTCTCCATGATTAACCATACATGAATGATCATAAAGTTTATATAATTAATAATAATGAAATATATGAAATAATAATGCTACTGGATTTAGGTATATATATGTATTTAATCTATTTATTTTCATTCAATTCAATAAGGAAACGAAAACAGCGTTCATGCGTACGTACGGCCTACCGTCTCCATGAACGGTGTATTTCATTCCTTTTATCGATCTATAATATATATGTATATGATGAATATATATTACATATAAATCATGTTTTACATTCTGGAATTATTCAAATCAGTATATAAGTAATAATATTAAGAATGACAAGTTGAAACATATACGATAAATGAAATGATTTTACCCAAAACGCTGCTTCTACATGGAATTTACAAAAGAACTGGTAATATAAAGTCACAAGTGAAACATATATGATATAATAACAATGAATATGATTATGTAATGAGTCAATGACATTATTTGAATCATTATACAGGAGGTTTGGATACGTACAAATCATATCGGACCTAAGGTAAGGGATAATTATTCCAATCTCATTCTTATCCGAGATTGTTTACTCGTAAGTATTTACTGGGGGTTATGTTTATTATCCATGTCCATATTCTCTCAAAATGTTTTCATAAAATGTTTACTTTCCTTCCATGTATTTTTAAGACATTTTTACCCTTTTCTTACTTTTACCACATCATATGGAAGGAATCTTTCTTTTTTTACCACATGAGGTACTTTTTGACTTTTCCAGCAAAAATACGAGAAGAATGTTTTTTAACTTATACGGCACAAACAGATTTTTACGGTTTTATAAAACCTTATTTTCATGAAGCATCCTCTAAAAAATTTCATGACTGTTATCAACAAAATCCTTTTCTTTTAAAATTGCATGATGTTTTGTGAAAATAAATTGATTTTGAAGAAGAAAGGATATTTTCCTCAAGAATTCATTTCAGGTGTTTTATCAAAACCATTTTCTATCTAAGATGACATTATTTCATATGTGTATGTTTCAAGTATAATTTCTCTATGATTTACATGGTTTCAATTTTCTTATGATGAAATATGCATTTGTTTTATATGGATTATGTGATAATGGGATGATGTTTATGAAACCCATTTTATTCTTTGGGTTATGATGAATGTTTTAAGTTTATTTTGTGGCACAAGTAAGAATGATTTCACTATGAGATGGGTGGGAACTATATCTCCCTCCAATTAATTGGGTAAAGATTTATATCTCATGAGATAAACATGGCTAGAATGGCAGGTTAAACCAGTTTAGTAATACATAACTGGAACGAGGAGTGAACTCGATTCAGAGAGGGACTTTGTCCAATAAGATGGTCTTGGAAACAATGCCTTGGCTACTATAGAAATCATATCATGTGCTGAATGGTTTCCATAATTACATGTTTTATTCCCATTCTATTTTATCGCGACTGATGTTCCTTTATGATATATTCCTTACATACTTACAAGATTTATGTCTTTGCTCATGGTTTTAATGTTTAGATTTCATGTTCAAGTTTTTTGTTTTCAAATGTTTATGGATTGTTTTATGTTCTCTATGTTTGCCCTTACTGAGCATTTGAGCTCACCCCTTTTTTGTTTTCTTTTCCCCAGGATATAAAGAAAGGTTTTAGGTAAGAAAAAAAGGGGAATATCTTTATTGGGAGATGTTGAAGATCATTCACCATGATTAGATGATTTTATTCCGAGTTTCCAAAGACACTAAACTATTACGGTCCTTGTGTGTCTGGTTTTGTTATGTATTAAGTATTCCGCAAGAGTATTGTAATGTCCATGTACGTCAAGCTTCGGGCCTCTACAACTGACATATGAGTCTGTCCAGCGGTATCTCACATGGGTCTTTATTCTCCATTATGGCATAGTATAACCATCATTCCATCAATCCCATATATAGGGTCTCCCCTAGGGAACAAGTGTCACTGGTCTGTAGAGAAAAAATTAACACACTACAAGACCGTCCTAGGAAAATCTAGTGTCACACCCTATATTTTTACAGAACATAAATAAATTCTAACAAGAAGGAATGAATATTTTGTCTTACGGTTCCAAATTCGAACCCCCTTGTATAACCCTCGACACTATGTTTTATGAATCAAATTAAATAGTTAATGTAAAACATGTCTCACAAAATGTAAACATCTTTTAGTATAAGAGTTTTTTTCAAAATAGGAATAATGGTCTCAGAATCCAATTACAAATCTATTTATGGGACAAGGTTATCATATAACCACTATCCGAATTTATTTGTCTTAACCAATTCATTTATGTTATTGGGTGTAAGGGTTTAACTTAATGTTCATAAAACTAATAAATTTAATTTATACCTCTTGGTATTTTTTATGAGGGAAAACCCCATGAGGGAGTTTAAAAAAGCAATGGAAAAGGTAAAATTAATCCTCAAGGTGGGGAACAATCATTGGGGTTGCCTATTTCAAGGATATCCACACATGAGGTTTAACTTCAACTATCTCATGTCCCACTTGGAATGGTGGGGACTCCCATTAAATATAATCAACAATTTAGATGTGTTTAAAGAAGGGTCCAGCTCATTGCACTATATATTTAGTAATTTAATGATTGGAAAATTCCAAGAGTTCCTACCATTTCCTCATAGAGAATCACTCATCTATTGTCATTATTTTATTTTTTCAAGAATGGAAGATATTTACAAAATTTTCAAATTCATGAAAAATGGGAAAAATTGTCATGGTCCAAGATAAAAAAACATAGGGGAAGATGAACTTAAAAAAAAATGGAGAGGATCACATATATTACTGAGATATTTCTAATGGATCTGACAATGAGAGATTTGATGTCAGTATGGAAGAGTTATCTCAAATCCTTCAGAGGAGGAATATGAAGGATCAAAAGTGGAAGTGGAGGAGAAACAAGTAAAGATAATGGAGAAAACAAGTAATTGGGTAAAAAACGTAATAGGGTCAAACAAATAATGTCCCTTATAGATGAATAGGAGTAGAGCATGGCTTCACATTTGAAAAAGTCAGGCACCAAGACGCTTCCTTAAAGGGAACCCCACACAGCTAGGCCCATAGTCTTTATAACATCGCATAAAATGTACAAAATTTCTTTATAAAAACTATAGATGGATCTCATGGTCATGATCCATGGGTCAAACGGTTGTATAAAAACCATACGACCCCTAAGAATCCTCTACCTCACCCCAAACAGTTTGTAGAGACCATGTGGGCTGGGTAGCATGGTTTCTTCTAACCATGAATCCTTATGTATTTGCCAATGTTTTAGGGTAATTGGATATCAACAATCCAAGGTCAAAATCAAAATCCATGTGACTCCATTGGGTATCATTATTAAGAAAAATAAAAGGAATTTTAACCAAAAAATAAGGTAACATACCTTTAGGAAAATCATGGATGTTACATTCTCCGCTCTTTAAGAAAAATCATCCAAACGCTTCCCTTCTAATGGTGGCAAGATTCCATCTATGAAAAGTTACAGCCAATATTAAATTAAATTATCCTCCCAATATTGGGTCTTATCTTATACATATATGTGGTGCAATAACACCTAGAATAAAGGAAATAACCTCAATCATTCCTCCCCAAATACAAGACACTACCAGCTAGCAAAGAGGGTATATGGTGTGTATGTGGGAAGAATCTTCCTTAATTTATTGTATTTATCCAATCATAAAACAATAAATAAAAAATTTGACAAGAGGAAGAGTGAAACATATGACATCAGAAATAAAATAATCAATCTATGTAATATAATCAGACATGCAGAAGAAAAACATGAACCGACCTCTCTAAGGACTCGTTATATGGTCCAATTTCTAAGGCTTCCATCTATGGGAACCCTAGAATGATGTCCCTTGTGTCACAACTGGCATGGTGTGAAACTAAAATGAACTGACCTCTCACTTCATCCATTGTATCACACATAGGGGCCTGAGTATCTCTCATGGAATGGTACAGCCATCATTCAATCGATCATGTCCACGTGGTCTCCCTTAGGGATCCTATTCCACATGTTTGAAGTAAAAATAAATAACATATGGAGATCCTATCACAAGAATAAATAATGTCACCCCCAGTGTGTTTAAAACCCATTAATTATTTCTAATAAGTTGTCTTGAAGTATTTTTACAAGGTTTCCTTAAGTTAGAACTACTTTTATAACCCTCATAACTACGGTGAATGCATATAATAAAATAATTATTATAAATCATGTCATGAAAAAAAGTTCCATTTCATTTAGTTCATGAATGTATATAACAATTGTAATAGTTTATAAGGATACCAGCTTAATAATCCATTTATGGAACAAGGGTAATGTATAACCACCTGACCAGTTTAGTTTGTCCTACTGATTCATTTATTACATTGGGTGTAAGGTCTTATCTTTAGGATCATCATCCTAATCAATTTGACATATAACTAAAGGTATTTATGATGATGAAAACCCCCATAAATGTGTATAAAAAAGATATGTAAAAGGGGAAATTAATCCTCAAGGTAAAGAACAGCCTTTGGGGTGGGATATTTGAGGGAGATCAACCCATGAGGATTATTTTCCACTATCTCTGGTTGCAATTAGAAATGTGAGGACTACTTTTAAATTTAATTACAAATTTAGAGGCTTTTCCAAATGGTTATGTCTTTAAGAATAATTAAACATACTATACAACATAATAAATCATGGGGAAAGAACCTCTACCACATAACTTAGTGTTGTAGAGTTTCTCTTGTTCAATGTTGACCTTTGATTTACTCTAGAATTGAATAAATCGATGAAATAGTCAAACAACATGAACACGAGGAAACGTATCTTGCACCGATATAGCACAAATGTGGTGTACATGAACATAAAATATAATATAGAGGATAAAAGATCATACTAAGATTTTTCTAATATATCTTATGGTTAGTGATTTAAATTTCAATGGGAGGAGTTATCTAAAAAACTATGGAGGTGGAATAAGAAGGCTCATTATTTGAAGAGGCGGAGAAAACTAATAGAGAAAAGGAAGAAATAAAAAACGTTTTCAGAACATTAAATGGGTTAAAACCTTAATTTGACATACATAAGAAGGGGATCATGGCTTGTCCACATGTTTGGCCTAAGTATGAACCAACCATACACCAATCAACTATCTCAAGGGGAACCATGCACGACTATGAGCCCAATTTGTTTAACAATCTGAAAACATTAAAAATAATATTCTTTAAAAACATGTTGATGGATAGATAACTCATGTACCTTCGGTATCATAGTTGGTGACAAATCATGCATCCCCTAGGTATCCTCTTCATATCCTTTCATGGTTAGTAGAGACAATATAGGCTAGGCAGCCTAGTTTCTTCTAACCATTCGACAGAGTTTATTTTTCTTATTTTTGGGGTTCCAAGCTCTGAATAGACCCTAATAACTTAGTAATCCATGTGATTCTTATTCGTAACATTGTTACGTGAAAAAAGGGATTTAATCAATAAACAATTTTTTTTACCTTTTGGAAAATCTAGGATGTTACAATATTGAAGCCATCAGATGGAAATATTTTAACTATATTTTCCATGATAAATATTAGCCAAAGGTTATTATACTATAAATATAAAAAAAATCCTTTAATTAAGGTAAAAATAAGAACAATCTATTTATTCATATGAATAAAACATCAAAATATTACCCTTGTATGCGCCATATTTTATTATGGACACTCATAGAAAAAATTGATATCACATAGGGTTGAAACAAATATTATGAAGAGCATTGTCCATAGAAGAATTTAAAATGTATGATAAAGCATTATGTTATAATGAGAAAGTTGTTATGGAGTTTTTTTACACATATGTTCATCAGGATATAAATAATATGAAAATGTAAAAGTGGTAGGAAATGTAGAAGACCCTAGATATGAAGTCTGGATGAAATATTCTAAAATATTCCAATAGTGTCATATTATATTTCAAGGAATATTTGATAGGATATGGAATGGTTTTTAGGTGTGTTCTGTTTGGTCAAATCGATCATGACTATAATGAAAAGTCTCCTGAATAACAAATTAACGGGTTAACGTATAGCCATCCAGTAGTGAGAATGTGTATTTGTAATGACTGGGGTAATAATTCTAGAATTTGTCAAAAGATCATTTCACATATGAAAATAATCATGATATGAAACCCAATGTTTTATCAAATACATTTTCTACTACTACATTTGATATGGGGTCATCAAATGAAGTGGTGAATGGAATGTTACTTGTGCATTCAAACTATTCCAATACCCTATTTGACTCTAGATGTTCAAAATTTTTCATTTACAATAAATTTTCAGGTAAAATTGGAATATTAATACATGAAATGATAATATAACATTTGGTAAATTTATTTTTTGTTGAAATATTGTAGAAAAAATTATCTATATGAATCATTATATTTCTTTTAGTAGAATGGTCTTTCAAAAGAACATTTTGAACTAGCCTTAGTGTAGTTTAATTATTGGATCGAAATGGATATGGCATGGCACAAATACAGAAGGGGGTGAATTATTTTTTAAAAAAATATCTATTAAAACCTTTTTGGAAGGTTCTTATTATAATAAGACTTAAAAACTATAAACAAGCCTCTTATAAAATAAAACAAATTATCGGACGGACTCTTGGTCTGATGTTTTTGATACTTTAGGTTATGAAACAATTGTATTCGGGTTGAATAAAAATATCCGAGTTTATCAAGTGTAAATGATTCTACTATTTAGCATATTGAATCAACACTAGAAAGTGTAAATTTTTACTAAAACAGTTACAATATAAAATATTACTAATGGAAAGAAGAATAAAAGGGTCCTCATTATATTAAAATAATTAGGGGAAAAGTAAATGGTATAAAAATTCTTTTAGCCCATTGATTAGGGTATCCATTAACCTAGGATAATAGTTTTGTCATACCAATACAGGTAATACCTCAATATAATAATTGACACATCCATCTTTATATCCCTACGAGCCCTCTATTTAATAGGTAATCAGCACTTATGTCTTTCAATCATGTGAAATCCCTCTATACTAAGATCAGTCACACCATCTTCATATCCCTGACATCCCTCGATCATTATCAGTTGATCGATGGCACAAATCAAAATAAAACACTTATTGAAATACAAAAAACTAATAACATTCTGCTAATGTCTTGTAATTTTATGGCTTCCATATGAAGCTGGAGAGAAGTCACACAATATCTCTATAGAACTTGGAAGAAGAAAAATTTATCATATATGGTTCAAATGACCTGTTAAATATAGGCCTCAACTTCCAATAGTCACATTTCCTCCAACGGTTATATTTCTCCCGAAAATTCAGAGGGACTTGTAAACCTAGCATTGTAACGGTCATATTGAAACCGAAAACACGACATTGTTTTGATAAGATAATAACTAACTCCATATAATCATTTTGGTTAACATAATAGATATATGAATATGATAACATGAGTATGACTGATATAAAACATGATTTTTAATAAAATAATGAATACAATAATACAATAAAAGTATAACATGATAATGATTAATATCACTGGTATGATGACATGTGTGAGTTAGTTTATCAATATGTATATAATGAAATGTACTAATATAATGAAAAGTGGATAAAATGAACATTGTGGATATGGTGGTCATAGTCATAATTATAAACATAGTGGGTATGATGGAAAAAGAGAGTATTATGTATCC
Organism: Viscum album; assembly: GCA_963277665.1. Classification (NCBI taxonomy): domain Eukaryota; kingdom Viridiplantae; phylum Streptophyta; class Magnoliopsida; order Santalales; family Viscaceae; genus Viscum; species Viscum album. The sequence goes on from OY728146.1 coordinate 1,685,893,245, forward strand.
ACTTAGTGATATTATTATAGTGAGATAATGAGTATGATGAAATAAGAAACCGTATATAAAGTAAATCATTTACTTAAGAAATGAGTATAATGATATTTGTGATTTTTGAAACAAAATACATAAAAGTCAAAAGAAGAATATTGACACAACAATCTCCCCATTTTTGGAAATCACAAAACACAAAGTAAAATTAGATAGAAATACATATCTCACCATGAGGTTAGAAAAGTCACATGAATAATTAAATTAATACAACTAACTCCCCCTTAGGTATAGATTTTCCTATGGATTTATATATATATATATATTACATGGTATAGATTATTATTTTCTTTAATTTATTACCATTGAGTAAAACATTAACAATTATCCCCTTTTTGAATTCTCCCCCTTTTTAAAACATTCTCCCCACTTATAAAAAATTTTCCCCTTTGTGATTTTCAAAAAAATTTGGTAGTCATGTATTTACTAAATAGTTTATAGAGAAATATAATATAAGATAATGTAAATGATTATATAATGCTCATTGAATTGTCAAAATTTCAATGTTTTTCAAAAGAATATCAATAATGAAAAATACAATAAAATTATTCATTTATTTTATATTTCCTTTTCATTAGTAATAAACTCATAGAGAATATCCTTCATCTTCTTTATCTATTTCTTGTCTTCTAAGATATAAAGACCCTGAGATATGAGAAGCTATTTTTGGTCTACAAATATCTGATCCTTATTTTTGATGTTGTCTTCTTGGATTATGTTCCCTTCTTTGAGAGTAACAATTCATTCTTTCATATTATTATTTTATTTTTCCAACAAAGTGTTTTTTTCTTTAAAACGAAAATATAATATTTTAAATATGAAGCCTTTAAAAACAATGACTGGAATGAATTAAATCTTTCTTGCATCTCTTTCACATTATCAACACCATGGGTTTTTGGAATCTGGTTTAACCTTTCAACTGTTTCCTTATCAAGATTATTAAAGGTGATATAAAGATCAGTTGAATGCATCGTTACATATTCAATGGAATACACATGTTCATTTACTGAAATTTCTATTTTTCATGACCATTTGGTCATCCTGTTACAAGTCTTCATATGAACAATAGAGAAATCACTAAAAAAATTTAGATCATCCTCCACTGACATCACTTTCATTATGAGCTGTCTTAATGACCCAAATGTCGTACTCTGATACTTTGTGATGAATTCAATCTTTCCTTATATTCTATGAAGTTAATTAGTTGTCTTCTCAATCCTTATTAGAACATGGACAATGTAATAACTTTTAGTGAGATAAATATTGTGCTCTAAATCTGTGTCTTTATCGTATGATTCTAGTTCATGAGATCAACTTTAGTATTTTGTAGGTTGTTTACCTTTTCATTTTTCATTATTCTTTTCATCTTTGTCTTATTCAAATCTATCATTGATGATAATGGATCTATCAACATAGGAACATTGAGACATTTTCTCGACTTGTGAAGGTTCTCTTTCTGACTCAGTTTCCTGATATTGTACTGGTACTTGATTGGCATTAGCATTATGTTGTTGAACACATTAGCTCTGTTTTTGAATAGAAGGTTCCTATATAATTATCATATAACTCTAAATTTATTTGATAAAAAAGTCTTATTCCTGTTCTTCTTCACCTTCCAGTTGTGAAGACGATTGAATTAATTATTTTACTTTTTCTTTCCCTTTCTATGGAACATAGTGTACGATTGGATCTTGTTCAATTTATTCTGTCAATTTAGAACTTGATAACTCAACTCCTTTTAGTATCTTGGTTACATGAAAATCCTATGATATTCATTTTAAAATTTTCTAATTCTTCTTTTCAACCTCTAGATTATGTTTACCCAAATTGTTTCAGCTAGACATTTAGGTGGGTAAAGATTGAAATGAGGATCAATTTTTTTATTTGTTCTTTGTCCTTTCTCCACCTCGCTACAAACTCTTTACATTATTTTATTTTATTTTTATACTTAGAACCAGTTTGAGGATTTTACTTTTGAGAAGCTATAACTGCTGGAGATGATTCCACTAAAAGTGGTGCTGATTGATTTTGTGTCGATTATTGCACATCATTGAAAAAAATTTTTTATTCAGCATTAATATGAACATTAAATTTTATGATTTTATCCTTGCTATTCCATGATCCCTTTAACACTTTTAATTCTATTTCCACTGGAAGACTAAAAAACATAATATATTCCTGAATAAACATTATAAGTATGGTAGGATATATGATTAGATGAGACTTAATCGCTCCCGACTTCACATTCACAGTAGTTTTGAAAATTTAAACTATGAGATTTACCATTATCATATTCATAAAATATGTTAACCTTAATATATAAGAAATCCTAAGATTTTCTCTATACCCTTTCCATGGAATAAGAAACCCTTGCACCCATAGGGCGACAAACAGATTGTCTGCAAAGATATGTGCTACCTTCCTTTTATCATCATTGATAATAAATAGTGACATTTCAGGTCATTATATATTAAACGTACCAACTTCCTGAGGAATCTTATGATATGGATAGAAGGAGTCACCTTCAGTAGGGACATTGAGAAAGAGTGCCGCTTGTTTCCCTAATAGAGAAAATTTCTTTCATTCACATAAAAATTAATCAACATATCCTTATCAAATGACAATGTATTATAGAATTTAATGAACACTTGAACAAGAATTGGATCATGATATACATGTTTCTTGACACATTGGTGTTCCCATATTTGGAACAAAATGAAGCTTTTAATTTAATAATCAAAACTATCAAAAAAAACTTGAGTAACTAACCTTTCTCTGAATAATTCCATCTCTGAGAAATTCATTAAAGACATATCATTAGGATTGTTAGAAAAATACTAAGAATTAAAATTATTCCCGAATGAAAAATCAGACCAAGGCTTAAATGGGGGAGATAAGTTTCATCCAGAAATTATGAAAAACCGATGTGGGTTTGAAGAGGGGTGTCCCAAATTTATAGGTGAATTTTGGCGACCGTTGGTCTTCTACGGTTGAGATTAGAACATTAAGGATCCGATAGTAAAGAATTAATGAATTATTTGAGGTTTTATTTTAAAAATAGTGTGAAACTGTAACCTAAAAAAAGTGATACAAAAGAAAATAGAATGTACCTATCGAATATTTAAAATAAGTTATTGGTTTCAAATTATTAAGAAAGTAAAAATAGAATACCAAACAGAAATGAAATAACTAAAATAAAAAATTTGAATACGTTCAAATATTGGATCTATAAAAAATAAATTAAATATGTTCAATTTTTAATCTAATGAAAAAAAATTAAATACGCTAAGATGTAAATCTGATGGAAAATAAAAGAGGATACCATAGGTTGTCAAGCCGATGGATAAAAAATTCATTAGTATAGGTTTTCAAGATGAAAGATCGAGTTTTGTTAGAATGACTAGAAATTAATTCATTAGTGTAGGTCATCAAGAAGATAAAATAGATCATGTCAGGCCGATAAGAAACAAATTAATTAGTCTAGGTTGTCAAGCCGATAATGACTATCTAATCGATCATCCATAGACTAGACATAATGAAAATAGGCTTAGATTTCAAGCGGAAGGGAAACAAAGTGAATTCCCTTGGTTGTCAAGCTGAAGGACAGGGTGTCAAAATGATAGGAATAGTGTCAAACTAATAGGCAGGGTGTCAAACATATAGTAAGATACATAAAAAATGAAGCCGATTGGTATTTAAAAAAATTATGAAATAAGAAAAAATAATAAAATATGGAAATTAAAACATTGAATTCAAGAATTCTGATGAAAATATAGTACAACAACTAATCTTCCCCCATATAAAGAGGAGTATTTTAATGTAAGGAGATTGTAAAAATAATAAGTAGATGTGAATGGTTATTTTATGGAAATACTTCCTAGATTTGGTTTAATATATTCAAATATATCAGATGGTAATGGGTTTTTAAAAATATTATCATGTTTTCTTGCATTACGATGAATTGTAAAATGATATTTTCTTTTTATGTGTGATCTCAAAGAATGTGATGCCTAATATCTATGTTTTCTTCACAGGAGTGATGTGCATGGTTTTTTACTTAATGAAATTGAACTTGTGTTATCTGAAAATATTTTAGTTTTAGTAATATTCATGCTATATTCTAGGAGTGTGTGTTTTATCAACAACGCTTGAGTGCAAAAACTTCTAACTGCCACATATTCAGCTTCAGTAGTGGATAAAATATCTAAGTATTGTTTTATTCATTACATTACAACTAAATAATATATTTTCAAATGAAAGGATCCAGATGTACTCATTATATTAGTTATACAACCAAAAAACTCCGCATCTGAAAAACTTTTCAATTCAAAATCAGTTCCATATGAAAAAAGGGATAAATCCAATGTTCCTTTAAAATAATGAATGATTCTTTTCAGATACATCAAATGGAATTGTATTATATTATCATGATATCATTCACATAAGCATAAGGAAAACATTATGTTTTTATGACTTGCTGTTAATAATAGTAAACTTCCAATTATACCTCTAAAAGTTGTTTGATAAAATGGTTTTCTCATTCATCAAGATAAAGGGTGTTAGAGGATCTAATAAGAGTAATAATACTTTTATTATTGTCATATACATACATTTTTAGAAGTCTTTTATATACATATTTTGAGATATATAAGTACCTTCTGGTGTTGAAAAATTTAAAAACCATTAAGGAATGTAAATTCACCCATCATACTCATTTGAAAGTCTGAATTCATTATATTAAGAAATGAATCTATTAATGACATTTTTATTCATCCTATGATGATTTCATCAACATATATTTTAAAAATCATAATATTTTGGTTTTCTTTCTTTATAAAAATTGTTGGGTTTGCTATTATCTTAACATAATTTTTTTGTAACAAAACTCCCTTTTAACATATCCTACAAAGCTCTAGGGGATTTTTTAAGTCCATAAAGTTCCTTTTGGTAGAGAGAAGGAAATGTTACTTGGAATTGTGAAATATACCATTATCATTCCTAAAATTCACTATATAACCTTCATCAAATAATTGAATTATGCTAATGAGATTATGATTAATCCCATCAACAAATAAAACATTTGAAATCAAAATTTAACAAGGGAAACAATATTACCTATAAAAACAATATTTTCTTGAGTATTTCCTCTGAGGGTAACTTCTCCATTATTCATCTTGATAACTAATTCAAAGAAGTTTATATATCCAGACATATTACTAGAACATCCAATATCTATAAACCATGTATTTTTTATTTATTAATTTTGTTTCCTAAAATGAAAGAAATTTGACTTTTTGAATCCAAAAATATTTCGATTTAGAAATGTTGGAATGAATTTTTTTTGGAATCTACATTTGTTTTGAAAAGTGATCTTTGTGAAAACCCAATGATTTTGTTTTATTTAAATAACAATATTTATTCCAATGACCACCACTTTGACACTTAGTCTAGAACGAGGCCGTTTTAAGAGCAAGATACTTTTTAAAAAAATTGGTTTTGAATGAATGAAACCAATTCCTTGACTATTACAATGATGTCATATTTGAGAATAAATTTTATTAAAATTTTATATTCTAAATGTAGAATTAAATAATAGATTATTCAAAGAAAATATTTCTGATTTTTTTCTTATGGCCTATTTCTTTTCCTCATTTGTATTTGATTTACAATTGAATTATTTCTTTGAAAATAGATTTCACAGAAAATATATTTTGATGAAATAGGAAATCACAAATAAAGTAAATCATTTACGTATAAAATTAGTATATATAGATTTGTGATTTCCAAAACAATATACATAAAACTCAAAATTAGAATTTTGATTTAACATTTATATCATTTTTGGTATTATATTTTCATTAAATTTATCATGCTAACAGATATTGTTGAGCTATGAAATTTTTGTTCAATGATTTAATGCCTTCGATAACTTACCAAAAAGATAAAAATATGAATACTGGTGGTAGTGAAATTTACCCAGAACATATTTTTGAAAATATACTATTAAAATTAGTGATCTATCAATCTTAAATGACCACATGGATGTATTTTAGGATTATTTTAATGGTGGTATACATTAACAGAAGGTAGATATTACAATTGACATAGTATATGAAGCTATTCCTATTTCTAAATCCCATTATTGAATGTTCCAAGTTGTTATTTTGAAAATGAAAAAGATATTACATTAGTTACTTGATAAAGGATTCACCTATCCTTGGACATCACAATGGAGTGCACCTATATTTTTTTAAAACATAATGATTTTTTCATTAGAATTTTTAATTATTATAGATCCTAGAAAATCATTATTGATAGGAAAATATATCCTTTTCTACATATTGTTGATTTATTTGATCCAATAATTGGAGATAGATATTTTTTGAAGGGTTAACTATGGTTATGGTACTAAATTTTGAACTTAAAGGAAACAAGTGTTCCAAATAATGTGTTTCAAGATAGATACGGGAACATTAAGATTCTATTTATTCCATTTTGGTTGTCTAAGGAATTTATTTTAGTTATTTTAATTGTGAGTAGAGTTTTTTCATGAGTTTACATATAAGTTTATGGTTGTGTTTATTGATGACATTTATTTATATTCTAATATTGATTTAGAATATAAAATACACATAGGGATCATTTCAAAAACCAAGAATGAAAATAAAAAATATTGGGGATTTAGTATCTGTTAATGTTGGTTGAAACAAATTTACATCTATGGGTATATTATTTCTATAGATTTTATAACTGTTAACCATAATCAAACAAAATTTATTAAAGAATGGAAAATACCCACAAATATAAGGTATATACAGAGTTATATTAGGTTAGTGAGTTACTAACGATAGTTTTTTGGATGAATTCTTTGGTTGTCTTGCCCAGATTATATGTTATCTCAATAATGAGTTGAATTAATTGAGACACATGAATGTTATGATTGTTTTTTGAAATAAAATGAATATTTTTTAATACCCCCATTATTTTTTTTCCTTCTAAAAATGATTAATTTTTCATATATAATTATGCTTCATTAAAATGACATCATTGTGTCCTAATGAAGAATAATCGGGAAATTTCCCATGCTTCAAATCAATTAAAATATCATGAGTTAAATAACCCTAAATTTTATTTGGAATTATCTATTGTTAATTATTTATAAAACATTGAAGCATCATCAATACATATTAAAGTGTGAAATATAAACTGATCAAAAAACTTTGAAGTAAATATTTATTCATAACGAATTAACCATGAGATAGAGAAGATTGTTAGAAATAATCAAGGGCTAAGACATCATGATTAATTTCCATCCATGAAAATAATACAATGTGTCTGATGATTTGATATGAAAAAATTAGTCTACATTAAGAATGTTTGGTTCGAAATGAAACTCATTGGTTATTGATTTCAAAAAAAAATTCATGATGTTTTGAATGTATGGACAATATATATTTTGTTTCAGGTTTTATTGCAGTTTCCTTTTTCAGAAATTATTTTTCAATCTTAAAATGAGGATCAATATCTTTAGGATAAGGTTTAATCCATTAAAATTGGTAGGATTCCAAATTTTAATATTGATGAAGATGTTTTATTATAATTTTGATAAAGATTATGTGTTCCTTGTGTTACCTTGTAGAAGAAATTTTTATTAAGTTAAACTCATTATTCTTCTACTTAATTTCCTCAACAAAGAAATAATATGTACCAAGAGAATTAGAATTTTTACTAGGGGGATTTAACAAAATGAGAGGTTTTTGAAATTATAATGAATTATTTTACTTGTTATTAGGTTAAAATAGAATGTTAGATTAAAAATTGAAATCTCCAAACATTTCCAAAATCATAGTGGAAATGGGAAAATATGTCAATGGATTTCATGGTAGTATTTGAAATTAATTCATATGGTGAAAATTTGATTTGGATTAATATTGATCGATAAAATAAATATGACAAATGTTTTTCATTCGTGGTACAATGTCTTTGGATCACCTTTCCCAACCATTTCTAAATGAGAATGTTAGGCTAAATGGATTTCCTCTAACCATTAGATTAGAACATGATCTTAATATCACATATATCTTTTGGAAGGGTCTAAAAATGTTTTTTTTGTGGAGAAACCACATTTATTATTGTAATATTTGTGTTGAAATTATTTTCAATGTTTTTGTATGGTAAGGACTCACTATTATAATGAATAAAGTATGGAGTTATTCCATTGAATTATTTATGAATTTTTTTCATAAATTAGATAATATGTTTTGATTGAAATATATTATTTAGATGAATAAACTTTAAATGTGATTATTTTATAGATACTAGTAATGACGAAAATATATGACCTGTTGAATTATCCTAATGCACATTGTTTGCATCATTTTTTTTTGTTTTTAGATTTTAAATGTATAAGAAATTACATATAGACCGTTCCAAATATCCTTTTCATGGTTGAATATTTTGATAATATCTTTGGATGTGGGATGGTCCCCGTTTGTCTAATACTTTTTAGGGACTTCAATTGATATCATGGTCTTCCATACAAACAATCCATGGGATCTAGGTGCACAAATACATACGTGGGAACTTGATTTGACCAATAAATCTGGCCATCATATGAGATTATGGATATATAGAGATCCGAAAGTGAATCAATGGGGAAAGTGTATTCCACCATGAGGTGGGTGTGGTTTGATGGTGGACAAGAGAGTCTACATTATGCAGTGCTAGAGAGTAAGTGGAGGAGAGTGGTTACAAATTTTGGACCGATATCTCCACCCTTTGTAATAAAAGAAAAAAATGATACTTACTATTATATTTGGGTGGGATTCATATGTCCATGAAACTTTTGATACCCCTAAAAATATATAAATATTTGTCAAGCTATCCAATTAAATTAACTCATTTCATCTCATCTAGTGTACATGTCGTCTTCAACCACATTCATCAATTGAGTACAACTTTATAGGATTTAATAATGCAGAAGAGATCTGATTTATCAAGATGATATTTCTAACAATTATTTGATAATACTTAGGATTCTAATATGATAATAATTACACAAAACTTCATTTTCATGTTTAACCTATGATCAAATTTATAGTAAACAAAAATGAAGAAAAAAAATAGTTTTCTGATGGTGATCACATCTCATGATGTGTATTCTTGAGAAGTGAGTGCATGATCCAATACAATGGGTGTATTTTCATGAATATCAGATTACTATATTGATGATTTTTTCTATAATACCTAATATATATCAATTTATTCATTGAGATTTATCAAAATTATGATAGATAGGTCAGAGGGAGACATAGAGTAAGCGAAATACTCTGTATTTTTTTTGAAGGAAGGTTAGATGAACCTGATGAGTGCTTGAAACAATTTTTAGGGTTGAGTGATGTTTTTTATTCCCATCATTGTTTAGCAAGGTAATTAGTACCTATTAATATTGTATTTTCAGAAGAAGTGATATCATTGCATAATAAATTTATGCTAATATGGTTCATGTTAAGAGGAGTTGTCTTAGTTTGGCATGTCTTGTAATATGTGATGGTTCCCTTCTATATATTATGGGATGTTGAAATAATAACCAATGAAGTGCATATACTGATACGTGAATAGTAATGAGAATAATGTAGGAATGTTAATTCATCAACAAATAATTTATCACATGTATTTTTTTGGGGAAAATTTCATACTAATTGTGTTATTTAAATACACAATAATATCATGAAATAATTAATTGAAAATGATTTTGAAATGGAGATATGTGATATTGGTTGTACAGGCATAATAAATTTTGGAATGTGCTGAGATGAGAAAGATTTGTATTAATGTGAATAACAATGGGAATAGTGTGAGCAGAAATTTTTATATATGTGTATATAAGGTTGGTTAAGAATTTAAGAACTATTCCTTGGTGGTTACACATTTCATATTTTTAAGGAACGTTGCAGAATGATCCATTTACTCCATAAATAAGAAGAAACATCATCAGCTGTGTAATGCGAAAAAAGGGTAGAGTTTATAATTGTTCCCATGAATTATTGAAATAATAATAAAACATGTAATTTTTAGAAATAGAAATAATATTAGCATTATTTTTATGAGTCAATGCAGTATTTTTCACTAATGCGAAGAATAAGGAAACCTGTAGTATACATAGAAATACTCAGATGATCATTCTAATATTGCAGTGATAGGAAGTGGAAGTGATATAATCTATAATTCAAAATAGTATACTAAGACTAATTTCTTACAATGTTGTTTATTACATTTAGTGGATGTTTAAGGAATTCCTTTATAGTTAGTAGCTAAAGAATTAAATTATTTTCATTTATAGAAGAGGAATATTTATTTTTTGTTGTAGTGGAAATATGATGTTTGTGTGATATATATAATTATGTTAGCATTGTGTTTGTGATAACTAATGGAATTATTATATAAAAACTAGTTGGTTTCAAGTATAAATAATAGTGGTGGGATATTAGTATAGTTTGGGATGTGTTTCATACCTACCCAACATGGTTTTATAAAGATACCTAACCAAACCACTTATAATTATTAAATGATTTTAGTCAAGAATCTATATCTTGGATCATCCTAAACACATCATGGACTTAGTCACCCACCTATGGGGTGAACCTTGTAAAAATAATATGTTGTTTCCTTCATTTTCTTTTATTCATATATATGGTATAACTATTCCCATAGAATGGTATGATCCATTCACACTAACAATTTAAAAGGTTCAAATTAAAATAGGGATAAAAGTTACCAAAAGAAAATATGTTAAAATTGTGTACACTGGTTCAACCCCTCCCTTCTCATTTTACCTCCATGGTCCATTGGGAACATAAACCTTTATAGGACAAAAGTTTAAATCTATGATTGGATCTACCTTATTTTACTAGTTTTTTTATCAGTCATATTTGATTTGAAGGATGGTATTGAAAGAAGATGCATGATTGTATTTGATATAAATTTATTTATTATCTATATTTGTGCCAACAATGATGTTAATTTTTCAAAAAATTGAACAATTGATAGGAGAACACGTCAAGAATTCTGAGAAAGGATTTGAAGAAAAAAGAGAGTATATAACAAACTGAATGTTTTGATAGTGGTAGTCTATTAGTAGTATCTATTATATCTGTTGATAAATATCCTTTTGATGTTTTTGGTTCAAGTGGTCATAAAGAAGAGTATATTAAATCAATCAGTGATTTTTATTCCGAAGAAGAAAGATTATCTGATGAATATTCCCACTGAACATGTCAATTACATATTTGTTTTATCAATAGACTATATGTTGAAAAGTCGTATCATGGAAAATTAGTTGAGGATATGGAATAGTCTGTTGAAAATATGTTTCATAGAAATAAACTTCTTAAAAAAATTATTTAATACAATAGAGAATCTATATCATATTTTAATGAATGATTTACTATGAGAGAAGATGAATTAAAAACAGTTATTTGTGTGAAACATGTGATTGTAAACCTTTGTACAAAAGTCGTAATGACCCACAACCTAGTAGCCAAGAGTTGGGGCCTTATTTTATTACATCGTTGTATAGAAAATATTTGAATCCTAAAGGAATGATCAATTTAGCACTTTTGAAATACAGATTACATACATAAGATTTAAATTACATATTGAAAAGAAAAAACATATTAACTCATTTGAAAAGACGCTTATTACCATTTTTTATCCATATAAGTTAGTTATATTATGCATTTTTTAATACTGGGAAAAAATGAAACCTAATAAATGGGTGAGCATTGATGCTCAGGAAGGGTAAACACTATAAAGTAAGCTACATTAAATAATCATAAACAATAAGGCAAGGTGAATACATATAGTAAAACAACATCACGATAGTCATATTGAAGGTATATAATCTGACCAAATAACTCCATATATAAAGTCACAAAAGAAATATATATAACCAAAGATATTCTACTAGTTTAATAATCACATGGAATATCAATAACTAATCCCATTAAGAGGGAATGAATAATACCAAATATCATAAACAATCATTAAAGGGTTCGACCAAGACACCAAACATAAATGGATTAGATGTCGGCTAAATCCAAAACTAGTTTGTCTCATGAGACGAACCAAATCATTCAGGGGCTATACGATACCCACACATCACTTACTAACTCCAATTATTTCCTCATATTAAAATGGTCAAAGACAACCAATATAAAAATTCATGTTAAAAATAGTATAAAATTGTTAACTCATTAATCATATACCATGAATGGTTGAAAAATAGAACATCCATAGCCAAACATATCATAAATCCATTAAATAAAATATGGTGGATGTAATCTTTAGATACCAACCTCAATTAATCATTATATCCAACAATGAATGTTAACATAGATGAATGTAGAATAATAAAATCATTAATATAATCTTGAGAGTAATACCACTTCAATATTAAAATTATTTTAAAAGGGGAATGAAATTTTGAAAGGAAAAAATTATAGTTTATGGAAAATTGTAAGATTGAAAAGTAATATTTTCTCATACCATATGAGGTGAAATGGAATATTCCTTCCACTTTTTGTCAAAAAGGTCACACAGTATCTCATTTTAAAAATTTAAAAAAATATTCCCTTAAAAACATTATATAAAAATTCAAACCTGAAAAAATATGACTTTATGTAATTTTTTAATAATTTTAATAACATATTTAAATATATTTTTATAAAAAAATGTACATGGATGATAATTATGTCCCAGTAAATTCTAATAAAGAAATAATATAGGATGATAATGGGATTGTGAAATTAACCATTTTGTCATACTTTTCATTAGTTAAGGGTGATTTAACCTCATGTATAATTATTATGTCATGTTTTTAAATTATATAGGAAACATATCCATATTTATGATATCTTATATAATCCTATTATATCATTTTGATAATAATATTTCATTTTTACCGTTGTTTCTAGTGTTAACTGTTTCATTTTCTAATGCATTTTTTATCTTGTAATTACTATTTTTTATCTTTCAGATTTTTTTTCATATCTTGAATGATATTAAGGACATAAAAATTATATTTTTTTATTATATACATTTTTTACTATCATTCATAAATAGTTATCATGGAATATGAATCTCATAGCATTGTGAATATGGTAGGTCATACGTATGGATGAGTGATAATATCATCCTGTAATGGTAACATTATAATGAATTTGATTGTATATTAACTATAAAAAACTAATATCATTATATTTTTGTTATTTATATCCATTAAATGCATCATTATACCCATACAAATAAAGTGGCGATGAAAATAAAATTACTCTACAACATGGAGATAATAAGTCGTATGTACACACACAAGTCAATATTGTTTATGATACATTGGATAAAATAAATAATATGGTTTTACATTAATCATGATAAAATCTCATAATATATATTAAAATTTACTTAATTTTTTATTATGGAAAAAACATAGTTTGGGTAATTAGAATAGTAAAAAAACTTTAATTAATTATAAAATAGTTACCTCTTCTTCAATGGACATCATTTGAGACACATCTTAGAGACAATAGAGGAAGACCTTTTACAAGACAAGGACCTATAAAACATAGAATATATTGTTTTGAGGATAAATTTAAAGGGGTTTATAATAATATAGATATATATCAATGTTCTATTTGGGTAACATTATAATATTATAATATTTTATCAACATTTAATTACCAGATTTACCCTTAACCATGGTAAATTAAACTTTAATAAAGTTACTATTCATAATATCAAATAAAAATTAGGTTATACCTATTAGAACCTAACTATAAAAGATATTACTAATTTTTAATTCCTTTTTACAAAATTCTATTCACCGATGTGGTTAAATTATGTTAAACACTGATCTCGTATATCTAACGGAATGGCAGGTAAAAGAGACCTTCAAAAGTTCAATGAGTTTCTAAATTTTATTTTAATATTTAAATGATCACAATGACAAGAATTGGATTAATATATGTATCATATATCTATCTGGTAATTAAATGACAATTTAAATATATTTTAAATGAAAATTCATTTTTATAACTACAATATTTTGTAATCACTATTCATCAAAAAATAAAACCTCAAAAAATAAAAAAATTCACCCTAAGACAAATTTTATATTCTTAAATAAAAAATGAAGTATATTATAGAAAATATAATTAATAAAATTTCCAAAACATTGTTTTAAAATTGGATAACCATTAAATGGTTGTACAATTCGACATTTTAAAAAACTATTTTTTTATACATAAAATCAGATTTATTTTTTATAATTTTCCAAAAATATTTATTTAGAATATAAATAAACCACATATTTTTGTTAATAATATTCATATATGTTATTTAAATGGATATATTAATAGATCATGGTTACCTGGAACTCAGTTTTCCATGAAATGCATGATATTTTATTTACATAAAATGAAAATGCACCGTCAAAATTTGGGGTCATACATTCATCCCTATATTAAATGTTTTTGTAGAAATTTATAGGATATCACCTCATAAAAATATATGGGGGGTTATTCATCATAAATTTATTATTTTCCCATTTTCCACTTCCATTTTATGGTTTCCCCAAAGAACCCTTACCAGTTGAATCATCTGATTCCTCGACACTAGTTCTGTAGTGTCATGATTTTTGATAGGCTCTTAACATAATGACTGAACTAGTTGAGGTTATATTTCATCATAGGTTAGTACATAAATTGGGTCTAGCTTATGATTTCATAGTAGTGGAATGTGGAACACATCAAGAACAATGGAGATACTTGGTGTAATTTCTAAATGGTAAGTCATAGCTCTAATACATTCGAGAATATCGAAAGGACCGACGTACGTATGATTTAATTTTCCTTTCTTAAATAATCATATAACACACATCCATGGAGATAAATTCATGAATGAATGATCTCACACTTGAAATTATAAATCCTTCCTTTAGTAATAGGTATACTTCTTTCCACTACATTGAGATTATTTTATATTGGTTTAAATAGTCATCACCTTTTCCATTTGTTCCTCAATACGTTCTAGCCCTACCAGTATTCTTCCACCAATATCATCCAAACCATTTTGTGTGCAACATATATTTCCATATAATTCTTCATACAATGTTATGTAAATATTTGTATGGAAACTATTATTGTAGTAAATCTCTAAGAAATTTAAGTACATATCCAACATACCGTGAAAGTCATGTGAGCAAGACCTAAACATGTCTTCAATTATTTCAATTTTTCATTCAAACTCTCCATCTACTAATGGATGGTAGGCATCACTCAAATTAATCTCAGTATTTAGGGCATTATAAAGACTTTAATAGATTTATGATTTAATATGGGGATCATAATAAGAAACAATAGATTGTGTCAAATCATAAATTATTATTACTTCATTAATACATGGACTTCCGAGATTCAAAAGAGGCATGTATTCTCTTATAGTAAAGAAATGTGTAGATTTAGTTTGGTGATCAATGATGATCCATATTTCATTATTCTACCAAGGTATCTTTTGTAGTAAAATGAATGATACATAGTAATTTCATCACATTTTCCCACAGTAATATGAAGATGTTGTAGGACTCCTTTAGGATATTTCTACAGAAAATTCACTTAATGATAAATCAAACATCTCTACAATTAATCATCATTTTTTTTCTTCATGTTATCCCAAAAAATTCATCAATTCTTTATAAATATTGAAAATATATAGGTATTTACAGAATTTTTATCTATGAGAATATTCCAAAGATTCTCTTGTTAAGTCATGTATAGACTGAACACATAGCCTCTTTCTAAATTTTAAAAATACATCCTCACCAAAAATGTTTTCTAATTATCATATATTAAAATTTTTAATCGTCATCTAAAGATCCTAATTATCATATTGTGTACTCTTTATATTATTTAATAAATATTGGTTTTCATTCATTTGATTGATTATTCACATCTCAACTACTATGACTAAGTACATTTGATCTCTCTCTCTATCCTCAGTTAGGTCACAACTCCATGATCCTTTCAACTCAATAGATCATATACCATAGTAGTCATCCCATTTTGGTTGTGTATTGAGAAATCATAATCCACGAGTATCTCAAGCCATCCCATTTTTCTCATGATGAGCTATTTATATAAGAATACATATTTTAGTATTTTATGATCTATCTACATCTAGAATCTTTCACCATAGAGATAAGGTCTCCATATTTTTAAAGAGAATATTATAGCTGCTCGATCCAGATCACGGGGTTGATTGTTCATTTTAGGAGGCTTCAATTCCTTGATGTATATGCGATAAATATATCATTTTGAATTCGGACACAACTTTTCATGAACCAACTCGGGTCAACCCTGAACCTATCACCCGAGATGGTCCACGATATGACCCGAGAGGCATTCTCGATCCTCCCGGGCTGGCGACAAGTTCCAGGGCATCAATAGAGGACAATTGGGAACAAATTCACACAGTGAATATAAATAAATAAGAGAAAAGAAGAGTAGAATAATGCAATGTAAATAAATGACACTAAAAAGAAAGAACGATCAACAATAACCAACTAACCTGACCACGACCACAACTCATCGCGACTCCGAGAGTCTCTCACCAATCCACAACGAACTCCTTCCCACAGCGGGCAATCTCAAGTTGAACTTTCAACTGAAACTAAAAATAGGAAAACACTATTGGAATAAGTATTAAACTCAGTAAGCGCTCCCAAAAAACTATTCCAAATTCACTACCTTTAAATAAAGAATTTACTAATACTAGGATTGAACTAAATTATATAAAAAATGGGTTTCTACACACACACTTTGATTTCTAAAACAAGTAATAGTCCATTTCCCTTTTTAATTTAAAAATATCTTTTATGTTTGAAAGGAACATGTGAATTTCCTTTTAAAACATTTATTCGAACACTTTAGAAATTCAATTTTTTTTGTTTGTAAATGGAAAACCACACACAAAACAAAAAACACACTAAGGGCAATGGATAAAGTGGCACATGGGGTTAGCATCCAAACTAAACCTCTTTATCATCCGCCACATAAAAATAAACACTAAAGGAAACATGTGTCAAACCTAGGAGCTCGTGAACAATCCAAAATGTACCATACATGTGACTCATCCTGAAGGCAGGCCTACTCTTGATGAAGTCAAAATTCCCTAACACCCGGTGTTTCCCTACATGGCCTAACCGAGGGGCCCAATACCCTAGAAGAGTATAATATATACTAAGAGACACTAGAAAGTGTGTAATCTAAACTAGTGCATCAATCGTTCTCAGAAGATTCACTTACTATGCAAGGTTCCCATGTCAACGCATGTAATAAAAAGGAAAGGGGTGAGTCAACAATTTCAATGAAGGATCACAAACATCACACACAACTCATACAATCAATGTACACCGAATATCACCCCTGAGTCACCCCAAAGAGAGTTTTTCAAAATAATTTATTTTATTAAAGTGGAAAACAGGCCTTAACCAATTTTAATTTAAATCATCATTTTCCAAGAGAATCAAAACACTTGTTCAAACTTCAAAAGAAATAATTTATCAATAAACCAGAACTACATTTAAATTTTTTTGAAATATGTTTAAAGGAAAAATAAGCACTCTTTCACTACTGGGTGTCTATTCATCAAAAAATATTTAAAGTGTCATCTATAAAATAAACGGTTCTTTTTACACCAAATAATCATTTAAAAATTAATTATCTTATATTATTTCACATTTATTAAAAATAATAAAATATCAATCAATTAATAATTTCTAAATTTAAAGGTGAGTGCAGTGGGATACATACCTCAGCTTGCAGTCCATGCACAATGACACGACATGGCTCGAGAGGCATGAAACATACGCAAGCTGACTATCACCGGACCGCAAAAAAAAACATGCCAACGCGCTGCAACCAAAAAGATAACTAAAATACATAAACACATACATAAAGTGATCTAAACAAACAAATAATGCAAAATAACAAGATCGACATGTTTTGAAAACATAATTCGCATTGTCTGCATTATTACTAAACCACCTTAAGATTTATGAAACAATATTGAAAAAGTAACTCATGACTTTATAAACAAAACTTAACCAAAACCCACATTTGTGATCAACCGCGCACCCGAAACATACCAAAAGAGAATATGCATGACTTGCACACTCCAATAAACACAAAACACAATTTCATGGAAATATATTAAACTTTACAAATAAGGTTTTCATAAAAATGAACTGTTGACCTCACCTGTTTTGATAATCCCAATTATGCTTTCACATATTTTGATAATACCTATTAATGTTTATCTATATTCTAATTCTCTCAATCTATGATATTCTATTATCACGATGGTAATAATATTAAAATAATCCTTGAAATATGTTAATCAATGTTTATATTTGTTTATATAAGGTTTGAAGTAATTCTAAACCAATCGGATATGTTTTGCATAAAACAGAAGTGTTAGTCACTGATCTACGTACAGGTACTGATACAGAGCTACTGGTACTTAGTCTACTGATAGACTTAGTATAATGATAGATAGAGTCACCAATAAGCTAAGGTCACCGATACGCATAGCTACCGATATGTACAAGTCCACTGGTAAGCATAGAACAAGTCTTCCGATAGTACAGAATGGAGCTACCGATATGCATAGGTCTACCAATACACATAATCACTAGAACTATATAAGCTACCGATACTAACAGTCACCAATACATAGAGCTACTGATAGACCAAGAGCTACCGATAGACAACGTCACCGATAGAACAAGGTCACCGATGCCGATAGATACCGATAGAACAAGTCTACCGAGCTACCGATAGAATATGTCTACCGATAGAAGGAGCTACTGATATATACAGAGATACCGATACACAGAGTAAGAGCTGCCGATATCAAGATCTACCAATACACAGAGTAAGATCTACTGATATCAAGAGATACCGATACATGTGCAAAGAGTTACCAATACAAGTTGAAAGAGATACCGATGGAAGGTCACTGCTACACAAAGTCTACTATACACATCTACCAACAGAAGGCTACTAATGATTTACCAACCAATCAAACTCTATACTCTCAATACTATTTATTTATTAAGCTAACGGTTACATTTTATGTTTTTAATGCAGTTAATGTTATTTAATGATATCTATTGGCATGTCAAGGAACCTTACCTAGTACCCATGAAAAATGTAATCATTCTTTTTTTTACAGAGTTGAATGCTATAAAAGGGAAGGAAAAAGAACGTGCAGTACAGATCAAAAAGAAGGAGTGAACACATAGATCGAAGGAGTGAACACAAAGATCGAAGGGGTGAACACAAAGATCAAAAAGAAGGAGTAAACATAGAGATTGAAAAGTAGTGAACACAATGATCGAATGAAACAGAGAGAATCAAGGAACTAAGAAGGGACACGAAGGGTGAAAAATACAAGGTCTCAACATCATTCAAACGTGGTGAATTCATGCAAGGCAAAATCCATACTCAAAGAACACTGAACATAAACAAAGAAATTATTTTCTAGAGGAGAACACAAGCTGCATCTTGAGTGAGAAACTAAAACAAACACTTCATGCACTCTGGCTGATAAGCTGAACCTGGAACCAAAGAAGAAAAAGACACTCTGTTTTTCAGACAAAAAACCAGAGGAGGACTCAAAAGCTTTTATGACCAATCAAATGAGTCCAGAGCTGCACTACCAATCACTAAAGATTTTTCTATACTCATACACACTTACTTTAGTGATTCTTTCATTTACATTTCGAGCGGTGTGTGTACCCTGTTTATTTTACAAAAACACTGTCTACTAAGATAAGATGGAGGATTCTTAAATCCTCATTCAAACTATATAACTCCTTGTATCCCACTGTGGATAGTGGTAGAGTTCGTGTAAGACCTGGACAACTGTGATCTGTTTTTTGTTTTCCCATGTAGAATTGTGGTAGAGGTCTTTGGACCTAGACAGTTTCTAAACTGTTGTTTACCCCGATCTAGGGTGTGGATAAATTTTTATAAATTGTTGAGAGGACTAAGTCTCGGCTTGATACTAAACCTCTTGGTTAAATCTGATGTTAATTTTAGTTTAAGTCATAATTATACTATATATTTCATATTCCGCTGCCAACTACTTTGAAATATAATCTGTTTTAAAGTTACTTTGATAATTAAATTAGCAAGTGTTTATACTTATTGTAAACCAGTAAGTTAGCTTCAAAAGTTAATTTAATCTTCAGATTAAATTAACTGAGACCTAATCAATCATTTAGAAACTAATTGAACTTTTATAATATGTATAAATTCACTACAGTTTAAATTTGTTTTTAAATAGGGGTATTTTAAGAGAAATATTTTTTATAGAAATTTTTATTGGAACTCAATTCACCCCCTCTTGAGTATCCACTCCGACCAACATGAACCATACTTCACATAAACGTGGTAAAAAGTAACAAACTCAACTAAATTCTTTTAAAGACTAAGTTCACAATAATTCAATTAATCACAACACACGATAACGCGATACGCCCCAAGCAGCGCACAAGCACACGAAATCTGACGATCACAGGACCACGAAAAAAAACATGCCAACATGCTACAACAGGAAAGATAACTAAAATACATAAACACTGACATAAAACGATCTAAACGAACAAACAACACAAAATAACATCCTTGAAATGTTTTGAAAACATAATTTGCATCGTTTACATTATTAATAAACCACCTTAAGATTTTTGAAACAATATTTAAAAAGTAACTCACGTCTTTATGTATAAAACCCAACCAAAACCCACGTTTTTGATCAACCACACACCCACAACATACCAAAAAAGAATACGCACTACATGCATAGTCCAAAAAACAAAAAGATCAATTTCATGAAAATCTATTAAATAGTACGATTTTTGTTTTCATCCAAATGAACCATACTTCCCATAAACATGGTACAATGTAACAAAATCAACTAAACTCTTTTAATAACTATGTTTAAACTAATTCAATTAATCACAACACACACTAAACTGATTAATTAATATTCAAGCAATGAAAAACACATGAATCAAATTATTTCAAAACAAAAAGGAGGAAAGTGCAAAGGGATCCTACCTCAATCGTCAGACGACTTTCCAAAACAATTACGAAAACTCATTTGCACCTCAACTTCATGCTCGGAAATCTGAAACCAACATACACAATGAGATTTAACACACATATTTAGGGATTTAAGCCAAAAAAATAAACCCCAACATATAGGATTTGGATAACATGAAAACCCCACCAAAAAAGGATCCCAAAATGACGAACACTAAAAGAAAACTCAAACCAAATTCTTCTAAAAGGGTACAGAAGAGGTTATCACCAAAAGGGGGATGTGTGGCTAGATAAGGGTGCCGCAATGGGGTGTGGCTTGGCTAGGATGGTGCGTGACAACCGGTGAAGAGTGAGCAGCGCGGGTCCGAGGGGTCGCGGCCGAACGTGGTGTGCGCTGGTAGGGGGACTTGAGTATATGTTCCATGCGGCCTAGAACAGGAGGCGATGCCGAGCAGATTTATGACTGGAATAGGGAATCACGGGCGGAGGGAGATGGTGCGCCGGTGAGGTGCTTGACCAGGACTGGCCGGAGTGAGGGCGTGTGCGGACCTGGTCGCAAGGAGTGGAGGGGGTTATCGTGTCATTGGATTGGGGTGCGCTGGTGAGGGCCTGTGGCTAGAGGAGGGTTCTAGAAGGAGGAAGAGAGTAGTGGCACGATTCAGGGGTTGGCAGGTGGAGGGGGGGGGGGGGAAGTGGCAGGAGGGCGGGGGTTCAGTGCGCTGACAAGGCGAGGCCAGAGGGTAGGGCGGCCAGTAGGGAGGGCAGAGGTGCAATCAAGGAGGGAGACATTGCAGTTGCTGGCTGAAGGAAACAGGAGGGAGGTCGCTAGGAGGTGGATATGTAGTATGGTAAGGGGCGAGGCCTTCACGGCGGGGAGAAAGAGAGAAAAGAGGGGGGCGAGGGGCACCGCCTATACTGGGCACGGGTAAACCCTAAAAAAAGCAAAATAAAAACAAAGATAAAAACAAAATAAAATTAAAAGAAAACAAAATAATAATAACAATAAAAATAATAATAATTATAATTATAATTAGAATAAAATATTAATAGTATGAATATAACTTTAATAACAATAATAATGGTAATGGTAAATCATTAATGACATTAACAATTTATTTTTAGACATTATTTATACTAACAAATATAATCAAACTTTAAAAAAATAACAAATCTTCGTAACACATTCACAGATAATATATACATATAGATATAAATATATATATCTGCATTGTCACATTTAATGATTTCGTTAACTCGTTTCCTAACTAACTAATTTAATTAACCTTATGGGTGGGTGGTTGCATGGTCGCCCCTCACGGCTCATTCGACCATGCGTGGGTCGTGCTGTGGCCCCTGCTCAATTCAATAGTGACTGCACGGGTAACAAAACTATCCGCACAACTTCCACTAAGATGCACAGTGTTCGTGCAGCGGCCTAGAACCTGCAAACTTCCCCAAACTTCAAAAATTTGAACCGGGGCTCACCAGAACATTGGAAAAAATACCCGACACTGTGATAAATAATAGGAATAAAATCATTTGAAAAATTCAGGTGTGACACAACCATGTACACTATTTAATGAATCATTATACATGAAAAACCAAAAAATTCCAGGTGGTAGATTAAAAATCAGATCATTGAATAATCTTATATTTTGATCATAAAAACATACCTCACATTTGCATGTCCAAATAAACATAAACCCTTTATCTTTAAGCTTGGTTAATGTGTCAGCAATCGCTAAAAATTATAAATGAACCGCTGATAATATCATAGAAAGCCAAATAAACTATGTACCTCATTTATGTTTGATGGTTTTGTCCATTCTGTCACTACCTTTTAATATTTAAGACCAATTAATAATCCATTCATTGAGATAATATAGCCCAGAAAAGGAACTTCTTAAATCCATAAATCAAAAATGCAATATTTACCATAAAGTTATTCCCTTATAAGAGTCTTAAGAATAATAAACATGTGATTATAATGATCTTAATAGATTTTATAATTCACCATAATATCATCAATGAAAACCATCACAAATTCATCAGGATATTCAACGATAACCCTATTCATTAGGTCCATAATAACTAAGGGTTCATTAGTCAATCCAATTGGATTTTATGCAAACTCTTAATCCCTATACCTCATCAGAAAAAATTTTCATTGGAATGTCTTCCTCCTTTACATGAAATTAGTGATACCTAGAATGAAGATCAGTCTTTGATAAAAATTGACCTCTAAAAATTTGATTAATCAAGTCATAAATGTGAGGTATAGGATACATGTTTATTATTGTAATAGAATTTATTTCCCTATAATCAATTTACAACCACATTGATTGATATTTTTTCTCAACGAAGCGAACACGAACTCCCCTTGGTAAAGATCTAGGATAAACAAATACCTTGTTACCAAAATCCTCTAGTTGTTTATTCAACTCTAAAAATTCTAAATGGGATATTCTATAGGGATTCTTTTATATTGGCCATGAATCAGGTATTAAATCAATGAAAAATTGAACAACACTCTCTAGTGGATGTCCATGTAATTCCTAAGGAAATACATCAATGTATTCCTTCACAATATGCACATCCTTAATTTAAGGATTCCATTCCTAAAAACTATATCTTTTTCTCATATTCCTCGTCAGGTATTTTATACAATATAACAACGAGGGTTGGATCTATATAAGAATGAGACAATGATGTTCCTTCTTTAAAGATAAGATATTATTCTTCTCCACCAGAAATCATAACTTCATTATTATAATAATAAATTTTTTCATAATATTTTGAAATATAATCCAATCCAAGGATTGTATCAATTTCAAACATAGGTATTCTTATAAGGTTAACAAGTAAGGCATGTTAATTTATCATAAAGGGGACTAATCAACACATTTTTTTGACAATGAGACTCCCTTTAGGATTTTAAACTAACAAATCCATTATTAAATAAAATGGGAGATGTCTAATTTTATTTTAAAAATAAGAAGATATAAAAGAATGGGATGAACCATAACCATGATCATCATTTGGTAATTTTTTGGTGAAGAATAAAGTATATTCCAAAACAAAATTAGTAACTTCAAGCTCAACTATTATGATAACATAAGCTTAGCCTTTCTCCCTTGACGTTTTCAAAGGAAAATTGTCTTAGAGAATAGGAAAATCATTTTTGTAATTTCCTATTTATTTATAATTGTATCGTTCATCATTGGTTGCTTCTTTATTTCTCATACAATCATGGGTTTTCTGGAATTTTTCTCCAAAATTCTACCAAACACACATTCCCTTCAGGAATGTACCAAGTTGATTCTTCCCACAATTATTGATGGATGGAAATTTAACTATTATATTATTCAAATTTTAAATATCTTAATTTTCATAGTGTTACATATCCCTTTTCTTCTCATTCATTCCTTTAAATTCACAAGACATATAGAATTATTTATCTGTCTAGATAGAACATGAGACTATATCTATATATGATGAGACAAATTGGGAGACCAGTGCCCATAAGATAATTTTTTTTAAATCATCAAATAATATATAAATATTAAAATTTTGATAATGTATGTAATTAATATTAATAATTTATATCCTTTTTAAATTAGCATCATACTTTCCAAAATTCTTATCTTTCTTTTGTATTAGGATCTGAAATCTCTTCTCCATATCCACTTATAGTTCACAAGAAAAATATTTTTATAAAAAATTTCATAAACTTCCCCACATTTCATGTTATCTATCTCTTTATCCTCCCTTCTATTTTTACTCAATGACCACCATTGATCCACATATCCAAAGAGGTGATAAATTTCAATGAAATAATTCTATATTTTGTTTATTCTTGTATCTATAAATATATTCTCTAATGAAAATATTCATTACTTAGGTAACCTAGATTTTTACTCTCTTTTAATAATAGATTTTATTGTCTGATGATGAGGCCTTATAGTGTTCCTCCATGTTTTAGATCAGGGTCCTCTATATGGATGAAGTTATTGTTCATAAACTGAGTTATATGTTTTAGTATTGTTATTATTTTTTCAACAATAGTAGTAACATATGATCTGATTTCATTATATTTTATTATAAAGAAATCCTTACTTGTATCACATGATTTTATATAGTCTACATTACTTTCCCAATGAACCATTTGAAAATAATGGCATACACTACATTTTGATACGAATCATAATGCATTATTTCAAACTACTAAAACACCAAACATAAATTCAAAATTTGTGCCTAAATGGTCTTATAATCCTAAAAATGATATCTTTTGGTACATATTAACTTTGAAATCATTCATAATGGTTTTTAATGAACTTGTGAATTATGATAAGAATATCCCCCATGAGTGTAAAACTATGTGTGTAGTAAGGCCAATTTCCATGTTCTAGATTATGCCGAGTCAGGTCCTATAGACCTTTTCATAGTTGTTACTCTTAGGTACTTTTCCACCATAACCATTTCAAAATCTAGTATAAAAACATGTATGAATTTCTAGGAATAACCAAATAGTATATATATTACCAAATTCTATTTTTATTATAAATGTGTCAATAAAATATATATTAGAACTATGTTCCCTAATCATTGATTTATAAATCTAGTTTCCACGGTTTCTACTAAAATTCCTTAGATTCCAACTATAACAACCCTAACCCCTACAGCCCAGATCCAGTTACTCACATTATTACATTGGCGTAGATACATGATTCAAATCCCAAATAACTGACTTGTTTATTAGTTTTGGATGCCAGATTAATAAAAAAGTTTTATATTAAATCATGAAATTGAAAACAACATATTAAATACTTTGAAACACTCTTATTCCCTTTTCCTATCCCTAAAATATAGTCATAATATATATATTCACATACTATGGAAAAATTACACATTAGAAATGGTTGAGCTCAAATTCTCAGTAAGGGAAAACAATACAGCCGAATCTGTCTTAAATAAACATAATCAATAAGGTAAGGTGAATAACTAAAAATTAATTCCAATAAAACATACTCATCTAAATATTATGGAATGGAAATAATTTGATTCAATAATACCATTTAGATATCCACATGTGAAATATACATAACCATGGATATTAAACAAGTAGAAATAATCACATGTAATATCAATAACTAATTTCATAATGAGGGAATACATAATGTTGGACAACATAAACATACCACCGAGGCTTCGGCCAAGATATCTCATATAAATGGGAATGGAGTTATCCAATACCCGAACTAATTTGTCTCATTATACCTACCGATTAATCAATGGGGTATATCGGGTCCCACCCATCACATACTATGTCCAATTCATTTCTTGTATGAATGTGGTGAAACAAAACCAATATAAATTTAGCATTAACACTAGAATATTAAATGTCAATAAATTATTTATAAACCATGAATGGTATCAAAATAGAACATAAATAGTCAAATATATCATAAACCCCTTAAATAAAATATGGATGATTGTATATTAAGAGACCAACATTAATTAAGCATAAAATCTAACAAAGGATGGTGACATAGATGAAAGTAGTCAAACGATATAATTAAAAACTTCTAGAAAATAATACACCATTTATATTGAAATTATTTTAAAAGGGGAACAATATTTTAACATATTACATTTTAAGTGGAAATAATCATGTATGATTGTAAAAAAAAATTTCTCATGCTGGATAACATTTTAAAAAGAACATTCCTTCCATATTTTTATGAAAAGGTCACAAAGTACCACATTTGAAAAACAACAAAAATATTCCTTGTACAAAATATTAAAAAAAGTAAAACGTTGGTAAAATTTTATTCAAAAAATTATAGTATAATATTATCTATATTTTTAAATACATTTTTATAAATAAAGGACTTTAATGATAAATATAAATCAGTAAATTCATCTAGGTAAACAATCCTAGATAATAATGCGATTGAGAAATTTACCCTTAACACGTACTTTCATTTAGTTGATGGTGTGTTAACCTCTTATATAATGGAGAAATCATGTTATTAAATTAAAAATAAACCATATCAATATATATGATATCATATATGATCCTATTATATCATTTTGATAATAATATTTCATTATTACCATGGTTTTGGGTGTTAACATTTCATTTTCCTATGCATGTTTTGTCAAGTAAGTCTTGTTTATTATTCCTAGGGTTTATTTTATTCACATAAAAAATTATATTAAGTTAACAAATATTGTATCTATTAAAGGCATATTTTTTAAATTTTTTTTTAAATTGTTATCGTGGATGATGAATCTCATCACATCGTGGAGATGGTAGGTCGTACGAATGCATGATTGATGGTATCATCCTGTAATAGTAAAGTGTTATGGAATTTGATGTTATATTAATTAGAAAGATTCAATATCATGTAATATTTATTATTTATTTCCACTATATTCATCATTATACGTCCAATTAAAGTGGTTAGGAATAGAAAATTGTACCACAGTGTAGATATGGCAAGTCATACATAAGCATGAAAGGCGATATTATTTTTAATAGGCTCAATAAAAGGATGAGTATGGTTGTCCCATAATCATAAAAAAATAATATAATATATATGATAATGTATTTATTACTTTACTATGGAAACAACATTAGATGAGGAAGTAGAAAAAGAAATGAACATGAATGGGTTGTTACAATAATTACCTCTTCTTCGATGGACTTACTTTGAGTATCCTATTAGGGAAAAAAGGGGTGTACTTTTTAGAATACCAGGTAATAAAAAACATAGATAAGAATGTTGGTATGATAAATGGGTAGGGTTTGGTTGAGTTAGAATTCTCAATGTTTTTTCTAAAATTGAAGGAGGAGGTTCCATTTTATAAGAGATGTGGGGGTAACTCTTGGGAACTCTCAAAATATTAAATTATTATAAAATACTTTTCAATTTTAAATGGATGAAAATAGTTATATTACTAATATAAGAAATTTATTGGTTTATATACACTCAAAAATTAATTTTTAGATTAGTTTCGGTCACATTCGTAAACATATCTTATAGATTTCACCCTTATATAAATCCTTTAACTTTTAACATTGCATCTTGTATTATTACTATTTAAGGGATACTGTTTTTAAAATTTAATTCCAAATGAATATAAACTGGATCATTGATGACATATTTTTCTTCATTCTAGTTATTTGCCTAAATTTTATATTTTTATGAATTTCGTATCATTTAATAAATTATTATTTATATTAATGTTTCATTTATTTAAATTTTGATATAATTCATTAGTATTATTTTTTTTAAAATCATTACAATAATATAACTTAAAACCCACTTATAATATTTCACTATCATATCTAATTTATCTATAAATTTCTTTTATGACATTAAATAGGAAAAATATATTTATTTTGATATTTTTAGTTTAATTTATTTATATTTCCATTGATTATACAATTACTTCATCATTATTATGAAATCATTTAATTTAATTATATATTATATAAAAATTAAATATATAATATAATGATGTAGTTAAACTAATTATATTTCTAATTACTAGTTATAGTCCACATTATCTTCTATATAACCATATATTGAAAATATAATACTTATTAAAAAGACGAGTAAAGAATTTTTAACTTATCCATAAATAAAACATTATAAATTTCTTATTCATACAAAATGGATTAAAAGTGATTTAATTTTAGATATTTTTTGATTTTGGTCAAAACCCACTCATCCAATAAAATTAAGACCATTTTAGGGTAATCTTATAACAATATAATTTTATTTTTACCTTTAGTTACCTAATGTAGGCTTAACCATGGTAAAAAAAATTTACTAATGTTTCTATTGGTAATATAATTTTTTTTATCATATTAGTAACAAAAATATCATACTAATTACAACTGTTTATGTCTATTTTTTGAAATTCAATTAATATAAGTGGCTAAATTAAGTTTAACACTAATCCTATCCATGTCGTTAGAAGGTGAGTAAAAGAGACGTTCAAAAGATAAACATGTTTTTATATATAATTTTAATATAGAACTGATTCCAATGAACAAAATTGGATTTATATATGTAATATTAATCTATTCTTAATTTAAAATTAAATTGAAAATAATTTTAACTGAAAAATCATGATTTTAACTTCAATGCAACATTTTTTAATATTCATATAAAAATGAAACCTTAAAATTATTACGAAATATTTTCGCTAACATAATTTTGACATTATGAATTAAAAAATGAAGTCTATTTTGAAATATAAAATTTCTAAAATTTATAAAATTGATTTTGAAAAGTGTAGCTCTATTAAATAGCGGTAAAATTCCCCTTTAAAAAATATAATTTTATAAATTAAATTTGATTTATTCTAATATAATTGTATAGAAATAATTTATTGGAATATATATAAATTTCATAATTATGTTCATATTGATAATTATCACCATTTATACAGCTTGGTTAAAATATCACACTATTGTCGAACTCGATGTTGAGTGAAACACAAGATATTGAATTTATTTAAAAATAAAACATTCTTTAATTATTTGTGTGTTAAAAAAGTGATCATTGAAATATAGAAACTACACAGTGCATGTATGAGTGTTAAATAAGACTAGCTATAAGTTAAGACAAATTAAGATAAAGAGATCAATAATTATATACTGGAGTCAAATCAAATGCATGGAGATAATGTTCAGAAAATACAGAGTTAATGTGAAGACAAGCTAGAATGTTTTTGAGGATGATAAAAACATATCCAGCATAATGTTTCATAATATATTATTCAATTTGAAAAATATAAAATAAATAATGGTAATGAATTATCAGAAAGAATGTGATGATATGGTAAAATCATTTTAAGGCCATAAAAGCTCTCTAAATCTAAAATTTTATGATTTGGATGAAAATATTAAAATTGGGGAGAACACTCAGGATAAATCTTCACAAAGTAATAATATTGAAAATGATTCCATGTGTAATAATTAAAGTGAAATTAATTTTTGAAAGACTAATACATGTAACAAGAACAACATGAAATTATCTAAAGATAAGTCAATTGCATTCTCATTGAAATAGGTAACCCATATTCCATATGTTTTTTTTGTACTAATACAATTTTATATGAAAGTACATGTTCCAAAAATAATAATAGTAATACATGGGTGAATAAGTCTAATGAAAAATCAATAATATCATAATTTGTTGATTCGGAAAAGATCAGTCATTGTTTTCCTTATAATGAGCTAAGATGAAGAATCATATTACCAAAAAACAAAAAGATTTTAAAGCTAGACAAGAATTATTATAGAGAAATAAATAATTATTTTTTATCTATTTTGGTTATTTTTGATAATTGAGTATCACTCCATTGAATAAAGGAATAATTTATCAATACATGATTTTTTAGAATAACCGTATTATGGGGAAATGGATCTTTTGTGAAGATAAATCCGGCCTAATTAATGAATAATTCACTGATGAAGACTATTTTTTCTATAAAAATTATATTTTAGTGTCCGTAATACTTCTATGTTGATTGAAATGGAATTTTTCACAATTATTATGAGTGATAGTATGTACCAACTATTCACTATGCATATTCTTATATGAAAAAAAGACAACAAAAAATATAGAGGCATAGAACAAAATAATAAATTTATACCTTTGGTAATAAGATGAAAATATAGTTAAGAAATTTATATAAAATGAAACAACAAATAGTAAAGATGATATAAATGTCACATGAAAGAAAAGGTGCTACTAATGTTGATGAAGTGGCCATATAATGGACCATTACAAATAGTTCAAATACACCAATGTTGGTTGAAGCTAGATAATGTTGATAGTGAAATTAATCTAATTATAAAATAAAATTTATGACATGGGGAATAATAATAATGATGAAAAATTAAAAATTTATGAGTTGTTGTCTAAAATGAAAAATCTATGATTGTCTAAGATTTGTGTGGATGGTTCAAAATGACTTGGAATATTGTTGAAAAATGAAACACCTGGTCACTGGAAGAAATTGATCATGTTAAGAACAAAATGAAATAACTACTATCTTATTATGTTAAAATTATATTGTGAATGAGTCTACACACAAGAATACTGAGAATGTAAATAGATCAAGCCAAGCCCTATGTAATGTGCAACGTGAATTGGCTATGCTGTTGGAGTAGTAATATAAGGATGAATGTGCATTAATTTCCAATTCGAGGATGAATATTCTGTCAATGATGAAGGTTGATGATATTAACAAGATCATGATATCATTAAATGATGAAATCAAAGAAGGATTAAGAAGTAAATGTTTTTAAAATTCCATAGTATGATTGAAATGATTTTCATGTTTTGTAAATAAATCTAATTGATGAAACTCAAACTTGAAAAAATGAAGAACCACCTTATTTCATGCATATTTTTTGATTGATTCTTTTAAATAGGGAATTTATGGCGAGACATATATTTATGGGGATTCCAAATGATATATGTGTTGTGAAAACAGTTTATAGTATCCATATGTCTATTCATCATGTAGTTATTTATTTTAATTCATGATTTAACTATTCTCGAACATCATTCTTGAAGAAATCCAATCATGGTAAAGAAGATGGTTAAATCTCATACTTTTAGGGGGAAAAAATATTAACAACTACCAATGTTGAATTTCTCAATCGGTATCACATGAATTTTTGAAATTCTGATTAATGATTTATCTAATGAGTTAAAATTCAAGAAATTGAAAATTTTTATTTAATATGTATGTTCCCCAACCTCTATTGAAATAAAAATTATCAACCAGAAGTGTAGAAAACAATACTTTAATGAAAAAGTGAAATTAATTGATATTGTGGAGTATATTATTATTATTTATTATTATTAAAATGTTTTTCCTGATGAATTCAATAGATTTTTTAATATCATTTGAACATCCAGTGATGGAATGTTTCAGCATTGAATTCACATTATGAAAAAATTAATCAAATATGTTTTTTTGACTTAATTGATCACTATTGTTTTATACAACGGGATTTCCCACACATAATTTTATATATCTAATTAATGACTCATTACATTACTAAATGTCATTTTTTCCATCCCTCAAGAAGATAATTTATAATATCTCGTAAGTGGCTTCTATTTTTAAATGAAGAGGATGGGGGAGAGAAGAATAAAATACACGTGTTACAGAATGAGATGAGTTGAATTATTTTCGATCCTAATTTCTTGGGTTTTACCGTCATGTAAGGGGGTTAATAAAACATTGGATTTGGAAGTGAAATGGGTATTATTAATAAATCCAACAAGGGATATTTAACAAACCGAATTTATTGATGTAATATTTGTGCCATTTTCTTTCAATGTGTTTGTATGTTGAGAATTAAAGTTACAATTAACAAAGTACAGATTTATGGCACTAAATTACTCGTGGTAATTATTAATAAACTGGAAAAGGTAATTTTATTGAAATTTTTTCTTCAAATGAAGAAACAATAAATTTGATCACTACGTGGCTATTTTTTAATCCAATAACATTTTCAAAAATATATTTGGACAATTCAAAATGTCTACACCATTTTTTGTTTATTTGAGAAGTTAAAATAAATATGGAGTTAATTATGAGAATGATAAATATATTTTTTTTGTGTGGAATATTATGATAAGTTGTTTGGATGGGGTAATGATTAGTGTTTGTCTAACATTTTTTATTGGACTGCAATAAAAAAATCTGTCCTTACTATCCAACAAGACATGGGATCAAGGTGCACATATTCTTATGTGGGAACTATGAATGACCAATGTAGTTAGAATGTGTTGAGGTTGAGTGATAAATAATTTTCCCATAGATAGGTAATGGAGAAATTGGAGGACACCATCAACTGGAGTTGTATTGTTCTGGTCGAGAGCGTTGATATAGGGCATATTTAAAGAGTAAGGGGAGTGGATCAGTTACAAATTAAAGATAATTATCAACACCATTTTTTAAAAAAAGTTTTATCTCTAATTAATGGTGTTTTATTGAGGGATTAAATTGTTCCAGGAAATTCTCATGCTACTTTAATAATATAGATATATTATTTTAATGACCCGCCAATTCTCATTGGCTTGAGAGTGCAACGAGTCATTACCAGTCCTTAAGCGACATCCCCTAGACGCCAATGGCTAGAAATAAATGTCGAAGGGTCTCAAGAATAAGTGAGGGACGATTACCATTTAAGACAGAAACCTATCCATTAACTATTCACTGTATGATGCATGCACAAATGAATGGCCAATCAACAACTTCATTTATGTTAAACCACATCAGAGTAAACAATAGCGGAAGACCAAACCAAACATCAAAATACACAGTGGAAGAACAAAACAAGACTCTCAAAAGACATCACGACCCAGTGGTCCACAAGATCTAAGCTCCACAGAATCTCCCAAACATCACCACGAGCCATTAATAATGATATTCTTTACCATTACCTTTGTCTCAGAATAGAAAATCTATAGAATCACCAAAGCACCAAAGCAGGGGTGAGTATAAAACTCAGTAGGTTTTCCCCAATGACTTCCCTACTCACGCCACTAGGATAGAAAAGTTAGAAACACTTATATAAAAACTGTTTATATAAAACAATTCCACCAAAGCAGTTTATAACTAAATATAAACAAGTTTTCCAAAACCATCCATTCTCAAAAGCATCCAAGTGAAATTTAAACCAGCTATCCCAACACGTTATTTTCCATAAAAATAACCAAACAAATTTCCAAACAATTTCACAAACATCCCGTTTTGGCATACCCAACCATTTCAAAAACCCATGAAATCAACCATGCATGCTTCGTTATGACAGTTCCATAACCATGAGCAGTCTCTCATCAATCTACCAAGTCATCACAAGGTAATTATTTCCCATGTTCCATTACACCTTTGGCACTGAGCACAAGGTCATATTTAAACCAAGCCTCGTACATATAGTTACCATTGTGCCACTAAACGTTTGACACCGAGAACAAGGTCCTTTTTCAACCAATCCTCTTATAATATAATACGAACACACACCACACATTCCAAAAAATCAAGATAAAATCATCCTTTCAGTAAAACACCTTTTATTGAAAACCATTTTCAATCAAAACCAAGTGTGTTCAACCAATTGAAACCATTTCAATAAAACTCACTTTTTATTGAAAATCAAATCCATTAAAATCTTTTCAATAACAAACCATTTCAATATAATAATCCTTTTTATTGAAATCCCATTTCTCATTAAACCATTTACAATTTCACCAATTTCATAATTTAAAATCAACATTTTAAATTCAAATATAAAAACTAGTTTTCACAACAATTCGCCAGGATTTCACAATTTCCCCAAAACCATAAATCATTAATAAAGAATATCTATTCCATGATTTTCACAATCAATACCATTCAAATAACCAATTTGAAATTAATCCAACTAATTATAACAAGAGGAGTCGAGAGTGAAGCCACCTACCTCAACAAAAATGAGAAACCAAGCAACAGACAAAGAACGCTCAGGAACACCGGGTCAAATCTTCAAAACCCACCTTAGATCTCGTCTCCTAACACAACCAAGACAAAATCTCAACATATTTGGCATCCAAATACATAGTTATATCCCTAACGGGCATAGATCTATAAAAAACAGAGAGAAAGGGAGAATTATATCTAAGTAGATCTAAGAAACCATTCAAGAACGAAGGAGAACGATCACATAACTCAAGAATCCGGCTTCGATTCTCCATTAGAAGCCTTCGGATCGCCTTTAGAACGATGGGAGAACCATCTTTGAACTTAGGAGAACCAAAATACCGATTTGGGGAAATTAAGAGCTTTAATGATGTGATTATAGAAAAAACAAGTTAGATCCAAAATTTAAGGATCTAATTTTATGTGACTGCATGGTTAGTCCACACGGTTTGAAAAACCGTGCGCTAACCGTGCGTTAGCTACTGCCTCGGCCACCATTCTCGCATGACCTCATCTCATGGTTTCTTTTAACCATGTGCCGACTGTGCAGAAGCCACTCCCTCCTCACTCATCCCCGCATGGTTTGGCCGCTCGGTTTAGAAAAACCGTGCGTCGCCCGTGCACCTTACCCTTTGCTTAAATATTCAATCCAGAATCTCCTAACTCTCCCATACATCACCCTCAACTTTTAAAACCATGAATAGAATCAAGTAAGGGTTACATACCAGAAACTGGGGGTACTACATTCTC
The DNA here is from genome assembly GCA_963277665.1 of Viscum album. Classification (NCBI taxonomy): domain Eukaryota; kingdom Viridiplantae; phylum Streptophyta; class Magnoliopsida; order Santalales; family Viscaceae; genus Viscum; species Viscum album. The sequence continues at coordinate 1,685,928,707 of OY728146.1, forward strand.
CCCACCATTGGCCTTTCCATCCTTGGAATGTAGAAAACCAATGCTTGTCTGAAAGAGTTCTGGCCACTACTCTCTCATTTGTTTCTCGCGTTCCCAAGTCTCTTCCTGAATCTGACCATGTTTCCACAAAACCCACACTAGACCAATGATTTTCCCCCGCAAGACTATATCCTGCCTATCCACAATCCGCATTGGGATATATACCAATGAAGCATCCGCCTCTAGGTCCACGTGATCCCATCTGATCACATGGTCAGGATCGGGTGGATACTTCTTTAACTGAGATACATAGAACACATTGTGCACCGAACTGAACCGTGGTGGTAATGCCAACCGATATGCCACCTATCCAACCTGTTCCAGTATCTCAAAAGGGCCTATATAACGAGGATAAAATTTTCCTGCTTCCCAAAACGACTATGTCAAAGTCTTTGAGAGATCCTCAAGAAGACATGATCACACAAAACGAACGCCAACGGTCTGCGATGCTGATCTGCAAACGCTTTCTGATGACTTTGAGCCATCTCCATCCTCTTTCTAATCAACTGAATTTTATCTATTGTTTCATGGAAAAGTCTTGGCCCCACTAGTGATGTTTCACCAATTTCCACAAATCATAGTGGATAACGACAAGGACGCCCATACAATGCTTCAAACAGAGCCATGTGTATCGAGGCCTAATAACTTTTATTGTATAAGAACTCCACTAAGGGTATATGCTCCTCCCAAGAGCCACCAAATTCCATTACACATGACCGCAACATGTATTCCAACATTTGTATCGTTCGCTTAGATTTACCATCTGTCTGAGGATGATACGTCATACTCATCGTCAACTGAGTCCTCAGGGCTTACTGTAATGATTTCCAGAAATGAGATGTGATCCTCGAATCTCTGTTTGAGACTATAAAAACTGGTACACCATTCCTTTTTACCACCTATAGGATATATATTTTTGAAATATCTTCCACCGTATGAGTTTCAAGAATCGGGATAAAATGGGCCGACTTGGTTAGACGATCCACTATCACCCAAATGGTATCGTGTTTCCGGACTGTTCTTGGAAGACCTGTAACGAAATTCATTGATATTTGCTCCCATTTCCACACTGGTATATGGAAAGACTATAACATAACAAATAGTCTCTAATGCTCTACTTTAACATACTGACAAGTTAAGCATCGCGAGATGAAGTTGGCCACCTTTCTTTTCATGCCGCTCCACCAAAACTGCACCTTTATCGCCTTATACATCTTTTATTTACCCGGACGTACATCCCATCTCAAATGGTGGTAAGCATGAAGGAGTGGTTTCCGAGTAGTTAAAGGTACAACCATCTGATCTTGAAACTGCAAAACTGAACTCCCATCCAGCTTCCATCCCTCAATGGTCTCCCCACCATTGAGTTTTTAACTCATTGCAACACAGTCTAAATTGTACGCATGTGACTCCTTTACTATCTCCACAAAATCAGAAACAAGTGTAGATGAAAAGAAAACAACAACATCACCTCGGTCTTCACATTCCACACACATGTAGACTAAGACCAACATCAACTGCCATTCATCTGAAGCTTCCTTTTCCTTGTGAGTATACGAAATCCTACTTAATTCATCAGCCACCAAATTTCCCTTACCCGTTGTATACATTAAGTCCAAGTCAAACATTTGATGATACTCCATCCATCTCCTCTGCCTCAGATTCAAATCTCGCTATGAGAAAATGCCTTTCAAGATTTTGTGATCCGTAAACACAGTAAATTTCTTACCAAAGAGATAGTGTATCCATGTTTTCAAATCATGGATGACAATATCTAACTCCAAATCATGTGTTGGGTAATTCTTCTCATGCACTCTCAACTGCCTTGAACCATAAGCAACCACATGGTCACTTTGCAAGAGGATACAACCCAACCCTGATCCTGAAGCATCACAATAAACCACATATCCTTGTCCTGATTCTGGAAATATTAAGATATGTGCTGATGTATGCCAAAAATTACACTCTTAAAAAGTTCTCTGACATTCCTCAGTCCATTGAAATGTACTGTTCTTCTTTTTAAATGATGTCATAGGCAAAGATAGTCGTGAGAAGTCTCAGAAAAAAGCATTGGTAATAACCAGATAGACCAAGAAAACTTCGTATTTCAAAGACATTCTTCAGCGGTTTCCAAGAAAGAACAACTTCTATCTTTTCTGGATCCACTGAAATACCTTTCTCAGACAAAACATGGCCTAGAAAACATACCTCTTGTATCCAAAAATCACACTTTGGTAATTTGGTATACAACTGATGGTCTCGCAAGATTTCCAACACCATCACCAAATGTTGAAAATGCTCAACCCATGTTCTTGAATAAACCAATATATCATCCACAAAAACTATAACAAAAAAATCTGGATATCGCTGAAATATCTGATTTATCTAAACCATGAAGACTACTGGTGCATTTGTAAGACCAAAAAGCATGAAAACTTATTCGTAGTGGCCACATCTGCTTCTGAAGGCTGTCTTCAGAATATCCTCCTTCTAAACTCGCAACTGGTGATATCCTAACCTCAAGTAAATCTTGGAGAACCACTGAGCTCCCCTCAATTGATCAGACAGGTCATCAATGCGTGGAAGTGAATATCTATTCTTTATCATAACTTGGTTAAGTTTACGATAATCTACACATAGCATCAAAGTTCTATCAGCTTTCTTTACAAACAAAACTAGTGCTGCCTACGGAGGCACGCTAGGCCAGATGAAACCCTTGCATTCCAGATCCACTAACTTCACTTTCAATTCTAGTAACTCTATTGGTTCAATCCTATAAGACGGAAGAGGGATAAGAATGGTCCCCGGAAGGAGATCAATCGAAAACTCCACTTACCTTAGAGGTGGTAACCCTGAGAATTTCTTGGGAATGACATCTGGAAATTGATCCACCACAGCTGGAAAACAATTTTCCTCAATCTCTTACATTGATGCCAAATTCAATGCTTCCAATTGGTGAAAGATCGTTCCCACCATTGGTGACAACATTCTATTTGCGCATTTCTTTACTATCCTTTCTCCTCTAAAGAGAATCTCAAAGTCGTCCGAAGTTGTGAAACTAAGTGTTCTCCCATAACAGTCGATGTGAGCCTTAAATGTTGTCAACCAATCCATACCCAGGATTACATCATAGACATCCATATCCAACATAGAAAATTCCCATTTTAGGTTAGCTCCATCAACATTTCACTAATAGAAATATGGGCTTTTAAGCCCCTTTACCTATAGCAACCTCCAATGGCGGTCGCTAAGTTTCCCTAAAAAAAGAAGCTTCTGCACCCCCCGAACCCTCCCTCATCTCGCGAAGCGCCCCCCCGAACCCTTCCCCCCTCCCCGTCGCCCACGACCTCCCCGTCGCCACGCGCCCTCCCCCGTCACCCTGCCTCCCCCGCCGCCCCACCCTCCGCCGCCCCACCCCTCGCCGGCCCCGCCCTCCGCCGGTCCGCCCTCTGCCAGCCCCACCCTCCGGCGGCCCGCTCTCCACCATCCCGCCCTTCGCCGCCCACACCTCCGGCCGGGCCGCCCTCCGACCGCCCTCCGGCCGCCATCTGATTGCCCTCTGACCACCCTCCACCAGCCCCGCCCTCCGCCCTCTGGCTCCGGCCACCCTCCGCCCTGCAGCCGCCCTGCGACCTCCCTATGCCCTCAGGCCTCCCGCCACACGCCTCCAGCAGCCCAGCAGCCCTTCGGCTGCCCTTTGGCCTTCGTCCTCCAGCCCCTCCAGCCTCTGAACTTCGCCCTCGGCCCTCGGCCCTCCGCCCCCTCGTCCCTCCCCCCCCTAGCACCCCGAACACCCCCCCCCCCCCGCACCCCGCCAACACCCTGTCCCCTTCATCTTCATTCCCTCCCTCGCCGCACCACCGCCACCTTTCCCCTCCTTCACCGTCCCCTTCCTCGCCGCAGCTCTGGCTCCGGCTCCCCACCGCTGCCTCTCCTCTCCCTCGTAGCACCGCCTTTGGCTCCCCTCCCTTCCAGGTTTGTAGCGCAATCAGGTATGACATGGGCTTTCACTTACATTATTATTTTATAAATGTTTCACAAACAATTAATTATATTTATTTGAAATATATTTGATATGAAAAATGAAAATGTAATAAGTCTTGTGTAAATGTTTGTTATTGGGATCTTATTATGGATAAGAGTTAGATTGATCTTCCAAATCGAATGTCTAGAGAGTATTTCAATGGAATTATGCAGTTTATTGACTTCACCAGAGGGTTTGAAAGTGACTATATTAGTTGTCCATGTAGAAAAAGTGTCTAACATATATCAATTCACATGAGATACTGTGAGGGATCACCTATTCTTTAATGGATTTCTGAGAAATTATAAGAGTTGGACTCGTCATGGAGAAGAATATGTTTGTTGTGAAAATACGGATACAGTTCAGATGAATGTTGATGCAAGGATGAATGATCCAATGCATGAAATGCTTACTGAAATGGTACGTGGGTTGGATCCTGAAGGCATTGACATCCAGATTCTTGAGACCGGTGAGATAAATCTTCGCTCTGGTGCAGATAGTGATTCGAGGAGGTTTTATGAATCAATTTATGATGCAAAAATAGAATTATTTCCTAGATGTACTTATTTCAATAAATTTTCATTTATCGTGGAGTTTTTTCATTTGAAGACTTTGAATCATTGGTCAGACACATCATTCGACATGCTGTTGGTATTATTGAAAAAGGTTCTTCCTGTCGACTCTAAGATTCCGGAGTCGTATTACCATGCTCGTAAGCTGACAGAGAACTTAGGTTTTATATATGAGACCATAGGTTCATGTGCAAACAACTCTATGTTGTTTAGAAAGGAACTGCCCATTTGGATATTTTTACAGTTTGTGGTGCTTCCAGGTGGAAAGAGAATAGGGGAAATCAGACTCATCAAAGTCAGATTGTGATACAGGGGAAACCGATTACCGTAAATCAAATGTGTTACTTTCTGCTTAAACCAAGGTTGAAAAGATTTTTTATGTCATCTAAAGTTTCTAATTTAATGAGATGGCATTCAGAAAGAGTTCATGAAAGTGATATGTTAAGCCACCCGGCAAACTCTCATGCATGGAAGGATTTTGATAGGAGACATCCCAACTTTTCCAAAGATGTTTGTAATGCCCGATTGGGATTGGAAACAGATGGTTTCAATCCATTCATGTATATGGTTGCTGCAACTCATAGCTCATGGCCCGTGGTGTTGGTTCTGTATAATCTTCCTCCGTGGCTTTGTATGAAGCAACAATTTATATTACTTTCCACTCTTATTGATGGACCTAAAAGTCTGGGGGATAATATTGATGTTTACCTTCTGCCATTGATTGATGTGTTGAATGAATTTTGGGGTGATGGTGTGATGACTTATGACAGTGAAACGAATGAAATGTTCAAACTACAGGCTTCTTTATTGTGGAAAATCAATGACTTCCCAGCTTATGAAAATTTATTAGGCTGGAGTACGAAATGGGAATTTTCTTGCCCTTTTTGCAACAAAAGTAAAAAATCTGTATGGCTTAATCATTCCAAAAAATGGGCATACATGGGTCACATACGTTTTCTCCTCCCCCCTCAGCACAGGTTCAGAAAGGACAGAGTCGCATTTGATGGTTCTAGAGAGTTCAGCCCAGTACCAAAGATCATGACAGGAGTCGAAATGTTATCACAGATTGAGGAAGAAAACATCCACACGGTATATGAAATTCAGGATTTAGTGGCTCTTCCAGTACGTAATATTTGAGTTGTGGGTAGGCAGCGTAGTCACTATTGGAAAAAGAAAAATATTTTTTATAGTCTTCCGTATTGGAAAACTAACACGCTGAGACATAATTTGGATGTCATGCACATTGAAAAAAATTGTTTGTGATTACATATTGTGGACCATTTTAGGTGTTAGTGGGAAATCAAAGGACCATGTTAATGCACGCCATGATTTGGAAGAAGTGGGTTTAAGGAAACAGTTGCATTTACAGTTAGCTGAGGGAAACAAGGCATATATGCATGCTGCACAGTATACGATGAATTCAAAAATAAATAGACATTTCATTCCATTTGAAGATGCTCAAGGTGCCTGATGGTTACTCTTCTAATATTTCAATGTGTGTGAATCTGATGAGCAAGACATTTCAAGGGTTGAAAATTCATGACAATCACATACTACTTCAGCAGTTAATTCCAATCACAATTTGTGATTGTTTATCCCCCAATTTTGTTCAGCCGTTAATTTAGATGAGTAATTTTTTAGACAACTTTGTTTAAGAAATCAATGAATGAGTGATTTAAAAAGTTTACAGGACCGAATTGTACTTACAATTTGTCACTGTGAGAAACTATTTCCCCCCTCATTTTTCAATGTTATGGTCCACTTAACAGTGCACCTAACTGATGAAGTAATGGATGCTGGTCCAGTGCAATTCAGGTGGATGTATCCTATTGAGCGGTATTTGAGTACATTGAAACGATTTGTACGCAACATAGCTCGTCCGGAGGCATCAATAGCCAATGGTTATTTGATGGATGAGTGTACTACGTTTGTGCCGAATATCTTACGGATGTTGAAACAAAATTAGATAAGCCCTCTTGGATTCAGGATGGTCCAGTTGGAGAAGGAACCATATATGATATGGACAACATCGAGTGGATACAAGCGCATCGATATATCTTGTTCAATACTCTATCAGTTGCACCATTAATGTAGTAAGTACATTATCACTTTTATTGTTTAACTTTTACATGTTTTTTTTGCATTAGTTGATCATTTAAACATTGCATTATCATTTGCAGAAAACACATTAATGAGATAAAAGAAGAGATGTATCGCGTGACTGAGTTGCAAATTCAATAGTCTCATTATGCGTCATTTCATGATTGGTTTAAGGATTATGTACGTATAAATTGATTTTCATTATGAGTGAGGTATTATACTAATTTCTTTCTTCATATATCATTATTGAATTATATGAATTATGTAGGTTCATAAGCTGAGGGAGTTAGGGGACCCCACGCTAACTGAAGAATTTATCCAACTGGATGAGGGTCCATCTATAACGGCTCGTCATTATAAATCTATAGATGCTAATGGCTTTCGATTTCACATTAAACATGTTGACGACAAACGAGCAACACAAAATAGTGGAATCAGTTGTCCATTTGTCGATTCTGGTTATTATTATGGTCAATTGATAGACATCATTGAAGTTGTATACACACATGGGTTGAAGTATATATTGTTAAAGTGTAATTGGGTTGATCCAGTGCGTGGATGTAAAGTCGATCAATATCAGTTTTCATTGGAGAATTTTAACTATATGTTATACATAAATAAACGAGTTGATAATAAACCTTTCATCTTGACATCACAAGCAGAACAAGTATTCTTCGTTACTTTGCCTTCGAATCCAAGTTGGAAAGTTGTTGTCAAAATGTCTCGGCGAGAAGTGTTTGTATTTGAAAAAGATGAACCCAAGACTGTTCCTTTTTTTTCCCAATAGCTTGATCAACATAACGCAGTTCAACGTGAAGAAGATATTTATTAGGTCAGAGCAGCTGTTGAAGGAGAAACGGTCGATTTGCATGCTTAATGAAATGTATTATTGTTTTCCCGCTATTCATCCTAAGATATCATAAATTATCTAAACATTTTATAAATCCTTGTAAGTTTTAATCCTAACTTTTGGAAGTTTATTCAGTTAAAAATATTTAGGGTGATTTAACTCATTTTATATTGATGTTATTGTCGGTGTATCTTCCCATTGAGGTATTCTTCATTTGGTTCATGTGGTGTTTGAATTTTTATTAACTCAATTTGAAATTTGGCTATGCATTGATTGGTTTTGTACATAATTTGTATATCTGTTTTGTGAGCTTTCTGATTTTTTAAAATTCATTCACAACTAATTATTCAATCCCTTTTTTTTATTAACAACTGTAAAAGTTTGATTTTTTTTAAAAACAATCCAATTTATCATTTGGACACTTTGGATAGTCCTCTTACTAATGTTTTCTATGACTGCTGGCATGTCAGGGGAAGAGGCAGAAGATCCACATCATCCATATGAGGCATCTACGTCTCAGGGTGTCGAGGTATGTTGGAATGTCATTGTCTGTATTTTTTATGTAATTAATAAACATATATATATATATATATATATATTTATAACATCTATCAATTTGTATATAAAATTATTTTCAACAGGATCAGACTCGACTGCTTCTTCCTCTCGCAGGAGAGGCCCTGGTCGTGGCATATTATCATGGAATTCCGACACAACTTTTGATGTTTCATTTGATGAGGTATTTCATCCTGTGGGACGGAATGACCCCACATTTATTCATCAGTTGGTTCATATCATACGTGATCCACATCGATTTCCATTGACCATGCGTGACTGGGCTTTTATCCCTCAGGACACATTAGATCGTCTTTGGAGGGAGGTTCAGGTAAGAAGACCATTTTACTTTATTCCCTATGTATAAAAAACAATAAAATATGTGATTTTTTTATTTAATAGCAAAATTTGAAAGTATATCCTGATGAGTTTCGGCCATTTTGTATGAGAAAATGCCGTAAGATGTGGAAAGACTATAAAGGCAAAGTCAAGAGGGACCACTGGGTACCAAATGTGGGCGCCCAAGACATTCTGGAAAAAGTCCTGAGAGGTGTCCTCCCGGCTCAGTGGCGTGATTTAGTTTCATATTGGTCTACTGAGGGTGTTGCGGTTTGTATAATTATTTTGGTATATATATTTTCAAGAATGTGTGATTTGTTTGATATTTGAATGAATTGAATGTAGGAGGTGTCTACACGCCATTCTAAGAATCGAGCGTTGCAGGGACCACCTCACAGGCTCGGGACTCATCATGTGTCTCAGATATGACATGAGGTATTTATTATTCATTTTTTAATTTTTTTTTTTACTTAATACGGTTTTGTGTTTATATTCTATTCATATATAGTTGCGGGAGCAAGGTGCACCAACTGATAAAATGTCAGTATGGATGAGGACTCGTGATCGCAATGATCCAGAGGTTGCAGCATTGATAGTAAGTGCTTGTACTCATTACCAATACTTACTTAAAATCTGTATATTAATATATGTATATATATTTAAATATTTCATAGGCTCAATTTGAAGCTGAATTAGAACATCTGCCAGAGGACCAACGACAGCTTCCCATGCGAAGGGATGAGATCTTTCATCACATCATTGGTCGGGACGGGCATGGATATAGTTTGACCTATGGAACAGGGATTCATCGTTCTGTAGTGTCACACACTGCGATTTTCGGTCCTGCTGTTGCTCATATGACACAACAGTTGTCAGATTTTGAGGCATGGCTGCAGGCTTCCGAGGAGGCAAATGCGCAATTGGCTGCTGAGGTTAGATCACTGCGGGAATATGTGCGTCCATGTGATGGTGTATGGGATCACACGATGCAGGTTTATAATATATATATTTATTTAATTTAAATTATTTTTTTTTTTGAAAATATTCAAAATGATTATTTGTTGTAGGCCCCTGGCCCACCGGATGGAGGTCAGTGATGAACACGGATGACACATCATATTCACAAGGTGTGTTTCTGCTTTTAATGGTGGGGTTGTTATTGATATTTATGTTGGGTTTCTAGTGAGTTATTTTGTGATTTGGGGGTATCATGTGTGTTTTGGCCTCTTGTAATGTTTGTGTGCACGAATTGACCATGAAACTGATTATTGATTTTGGTCATTTAATTTTCAATGTTTATAATTGCATGTGCAATAATATTTTTGAAAAAAAACATGTGATTCCTAATGTAAATCATTAAACTTGTTTTTGATGAATGAGATGAGTTCACTATTTGTCATCCTCGGCCTACCCCAGACAGCCCTCCCCACACTCCGGATAGCCCTCCCCGCTCCCCGAACACCCCCCCCCCCCCGGATAGCCCCCCAGCACCCCGGACAGCCCTCCCAGCACTCTGGACAGCCCTCCCCGCACCCCGGACAACCCTCCCGCACCCCGGACAGCCGTCCCCGCACTCCGGAAAGCCGTCCCCGCACCCCGAACAGCCCTCCCCACACTCCGGACATCCCTCCCCACACCCCGGACATGCCCCCACCCCGGACAGCCGCCCCACACCCCGGACAACCCTCCCCGCACTCCGGACAGCTATCCCCGCACCCCGGACAGCCCTCTCGCACCCCGGACAGTCTTCCCCGCACTCTGGACAGACTTCCCCGCACCCCCGGACAACACTCCCACAACCCGGACAGTCGTCCCTGCACTCCGGACAGCCCTCCCCACACCCCGGACATCCCTCCCGCACCCCAGACAGACCCTCTGCACTCCGTACATTCCTCCCCGCACCCCGGATAGGCCCCCCCGCACCCCGAACAGCCCTCCCCGCACTCCGGACAGCCCTCCCCGCACCCTGGACATGCCCCCCCACCCCGGACATCCCCCCCGAACCCCGGACATCCCTCCCTGCTCTCCGGAAAGCCCTCCCCGCACACGGGATAGCCCTCCCGCACCCCGAACAGCCGTCCCCGCACTCCGGACAGCCATCCCCGCACCCCGAACAGGTCCCCAGCACCGCGAACAGCCCTCCCCACACTCCAAACAGCCCTCCCCGCACCCTGGACATGTCCCCCACCCCGGACAGCCCCCCCGCTCCCCGGACAGCCCTCCCCGCACTCCGAACAGCCGTCCCCGCACCCCGGACAGCCATCCCGCACCCCGGACAGCCGTCCCCGCACTCCGGACAGCCCTCCCCGCACCCCGGACATTCCCCCCCTGGACAGCCCCCCCCCCCCCCCCCCCCCCCCGCACTCCGGATAGCCCTACCCGCACACCGGACAACCCTCCCCCACCCCAGACAGCCCTCCCGCACCCCGGACAGCTATCCCCGCACCACAGACAGCCCTCCCACACACTCCGGACATGCCCCCCCACCCCGGACAGCCCTCCCCCCGCACGCCGGACATCCCTACCCGCACTCCAGACAGCCCTCCCCCACCCCGGACAACCCTATCGCACCCCGGATAGCCATCCCCGCACCCCGGACAGCCCTCCCCCACACTCCGGACATGCACCCCCCACCCCGGATAGCCACCCCCCCCCCCCCCCCGCACACCGGACAGCCTCAGAATTCTATTAAACCGTATGACATCAGCCGTTGTGTGATTTTTGAAATGGTCGGAAAGACGACACATCAATCGGAGGTGTCGTTTGACGGCGGTTACCGGAAACGCGTTTCCGGTGTCATAAAACACCATAAACGGCGTGAGACGGTCGAATTCGGAGCAAACATGTTCCGAATGACCTAAAACCACATGAAATAATTAGGAATATTATTCGTGACATGTAAGAGGAGACGTCGCACCCATCGGACCTGCGGTGCGCGCGGTACGTCCGATTGTGTCATTTTCAACAGGTCGACGCACGCTAAAACGGCGTGTTGGGGGGTCAAAACCATCCGAATGACATCGTAATTCCATGAAACCGTACGGCATCAGCCGTTTTGTGATTTGTGAAATGTTCGGGCAGACGAAACGTTAATCGAAAGTGTCGTTTGACCGTGGTGACCAGAAACGTGTTTCTGGTGTCATAAAACACCAAAAACAGCATGAGACGGTCGAATTCGGAGAAAAAGTACTCAGAATGACCTGAAACCACATGAAAACATTAGCAATATTATTCGTGATGTGTAGGAGGATACGACGTGCCCATCAGACGTGCGATGCACGCGGTACATCCGATTGTGTCGTTTTCATCGGGTCTGCGCGCGCTAAAACGGCGTGTTGGGGGGTCAAAACCACCCGACCGACCTCAGAATTCCATGAAACCTTACGGAATCAGCCGTTGTGTGATTTTTGAAATGGTCGGGCATACGGCACATCAATCGGAGGTTTCGTTTGACCGCGGTGACCGGAAACGCATTTTCGGAGTCGTAAAACACCAAAAAACGGAGTCAGACAATCAAATTAGGAGCAAACGTGCTCCGAATGACCTAAAACCACATGAAAACATTAGGAATATTATTTGTGACGTGTAGGAGGATACCGCACGCCCGTCAGACGTGCGGTGCGTGCGGTACGGCTGATTTTGTCATTTTCAGCAGGCCGGTGCGCGCTAAAACAGCGCGTTGGGGGTCAAAACCACCCGAATGACCTTAGAATGCCATGAAACCATACGACATCAGCCGTTGTGTGATTTTTGAAATGGTTGGGCAGATGGCACGTTAATCGGAGGTGTCGTTTGACCGCGGTGACCGGAAACGCGTTTCTGGTGTCACAAAACACCAAAAATAGCGTGAGACGGTCGAATTCAGAGAAAACATGCTCCTAATCCACACAAAAAACATGAGGAATATTATTCGTGACATGTAAGAAGAGACGGCATGCCCATCGGACGTGCGGTGCGCGAGGTACGACCGATTGTGTCGTTTTTAGTAGGTCGGCGCGCGCTAAAACGGAGCGTTGGGGGGTTAAAACCACCCGAACGACCTTAGAATGCCATGAAACCGTACAACATCAGCCGTTGTGTGATTTTTGAAATGGTTGGGCAGACGTAACATCAATAGGATCTGCCGTTTGACCGCGGTGACCGAAAATGTGTTTCCGGTGTCATAAAACACCAAAAACGGAGTGAGATGGTCAAATTTGAAGAAAACGTGTTCCGAATGACCTAAAACCACACGAAAATGTTAGGAATATTATTTTTGATGTGTAGGAGGAGACGACGCGCCAATCGGATGTGCGGTGCGCGCGGTACGGCCGGTTGTGTTGTTTTGAGCAGCTCGGCGCGCGCTAAAATTGCACGTTGGGGGGGTCAAAACCACCCGAACAACCTTGTAATGCCATGAAACCGTACGGAATCAGCCGTTGTGTGATTTTTGAAAAGGTCAGGTAGATGGCACGTCAATCAGAGGTGTCATTTGACCGCGGTGACTGGAAACGCGTTTCTGGAGTCAGAAAACACAAAAAACGGCGTGAGACGGTCGAATTCGGTGAAAACGTGCTCCGAATGACCTAAAATCACACAAAAACATTAGAAATATAATTCGAAACGTGTAGGAGGAGACTGAGCGCCCATCGGACATGCGGTTCGTGCGGTACGGCTGATTGTGTCGTTTTCAGCAGGTCGGCGCGCGCTAAAACGACGTGTTGGGGGGTCAAAACCACCCGAAGGACCTCATAATTCCATGAAACCGTACAAAATCAGCCGTTGTGTGATTTGTAATATGGTTGGGTAGACGACACGTCAATCGGAGGTGTCGTTTGACCGCGGTGACAGGAAACGTGTTTCGAGTGTCACAAAACACCAAAAACGGCGTGAGATGGTCGAATTCAGAGCAAACGTGCTCCAAATGACCTGAAACCACAAAAAAATATTAGTAATATTATTCGTGACGTGTAGGAGGAGACGGAGCACCCATCGGACGTGCGGTGCGCGTGGTATGGCCAATTGTGTCGTTTTCAGCAGGTCGGCGCGCGCTAAAACGGCGCGTTGGGGGGTCAAAACCACCCCAACGACCTCGGAATGCCATGAAACCGTACGAAATCAGCCGTTGTGTGATTTTGGAAATGGTCGGGCCAACGGAATTTCAATCGTAGGTGTGGTTTAACCGCGGTGACCGGAAACGCGTTTCCGGTGTCATAAAACACCAAAAATGGCGTGAGACGGTCGAATTCGGAGAAAACATGCATCGAATGACCTGAAACCACAAAAAACATTATGAATATTATTCGTGATGTGTAGGAGGAGACGGAGTGCCCATCAGACATGTGGTGCGCGCGGTACGGCCGATTGTGTCATTTTTAGCAGCTCGGAGCGCACTAAAACGGCGCGTTGGGGGGTCAAAACCACCCGAACGACCTTGGAATTCCATGAAACCGTACGACATCATCCTTTGTGTTATTTTTGAAATGGTCGAGCATACGACATGTAAATCGGACATTTCGTTTGACCGTGGTGACCGGAAACGCATTTCTGGTGTCATAAAACACCAAAAACGGCGTTATGACAGTCGAATTCAGAGAAAACGTTCTCTGAATGGCCTGAAACCACAAAAAATCATTAGCAATATTATTCTTGACATGTAGGAGGAAACGACGCGCCCATCGGATGTGCGGTGCGCATGGTATGACCGATTGTGTTGTTTTCAGTAGCTCTGCACGCTCTAAAACGGCGCCTTGGGGGGGTCAAAATCACCCGAACGACCTCAGAATGCCATGAAACCATACGACATCAGCCGTTGTGCGATTTGTGAAATGGTCAAGTAGACAGAACATCAATCAGAGGTGTCGTTTGACCGCGGTGACCGGAAACGCGTTTCCGGTGTCATAAAACACAAAAAACGGCGTGAGATGGTCAAATTCAGAACAAAAGTGCTCCAAATGAACTGACACCACATGAAAACATTAGGAATATTATTCATGATGTGTAGGAGGAGACAGAGCGCCCATCAGATGTGCGGTGCACGCGGTACGGTCGATTGTGTCGTTTTCAGCAGCTCGACACGCGCTAAAACGACGCTTTGGGGGGTCAAAACCACCCGAATGACCTCATATTGCCATTAACCATATGAAATCAGCCGTTGTGTGGCTTGTGAAATGATCGGGTAGACGTCACGTCAATCGGAGGAGTCTTTTGACCGCGGTGACCGGAAACGCGTTTCTGGTGTCATAAAACACCAAAAACGGCGTGAGACGGTCGAATTCGGAGAAAATGTGCTCCGAATGACCTGAAACCACATGAAAACATTAGGAATATTATTCATGACGTGTAGGAGGAGACGACGCATCTATCGGACGAGCGGTGCGCGCGGTACGTCCGATTGTGTCGTTTTCTGCAGGTCGGCGTGCGCTAAAACGGCGCGTTGGGGGGTCAAAACCACCCGAACGACCTTGGAATGCCATGAAACCGTACAGAATCAGCCGTTGTGTGATTTGTGAAATGGTTGGGCAGACGACATGTCAATCGGAGGTGTTGTTTGACCGCGGTGACTGGAATCACGTTTTCGGTGTCATAAAACACCAAAAACGGCGTGAGACAGTCGAATTCGAAGAAAACGTTCTCCGAATGACCTGAAACCACATGAAAACATTATAAATATTATTCATGACATGTAGGAGGAGACGACGGGCCCATCGGACGTGCGGTGCACGCGGTACTGCCGATTGTGTCGTTTTCAGCAGGTCGGTGCGCGCTAAAACGACACGTTGGGGGGTCAAAACCACATGAACGACCTCAGAATTCCTTGAAACCGTACGACATTAGCCATTGTGTGATTTTTGAAATTGTCAGGCAGACAGAACGTCAATTGGAGGTGTCGTTTGACCGCAGTGACTGGAAACACGTTTCTGGTGTCATAAAACACCAAAAATGGTGTGAGATAGTCCAATTCGGAGAAAATGTGCTCCGAATGACCTGAAACCAAACAAAAACATTAGGAATATTATTTTTGACATGTAGGAGGAGACGGAGTGCCCATCAGATGTGCGGTGCTCGCGGTACGGCCGATTGTGTCGTTTTCAGCAGCTCGGCGCGCGCTAAAACGGCGCGTTGGGGGGTCAAAACCACACAAAAGGCCACGGAATGCCATGAAACCGTACGACATCAGCCGTTGTGTGATTTGTGAAATGGTCGGGCATACGACACGTCAATCGGAGGTGTCGTTTGATGACGGTGACCGGAAACGCGTTTCCAGTGTCATAAAACACCAAAAACGGCGTGAGATGGTCGAATTCAGAGAAAACGTGCTCCGAATGACCTGAAACCACACGAAAACATTAGGAATATTATTCTTGATATGTGGGAGAAGACGACACACCCATCAGATGTACGGTACGGCCGATTATGTCATTTTTAGCAGCTCGGCGCGCGCTAAAACGACGCGTTGGGGGGTCAAAACCACCCGAACGATCTCGGAATTCCATGAAACCATACGAAATCAGCCATTGTGTGATTTGTCAAATGGTCAGGTAGACGACATGTCAATCGGTGGTGTCGTTTGACCGCGGTGACCGGAAAGGCGTTTCCGGTGTCATAAAACACCGAAAACGGCGTGAGACGGTCGAATTTGGTGAAAATGTGCTCCCAATGACCTGAAACCACACTAATACATTAGGAATATTATTCGTGACATGTAAGAGGAGACGGCGCGCCCATCGGACATGCGATGCACGCGGTACTGCCGATTGTGTCGTTTTCAGCAGCTCGGTGCGCGCTAAAATGGCGCGTTGGGAGGTCAAAACCACACGAACGTTCTCAGAATGCCATGAAACTGTAAGACATCAGCCGTTCTATGATTTTTGAAATGGTCGGGCAGACGGAACATCAATCAGAGGTGTCGTTTGACCGCGGTGACTGGAAACGCGTTTCTGGTGTCATAAAACACCAAAAACGGCGTGAGACGATCGAATTCGGAGAAAACATGCTCCGAATGCCCTGAAACCACACGAAAACATTAGGAATATTATTAGTGACATGTAGGAGGAGACGACGTGCCAATCAGACGTGCGGGGCGCGTGGTACGACCAATTCTGTCATTTTCAGCAGGTCGGCGCGCGCTAAAACGGCGCGTTGGGGGAGTCAAAACCACCCGAACAACCTCAGAATTCCATGAAACCGTATGACATCAGCCTTTGTGTGATTTTTGAAATGGTCGGGCAGACGACACGTCAATCGGAGGTGTCGTTTGACCGTGGTGACCAGAAACGCGTTTCCGGTGTCATAAAACACAAAAAATGGCGTGAGATGGTCGAATTTGAAGAAAACGTGCTCCAAATGACCTAAAACCACACGAAAACATTATAAATATTATTCGTGGCATGTAGGAGGAGACGGCGCGCCCATCAGACGTGCGGTGCGTGCGGTACGGCCGATTGTGTCATTTTTAGCAGCTCGGCGCGCGCTAAAACGACGCGTTGGGGTGTCAAAACCACCCAAACAACCTCATAATTCCATGAAACTGTTCGACATCAGCCGTTTTGTGATTTGTGAAATGGTTGGGTAGATGACACATCAATCAGAGGTGTCTTTTGACCGCGGTGACCGGAAACGCGTTTCCGGTGCCATAAAACACCAAAAACGGCGTGAGACGGTCGAATTTGGAAAAAACGTGCTCCGAATGACCTGAAACCACACAAAAACATTAGGAATATTATTCGTGACATGTAGGAGGAGACGGCGCGACCATTAGACATGCGGTGCGCGCGGTACGACCGATTGTGTCGTTTTCAGAAGCTCGGCGCGCGCTAAAACGGCGCGTTGGGGGGTCAAAACTACCCGAACGACCTCAGAATTCCATGAAACCGTACGACATCAGCTGTTGTGTGATCTTTGAAATGTTCGAGCATACGGAACTTCAATCAAGGGTGTTGTTTTACCGCGATGACCGGAAACGCGTTTTTGGTGTCAGAAAACACCAAAAACGGCGTGAGACGGTCGAATTCGGAGAAAACGTGCTCTGAATGACCTGAAACCACACGAAAACATTAGGAATATGATTCTTGACGTGTAGGAGGGGACGGCGTGCTCATCAGACGTGCGGTGTGTGCGGTACGGCCGATTGTGTCATTTTTAGCAGGACGGTGCGCGCTAAAACGACGCGTTGGGGGGCCAAAACCACCCGAACGACCTCGGAATGCCATGAAACCATACAACATAAGCATTTGTGTGATTTTTGAAATGGTCGGGCAGACGACACGTCAATCAGAGGTGTGGTTTGATAGCGGTGACCGAAGACGCATTTCCGGCGTCATGAAACACCAATAACGGCATGAGACGGTCAAATTCGGAGCAAACGTGCTCTGAATGAACTTAAACCACACGAAAACATTGGGAATATTATTTGTCACGTATAGGAGGAGACGTCACACCCATCGGACGTGCGGGGCGCGCGGTACGGACGATTGTGTCGTTTTCAGCAGCTCGGCGCGCGCTAAAACGGCGCGTTGGGTGGTCAAAACCACCCGAACGACCTTAGAATGCCATGAAACCGTACGACATCAGCCGCTGTGTGATTTTTGAAATGGTCGGTCAGATGACACATAAATCAGAGGTGTCGTTTGACCGCGGTGATCGGAAACGCGTTTCCGGTGTCATAAAACACCAAAAAACGGCATGAGGCGGTTGAATTCGGAGAAAACGTCCTCCGAATAACTTGAGACCACCCTAAAACATTAAGAATATTATTCGTGACGTGTAGGAGGAGACGACGTTCCCATCGGACGTGCGGTGCTCGCGGTACGACCGATTGTGTCGTTTTCAACAGCTCGACGCGCGCTAAAACGGCGCGTTGGGGGGTCAAAACCACCTGAACGACCTCAGAATGCCATGACACCGTACGACATCAGCCTTTGTGTGATTTTTTAAATGGTTGGGCATACGGCACGTCAATCGTAGGTGCCGTTTGACCGCGGTGACCGGAAACGCATTTCCGGTGTCATAAAACACCAAAAACGGCGTGAGACGATCGAATTCAGAGAAAACGTACTCCGAATGACCTAAAACCACACGAAAACATTATGAATATTATTCGTGACATGTAGGAGGAGACGGTGCGCCCATCGGACTTGCGGTGCGCGCGGTACGGCCGATTGTGTCGTTTTCAGCAGCTCGGCGTGCGCTAAAACGGCGCATTTGGGGGTCAAAACCACCCGAACGACCTCGGAATACCATGAAACCGTACGAAATCTGTCGTTGTGTGATTTTTGAAATGGTTGAGCAGACGACACGTCAATCAGAGGTGTCGTTTGACCGTTGTAACACCCCGAGCTTCCACGATACGCTTCTCATTCAATAATGCAATAGCTTGCATTGTACGCAACTTCGAGTTCTAAAACACCGCGACTAATCAAAGTAGTTGTTATGAATAGTAATAACCACTTTTTAAAATTATAGAAATTTTATATTTCAAAATGGACTTCATTTTTGAATTCGTAATATCGAAATTATCCTAAGTTGAATTTTTTGTAACTTTCTGAGAACTTCCAATTTTTTTATGAATAGTGAAAAATACTTAAAAACAACTTTTTTAATCAAAATAATTTATTGTGATAAATTATACTATTTAGTGGTTTTAAAGTATAATTAGAATATATTTTTACCATTTTATCCAATGGTGGTCATTAGAATTAATTTAACATTGAAATTGGACATAAACAATTGCCAATCTTTTGATATAAATTGTTTCTTAAAAAACACGCTATTTGTTGTGACGGCGAGAATTAATTATAAAATTAATTAATGAAACATATATGTTTGGAATTTTTTAAAATAGACATCATTTTTGAATTTGGAATATCAATTATAGCTTAGGGTGAAATTTTGGCATTGTTCTGAAAAACCTCAATTTTTGATGAATAGTGAAACCACTAAGTGGTAGTTAAATAACTGATTTTTCGTTTAAATGAAATATTACCAATTCTATGATTTTATTTTCAAAAATCCGACATACATGGTTGTCATTAAGAAGTAAAATGTGGTTCAATGAGATTAAAATAATTTTTGGTGAATAGTAACTTTTAAGTTCTTAATCGCGATTAGAGGTAATTAGTGTAGTTTAAGGTAAAAATAATGTTTTAATAATATGATATGGGCTTGAAACTTGTCCTAATCCTATTGGATGAGTCATGGCCGACCAAGAAAACCCATGGGTCAACTTGGGGACCCCATGGAGCCACTTTAGTTAGAAAATGACATAAATACCTTTTATTTAATGTTAAAATAAAAAATGAAACAAACATAAAATGTTTTACTAAAACAATTTTTACATGGGGTTATACAAGTCATATTTTTGACTATAAATATTAATTGGAAAGCTAAAAATATTTCCTACATCATAGTATTTGTTTTATAATTTTTAGACATTAAATAAATTAAATTATTTATGACATCATTAAGATGCAGCGATGACCTCATTATTTAACGATTTTATTAAAATGAAAAGATAATGTAAAATCCAAGGCTTACACTTGTCCAAAGACTATTGGATGGGTATATTGCGAACTCTTATCACCTTATCCACGAATTATATAAGTGTGGGACCTTTAGAATCTGAAAAGCATTGTGTAATAATGTAACATTTCAATCTTTCCAAAAGTGCCCCTCCTCTCCATTTATAAAAGGCCCCCACCTCTCCCACCTAATTTACACTTTCAAGCCATTTGGCTCGGCCAACCTCTGCCCAAATACTCTCCCAACTTCCCCCTATTACTCCTAGAAGCCTCACTTTGGGCAGAACTCTTCCCAAGGAAGCCTTTGGCTCAAATCAAAAAGAGTTACCCGATTTTGAGGTAATGTCTTCTCTAACGTTGTTTTGTTTTATTTTTCTTCTCCAACCCCCTAAACTCTTTTTATTCATTTCTTTTGTAACAAAACCAGTATATTCAATTTACTAGGATGTTTTTATAAGAAGGATTCGAGCTAAACTTACACACACCTACATCTAATGGTTAAAGAACATACGGTTTCTGTGGATGGCGAATTTCAGCCTCACGAAACGATGATTGTTCAACACTCATATAACACATTCAAAGGTGGCCATTAAGATGTCACTATTTTTATATATGATATATAATATGTTTATGTTTTACTTATGGTTCTGTATTTCTCATTTATGGCATACTTTATGATTTCCATTATGGGTAAAACGCGATAATTTCATTTTAGGAAGTGCGGACTACCGCCCCCTCAAAGTGATTTGAATCGTTAATGCCATATGTGGGATGTATAAAGGATGGAGTAAATGGTATTATACACTATATTATACTGGAATTATATTATAAATTTATATCATTATGATTTCGTTCCATTAAATATGAAATTGAAATGAAAGTAGCGTTCATGCGTACGTACGGCTTACCGTCTCCATGAACGGTGCATTTCATTTATTACCTCTAAATGTTACGTAATATTATAAATGAATGTATATACTGGATATATAAGATATATATGACATCTAAATCATGAATATAATTCTGGAGATAATGGATATTCTATCACATAAACAACATGTAATTATAAGAAGTTTATTGTTGACTCAAGTACCAAAGATCGACAAAACGACTGTTATTAACTTAAATAATTACATAATGTTCATATCACTGTAATAAGTGATATAATAAGGATAATGAAATTGAAAATGGTTCTTAATAAGGTACATATTAACTCTAGTTTATTATTCAGGAGGTTAAAGAACAGTTGAGTCAAGTCAGACACGAGGTAAGGGAATTTCATAACCCAACTTCCATTCTTTGGGTTAATCTCCTACTTTCAAATTATGTCATGATATTATTATGTCCAATCTTTTATTTGTACTTTAATTATGTGTACTTATATTGAATACACATAATATATATATTTTATTTAAAAAATGATCTTTGTAAGGTACTTTGTCTCAATCTCCTTTCATTGAGACATATTTTGTTTTATACAAAACTTTCTTTTATACGGTGTATAAACCGCTTTGACTTTTACGTTTATTCAAAAGGAATATTTTTTATACTAAGCGTTTTACTAAACGACAAAAAGGGAATGTTTTCCTTTCCGTACTTATGCGGCGACAACGACTTCTCCACCGCCGTGACCATTATTTGAGTTTCAGCTTCCTCTACAAGCCATCAGTTTTTTTAATGAAAAATAAATACAAAGTTTTAACATGCTTTTATTTTGGTATTGAAAATGGTTTTGAAAGCGTTTTTATTATATAAATGTGTTGTATTGACATCTTGTGATTGAAATGTGGAAATGTTATGTTTCCTTTATGCATGTTTTATGTGATACGATTATGTTATGGTTTATGATATGTTTAAACCTATTCATATGAGGAATGCATTGGACTTAATAAGTGACGGGTGGAGCCCGCTATAGCTCCTCGATGCATCGGCAGGTCTCATGAGACAAACTAGTGTCTTGGCACGAGGCCTTGACAAAATCTTATTTGTGGTCTTGGCACGAGGCCTTGGCTAGGTGGTTATGATAGTCTGGCATTATGCATTCCATCA
Source organism: Viscum album (assembly GCA_963277665.1). Taxonomy (NCBI): domain Eukaryota; kingdom Viridiplantae; phylum Streptophyta; class Magnoliopsida; order Santalales; family Viscaceae; genus Viscum; species Viscum album. The sequence continues at coordinate 1,685,950,733 of OY728146.1, forward strand.
TTATGAAAATGGTTATTGATATTGCATGTGATTATTCGACCAGTAGAATATCCATGTAAAGAAGTAAATGGAATTATCTCATTTTACTTTTTCCATATTATGTTGATGTTTAAGTTTAAAAGGCTTTTGTTTTAGTTATACATTGCCTTAAATGTTTATGTTTATTTATGAAAGCTTCCGCAATATTGTTATCCTTACTGAGCATCTGAGCTCACCCCTTTCAATGTTTTAATATTTTCCAAGATGTGATGAAGTATTTTATGAATGACCTGCAGGGATAGTCAGAAGAGGATATGAGTGTGGACTATGATGACTTTGTTATTAGTTTTTCACTTTATGATGTAATGTAACATTTATGAATGTATCTAGTGTTTCCAAGGCTACTAAACTAATTGGTCTTTCGAGAATTGATCTTTTGTGATCATGCCAATGTTACGAAGTAATGCACCGACTCTGGGTAGCTGGGGTCGGGGCGTTACAGTTGGTATCAGAGGCAGTTTAGTACTAACCTTGGAAGCTAGATTTAGATAAACTCTGATTAGAGCACATATCCCAAAGATGGACTTTGAGGATTAGTATAGAAGAACTTCCTAGAATTTTGGTATTATAGAATGTTTTGAGTTTCCGAGCAATACATCCCTGTCTGGATACGAGCAGGTAGAGGTGGCTCTGGCACAGTTGTACCTTGGGGTAAAACCTGAAAACACCACTTTGAGCTAGACTCAAATGGGAACTGGTGCACGACAACGGGCCTTGCTGCACTCTTGGTTATGACACTCCCGGGGGATATGCTTAAGATAATTCCCATTTTCTTTACAAACCACTATGAACGGTTATGAGTATATACTTCCTCAAATAAAACCTTTTTATGATTATGGATTATATCCATAAATAGTTCAATTTATGTTAAGTATTTTACAAGTATGGAATTATGTATTGTGATCCATAAACTAATCTAGTTTATGCCATTGTTTAGAAATGGCGCCTAGTGGAAGGAATGGAAACCGTATCAATGCACGAACTCCGTGTAGGGATTTCCCTCCTGCTCAAGATAATTATTGTGGAGCTGGAGATACAACAGGTGCTGATCAACTTATTACCATACTGGGACAACTCACTCAGGTTATGAATAATAACCTTACTCGTATGGAGCACCCTGATCCGCAACGTGGAGGATCAATGTTAGACCGCTTCATGAGGCAACAACCGCCAACTTTTAATGGGGGTACAAATCCTATAGTACCTGAGCAATGGATAAATTCCTTAGAGAAAATATTCCATGCCTTGGGGAGTAGTGAAAGGGAGAAGGTTGTCATGGCAGTTTACCGCCTCACTGGAGATGCAGATCAGTGGTGGTCGCTGATTCAAAACACAAAGGAAGATGATGACGTATCAAGTATGGAATGGAGAGAGTTAAAAGATCTTTTCTTAGAAAAATACTTTCCACATGACCATCGAGCAGATATGGAAAGGCAATTTCTGAGTCTGAGACAAAAGGAGGATGAGAATGTCACAAAGTATGAGGCCAACATTACAAGGTTAGCGAGGTATGCTGCAGATTATATACGTAACTCGAGAAGTAAGATTGATCGTTTCTTTGATGGGTTAAAACCATTTCTTCGTCGATCATTAGTATCACAATCTTTCTCAACATATGAAGATATTGTCTTGTGTGCAATCAAGACGGAAAAGGAATTTTCTAAGTCTCATGACTTTAAATCAAAGCAAGAAAAGAAGATAACGGTGGAACAAGAGACAGATAATGGGAAAAAGGGAAAGAAGGATTTTCCATTATGTGATAATTGTGGGAAGAATCACCCTGGTACTTGTCTAAAAGGAATGAGAGTTTGTTATAAATGTGGAGAAAAGGGTCACCAGGCTCGTGATTGCAAGGGAAAGAAAGAGGCTATCAATGTTGAATGCTATAATTGTAGAGAAATGGGTCATTATGTAAATGAATTTCCTAAGCGTCAGGGAAACTTAACTCAGAAAAGGCCAAGGGATCAGGGACAATCTTATGATGTTACTACAGTTGAAGTAGAATAACTAATGTATTGGTGCTTTTGGACTCATGGATTATATTTTGGTTATTAGAATAATGTGATATATATATATATAAGGATTTTACTGCAGTACATGTTGATTTCATTAAGGTTTTAATATGATAAAGGTAATCATATTTTTGTATGTGACAATAAGAGATACTTTACATTGTTTAGGGAATCTAATGTGACAATTGATTTTAGAATTTAAGGACCCTTTAGAGAATGTCTGGACGGAGGTATTTTGGATAACTATAAAGGTTGGAATGGATTAAGTTGATCTTTGGATAGTATTGTTTAAGGTTAAAACATTTCTGAAGATTATTTTTGGAATATTATGATACTATAGTTTTAGGAAAAGGACAAACTGCAGGGTGGGGAATAATCCGTCACGTTGGACAAAGCTGCAGGAATTGAACCCACAATCATAGTGCGACAGGCCTTTATTTCCTACCACTAGCCTACAGGAAGTCCCTGGTTATTACAAAAAAAATTTACTAATCTAAATGGTATGTGTTAACATTTGGAACCTTATACAATTAAGATAAATAGAATATTTTTGAGTTCCGTTACCATTTGGAGTAAAAGTTGGGTTTGTGGTAAAAATTTATTAATGAATGAAAGTATACATAACAAGTATGTATATTCCCTTACGTTCTTAGTAAATCTCCTAAATAAATTCCTCAACTTTATAAAAGGTAACTCAAAACAAAAATGTTGTCGGTTAACTTTTCCTACTGGGGAATCAATGATCGTTTAACCAATCACAAGGTTGCAATTTTCTTGTAGTTAAACTTTCTCCTAATCTTGTTTTCTATAACTCTCCATCAGACCTTGATGGTTTGTTTCTCCTCCATATCCATATTTTCATAGAATCCTAGAATGGGCTATCTCAGGTGACCTTGGTACTTATCTTGCTTTCTTTTAATGTTATATATTTATTAACCTTATTTCCGATGTGGGTTTTCCACAAAGGTATTTTCTATTTTCAACCTTTTGTTTTCAAAGAAAATTTTCAAATTGCGGGGACTCAATTTATTGAAGGAGGGGATAATGTAACACCCCGAGCTTCCATGATACGCTTCTCATTCAATAATGCAATAGCTTGCATTGTACGCAACTTCGAGTTCTAAAACACCGCGACTAATCAAAGTAGCCGTTATGAATAGTAATAACCACTTTTTAAAATTATAGAAATTTTATATTTCAAAATGGACTTCATTTTTGAATTCGTAATATCGAAATTATCCTAAGTTGAATTTTTTGTAACTTTCTGAGAACTTCCAATTTTTTTATGAATAGTGAAAAATACTTAAAAACAACTTTTTTAATCAAAATAATTTATTGTGATAAATTATAATATTTAGTGGTTTTAAAGTATAATTAGAATATATTTTTACCATTTTATCCAATGGTGGTCATTATAATTAATTTAACATTGAAATTGGACATAAACAATTGCCAATCTTTTGATATAAATTGTTTCTTAAAAACAGGCTATTTGTTGTGACAGCGGGAATTAATTATAAAATTAATTAATGAAACTTATATGTTTGGAATTTTGTAAAATAGACATCATTTTTGAATTTGGAATATCAATTATAGCTTAGGGTGAAATTTTGGCATTGTTCTGAAAAACTTCAATTTTTGATGAATAGTGAAACCACTAAGTGGTAGTTAAATAACTGATTTTTCGTTTAAATGAAATATTACCACTTCTGTGATTTGATTTTCAAAAATCCGACATACATGGTTGTCATTAAGAAGTAAAATGTGGTTCGATGAGATTAAAATAATTTTTGGCGAATAGTAACTTTTAAGTTCTTAATCGCGATTAGAGGTAATTAGTGTAGTTTAAGGTAAAAATAATGTTTTAATAATATGAGATGGGCTTGACACTTGTCCTAATCCTATTGGATGAGTCATGGCCGACCAAGACAACCCATGAGTCAACTTGGGGACCCCATGGAGCCACATTAGTTAGAAAATGACATAAATACCTTTTATTTAATGTTAAAGTAAAAAATGACACAAACATAAAATGTTTTACTAAAACAATTTTTACATGGGGTTATACAAGTCATATTTTTGACTATAAATATTAATTGGAAATCTAAAAAGATTTCCTACATCATAGTATTTTTTTTATAATTTTTAGACATTAAATAAATTAAATTATTTATGACATCATTATGATGCAGCGATGACCTCATAATTTTACGATTTTAATAAAATGAAAAGATAATGTAAAATACAAGGCTTACACTTGTCCAAAGACTATTGGATGGGTAGATTTCGAACCCTTATAACCTTATCCACGAATTATATAATTGTGGGACCTTTAGAATCCGAAAATCATTGTGTAATAATGTAACATTTCAATCTTTCCAAAAGTGCCCCTCCTCTCCACTTATAAAAGGCCCCCACCTCTCCCACATCATTTACACTTTCAAGCCATTTGGCTCGGCCAACCTCTGCCCAAATACTCTCCCAACTTCCCCCTCTTACTCCTAGAATCCTCACTTTGGGCAGAACGCTTCCCAAGTAAGCCTTTGGCTCAAATAAAAAAGAGTTACCCGATTTTGAGGTAATGTCTTCTCTAACGTTGTTTTGTTTTATTTTTCTTCTCCAACCCCCTAAACTATTTTTATTCATTTCTTTTGTAACAACACCAGTATCCTCAATAAACTAGGATGTTTTTATAAGAAGGATTAGAGCTAAAATTACACACACCTACATCTAATGGTTAAAGAACATACAGTTTATGTGGATAGCGAATTTCTGCCTCACGAAACGATGATTGTTCAACACTCATATAACACCTTCAAAGGTGGCCATTAAGATGTCACTATTTTTATATATGATATATAATATGTTTATGTTTTACTTATTCTTCTTTATTTCTAATTTATGGCATACTTTATGATTTCCATTATGGGTAAACCGCAATAATTTCATTTTAGGAAGTGCGGACTACCGCCCCCTCAAAGTGATTTGAATCGTTAATGCCATATGTGGGATGTATAAAGGATGGAGTAAATGGTATTATACACTATATTATACTGGAATTATATTATACATTTATATCATTATTATTTTCTTCCATTAAATATGAAATTGAAATGAAAGTAGTGTTCATGCGTACGTACGGCTTACCGTCTCCATGAACGGTGCATTTCATTTCTTACCTCTAAATGTTACGTAATATTATAAATGAATGTATATACTGGATATATAAGATATATATGACATCTAAATCATGAATATAATTCTGGAGATAATGGATATTCTATTACATAAACAACTTGTAATTATAAGAAGTTTATTGTTGACTCAAGTACCAAAGATCGACAAAACGACCGTTATTAACTTAAATAATTACATAATGTTAATATCACTGTAATAAGTGATATAATAAGGATAATGAAATTGAAAATGGTTCTTAATAAGGTATATATTAACTCTAGTTTATTATTCAGGAGGTTAAAGAACGGTTGAGTCAAGTCAGACACGAGTTGAGGGAATTTCATAACCCAACTTCCATTCTTTGGGTTAATCTCCTAATTTCAAATTATGTCATGATATTATTATGTCCAATCTTGTATTTGTACTTTCATTATGTTTACTTATAGTGAATACACATAATAGATCTATTTTATTTAAAAAAATGATCTTTGTAAGGTACTTTGTCTCAATCTCCTTTCATTGAGACATATTTTATTTTATACAAAACATTCTTTTATACGGTGTATTAACCCCTTTGACTTTTACGTTTATTCAAAAGGAATCTTTTTTATACTAAGCGTTTTACTAAACGACAAAAAGGGAATGTTTTCCTTTCCGTACTTATGCGGCGACAACGACTTCTCCACCGCCGTGACCATTATTTGAGTTTCGGCTTCCTCTACAAGCCATCCGTTTTTTTAATGAAAAATAAATACAAAGTTTTAACTTGCTTTTATTTTGGTATTGAAAATGGTTTTGAAAGAATTTTTATTATATCAATGTGTTGTATTGACATATTGTGATTGAAATGTGGAAATGTTATGTTTCCTTTATGCATGTTTTATGTGATATGATTATGTTATGGTTTATGATATGTTTAAACCTATTCATATGAGGAATGCATTGGACTTAATAAGTGACGGGTGGAGCCCGCTATAGCTCCTCGATGCATCGGCAGGTCTCATGAGACAAACTAGTGTCTTGGCACGAGGCCTTGAAAAAATCTTATTTGTGGTCTTGGCACGAGGCCTTGGATACGTGGTTATGATAGTCTGGCATTATGCATTCCACCATTATGAAAATGGTTTTTGATATTGCATGTGATTATTCGACCAGTAGAATATCCATGTGAAGAAGTAAATGGAATTATCTCATTTTACTTTTTCCATATTATGTTGATGTTCATGTTTAAAAGGCTTTTGTTTTAGTTATACATTGCCTTAAATGTTTATGTTTATTTATGAAATCTTCCGCAATATTGTTATCCTTACTGAGCATATGAGCTCACCCCTTTCAATGTTTTAATATTTTCCAGGATGTGAAGAAGTATTTTATGAATGACCTGCAGGGATAGTCAGAAGAGGATATGAGTGTGGACTATGAAGACTTTGTTATTAGTTTTTCACTTTATGATGTAATGTAACATTTATGAATGTATCTAGTGATTCCAAGGCTACTAAACTAATCGGTCTTTCGAGACTTGATCTTTTGTGATCATGCCAATGTTACAAAGTAATGCACCGACTCTAGGTAGCTGGGGTCGGGGCGTTACAACCGCGGTGACCAGAAACGCGTTTCGGGTGTCATAAAACACCAAAAATGGCGTGAGACGGTCGAACTCGGAGAAAACATGATCCCAATGACCTGTAACCACACGAAAACATTAGGAATATTATTCGTGACATGTAGGAGGAGACGACGTGCCCATCGGACATGCGGTGCACGCGGTACTGCCGATTGTGTTGTTTTCAGCAGCTCGACACGAGCTAAAACGGCGCGTTGGGAGGTCAAAACCACATGAACGTCCTCAGAATGCCATGAAACCGTACGACATCATCCGTTCTGTGATTTATGAAATGGTCGGGTAGATGGCACGTCAATCAGAGGTGTCGTTTGACCGCAGTGACTGGAAACACGTTTCCGGTGTCATAAAACACCCAAAACGGCGTGAGATGGTCGAATTTGGAGAAAACATGCTCCGAGTGACCTGAAACCACACGAAAACATTAGGAATATAATTCTTGACATGTAAAAGGAGATGGCGTGCCCATCGGACCTATGGTACGCCTGGTACGGCCGATTGTGTCATTTTCAGCAGGTCGACGCGCGCTAAAACGACACGTTGGGGGGTCAAAACAACCCGAACAACCTCGGAATGCCATGAAACCGTAAAAAATCATACTTTTTCTGATTTTTGAAATGGTTGGGTAGACAACACGTCAATCAGAGGTGTTGTTTGACCGCGGTGACTGGAAACGCGTTTCCGGTGTCATAAAACACCAAAAACGGCGTGAGACGGTCGAATTCGGAGAAAACGTGCTCCGAATAATCTGAAACCACACGAAACCATTAGTAATATTATTCATGACGTGTTGGAGGAGACGACGCGCACATCAGAGGTGCGGTGCGCACGGTACGGCCGATTGTGTCATTTTCAGCAGCTCGGCGCGCGCTAAAATGACGCGTTGGGGGGTCAAAACCACCCGAACGACCTCAGAATGCCATGAAACCATACGAAATCAGCCGTTGTGTAATTTGTGAAATGGTCGGGCAGACAGCACATTAATCAGAGGTGTCGTTTGACCGCGGTGACCGGAAACGCATTTCCGGTTTCACAAAACACCAAAAACGGCGTGAGACGGTCGAATTCGGAGCAAACATGCCCCGAATGACCTGAAAACACACGAAAACATGAGGAATATTATTCGTGATGTGTAGTATGAGACAATGCTTCCATCGGACGTGCGGTGCGTGCGGTACAACCAATTGTTTCGTTTTCAGCAGCTCGGCGCGCGTTAAAACGGCGCGTTGGGGGGTCAAAACCACCCGAACAACCTCGGAATGCCATGAAACTGTACGACATCAGCCGTTGTGTGATTTGTGAAATGGTCGGGTAGATGGCACATCAATTGGAGGTGTTGTTTGACCGCGGTGACTGGAAATGCGTTTCCGGTGTCATAAAACACCAAAAACGGCGTGAGACGGTCGAATTCGGAGAAAACATGCTCCGAATGACCTGAAACCACACGAAAACATTAGGAATATTATTCGTGACATGTAAGAGGAGACAACACACCAATCAGACTTGCGGTGCGCGCGGTATGGCCGATTGTGTCATTTTCAGCAGGACGATGCGCGCTAAAACGACGCGTTGGGGGTTTAAAACCACCCAAGAAACCTCAGAATGCCATGAAACCATACAAAATCAGCCTTTGTGTGATTTGTGAAATGGTCGGGTAGACGACACATCAATCAGAGGTGTTGTTTGACAGTGGTGACCGGAAACGCATTTTCAGTGTCATAAAACACCAAAAACGGCGTGAGACGGTCGAATTCGGAGAAAACGTGCTTCGAATGACCTTAAACCACACGAAAACATTAGGAATATTATTCGAGACGTGTAGGACGAGACATCGCACCCATCGAACATACGGTGTGCGCGGTACGACCGATTGTGTCGTTTTCAGCAGCTCGGCGCGTGCTAAAACAGTGTTTTGGGGGGTCAAAACCACCTGAATGACCTCAGAATTCCATGAAACCGTATGACATCAGCCTTTGTGTGATTTGTGAAATGTTCGGGAAGACGACACATTAATCAAAGTTGTCGTTTGACCGTGGTGACCGGAAACGCGTTTCTGGTGTCATAAAACACCAAAAAACGACGTGAGACGGTTGAATTCGGAGTAAACATCTTCCGAATAACCTGAAACCACACGAAAACATTAGGAATATTATTCGTGACATGTAGGAGGATATGGCGCGCCCATCTTACGTGCGGTGTGCAAGGTACGGCCGATTGTGTCTTTTTTCAGCAGCTCGGCGTGCGCTAAAACGGCGCATTGGGGGGTCAAAACCACCCAAACGACCTCAGATTGCCATGAAACCGTACGACATCAGCCGGTGTGTGATTTGTGAAATGGCCGGGCAGACAACATGTCAAATGGAGGTGTCGTTTGACCGCGGTGACCAGAAACACGTTTCTAGTGTCACAAAACACCAAAAACGGCGTGAGACGGTCGAATTCGGAGCAAACGTGCTCCGAATGACCTGAAATGATAAATTTCTTAAATTGGGTGTTTTAAATTATTATAGCACCATGATTTGATGTCAGATTTAATTTTATTATAAGTATATAATAACTGAATAATTATGTTCAAATTACGTTTTGTTTTGTTGTTTTTTTGTCTTATTGTAGGTTTATTGAAGCAGGAGATTGAAATAGATGACCTACTCAGATTGTTGAAGCATGTTTATCATTTATGATGATCTTGCTGTTTATGCTGTTTGAAATTGTTTTCCATTTTTTTTGATTGTTACCTTGTTTTATCTCTGATTTTGCACCGTGAAGAAAAAAAACACAATTCGTACATTTCATTAAAAAAATGAAAAATATTTTATTTAATAATATATATATATTTCTTTAATACATATATATATTAAAATATTTAAATCATATTATATATATATATTTACAATATTTTAATTAATATTATATATATAAATATTTTCTTTAATATATATATATATTTTATTTAATAAATATATATATATATATTTCTTTCAGTATGAATTTTTTTTTTAAAACATTTTCCCAGTGTAGCGACCGCCAGGCGGTTGCTTAAGGCCGACATTTTGGCCACCTATAGCGACCGCCATTGGGGGTCGCTATTGTCCTATAGCGACGAAGCTGAACCGACCGCCAATGGCGGTCGCTGGGCGGTCTCTATAGGCCTATAGCGACTGCCAATGGCGGTCGCTAATGCCCGATTTTTTAGTAGTGTTTATAGCACATACTCCACACACGTAGGCTTGACATTCCTTTTCACCCAGAGGAGTTTGCAGTTTCAAGACAAAAGGCATCATTTCCAGTCTTAAACATAGCCATTCAACAACAAATGAAGCAATGAAGGAATGTGATGCACCAGTATCAAACAACACTTGCACAAAGGTAGAATTCAAAAGAATCGTAACTCCTATTGTTGATGGTCCATCCTGATCAGCAACAATCATCTGTTCATCTCCATACAATTGCTTCATCGCTACACTGTTCTCCTTGTTGCCTTGCTGAGATTTCCTTGGTTGAGGAGTCATGGTATTTCGAGAATCACCATGGCTAGCCCGGTTATGCTGACGAGAATGACTCTGCTATCCTCATCCTGTCGAAGCATATGATGCTTGCGATTCCTGAGAAGTGTCCCAAACACCCAATCATGGAGCACTGTGACTATATCGCTGAAGATGACCCATCTTATTGCAATTGTGGAATGCTCTCGGGGGTTCTGTACATTCTTGTTTCATGTGATCAGTCAAACAACATTGAAAGAAACCTGCTTTGCTCTGGGGTCATGGAGGAAGGTTTACTGATCCCACCGTCTAGTTCTGATTCGCACTCCCACCTTGGAAGTAGGTGTCCCTCATCTACTTGTTTCCAGCATTAGATTTCCCACCCGTTCCCATGGGTATCATCATACCTCCTCCTAACGATCCCGAGATATCACGTTCAGAAACCATTTCTCTATTCACCATCTCTGTATAATCTATAATATAGATCACTGTAATCTTCGATCAAATCTCCTGCTGTAGTCCCAATTCGAAGATACGTGCCTTCAAAGAAGCACTTGTGGCAACCTCTGGTGGAAAACAGACTAAATTCATGAACTTAGCCTCATACTCTATGACAGAGAGGCTCTCTTGTTTCATGCTGAAGAAGTTCGTCGTTTTCTGGATCTTGAACATGTGAAGATAGAATTGTTTGCTAAACAATTCTTCAAATTCCTCCCATGTAAGGCCTTCATCCAATTTATCATGCACCGCTAAATCCCACCACTGACGTGTAAGATCCTTGAGAATATATGTTTCCAGCTTTACTTTCAGCTCCACTGGTGTGCCGATGAAATCTAATAGACGATTCATTCTGCTTAGCCACACCTCCGCCTTCTCGGGTTCAGCATTACCCCTAATGTTCGGTGGATTCTGCTTCATGAACTGGATGGTATGATTCACATGCCGTTGATCATTCCTCTGGTTCCCCATATCCATAGCTTGAAAATATTGTACAATACTCTTAACTAGCTCTTGGTTCACACGTGGTTTATGTGTAACCACATTCTCAGCAGCTTCTTTGGGTTGGTTTCGACGACGCCTATCGGGTGCGATTTTCTAAACCAACAACAAACTCTGTCAATATCACTCTCTAGCAACTGTTGGATTAGCATTTCAAATTCTATCACATCAACTATCACGAAATTGTTCTCAGACAGCATTTTTCCATGTTCAACCATTTTTTAAAACATTCAACATACCTTTTTTGAAAATCAATCCATTTTCAAAATACACCAAATACCCTATTTTCAAAATATTTTGGTTGAAAACAATTTCTGCATTTTTCAAAAATTGTCACCATGCAGAAAATCCTGACTCATTCCTCACAATGAGATAGGAAATCATAGTGGGAAGTCATTCCTATACCAGGAATTTCATGGTCATCTCATTGGCTAATCCCACGATAATGAGATTCCCAACATTCTAAAAGTGTGTCCAAAACACTTATGTACCCAACACCATTGTAACTTGAAGTTCAACATAACCGGGTTATCTAAATCCTTTTATTCTATACATTTCATGTTCTGACAATCCTACTCCTATCTAAGATGACCACCCTTGAAATTGACAAGAAGAAATTTCAACTCCAAGACCAAGAACATCGATCTCCACTTGTTAGGCAAGGACCGAACAAGCTGATACCATTTGTAATGACCTGCCGATTCTCACTGGCTTGAGAGTGCAATGAGTCATTACTAGGACTTAAGCGACATCCCCTAGATGCCAAAGGCTGGAAATAAATGCCGTAGGGTCTCAAGCATAAGTGGGAAACGATTTACCCTTTAAGACATAAACCCATCCATTAACCATTCACTATATGATGCATGAACAAATGAAAGACCAATAAAGAACTTCATTTATGTTAAACCACATCAGAGTACACAACAGCGGAAGACCAAACCACACATCAAAATACAAAGCAGAAGAATAACACAAGTCTCTCTAAAGACACCATGACTCAGTGGTCCACGCACTCCAAGCTTTACAACATCTCACAAACATCACCATGAGCCATTAGTAATGAGATGCTTCACCTTTACCTTTGTCTCAGAATACAACATCTTCAAAAGCGCCAAAGTGCCAAAGCAGGGGTGAGTATAAAACTCAGTGGGTTTTCTCCAATGACTTCCCTACTCACTCCACTAGGATAGAAGAGTTAAAAACTCTTATATAAATAATGTTTATATAAAAAAATTCCACCAAAGATGTTTATAACTAAATATAAACACATTTTCCAAAACCACCCATGCAAAAAATAATCCAAGTGTAATTTAAACTTGTTTTTCCAACATGTTATATTTTGAGAAAAATAATCAATCAAATTTCCAAACCATTTCACAAACATCCCGTTTTGGCATACCCAACCATTTAACAACCCTGTGAAATCAACTATGCATGCTTCGTTATGACAGTTCCATACTCATGAGTAGTCTCTCATCGATCTTCCATGTCGTCACAAGGTAATTATTTCCCATGTGCCATGACACCTTTGGCCCCGATCAGAAGTTCATATTTCATCCAATCCTCATACATATAGTTACCATTGTGCCGTTAAACGTTTGGCACTGAGTACATGGTCCTATTTCAACCAAGCCTCGTACAATGAAATATGAACACACACCACACATTCCCAATAATCATGCAAAAATCATCCTTTTAATAAAACACCTTTTATTGAATACCATTTTCAATAAAAACCATGTGTGTTCAACCAATTCAAACCATTTTAATAAAACTACAATTTTATTGAAAACCAAATCCAATAAAATCATTTCAGTCACAAACCATTTCAATAAAACACTCATTTTGATTGAAATCCCATTTCTCATCAAACCACTTACAATTTCAGCAATTTCATAATTTAGAATTAACATTTCAAATTCAAATAGCCAAACTACATTGCACAACAATTCGCGAAGATTTCACAATTTCCCCAAAACCATAAATCATTACTAAAGAAGATTTATTACATGCTTTTCACAATCAACACCATTAAAATAAACAATTTGAAATTAATCCAAACAATTATAATAAGAGGAGTCGAGATTGAACCCACCTACCTCAACAAAAAGGCGAAACCAAGTGACGAATGAAGAATACACAAGAATACCGGGTCAAATCTCCAAAACCCACCTTAAATCTATTCTCCTAACACAACCAAGACCAAATATCAATATATTTGGGATCCACATACTTAGGTCTACCCCTAACATGCATATATCTAAGAAACTGAGAGAAAGGGAGAAGTGGATCTAAGTAGATCTAAGAAACCATTCAAGAACGAAGGAGAATGATCACATACCTCAAGAATCCGACTTTGATTCGCCCAGAGAAGCCTTTGGATCGCCTCCAGAATGATGGGAGAACCCTCTATGACCTTAAGAGAAACAAAATCTCAAGTTAAGGATACTTATGAGGTTTAATGAGGTTATTAGAGGCAAAAAGATTTAGATCCACAATTTAAGAATCAAATTTTAAGTGACCACACAATTTGAAAAACCGTGTGCTAACCATGCGTTAGCTACTACGTCGGCCACCCTTCTCGCACGACCTCATCGCATGGTTTCCCTTAACCGTGTGCCAACAATGCCGAAGCCAATACCTTCTCAGTTAGCCACGCATGGTTTGTCTGCATGGTTTAGACAAACCGTGCGCCGCCTGTGCACCTTCCCCTTTGCTTCAAACTTCAATCCAGAATCTCCCGACTCTCCCATACGTCACCCTTAACTTTTAAAACCAAGAAAAGAATCAAGTAAGGGATACATACCAGAAACCGGGGGTACTAAAATTATGAAATGTTAGATTAGATTAACTCATGTCATCCAATATATTCATCACATCTCCTTAAACATAGGTCATCTGAATAATATAGATCATCAGTTTTTCTTCATGCTAAAATGATCCAATTTATAAAGGCGAGACACCCGATCAGTATTTGATCATCTTGAGAATTCCAACATTATCCAAATTACATGGAACATCATTTTAATGTTTAAATTATGTTTAAATTATTGAAAAAGAGAAACAAAGAAAAAATGCTTTTACAATGATGGTGATATATCATGATATTTATTATGAGGCATTGAGCACATGATCTTATTCAACTTGTTTTAGTAAAAAAATATTCAGGAACTATATCAATCAATTTTTACTATAAATACTTTACCCCTCTAATTTTTTACTTAGAGTTTTATCACACTTCCAAGAAAGAATATAGAGAGATAAAAATATGTAAGGGCAGTACTCTTTATTTGTGATTGTAGGATCTACACACATGATTGGTTATTTATACATTATTTATGTTTGCATGTTGAATTTTATTTTGATTCTTTTACTATTTTTACAATGGTACTAAGAACCCACATATAAATTATTTTGAGATGAAGTGATATCTTCGCATAATCCATTTAGGTCATGTTGGATTATACAATGAAGAAATATTTTAGTTGTGTTTTTATTATAATATGCGATGGATTCTATATATAAACTAACAAGAAGAGAAAATAAATATAGAGGAATAAGATATAATGTTATTATAGGATATAAATATAGATTTAGATTCTCAATTACACGAGGCGATGAAGAGTAATTTTAAAATCATTTATTATTATCCTTAAGAAAATCATTGATTAACAAATATAAACAGGGTGAATTTAAAAACCCAATTTGGTTCTTAGACAATGGGTCAACTAGAAGGGACGCGATCCAATTATAAATAACATAAACTTAAAGAAGTTTATCCTAAAGAAACATAAATAAGATTATCTTAGTGAAACTTAAAAAATCTTACCTTCATGAAAGATTCTACCATAAAGCCTATAGAATCGTAAAAAACAGAGTATACAAGAATAATAATGTTTAAGAAATTTATAAATTAATTCATTAACAAAATAAAATGGAATTATAAACTTGTAACAAATAAACTAGTAGAATTCATTTTACCCAATGAGAAGTGTATCCAACAAACCAGGATAAAGGTCCCTTGATTTATACTTTTGAAAAATATTGTTTTACCCACTCTAGTGTAAGCATCAATAAGAATATCAGAATCTCTCTTGATATCCCTAATAGAACATGGCTTTTAATGTTTTCGGAACCTCTTCCTTCCTATTCTTGGAAGCTCTCGATTGATCAGGCAATCTGAGTAATAGTAAGAATACAGAACAAGTTTTTCAAGTCTTGAACATGTTGTTCACAACATTATCATAGAACATGAGAGTCTCTCTCTCCCTAGAAATCACTTCAAAGCATCATATCATAAAATCTCTAGATGTGGAAACACATGCTTCAAACTCCTTGAATGGATGGGGTATTTATAGGCTACAGTCCCAATGGTCATTTCCTCGCCCAATGGTCATATTCATCCTTGAATTTCTAAGGGGTCTGTACACCTGTCTCATAAACAATAGTTATTTGGAAATATATTTTATGATATCAGTTATTATAAGAAAACATTCTTATGTTTAGAAAATTTATGTAAACTCAGATCCAATAAAGTTGGAACAATATCTTATTGGAAATAAGTAACCTTAACATGTATGAATAATAAAATTATAAATATATCATGATATAAAGTCTGATTATATATAAAAACAGAGTCTTGAAAAATATAATTTAGAGTTTGAATTTGAATTGAAACATATTCTGATTTTGGATTGAGAAATTGTCTGATTTTTGAAGGAAATAAAGTCTGATTTTTTGATAGAAATGAAGTCTCAATTTCTAGGAATTCATAGTAATAATTTAGGAGAATTCTAAGACAGAATTTAGGAGAATTCGGAGTATGAATTTCTATGAATTTGAAGTGTGCATTTTTTTCCGAATTCAATGTCTGAATTTCTGAGAATTCATAGTAATAATTTCTGAGAATTCAGAGCTTGAAAATCTAAGAATTCAGAGTTAGAAATCAGATGAAACCAGAGTCTAAAAATAGATGGAATCAGAGTCTAAAAATAGATGGAATGAGAGTCTAAAAATAGTGAGACTCGATTTTTTAGAAACTTTAAGGTTCAGAGGTTTATATAAGGATCCATTTATTCTTATGGTTATTCAAATTTTTGAGATATATGATTAATCTTAGATAAGTAACATTAAGTATAACATATAAAAACATGTTATGTTAAAAGAAAATAAATTTTTTTAGATAAAGAAAATAAAAATTAATTAAAAATTTCTTCGGATTCTCAAAACATGGGGGAATTTATGATGTTTTAAGATAACTTATTGACTTAACAATCTCCCCATTTTTATAAATCAAAAACCAATTTTCCAAAAAGAAAAATAAGTTTGGAAATCTTGATATAAAAACTTATGTCTCTTATATTTTTGTCTTAGTGAATATGACAAACTCCCCCTTAGGTTTTTTTCACCTTAAGGATAATATTATTAATGTTAAGAAATTTTCTTGAGAAGGAAATTCATTTTCATATGAAAATAATCATTATATTATGCTCCCCCTTTCATATGAAATTTCTTCTTTTGAGTAAATTTCATTTTAATATGATAATTTTTTTTAACATTTCTCCCCATTTTTTATTTTCAATAAGGAATGAAGGGTAAAAATGATTTTGTACACGAAAGGTCAAAAAATGCATATGAATCAAATCATAACAAATAGATTTCAATGACAATGAATGAATGATTTTAGTACAAAAAAATATCATAGATTTAAGATAATCAATAATCCTTCTTCTTATCTAGTAAAATATTCTTTAGGATGTACTTCAACTTTGTTATCTCATTATGATCTTCTCGGTACTTCTTGAGTAATTATTTTCATTCTTGGTTTTTCTTCTCAAGAAACTAAATCATTTCTTCTAGAGATTTGATAAAATCTTCTTTCGATTGGACTTTCTCTACTAACTGATATGTGGTTCTTATTTCTATGTTTTGGATAATAACAATGGAGTTAATATTTCTATAGAGATCATTATCTTCTTGAATCCTAGAGGCATGATTTGGATTTATCTTTTAGAAAGATTATTGATCTTTTCATCAGACTCATTGAAGGTTTCGTAGAATGAATCCATTTAATCACCAACCAGATTAAGATCAACAACTATGATTTCAACCAAGTAGTAATATTCTTGAAATGCATTCTATGATCTTCATATTTTATCATGAAGGTTTTGAAATCCATTTATTTATTTATGAATGTTTCCTTCAAAAAATTTATAGAATCTGTTTTCATGTTGACTGATTCCTGAAGAAGGTCACATATGGTTTCCATGTTTAGATGGAATGATATTGAATCAACACGTTTCATTAAATATTCCACCAAAAATTCATGTCCCATGGATGATGACGATTCAGAATATGAAGCACCTTTCTATGGAAGAATATCTTTCACTTCATCAACCAAATTTGACATAGATGATCTAGCTACATATTTATATGGTGTATCTTGAAGGACTAGTTTTCTTTCAAGAACAACCATTTCAACAATACTGGATACCTAAATATCTTGTCCTTGAACATTAACTTCCTATATAACTTCTTGAACAAAGTTATCATTGTCCTAACCATGTTCACTAGAATGAATTTTTTTTAACTTCCTCCTCTTTGGAATTTTCCTTATGTTTATCTAATGTGATTTTGGTGGATGAAGTTTGGGAAGTTAATATTGAAAGTGTGTTAGAATGAATATTCTATTCATTATACTCTTCCTATAATTTGATCATGTATTCAATTTCTTCTTCTTCATCCTTCTAAATTTCATCCTCTTCGAAAATCGGTACTAGAACTGAAGTATCATTTAGAAAGGCTTCTGATACCTGAACTTGTTTGGATAATTTATCAGCATCTTTTAACAATGAATGAACATGCTGAGCCTCTGATTCTTTTTTATTTCTTATTTTTCTATTTTTCTTGATTCTAGTGATTTTTAGCTTCATCCATATTAAAAGCCTTAGCCTCTATAATGTTATGTGCTAAAATAGAACCACATTCCTTTCTCTTCTTCTTCTTCTTCTTCTTCTTCTGATCCATCCATTTAGCAACCACTTTATCAGATAACTCATATTGCTTCTTTATTTTAGTGGGGTGCTGATTGAGGTTCAGAATAGCTTCGATTGACTAAGATTCTATCTCCATAGATTTTATTTTCTTAGAATTTTCAATAACTTCATCATTCTTAGCTTTAGACAAATCATCCTTATCAGGAAGATCATAAAACTCTTTGGATTCAACATTGAAGGCTATTTTTATATTATTTTGTGTATTGTCACTTAGTAACATAATTTTGAAAGTTGTTTCATTAGCGGTGGATGGGATCTTGAATTATTTTAAGCACAAGAATATAATATTTAAAATAATCTTCGAATACATAAACATTGAGAAATTATGATTCTATTTTTGATGTTATAATATGTGAGAAGAATTTATTTCAACAAATTTATCTTTGTTATGTACACAAGGAAATCCATGAGAATGATATCAAAAAAATTCAGTGAATCCTCATAACCCTTCCTTAGGATAAGGAAACCTTTAATCCACAGCGAAATCATCCTATTTTTTTTCATGAGATGAGAAATCATTGGTTATTTGACATTCTTGAGTTTTATGAATTCATAATCTTTATTCTTCTCAATAGATCCTTCTTTGTTCAAAAAATGAGGTGAGAATAAGATAACTTCACATTAATAAGGGATCTCTAGGATGTCGTCAACCTTGTGGAAGGACAGAGAGTACAATTTTCCATAGCTTCTGAAAAAAATATCTCCCTTCCACATTACTCATAGAAACTATGTTAATCATGAAATTCCACTACAAGGTTCATGAAAATCAAATCATGATTCTTTTCCTTTGCAACACAAATTATTTTTTGTAAGTTTTACTTGATAATTTTTTCCATCCACGAATTATACTTCACAAGGAAACATTGACCCAATAACCTTTCTCAGAACATTAACCTATCATTTGTTAATTTATTAAACTAATCCTATATCGATGATTCTGGAGAAGCATCAAGAGACCTTCAAAATTTAATAAAATTGAAAAATAAGAATGACATAGTTAATTAGTGGTATAACCTTGATACAAAAAGATGAGATAAATGATGTGGGATGAGAAGATGGGTTTCCTTTAAATAGGCTTCATAGTGACAGTTTGAATTCTCTAATAGATCCAATGGTTGAGATTAACATGATATGATTTGACTGTTGGTATCAATTTTGAATAATGATTTTTAAGGTTATGATGTTATGAAGTTATAAGGAAAAATTGGATTTTATGAAATTGAATTCGATAAATTTTTATTAAAAAAAGATAGAAATACCAACAAGTAAAAAAAAATTCAATTATTAGTTTTTGATTAAGGAAACATACCTTATAGATTACATAGAAATAGTTTTTATTATTGATAAGGTTCTTCTTGAATAACAGAGATTCCAGAAACTTTTATTATAGAATGAATAAAAGTTAGATTCTAGAAATATTTATTTGGGGAAAAAATTAGGTTCATGGTTTTTCTGAATTTTCATTAGAATAATATAAAAGGAAAAACATATATACTCCCCATATGAAAAGGAGAATCTTAATATAAGGAGATAATTTTCTAAAATAAGATAATATGGATGAATAAATTATGGTTATCATTCCTAATTTTTGTTAAATATAGTCAAATCTATCAGAGGGAGATGATTTTTGAAAAATGTCAGAAAGTTGGTCTTGCATTCTGCTAAATTAAAAAATTATATCTCTTTTATGTGTGTGATCCTTATGAAAGTGATGAATAATATCTATGTGCTTTGATCAATAATGATGTGTAGGATTTTTTCTTAGAGAAATGGCACTAGTATTATCACACATTCTAAGTTTTTTGATAAAACACATGCCATCATCCTTGAGTTTGAGTTGCATCCACAAAACATGGGCAGAACAACTTCCACTTACTACATATTCAGCTTCAGTAGTGGAAAGTGCTGCTGAGTGTTTCATCTTTCATGAAAAAGAAACAAATAAATATTCTAAGAAATGAAAAGTTCTAGATGTAGTTTTCAAATCCATTCTACTTCAACCAAAATCAGCATCTGAAAAATATTTTAACATAAAATCATTTCAAGAATAATAGAAATGTCCAATATCTTTGGTTCTCTTTAAATAGAAAAAAAATTATTTTCACTATTTTTAAATGAGATTTATTTGGATTATATTGATATCTTTCACATAGGAAAACTAAAAACAATTAGCCTAGATGACCAGAAATTAAGTATAACAAACATTCTAGCATACCTCTAGAAGATGTATGATCTACTAATTTCTCAACTTCATCAAGATCAAGAGAATATGAGGTACCTATTGGGGTTATTATACTTTTAGTGTTATCATGTTCATACTTATTAATAAGATCATTAAAATACTTATTTTGAGATATATATGTTCCTTCTAGTATTTAAGAAATTTGAAAACCAATGGAAAATTCTTAGTCACCCATCATACTCATTTCAAACATAGATTTCATGATATTCCCATATGAATCAGTTAAATATTACGGAGTTGATCTATAAATAACTTCATCAAAATAAATTTGAACAATCAAAACATTTTCATTATCTTTCTTTATAAAAAGGGTTGGATCAGTAGTTCCCTTAAATTAATTATTTTGTAACAATAATCCACTAATTATATCATAGTAGGATCTAAGATCTTGTTTAAGTCCATAGAATGCTATGATATGTTTGAAAATATATTCATGATGTTTTGTGTCTTCATATCCAAGAGGTTGTTCAACATATACATCCCCTTGAATGTATCAGTTAAGGAAAGCAAACATCACTTCCATTTGAAAACATTTGAAATTAAATAGTCATGCAATGTATAAGAGGATTAAAATAGATTCATGTCTAGATATTGGACCATAGGTTTCTTCATAATCTATTCCTTCTTCTTGACTATAGTATTTAGAAACTAATTATGATTTCTTCCATAAAATTGTTCCATTTTTTCAAGTTTATTTCTAAAAACCCACTTCACACCAATTTAATATGTTTAAATAAGTATTTTAACAAAGGTCCAAACTTTGTTGCTTTAGAATTCATTTATTTCATCTTGCATAACGTTAATAAAATAATCATCACCTAAATATTCATCAATAATTTTAAGTTCTAATTGTGAATTACATTCTAGATGTTCTACTTCATTTATTAAATAACATCTAGTCATTACAGGTTGATTTACATCACCAATGACACTATCACTGGGATTATTCCTAAGAAACAATTGATTCTGGTTTTTTAAAATCTGTTCATCAACATATAGCAAAAAATATCATGGGTTAAATACTTCAGAAATATTTTTTGAGTATTTTCTTTAATAGAATAATTTTCAATCAATGGTAGATAATAATTTTTTGAAGACACATATGAGGATTTAGGCTATCGTTTTTTTAAAAAAAGGATCATTTTCATCACATTTAACATGTACTATTTCATCAATAGTACACGAGTTTTTGTCAACAACACTATAAGCCTTATAAGTAGTGGAGTAGCAAAAGAAAATTCCTTCATCAGATTTGGGTGTAAATTTATGCAAGTTATCATTAATATTCAAGATGAATACTTTTTTTCTAGATACTTTGAAGTAAGAAACAGTAGGTTTTCATCCAGTATACAGTTCATAAGGTGTTTTATTAAGAAAATTTATAATTAAAACGTGATTTATAGTATAAAAAACAATACCTAAAATATCATCAAAAAATGTTTTAGCAATAGAATATTTAGTAAACATGTTTCTAGTTATTTTATAAATAATTAGATTACTTATTTCATCAATACCAATATGTTAAGGAGTTCATAGAATTGAGAAGTTATGAGTAATGCCTTTCCTAATACAAAAAGTTTCAATATATGAAATCTTATCTATTCCCCATGATTACTATGAATATTTATCAATGGAAGGTCTTTCTCAATTTTATTTTTGGATGAAAAATATTTAAAATAATATATTAATTCATATTTCTTTAGTAGAAAATAGACCCAAGATAATCTAGTGTAATCATCATCTAAAAAAATAAATATGGTTTTACTTGAATGATTTTTGTTTGTGTTGGACCGAAAATTTCCATATTCACTAGCTGTAATACATTAGATGTTGAGACATGACTGAATGATTTGAAGCTTGAATATGTTTCTTTCCATATATACAAGGATCAAAATCTTTTGAAAAATAAAATATAAGCTCTGGTAGTTCCTTAAGATTTCTTTTCATTGAGTTTTTTCCTAGGTTCCTAAGGTTACAGTGTCCTAGTATTATATTCCATAAACAATATTGATCATCCATTACACTAAGGCAAGGTATATCTTGGATCCTAAGGCCTTCTATGTTTTGTGTATAAAAATTTTCATACCTACGAGCATAGAGAAAAAAATCTTCCTTTGAATTATATACTATGAATATATCATTCCTAAAATTCACAAGTTAACTTTCATCACATTATTGAATTATGCTGATAAGGATATTATTGTTAACATTGTCAAATAAAAGATTTTAAATTAATTATTTTCTAAGAAAAACAATGTAACCCATACCGAAAATTTCCGCCTGATTATTATCTAAGAAAAGTTACTTTTCCTCCTTTCGTCTTGATAGTATTTTCAAAGAAGTTTTTCTTACCAGTCTTGTGCTGGGAACATCCGCTATCCATGTACAATGTATTGTTATTTGTTAAACCATTATTTTTTATGAATATAAATTCTGTAGACTTTCAGAATCCAAACTATTATGGATCTGGAATTGTTAGAATGTAAAATCATAGGTATCCACATTTTCATAGAAAAATATTCTTTATGAAATCGTAAGGATTGGGTTTTATTTAAAGAATTTTTTTTGTAATGTCAACAGCATTGACACTTAGTGAAAAAATGTCTAATTTGGGTAAATAAATAGTTATAATAAAACAAGGTTTTGGGTGAGTATAACAAAATCCATAATTATTCTTAATAGATTGATGTTATGAATTAATTTTATTAAATGAATTTCTTCCAAAAGTGATATTTGATAAAATTTTCTTTAAGGAATATATTTAAGATTTTAGTATAATGAATAAATGGTTGTTCTTATAGCCATTACTCTTAACGTTTAAGTTATTCTCTAAGAGCTTTTTCGTAGAAATAATATTATATAGTTCCTTAGAAAGTTTATCCTTCTCAAAATGATGTTCGCTGAGGTTTTTCTAAATGATTTTCAAAATAAAGGGTTTTCTGATCAAGATCTTTAGAATGATCTGTTACTTATTTTGTTAAAATATAAATTCTAGAATTTTAATTCTCTGAATTATTTTTTCTCTTAGATTTTTCATTCTCATGTAATTTAGAAAATCTAGAAACCTTTTCAAGTGACGGTATCAAATTATCTTCTGATGCTAAATATTCTCCATTTAAATATTAATAATATTTTCCATTACAGAAATTAGAATTTAAAAGCAACATTGGTTTAGTATTAAAGATTGTATACCTTATTCATAAGAAAATGATTTTAAATAGGTAATCTGGCTATATGAACAATATCCTTCTGACTAAAAGATTCATATTCTGAAGATTCATTTGAAGATTCACCACCATTTTCACACTAGGTGTAATTATATTTTAATATATTTTTTTCCGTGGTTTTTAGTACTTATTTCTATTCCTTTGAGAATGATTATCCTTCCTATATTTTATCTTGACCATTAGATAATCAGGTCTAAAATTTCTCACACTATTGCATTCATAACAAGTTTCTTCCAAATCATTCTTATTATTTCTGTTGTTATTCTTATATCTTTACTGAAAATCATTCATTCCCAAAAGATTGTTCTACCATCAAACCAGATTGGATACTTATTTCTCATTCTGATAACTGTCTATTGATACAGATATAACAATAGATTTCATATCAATATATCTAGTTACCATTTCAGGAGTCTAGGATTTAGATGTAGTAGTGAAAGAAACACATCCATTGCCATTGACCTTCTTATTCATGTATTCATATCTCTTTATTATTGTTTTATATTGAAAAAGAGTTCCAAATAACTCATCAAGAGTAATTTTACATTTTTTTTATTTTCAAAAATAGCTATTCTTTTGTATTCCTTCTCATTGGGAATGATATATATTATATTGTCCACAATAAATTCATCACCAAGGCGTTTATACCCCATATATTGGAGAATTTTTAAGATAGTAATAAATATTTGTTTAACAATGCATACCGATTCTCCATAAGGAAACATAAATCCATAATATTCATCTCTAAGTATAGATCTTCTAGTTTCTATCACTTTTTGAAAATACAAAGTGTGCACCTTCATGTTTCTTCTAGATACTATTGAATGCTTCACAAGAATAAATTTCACTGAAGATATTATTAGTCATGGAACATAAAAGTGTATTGTGTACCTTGTAGTTTAGTTGATACTCGGGTTTTTGTAGATTTTTAATGGTTATCATTTCTTTGTGAGGAATCATGTATTCACTAGTAAGTATGAAAAAAGTTTCCACTCCAATTTTAAAATCAAAAGTTCTCATCATGTCTCTCAAGTACTCATAATCATTAAAACCAAAAAATGGTGGTCTGGTAAGATTTAAATTGTCTATTGAACCAATGTTTATGCCTACCATTCTATAAGAAAAATACTTTTCCACAAAACATATTTGTAGTAAAATCTTATAAATAAAATATTTATGAAAAACCTAAGTAATAATAGTTGAGCTAGAAAACCTAATTATGAAAAATTATACGCACGTTTAATAATTCTAGAGACCTCCTATGAAACCAATTGTTGGATCAAAATATAAACATTAATGCTCAATTAAAAGTGGGGGTGAATTGTATGTTTAAAAAAATTCATATTAAACCTTAAAAAAATATATGTTTAACAAAGTTAAACAAGGTAAATTCACATAACCTCTTTGATTATTAAACCAAGGGATAATTGGACTGGCCCATGCCAAATTATAAAGAACCAAAACATAAACAAGTTTATCTTAAAGAAACATTAAATGTTTATATTAAAGAATGATTCTACCTTAAAGGACATAGTTTCTTAACTATTAGAGTATACAAGAATAAAAAAGTATACAAAAGATACAATTTCCTTTTTTAAGCAGAATACATCAGAATTATAAACTTGTAACAAAATAAAAACCGGTAGAAAATATTTTATCCCAAAGATAAGGTTATCCAACAAACTTGGATAATGTTCCATTGATTTATACTTTCATGAAATTTTGTCTTACCCACACCTACGTAAACCCCCAATAAGAATATTAGAATCTGTCTTGCTATCACTACATGGCATCAAGCATTATGGTAGTCATCATCTCTATCTTCCTATCCCCAGATGCCCTCTATGGATCATCCAATCAGAGTCGCACTAATTAGGATGATTTTTTTTCATAGCTTGAAGAAGTTATTCAGAGCATTCACCCAGTGCACGATATTATCTCTCTCGAGAAATTACTTCACAACATCACATCATGTAATCTCTAGATGTGTCAACACATATTTTGAACTATTAAAATGGATGTAGTATCTATTGGCTAAAATCCAAATGGTAATATGCTCATCCAATGGTCATATTAATCCATGAATTTATGAGGGTCATTTACAAGTGTCACTTAAACAACGTTTAGTTAGAATCATATTTTACAACATCATTTCTTGTATAAAAACATTATTATATTTGAAAAACATATCTGAACTATAATCCAAAAAATTTGGAACAATATATTAAGAAAAATAAGAACCCTTAAAAAGTATGAATAATCAGATTATAAATATAGTGGGGAATATATTCTGATTACGTATACAAATGGAGTCTGGTAAAATACAAATTTTGAGTCTGAATTTGAATAAATTTAGTGTATGATTTTGGATAGAAACAGAGTATCATATTAAATAAATATGGATTCTTATATTTTTATAAAAATAATTTTTGGTTTTCATCAAATTCAAATTCATAATTTATGATAATTCAGAGACACAGTTTCTGTGAATTTAAACTATAAATTTATGAAAATTAAGTGTCTAAATTTATGAGAATTCAGAGTCTGAATTTTCAAGGATTCAGAGTATATATTTCTAAGAATTTGGAGTCTAGATTTCTGAGAATTTGGAGTCCGAAATCATATAGAATTGATGTCTACCAATATATGGTACTGGATTCTAAAAACAGATGAAACCAAAGCCTAAAAATAGTGAGACTCGGATTTTATAAAATTATTTGGTTCTGAGGAATAGATATGGATCCTATTTTTTATATATTGATTTGGTTTTAAAAAAATATGACTATTAATAGATAAGGAAAATTAATTATAATAAATAACATCATATTAAGTTTAATATAAAAAAAGTTCATTAGAAAAGGAAAATAATATTTAAGGAAAAAGGGATTGTGATTTTCAAAACATGATGGAATGGATATATCTATATAAAACATATTGACTTGAAAGATACATGAAGAGATTTTAGAATAATTCTTGAAGTCAGTATCATATGTATTATTTGAGGGAATATATTTCATATTCCTCATGTTCTCTGAAGATATAATAGCATCACACAAAGGAAGAAAAAATAGTTATATGTGATAAATTTTGTGTATGAAAATTATTTGTGTGAAGGGACTTAGTTGTGAAGGCCATGTATTTACCTGATGCTTACTGTAAATAGTGCCTCTATAAAATTTTATGTCTATGCATATATTATTTCATAACAATTGATGATAAAATCATCAGTATTTTCATCATTTATATTGTTATCCAATGTTGTAAAATCATCTGTTCACATTCAAGAGGAAGAAGAAACAACACTAATTATATAACATAGAAAATACATGGAGTTTATAATTGTTCAGTGGTTTTATTAAACATTGAATAATAACATGAAATTTGATTAAAGAACAATATTTTTATTAGTATTTTTATGTACTGAAGCTATATATTTCATTAAGGTGAATGAGAAGAAAACATGTTGTTTATTGATAAATATTAACTTTTTCATTCTAATATTTTAGGCACCCTAAGTGGAAGGTATATCTTCTACAATAAGAAAGAGTATACTGATCTGACTTATATAAAGTGTTCTTTGATTACATTCAATTATAGTCTAATACGTCCAATTAATGTGTGATTATTCATAATCAATTAATTTTATAGGCTTGAAGGGGAAGATTAGTTTTGTGTTTCAGTGGAATATAAAGGTTTTCGTAATCATTCCCACTATGTTAGTTTTGTGATTATGAACACCAGTGGAATTATAGTGTAAATAACACCATTGGGATGCTATTGTTTAAAAAACTAGTGGGATATCATTATAATTTTGAATGCAGTTCATTCCTTCCCACCATGGTTTGAAGATGATACCTAACAGACAAAATATTAATTTTTAATTGATTTTAGCATGTAATCAGTTTCTCACATCGTCTTAAAAACATCAAGGACATAGTCATCCACATCGGGGGAGATCCTGGTAAAAATAGTCGATGATGTAATTAATTTACATTGTTCATTTCATACGGTATAATTTTACATGTAATTAGGGAAGATACATTCAGTCAAACATGTATGGTGGTTGGAATTACAGAAGGGGTAAAAGTTAATAAAATAAGACTTGTAAAACCTATGTACCATGATCACCCTTTATAGTGTTCTGGCATAATCCACTGGGAAAATGGTGTTAGAAATATTATTTTTGTGATGAATTAAAAGAATATAAGTTAAATGGGCCAGGGTTAATAATGTAATTGGAGGAGACAATGTATTTGATTTAGAAACAGATGAGGACAACTCAGTGAAGGCCAAACCGTTTTGTGGACAATCAGAGTAAATATCATTCTTTCGAGGTAAGTGGTCATGTATTTCTCAATATTTCCCTAGGGAAAGGCATTAGTGTTTTGGTAATATTTGGAATTTTAATCCAGATTTCATTGTACCTTATTAAATAATGGGTAATTAAGAATTATTTTCATATTGGGAGGACTTACCACAATGTTTGTTATTATATCCATCATAATTAATGTATCAATACTAAGGAAATTTTTCTATGATTCGTATAATGGTTTGATCCAAATGATGTCTATTTGGATGAGAATATTTATTATGAGGAAAAAACATTGAATTTTTTTTACCATAGAGATAAATTGTAGCAACTTAATGTGATTCACCGGGTAATGGTTTTATGGAAAATCCATATCGCTAATGAGGGAACAACATAATCTTGAAATGTATTGATGGAATGATATTTTAATATGTATATTAAATCAACGAAACAATAATGAAAAAATTTATAAAATGTGGGAAGAATGTAATAACCCATGATTTGATATAATATATTATTTTAATATTTATTAATATGAATTAGATAGTCATATTCTATATAAAAATAATATGTTAATTTTAGATCAAAAAGTAAATACTTTTAACTAATTTTTTTTATATTTCATTAATTTAAAAGTTTAATTTGTAAATCATAAAATTTGAATTTTTAAAAAATGAATATCATTTTTCTATATGATAATATTAAAATTCACATATAGAAAAATTTTGTTATATTTTATAAAAAATTTATTTTAAAAAAAATAGTTAAAAATACCGATGTTGGTTAAAAATGTATTTTCTATTAAAAATTAGGTATATTAAAAGTAAAATTATGTTTATAATATTATTTCATGTTTGATAAATAATATTTAGTTATATTTAATCCACTTAATTTATTTTTGATCAACATTCTATTGGTCTTTAGAATAATTTATTTTTGAGGTTTAAAAACAGGTTTTCCAAAAACTCTTTTAAAATGAATAATATTTGTCCATTTTAATTTTTTTTTTAAAAATAACAAAAAAATAATTTTTTAATGAAATTTATAGAATATATTTTATTAAATATAAACTATTTTTCATATAGTGATTATTATTAGTCATAGAGTTAATATAGAAACATATTTTTCTCAATAAAAACCTTTCTTGAAATCCCACTTTTTCTTCACACCCTCGAGGATTGATTTAAATTAAATTTTAAACATTTTTAAATTTTTTTTTGAAATATATTCTATATTCATTATAAAATATTTTATATTATCAAATAAGGTTATTATAATTTTTTTAACAAAATTAATGGTCAGTAATGTAAATAAATTGATTACCATGGTTATGCTAAAAATGGATTTACTGGTTGTTAAACTAAAAATATAAGTGATAAAATGACCTAAAACCCTATCTAAAATAATTATTTTGTACATATATAGAACTCATATCTCATAGTATTTTTCATTCTTCATTATCAGATCCTCTTATCATGAAAAAACATTGGTGTAATATATTTCAAAAATTACAAGTGTGCCACACATTTCACATATAAAAGGCATCACCCTCTCATCCTCTCTTCAATCCTTAAAATTCCATATGTTCAGCCAATAACATAATAAATAACCTATATACTTAAATACTATTATTTGATAATCCTTTTACTGGGCATAAATGTAATCAATAAATTCCTTTAGTTACATCCAAAGGAAGTTACCCAATGAAGAGGCAACACCCTTCAATAAGCATTTATATTTTATTTTATCCACCAACCCATTAAATTCATCTTAAAAACTATAATATAATTACCTAGTTATCTAAATTAAACTAAAATGTTATTATTTTAATATAATAACATAAATCAATGTCTTAATCCATCAAATAAGTTATAAACTAATCATACATGTGTCTGGAGGACTGCCACATCACGAACATATGTCATTCATTTTTCCTTCACCACCTCTTAATGTTGTATACGATGATGGATAGAAATTATATATTTGATATTTATAACATAATTATCCCTCTTTATTCATTATATAATATATAAATTTATTAAACTTCAATTATGTAGTGTTAATGATAATGTGATTCATGTGTCTGGAAGACAACCTCCTCAGGAGGAGACGAGATTTGTTTTCAATAATGTTTTACATGGAAGTAAATGAGGATAATATTGAAAAAAATATGTTATAAAATACATTATAATGACATCAATAAAATATTTATCATTCAAAAAATATAATATATCAATTTATTTCTCACATTCACACTTAATATAACATGATTACGTCGTTAATGTATGTGTGGACTATCGCCTTCGTGGAGTGATGTTAATTTTTTTCATCACCACACAAAATGGATGATATGTGTTATTATATTTAAAGATATTATATTTTTATATGATACTATTATGATTATTAATAAAAAATATATTTATTTCTTTCATTCCATAATTATCATTGAAAAATGGAAATGTTACTCTTGCGTACGTCTGACCTATCATCTCCATGATTTAAACATATCTCATTTCTCAAAACCAAATATGATAATTTATCATAAATATATAATTTATTTATAAATATTAAAATTATTTAATGATTAATATTATGGATATATTTATATAATTTTCATTTTGACCATATTCAACCTACCAAATTCATTTTTTATACATAATCAGAAGAAGGACAACATATCTAACATAAAATTAATTGATTATGTAATTAAATATAACATTGTAATAATTGAAATAAATGTAATTATTAACATGAATAGAGTATTATACCAAAGAATTTAATAAAAATAATTTTATTAATTAGTAATATAAAGAAACACATGACATGTCAGACTCACGGTATTGGATTTTGTCTCAATTTATTTTTGTTGATTCATATATTGATGTTATACACATATATTATTTTTTGAGGTCCATATAGAACACCATTGATATATTATATGAAGAAGTTTTCTATTATCACAGTATTTACTATTTTTTCTTTTAATTTTTTTATGTGGATTACGATTCAAATATTTCCAATGTGATAAGGTAATTCTATTTTAAAAAATTCTATTTTAATGTTTTCCTTCAATGTATTGAATCCCCTTTCCATTTTTTAAAAATTACTTTTAAAAAAATATATGTAATTAAATGATTTTAAAATTCATTTTATGTATATTAATACTTTATTTTCAAATGTTTTAACAGTAATATTTTATGTGTTTTATACAGAACATATAGACAAACAACAAATGGAATGTTTCATTTTAATGTAAACAATGACAATGAATTAATAAATTATTGTTGAAAGTATTTGATTTATGGGTTCCATTCCAATATTTCTTGTTTAATTCAATTAAAACCCCATTATCCCTTATTTTGTAATGGAGAATTGTTTTTTAAATGAAATTCATATTTCGATATCGTAAAGTGATTTTTTATATGATCTTAAAATAGAGTTTTAAGAAATTATTGATTAAAAATTTAATGAAAAAATGTTTTTATTAATATAGTCGTTCATGTAAATTATATATGATGGGTGTAATCAAATAAAATCATGTAATCCTATTGAATATAACATGAGAGGTGCACCCGAATAGTGGTCCATGCATTGGGTAATGTTCTTTATCTTAATAGTCAATAAAGAGGTAGTTACTAAAGGGTTTATCCAATGTATTTAACTAGGATACTGTTACTTATGAAACTATTTTAAAATGGGTTATTAATGTGATGTTCTATGTAATTGAGAATTTTTTTATTTCTATGTGTTTCTATAGTATTTCATTTATTTTAAAAGTGTGTTTTTTTCATGGAAATTTTTTATAATCTCATTCTAAAATATCATTGTAGATAATGGTAAAATTTACATTATTATTCATGTCTTTACTAGAGTAATTTTTAAATATTTTTATATCTATTATTAAGATTTTGGTTCCCATCCCATGTTTTTAAATTTTTTTGACTTTATTAAGGATGGGTAAGGTAAATTAAGATGTAAAGTTGATATTTAAGAATATTTTTTATGAAATGAAATCACCTTTACTTTTAAATTATTTATAAGAATGAAAAAATGTTTAATTATTAGAAGATTCCATAGAGTATTATATGGGTTTTTAATGTATGATTTATGTAATATTTATCTAAAACTATAAATATGAAATTATCCTAAAATTTAACAGAATTAATTCTTGACTTAAATATCATGGTTATGTATCTTTTAGGACCAGGTCCTTATACAACATGTTATAAGGATATCTTAATGATTGTGTCAACTTTTTTTTATGTGATTTCAGGGTGGGATGGCCCATGTTGGTTTTTATAAATTTAAACATTGTGATAAATTTCTCTTGACTATTTTATTAAAAATATAATATTTTTCAATTCATTACACTATTTTTCTTTTTAGGATATCATTGTGGTGAAATCATTCCCCTTCATCCTTGTTGATGTCAGGTGCTAGTTTACAGCCAGTGGGGAACATGAAATCCTGTCAGGAAATGTTAGTTCAATATCTAGTTCATATTTATCAAGTTATCTATGTTGGTTTGATATATTAAAAGAATATATTTTCAATAAAAATTCAATAATACTACTCCATAATAAAGGAACTATACATTTTTTGGTTAGTTTATAATTGTAATGGGAAGCATTTTTTATGTGCTGATGTGCATTGAATTAAGGTGTTGATTATTGAATGTCCTTATCTTGTGTTTTATTCATTGTGAGATTGAGGTATGCATCTTAACACACAAATAATATGTTGATTTATTTTTTGAAGTGATGTCAGCTTTTTGATGAGTTATGAGAATCAATGTTACGTAAATAATTGATAAAGTACTTTTCCAACATTCTCCATCCACATCTATTCATATAAAATGATATATAATTAATGTTTATGATTTAAAAACATTTATAAATATGTGTTTTTTTCCAACAAAAGAGTAAGGGAAAATATAATTAATAAACCATTACACAAGGGTGAAATTTTGAATCATGGTATAAGGATTGGAGTTTAATCTCCACATTCACAATGCCTAGGTATGAGTGTCATTCTATAAATCATTTTTTATTTGGATATTTTTTAAGGAGGAGAAATTTTAAAATACAAATATAAATTAATAGTTATTTCTAATTGTGGTAAAAATATTAAATTAAGGAATTATATATATATAATGTATTATTTTTAAAAATCATTAATCCATGAGTTCAACATATAGATGTGGTGCAAGTGTGTGTGTATGAATACATAAGTTTAGTAAATGTATCAAATTATTTTGAAACTATTCATGTTTTTTTAAAAAATTTATAAAATAAGAAGACACGTAAATAAGGATATTATAAAAAAATAAATTAAATCTATATGTTCATTTTAGGTACACATATGGATAAATATGAAATTATTAATTGATATTTTTATTTAATATACTAATAACATTATCATATTCATTAAATGATTCATTAATGATTCATTATTTATTTTCATTAAATTTGTTATCATTCATTTTAAAATTAAATGGGGGACATTTTACAGACCATAAAATGGGATTGGTTATAAATAATGGTTGTTATCTGAAAGGTGATAATGTGTTTAGGAGTAGATGTGATAAATTATATGATATTTATAAATTGTTTTATTCTTTCAATATCTATATAAGAATAAATAGTAATAATTGGAGATATAATATATTTCATTTGGGTTGAATGGTTTTTGGATGTTAATCAAGTGATAATTGAAGAAATGGAATGCGATCGGTGTTTTTATTTAAATATAAATGTTTATTTAAGTGAAATAAAATATAAAATTCTCTAGACTTTCTTATCAAGAATTGTGTTCATGGATATGATATTAATGGATGAATCACTGAAGAAAAAACAAATTTTTATAAACCACACCATGTCTTTTAATCTTTTGAAACAATTATCATAGTAATTTTTTTAACAATGTGGCTCGGTTAATTACCTAAGGGTTTATGAAACTCGATCCTCCTAATCATATGACAATATAATTGGTCATTTTATGGAATAGAGTAATATGAAATATGAGAATGAATTTGTAGAATATTAATTTTGATATAGGAGTTGGACACCAAATTATAAATTTAAAATTTGAAAAAGAAGATTAAGATAGTTATTGTATAGTTTTTTGTGTTAATATAATATAGATAGAAGAGAAATACAGTCATAAAGGGAGGAATACAAGTAGAGAATAAATGTTCAAGCCTTTTTTAATTATAAAAAAAGTTTATAAATGTAAATACCATACGATTGTAATAGTTTAAAACATATGAGGAAGGGGAAGATGTGTATCTTTGGTTTTGTAGGGCTCTATAGATATACAACTTATTGTTTGATTATAAAACACTCATCTATGTATCAATATTCTTGTGTGGTTTTGGATTACCATAATAT
Source organism: Viscum album (assembly GCA_963277665.1). NCBI lineage: Eukaryota > Viridiplantae > Streptophyta > Magnoliopsida > Santalales > Viscaceae > Viscum > Viscum album. The sequence goes on from OY728146.1 coordinate 1,685,985,285, forward strand.
TTTAGTGAGTTATATTGATCTATTTTATAAAACTAAAAATTTGGAATATTGTTCGGTGGATATCATGTGTTTTCAATTGTAACTAGTGATAATGCTTCATTAGAGGCGAATCATAAATTATTTATATTCACCAATTTTCTCATACCCTATATCAACTTTATATATCAATAAATAATATATTATTTTTTGTGTTTCTTAGACTATATCTAATGAAAATAAAAAACCATAATATATTTTGGATATTATATATGATAATCAAAACTTTGTTATTAAATTTAGTTGTATAAATTTACATAACCCTTTTTAAAAAATCAATAACTGAAGTAATATGAAATTTCATACAAATGATGAAATATTCGTTATGAATACCAGTTACCTATAATGAGAAGGGGTGTATATTTTCCTAGGGTTTTCCTGGATAAAAATCAATCTCAACTCCAGAATTTATGGTTCATGAATAACCATATGTTTGAGGATTTCATGCTCATGGGGACTACCACAAGATCCATGCTATCTGAATCACCATTTGAGACCTAAAATATAGAATACTAATTCATATATATTACATAAATATCCAAATGGGTTATGTAATCATTAAATTTATGTATAAAAAAATATCAAAAAATATTTATATATATAGATATATCATTCATTTTTATACTATTCAAGAATGTTAATTTTTTTAAATTCATTTAAGATATAAAAATATATATTTTTTCATAATTTTAATTATTATTTAATGGAAAATGATGATTTATATTAAATAATATCATGATATATAAAAAATACCTTGGTCAGAAATGTATTAAAAAATATCATTAATATTCAAAAACTGAGTTATCTATAAAAATATTTTTCCTCTATAAAGTATTTATTTAATTAAAATTAAATATTATAAATTTTAGGATGAGAATATTTTAAGATTAGTTTTTTATATATTTATAATGGAAATAATATTATAATATTATTTCCTAGTTTTTATAAACATATTGAATATTACGTGAATATTGAAAAATATCATTTTTACAAACAAATGACTTTTATGATATTATTAGTTTATAAGTATAAAATTGAAAATTCATTAATCCTTTTTATGAGGAATAATATGTATAATTTAGATTTATTTTTAATGTTAAATCAAATGATTCTCATCCCTATTGGTGAGAACTCTCTATGTGCATCCACGAGAACCAAGTTCGAATCCGGGTGGAGGCATAATTCTAGGTTATTTTAACAGTACTTATACAAGAACTGTTTAGTATTGTAGAAACTAAAACTATTCACCTTCGAGCCAGCAGTTTGGGCCTTTAGTCCATAAGGCATTCTGCCTACCCAAGCCATTAGGTCGGTATGGATTTAGATCCACCTTAAGGCATTGAGGCCACCTCAAGGACTTCAGGCCACCAAATGTGTAGATGAAAAGAAGGAAAATTATAGAAGGAACAAGCCCTTGAATAGGATTCAAATCATAACTAACAGATTTGGATTAATGATAGGATATGAAATTTTCCATTGGAATGATTAATTTTCACTTCTACAAAAAAACAACTATCTTAACATCCATGCAAATGTTGAGAGCTGATCACGATTCAAATTCTAGTAATGAGAAATTTCGAGTAGTCATAGTCTGTAATGAATTATTTTATATCCTTTGGGTCATGTAACATCAATAAGACAATGGGAAATATAAGGGATCCCCTTAAACCATAAAAATAATAATTATCAAAACTAAATAAAAAATGACAACATTCAGGCCATTCAGTCAAATGTTCAAATTTTTTGTTTTAATATATAAATCTATATTTGACATTTTGTAACTTACATGATTTTGTTTCATAAACAATTTTTGTAATACATTGAAGACGTTGTATTTGAAAATTAATTTTTATCACTTTTAATAATTTAATAAAAGGTATATATTTAGAATTTCTATATATTATTTCAAATTTAAATAAATAAGTACTATTTTATATTTATTCATAAATTATTAATTCCTAATGTAAAAATGAATTACAATGATGAAAACCAAAATAGTACATATGAGTAACCATAGTAGTAAATGGAAATAATGTGGAAAACATGTTTTAACTGATATTTTTATGAGTCAATGAACCTTATATACTATACTCCCATCTAGTTTTTTAATATCAGAGAAAAATTCATTGAGTGAGGAATTTTCTTTTTAAAATGTATAGGGTGTATAAAAACTAAAACTTCATTTCACTTAAAAAAGGAGGATCTCATATCCTCACTTCCCCTCAAACAAAAAACCATTATGAACACCCAAAAAATTACCCAAACCTCTCCTAAAATATTTAATTATTAAATAGGTCATATACTTATCAAAGGAAAATACCTTGATGTTTTAATCCACTTCAGAAATATATAATATAAGAAGTTACGAATAATTTCCAAACATTTATTTCCCTTTTATATTTCATTATGTATTTTTATTATTCAAAAATAATAATATTACTTTATTAAATTAAAAAATTAGTAGCATTATTATATTGAAATGTTATTATAATTATGGTGAAATAATTAACCACCCTCCCATTTTTCATTAATAAAATAAAAACACGAATCTTACTTCTGGAGTACTACCTAATCCATGAGACAAAATGTTTTGATTCCATTCACCACATTTCAATGATAGATATTATAGTGAATTTAATAAATAATATTTAAATTTAGTAAATATCTTAAATTATAAAATTTTAAAAAATATTACTCATGTTATTCATTAACTCAATCATTTTCTGTGTAAATATGTGGGAAACTGTCTCCATAGAACGATTTGTTGAAAGTTTTCATTTCTTATTCACCTTACATAACTAGTATAATGAATTGTTTAAATAGATAAATATCATGTGTTTTATACTAATAATATTATTTTAATTCCAATGAATTTAAAAATTATAAATATTATTCATAAAAATATTTCATAATAATAACAACCATAAACAAGAATGCTATGTAAAAAAATATTCATATTTGGTAATAATTTCAAATCCATTATAACATCTCATACGTCCATAAAATTATTATATAACACACAAAATAACAATAATTATTTCCATTATTATTTTGTAATAATTATATCAAAACAAAGCCACCACATAATCATCTATTATTAATTTCATTTTTTTGTATTTGTTTGGTTAAAAACCTACTTGAACAACTTTTATTCATCAAGAATCCCCAAAACATCATGGTTATCAATTTTATCTTCAAGGATAAAGAACAAAACACTCATAAAAATAATTTTGGAATTAATAAATAATTATTATCAATTCATTATAGTAAATAAAACGATATTTTAATAATTAACCTTGTTATAAGAACAAATACTAACATCACTCCTATGAAATAGGTACAGATGTCAAAAACTATAATCAATTGATGTTTGAAAATAGGTAAAATCAAATAAAATAAAAGAAGATAATTTATATAAATTAAAATTAGAAATAGTTTTTGTATTGAATATTTTTCTAAAATAGGTTATTATGATATTTTTTTTAATATTGGATGTTAGAGCACTTCGGTGGAAATCAAGATGAAAGGTAAGAGTTTATTTGTCTCATTTTTTGACTCAATGGGTCATATTTAATATTAGAGACCATAAGTTTATTTATATAGTGCATTAAACTTACCATTACATTCACATTTGAATTTATACATAATTTTATATGATTTTAATTTCCATTTGACGATATTCCTCTCAAGGCCATTTTCTCTTACATTACAAACTCTGTAAGAGTTTTAAAAACTCAATTTCTGAATCATTATGTTATAATATTTCTTATATGATTAGAATATTCATGTTTTCAATAATATATATATTAACCTAATTTATTTGTTATTTTATTTTTTTATAAAAAATTACATATCATCATCAATAACCAGTTCATCGATAAGATTAATTTCAAAAATAAATGTATAATGTTGTTAAAAAAATCCTAGTCATTATATTGACTCATTTTCTCATGTACATTTCTATATTCTGGAAATTTTATCCTCATTTTTTTGGAAATTTAATTTGGGTTATTATTTATTATTATTATAATTACATGTCCCCCTTTTAAAATGGAATATTTATAAAAAATTAAGATGTGGGGATTCAAAAAAAAGTTAAAAATTTTTATAAGGTGGGTACTTTCTTCTATGAATAAAATTATTTATCTTTCACAACACATTTTTATTAAAACAATTATTTACTAAAATATATTTATTTTTAAAATTCCATATAATAAAATTTTAAAAATTGTAATATTTTCATTAACAATAATTTTTTTTAATTTAATTTGTATTTCATCTTTTATAACTGTGTTTAATGGTTTTGGTAATTATTTTTTATTTTAGCTTGTATTTTCCATAATCAGTTTAAATTTTATAATGTGATAACTTTATGACACTATAAATTTATTTATTATGTTCTTTATTTTAGTAAATGAGATTATTGATATCTTATGATTTCATTATGTTTTTGAAAGGGGTAAAAAACATGTTCCTATTCCAAGGGTTCATTATGATATGCTGATTATTGAAATAATGTGGAATGAATATTTGTGGATGATGAAATATGGTGTTCTATATTTACCTCTAATGAATTCTTATAAGATTATATATAAGGAGATAGTCAGGCATGGAAATAATCAGTTTATTCATACTAGTTGGGCAAGATGGGTGTGCTCACATTTCTAGGTATGTAAATAATTTGTTTGTTTACATAATATTGTTCATAATCGGTTATATATTATAGGTTTTTATAGGCTTATGGTTATTAAAGTTTTCCATATTTTCTATCATGTTATTCAAAAAATTCAAAAATCAATTCATTTCCATGAAATTAATTATTTTCAATATTATGTTTTTTAATGTAATCTACACTTTTATATCAGTATAAGGACTTGACCTTGTACATTACATAATATTGAATTAAATGAATAATTCACATTGAGGATATTTTCATGATTAGAGTTTTAGAGAATTAGGACAAAACTATTACATCTCAAAAGATTAAAAAGTAGTCACTTCTACTCAGTTTCCATTTTTTTCATAAAATAAAAACTCTTGAAAAAAAGAGTCATGTCTAGTTCCACATTTTAGATAGCATGACTTTTTCTTGAACCCATCCAAGACTCTATTCATCTTTATGTCCGGAAAAAACATTTCAAAACATGGGATGAGCATAAAAAGCTCAGTAAGGGTTATAAAATAAAGAATGAAAATATTAGTTCATAAATACATACAAAACATAAACTCTTTTAATTACACACATAGAAATCATAAATCATAAAGGTAACCTTTGGCATCCATAACATAATTACATTGTAGCTATCACAAGTACATAGGGAGTTACTTTGGAATACCCATCACAATATATTCCCTATATCTCTTAGGCAAAACATTCACATTTACCTCCGTTGTGTTACCCAATGTATTAGAGAGCTATCTCGGGCTCACTCACCCTAGGTTTATCATGGAACCACCTATATACATATATAATTCCCAAGAACTATAACATGATCATAACATATAACATAAGCATAAAGGAAAGACAAAATTACCACATTTTAATAACCAAATATCCTTTCAAGATATTGAAATAATAAATACATTCTCAAAATCATTTTCAATACCAGAATACATAAAATGAGTATATGGTATTTATTTTTTTCCTTTTCAAAACATTACAGCTTGTTAAGGAATCCTAAGATCAAATAATACTCACGGCGGTGGAAAGGACGTTGCCACCAATTATGTAATAAAAAAACATTCCAATTTGTCGTTTAGTAAAACGCTTCATATAAAAAGATTCCCTTTGAAGAAAATGAAAAGTCAAAGGGTTTTATACACCATTTAAAATAAAGTTGTGTATAAAAATAAATAAGCCTCAATGAAAGAAGATTGAGACGATGTCCCTTACCTCGTGTCTGACTTAACCTATTCGTTCATTAATATCCTGAATAATAAACTAAAGTTAATTTATACTTGCTTAAGAACCTTTTTCAAGTTTATTATACCTTTTATATCACTTATTACCATGTCATAAACATTATGTAATCATTCAATTTAATAATGTTTGTTTTGTCGATATTTGGTACTTGAGTCAGAAATGGACTTCTTATAATTACGAGGTTTCCATGTGGTCAATTTCCATTATATCCAAAAAGACATTAATTATTTAGATATAATATATATAATATATATCAAGTATATATATATATATTTATAACAATACATATCATTTGGAGGTAACAAATGAAATACACCATTCATGGATATGGTAAGCCATACGTACGCATGAACGTTACTTTCATTTCCATTTCTTATTTTAATGGAATTAAAACATAATTATACATTGTTATATTATAAATCTAGTACAATATCATATATAATATCATTAAATTCATCTTTATGCATCCCACATATGGTATTAACGAGTCATATCACTTTGAGGGGGTGGTAGTCCGCACTTTCTCAAATGAATTTATCACGTTTAACCATAATGGAAACCATAAAGGTATTCTATAAAAGAAAAATACAGAATCATGAAGAAAAAATAAACATAATATATATCATATAAAAATATTTTTTTATCTTAATGGCCACCATGATAGGCGGTAAAAGATAATCAAACAATCATCGTCTCGTGAGGCGTTAGTTTTCCATCCATAGAAACATTATGTTCTTCACAAATTAGATGGAGGTGTGTGTAAATGTAGTTCAATTCCATCTCATAACAACATCATGGTATATTGAGGATATTTTTGTTGTTATAAAATGAAGGAGGAGTATAGGGGTTGGAGAAGTCAAATAAAATAAAAGAAGTTAAGAGAAACAGTTACCTTTAATGTGGGTAACTTCCTTTGGTTTGAACCAAAAGAACTTCTTGAATTGCCTTATCCCTATGTAAAGGTTTCTAAAAGGAGGATAGGGATGTAGGGAGATTAATTTGGCAGAGTATGGATGATCCAAATGGCTTGAGAGGTGTGAATAATTGGTTTGATGTGAGGGATTTTTATAAGGGGGAGGAGGGGCTCTTTAGGAAAGTGTGACAATATTATTTTATTATATAATGATATTCGGTTTCTAAAGGTCCAAAAATCATTAGAGTCGAAGATAAGATGACTCATGGTCGAAATAAAATCACACAATAAGAATTGGACATGTTTTGGATGTTATTTTAATATATATAATCATATTTATTTAAATGATTTATTAATGAGGTAAACACTACATCATTATTGTGTCATAAATAATTTAATTTATTTGATATCTAACACTTATAAAAAAATTCTCTGATGTAGAAAATATTTTAATCTTTCAAATAATATTTATAATGAAAATTATCACATATATAATGCCATATAAAAATTAATTTACTAAAATACTTTTGTTTTTGTCATTTTTTCCTTTACATTAGATTAATTAATATGAAGTGTCATTATCATTAATAAGTGGATCCATGGGGTCCCAAAATATACCCAAGGATGCCCATGTTCTTCCATTACTCATCCAATATGGTTAGGACAAGTGTTAAGGTAATTTTGAATTATTACAATATTTTTTTACCTTGAATTACCTTGTTTTCCTTTTATCGTAGTAAATAAAAGTCAAAAGTTACTATTCACCAAAAAAGCATTTTAATCTTATTAAACCATATTTTACTTACTAATAGCAACCATGTGTGTCGGATTTTCAAAATTCAATTCACATAATTAGTAAGGTTTCATTTAAATGAAAAAGTCAGCTTTTTTAAACTACTACTACGTGGTATCAATATTAATAAAAAATTGACGTTTTTTAGAAAAATACAAAAAATAAGCCTAATCTGTATTTGATATTCTGAATTGAAAAATGATGTCTATTTTTCTAAATTAAAAACATAGAAGTGGCATTAATTAATTTAAAATTAATTCCTGTTGTTTAAACAAATAGCATGTTTTTAAGAAACAATAACTATCAAAAGATTGACACTTGTTTATGTCAACTTTTAAAGTGAAATTAATTCCAATGACCAAAGTTGGATTAAATGGTAAAAATATATTCTAATTAAACTTTAAAACCAAATAAAAATATAATCTAACAATATAAATAAATTATATTAAAACGCAAACTTTATCCGAAAAATTTCAAAAAATTAAAAAATAAATAAATTTTGATGTCCCCATTATAAAAAAGGATTTTATTTGGTAAAATATAATGTATTAAAGTTACACAAACAAGATTTAATGTGGTTCTCCATTAAAATGCGGTAAATCGACCTTTTAATGTAAATTATGCTAAATTAGATTCATTCACATTTCAAGCCTCTATCTTTTTATTGGATAAATGTAAATACATTTAACAAACACATATAACCATATTGTAGTTAGTTTTGTTCATTATTTCCAATAAAAGGTCTTGGAGTTAACTACCGTTTAAAATAATAATATTATATTATTAGTGTGCAACCTAATATTTCAAAGAAACCTGTTGTTGCGTATTGAGTATGCTATCAAACATAGCAACCCCTTTAAAGTAAAATTAATATTTAATTCACAAATATTAATAAATATAAAATATGTCTTATTCTTTATTTACCTGGGGTGTTACATCCTTCCCCCCTTTTGGGAATTGCATCCTCACAATTTTACTTATCAAAATAAGTGGGGGTATTTATCCCTCATTGAATTTTCAGATTCCCACGTTGTCTCTTACATAATATGGTTTTCCACAAAACCTTTACCTGGTGAATTGCCTTATTCGGCAACACATTCTCTATACGGTCAAGAATCTGGACGGTTTATTCTTCATCAGAGAGATTCTCTTACAACTGAACTATCTTTGGACTCATAACATGAGATGGATCTGGAATATACTTTCTTAACATGAAAACATGAAAAACATTGTGTACCTGGGATAAACTTGGAGGTAAATCCACTCTGTATGCAACCAATCCAAATTTTCTATAGGATTTCATAAGGTCCGATGAACCTCGAACTCAACATTCCCTTCTTACAAAAATGCATTACACTTTTCCATGGAGAGACATTGAGAAAGACATTATCACCAAACACTACAGAAATATCCTTCCTCTGGTTATATGCCTAACGTTTTTGTCTACTCTGAGCTATTCTAATTTGGTTCTAAATAAACAGAACTTTCTCTGCCATCTCTTATTCCAATTCCGGTCCCATCAGCTTCCTTTCACCTACTTCATCCCAAAAATCTACATTTTGACAACGCTATCTATATAATGCCTCAAATGGAGCCATATGTATACTAGAATGAAAACTGTTATGATATGAAAATTCAACCAAAGAAATATGTTGGTACCAACTTCCCTGATAATACATCGAGCAAGCATGCACCATATACTCCAATTTTTGAATTGTTCATTCTGGTTTCCCATCTGATTGAGGGTGAAAAGCTGTACAAAAATTTAATTCAGTACCCAGCAACATCTGAAGGCCATTCCAAAAGTTAGAAGTAAACCTATGATCACAATCAGATACAATGAAGAGGGGAACTCTATGCAACTAGTCTATCTCTTTAATATTCAACCGAGAAAGTTGATCTAGAGATAACGTATCTCGAATTGATAGGAAAGGAGAAGATTTAGTCAATTGATTAACGATAAACCATATTGCATTATTACCTTGAGATTTCTTTTGTAATCCCACAACGAAGTCCATGGAAATATTTTCCCATTTCCACTCTAGCACAGGTAAAGGATGAAGCATCCCTTTATGTAACTGCTTCTCTACTTTAACATGCAGACAAGTCAAACACTTAATAGTAAAATCCGCAACATCTCTTTTCATTTCATCCCACTAGTAATACTCCCGAATATCTCTGTACATCTTAGTACTACAAGGATGAACTGAAAATTGGGAACTATGAGTTTAACATAATAACCCATTCTTCAACTGTGAATCACAATGCCCAGATAATATTTTTAAAAATATCAAAACACAATTATTATCATTGTTAAATTTAGGATACATACCCTTCTGAACCAACTCTACCTTTTTCTGTAACTCACTGTCTTCCTTATTTTCTTGCTTAATTCTGTCTGATAGAGATGATCTCACTGACACCTGATTCAATAAAAAATAATTTCCTATACCAACAACTTCTATTCCAAAGTTTATCAAATCAAAAACCAAAGGATATCATTCCAAACGTAGCATGGTTAATGATACATTACATTTTCAACTCAAAGCATCATCCACTTTATTTGCTTTTCCCAGATGGTAATGAATCATGCAATCATAATCATTGATTAATTTCTGCAATCTCTTCTATCTCATGTACAATTATTTTTTAGTGAATATATACTTTAAGCATTTCTGGTAAGTATATTTTTCACATTTTACTCTATACAATTGATTCCTCCAATTTTTTAATGCAAAAACAATAGCAGCTAATTCCAAATCATATGTAGGTTTATTTAACTCATGTGGTTTCAAATAACATGAATCATAATAAATTACCTGATCATTATGCATTATGACACAACCAAGTTCTTTCAACGAAGCATCACTGTAGATAACAAACTCACCATTTCTAGATGGCAGTGAAAAAACTGGAGCATTCACAAATCGTCTTTTCAATTCCTAAAAAAAATCATCACATTATTTTTTCCAGATGCACATAACACCCTTTCGAGTTAACTTAGTCAATGGACCAGATAACTATGAAAAATGTTCAAAAAACCTCCTGTAATAACCTTCCAAACCATGAAAACTATGAATCTCAGTAATATTTGTGGGTCTTGGCCATTATTCAACAACTTTTGTTTTAGCATGATTAATCGTTATGCCATTTTTTGAAACAATGTGACCATGGAAAGTAATTTTTAGTAACCAAAACTCACACTTTCTGAATTTCAGAAATAGTTTATTTTATTTTAATGTTTTAAAGACAACCCTTAAAGGAATTTCATGTTCCTATTTACTTTTGGAATAATCCAAATTATCATCAATGAACACCACCACAAACTTATCCAAGAACTCACAAAGAATTCTATTTATAAGATCCATGAATACAGCAGGTGAATTGGTTAAACCAAGAGGCATAACTACAAATTCATATTTTCCATATCTAGTACGAAATGCGGTCTTCAAAATGTCTTCTTCTTTCACTTTCAACATATGGTACCCCGATATCAAGTCAATATTCGAAAAATACTAAGCTCCCTAGAGCTGATCAAACAAATCATCAACATGAGGCAAAGGATACATGTTCTTAATAGTGATGTTATTCAATTATCTATAATCAATGCAAAGTATCATTGAACCATATTTATTTTTAACAAACAAGATAGGGGGACCCCATGGTGATGTGCTTGGTCGAATGAAACCTTTATCTAATTACTCTATAAAATGTTTCTTTAACTCTAAATGTTCAATTTGATCCATTCGATAAGGGGATTATGAAATTGTCTTATAATCAAGAACTAATTCAACAGTAAAATCAACTTCTCGATCAGGTATAATACTAAAAAACTCATCAGGAAAACATCAAGGTACTCATTTACCCCTAGCACATCATTAATATGAAGAGTTTATTTATTGTCAACAATATGTGCAAGGTAACATTAATTTCCATCATTTACTAGGTTCTCAACTTCCTAATATATTATCAAAAGTAAGGGTTCATTATTTTATAAAAACTGAAAATAATTCTAAAGATAAACCTCTTTAGATCTGAAGTCAATCTTAATATGATAAACAGAAACCCAATCCATACCCCAAATAACATCAAACTCTACTAGAGGAAAAAAAATAAGGTTTGCAGGTAGATTCATTCCGTACACAAGGACATGAATGTTCTTATGTTTTCTTTTTGTCTCAACATTTACTCCATGTGTTTTTACCATAAGTTATGTATTCATATCATGTGATGGAATTCCCAATTTACTAGAAAACTTCTCAGAAATTAAAGAGTGTGTAGACCCTGAGTCAAACAACATGTTGGCATAATATGATCAAACAAACATTGTACCTAATAAAACTTCATTTGATGGTCCAACAGCTACCTAAGTAGTTGCAAAGGATTCCACCCCCCTTCCTGCTTGTAGTCTGGATTCCTTCCTTCGGTTGAGTTCTCTTTTGGACACTCATTTGTATAATGAACCATTTCATTGCACTTAAAACATTTTATTGACTATAAATCAGATGTTGTCTTACCATTACCCTGATATTTTTCATTGAAATTACGAGCCATATGCCCCATTTTACCACATCAGAAGCACTTACCAGAATTCAAAAGACATTCCCCAGTATGCATTTTAACACAATTTTCAAAAACTGTAAACTTAAGTTTCTTACCATCAGACATTTTTTAAGAGTTCTTCCCTTTCACCTACAACCTCGACCTCTTATTTTGTTGTTTTTTAAAGAACACTAGATCATCATCAAACTTCGTTTCCACCTTATCCGCAGAAATCTTGTTTTTCATAACTTTGGAACTCACGAGAAGCTAAAGACCTTCGAAAATTCAGATTTAAATGTGAGTAAAAACGGTTGATTTTACTATCCAGATCTCGTATGAAATTTGGAGCATACCTTGCCAGTCGAGTGAATTGTTCTTCATAAACAGCAAATGAGTCATCCTACTACATCAATTGCAAGATTACTCATTCCATTCTATGACGAAACACCTTAGAAAAATATTTATCAAGAGACATATAGTTGAATTCATCCCAATTGAGAGCATCAATCTACTCATTATCCTTGATATTTTTTACCATCGACCACCACTGATCAGCTTCACCTTCAAAATGGTAAACAGTGAGACTATCCTTTTGATGTTTTGAATAACCCATGACATTGAAAATCATTTATAGTGCTTTAATCCACCCTTCTACTGGCACCAGGTCAGATGATCCTCTGAATGATGGAGGATGTTGCCTCACGAAATGCTCCACTACCGACATGTTCCTCTCTGGTTGATCTGGATGATCTCGTACATGGATACCACCACCATTTATAGACAGAGTCAAAAATTCCACCACTAACACTAACAGTTCAGTTCCAATTCCGACTATCTCTGGTTTCGGATTTGGAAGGTTTTCTTCCTCCTCATATCTTCCCAACGTAGCTGCCCTGTTTCCTCTGTGGAAAACCATTCTGAACACAGAAAAATCTTAGGTGAATCAACATGGTAATCTTTAAATGCTATATGATTTCTATATTAACATAAATTACTTTATGGATATTAATTTAACAAAACCCTAACTCCTAAAGATATCTAAACCTTCCTTTGATGCCAACATAAGGACTCACCCTTATACATTACATAATAATGAAGTAAATGAATAATTCACATTGATGATCTTTTGAGGATTAGATTTTTAGAAAATTAAGAAAAACTATTACATCTCTAAAGATTAAAAAGTATAAACTTCTACTCAGTTTCCATTTTTTTCATAAAATAATAACACTTGATAAAAATATTCATGTCTAGTTCCACATTTTAGACAACATGACTTTTTTTATCCCATCCATGACCCTATTAATCTTTAAGTTTTGTGAAAACATTTCAAAACATGGGATGAGCATAAAAAGCTCAATAAGGGTTATAAAACAATGAAAGAAAACATTAGTTTATAAATACATAGAAAACATAAACCATTTTAATTAAAATAAAAAGATATCATAAAGTATAAAGGTAACTTTTGGAATCTATAACATACTTACATTGTAGATATCATAGCTACAGAGGGAGTTACTTTGGAATACCCATCACATTATATTCCCTAAATCGCTTAGGAGAAACATTCACATTTACCTCTGTCACGTTTCCCAATGAATTTGAGAGCTATCTCAGGCTCACCTGCCCTTGGTTTATCACGAAACCACCTGTATACTTAAATAATGCACAAGAACCATAACATGATCATAACACATAACATAAGAATAAAGGAAAGATAATATTTCCACATTGCAAAAAAATATCATTTAAAGATATTGAAATAACAAATCCATCCTCAAAATCATTTTTAATACAAAAATACTTAAAAAGAGTATATGGTATTTATTTTTTCCCTTTTAAAAACATTATGGCTTGTTAAGGAAGGAAAATATCAAATAATACTCGCGGCCGCGAAAAGGTCATTGTCAATGCTTAGGTAATAAAAAACATTAATTTTTTCTTTTAGTAAGATTATACGTATAAAAATATTCCCTTTGAATGAAATGAAAATTCAAAGGGGTGTATACACCATATAAAATTATATTGTGTATAAAACTAAATAAGCCTCAATGAAAGGAGATTGAGACGATGTCCCTTACCTCGTGTCCGACTTGACCCGTTCATTCTTTAGTATCCTGAATAATAAACTAAAGTTAATTTCTACTTTCTTAAGAACCTTTTTCAAGTTTATTATTCCTTTTATATCACTTATTACCAAGTTATAAACATTATTTGATCATTCAACTTAATAATGTTCGTTTTTTTCGATATTTGGTACTTGTGTCAAAAATGGACTTCTTATAATTACAAGTAGTCCATGTGGCCAATAGTCCATTATATCCAGAATGACATTCATTATTTAGATATCATATATATAATATATATCCAGTATAAATATATATTTATAACAATACATATCATTTGGATGTAAGAAATGAAATGCACCGTTCATGGAGATAGTATGTTGTACATACGCATGAACACTACTTTCTTTTCTATTTATTATTTTAATGGAATTAAAACATTATGATACATAGGTACATTATTATTACAATATAATATAATATATAATATCATTAACTCCATCCTTTATGCGTCCCACATATGGTATTAACGAGTCATATCACTTTGAGGGGCGGTAGTCCGCACATCCTCAAATGAAATTATCGCGTTTGACCATAATGGAAAGCATAATGGTATGATATAAAAGAAAAATACAGAATAATGAAGAAAAAATAAACATAATATATATCATATATAAATATAGTGTCATCTTAATGGCCACCATGATAGGAGGTAGGAGAAAATCGAACAATCATCATCTCGTGAGGCGTTTGTCTACCATCCCCAGAAACAATATGTTCTTCACCCATTAGATGGAGGTGTGTGCAACTGTCGTTAAAATAATTTTAATAAAAAATACCAGTATATTAATGATACTAGTGTTGTTATTAAATAAATTCATTAAATGAGTATAGGGGTTTGAGAAGTAAAATAAAAGAAAATAAGTTAAGAGAAACTGTTACCTTTAATTTGGAAAACTTGCTTTTGTTTGAACCAAAAGGAAATATTGAATTTCCTTTTTCCTAAGGTAAGGCTTCTAGAAGGGGGATAGGGATGTAGGGATATTAATTAGGTAGAGGTTGGATGAGCCAAAAGGCTTTAGAGGTGTGAGTAATTGGTTAGAAGTGAGTGCTTTTTATAAGGGGGAGGAGGGGCTCTTTAGGAAAGTGTGATAATATTATTTTATTATATAATGATATTATGTTTCTAAAGGTCCGAAAACATTAGAGTAAAAGATAAGATGACTCATGGTAAAAATATAATCTTCCAATTAGAATTAGACATGTTTTGGATGTTATTTAAATATTTGTAATCTTATTTATTTAAATGATTTTTTAATGAGGTAAACCCTGCATCATTATTGTGTCATAAATAATTTAATTTATTCGATATCTAAAAATTATAAAAATAAATAACATGATTTATTAAATACATTTAGATTTCCAATGAATATTTATAGTCAAATAGATTACTTATTTAACACCATATAAAAAATAATTTACTAAAAGATCTTTTTTATGTTATTTTTTCCTTTACATTAAATTAATTAATCTAAAGTGTCATTATCAATCATAAGTGCCTCCATGGGGTCCCAGAATAGACCCAAGGATTACCATGGTCGGACATTACTCATCAAATATGGTTAGAACAAGAGATAAGGTAATTTTAAATTATCACAATATTCTTTTTACTTTGAATTACCATATGTACCTTTAACCGCGGTAAAAAAAGTCAAAAGTTACTATTCACACAAAATTATTTTCATCTTATTGAACAAAATTTTACTAACTAAAAAACCATGTATGTAGGATTTTTGAATTTAAATTTATATAAGTGGAAAATTTTCATTTAAATGAAAAAGACAGTTTTTTTAACTACTACTAAGTGGTTTCACTATTCATCAAAAATGGATGTTTTTCAGAAAAAATACAAAAACATCAGCCTAAGCTATATTTGATATTTCAAATTCAAAAATGATGTCTATTTTTATAAATTAAAAACATAGAAGTGGAATTAATTAATTTAAAATTAATTCCCATTGTTAAAACAAATACCGTGTTTTTACGATACAATAACTATGAAAAGATTGACACTTGTTTA
This sequence comes from Viscum album, assembly GCA_963277665.1. Classification (NCBI taxonomy): domain Eukaryota; kingdom Viridiplantae; phylum Streptophyta; class Magnoliopsida; order Santalales; family Viscaceae; genus Viscum; species Viscum album. The sequence continues at coordinate 1,686,001,638 of OY728146.1, forward strand.
TGTCCACTTTCAATGTGAAATTAATTACAATGACCAAAATTAGATTAAATTTTAAAATATATTCTAATTTCACTTTAAACCCAATTATAATGATAATATATCCATATATAAAAATTATATTAAAACTTAGTTTTGAATTAAGAAACAATATTTTTCACTATTTATTAAAAAATGAACTTTATCAGAAAAATTCCAAAAATTTACACAAAGTAAATTTTTATTTCCACTTTCTAAAGAAGGATAATATTTGGTAAAATATAATATATTAAAGTGACCAAAACTAGATTCAATGATGAATCACCATTAAAAGGCGGTAAATCGACCTTTAAATGTAAATTATGCTTAAAATTTGTTTTATTCACATTTTAAGCATCTACCTTTTTATTGGATAAATGTAAATACATTTAAAAAACATTTATAATCATATTTTAGTTAGTTTTGTTCATTCCCTCCAATACAATAACTATGAGATAACTACCATTTAAAATATTAATATTATATTACGAGTGTGGAACATATGATTTTAAATAAACCCATTGTTGTGTATCAGTTACACTATCGAACATAGCAATACTTTTAACCTAAAATTAATATTCAACACATAAATATTAATTAATATAAAATATTTCTTATTCGTTATTTACCTAGGATGTTACAATCAGGATCATGAGTTTTATGATTGTTGATGTAAATTTTAATCCATGTTTTACTATTTTAAGTGTCTATAACTATATTTATATGATATTATGATTTTATACTATATTTTTTAACTATCATATTTGGAATTTTGAATTTTTTTATCATATTTGTGCTATCCTCATGTTCTCCCACATGATTATGACCTAACACATTCTAATAATTTTTTCCAAAACTATGTATCTATGATACCCCATCATCTTATTTATCCATTGATTAGGTTGTAAAGTTTATTATATAATTTTCTGTGCATAGAATAGTTTTATGGGATTCTGACTATGGATAAGATTATTCATTTTTGGAAAAGTATTTTTTTATACAGCTATCAACCAGGATGGTATAACCTTATGTCATGGGTTAATGTTTATATTTTTTAGATGTGTTATTTATATCATGAGTTTAATATATTATTTATGTTATTTTTATATCTTTTAACTTTATTTGGCATAAGTATAATGTTTAGTTAATTTTGGAGATTTTTAGGTTATTATTAAGATGAGTTTAGAAAACCTTGATGAAAATCATTCAGATGTGCCTATGTATAGAATGATATCCTGAAATATTGGTAAAGTATCGAGTTGGTGGTTTTCATTTGAAATAAATCCCTATATTTAAACAGTATGTGATTATACACTCTAAAACAAATTTAGATATGGGTTAATAACCCTGAAAATAGTGAAATGTCTAATAACTAAATTTCATCCTTTTTCATGACAAAGAGTGCAGTGGGGTACATACCTCGGCTCGCAGTCTAAGCATGATGACGTGACATAGCTCAAGAGGCGTGAAACACAGCAAGCTGACTGTAACAGGACCGTGAAAAAAAACATGACAACGTGCGACAACCGAAAACATAACTAAAATACATAAACACAGACATAAAATGATCTAAATGAACAAAAAATGAAAAATAACTAGATCGACATGTTTTGAAAACATAATTCGCATTGTCTACATTATTACTAAACCACCTTAAGATTTATGAAACAATATTCAAAAAGTAACTCATGACTTTATGCACAAAACCGAACGAAAACCCAAATTTGTGATCAACCGCACACCCACAGTATACCAATATAGAATAAACACGACATGCACACTCCAACAAAAAAAAGAACAATTTCATGGAAATCTATTTAACAATACAAATTTGGTTTTCATCAAAATGAACCATACTTCACATAAACATGGTACAAAGTAAGAAACTCAAATAAACTCTTTTAAGATCTAAGTTCACAATAATTCAATTAATCACAACACATATATAACTAATTAATTAATAATCACGCAATGAAAAACAGAAGCAATCAATGTTTTTCAAAACTTAAAGGAGGAAAGTGAAAAGGGATCCTGCCTCAATCGTGAGACGAATTTCTGAAACGAGTGCGAAAACTCATTTTCACCTCAACCACAAGCTTGAGAAGCTTAAACCAACATACACAATGAGATTTAACAAAAATATTTACGTATTTAACCCAACAAAATAAACCATGGCATCTAGGATTTGGATAAGATGAAAACTCCACCAAAGGAGGCTCCCAAAACAAAAAACCCTCAATGAACACTCCAACCAAACTCTTACCAAATGGTAGAGGAGTGGTTGTCACCGAAATGGGGATGCGCGTCTAAACAAGGGTGCAGCAATGGGGTGCGGTTCGGCTAGAGGGCGCATGACGACTAGTGAAGAGTGAGAAACACGTGCCAGAGGGGACGCGACCGAAGAGGGTGTGTGCCGGTGGGGGGGGGGGCATGAGCAGCTATTTCGTGAGCAACAAAATAGGAGGTGACGCTGAGATGATATCTGACTCGAATAGGGACTCATAGACGAAGAGAGGTGGTGTGCTGGTGAGGTTCATGACTAGGACTGGCCAGATTGGTGTCTTGTGTGGACTAGGTCACAAGGAGATAAGGGGGTTGTTGTGCCGTCATAGTGGGGTGCTCCGGCGAGGGACTGGCACTGGAGGAGGGTGCTGGAATGAGGCGGATCGAAGTGGCGCGACGCGGGGTCGGCAGGCAGGGGGGGATGAGAAACTGATGGAGGGTGGAAGTTTGGTGTGATGAGGAGGTGAGGCCGGAGGGCAGGGCAACCATTAGGGAGGGAGGAGGTGCAAGCAAGGAGGGGGGAAAGTCGGTTTCCGGCTAAAGTAAATAATAGGGATCTGGATATGCAACGTGGCATGGATGACAAGGCCTGCTCGATGGGGAGAAAGAGAGAAAAAGGGTGGGGGGGCTCCTGTACTAGACTCGGGTAAACCCAAAAAAAGGAATAATAATAATAATAATAAAATTAAAAGAAAACAAATGAATAATAATAATTCATAATAATAATAATAATAACAATAAAATCTTAATAATAAGAATAAAAATTTGATAACAATAATAATAGTAATGGTAAATCATTAATAACAATAACTATTTATTTTATGAATTTATTTATAATAATAATTATAATCATACTTTAACAAAAATAATAATAACAAAAAATCATTATAACAGATTCACTGATAATATATACATATATATATATATAAATATATTTATCTGAATTGTTACATTTAATGTTTTCGTTATATCATCGCCTAACAAACTAATTTAATTAACCTTATGGGTGGACGGTTGTGCAGTCGCCCCTCACGGCTTGGTCGGTCGTGTATGGGTCATGGGGTGGCCCCTTCCCACTTGAGCAGTGACTGGACGGGTCACCAAACTATCTGCACGACTTCTACTAAGACACACAGTGTTCGTGCACTGGCCTAGAACCCTCAAACTTCTCCAAACATCTAAAATTTTAATCGGGACTCACCAGAACATTGGAAGAAACATCCAACACCAACATAAATAATAGGAATAAAGTCATTTGAAAAAGTCGGGTGTGACAAATCTCCCCACCATAATGCATTCTGCCCCCGGAAATCCATGACTAGATCTATACCCAAAGATAAAACTCCATTAGTGTCACTCACCCACAAAAGTATAATCACATCAAGTTGATCTATCCAAACACACAATAAAAAAACCATGAAAGAAAACTCATACTTTAATACACAAAACACCTTGATCGTCCCCAAGCAGAACCCAAATCATCTATTTCAACCAAGGAATGAACGAACTTAAACTACCTCCAACACTAATTCCCATAATCTTATTTCAAAAAAACCGTTGGGTGTACTCCAATCTCATTGTTTACTCGAGAGGATGAACTCATGATTAGGTGGTGCTACATGAGGCCACTTTCCCCCAAAAGAACCATGAAAATAAACTCTAATACCAACACGAGGAGGCCCGAATATACTCCCCACCACAAGAATTGGGATAACTCTAAATTACTTCATGTGTAACTTTGCGAAACCTGATGTGGGTGTCCCCACTATAAGGACTGACAAGATTAACCAAACTTGAATACTTTTCACACGGACCAAAAACCCCCACCACAAGGGGGAGACAGAAAGGGAGAAATTTTTAGAAAATCAAAACTACCACAATAATCATATCAACAACATCCCACCCTCTGAAGAACATAAAACATGTCACAATATGGACCAAGATTAAACCAATGCCCTTCTTCACAACTGGGGTTTTCCTGACTACCTGCCAGCTTCACTCCAGGACCTATGGCTGGAGAACCGATGATGGAAGCATATCCTACCCCACAGTCAAGCTTCAAAATTTCCATACATGACTCATATACCATAATTTAACCAAACAAACATCTAATAAAATAAAAGTTTCAAGGAAGTTCAACAATAACCAATATTACAACTGAAGGAAAAGAAACACCATAAAACACTAAAGGTGATGACTACTTCATCCAAGAAACATTATAATGATAAAACTTCAAAATGATCCCAAACAAAGTTCTACTCTTGCTTATGGGGTGAGGTAACCTTCGACGAGCTAGTTTTGGATTCAGCGTGCTTCCTATAAACACCTTGGAAGAATCGCTACAAGTGACCCAAACGTCCACAAGTGTGGAAGGGTCTCAGAGTAGTCAGGAATTCCTTCATCTTGTGACATTTCATGCCACACTGTTGATAGATCAAGGCTTTGCGCTCTGAAGGTGTTGATTTCATGTCCGAAGTCCTCTTAATTCCTCTAGTAGACCCCCGACATCAAGGATCTTCTCATTCTTCCTCTCGCCATCGTATTCACTGCTTCCCAAGGCCAAGTGAGGATTTTCCACCTCATGTCCCCCCTGCTAACTCAACTTCAGTAAGAAAGGCTTTCCCCAAAACATCTGATAAGTTGGTTAGGTTGTGCTCTTCCACATTTCATCACAGTTTAGGTCGGAGTCCAGACTCAAATTTTCGATCCATCCCAGGATTGTTTGACACAAATAATTGGTCATACAGAACTAGGTCTGAGAAAAGTCGATAAAATTCTAGTTTTGATTCAGCACCCTGCTCAAGAGAACAAAACTCCATCATCTTCCTCAGCTTCTTCAACTCATAGAAGTATTGTAGGATGAATGAAGACATGAATAATTCCCAAGTGAGATCTTCTAGGGTCTTGTTTCGAGGCACATACTTCCACTATTTCTAGGTTGGACATTCAAGCATAAAGGTAGCCAACTTCACATTCAATGACTCAAGAAGCCCAATGAAATTGATGTTCTTCCCAATCTTTTGCAACCACTCATCCACCTCAAGTGGATCTTCATGACCATAAAACTGGGGAGGGTTCAACTTCCATAATACCAGAACACAGTCTATAGGCTGATCAACTAGAGGATTTTCTAGGGGTGCACCACCCAAAGCTGCACCTTGGGCGTCCATCAAACCATTGTGGGGGAGAACACTATAGAACATGGAAACAAAGAACGTAATCAAAACATGGTCATTTCTATTTAAAATACGAAAATAACACTTTTCACAAAAATTTCCAGAAAGAAGGAATACCGAAATGATTCACTATAGGGAAACTAGTGATGATGGGTGACTGGAACATATGGTTGGCGGCCATATGGTAGTCACACCACCGTCACTGAGATAATTCTAGGGTAAACTATCTAGCTCCACATGGCTTTCCAGACCATGCCATCTCAGGGGGGTCAATTTTCGGACTCTCATTTCATTTCCCAATACCAAAAAAACCATAAGAATCAAAATACATAGACAATAAAAAACATCCCATGTGAACTTAATGTTCAGAATGAGAAAGGGATCATGAATTCATTCTTGTTTGTATGCCTCGAGTCCTAAAAATTCTACTCCTTCTACCATGGTAACCCCAAATAGCAATGGGAAATATGAAAAACAAGGTCAACTTAAGAGCCTACCTCCTATGATACCATTTTCTCACAAAACAACCGGGGTCAACCCTAAACCGATCACCTGAGATGGTCTACGACAGGACACAAGAGGCATTCTTGATTTTCCTGAGCTAGCGACAAGCACCCGGGCGTCAATGGAAGACAATTGGGAACAATTTTTCTTAATGAATATAAAAAAAGTAGCGGAACGAAAAGTAGAATAATGAAATGTAAATAAATGACACTAAAAAGAAAGAACAATAAGCAACAACCAGCTAACATTACCAAGACAAAAAATCCTCATGACTCTAAGAGTCACTCACAAATCCTCAACCGAATCTTGCCCACATCGGGAAATCTCGAGTCAAACCTGAATCTAAAACTAAAAATAGGAAAACACTATAGGCATGAGTATTAAACTCAGAAGGCATTCCCAACAAACTATTTCTAATTTATTACATTTAAATAATGAATTTACTAATTCCAGGTTTGAACTAAATTATATAAAATATGGGTTTCAACACAAACACTTTCATTTCTAAAACAAGTATCATTCAATTTCCCTTTTAATTTAATAACAAGTTTAATGATTAAAAGGAATAGGTGCATTGATTTTTAAAACATTTTTGCGAACAATTTAGAAATTAAAATATTTGTATTTAGTAAAATGAAAACCACACAAAACACATAATCCGCACTAAGGGCCTTGGATAAAGTGGCACACTGGGCCAATAACCGATCTAGACCTTTCAATCATCCACCAAATAAAAATAAACACTAAAGGAAACATGGGTTAAACCTAGGAGCTCATGAACAATCCAAAACATACCATACGTGTGACTCATCCCGAAGGCATGATTACTCTCGATGAAGTCATAACACCCTAACACCCAGTGTTGCCCTCTATGGCCAAACCGAGGGGCCCAATCCCCTAGCAGATTATAATCCGTACTAAGGGACACTAGCCAGTGCATAATCTAAACTAGTGCAGCAAACATTCTCAGAAGATTCACTTACTATTCCAGGTTCCGATTTCAACACATGTAATAAAAAGGAAAGGGGTGAGTCAACAAAGTCAATCAAGAAGCACCAATATCACACACAACTCATGCAGTCAACGTTCACCAAATATCACCCCTGAGTCACCCAAAGAGATTTTTCCAAAATAATTTATTTTAATAATGTTCCAAAGGGGCCTTCACCAATTTTAATGAAAATCCGCATTTTTCAAGAGAACCAAAACACTTGTTCACGATTTAAAAGAAATTATTTATCAATAAACCAGAACTACATTTGATATTCTATGAAATATGTTTAGAGTCCAAACGAGCATTCTTTCACTACTGGGTGTCCGTTCATCAAGAAAATATTTCAAGTGTTGTGTATAAAATAAAAATATCTTTTTACACCAAATAATCATTTAAAAAATTAATTATCTTATATTATTTACCATTTATTAAAATTAATAAAATAAAAAGAAAATAATAAATTCTAAATTCAATGGAGAGTGCAGTGCAAGACCTACCTCGACTCGAAATCCAAGCACGATGACACGACACGCCCTAAGCAGCGCGCAAGCACACACAAGCTGATGATCGCAGGACCACGGAAAAAACATTCCAACATGCTACAACATGAAAAAAAACTAAAATACATAAACACAGACATAAAATGGTCCAAACGAACAAACAACACAAAATAAAAATCACTACATGTCTTGAGAACATAATTTTCATCATCTACATTATTAGTAAACCACCTTAAGATTTATGAAACAATATTTAAAAAGTAACTCACGATTTTATGCAAAAAACCCAACCAAAACCCACTTTTGTGATCAACTGGACACCCAAAACATACCAAAAAAGAATATGCACGACATGCGTAGTCCAACAAACAGAAAGCTCATTTTCAGGGAAATATATTAAATAGTATAATTTTGGTTTTCATCAAAATGCACCATACTTCCCATAAACACGGTACAAAGTAACAAAATCAACTAAACTCTTTTAAGAACTATGTTCACACTAATTAAATTATTCACAACACACACTAAATTAATTAATTAATATTCAAGAAATGAAAAACATAATAAATCAATTTATTTTAAAACATAAATGAGGAAAGTGCAAAGGGATCCTACCTCAATCATCAGACGAATTTCCAAAACCATTGATAAAACTCATTTTCACCTCAACTGGATGCTCGGAAAGCTGAAACCAACATACACAATGAGATTTAACACACAAATTTAAGTATTTAATCCAAAAAAACCCATCATCTAGGATTTGGATAACATAAAAACCCCACCAAAGGAGGATCCCAAAATGACTAACACTCAAAGAAAACTCAAACCAAACGCTTACCAAAGGGTATAGGAGAGGTTGTCTCCAATAGGGGGATGTGTGGCTATATAAGGGTGCAATGATGGGGTGAGGCTTGTCTAGGAGGGTGCGTGACGATCTGTGAAGAGTGAGCAGCGCGTGTCAGAGGGGTCGTGGCCGAATGGAGTGTGCGCCGGTAGGGGGACTTGAGCAGTTGTTCTATGTGCCCCAGAATAGGAGGTGATGTCGAGCAGATTTATGACTGAAATAGGGACTCATGGCCGGAGGGAGATGGTGCGTCGGCGAGGTACTTGACCAGGACTGGCTGGTGTGAGGGGCGTGTGCGGACAAGTTCGCAAGGAGTGGAGGGGGTTGTCATGCCATCGGAATGGGGTGCACCGGCGAGGACCTAGCGCTAGAGGAGAGTACTAGAATGAGGCAGAGGGAAGTGTCATGGTGTAGGGTTGGCAGACTGAGGGGATGCCGGGAAGCGGAAGTAGGGAATGGGTTCGGTGCGCTGAGGTGGTGAGGCCAGAGGGTAGGGCGGCTAGTAGGGAGGGAAGAGGTGCAATCAAGGAGGGAGGCATTGTGGTTTCCTATTGAAGGAATCAAGAGGGAGGTTGCCATATGGTGGAAATGTAGCATGTCAGGGGGCGAGGCCTTCGTGGCAGGGAGAAAGAGAGAAAAGAGGGGGGTGGAGGTTCCGCTTATACTGGACACGGGTAAACCCTAAAAATGAAACAAAAAAACAAAGATAAAAACAAAATAAAATTAATAGAAAACAAATTAATAAAAACAATAAATAATAACAATAATAATAATAATTAGAATAAAATCATAGTAGTAAGAATATAAATTTTATAACAATAATAATTGTAATGGTAAATATTTAATAATATTAACAATTTATTTTTAGACATTATTTATACTAATAAATATAATCAATATTTAATAAAAATAATAATAAAAAATATTCGTAACACATTCACAGATAATATATATATATATATATATCTGCATTGTCACGTTTAATGGTTTTGTTAAATCATCACTTAACAAACTAATTTAATTAACCTTATGGGTGGTCGGTTGCATGGTCGCCCCGCACAGCTCAGTTGTCCATGAATGGGTCGTGCGGTGGCCCCTGCACACTTCATCAGTTACTGCACGGGTAACCAGACTGTCTGCATGACTTCTACTAAGACGCACAATGTTCGTGCACCGGCCAAGAACCCGCAAACATCCCCAAACATAAAAAATTTGATTCTGGGCTCGTCAGAACTTTGGAAAAAACACCCGACACCAAGATAAATAATAGGAATAAAATCATTTAAAAAAGTCGGGTGTGACACAACCAAGTCCCCTCTTTAATGAGTCATTATATATGAAAAACCCAACACTTCCAGGTGGTAGATTAAAAATCATATCACTGAATATTCTTATAATTTGATCATAAAAACGTACGTCACATTTCCATGACAAATAAACATAAACACTTTATCCGTAAGCTTGGTTAACATGTTAGCAATCACTAAAAATTATAAATGAACTGCCGATAATATCCTATAAAACCAGTAAATCTATGAACCTCAGTTATGTTGATGGTTTTTTCCATTCTGTGACTACCTTTTTATTTTCATGGCAAACTAATAATCCATTCATTGAGATAATATATCCAAAAAAATGAACTTCTTAAATCCATAAATCAAAAATACAAAATTTACCATCTAGTTCTTATCTTGTAAGAGTCTTAATAATAATAAACATGTGATTCTAATGATATTAATAGATTCTAGAATACACCATAATATCATCAATGAAAAACATCTCAAAATCATCAGGATATTCAATGATAACCCTATTCATTTGGTCCATAATAACTGAGGGTTCATTGGTCAATCCAAATGGAATTTATGTAAACTCATAATCCCCATAACTCATTAGAAAAAATTTCCATTGGAAGTTCTTCCTCCTTTACATGAAATTAGTGATACCTAGAATGAAGATCAAACTCTGATAAAAATTGACCTCTATAAATTTGATTAATCAAGTCATAAATTTGAGGTAGAAGATACATGTTCATTTTGGTGATAGAATTTATTTCCCTATAATCAATTTACAATCACATTGATAGATCTTTTTTCTCAACGAAGTGAACACGAACTCCCCATGGTAAAAATCTAGTATTAACAAATCCCTTGTTACCAAAATCCTCTAGTTGTTTCTTCAACTCTTCAAATTCTAAATGGGACATTCTACAGGGAGTATTTTATATTGGCCATGAATCAGGTATTAAATCAAAGAAAAATTGAAAATAACTCTCTAGTGGATGTCCATGTAATTCCTAAGGAAATACATCAATGTATTCCTTCACAATATGCATATCCTCAATTTTAAGATTCCATTCCTAATAACTATATGTTTTTTTATCTTCCTCGTTAAGTATTTTATACAATAGAGCCACTAGGGATGGATGTAGATAAGAATGAGACAATGATGTTTCTTCTTTAAAGATAAGATATTCTTCTTCTCCACCAGAAATCATAACATCATAATTATAACAATAATTTTTATCATAATATTTTGAAATATAATACAATCCAAGGATTGTATCAATTTCAAACATTGGTACGATTATAAGGTTAACAAGTAAGGCATGCTAATTTGTCATAAAGGGGAATAATCAACACATTTTTTTACAATGAGACTCCCTTTAGGATTTTAAACTAACAAATCCAATATTAAATAAAAAGGGAGATGTCTGATTTTCTTTGAAAAATAAGAAGATATACAAGAATGGGATGATCCAGAACCATGTTAATAATTTGATAATTTTTTGGAGAAGAATAAAGTAAATTCTAAAAAAAATTAGTAACTTAAAGCTCAACAGTTATGCTAACATAATCTTAGCCTTTCTCCCTTGACCTTTTCTAATGATAATTGTCTTAGAGCATAGGAAAATGATTTTCATAATTCCCTATTTATTTATAATTTTATTTTTCATCATTGGTTTCTTTTTTATTTCCCATTCAATCACGGGCTTGGTGGAAATTTTCTAAAACATTATACCAAACCCACATTTCCTTCAGGAATGTACCAGGGTGATTCTTCCCACAATTATTTATGGATGGAAATTTAACTATTATATTATTAAAATTTTAAATATTATAATTTTCATAGTGTTACACATCCCTCTTCTTATCATTCATTCATTTAAATTCACAAGATATATAGAATTATTTATCTGTCTAGATAGCACATGAGACTATATCTATATATGATGAGATAGATTTGGAGACCAGTGCCCATAAGATAGAAATTTTCAAATCATCAAATAATAGATAAATATTAAAATTGGGATAATGTATGTAATTAATATCAATACTTTATATCCTTGTGAAATTAGCATTATACTTTTCAAAATTCTTATCTTTCTTTTGTCTTAGAATCTGAAATATCTTCTCCATATCCACTTATAGTTCACCAAAAAAATATTTTTCTAAAAAATTTCATCAAATTACCCACATTTCATGTTTTCTATTTCTTTATCCTCCCTTTTTTTTATTCAATGACCACCATTGATCCACATATCCAAAGAGGCGATAAATTTCAATGAAAAAAATACTCTGTTTTGTTTATTCCTGTATCTAGAAATATATTATCAAATGAACATATTCATTACATAGCTAACATGGATTTTTAGTCCCTTTTAATAATATATTTTATTGACTGATGAAGATGCCTTATAATGTTCCTCCATGTTTTAGATCAGGGTCCTCCATATAGACGAGCTTATTGTTCATATTATAAGTTATATGTCCTAGTATTGTTATGATTTTCTCAACAATAGTAGTAACATAAGCTCTGATTTCATTATATTTCATTTTAGAGAAATCCTTTCGTGTATTGCGTGATTTTATACAGTCTACATTAATTTCCCAATTCACCAGTTTAAAACAATGGCTTACACTACATTTTGATACGAATCATAATGAATTTTTTCAAACTACAAAAACACATAACATAAATTCGAAATTTGTGCATAAATAATCTTATAATCCTAAAAATGATATCTTTTGGTACATATTAACTTTTAAATCATTCATAATGGTTTTTAATGAACATGTGAATTATGATAAGAATATCCCCCATGAGTGTAAAACTAGGTGTGTAGTAAGGCCAATTTCCATGGACTAGATTATTTAGAGTCAGGTCCTATAGACCTTTTCATAGTTGTTACTCTTAGGTACTTTTGGACTGTAACCATTTCCACATGTTGTATAAAAACATGTATGTATTTCTAGGAGTAACTACATAGTCTATATATTACCAAATTCTATTTTTTTATAAATGTATCAATAAAATCTATATTAGAACTATGTCCCCTAATCATTGATTTATAAATATAGTTTCCATGGTTTCTACTAAACTTCCTTAGATTCCAACTGTAACAACCCTGACCCCTGCAGCCCAGATCTAGTTCCTCAAATTATTACATTGGCATAGATACATGATTCAAATCCCAAATAAATGATCTGTTTATTTGTTTTGGAATCTAGATTAATTAAAAAAGTTTTATATTAAATCATGAAATGGAAAACAACATAGTAAATCCATTGAAACTCTCTTATTCCATTTTCCTATCCCTAAAATACCATCATAATATATATATTCACATACTGTGGAAAAATTAAACATAAGAAATGGTTGAGCTCAAATTCTCTATAAGGACAAAAAATACAGCATAATCTATCTTAAATAAACATAATAAATAAGGTAAGGTTAATAACTAAAAATTCAATCCAATAAAACATACTCATCCGAATAATATGGAAGGGATATAATTTGATTTTAATAATTCCATTTAGATAGCCACATGTGAAATATAAAAAACCATGGACATTAAACAAGTCGAATAATCACATGGAATATTAATAACTAATCTCATAATGGGGGAATACCTAATGTTGGACAACATAAACATACCACCAAGGCTTCTACCAAGATATATCATATAAATGGGAACAAAGTTATCCAATACCAAAAAAAATTTGTCTCATTATACCTACTAATGAATCAATGGGGTATATCGGGTCCCACCCATTACATACTATGTCCAATTCATTCCTTGTATGAAAGTGGTGAAACATAACCAATATAAATTTAGCATTAAAACTAGCATATGATATGACAATAAATTAATCATAAACCATGAATGGTATCAAAATAGAACATAAATAGTTAAATATATCATAAACCCCTTAAATAAAATATGGCTGAATGTGTCTTAAGATACCAACATTAATTAATCATAAAATACAACAAATGATGGTGACATAGATGAAAGTAGTCAAATGATATAATTAAAAACTTCTAGAAAATAATACACCATTTATATTGAAATTATTTTAAAAGGGGACCAGTATTTTATCATATTACATTTTAAGTGGAAATAATCATGTATGATTGTAAAAAAATCTTTCCTCATGCTGGATAACGGTTTAAAAATAACATTCCTTCAATATTTGGATGAAAAGGTCATAAAGTACCACATTTGGAAAACAAAAAAAAATATTTCTTGTAAAAAATATTAAAAAAGTTAAACATTGGTAAATTATTATTCAAAAAATTATTGTATAATATTATCTATATTTTAAAATACATTTTTATAAATAATGGACTTTAAGGATAAATAATACTTAGTAAATTCATACAGGTAAATAATCCTAGATAATAATGCGATTGAGAAATTAACAATTAATGCGTACATTCATTTAGTTGAGGGTGTATTAACATCTTATATAATGGTGAAATCATGTTATTAAATTAAAAATAACCCATATACATATATATGATATCATATATGATCCTATTATATAATTTTAATAATAATATTTCATTATTACCATGGTTTCGGCTGTTAACATTTCATTTTCCTATGCATGTTTTGTCATGTAAGTCTTGTTTATTATGCCTAGGGTTTATTTTATTCACATTTGAAATTATATTAAGCTAATAAATATTATATGTATTAAACTAATATTTCTTTAAAATTATTTTTAAATTGTTATCATGGAATATGAATCCCATCAAATCTTGGAGACGGTAGGTCGTAAGAATGCATGATTGATGGTATCATCCTATAATGGCAAAGTGGTAAGGAATTGGATGGTATATTAATTAGAAAGATTAAATATAATTTAATATTTAATATTTATTTCTACTATATTCATTATTATACTCATCCAATTAAAGTGGTTTGGAATAGAAAATTGTACCACAATGTAGATATGGCAAGTCATACGTAAGTATGAAAGGTGATATTATTTTTAATAGGCTCGATAAAAGGATGAGTATGGTTTTCCCATAATCATAATGAAATCTTATAATATATATGATAATGTATTTATTACTTTACTATGGAAACAACATTAGATGAGGATGTAGAAAAAGAAATAAACATGAATGAGTTGTTAAAATAATTACCTCTTCTTTGATGGACTTTCTTTGAGTATCCTCTTTGGGAAACTAGGGGTGTAATTTTTAGAATACCATGAAATAAAAAACATAGATAAGAATGTTTCTATGAGAAATGGGTAGGGTTTTGTTGAGTTATAATTCTCAATGTTTTTTGGAATTGATGGAGGAGGTTCCATTTTATAAGAGATGGGAGGGGAACTCTTGGGAACTCTCAAAATATTCAATTACTATAAAATAATTTTCAATTTTAAATGGAGGAAAACATTTTTATTACTAATATAAAAAATGTTTTGGTTTATATACACTCAAAAATTAATTTTTAGATTAGTTTAGGTCACATTCGTACCCTTATCTTATAGATTTCACCCTTATATAAATCCTTTAACTTTTAACGTTGCATCGTGTATTATTACTATTTGAGGGAAAATGTTTTTAAAATGTAATTCTGAATAGATATAAAATGGATCATGGATGAAATATTTATCTTTTTTTCTAGTTATTTTCCAGAATTTTATGTTTTTATGAATTTCGTACCATTTAAAAAATTATTATTTATTTTAATGTTTCATTTATTTCAATTTTGATATTATTCATTAGTATTATTTTTTTTAAAAACATTACAGAAATATATCTTAAAAAATACCTTATAATATTTCACTATCTTGTCTAATTTATCTATAAATTTCTTTTATGAAATTAAATAGGAAAAAAATATTTATTTTGATCTTTTTAATTTCATTTATTTGATATTTCCATTGATTATACAATTATTTCATCGTTATTATGAAATAAATTAATTTAATTATATATTATATGAAAATTAAATATAAATTATAATGATGTAGTTAAACTAATTATATTTCTAATTACTAGTTATAGTCAAAGATATCTTCTATATAACCATATATTGAAAATTTAATACTTATTAAAAACACGAGTGAGGAATTTTTAACTTATCCTCAAATAAAACAGTATAAATTTCATATTCATACCAAATGGATTAAAAGTGATTTAATTTTAGAAATTCTTTGATTCTGGTCAAAACCCACTCATTCAATAAAATTAGGACAATTTTTAGGGTAACATTATAATACTATAATTTTATTTTTACCTTTAGTTACCAAATTTACCCTTAACCATGATAAAATGTTTTTACTATTGTTTCTATTTGTAATATAAAAAAATTTATCATATTAGAAAAAAATATCATAGTAACTACAACTGTTTATGTCTATTTTTGGAAATTCATTTAATATAAGTGGCTAAATTTAGTTTAACACTAATCCCATCCATGTTTCGAGAAGGTGAGTAAAAGACCCGTTTAAAAGATCAACATGTTTTTATATATAATTTTAATATTGAACTGATTCCAATGACCAAAATTGGATATATATATATATATATGTAAAATTAATCTATTGTTAATTTAAAATTCAATTGAAAATTATTTTAACAGAAAAATCATGTTTTTAACTTTAATGAACTATTTTTTAATATTCATATAAAAATGAATCCTCTTAAATTATTTCGAAATATTTTCCCTAAAATAATTTTGATATTATGAATTAAAATATAAAGTCTATATTGAAATATTAAATTTCTAAAATTTATAAAATAGATTTTGAAAATTGGTGCTCTTTTAAATGGTGGTAAAATTCCCGTTAAAAAAATATAGTTTTTTGCATTAAATTTGATTTATTCTTATATAATTGTATAGAATTAATTTTATGGAATATATATAAATTTTATAATTTCGATAATATTGTTAATTGTCACCATTTATACTGCTTGGCTAATATATCACAGTGTTGTCGAACTCGATGTTGAGTCAAACACAAGCTATTGAATTTATTTAAAAAGAAAATATTCTTTAATTATTGGTGAGTTACAAAAGTGATCATTGTAATAGAGAAACTAAATATTGCATGTAAGAGTGTTAAATAAGACTAGATATAATTTAATAAAAACTAAAATAAAGAGATCAATAATTTTATATTGGAGTCAAATCAAATTCAAGATGATAATGTTCAGAAAATGAAGAGTCAATGAGAAGACAAACTGGAAGGTTTCTCAGAATGAGAAAAACTTCTTCATCATGATGTTTCATAATATAGAATTCAATTTAAAAAATATAAAAGAAATAAAGTTAATGAATTCTCAGAAATAATGTGAAGATATGGTAAAATCATTTGGAGGCCATAAGAGCTCTCTACATCTGAAATTTCATGAGTAGTATGCAAAGATTAAAATTATGGATAACACTCAGGCTAAATCTTCACAATGTAATAATATTGAAAATGATTCCATGTGTAATAATTAAAATGGAATTAATTTTTAAAATACCGATTCATGTAGCAAGAAAAACTTGAAATTATCTAAAGATAAGTCAACTACATTCTCATTGAAATAGGTAACCCAAGTTCCCTATGTTTTTTTGCACTAACACCTATTCATATGAAAGTACATTTTCCGAAAATATTAATAGTAATACATGGGTGATGAAGTCTAATGAAAAATCAACAATATCATAATTTCTTGATTTGGTAAAGATCAGTCATTTTGTTCCTTATAATGAACTCAGATGAAAAATTATATTACCTAGAAAAATAAAAGATTTTAAAGCTAGACAAGAAGTATTATAGAGGAATGAATAATTATTTTTTTCTATTTTCATTCTTTTTGATAATTTAGTATCACTCCATTGGATAATGGAGTAATAAATCAATACATGATATTTTTAGAATGCCCGTATTAAGGAGAAATGAATCTTTTGTGAGGAGAAATCCTACATAATTAAAGAATAATTCAATTATAAAGACTATTTTTATATAAAAATTATATGTTATTGTCTGTAATACATCTAAGTTTACTGAAATGGAGGTTGTCACAATTATTATGAGTGATAGTATGTACCAACTATTCACTATGCATATTTTTATATGCGGAAAAGACCACAAAAAATATAGAGGCATAGAACAAAATAATAAATTTATACCTTAGGTAATAAGATGAAAAATATAGTTAATAAAATGATGTAGAATGCTACAACCAATATTAACGATGATATAAATGTCACATGAAATAAAATGTGTTACTAATATTGAAGAAGTGGCCATATAATGGACCATTACAAATAGGTCAAATACAACAATGTTTATTTAAGAAAGATAATGTTGATGGAGAAATTAATCCCGTTATCACATAAAATGTCTGACTTGGGGAATGATAATAATGATTGAAAATTAAAAATTCATGAGTTGTTGTATAAAATGATAAATCTATGATTGTCTGAGATCTATGTGGATGGTTCAAAATGACTTGGAATATTGTTGAAAAATGTAACACCTGGCCGCTGGAAGAAATTGAACATGTGAAGAACAAAATAAAATCACTACTTTCTTATTATGTTAAAATTATATTGTGAATGAGTCTACACAAAAGAATACTGAGAATGTAAATAGATCATGCCAAGACCTATGTAATGTGCAACATGAATTAGCTATGCTATTTGTGTAGTAATGGAAGGATGAATGTGCATTAATTTCCAATGTGAGGATTCATATTCCATCAATGATGAAGGTTGATGATATTAACAAGATTATGCTATCATTAAATGATGAAATTAATGAAGAATTAAGAAGTAAAAGTTTTCAAAATTCCAAAGTGTGATTGAAATGATTTTCTTGTTTTGTAAATAAATCTAATTAATGCAACTCAAACTTTAAATAAATGAAGAACCACTTTATTTAATGCATATTTTTTGATTTATTCTTTTAAATAGGGAATTTAAGGTGAGACATATATTTATAGGGATTCCTATTGATATATGTGTTGTGAAAATAGGTTAGAGTATCTATCTGTCTATTTATCATGTAGTTATTTATATTAATAGATGTTTTTACTATCTTCGAACATCATTCTTGAATAAATCCAATCATGGTAAAGAGGATGGTTAAATCTCATACTTTTAGGGGGACAAAATATGAACAACTACCAATGTTTAATTTCTTAATCGGTATCACATGAATTTTTGAAATTATGATTAATGATTTATCTAATGATTTAAAAATCTTGAAATTGAAAAATTTTATTTGTTAGGTATGTTCCCCTACCTCTATTGAAATATTAATTGTCAACCCAAAGTGTAGAAATCGATACTTTAATGAAACAGTGAAATTAATTGATATTGTGGAGTATATTATTATTATTTATTGTTATTAAAATGTTTTTCCAGATGAATTCAATAGATTTTATTAATATCATTTGAACATCTAGTGATGTAATGTTTCAGAATTCAATTGACATTATGAAAAAATTATTCAAATATGTTTTTTTGACTTAATTGATCACTATTTTTTTATACAACGGGATTTTCCACATATAATTGTAGATATCTAATTAATGACTCATTACATTACTGAATGCCATTTTTTCCATCCCTTAAGAAGATCATTTAGAATTTCCCTTAAGTGGACTCTCTTTTGAAATGAAGAGGAAGAGGGAGAGAAGAATAAAATACACGTGTTACAGAATGAGATGAGTTGAATTATTTTTGATCCTCATTTCTTTGATTTTGTTGTCATGTAAGTGGGTTAATTAAACATTAGATTTGGAAGTGAAATGGGTATCATTAATAAATTCAACAAGGGATATTGAATAACCCAAATTGATTGATGTAATATTTGTTCCGTTTTGTTTTCAATGAGTTTGTATATTGACAATTAAAAGTTACAATTAACTATGTGTGAATTTATGCTAATAAATTACTCTCGGTAATTATGAATTAAACTCGAAAAGATATTTTTATTGAAATTTTTTCTTCAAATGAACAAACAATAAATGTGATGACTGCGTAGCTATTTTTTACTCCCATAACATTTTCAAAATTATTTTTAGACAAATGAAAATGTCTACAACCTTTTTTATTTATTTGAGAACTTAAAATAAATATGGAGTTAATTATGAGAATTCTAAATATATTTTTTAGTGTTGAATATTATGAGAAGTTCTTTGGAGGGAATAATGATCAGTGTTTGCCTAACATTTTTATTGGCCATCAATAAAAAAATATGACCTTACTATCCATCAAGACATGGGAACATGGTGCACATATTCTTATGTGGGAACTATTAATCACCAATGTAGTCGGCCTGTGTTGAGGTTGAGTGATAAATAATTCTCCCATAGAGAGGTAATGAAGAAATTGGAGGACACCATCAACTAGAGTGGTATGGTTCTAGTCGAGAGTGTTGATATAGGGCATTGTTAAAGAATAAGGGGAGTGGATCAGTTACCAATTAAAGAGAATTTTCCACACCATTTTTAAAAAAAAGGTATATCTCTTATTAATGGTGTTTTATTGTTGGATTAAATTGTTCCGAGAAATTCTCATGCTACTTTAATGTTATAGATATATTATGCAATATTAGATTAGATTAACTCATTTCATCCAATATATTCATCACATCACCTTAAACATAGGTCATCTGAAGAATATAGATCATCAGTATTTCCTTATTCTAAAATGATCCAATTTATCACGGAGAGACACCCGATCAGTATTTGATCATCTTGAGAATTCCAAAATTATCTAAATTACATGGAACATCATTTTGAAGTTTAAATGATGTTTAAATCGATTAAAAAGAGAAACGAAGAAAAAATGCTTTTACAGTGATGGTGATATATCATGATATGTATTATGAGGCAGTGAACATAGGGTATTACTCATCATGTGCTAGTCAAAAAATATTCGGGAACTATATCGATCAATTATTACTATAAATACTTGACCCCTTTTATTTTTTCCATAGAGTTTTGTTGCACTTCCAAGAGAGACCATAGAGAGATTAAAATATGTAAGGGTGGTACTCTATATTTGTGATGGAAGGATATACACACATGATTTTTTCTTCTTACATTATTTATGTTTGCATGTTGATTTTTTTGATTCTGTTACAATGTTTACAATGGTTCTGAAAACCTACATATAAAATATTTTGAGAAGAAGTGATATATTTGCATAATCCATTTAGGTCATGTTGGATTATACAAAGAAGGGAAATTTTAGTTGTGTTTTTATTATAATATGCGATGGATGCTACATATAATATTACAATAAGAGAAAATAAAAAAAGAGGAATAACATATAATGATACTGTAGGATATAAATATAGATTTGGATGCTCAATTACAATCTTTGGTGAAGAGTAATTTAAAAATCATTCATTGTTATTCTTAATAAAATCAATGATTAACAAATATAAACAAGGTGAATTTAAAAAACAAATTTGGTTCTTAGACAATTGGTTAACTGGAAGGGAACAGATCCAATTATAAAGAACATAAACTTGAAAAAGTTTATCCTAAAGAAACATAAATAATATTATCTTAATGAAACTTAAACAAGCTTACCTTAATGAAAGATTCCACCATAAAGCCTATAGAATCTTAAAAATAGATTATATAAGAATAATAATGTTTAAGAAATTTATACATTCATTCATTAATAAATAAAATGGAATTATAAACTTGTAACAAATAAACGAGTAGATTTTTTTTAACCCAGTGAGAAGGGTATCCGACATAATTTGATAATGGTCCCTTGATTTATACTTTTGAGAAACTCTGTCTTACCCACTATGGTGTAATCCTCAATAGGGATATTATAATCTATCTTGATATCCCTAAGAGAACTAGAATTTTAAGGTTTTAGGAACTTCTGCCTTTCTATCCTTGGAAGCTCTTGATTGATCATCCAATCTGAGTCACACTAAGAAGACTGAACAAGTTGTTCAAGGCTTGAACATATTGTTCACAACATTCGAATAGAACATAAGAGTCTCTCTCTCCCTTGAAATCACTTCATAGAATCATATCATATAATCTATAGATGTGGAAACACATGCCTCGAACTCTTTGAATGGATTTGTTTTTTATAGGCTACAATTTCAATGGTCATCGCTTCATCCAATGGTCATATACATCCTTAAATTTCTAAGGGGTCTCTACACCTGTCTCATAAACAACAGTTATTTGGAAACATATTTTACCACATCGTTTCTTGTAAGAAAACATTATTATGGTTTAAAAGTATATGTAAACTAGGATCCAATAAAGTTGGAATAATATCTTATTGAAAACAAGTAACCTTAACATGTGTGAATAATCAAGTTATAAATATATCATGAAATAGAGTCTGATTATGTATAAAAAAAGAGTCTTGAAAAATATAATTTAGAGTTTTAATTTTAATTGAAAGATATTCTGATTTTGGATAGAGAAAGTGTCTGATTTTGGAAGGAAACAATGACTGATTTTTTGATAGAAAAGAAGTCTCAATTTCTGGGAATTAAGAGTAAGATTTAATAATAATTCGGAGTCATAATTTATGAGAATTCAAAGTATAAATTTCTATGAATTCAGAGTGTGAATTTTTCTGAATTCAATGTCTGAATTTCTGAGAATTGATAGTAATTATTTTTGAGAATTCAGAGTCTAAAAATCTAAGAATTCAGAGTCAGAAATAAGATGAAACCAAAGTCTAAAAATAGATGGAATCAGAATCCAAAAAAATATGGAATATGAGTGTAAAAATAGTGAGACTCTAGTTTTAAAAAACTGTAAGGATCAGAGGGTTATATAAGGATCCGTTTATTCTTATGGTTATTCAGATTTTAGAAAAATATGATTAATCTTAGATAAGTAACATTAAACATAACATATAAAAATATGTTAAGTGAAATGAAAATAAATTTCCTTATATAAGGAAAATAATCTTTAATTAAAAAGAGCTTGTGATTCTCAAAACATGGGGGAATTTGTGATGTTATAATATAACTTATTGACTTAACAATCTCCCCCTTTATATAAATCAGAAACCACTTTTCCAAAATGAAATAGAGGTTTAGAAATATTGAAATAAAACCTTACATTTTTTATATTTTTGTCATAGTGAATATGACTAACTCCCCCTTTGGTTTTCTTCACCTTAAGGATAATATACTTTATGTTAAGAAATTTTCTTGAGAAGGAAATTCCATTTCATAGGAAAATAATCATTATATTAAGCTCCCCCTTTCATATGAAATTTCTTCTTTTGAGTAAATTTCATTTTAATATGATAGTTTTTTTACATTTCTCCCCATTGTATATTTTCAATAAGGAATGAAGGGTAAACACAATTTTGTACCTGAAAGGTCAAAAATATGCATAAGAATCAAAGCATAACAAATATATTTCATTAACAATGAACGAATGATTTTATTACAAAACATTATCATAGTTTTAATATAACTAATAATATTTCTTCATATCTAGAAGAAGATTCTATAGGATGTACTTCACATTCATTTTCTCCTTATGATCTCCTCGGTACTTCTTGAGTAATTCTTTTCGTTCCTGGTTTTTCATCTCGAGAAACTAAATCATTTCTTCTAGAGATTTGATAACATTTTCTTGTGATTGGAATTTCTCTACTAACTGATATGTGGTGTTTGTTTCTATGTTTTGTATAATAACAATAGAGTTAATCTTTTCATAGAGATCATTAACGTCTTGAATACTAGAGGCTTGATTTTGATTTATCTTTCAGAAAGATTATTGATCTTCTCATTCGACTCATTGAAGGTTTCTTAAAATGAATCCATTTAATCACCAACAAGATTAAGATCAACAACTATGATTTTAACCAAGTTGTAATATTCTTGAAATACATTCTATGATCTTCATATTTGATCATGAAGGTTTCTAAATCCATTTACTTATTGATGAACATTTCCATCAAAAAATTTATAGAATCTGTTTTCATGTTGACTGATTCTTGAAGAAGCTGACACTAGGATTCAATGATTAGATGGAATGATATTGAATCAACAAGTTTTATTAAATATTCCACCACAATTTCATGTCTCATGGATGATGATGATTCATAATATAAATCACCTTTCTTTGGAAGAGTATCTTTCACTTCATCTACCAAATTTGACTTAGATGATCCATCTACATATTTATGAGGTGTATCTTGAAGGACTAGTTTTCATTCAGGAACAAACATTTTAACATTACTGGCTACCTCAATATCATGTCCTTGAACATTAACCTCCTTTATATCTTCATGAACAATGATATCATTGTCATAACTATGTTCACTAGAATAAATTTTTTTAACTACCTCCTCTATGGAATTTTCCATATGTTTATCTAAAGTGATTGTGGTGGATGTTTTTTTGGGATGTTCATATTGAGAGTGTATTAGAATGAATCTTCTACTCACAATACTCTTCCACTAATTTGATCATGTATTCAATTTCTTATTCTTCATCCATATAAATTTCATCCTCTTCTAAAATCGGTACTGGAACTGAAGTATCATTCAGAGAGGCTTCTGATACCTGAAATTGTTTGGATAATTTATCAGTATATTTTAACACTGACTGAACAAGATGAGCCTCTGATTCTTTTTCTTTTTTCTTTTTCTATTTTTCTTGATTCTAGTGATTTTTAACTTAATCCATCTTTAAATCCTTAGCCTCCATAATGTTATGTGCTAAAATAGAACCACATTCCTTTATCTTCTTCTTCTGATCCATCCATTTAGCAACCACTTCATAAGAAAACTCCTATTCCTTCTTTATTTTAGGGGGTGATGATTGAGGTTCAGAATAGCTTCGATTGACTAAGCTTCTAGCTCAATAGATTTTCTTTTCTTATAAGTTTCAATTACTTCATAATTCTTAGCTTCAGAATAATTATCCTTATCAGGAAGATCATAAAACTCTCTGGATTCAACAATGAATTCTATTTTCATCCTTTTTATTGTATTGTCACTTAGTAACAAAATTTTGAAATTTTTTTTGTTTGCAGTGGAGGGGATCTTCAATGATTTTAAGAACAAGAATATAATACTAAAAATGATCTGTTAATATATAAAGATATGATACATTATGATTCTATTATTGATGTTATTGTTTGTGAGAATAATTTATTTCAAAAAATTTATCTTTATTATGTACACTTGGAAATCCAAGATAAAGATATCAAAACAATTCAGTGAATCCTCATCACCCTTCCTTAGGATAAGGAAACCATTAATTCACAATGAAACCAACCTATTGTTTTTCGAGAGATGAGAAATCATTGGTTATTTGACATTCTAGAGTTTAATGAATTCATAATATTTATTCTTCTCAAAAAATACTTCTTTGTTCGATAAATGGTGTGAGAATATGATAACTTCACATTCATAGGGGATCTTTAGTATGTTTTCAACCTTGTAGAAGGACAGAGAGTACAATTTTCCATAGCTTCTAAACAAAAATATATATCTTCCACATTACTCATAGAAACTATCTTAATCATATAATTCCACTACAAGGTTTATGTAGATCAAATAATTATTCTTTTACTTTGCAACAAAAATGTTTTTTCATAAGTTCAACTTGATAATTTTTTCCATCAACGAATTATACTTCACAAAGAAACATTGACCCAATAACCTTTCTAAGAACATTAACCTATCATTTGTTTATTTATTAAACTAATCATACATCGATGTTTGTGGAGAAGCATCAAGAGACATTAAAATTATAAGAAAATTGAAAAATCAGAATGACACAGTTAATGCGTGTTATAACCTCGATACAAAAATCTGAGATAACTGATGTGGGACGAGAAGATGGGTTTATTTTAAATCTACTTCATAATGATAGTTTAAATTATCTAATAGATCCAATGGTTGAGATTAAAATGATCTGATTTGACGGTTGGTATCAATGCTGAATAATGATTTTTATGGTTCTGATCTTTTGAGGTTTTAAGGAAAAATTGGATTTTATGAAAGTGAATTCGATAAATTTTTATTAAAAAAGGATTGAAATACCAACAAGGAATAAAATTCAATTATTATTATTTGATGAAGGAAAGATACCTTATAGATTACATAGAAATAATTTTCATTATTGATAAGGATATTCTTGAATAACAGAGGTTCCATAAATTTTTATTATGGAAATGAAAAAAATTTAGATTCTAGAAATATTTATTTGATAAAAAAATTAGGTTCCTGTTTTTTTTGAATTTTCTTTAAATTAATATAAAAGGTAAAACATATGTACTCCCCCTATGAAAAGGAGTATCTTAATGTAAGGAGATATATATTTTTTTTAAAATAAGATAATATGGATGACTACCTTATGGTTATCATTCCAAATTTTTGTTAAATATAGTCAAATCTATTAGGGGGTGATGTTTTTTGAAAAATATCAGAATGTTGGTCTTGAATTTTGATACATTGAAGAATGAAATCTCTTTTAAGTGTGTGGTCCCTTTGAAAGTGATGAATAATATCTATGTGATTTGATCAAGAGTGATGTGTAGTATTTTTTACTTTGATAAATGGCACTAGTATTATCCCACATTCTCAGTTTGTTGATAAAACACATGCCATCATGCTTGAGTGTGTGTTGCATCCAAAAAACATGGGCACAACAACTTCCACTTACTACATATTCATCTTAAGCAGTGGAAAGTGTTGCTAAGTGTTTCTTCTTACATGAACAAGAAACAAATGAATATCCTAAGAAATGAAAAGTTCTAGATGTAGTTATCCTATCCATTCCACATCCACCAAAATCTGCTACTAAAAAAATATTTTAACAAAGAATTATTTCTGGAATAATAGAAATGTCCAAAATCCATTGTTCTCCTTAAATAGAAAAAAATATTTTCAATTATTTAAAATGATATTTATTTGGATTATATTGATATCTTGCACATAGGAAAACTGAAAAAAATCAGTCTAGACGACAATCAATTAAGTATAACAAACATTTTAGCATACCTCTAGAAGATTTATGATCTACTAATTTCCTAGCTTCATCAAGATCATGAAAATATGGGGTAGCTATTGGAGTTATTATACATTTAGTGTTATCATGTTCATACTTCTTAATAAGTTCATTAATATACTTTTTTTGAGATATATATGTTCCTTCCGGTTTTTAAGAAATTTGATAACCTAGGGAAATGTTTAGTCACCCATCATACTCATTTCAAACACTGATTTCATGATATTCTCAAATGAATCTGTTAAATATTGTGGAGCTGATCTGAAGGTAATTTCATCAAAATAAATTTGAACAATCAAAACATTTTCATTATCTTTTTTTATAAAAAGGTTTGGATCAGTAGTTCCCTTAAAATAATTATTTTTTAACAATAATACATTAAGTATATCATAGTAGGATATAAGAGCTTGTTTAAGTCCATAAAATGCTATGAT
Organism: Viscum album; assembly: GCA_963277665.1. Taxonomy (NCBI): domain Eukaryota; kingdom Viridiplantae; phylum Streptophyta; class Magnoliopsida; order Santalales; family Viscaceae; genus Viscum; species Viscum album. The sequence goes on from OY728146.1 coordinate 1,686,028,666, forward strand.
ATGTTTGAAAACATGTTCATTATGTTTTGTGTCTTCATATCCAAGAGGTTGTTCAACAAAGACATTCCCTTGAATATATCTGTTAAGGAAATAAAACTTCACTTCCATTTGAAAACGTATGAAATTAAAGAATCCTGTAATGTCTAAGAGGATTAAAATAGAGTCACATCAAGATATTGGACCATAGGTTTCTTCATAGTATATTAGTTCTTGTAGACTATAGTATTTAGAAAATAATCATTCTTTATTTCATAAAATTGATCAATTTTCTTTAAATTTATTTCTAAAGGCCCACTTCTAACCAATTACAGATGTTTCCATAGGTCTTTTAACTAAGGTCCAAACTTTGTTCCTTTAGAATTCATTTATTTCATCTTTCATAACATTAACAAAATAATCATCACTTAAAGCTTCATCAATGATTTTAATTTCTAATTGTGAATTAAATTCTAGATTTTCTACTTCATTTTTTAAATAAAATATAGTCTTTACTAGTTTTTTTACATCACCAATGACACTATCACTGAGATGATTCCTAAGAAACAATTTATTTTGGTTTTTTAAAATATTTTCATCAACATATGGAAAAAAATATCATGGGGTACATACTTCAGATTTATTTTTTGTTTATTTTCCTTAATAGAATAATTTTCAATCAATGGTAGATAATCATTTTTTGAAGACACATCCAAGGATTTAGGCTAGGGTTGTTTAAAAATAAAAGGATCAGTTTCATCATATATAACATGTACTATTTCATCAATAGTACAAGAGTTTTACTTAACAAATCAATAAGAGTTATAATTAGTGGAGTAGCATAAGAAAATTCCTTCATCATATTTGGTTATGAATTTATGTAAGTTATCATTAATATTCAAGATGAATACTTTTTGTCCAGACACTTTGAAGTAAGAAACATTACGTTTTCATCCAGTCCATAGTTCATAAGAAGTTTTATTAAGAAAATGTCTAATTAAAACATGATTTATAGTATAAAAAACAATACCTACAATATCATACCAAATGTTTTAGCAATAGAATATTCACTCAACATTTTTCTAGTTATTTATTAAATAATTAGATTACTTCTTTCAATAATACCAATCTGTTAGGGAGTTCTTAGAATTGAGAAGTTATGAGTAAGGCCATTCATACTAATTTTTTTTTCAATAAATGAATTATCATATATTCCCCATGTTCACTATGAATAGTTATCAATGGAAGGTCTTTCTCAATTTTATATTTGTATGAAAAATATTTCAAATAAGAAATTAATTCATATTTCTTTGGTATAAAATAGACGTAAGATAATCTAGTGTAATCATCATCAAAAAATAAATAAATAGTGTTTTACTCGAATACTTCATGTTTGTGTTGGACCGAAAATATCCATATTAACTAGGTGTAATAAATTAGATGTTGAGACATCATTGATTGATTTAAAGCCTGAATTATGTTTCATACCATTTTTACAAGGATCAAAATCTTTTGAAAAATCAAATATAAGCTCTGGTAGTTCCTTAAGATGTCTTTTCATTGAGTGTTTTCCTAGGTTCCTAAGGTTAATGTTTCATAGTATTCTATTCCATAAACAATATTGATCCTATATTACACTAAGGCAAGGTATATCTTGGATCCTAAGCCCTTATATGTTTTTTGTATAGAAATTCTCATTCCTATGAGCATAGAGAATAAATTCTTCCTTGGAATTGAATACTATGAATTAATCATTACTAAAATTCACATGTAAACTTTCATAAAATAATTGTATTATTATTATAAGGACATGATTGTTAACTTTAACAAATAAAAAATTTTAAATTAATGCTTTTCCATGAAAAACAATGTTACCTATTCCGAAAATTTCTCCCTGATTATTATCTCTGAAAGTTACTTTTCCTCCTTTCGTATTGATAATATTTTAAAAGATGTTTTTCTTACCAATCATGTGTCGGGAACATCCAATAACCATGTACAACGTATTGTTATTGGTTAAACCATTGTTCTTTATTAATATAAATTATGTATACTTTCAGAATCTGAACTATCATGGATCTGGAATTGCTAGAATGTAAAAACATAGGTATCCACACTTTCATAGAAAAATATTCATTATGAAATCCTAAGGATTGGGTTTTATTTAAAGAACAGTTTTTTTTCAATGTCAACAACATTGACACGTAGTGAAAAAATGCTGAATTTGGGTAACAAAATAGTTATAATAAAACATGGTTTTGAGTGTGTATAACAAAATACAGAATTATTCCTAATAGATTGATGTTCTGAATTAATTTTATTATATGAATTTCTTCCAGAATTGAAATTTGATTAAATTTTCTTTAAGAAATATATTTCAGATTTTAGTCTAATGAATAAATGTTTATCCTTATAGCCATTACTCTTAGAGTTTAAGTTATTATCTAATATTTTTTCTTATAAATAAAACTTTATAGATCCTTATAATTTTTATCTTTCTCAGAATGAAGTTCGCTAAGGCTTTTTTGAAATTATTTTCAAAATCAAGGGTTTTCTGATCAAGATATTTAGAATGATCTGTTACTTGATTTGTTAAAATATAAATTCTATAATTTTATTTCTTTGAATTCTTTTTTCTCTTATATTTTTCATTCTCATATAATTTAGAAAATCTAGAAACCTTCTCAAATGAAGGTATATAATTATCTTCCGATGATGAATATTCTTCATTTGTAGATTAATAATATTGTCCTTTACAAAAATTAGAATTTAAAATAAATATTGTTTTAGGATTAAGGATTGTATACCTTATTCATACAGAAATTATTTTCAATAGGTAATCTGGCTATGTAACCAATATCCTTCTGACTAGAAGATTCATATTCTGAAGATTCATCTGAAGTGTCACCTCCATTGTCACTCCATGTGTCATTAGATTTTAATATATTCATTTCCATGGTTTTGTCATAATTATTTATATTCCTTTAAAAATGATTATCCTTTTTATATTTTCTCTTGAAAATTAGATAATCATTTCTAATATGTTCCAGAACTTTTTCATTCATAACATGTTTTTTTTGAATCATTCTTATTATTTCTATCGTTATTCTTATATCTTTACTAAAAATATTTTATTCCCAAACGCTTGTTCTACATCGAACCAGATTGGATAATTATTTCTCATTCTGATAACTATCTATTGATTCAGATATAACAATATATTTCATATCATTATATCTAGTTACCATTTCAGGAATCTAGGATTTAGACGTAGTAGTGAAAGAAACACATCCATTGTTATTCTCCTTATTCATGTATTCATATTTCTTTATTCTTGTTTCATGTTGAAAAAGAGTTCCAAATAACCCATCAAGAGTAATTTAAGATATTTTCTTATTTTGAAAAATAGCTATTATTTTGTATTCCCACTCATTGGGAATGATATATATTATCTTGCCCACAATAAATTCATCACCAAGGCCTTTATATCCCATATATTAAAGACTACTGAAGATAGTAATAAATATTTGTTTGACATTTTATATCGGTTCTCCATAAAGAAACATAAATCTATAATATTCAGCTCTAAGCATAGCTCTTCTAGTTTCTATCACTTTTGAAAATCCAAACTGTGTGCCTTCATGTTTCTTCTGAAAAATGTTGAAATCTTAACAAGAATAAATTTTAATGAAGATATTATTAGTCATGGAACATAAAAGAGTATTGTGTAACTTGTAGTTTAGTTAAAACTCTGTTTTTTTTAGATTTTTAATGGTTATGATTTCATTATTAGGAATCATATATTCACTAGTAAGCATGAAAAATTTTTCCACTCCAATTTTAAAATTAAAAGTTCTCATCATATCTCTCCAGTACTCATAATCATTAAAATAAAAAATTGGTGGTCTGGTAGGATTTAAATTGTCTATTGAACCAATGTTTATTCCTAAAAATCTATAAGAAAAATAATTTTCCACAAAACATATTAGTTGTAAATGATTATAAATAAAATATTTAAGAAAAACATAAGAAATAATAAAAATATTGGGTACAACCGTGAAATCGGCACACGACGCAAGGAAGAAACAAACATTAAATTGCAAGCTCGAGGACTTGACCCCGCGAACTGCTCCTCACCTCCACAAACCCTCACCAACCCACCACAAATAGTTGGGTGAAAACATAAGAAATAATAGTTGAGCAAGAAAACATAATTATGAAAAATTATACACACGTTTAATAATTTTAGAGACCTCCTATAAAACCAATTGTTGGATCAAAATATAAATGTTGATTCTCAATTAAAAGAGGGGGTGAATTGTATTTTTAAAAACATTCATATTAAACCTTAAAACAATATGTGTTTAACAAGGTTAAATAAGGTGAATTCACAGAACCTCTTTGATTATTAAACCAAGGGATAATTGGACTGACCCAGACCAAATTTTAATGAACTAAAAAATAAACAAATTTATCTTAAAGAAACATAACAAGTTTATCTTAAAAAAAGATTCTACCTTAAAGTTTATAGTTTATTAACAATCATAGTATACAAGAATAAGAAAGTATACAAATATTATAATTTATTTCTTTAACCCGAATACAATAGAATTATAAACTTGTAACAAAATAAAAGCAGGTAGAAAATATTTTATCCCGAAGAGAAGGTTATCCAACAAACTTGGATAATGTTCCATTTATTTATAATTTCATGAAATGTTGTCTTACCCACACCTACATAAACCCCCAATATGAATATTAGAATCTGTCTTGTTATTACTACTTGACCTCAAGAATTAAGGTAGTCTTAACCTCTATCTTCCTATCCTCAGAAGCCCTCTATTGATCATCCAATCAGAGTCGCACTAATTAGGATGAAAAAGTTTTTCATATCTTGAAGAAGTTGTTCACATCATTCACCCAGTGCATGAGATTATCTCTCTCTATAGAAATTACATCACAACATCGCATCATGTAATCTCTATATGTGTCAACAAATATTTTGAACACTACAAATGGATGTATTTTCTATAGGCTAAAATCCAAATGGAAATATGCTCATCCAATGGTCATATTAATCCTTGAATTTCTAAGGATCATTTACTAGTGTCACTTAAACAATGGTTAGTTAGAATCATATTGTACGACATCATTTCGTGTATGAAAACATTCTTATATTTGAAAAACATATGTAAAATTGAATCCAATAAAGCTGGAACAATATATTAAAGAAAATTATAAACCTTAACAACTAAGAATAATCAGATTGTAAATATAGTGGGAAATATATTTTCATTATGTATTCAAATGGAGTCTGGTAAAATACAAATTCTGAGTCTGAATTTGAATAAATTTAGAGTATGATTTTGGATAGAAACAGAGTCTGGTATTAGATAAAAATGGAGTCCTATATTTTTTTAGAAATAATGTCTGGTTTTCATCAAATTCTTATTCATAATTTATGAGAATTTAGAGACATAGTTTTTGTGAATTTAAACTATAAATTTATGAAAATTGAGAGTCTAAATTTATGAGAATTCAGAGTCTAAATTTACAAGGATTTAGAGTATAGATTTATATGAATTTGGAGTCTATATTTTTGAGAATTTGGAGTCCAAAATCAAATGGAATCGATGTCTACTAATATATGGTACCGGATTATAAAAACAGATGGAACTGGTGTCCAAAAATAGTGAGACTCAGAATCAATAAAATTGTTTGGTTATGAGGAATAAATATTGATCCGATTTTTCTTATGTTGATTTCATTTTAAGAAAAATATTACTAGTCATAGATAAGAAAAAATAATCATAATAAATAACAACATTTCCTGTTTAATATAAAAATATTTCATTAGAAAAGGAAAATAAAATTAAAGAAAAAGTGATTGTGATTTTCAAAACATGATTGAATGGATAATTCTATATATAACATATTGATTTAAAAGATACATGAATAGTTTTGAGATTAATTCCTGAAGTCAGAATCATATGTATTATTTGGGGGAATAGATTACATATTACTCATGTTCTCTAAAGAGATAATAGCATCACACAAAGGAAGATAAATTAGTTATGTGTTATAAATTTTTTGTATGAATATTATTTGTGTGAAGGGATTTAGTTGTGAAGGCCATGTATTTATCTGATGCACACTGTAAATAGTGTGTCCATACAATTTTAGGTCTATGCATATATTATTTCATAATAATCGATTAAAAATTCATTAGTATTTTCATCATTTATATTGATATCAAATGTTGTAAAATCATCTATTTACATTCAAGAGGAAGAAGAAACATCACCAATTATATAACAAAAAAATTCATGGATTTTATAATTGTTTAGTGGTATTATTCAACATTTAACAATAACATGCAATCTGATTAAAGAACGATGTTTTTATCAGTATTTTTATGAGTTGAAGCTATATTTTTCAGTAAGGTGAATGAGAAGAAAATATGCTGTTTATTGATAAATATTCCCTTGTTCATTCTAATATTATAGTGACCCTAAGTGGAAGGGATATCTTCTATAATAAGGAATAGTATACTGATCTGAATTACATAACGTGTTCTTTGATTACATTCAATTGCAGTCTCATATGTTCAATTAATGTGTGATTGTTGATAATAAATTATCTTTATAGTTTTGAAGGGGAAGATTAGTTTTTTTTTTCAGTGGAATATTGAGGTTTATCTGATCATTCCCACTATGTTAGTTTTGTGATTATGAACACATGTGGAAATATAGTGTAAATAACACCATTGGGATGCTATTGTTTAAAAAACTAGAATGATATCATTATAATTTTTAATGTGGTTCATTCCTTCCCACCATGGTTTGAAGATGATACCTAATAGATAAAATATTAATTTTTAATTTATTTTAGTATATAATTAGTTTCTCACATCTTTTTAAAAACATCAAGGACATAGTCATCCACATCAGAGGAGATCCTGATAAAAATAGTCAATGATGTAATTAATTTACATTATCCTTTTCATATAGTAAAATTTTACATGTAATTAGGGAAGATACATTCATTCAAACATGTACGGTGGTTGGAATTAAAGTTGGGGTAAAAGTTAATAAAATAAGATTGGTAAAACCTAGGTACCATGCTCACCCCTCATAGTGTTCTGGCATAATCCACTTGGAACATGGTGTTAGAAATATTATTTTTGTGAAGAATTAAAAGAATAGAAGTTAAATGGGCCAAAGTTTATAATGGAATTGGTGGAGACAATGTAGTTGATTTAGAAAAACATGAGGAAAACTCAGTGAATACCATACCATTTTGTGGACAATTAGAGTAAAAATCATACTTTCGAGGTAAGTGGTCATGTATTTCTCAATTTTTCCCTAGTGAAAGGAATTAGTGTTTTGGTAATATTTGGATGTTTAATCCACGGTTCAATGTACCTTATTAAATAATGGATAATTACGGATTATTTGCATACCATGAGGACTTACCACAATGTTTGTTATTATACGCTTCATAATTCATGTATCAATACTAAGGAAATTTTTCTGTGATTCATATAATGGTTTGATCCAGATGATGTTTATTTGGATGAAAATATTTATTATAAGGAAAAAACATTGCAATTTGTTTACTATAGAGATAAATTTTTGTTACATAATGTGATTCACCGGGTAATGGTTTTATGGAAAATCCATATAGCTGATGAGGGAACAACCGAATCTAGAAATGTATTGATGGAATGATATTTTAATTTGTTTATTAAGTGAATGGAACAATAATGATAAAATTTATAAAATGTGGTAATAATTTAATAACCCATGAATTGATATAATATATCATTCTCATATTTATTAATATGAATTAGATAGTTATATTCGATATAAAAATAATATGTTAATTTTAGATCAAAAAGTAAATACTTTTAACTAAAAACATATTTATATTTTATTAATTTAAAATATTACTTTGTAAATCATAAAATTTCATTTTTAAAAAATAAATATCATTTTTTAAATGGTAATATTAAAATTCACATATTGCAAAATTTTGTTATTTTTTAGAAAATATTGATTTTTCAAAAAATAGTTAAAAAAATACTGATGTTTGTAGCAAAATTTTTTTCTATTAAAATATTTATGTATATTAAAAGTCAAATTATGTTTATAATATTATTTCGTGTTTGATACATAATATTTAGTTATATATAATCAACTTAATTTATTTTTTATCAACATTATACTGGTCTTTAGAATAATTTATTTTTGCGGTTTAAAAACTGGTTTTCAAAAAACTCTTTTAAATTGAATAATATTTTTCCATTTTAATTTTTAAAATAAGAAATAATAGAAAATTTTTAAAATGAAATTTATAGAATATATTTCCTTAAATATAAAAAAAGATTCATATAGTGATTATTATTAGTCATAGAGTAAATATAGTAACATCTTTTTCTCAATAAAAAAATTCTTGAAAACCCACTTTTTCATCACGCCCTCGGGGATTGATTTAAATTAAATTTTTAAAATTTCTTAAATTATATTTTTGAAATATATTCCATATTCATTATAAAATATTTTATATTATCGAAGAAGGTTATCATAAATTTTTTACAAAATTAATAGTCAGTAATTTAAATAAATTGATTACCATGGTTAAGGTAAAAATGGATTTACTGGTTGTTAATCTAAAAATATAAGTGTTAAAATGAACTAAAACCCAATCTAAAATCTATAGTTTGTACGTATATAGAACTTATATATCATAGTATTTGTAATTCTTCATTATCAAGATACTCTTGTCATGAAAAAACATTGGTGTAATATATTTCAAAAATTAAAAGTGTGCCACACATTTCACATATAAAAGGCCTCACCCTCTCCTCCTCTCTTAAATCCTTCAAATTCCCTATGTTCAGACAATAACATAATAAATAACCTCTATACATCAATACTATTATTTGATAATCCTTTTACTAGGTGTAAATGTAATCAATAAATTCTTTTAGTGACAACCAAAGGATGTTGCCCAATGAAGAGGTAACACCCTCCAACAAGAATTTATATTTTATTTTATCCACCAACCCCTTAAATTCATCTTATAAATTATTATATAATTACCTAATTATCCAAATTAGACTAAAATGTTATTATTTTAATTTAATAACATAAATCAACGTCTTATTCCATCAAATCGGTTATAAACTAATCATACATGTTTCTGGAGGACAACCACCTCACGAACAGATGTCATTCATTTTTCCATTACTACCTCTTGATGTTGTCTATGATGATAGATATAAATAATATATTTGATATTAATAACTTAATTATTCTTCTTTATTCATTATATCATAAAGAATTTTTTTAAAATTCAATTCTGTAGTGTTAATGATAATGTGATTCATGTGCCTGGAAGACAACCACCTCACGAAGAGATGTGATTTGTTTTCAATAATGTTTTACATGGAAGTAAATGAGAATACAATTAATAAAAATATATGATATAAAATAAATTATAATGATAGAAATAAAATATTTATCATTCTAAAAATATAATATATCAATTTATTTCTCACCTTCTCACTCAATAAGACATGATAACGTCATTAATGTATGTGTGGACTGTCGGCTTTGTGAAGTGTTGTTACTTTTTTTCATCACCAAACAAAATGGATGATTTCTGTTATTATATTTAAAGAGATAATATTTTTTATATGATATTATAATCATTATTAATATAAAATATATTTATTTCCTCCTTTCTATAATTATCATTGAAAAATGGAAACGTTACTCATGCGTATGTCTTACTTATCATCTTTATGATTATAACATATTTTATTTCTCAAAACCAAATATGATAATTGATCATAACTGTATAATTGATGTATAAATATTAAAATTATTTTATGATTAATATTATGGATATATTTATATAATTTTCTCTTTGACCATATTCAACCTACCAAATTCATTTTTTACATATAATCAAGAGAAGTACAACATATCCAACATAAAATTAATTGATTATGTAATTAAGTATATCATGGTAATAAATGAAATAATTGTAATAATTATCTTGAATAGGGTATTATACCATGAAAATAATTAACATAATTTTATTCATTATTAATATAAAGAAATACATGACATGAAAGACTCACGGTGTTGTATTTTGTCTTAATATCCTTTTGTTGATTCATATATTGATGTTATACACATATATTGTTTTTTGAGGTCTATATAGAACCCCATTGATATATTATATGAATTATTTTTCTATTATCATAGAATTTACTATTTTTACATTTATTTTTTTCATGGGAATTAAGATTCAATTATTTCAAATTTGATAAGATACTTTTATTTAAAAGAATATTATTTTAATGTTTTCCATCAATGTATTTCATCCCCTTTCCATATTTTTCAAATTATTTTAAAAAATATATATTGAATTAAAATATTTATAAAATTCATATTATATATATTAATACTTTATTTTCAAATGTTCTAATAAGTAATATTTTATGTGTTTTATACAGAACATATAGTAAAAAAAATGGAATGTTCCATTTAAATGTAAACGACGACAATGAATTAATATATTATTGTTGAAATTATTTTATTTAAGGATTCTATTTCAATATTTCTTGTTTCCGTCAATTAAAACCCCATTATCCCTTATTTTGGAATAGAGAATTGTTTTTTAAATTAAATTCATATTTTGATATCGTAAAGTGATTTTTTATATGAGCTTAAATAGTGTTTTAAGAAATTATTGATTAAAAAGTTAATGCAAAAATAATATTATTAATATAGTTGTTCATGTAAATTATATACGATGGGTGTGCTCAAATTAAATCATGTAATCCTGTTGCATCTAATATGAGAGGTGCACCTGAATAGTGGTCCATGCATTGGGTAATGTTCCTTATCTTAATAATCAATAAAAAGGTAGTTACCAAAGGGTTTATCCTATAGATTCAACTAGGATACATTTACTTATGACACTATTTTAAAATGGGTTATTAATGTGATTCTCTAAGTAATTGAGAATTGTTTCTTTATTTCTATGTGTTTCTATAGTATTTAATTTATCAAAAATGTGTGTTATTTTCTCATGGAAATTTTTCATAATCACATTCTAAAAGATCATTGTAGATAAAGTTAAAATTTACATTACTATTATTGTCTTTACTAGAGTAATTCTTAAATATTTTTATATCTCGTATTACTATTTTGGTTCTCATCACATGTTTCAAATGTCATTGACTTGATTAAGGATGGGTAAGGGAAATTAAGATGTCAAGTTGATATTCAGGAATATTTTTTTATGAAATGAAATAATGTTTACTTTTAAATGTTTTATATGCATGAAAAAATGTTTAATTATTAGAAGATTCTGAATAATATTATATGGTTTTTAATGTATGATTTGTGTACTATTAATCTAAAACTATACATATGAAATTATCCTAAAATTTAACAGAATTAATTCTTGACTTAAATATCATGGTTATGTATCTTTTAGGACTAGGTCCTTATAAAACATGTTATAAGGATATCTTAATGATAGTATCGACTTTGTTTTATGTGATTTCAGGGTTGGATGGCCCATTTTGGTTTTTATAAATTTATACTTTGTGGTAAATTTCTCTTGATTATTGTATTGAAAATATAATGTTTATCAATTCATTACACTATTTTTCGTTTCAGGATAAATTTGTGGTGAAATCATTCCCCTTTATCCTTGTTGATGTCTGCTGCTAGTTTCCTGCCAGTAGGGATCATGAAATCCTATCAGGAAATGTTAGGCCAATCTCTAGTTAAGATTTATCAAGTTATCTAGGTTATTTTGATACAATAAAAGAATATATTATTAATAAAAATTTAATAATACTATGGTATATTGAAGGAACTATACACTTTTGGTTATTTTATAATAGTAATGGGATGATTTTTTTATATGCTGATGTGCATTGGATTACGGTGTTGATTATTGAATGTCCATATCTAGTGTTTTATTCATTGTGATATTGAGGTATGCATCTTAACAGATAAATAATATGTTGATTTATTATTAGAAGTGATGTCACCTTTTTGATGAGTTATGAGAATTAATGTTACGTAATTAATTTATAAAGTACTTTTCCAACATTATACATCCACTTATATTCATATAAACCAATATATCATTAATGATTATGATTTAAAAACATTTGTAAATATGTGTTATGTTCCAACAAAAGGCTGAGGGAAAATATAATTAATAAATAATTACACAAGGATGAAATTTTCAATCACGGTATAAGGATTGGAGTTTAATCTTCACATTCACAATGCCTAGGTATGAGTGTTATTCTATAAATCATTTATTATTTGGATATTTTTTTAGGAGGAGAAATTTAAAAATACAAATATAAATTAATATTTTTTTCTAATGGTGGTAAAAATATTATATTAAGGAATTGTATATATATAATGTATTATTTTTCAAAACTGTTAATCCATGATTTCAACATATAGATATGGAACGCGTGTTTGTGTATAAATACATAAGTTTAGTAAATGTATAAAATTATTTTGAAACTATTCATGTTTTTTAAAATTTTTTATAAAATAAGATGACACATAAATAAGGATGTTATAAAAAAATAAATTAAATCTATAAATTCATTTGAGGTACACATATGAATAAATTTAAAATTATTAATTGCTATTATTATTCAATATACTAATAACATTATCAAATTCATTAAATTATTCATTAATGATTAATTATTTATTTTCATTAAATTAGTTATCATTCATTTTAAAATTCAAAGGAGGAATGTTTATAGACCATAAAATGGGATTGGTTATAAATAATGTTTATTATCTGAAAGGTGATAATGTGTTTAGGAATAGAGGCGATAAATTATATGATATTTATAAATTATTTCATTCTTTCAATATCCATAAAATAATCATTAGTAATAATTGGAGATGTAATAAATTTCATTGGTGTTTGGATGTTAATCAATAGATAATTGAAGTAATGGAATATGATTGGTATTTTTATTTAAATATAAATGTTTTTTAAGTGAAATAAAATATAAAATTCTCTAGATGTTCTTATCAAGAATTGGGTTATTGGATATGATATTAATGGATGAATCGCTGAAGAAAAAACACATTTTTATAAACCACACTATGCGTTGTAATCTTTTGAAACAATTATCATAGTAATTTTTTTTCACAACGTGGCTCGGTTAATTACCTAAGGGTTACTGAAACTCGATCCTTCTAATCGTATGACAATATAATTGTTCATTTGATAGAATAGAGTAATATGATATATGAGAATGAATTTTTAGAAGATGAATTCTGATATAGGAGTTGGATACCTAATTATAAATTTAAAATTTGAAAATGGAGATTAAGATGGTTATTGTATAGAGTTTCGTGTTAATATAATATATATAGAGGAGAAATAGAGTCAGAAAGGGTGGAATACAAGTATAGAATAAATTTTCAAGCCTTTTTCATTATAAACAAAGTTTATAAATGTAAATACCATAATATTGTGATAATTGAAAACTTATGAGGAAGGGGAAGATGCATATCTTTGGTTTTGTAGGGCTCTATAGATATACAACTTATTTCTTGATTATCAAAAAATCATCTATGTATCAATATGCTTGGGTGGTTTTGGATTATCATAATATTTTATTGAGTTATATTGAACTATTTGATAAAACTAAAAATTTGGAATATTGTTCGGTGGATATCATGTGTTTTCAATCGTAACTAGTGATAATGCTTCATTATAGGTGAATCATAAATTTTTTAAATTCACGAATTTTCTCATACCCTATAACAACTTCATATATCAATAAATAATATATTAAATTTTTTGTTTATAAGACTATACCTAATGAAAATAAAAAACCATAATATATTTTGGATATTATATATGATCATCAAAATGAAGTTATTAAATTTTGTTGTATACATTTATGTAACCCTTTTGAAAAATAAATAACTGAAGTAAAATGAAATGTCGTACAAATGATGAAATATTTTTTATGAATACCAATTGACTATAATGTGAAGGGATGTATATTTACCTTGGGATTTCCTTGATAAATAACAATCTCAACTCCGGAATTTATGGTTCGAGAATAACCATATGTTTGATGAATTCATGATCATGGGGACTACAACAAGATCCATGCTAGTTGAATCACAATTTTACTCCTAAACTATAGAATACTAATTAATATATATTACATAAATATAAAAATGGGTTATGTAATCATTAAATTTATGTATAAAAACAATATAATAAAATATTCATATATATAGATATATCATTCATTTTTATACTATTCAGAATGTTAATTTTTTTAAATTCACTTAATATATAAAAATATATATACTTTTTCCTAATTTTGATTTTTATTCAATGGAAAATGATTCTTTATATTGAAAAATATCATGATATACAAAAAATACCTTGGTCAGAAATGTATTAAAAAAATATCATTAATATTCAAAAACCGAGTTATCTATAAAAATATTTTTCCTCTATAAAATATTTATTTAATTAAAATTAAATATTATAAATATTAGTATAAGAATATTTTGAAATTGGTTTTTTTATATATTTATAATGGAAATAATATTCTAATATTATTTTCCTAGTTTTTATAAACATATTAAATATTAAGTGAATATTGAAAAATATCATTTTTACAAACAAATGACTTTTATGATATTATTAGTGTATAAGTATACATTTAAAATTAATCAATCCTTTTTATAAGGAATAATATTTATATTTTAGATGTATTTTTAATGATAGATCACATGATCCTCATCTCGATTAGTGAGAACTATGTGCATCCACGAGAACCACGTTCAAATCTAGGTGGAAGCATAATTCTAGGTTATTTTAACAGTACTTTTGTAGGAACTGTTTAGTATTGTAGAAACTAGAAATATTCACCTTTGGGCCAGCAGTTTGGGCCTTCAGTCCATAAGGCATTCGGGATACCTAAACCATCAGGTGAGTATGGATTTCGATCTAACTTAAGGCCTTGAGGCTACCTCAAGGCCTTCAGTCCTCCAAATGGGCAGATGAAAGGTAGACAGATTCTACAAGGGACAAGCCCTTGAATGTGATTAAAATCATAACAAACAGATTTGGATGAATGATAGGGTATGAAATTTTTCATCGGTATGAGAAATATACACTTTTAAACAAAACAACTATCTTAACATCCCTGAAAATGTTGAGAGATCATCACGATGCGAATTCTAGAGAGGGGAAATTTCAAGTAGTCATAGTATGTAATGAATTCATTTATATTCTTAGGGCCATGTAATGTCAAGAAGACAATGGGACATATAAGGGATCCCCTTAAACCATAAAAAGAATAATTATCGAAACTAAATAAATAATGAAAACATTCAGGCCATTCAGTCAAATGTTCAAAATTTTGGTTTTAATTTTTAAATATATATTTGAGATTTTGTAACTTACGTGTTTTTTTTCACAAAAAATGATTGTAATAAATTGAAGACGTTGTATTTCAAAATTATTTTTTATCATTTTTAATAATTTAATAAAAGGTATATATTTATAATTTTTATACATTATTTCAAATTTAAATAAATAAGTACTATTTTATATTTATTCATAAAAGATAAATCCCTAAAGTAAAAATGAATTACCATGACGAAAACCAAAATTAAACATGTGAGTAACCATAGTGGTAAATGGAAATAATGTGGAAAAAAAAATTAACTGAGATTTTTATGAGTTAATCATCCTTATCTACTATACTCCCATCTAGTTTTTTAATATTAGAGAAAAATTCATCGAGTGAGGCATTCTATTATTAAAATGTATAGGGTGTTTAAAAAATTAAACTCCATTTCACTTAAAAAAGGATACTCTCCTCTCCTCACATCCCCTCAAACAAAAAACATTTATGACAACCCAAAAAATTACATAAACCTCCCCTAAAAATATTTCACTATTAAATTGGTCATATCCTTATCAAAAGAAAATCCCTTGATGTTTTAATCCACATAATAAAGAGAAAATATGAGAAGTTCGTAATAATTTACAAACATTTATTTCACTTTTATATTTCATTATGTATTTTTATTATTGAAAAATATTAATAATACTTCGTTAAATTAAAAAATTAGTAGCATTATTATATTGAAATGTTATTATAATTTTGGTGAAATAATTAACCACCCTACCATTTTTCATTAATAAAATAAAAATATGAATCTTACATTTAGAGTACTACCGAATCCATGAGACAACATGTTTGGATTCAATTCACCAAATTTCAATGCTGGATATTATATTGAATTTAATAAATAATATTTTAATTTAGTAAATACCTTAAATTATAAAATTTTAAACAATATTACTCATGTTATCCATTTTAAGAAGAATGAAATCAATTTCCTTGTGAATATGTGGGAAACTGTCTCCATAGAACGATTGATTGAAAATTTTCATTTCATCTTCACCTTACATAACTAGTATAATGAATTGTTTAAATAGATAAATATCCTGTGTTTTATATGAATAATATTATTTTAATTCCAATGAATCTAGAAATTAGAAATATTATTCATAAAAATATTTCATAATAATAACAACCAGAAACAAGAATGCTAAGAAAACACTATTCATATTTGGTAATACTTTAAAATCCATTATAACTTCTTATACCTCAATCAAATTATTATATAACACACTAAATAACACAAATTATTTCCCTTATTATTTTGGTATAATCATATCACAACAAAGCCACCACATAATCATCTATTATTCATTTCATGTTTTTGTATTAGTTGGGTTAAAAACCTACTCGAACACCTTTTGTTTATCAAGAATCCCCAAAACTTCATGGTTATCAATTTTATCTTCACAGATAAAGAAGAGAACACACATAAAAATAATTTTGGAAGTAATAAATAATTATTTTCCATTAATTATAACAAATAGAAGGATATTTTAATAATTAACCACGTTATAAGAACAAATACTAACATCGCTCCTATGAAATAGTTACAAACGTCAAAAAAAATAAACAGTTGATGTTTGAAAATAGGTAAAAACAAATAAAATAAAAGAAGTTAATTTATATAAATTAAAATTAAAAATAGATTTTGGAATGAATATTTCTCTGAAATAACTTATTATGATATTTATTTTTGTAATATGGGATGTTAGAGCACTTTGGTGGAAAATCAAGAGGAAAGGTAAGGGTTTCATTATCTCATTTTTTGACTCAATGGGTCATATTTAATTTTGTAGAGAATAAGTTTATTTATATAGTGCATTCCCCTTACCATTACATTGACATTTTAATTTATACATAGTTTTATATGATTTTAATTTCTTTTTTATGATATTCCTCTCAAGGCCATTTTTCTCTTACATTACATACTCTATATGAATTTTAATAAGTCAATTTTTGATTCATTATGTTATAATATTTCTTATATGATTAGAATATTATTATTTTCAATAATTTAAATATTAATCTAGTTTATTTTTTATTTCATTTTTATGAAGAAATTACATATCATCATCAATAACCAGTTCATCAATAAGATTCATTTCAAAAATAAATGTATAATGTTGTTAAAAATACTCCTAGTAATTATAATGAATCATTTTCTCATGTACATTTCTATATTCTAGAAATTTTATCCTCAATTTTTTGGAAATTTAATATGGGTTATTATTTATTATTATCATAATTACATGTTCACCTTTTACAAGGGAATATTTATAATAAATTATGATATGGGGATTCAAAAAACATTATTTATAAAAAATTTAAAAGGGGGTTCCTTTCTTCTATGAACAAAATTATTTATCTTCTGAAACACATTTGTATTATAACAATTATTTATTAAAAGATATTTCTTTTTAAAATTCCATATAATTACATTTAAAAAATTGAAATATTTTCCTTAGCAATTTTTTTTTATTTAATTTGAATTTCATCTTTTATAACTATGTTTAATGGTTTTGGGAATTATTTTTTATTTTAGCTTGTATTTTCATCAATTATTTTATCTTTTATAATGTGATAACATTATAACACTATAAGTTTAATTATTATGTGATTCATTTTAGTAAATGAGATTCTTGATATCATATTATTTCATTATGTTTTTGAAAGGGGTAAGAAACATGTTCCTATTCCAAGGGTTCATTATAATATGCTAATTATTGCAATAATGTGGAATGCATATTTTTGGATGATGAAATATGGTGTTCTATATTTACCTCCAATGAATTTTTCTAAGATTATATATCAGTAGATAGTCAGGCATGGAAATATTCAGTTTATTTATACTACTTGGGAAAGATGGGTGTCCTCAGATTTCTAGGTATGTAAATAATTAGTTTGTTTACATAATAATGTGCATAATGGGTTATATATTATAGGTTTTCACAGGCTTATGGTTATTATAATTTTTCAATATTTCTTATCATGTTATTCCAAATATTTGAAAATCATTTCCTTTCCTTGAAATTAATTATTTTCATTATTATGTTTTTAATGTATTCTACACTTTTATATCAGTATAAGGACCCGACCTTATACATTAAATAATATTGACTTAAATGAATAATTCACATTGAGGATCTTTTCAGGATTAGTGTTTTAGAGAATTAAGACAAAACTATTACATCTCAAAAGATTCCAAAGTAGACACTTCTACTCAGTTTCCATTTTTTCATAAAATAAAAACACTTGATTAAAAGAGTCATGTCTAGTTCCACATTTTAAACAGCATGACTTATTTTTATCCCATTCATGACCCTATTCATATTTATGTCCTTTTAAAGCATTTCAAAACATGGGATGAGCCTAAAAATCTCAATAAAGGTTATAAAACAATGAAAGAAAAAATAAGTTCATAAATACATAGAAAACATAAACTCTTTTAATTTAAAAACAATGAAATCATGAGTTATAAAGGTAACTTTTGGCATCTATAACATACTTACATTGTAGCTATCACATCTATATAGGGAGTTACTTTGGAATACCCATCACATTATATTCCATAAATCGCATTGGAGAAACATTAAAATTTAACTCCATCAAGTATGCCAATGCATTTGAGAGCTATCTCGGGCTCACCTGCGGTCGGTTTATCACAGAACCACCCGTATACATAAATAATGGCCAAGAACCATAACATGATCATAACACATAACATATGCATAAAGGAAGATAAAATTTCCACATTGAAATAAAAAAATATCATTTCAAGATATTGAAATAATAAATCCATTCTTGAAATCATTTTCAATTCCAAAATACTTAAAAAGAGTATATAGTATTTTTTTTCCTTTTAAAAACATTACATCTTGTTAAAGAAGCCAAAGATCAAATAATACTCGCGGCCACGGAAAGGTTGTTGTCAATGCTTACATAATAACAAAAAATTCCTTTTTTCATTTAGTAAAATGATTCGTATAACAAGATTCCATTTGAATGAAATGAAAATTCAAAGGGGTTTATACAACGTATAAAATTATGTCGTGTATAAAACTAAATAAGTCTCAATGAAAGTAGATTGAGACGATGTCCCTTACCTCGTGTCTGACTTGACCCGTTCAATATTTAATATCCTGAATAATAAACTAAAGTTAATTTATACATTCTTAAGAACCTTTTTAAAGTTTATTATTCCTTTTATAACACTTATTACCAAGTTATAAACATTATATAATCATTCATGTTAATAATGCTCATTTTGTCGATATTTGGTACATGAGTCAAAAATGGACTTCTTATAATTAGAAGTTGTCCATGTGGCCAATAGTCCATTATATCCGGAATGAAATTTATTATTTAGATATCATATATATCATATATATCCAGTATAAATATATATTTATAACAATATATATCATTTGGATGTATGAAATGAAATGCACCGTTCATGGAGATGGTAAGCCGTACGTATTCATGAACGCCACTTTCATTTATATTTATTATTTTAATGGAATTAAAAAATAATTATACAAAGGTATATTGTAATTCCAATATAATAGAATATATATATTATCATTAACTCCATCCTTTATACATCTCACATATGGTATTAACGAGTCATGTCACTTTGAGGGGTGGTAGTCCGCATATCCTCAAATGAAATTATCGCATTTGACCATAATAAAAAACATAATGGTATTCTATAAAAAAAATACAGAAGCATGAAGAAAACATTAACATATTATATATCATATATAAATATAGTGTCTTATTAATGGCCTCTATGATAGGCGGTAGGAGATAATCGAACAATCTTCATCTCGTGAGGCGTTTGTCTACCATCCACAGAAACAATATGTTTTTCACCCATTAGATGGAGGTGTGTGTAACTGTAGTTAGAATCCTTTTCATAACAAAATCGTAGTATATTGAGGATAATAGTGTTGTTATAAAATAAAGTAATAAAAAGAGTATCGAGGTTGGAGAAGTAAAATAAAATAAAAGAAGTTAAGAGATACCATTACCTTTAATTTGGGTAACTTGCTCTGGTTTGAACCAAAAGGACATCTTGAATTGACTTCTGCCTAAGGTAAGGCTTCTAAGAAGGGGAGAGGGATTTGGGGAGCTTAATTGGGCATATTTTTGACGATCCAAAAGGCTTGAGTGGTGTGAGGAATTGGTTATAAGTGAGAGAATTTTATAAGGGTGAGGAGGGGCTCTTTAGGAAAGTGTGATAATATTATTTTATTATATAATGATATTAGGTTTATAAAGGTCCAAAAAACATTAGAGTCGAAGATAAGATGAATAATGGTCGAAATAAAATATTCCAATAAGAATTAGACATGTTTTAGATGTTATTTTAATATTTGTAATTTTATTTATTTAAAAGATTGTTTAATGAAGTTAACCCGACATCATTATTGTGTCATAAATAATTTAATTTATTCGATATCTAAAAATTATAAAAATAAATAACATGATGTAGAAAATCCATTAATATTTCCAACAAATATTTATAGTAATTTTGTTTACTAATTTAACACCATATAAAAAAATAATTTACTAAAAGATTTTTGTTTATGTCATTTTTGCTTTTACATTAAATTAATTAATCTAAAGTATATTTATCAATCATAAGTGCCCCCATGGGGTCCCAAAATAGACCCAATGATGCCCATGGTCTGAAATTACTCATATAATATGGTTAGAACAAGGGTTAAGGTAATTTTGAATTATTACAATATTCTTTTTACTTTGAATTACCTTATTTACCTTCAACCGCAGTAAATAAAAGTCAAAAGTTACTATTCACCAAAAATTGTTTTCATATTATTGAACAAAATTTTACTTAATAAAAACTACCAGGTTTATCGGATTTTCGAAATTAAATTTACAGAAGTGGTAAATTTTCATTTAAATGAAAAAGTCAGTATTTTTAACTACTACTAAGTGGTTTCACTATTCATCAAAAATGGAAGTTTTTCAGAAAAAATACAAAAAATTCAGCCTAAGCTACATTTGATATATCAAATTAAAAAATGATGTCTATGTTCTTAAATTCAAAACATAGAAGTTTCGTTAATTAATTTAAATATAATTCCCGTTTTTAAAACAAATAGTATGTTTTTACGAAACAATAACTATCAAAAGAATAACACTTGTTTATGTCCACTTTCAAAGTGAAATTAATTCCAATGACCAAAACCAGATCAAACGGTAAAATATATTCTAATTACAATTTCAAACAAATTAAAAATATAATCTAACCATATAAATAAATTAGATTAAAACGCAGTTCTGAATTAAGATACAACATTTTTCACTATTTATTAAAAAATGAACTTTATCGGAAAAATTCTAAAAAATTACACAAAGTAAATTTTGATTTCCCTAGTCTAAATAAGGATAATATTTGGTAAAATAGAATATATTAAAGTGACAAAAACTATATTTAAAGAGGTATCTCCATTAAAAGGTGGTAAATCGTCCTTTTAATGTAAATTATGCTTAAATTTTGATTTATTCACATTTTAAGCCTCTACCTTTTTATTGGATAAATGTAAATACATTTAAAAAACATGTATAATCATATTGTAGTTAGTTTTGTTCATTCCCTCCAATATAGTGGCTAAGAGTTAACTATAATTTAAAATAATAATATTTTATTATTAGTGTACAACATAAGATTTCAAAGAAACTTGTTGTTGTGTATCTGTTTCACTATCGAACATGGAAATCCCATTAAACTAAAATTAATATTCAACTCACAAATATTAATTAATATAACATATGTCTTATTCGTTATTTACCTAGGATGTTACAATTAGGCTCATGACTTTTATGATTATTGATGTGAATTTTCATCCATGTTTTACTTTTTTATGTGTCTATAACTATCTCTATATGATATTATGTTTTTATACTGTATTTTTTTAACTATCATATTTGGAATTTTAATTTTTTGTTATGATATTTGTGCAATCCTCATGCTAGCCTACATGATTATGACCTAACACCTTCTGATATTTGTTTCCATACTAAGTATCTATGATACCCCATCATCTTATTTATCCATTCATTAGGTTGTAAGGTTTATTATATCATTTTTTGTGAATAGAAAAGTTTAATGGGATTGTGACTACGGATAAGTTTATTAATTTTTTTAGAAAAACATTTTTATGCAGCTATCAACCAAGATGGTATAACATTATTTCATGGGTTTATGTTTATATTTTTTAGATGTGTTATTTATATCATGAGTTTATTATATTATTTATTTTATTTTTATATCTTGTAACTTTATTTGGAATAAGTGTAATGTTTAGTTAATTTTGGATATTTTGATGTTATTATTAAGATGAGTTTAGTCATCCTTGGTGAAAATCATTGATATGTGCCTATGTATAGGATGATATCATTAAATATTAGTAAAGTATCGAGTTGGTGGTTATCATTTGAAATAAATCTCTATCTTTAAACAGTAAGTGATTATACACTCTAAAACAAATATAGATACAGGTTAATAACCCCGAAAATAGTGTAATGTCTAATAACTAAATTTCATCCTTTTTTATGACAAAGAGTCCTAACTACACACCTAGTTTGTTACTCATGTGAGATATTATCTTGTTGATAATATGCATTTTATGAACCACTATGAAGGATTTATTTCCTAGTTAAATTCAAGGATTTTGTTGAGAAGTGTAATATAACCCAAAATAAAGTATCACAGGTTCAATATTCATTGATACATTCCTAAAAAAAGTGACCATAGGCCAACATGATAATGTTAGTTAATAATATATATTCATTTTAAATTCATTTTATGATCCTAATAATTCCAATTAATTTTTAATGATTTATATTCTATGTAAACCCTTTTGGTTTTAGAAATTTCTTAAACTAAAAAGAACCACAAATGTGTTAGAAAAATTAAAGACTAAATAAAAAACCTTTTAGAATGGGAGAAGGAATGATAAAAAATTCTATTATGCCAAACCACATATCACCAAATAGGATTGACAATGAAAATATGGTCAAATTTCTAGATACACTAATAATGATAATGAATGATCTCATTAATGATTATGTGAAGAAGATGATGAAGGTATTTTTATATTTTTCCTTATAAAAAAATTTGGAAATAAAAGAATGGTAATTTCTTCAAGGGGACTATAAGAGTCATTATCTATCGAAGATATTGTCATCAATTATCAAACTATTGAGGGAAAATAAATTTTTAGGATATCGTAATGGTAATAAGAATAGTTCATCATAATATACCATTAATAATTACTTGTCATTTGTGAAGGGAATGTGGGATTAGTACATGTTAATGCCCTAGCCTAAGGACTATCCTAGCCGATGATATTCACCAACCTCTATAACGAATACAAAAAATGGAATTCCAATTCAAGAAGCATGACAAAAGAGAATACTCATATTTTGGGTTCACATTTCCTCTAATATGATTTCATAAATGTCTACATGAAATTTTATTATAGGTACTCTAGTATATATTAATAGTTTTCTATGATCATTAAATCACCACCCTGATGATTTTAAAGTTGAAGAAATATTCATGTGGAATAAATATTATATTCCATTTTGAATTGGAATGTTCCATATGAAAATATTATTAGTCTTCATTTATATAAATTTAATTTAACTCATGTGTTGGATTAGTTCCCTCCACATTAAGGGAAAATTATTATTTTTCAATATATTTGTCTTTTTTTATCAACATATGATTGTCTTTCAACACAATGATGATTAATGATAAACTCATGGCCAAAATAGTTTGAGTAAATATAAACATTAGGGACACTCAAATTCTACGAAAAATTATGGATTACCTCTCTTTTTAAGGTTGAAATATCTCTAGAAATTATAAATTGTGTCTGGAATGCATGTTAAATCAAATTATAGACTATCATTAGTTTGTGATAATTCAAAGTTTGAAGACAAAAACTATTTAAATGGAGGAATACAATGATATAATATTTCCCTATATTCCATATAAGTAAATAATTTATCAAATAACATGATTCACATAGTATTACAAACTAAAATGAAAAACCATTTAATTTCACGAATAATGAATATGGTAGTTAAAACATATATTTTAAATAAGTTGATATATATTGAAATAACTCTATCACCAAACTAATAAACAAAGTAAGATGAAATTGAATCCATAAGTGGAATATTTTATTTTTGAAACATACTTTTCAATATCAAATGGGAGTTATCTTTTGTAGGATTTTTATTGACTAAGAAAAATATAAACACATTCAATTACAGTCAAAGAAACTATATATAAGAGACGTTGAAGGTCATTTATATTTAACCAAGATCTGTAATAACTGAACTGCCACCCAAAAGTGCAACAAGAGATTACCAGAAGTGTAGGTCATATGTGGATATCAAAAGGGGTTAGGTATATAAAACATATACTTATATCAAAACGTAATATAAAATTTATATGTATACATAGGTCAATAATTTTTTAAAATTTTCAAATTTCATTTAAAATAAATTTACTTTATGTATAAAAAACATATTATTTTTCAAATTATGATTTTATTTTTCAGAATTATATATATATATTATTTTTGTCTATTAAAAAGATATATAAATACCATATTAATTATTAATTTATTGTAAAATATATATTCATTTAACGAAAG
Organism: Viscum album; assembly: GCA_963277665.1. Lineage (NCBI taxonomy): Eukaryota > Viridiplantae > Streptophyta > Magnoliopsida > Santalales > Viscaceae > Viscum > Viscum album. Next base: position 1,686,053,863 of record OY728146.1, read on the forward strand.
TTCGTTTTACTAATAATTATTATTATTTATAATATGAATAGTTCTAAAAAACGAATACATAATAATTTTAAGAATTTATTTTGAATAAATGCAGATATAGTTTAGAATTATCAAGGTAATATTAACCTAAGATAAATTATTTTGATTTTTTGAATGATTAATTTTTAATTGAATAGTGTGAAATATCATTTATATAAATAACATGACATTTGAGACATTAAGAGAATATAATTAGAAACTAAAAATTCATAAAACATTTATAAAACAAATAAATTTTTCATAAATAAATTTATAATTAATTTTTTTTTATTTTTTTATAAATCTATGTTTGACATTCTTTAACATAAGTTATAATTTTCAAAAATAAATATTTTTAAAATAGTATACATTGAGTGTTTTAAATGTAATTTTTATCAATTGTAAAAATTCATTCATGCATAATGGATGTGAAATTTCGAATCAGTACATGCATATTACATAATAAGGAACATTTTTTTTGAGACATAAAGGATAAATTACCTAGGAAAATACAAACTATTGTGGTGAAAATAAATTGATTAAATGTGTAACTTATGAGGTAATGTAATAAAATAGTTTAAAATGTATTTTAATTGAGTGTTTGAGAGGTATATAAAACATATATATTCTTATCGAAATTATTTTAAAATACGTGAGCCACATTCCATGATACTTAATTTCTATTCTGAAATATTTGGGCTATCTACAAAAATTTGATTAATTTTCACTTATTAATGGAGATCTCCTACCCTCATTAATCATCAAATGAAAAGCCCATATTATAAATTACAGAACCCAACAATACTCCCATATGAACTACCATACATATTATTTTTGTTATATTATTATAAAAATCCCATCCCTGAAATTTTTAGTACCCTATATGAAGGAGATTATCATAGAAGTGAGGTATACGTTTCTAACCTAACATTATCTTTTATATTTATTTATATGATTTAATTACTCATAATATTTAAATTATCCATCATAAAATGTCATTATAAGTATAAATATTAAAATATTATGCTTTTATAATTTTTCTACAACCATTAACCAACATCTATTTATTGATTAAAAAAATATGTACAGTGAGTTGAGCGAACGAGTATCTACATGATTCAATGTGTTTCGTTTTCCATAACCACCATACCTGTTTGGTTCTAATAAGGAACATAAGATATAATTATGATATTTATGAAATATTTTATGTTATTAAATGAAATATCATATTAATTGTTTTCCCTATAATATGGAAAATGGAATTTTAATCCACGTGTATTTGTGGACCACCACCATAACGGAACAATCAATTTTTATTTATCATTTCATCAAACCATAAATGGATGTTCATTGTAATGGTTATAATAAAATAAATTTTATTTTTTAATATGAATAATTTTTTAATACCAATTTAATAACCTATTAATAATATGAATTATAAATAATGTACATAGACATAACTGAAAATTACTAAGAAAGAAAATTAAATTATGCATATTTTTTGAAATTTTAATTTCATTTAATTATTATGTAATATTCTGAAATTCTGACATATGTTGACAAAAACTAAAAAATAGGATTATTATTCTCAAATAAATGATACCACAACTAAACTAAATCATAATCATCTATTAAAAAGTTTATGTTAATGCTTTGGTTGGTTAAAACAATGATATGAACATTGATATAAATTCATATCATGGAAGACTATGTGAATTTAATTTACAATAATATGTTATATTAATAATTAATTTTTGAGTTATTCATGGATTTTTAATGGTTAAATTATTATTATAGTCGTTAATTTTGAAAACACCATCAGTTTATAAATAATCACCAAAACATTGTTGTTATCGATTTCATCATTATAGATAAGAAAGAAAAACATATAGAAGGAATACGAAACATCATAAATTAGTATTAGAAATCAATAAAAGTGCAATAAATGTTATTATAATGTTGATATTTGTAAAAAATACCAACATCCCACATATGAAACTAATATAATTAGTCAAAACAATAAACACACAACGTGGGAACAAAGGTAAAAACATACTAATATACACATAGTTAATGATTATAAATGGAAGTTTAAAATAATTTTTCTATTATTATGCTAATTTAGTTAGTTATTATTATTTTTATGTTTCTTATATTGGATGTTAAAAATGTTCTATATAAATATAGATTAAAGGTATGGGTTTCCTAGTCACATTTCTACTCAAGGGGACATGATTGATATTGTGCAACATTATTTTATTAATATGTTGTATTCGGCACTGAGTTTATTTCACATATTAAAATAACTACCATTTTAGGATATTTTAATTTATATTTCACGATCACCCTTTAAAAATGATTTGATTCATATATTAATAACTTTGAAAGTGTTTCAACGTATCAATTTATGATTTAGTAGACTTGTATTTCTAACATCAATAAAATATTCATGTTTTATTTTTTAGTAAAATTATCATATTTTCTATTTTATTTAAAATTTTCATATTGGGTTGATTCACATTGTCAACAACAACCACTGTTTTGGTAAAATGCTTTTCTAAAATAAAATTACAATTTTGATAAGAATAACTCCCACTCTGACCATTGAATCTTTTATTCCATGAATGTATAATAATTCCAACCAATTGTTCGTCTCATTTTAGTAATTATAATACATATTATTTTCTATAATGCTCATAATTCGATATACACCTTTTCAAAATACAAATTTATTGATTTCTTCAATGATGGAGATTTTAAAAAAAATTTCATTCAAAATATTTATAAAAAAGATATTCCATACATTGAGGAATAAAATTATATATATTCCACTACAAATTTTATGGATAATATTAATTTATTATAAGGATATTTATTTTATAAAAATTCATAATAAGTTTTTAAAATGTATAATCGCTCCTTTAATAATATTTTTCTTAATTAAATTTATAATTCATCATATCTAACAATGATTAATTGGTCTGTTAAAAACTATTTTAATTTAAATTCTATTTTTTCAATGGTTTTTTTTTTTGAATTGATGTTGTTATCAAACCATATTTTTTATAATATGAATCCTTTTTGAAAATGATGTTTTTGATATCTTGTATATTCATATTGTTTTTTGAGTTCTAGTAAAACCAGTACTTTTCTCCATGGCGTGTTTAATATTTGATAGTGGTTGATTTTATTTTTCACACATACACATGGATGATGATGAAGGGTGGGGTACTTTAACAACCTAATATTCATTGGTTTTAGCTAATAATTTTCAAGATAGTCAGATATATAAATAATAATTTTGTTCACATATTCAAGGGAATTATGGGTTTGTTCATATTCTAAATTGTTCACATAATGAGTCTGTTCTAAAAGTTGGGTACATAAATGGTATTCTCATAGAGGTTTTCCTATGATAATGGTTGTGACACATTTCCTTATATTTTTTCATGTCATGAAAAAAATTTAATGATAAATTTAACTTCAATGATATTAAATGTTTTCATGACTAAGAATCATTTTTCAAAACATTCCCCACTTTTATATCTTTCCCACATGTTTTATTATTATTAATAGGTGTTCTAAACCATCTCATGAATCATTTTATTCTTCCATAAATATCATGTTCTGATTTTATATATCACAAACACTTAATTTTAATATCTTCTGTAGTACTATGATATTTTATTTATATATTTATATATTCCTCATGTTTTTATTTATGGTTCTTCATCTATCACATTATGATATGTTTTTACATTTAAAGGAATTTGAACTGACCAATTTTTTTTGTTTCAATTCCCCAATGTATGAATATTATTACATAATGTGAGATGTATATAAAGGACCTATATAATAAATAAGTAATAGGTTTTCATCATTTCAATTTAATACATTTTTGTTAAAATAATTCTAAAAAAAATTCATCAATTCCATTTATTTATAATTACACCCCAAATTATCATTCCATTGGTATTAGGGGTTTCAAAAAAATCCATACCATTTAAAATTCCAAATCATAATAATAATTTATTTATTTTTCATAATTAAATTGAAATTACTTTCCAACAAATCAATAATATCAGGTATTTAGTTATTTGGAAATATCAAATGTAACAACCAACCGTTAATCATCGAATCCAAAAAAATTTACTCGAAATGGGATACCCCAATGAAGAATGACAAAGATGGAGTTCATGAAATAAAATATAAAATAAAGAAGAATTGATATGGAGTTTAGATCCACAAAATACATGATTATCAATCAAATTCTATGGAGGAGAGATGTAGAGACCGATTATATATTGAATAAGAAGAGATCATCATAAAAGAGAGGGATCAATAATATATCCAGCACATTGTTTCATCAATATAGGGGGATAAAGGGAAAAAATTCATATTGTGATACAAATAGACCATAAAATTTTATATATGGTAGAGTGAGGGGTTTTATGATCTTAAATGATTATTCTTTAAATTTTAAAACAATTTTTAAAATAATAGAAACATATTAAAATGGATATCTAGATAGGGCCACAATGATAGAAAAACAATTCACCATAACAATTATCCCCCTAATGAGGTGTATGGTTTATACTAGGATGGAATATGGGTTTTCAAACTATGTCCCAACCATGAAAACACCCTACATCAATGATTCTACATTTTTCATAAGAGGGTTATATGGTTTGGGAAAATCGTACAAGAATCGTGCACTACACTTAAAAACTCCAAAATTTTGCAAATTCACATGATGAACATCTAAATAAGATCCAACTAAAAAGGGAAATGAACAAGGATAAAAGAATATCTGATAATAAATAGTAGGATGGTATACCATATAAAAATTAACCTGAGATCCCATTTAATCTTAAAGGTCTAGAGAAAAAAATGAGAAGTAAAATTGGTATCTCTATGAAAGACTATAGAATATAAAACTAAATCTAAATGAAAAATCTCTTTCACAAAGATATTTAAATATCCTCAAATTTTATAGTATGGTGAATGGGTATAAAGTGAGATAATTTGATCAACCTATCAATCAAAAAACATATCAAGTTCTTCTTTCTTGGGGTACATGGAATCCATGCAATAAAATCCATATATTCATCATCCCACATCCATGTATTCACAAGATGTGGATGATGGAATCCCAAAAGACACTGGTACACATCCTTGAACTATTGTAAAGTATGAAAATTAGAGACAAAATCATCAATGTCTTATCCCATACCAAGACTAAAGAATCAATGGTGCAATATTATAATACATCCTTGTTGTTAATGTGTGAAATACCTCCTGGGAATTGTAAGAACCCCCCATCAATGATTTTATTAATAGTAAAGGAACATCAAACCAATTTCAAAAACATGGAATAAACTTTTTTTTTGACTGAAAACTTATGAACAGTCTCCACACCATAAATAAAATCCTTGATTTCATGGAATTCATCATCGAGTTGATGTTCCAGATGAATCATCTCAAGAAGAGTATAGGTCAACTAAACACTTCCCAAGACAACCTCATCCCCAGTTTCCAAAACTCATAAATTAAACCCTCTAAAAATACCCATCATGTTCCACTCTTCAGATGATTCTTTCATGTCCTAGGATGGAGGTTTTCTTCTCGAATCATCGATAGTAACATCCAATTTCACAAAGGTATATGAAATATCAATATAAAAATACTACATGTACTTAGCCTAGTGATAATAGTGGATATTGAACTATTTCTAAGAGATGATGTAACCCATGATCTTTTTGTTAGAATACAGGGTAAAAATATCCCCCAAAAGGTATTCTTTTAACTATTAAGTTCATGTATCATGAATCTAGGTTCATTTTTGTGGGTTAAATAGTTATTAAAATGTGGCTTAATAATCTAGGATCCACATGAAATGATGTGATTACCAAACAGAAGAACACATACTAGTCTTGAACCTAATGTGTCAAAAAAGACTATATATAACATTCAGTCCTATGGAAGAGTGAACACTAGCACATAAGTTGAAAATCATTTAATATTAACAAAATAATTCTGAAATTTTAATAAAAAAATCACTACATTTCAAGTGTAAGATGAAATAAGATAAGTGTACCTCAAAAAAGACTTAATGAACCATATATAATTCTATTTAATAACCAAGATACTCCAAAACCTGAAAACATTACATGGATTCTCCAATGATATAACAACTTTTTCCTTCTCTTGATTGTTTGATACAAAATGTTACAATACCATGTGTCACAAGAAAATTACATCTTGATTCCAATACACGCATTTTGAGGGTTGGGAATAAATTTAGGTATTTACCAATAATTCTATAACTACCCTCTTATGACATACATGACCCTCATTATACATTGTGTATAACAATATATAATCCTCAAAGACTACCAAGAAAGTATCAATATACTCATGGAAGTGGATATTTATCATAAAGTATACTGGATAATTGGTTTTAATATATGACATGAAAATATTCTCATAATGGCCATAAAAAATCCATATAAAGATTTTATGAATGAATATAAGATTAATTAAATCAAGATCCACCTTGATTTTCATCACAATTCCTTTCCCATTAAAATAACTCAATAAACCTCTAATAAAAGATAAAATAAATCCCTAAAACTCTGACGCCAAATCTGGGTCACGACTCAACATCAATGGGATATCTATCATGAAACCATAAAACATGAGAGTCATTACTAATACATAATAAAAAATATAATGTTGAAGTTTCATATAAAACAATTTAGTCTTCATAATCTATTTCAATATAATATCATGTGAAAACTATACAAGCTCGACCAATAGGTTTGAAAACCCCATAATGGATTTGTTAGGAAAATTTTAATTTGGAAAAAATCTTTAGCCTTAACTAGAACTAATGAATATATATTTAATTTATCCATGAAACGTACAATGATTCCCTTCCACTCTAAACCTTCATGATTCATTTTTGTAACCATATTAGCTCACCATATCTAACTAGGAACAAATAGTTTAAAGGTGGAATATATCACCTTATTCAAATTCGAAATTTCTAAGAACTCAAACAGAGGTTATACCATTCTCAACCAATTAAAAACCTCCTTATGATAAATAATGACTTAAAAATACTATTGTCTTATATTATAGGAACTACTGAGCTTGATTCTATGATTCATCCATCTAATATTCCAAATTTGGATCCTGAATGGGAATTGGTGTAGGTACCTATCCTCAACCATGGACGATAAGGACAATAATATCAAGAATATTATATTTGATAAGAATATTTGACCACTTTTTTCACCAATATAGTGTCCATGGAGCCTATTTTCATGTCTTCTAAGAGTCATGATACACCAAAACATCAAAAAACAGTACTGAAAAGATCCCAATATTACTCAGATTAACAACTCATGCAAGACCAACGTGAAAAATAATCCCATCAAATAAGATTAAAAGATTTGGGTTTCATCATTTCTTAATAAAAGCAGTGTAAAATACTAGATTTTGATAAAATTATTCCTATAGAATCCATTATCCAAAGTACCCATGGTGACTTAAGGCTCATTATGTCAACAGTTTGACATGAACTTGCCTGAACCTACCACCTATGTCCCAAAAAGATAACTGAAGCTATATATTATCATAAAGGAAATATACATAAACTATAATTTTGATAAAACTATTTAACCAAATCACATACTACAGTACCCTGATAACCAATTTCGATCTAATATAACCTGATGGGAGTTCTCTATTCCTACACGTTGGTCACTAGAAGCTGTAATCATACATGAAAAACAGGGAACAAATATTCCACAAAACCTGAGAAGATAAAATATTTCAAGATATAATGATTAAAACTATAAAATAGAAAAGTTCCTAAAACCATATAGGTTTATAAATACCCAAAATATTTCATCGTCAATGTACTCAGAGAAGGATAAAATTCTAAAGGAAACAATAGTACATTCCCAAATGATCATGAAAATCCACCACCTACTAGTGGTGATTCCTCACTTCTCAACCCTAAAATGAGAAAATATAAAAACTACAGATGTAAAATGAATGGTATGCACTATAAATTGAATTAGGGACACACCAAGTGTTCCATTACCTATTCAATAATAAAAATACAAATCTATATTTCAATTTTAATAAAAACGAGGATGTAATAATATATCATTTTCATATTCAAAATAGAACATGAATCATTTTACTGGATGGAAAAAAATTAAAACATGTATTAAATAATCATATTTTATATTAAATATTATATCTATCAATCTACATCAATAATATTCTTATATAATCAATAAAATTTATATGTGAAATAATCACAATAAGAGTCATTATCATCTTCCCTGTAGTCTGTTAGTTTCTATTTACATGATCCTCACACTTCTCATATCAGTGAGCATAGATAATATCTTTGAATATGTCCCTTACTCATAGACTAAAAAAGACTAATCCAAATCCCATTGGTGATAAGATATTATAACCTATGTTTATTTAGAGTTATCATATATTCATCATCATGGAATCCTCATCATAGTGTTCCTGTCCCAAATAACACACTAACTTCTAAGCTGCTCTTATTCTCAATAAATCAATAGAAAAAATTAAATCACCTCTATTCAAATTATAAATCATTTGCAATTTAATTTACCAATTTTCTAAATCGAAATGCGAACCCAATTTCAAAAAAAAGTGTTGTTCATCATTTCGTGTTGTTTTAAAAGAAACCCAATTATAGGGTTTCGTCATTCCAATTTAGGCCACTTTACTCAAAACAATTTTCAAAACAATTTTCCACATCCATTAATTTCAAAACACTCCCCAAATTCCAATTCATTAGAATTGGGAGGGGGGTTCCCCATAATATTTTCCATTTGAAAATCAAATTACTAATCATATATAAATGGATTTTATATAATTCAATTAAAATATATTTTTAAAAAATCATTTGATTCAAGGATGTAATAATTTGAAAATATCAAATAGAACCACCTACCATTAATAATTGAATCAAATATCCTGACCTGTAATGGGATCTTCCAAAGATGAATGATTGAGATGGAGATCAAGAAATAAAACATATAATCAATATAAAATTAAATGGATTTTCGATGCATAAAATACATAATGGACTATAAAACTCTAAAGAAGAAGGAAGGGGAGAAAGGGAGAGATTTAATGACAAATGATCCACTTACCGAATAGAGGCAGATCTTCCACTGGAACATCGATTTTTCCAATAAGGGTGTTAGGTGAGCCAAAATTACTTCTAGGGAGAATTCCCAACCCCTAAATTTGGAATTGGTTTAAGTTAGGATTTTGAAGATCTTAATCATGTGTTTAGAAAATTTTAAAACAATTTTTTGTATAAATGAAACCTACATGAATATTTTTTTTGGTTGGGCGACAATGGTTAAAAAAATTGTAGGCCCTAGCCTTATGACATTACACAGTGGTCAATGATTTTTACTAGGTGGTCCAATCAGTTTTCAATCCATCCACCATCTCTCTAAACTCCCACTTTCTAGGGTTTCATTGTTTTTTCTAGAGGGGAAAACATTTTGGGAAAACCATTCACGCACCATTCGTAGCCCATAAAACCTCTAATATTATGATAATTTTAACTTCATTTCACTTAATTAAGACCCCACAAAATAAAGAATCAAACAAGGATCATAGACTACTTGAAATCGAGTAACATGATGTTAAATTATAATTATACAATATATTTTTCATATATAATATTATATACAATATTTATCTCACATAAACATCTTATATTTTATTTTAATCATTTATACAGTAGATAATGACATATAAATGTTATATTTGATTAATAAATTCAATAAAAAATAAGGAAAATAAAATATAAAAATATGGGATGAAATAATTACCTATGGTGAGGCACAAAGAATATATTTCCTGAAATACATAATAAATAATATATTATAGAACATGGTTTTTAAAACACTTAGATTTCACATAATATGAATAAAATGAAATGAAATCATCTAATATATATAAGGCATAAAACATGTTTTTTCTCAAGCATAGAACATTATATACTCATATAATATTATTTTTCACCTCCATAAATGAGAATTTATTTAAATTTTCAATTTATCACACACACACATTCAAATAAATAAATAAATATATATATCATATTATTGTAAATGAATATTAGTAAAATATAAAATAAAAACCATAAAATAATAAAAACACTTATTCAAAAAATTTACATATGATTATAAAAATACAATAAACATGTTTTGTTTATTATGAAAAAAAATACATTTATAAAATCATAATATATAATAAAAATAATGAGAAAAATAAATATATTTTTATTTTCAAAAAATAAATAGTTTCTAACCAAAAATAATGAAATTTATAATAAAATTAAAATATAAATATTTTTTAATATAAATATATTTAAAATAGGAGAATTATTATTATTATTTTTGATATATTAACGATGAATGAAAATACAATTATTTGGAATAAAATTATTTTAATAATATTTTAAGATTATAATTATATGATTAAACATTTTATTTTGTAGATAAAAATATTTTATGATATAAGAAATTAAAATAAATGAAAAGAAATAATTAAATCCTATAAAAACAAACAATATATATAAATTAATGTATTCTTTTTACAATATGTTTCTGATCATATTATTTTTAATTATTTATTGCAACATTAAAATAATAAAATAACGAATGACTACATATAAACAATATGTTTATGTGTTAAAAAATTTAAATAAAGATATAATATATTTTTAATGAAGAGTATAAAACATATTAAATTGACATAGAACATATTTCATATTAAAAATTATTTTATGAAATAATATAGGGAAAATATAATTTTTTATTTATCTTTATCTGAAACATATAAACACTAATCATACATACATACATATATGAATTTGTATTTATTCATATTTATTTTATAAAAAATAATTTAAAAATATATAAATTCAGAAAAAAAATACGTTAGAAACAAAATATAATTAATATTCACATGATATCATATATAGTAGAATATATTTTTCTTAAAACAATAGATTATGATTCTATATGAACATGTAAATTTATATGATTATATAAAAATATATCATTAAATTTTTGTTAACTTTTTTAATATAAATAATAATATAACATATAAAACAAAAAAAAATTTATAAGGAAAAACACATCATTAACAAAAATGATGATAGAGCATTTCCAATTCACATGCAGAAATTTTTCACCACTCATCCAAAAAAATATATTTTTGAATTTCCATCTTAAAACTGATTATACTAAGATATATATATATATATTCAATAAAAAATATTTATAATTTTAATTAAATTTATTTTTATTTATTATAACTTAAATCTAAAAACATAAAAAATAATGTATACCCACCCAAGACTTTTACACATATAATAATTCTATTTGTAATATAAACATATAATGAACTCAACCCTTGGATCTTGATGGGATGTTTCATTGAAAGACTAGTTTTATAAAACCTCACTATAACCCTAAAAACAAAACCATTATCTTATTCTTCATAATTTGATCCTAAATCCCTTTGATCTTATAATTTTTTATAGGATAACATTAGTAATACATAATAAAAGGGGTAATTTGTAAATATCAGTAGGGGAATTAACATGAATGTGAAACATAACCTATGAATAAAAAGGCACAAGTGAATATCATATAATTCTAGGATCGTGAATAATTATATTGGATCAATAATTAATGAATATGTAATTATAAGTACCTAGAAACATAATAATGTGTATACTACATAAATATTAACATATTAATAAGTGTTGGATCTCTATAAAGACAACAAAACATGTTCAATAAATTCCCATCACATATTTTTTTACTCTCTAATTTTATACATATCATCTCATGATCGGTAATTATTACCCAATGCATTGGAGTTCTAGTTGGGTGTAAAAATTGTAACATGTTCATGCATATGTGTGTCATATAACCAAATAATATATAATTAATAATAATAATATATGTCCATTAAATGTAATGGGATACATAATCATTAATTAATGAATACATAAAGGATATTTAAAAATTATACAAATAGGATGAAAATAATTTTTCCGCGTTGATATTTGAAACAATTAGAATAGTTCTCAAATACAGATTTCATTTAAAAAAATCTTTAGAAATAAGAAAATACTATGTATTTTTTATTGAAACTAGTGGCATTCCAAAAAATCTATCCCTAAAAAAGTTCTTATTTTATTTAATCATTATTGGGTAAAATACATTAAGATAGTGTTTCATGAATAAATTATGTGCTATAAAATATCCCCTCATTCAGGTATAATTTTAAAAAATGTTATGTAAACTAATGGAATGATTCTATAACCCTATTAGTTAATGGGATGATATGATAGGTATATTATAATAGAAATATATACACAATTTATAATAATTAAATGACATCAAATAGACATAGAAAGATTGTTTGATAGAAAAATTCATAACCTAAATAAGAGTTGGTAGTTACGAGAGATCCCTTGACTAGGGTCATTGACTAATGTGGTATGATTTACTCTCCATAGGAACAATAAAATTAAATTTATTAAGTACTTTCATTAGAATATTTTATATATTTTTTTAAATAATAATATTATATTATGTTTTTTAGAATCATTTACTTGAGACATCATGTTTGTTCTTACCCTCTAGATGGGGCTTGTTTCATGGTTTCAATGACTCTTTTGATTGTGGATAATTATTGAATTTATTATAAAATGGAAGCAAAATTATATATGAAGAATTAAATAATAAATTTTCTTTCTATATGTTTATAAAACCTAGAATATCTATATGTGTTTTGAAATCGTTGTGATCTATTTAGCAAAAAAAATTTCATTAAATTGTTATTTCATCGAAGAGGTTTTACCAACCATATTGAATTGGATTTATTTTATTTACTTCAGGGATTATTTATACATTCCAGAAAATAAAAATATCATAATATAGATATTATATCTATATAAAACAATAATAATAATCATCTATCCATCTATAATGTTGGTGGGTAAAAATGGTCTACATTATTTAAGGATGAGGTGAACCCACCATAATATGAATAATAATTTTTTGTTTACGGTTGAAATAAAATGATTTTTGATAATAAATATTCCATTACTGAAATAAAATTTATATTTAGTTGTTATATTGGAGTTATTATGTCTCGTTAGACAGATGGGGTTGAGAGGAGGTATAATAACACAGAATTAAAGGATTTTTTGGTTGACAACATTATGTCTTCAGATGTCTTCTCTCGAAGAACACCTTTAGTGACTATGGTGTGGTATATTTGTAAGAACATAATTTTATGGGAATGAGAGAAGAATTGGAGAGATATTTTTGTAAGAATACTATAAATCCTATAATCATTGAAATTCTAGGTATAAGGATAGTGTTTTCAGGGGTTGGAGATGGTTTTTGATATAAATTAGTAATTACATAATTATTTTTGTACAAGAATACCAAAAACATAAATTATATTGACTATATTAATAAATTCATGCTTGTTAGTTTGGGATAATTTTTTGATAAAAAGTTCCATGTGTCACTAATTCATTTATTTTTCTTTTAATTCAATATACCTTATCTTGTTACATTTAACTATTCACCAAAAATAATATATTTTTTAAAGAAACTAATAATTACCCCTTATAATTTTTAAACATGTACATTCAAAATATAAAATTAATTTTTTTTAAAAAACTATCTAAACATCATAAATATAGCATGTAAATAATTTTATTATTTATTCAAAAATATACTAATTTTATTATTATGATCACATTTATATCCCTTTCATAAATAACCAATGGTCTAATATAATTAAATAATAATAATAATAATAAAATATATTGTTTTATGATTCAATTTAATGAAAAGTTTTATATTTTCTAGTATTTATATTTATTATAATAATTAATATAAAACCAACTTGTTTTTAAAAAATAAAAACATCTATTTCAACATTTTAAAACATTTATTTATCAATAAAATATTATAAATGTTTATATTTTCATTTTTCTAAGACAAATAAATATTATTTTACACATTTATAGATTAATATAGTATTCTAGCATCTATGTTACTATTTATAATTGTTTTCTTTTTTATCTATCTTTCAAATTACTATTCTAATTTTATGATTTTTAATGGTCATATGAATTTTCTACTCTCCATAAATACATTATATTTCAAAAATTCATCATTAATTTATATTTTATCTAAATTTTATATATAGTTTCATTTAAAAAATTTATATTATATTAAAAATGCTATATCTCAGTTCTATAGTGATGTTTGAGATTGTATTCATCACAAGGGATCCAAATTGTCATATTATAGTTATCCTATGTTCTTTTTTTCCTTCCTATTATAAGGGTCACCTTATTAGAAAGTATATTTATAAACTCTATGTAATGTTAAAGTCAAAAAAATAATATTTATTTTCATCTATCATGAGGTTTATGTGATTTTTATAATACCACATTACTAAATATGAAAAACTATTATTCAAATGATAGATTACATTGATAAAATTCAAGGTCATTACATTTTTATCTATATAAGAACATTCTCTTTCATAATTTGATTTCTATCACTAAGATAAAATCACATAAGGGGAATTATTTTTGATTAATTCATCCAATATCTATATCACCACCTTATACACATGGTTCCACCAAATTACATTGATTATGTGAGTTTTCTTGTTTTGTAGAACTTCTTTTATGGGGTCCATAATCTTCACCAGATAATCATCATTAGAGAGTAAATTATAAAACAAATACCACATATGAATTCAGTAAAAATGAGGGATTTTCTATATAATTGTTCAACATGGAAATATAGATAAAATAATTTACATGAGGTAGGGTTAGTGATAGAGCCAATATATATGGCGCAGTTTCATCGTGATCAATAATCTTAAAGGGTAAGGTGTATATCAAACTTTTAATTTCCTTTTTCGCAAATATGATGACTGTATTTGAAGATGATATACATAAGAACCCATTATCTCAAACATAAAACACTATTTATCTGCAATAGTTGTCAATATATATATTTTTCCAACTCAAATATTTCTTTAGGTGCTTATGCATAGACTTTCCTTTTATAAATTTTTTTCTTGTATTTCTTGTAAAAATAGATTATTATAACTATATTTATACTAATATGTGGGGGTCTTATATCTCTTATCATATAAATATTTATATGGTGCAATATGTATTCTTTATTGGATGATTTTACAATATGATAACTTCAAATGAGGTTGATGTTGATCCCATCCACATTTCAGGTCCATCGAGCATGTTATCAATAAGTCCTCATGTGTCTGGATAGTCTTATGATTGTGGACTAACTCATTATTTATATCATGTTGGATACAATTACAAATCCTGGTGGTAACCATTGGATATCAATCTAACATAATCAATAGTGGTGTTCTATACACCCTCATAACTACATTGATGTATATTCTAGAAATATGGTTGAGTGAGAATCCATAATCAATTATAATTAAGTGAAATGTCTTTATAAAATGATCCCCTACAACCCATGTCAAATTATTTCAATTGTATCTCATTGGAAGTCATATGAAGATGACCATAGTGATGTTTTACCATTTCTTTATTGGTATGGATAATGTTTACATCATTTCCCTGATGCTATCTTCATAATTTTTAGTAAATAAATTTACTTTATTTTGAGTTAGTTTTGTCAATGGGTCAAAAAATCATGAGATTTTTTCCAAACTCCATTGATATTACCTCTATAGTATAATGATACTTTGGATATCTATTTTTTTTTCATCTGGACCCCTCCTCAATAATAATTATCATAGAAGTATGTATAGGTATACATTTTCAAGTGATAACTTATGCCATGATTGAAAATTTCTCCCTCTAAAATATATATTTAATATAATTTCCACATAACATTACCTTTTATAAGGTCTTTATCATATAATTATAATAATATTCACGTGCCTCCATTCATTCTGAGTGTATAATTATAGTATCTATAATGACATCCAAAAAATTATCAATGTAATCTCTAAAGTATTCCTTCATTAGGACCATGAACATTTAGCCATCATTTTTTAGTTTGAATGGAATAAATATGAACTAATAGTCCCCATACCATGATTGAGAGAATGTATTGGGAATATCCTCCCCCAAACCAATATTTTATGATAAATTTATAAAAAATACAACTATAAAAATTATTAAGTCCCATATAGATGATCGAATAAGTCATCAATTTGTGTTAGAGGGTAATTGTTCTTTTTGTTGACAATATTTGGTTTATTACAAAAAAATGTATAAGAACATTTAACCTTTATTAATCTTATTGAAATTACTTGTAACACACCATGTTGAAGCACATGGGTGCATAAACCACTTGTCTAGATTCTCTTTTAACTAATTTTTGGGTTCATCTATGAAATTGTGTACATTATATATGGATTCTTTGATATGGGTAAAGATACTTGTTTAAATTAAATTGATATGTAAACCCATTATTTATGAATGTTTCCAAGAAACTATTTAGGGAACAAATTATTATAGTCTCTCATAATTGGTGTGTCTTCTTGTATGTTCTTCTCATTTTTTCCAACAGTTAAGCTAGATATTAATTATCAGAAGGAAAAAAAATTAATTCCATAGAAGTAGATTAAAAATTAGATTCTTCCTCCACGTTATAATTTTATAGGATCATAAGATAAAAATATATTTTTGGAGTGATTTCCCCTACCATCATATTATGTAGGATTTATATAAGGACCACCAATCCATGGATAATATGACATAAAAATCTACCAATGAAAGTATAAATGTATTTTCTTGGAGATTCAGTAAACAAGCATTTACATGGGATGAGTTATACAGTTTTGATGTAATAATATTTCTTATTATCTTTAACATAAATAACTAAACCTCTATATCTTGAGGGGTGATTGAATATTTTTACTAAATATTTATGATTTGAAACAATGTGTAGAACCATTGCTAAATAATATATTTTACATTATTGAATGAATAACTTATATACATGTGACGACTTCATATCTAGGCCCCCTTAGCATTTGTGAATTTTTAAGACCTTCCACTATCCTTTGGATTTAGAGGTGATTATTATTAATTATATGTAACAACCCATCACTTATAGTATCATATTGCATAATGGTCAATTTATTGTAATTGGAATGGCTGTAAAATAGGCGCAATGTTTTTTTAACCATTTTTCACCCATCACATCAATGGGATTCTTTACCTCACTTCAAAATTGAACTTCCAGATACGCTTATTTTTAAAAGTAATTCAACTCGTTGTACCATTGAGATGGTTCTCTGTATTCTTTTTCAAACACTATTAACACATGAGTAGTTTGATTTTCTTTAC
The DNA here is from genome assembly GCA_963277665.1 of Viscum album. NCBI lineage: Eukaryota > Viridiplantae > Streptophyta > Magnoliopsida > Santalales > Viscaceae > Viscum > Viscum album. The sequence goes on from OY728146.1 coordinate 1,686,071,375, forward strand.
TACAATATATTTATCCATTGATCCTCTTAAATGAAAATCTATTTTTATATTTATCTATATCCCCTATAGACCAATAGGAATCAGGAATCACTAATTTTACCTTAATGGAAACATGAAAAATCTATTCCTATATGTCAAAGTCTTGAATATCTAACTAAAGAGACCCGAAGCTTAACGTATATAGACATTACATTACTTTTTCCAAATACATAGTACATAACAAAAACACACACACAAGGATCGTAATATTTTAGTGTCTTTGGAAACTCAGAATATAATCTTCTAATCATGGTAAAAGATCTTCAACATATCCCATAAAGATCTTCCTTTTTTTACCTAAAACATTTATTTACATCCTGGGGAAAAGAAAACATAAAAGTGTGAGCTCAAATGCTCAGTAAAGGTAAACAAAAGAAATATCAATCACGTCATATTCATAAGAAAATAACATTTTGGAAATCTTAACCTGCAAAAGAGAGCATAATTTCATAACATGGGATAAATCATAGTAGTGAAATGAAATCCCAATAATCATAACTTAAAACATGAAACTTTGTGTCATACACACATAATCATAGAGAATCATTTCTTATTAGTCAAGACTCATTGCCAAGACTATATTAGTGGACAAAGTCCCATTCTGAACCGAGTTCACTCCTCATTTCAGTCCTGTGTCACTGAACCGGTATAACCTACCATTCTAGCCATGTCTATCTCATGAGATATAAAATCCTTACCCAATGCATTGGAGGGAGATATAGGTCCCACCCATCTCATAATGATACCATTCTTATGTGTGCCACAAAATCATAAATCATACATCATTGCATAACCCATGTAATAAAAATGGGAATCTTAAACATCGTGACATCATCAAACAATTCATATAAGATAAAGGAATTCATAAAAATAATTCAAAAACAACAAAATGAAATCAATGTAATAATAGGGATAAAAACAGAACCCTATATTATCTTATATGGAAAATAATTTCAATAAAACACTTGAACTCCATTCTTGAGGAAAATATCCCTTCTACTTTAAAAACATTTTTCCTTTCTTAACATGTTAGAAAATTTTAAACTAAATGAAGTTGATTAAAAATAAACTTGAAAACCTGTAAAGGAAGATTCTTTGAAATAATGTTTTAAAAATCCATTCATGCCGTATAAGTTAAAAGAAAACATTCTTCTCATACTTTTGTCGGAAAGGTCAAAAAGTACGTCGTACGAAAAACGACAAAAGATTCCTCTCATATCTTTTAATAAAAACTCACTGAAGGGTAAAATTTGATATAAAATATTGTAGAATAATGTAAATATTACATATTGAGGAAACATGTATGTGGATGATAAAATACACCCCCGTAAATTCCAAAGTATAAACAATCTCGGATAAAAATGAGATTGTGATATTTCCCTTACCTTAGGTCTGATTTGCTTCGTAAGTGTCCGAACCTCCTGTATAATGATTTAAATAATGTCATTGACTTATTCCAGAATCATACTCATTTTTATAATATCATATATGGTTCACTTATGACTTTATATTACCCATTCTTTTGTAAATTCCATGTTAAAGAGCGTTTTGGGTAAAATTGTTTCATTTGTCGTCCGTGTTTTGACTTGTAATTATTCGTATGATTACTTAGATCATGATTACTTACTTCCAGAATATAAAACATTATTTATATATAATATATATTCAGAATATACATATATATACTAAATAAGTAAATGGAAAGAAATACACCGTTCATGGAGTCGGTAGGTCGTACGTACGCATGAACGCTGTTTTTGTTTCCTTATTGAGTTGAATGGAATTAAGTAGATGACATACATATCTATACACATAAATCCAGTATCTTTATTATGTCATATATTTCATGATTACTTATTATATATACTTTATAATCATTCATGAATGGTTAACGTGGAGAATTAATCTCATCGCGTCGTGGAGACGGTAGTCCATACGTACGCACGAGCGATGATATCATTCTCATGATTGTAGGACTATATTAGAGTGTATGTATACTATTTGAGAATAAATATCACTTTAAAATAATCATATATAGTTATTATTTACACCATTATACCCATCCAAGTAAGGCGGTGGTGGAAAATAGATTACACCATGGTGTGGAGACGGTATTCTGTACGTACGCACGCGCGGTGATTTCATTTTCCATAGGATGGATAGATGGTGAAATAGGGTTGTTTCGTACTAATAATAACATATCAGTATATGAGTGATACTGATGTTATTACTTCATGATAAAACAACTAAAGAAGAATAAGTGGAAGAAGAAATAAAGATGAAAGAATCGGTAACGGGCATTACCTCTTCTTTGAAGTGCTTCTTTGAGACCTCCTTTTAGGACACTAAATTTGGTCTTTGAGGAAGACCAGAACCTCTAGGATGTTTCTATAGAAGTGGGGAAGAGAATCTGGCAGGGTTTGTCCGAGATTAAAGGCTCAAAGTGGTGTGAGGAAGAGAAGGAGGAGGTGCCCTTTTATAAGGGAGGAGAGGGGCACCTTTGGAATAACTAAAAATATTATTATATTATAAAGCATAATTCGGTTTTAAATAGCTCCAAATTGATTTATTTCGAAGCTAAGGTGGTGATGGGTCAATATCCTATCATCCAATAGAATTTTTACAAGTTTAGTTTACTATTTTAACCTTATCATTTAGTTTTAACTTTAAGTTAGATAATTTTACTTTTACCGTGTCTTTTTGTGTTCTTACACTATAAGGTTAATAAACTTACTATAACAAGCCAAACAAACCCCAAATTGTTTATTATTAATATATATAACCTTATATAAGTCATTGGTCCGAACTTTATATTTTTAGGAATATAATAACAATTAATAATATAATATTTTTTTAAAAACTATTTTATGTTAATTGTGACACTATTTGGTAATTTATTTTTGTGAAAATCATAAAATAATGATTAGTTCGAAAAAAGTTAATTAAATAAACACTAACATGTCATATTAACATATATTTTTTTTTGAATTCATGAAAAGTCTCAAATTACATTTATTTGGTTATTTATAACATCAATTATGTCAATATTTCATTAATAAGATATTTACTGCATCATCATGGTGTCATAAATAAATTAAATTATTTAAAGTCTAAAAGTTAAAAATATAATATAATTATTTAGGAAATCTTTTTATCTTTCTAATGAATATTAATAGTCTAATTTATCTTATGTATAACCCTATATTAAAAACGTTTTACTTATTAAACATTGATTTTAACTATTTTAACCCTTCTTTAAATAAATTAATAATAAATGTCCTAATCTAATCCAGGTGGGCTTAAATGGTCATATTTTATTCCTAAGGTTGTTTTTGGTCGAATTACACCTATCCAATAGAATTAGGACATGTTTTAGGGTAATAATAATATCATTTTTACCCTTAATGACCCTATTTACTTTTAACCGTAGTAAAAAAAGTCAAAATTTACTATTCACCAAAAATTATTTTCATCTCATTGAACCACATTTTAGTCCTTGATATTAACCGTGTTTCTCGGATTTTCGAAATTCCACTCACAGAAGCGGTAAAATTATGTTTTATGAAAAATTCCGTTTTTTAACTACCACTTAGTTGTTTCACTATTCATCAAAAAATGAAAGTTTCCAGAAAAATACAAAAAATTAGGCCTAAGATATATTTGATATTATGAATTCAAAAATTATGTCTATTTTACCAAATTCAAAACATATCAGTTACATTAATTAATTTAAAAATTAATTCCCATCGTCAAAACAAATAGCGTGTTTTTAAGAGATAATAACTATCAAAAGATTGACACTTGTTTATGTCTGGTTGAAATGTGAAATTACATCCAATGACCAACATTGTATTAAATTTTAAAAATATATTCTAAATATACTTTAAAACCACTGAAATTAATAATTTATCACTATTAATTATTTTGATTAAAAAAGTTGTTTTTAATTAAAATTTAGTAATCTTCACTATTCATCAGAATATGAAAGTTATCCGAAAAGTACCAAAATTTCACCCTAAGCTAATTTCGATATTCCGAATCCAAAAATGAAGTCCATTTTGAGAGATAAAATTTATAGAATTTTAAAATGTGGTTATTACTATTCATAACGGCTAGTTTTAATAATATTTTAATAGCATATCGTTGTTTAGTGAAACTCGGTATTGCGTACTACACACGCTATCGAGGAAGGTCGCGATTACGTGTAATGCAAGGCAAGTCAAAGATGCGTGTTGTGCAAGCTCCTTTTGGTGTAACATACAACACAAGACATTAATGAAATTAAAAAGAATATTTTTCATAAAATCTCGCGGTGTTACACTAACTATTTTCTTAATGTCGGATTTAATCCCCTAAAAAGTGGATGACCATATTTTTTGTGTCGATTGAAAAGATGGAGGCATGTGGTGAAGACATGAGATTTTCTAATAATGGACCAAAATATATTCATCCTCATTTTTATTTATTCTAATTAAATACATCAATTTTTTATGATTTATAGTTTACAAAAATTATTTATTGAATAATATTTTCTTTAATTATTATTACATATATTTTATTACCTCATTGGGATTCATGGTCTTCATCATTATCCACCACTGATCAACTACTCCCTCTATGTGATAAAATACTTGTATATATTTCTCTAATTTAATGTAATGGTGGAAAAATAATACCTTATCAATACATTTAATCTATATTTCCATGAAGAGGATATAATAAGATCGACTAAATATAATTTTCCTTTGTTGCATAAAGGACAAAACTGAAATTTTCTTTTTTACTATTGAAGGTTGTAACAAACCAAAATTATATTAATGAAATTTAATTTATTATAACTATTTTATATATTAGAAAACCGAAAAATAACATAGAGAACCCACTAAAAACAATATTCTCACAAATGAATAATGGAATAAGTGATATTTATGAAAATTAAGTAGCCTATATTGGTTGAATATTATCCAGGCCATTGGAAAAGTAGAATAACGATTAAGAATATTAACATGGAAAATAAAATACTCTCATCACATATGTATGTATTAATAACATTTAAGAATCATAGACATGGAAATATGATATATTTATATCTTGGAATAAGTAAATAAATAGAAATAAAAATAAAAATTAAAGGTTGTTATTTTCTGTGAAATATAAATGTTTAATAACAGTTTTCATTAATATAATGTTTTAAAAGAAAATATATTCTCAAAATATATATTCATAAATTAATGATTTATTTTACAATAATTATAATATAATTTTTTGAGAACATGCTTAATTTCCAAAATTAGTTATAATATTAATATCTATATATTTTGAATAAATAATTAATATAAATTTAAATTATATTTCTCATATTTTTTAATTATCACACATCAATGTAGTACATTTTTTTAAGTATACATGTATGACATAATTTATGTGTAAATTTTACTATTTTTCTAAATAATTGGTATTTTTGGGTGAATAGTGAAATATGATAATTTACGTTATTTAACAAATACATGAATTATTGATTCATGGATGATGTATGGAAGTTATAAGAACCCACTGGTTCAAATTATTCAAAATTATTTACTATATTTAGTCATATGAATCATCATTATTGATATACATTAGCCAAAATAGTAATCAAATGAATAAATTAAACAAAAACACGACTCTTCTCCCAAAATAAATACCACTCCTCTCCACCCCTCATCCTCACACATTACAAGAACTTAATATCATCTAATATTTTAGTCATTTCATTCCCAGGTTATTTCCCATTTCCAAATGTTTTTAGTATCAACAAGAGACCAAACCCAGGTTCCTTGTGGAGGATGTCAATGTGACAATATTCAACAGGTAAAATCATCTATATTGTTGTTTCAAATTCCTTTCATCTTCTGCCACATACATTAATCCACTATCCAATGTAATAGGATATCTATAGTATGATATATATAAATATAATTTAGTATCATTTTTAAGGGAATATCCATCATAAAACCTATACTCTTATCATTTTAATCAAGAAATGAAAACATCCACTCTGATGTTTTGACTCACCGCTCTGTGGATGATGAGTTTTTTTATATTATCACCATCTTGCCTGGTTAAAATACCATTATAACGCATAAAAAAAATTCAAATGTATATTATTATTTTTTAATTTTTTTGACTAATATATATTCATAACATTAAAAAATAAATCATTACTACATTATGATGATGAAAAAACTACCAAAATCAATAAAAATAGTTTCATTAAATTTTTATAAAATGAATTATTATCATATAATAAAAAATGTTATACGGTACCATTAATGGAATTATATTAGTACCATATCCTTCCACTCCTTCTATTTTTCTTCATTTTTACAAGAAATCATATAGTTATACTCAAGGGAACCGATCAAAAAGTCATGTAATGAACAATATAAGAACAATTAAATTAAACATTGTAACTCATTGAAATGACTACTATTGAACATGATAAAAATTTTTCTAATGAAAAATATTTTTAATATGTTCTTAGTAAAATTAATAATGAATAAAATTTAATTATCTCAAATTATAATTGAAACTATAAAACTTATATAGACAAAAGGTAAGGGTTCTCTCTGAACCTTATTTGTTTCTTTCAGGTTACTCTCTTTCTCTATTTATACCGACAAATGGATACATTATTCTTTCTTAAATCTTATAAATTATGTTTATATTTACAAAAATTATGTATCTATATTCGTTGATCCAATATTTATGTATAAATCCACATATTAAAAGGATTAATATTAATTCTTCATGATATTCCTGACCGATTAAAAAAACATTTCAATTCATTACCCATTTTTTAGGAGACATCGAAATATATTTAAAGACAATTTTTTATTAAAATACCTCATTTCATCATGAAAAACGATCTTAATTCATTTTATGTTTTATACATTCAAATATGACTTTTCCTATTTAAGGACTCTTTAATATTTTTCCTTAAACTGTACTAAAGTGTCTCATTTCTAATGTTTCATGAACACTATTTTTAAATGTTTTAAATACCATTTAGAATAATTTATCATTATATATGCCTATTTTCCCTTATTAATTTCCATGTATTATTTAATTACATTCTTCTTTGTACACTATTTTGATACACTGATTGGTTATTCCTTTTGACATGATTATGATACCCATTTCATTCCATGGGAAACCATTATGTTTATTCCTTATGTTTTATTCTTCATGTGGAACACCTATTCATGAACATGTTATGATGGATTATCCTAGATAGTGCTCCAATCCATTTGGTAATGTTTGGTATCATGAGAAGTCAAGTATGTAGTTAGGGTGTAAATCTAAACCATTATGGGACTTCATGAAATAGGTGATATAGTCATGGTAGTTATCATTGACTCACGTTTATGTCATGTTTTATATTGCAACCCCAATCAAATGTTTACTTTATTACATGATCCCATGTTATATATACTACTATCCAATATGTGTATTAAATTATCCCACTATTTATGTCAACGAGTTATTACTTCTAACCCATATTTTTTGATTTATTATTTTGTTTATCCCTTACTGGGATTTTTTGCCCATCCCTTTTTTCATGTACTCCCCTTGTCATCCTATGTAGATACAATACATCAAAAAAATTTAGGATCTCATTATGGAGATTCATTAAACAATTTTTTGTTATCATATTTTATAATTATATAGATGATACTCTAAATAAACAAGACATTATGATCCATGGATTTTATATGAAGATTAATTATGATTAAAATCATTTAATAATATGTGTAAAAGGATAGGACCTCTATAGTTCGAATCAAATGGATTTGTAGTTATTTTTGTGAGTTAAGAATTTAAATCATTAGCATGAATCCTAGGGACAATTCTATCACCATGTATAACATATATATAAAAATATGGAATCGCTAATTAGGAAATACTATTCATTTACATGTGTATACTTTTATGTTAAAAGTTTCATTTTTATATGCTCAATTGATTAGATTCAATCTCCATAATTGTACATTTCGTTTCTTTTACAATTTCTAGAAATAGAATAACCAGGGAAAACAATAAATGTGATGGTAAATGTGATGATTTCATTAATGACATTCTAAATATAGTGGAAATGTGAGCTAAAAAATATATGACATTACTAGAACAACATGACCAAGTTATGAGAAGAAAACTGATATCATGTAGAACATCCTCCGCATAATAAATTGAATTTTATTTAATTAATTATCTGAAAAAGGACTCCATTTGTTAATGGAAAATTGGATCCCCTTATTTTGAATCAATGTATTTACTGCAGAGAAAAGATATTATATATTCTTTAATGCTAAGAAGAAAAGAAATTTGTGCTTGATGTATATCATTTTGATGGTGAAGCTAATCATCAGTGGACTCTGTTAAAAAAATTTCTTAGGAGTAAATTTATTCCATGTATTAGGATGAATTGAAGAAAATATTTTTCAATAAATATTTTCCTATAAATCCCCATATTAAGATGGAAAGAGAGTTCCTATTTTTGAAAAAATGGAATATGAGTTAATCTGGGCATATGAAAAAAATTTCACAACACCTGCATGATATTCCACTGAAATTTTAATGAACTCTAAATAAAAATTGGATCACGTATTTAGTAGAATAAATCTATGTCTATGAAAATCGAAGGTGATTCGAGACTTTTACTACTCTGAGAAAATTTTCTGTTACGCCATTAAGGATGAAAAGGAGACCGGAGACTCTCATTTGTCTCATGGGATCAGAGATAAAAATAGTAAAATGAAGTCTAATATGGAATAATCAAAAAAAAATTCAATTATAGAAAAATAACTCAACATACCACATATAAAAATTTTGGGAAGTAGCATCATTGAAACTGACTAAGGGGAATTCAGTGATGATTCAAATATGGAGGAGAGGGCCATCATTCTAATTTTTGTTGAAGGGAAATTAAGAAGCCCACAAATTAGGAAGATGAAAGAAAGGTTTAGATTAATACTCAATTATTAGTACAATGATTCATGTTCAAGGAACATGGGAATTATGGGATCTAATGACGTAATCCAAGGGTTATTAGAGGATATCAATAATAACATCCTCCAAACCCACATGGAATGGATTATAAAATCACTACTGCATAGGTGCATTAAAAAATTATGTGGTGACATTTATGATATTTATTCCTTCATTAATAGTGAATATACTATTTGATTTTGGTTCTAAACATTATTTCATACCCTTCATGTAGAGTATATATATTTAAAATTCCCTCCAAATATATTGGATGTGTTATATATGTGAATAAAAAATGTGAAAATTATTGCTAATAATGTATATAAATCATCCCCAATTAATGATATTGGAATTTAGCTTGTATAAAGTATCACATTAAATAATATAGAAGAGTTTTATGCTATATGAGGAATGGATTGGATATCGCTATACAAAGGTAACATCAACTATCAAGAAAGGGAGATCACTCTTCACATCATGAAGCACCCTTTAATTATGTAAATGTATGAAGAGGGTGATAAATATACTTTATAATAATCATCTCAACTATAGATATTTTTGACTTATAAAAACTATTATCTTGATCAAATGATTGAGACAAATGAGAGGATCATAGTAATAGACAAGCCTATTGTGAGGATATATGCTGATGTGTTCCCAGTAGAATTTCCATTTCCTTCTCCTAACTGAGAGGTTGAGTTATCAACTAAAAATAGAATTAGAACATAAGCCATATTGAAGACACCAGAAATACTAGAAACTATTGAGTCAAAGGAACTAATTAAGAAGTTACAAGAGAATATGGATAAGGGTTTTATATGACTGAGTGCTTTATCCTGTGATTCCCCAGTTCTCTTCATTAAGATAAAGGATGGAGCGATGTGAATATGAATTGCTTATCAATATCTCATAAAAATAATGATATAGAAAAACAATCCCTTACAATGAATATATGACTTATTTGATTTTGTACATGGGGATATGTATTTCTCTATGGTGGACCTTCGATCGTGATTTCAACAATTAATGTTTAAGAATGAAGATATTCCCATCACGACCTTTTGAATGATGTATAGACACTATGAGTTCATATTAAGACCCTCAAAATTCACTAATTGTCTACATATTTTCATTGACATAATTAATAGTAAATAAGGATTACCCTGAATATATTTTGGTATCCATTATTGATGATACTCTAGTATAATCGAACAGAAAAGAGAAAAACAATGGTAATTTGATTACTATACTAATGAATTTGAGAAGGGGAGAAAATTATGAAAATTATAGTAAATGTGAGTTCTTCTTTGAGATGTATCATTCATGGAGATTTTATCACTCACAAACGAATATCTATGGACCCTTCAACAAAAATCATAATTGATGAGTGGCCTAGGCCAACATATGTAATGGATATCCATATATTTCATATCTAATATCGGTATTACAGACATTTTTTTGAGGAATATCTCATTATTTTAAAACCCGAGTAACTAAGTAAACATGGAATGTGGTAAAGTATTCCAGGACAGAATAATGTGAGGAATGATTCATGGAGCTCTAGAAGAGGTTAATCACTACACCTATACTCACACTACCAACAAGTGGACATGGTTTGTTGATATACAATTATTTTTCAAATAATGGATTAAGTTTTATACTCATGTCAATTGATAAATTTATATCCTATTCCCCACATCAGTTAAATATCCCTGAGCATAAATACATAATGCATGATTTGGAGCTACTGGATATGATTTTTTCATTTAAAATTTTGCGACACTACCTCTTTTATAATAATTTTGATATATATACTGATAAAAAGTTTCTAATGTATATTTTTACATAAAATGAACTCAAAATGTGTCCAAAAAGGTGGATAGGGCAAACAAATGACTATTATTTATCTATTCACTACCATTCCTGAAAGGGGAATAAACTATGTGATTATCTTATAATAAACAAACATGTTACCCTATAAATGATTTATATATAGAAAGAACAAAACATTATGTAAATGAAAATGATTGATTTGGAAATCATAATGGAATAGAATACCTCATATCATACCCAAATTATTTCCCGAAGATCTACCCATGAGAGGATCATTGAACAACCAAATGGAATAGCTATAGCAATAATATAATTTAAGAGAAGTCATAAAAGGGAATCAATAAGAGTTCTATATTGATGATGATTATGTGATTGGGTTTAGAAAAAATATTTGTGCATCTTCATAATTATGATAAAAAAGGAGATGATTAGCCACTGAAAGAGTTTATTATTAATAGACTATATTTTAATATTCATGTTATTCAAATTCCTTAAACAACAGTTTTTGTGTGCTATATAAATTGAACTTCATTTCTCATCACAAGTTAAATATAGGTTTATAGTACAAATTTCGGGCCATTCAGTCATCTTTTTGCGGAAAACAATAGATAAGTTTTTTTATTAGATATTTTAGAATATGATTGATCAATTTGATTGGAATATTTTGTCTTCCATGATCTATAGATGAATCTAAATGGACAATGAGGTTTTTTTGGAATGAACAAACATATTTATAGACAAATCATAATTGTTTTTAGGCGCATAAAATACAAGTAGATAACACAAATAAAGATCATTCAAGGTAAACTTTCATATTTAGAAATAAAATATTATTTTATCATTTCTTTAAAATATTTATAGATCTAATAATCAGGTTCCCAAGTAGTTACATGGTCCCCACGTTTACATTTTAGTTGTGGTCCGTATTTGATGTCCTATTAAACAATACCACTATATAAATCATAACATATGATTCATTGGTGCAATTGGTATCAAATTTTAAAATCTATTAGAATGAACCAGAAAGAAGATATTATTCTTCCAAAACCATCAATTATTCGACCATATTAATTTAATTTTTTTCACACCAAAAGGTGAAATGAATAGTGACATATTTTTGTGCTTAGCTATGAAAAGTTAAATTTCCATTAATTTCTATCCCAAATGTTACTATCATAATTAAATGGGAGGGAATTTATTTTTGGCGGTAAAAATAGGGCTCCTAATATACCTCTATAAGAATTTGGTGGTGAAGGTATTTAGATTTTTTTATTTGAATTATAATTTTATCCATTCATTTTGAAATATCATCTTTAATTTTTTCACATGTATATTTTTCAAACACTGTAATTTATTAATGAAATCTATTCTTCTTCATCTTCTAATTCATTTGATTTTTCATTTTCATTGAAAATTATAATACATTGAATCATTTTGTGAATTTATTCAAACCAAAATTTTTGAAATTACTCATATAATGGACGAGTATTCATTATGTTATTGTTTTTACATCTTCAATCCCGCTTATTTAAGTCGACTTCTTGCTTCTATTGATAGAAAATCATTAGTGGAGGGATAAAAATTTAGGGGATTATCCTTATAGAGTTTCATGGGGTGTATTGGATGTTATTTTATGATATTATATTATTTAATAAGTTCATTGTCTTAGGAGGTCCTTTCTTCGAATTGTTTTATTCTTTGTCTTCACTGACATTAAATACTATACATTCCGAGTGCTATTATGATCCAATTGCTTAGGGTGATCAAGAAAGTGATACTAAAATTGAATTGGGGATTATTATAATTATTTTTTATGTAATAAATTATTCAATGATGTTGTGGAATTATCTCATTTATTGGATACCTCATGAACTATTCAATATAAAATTCATAGAAAAAAAATACATCCATTGTATCCTTATAAACAAATTTGGATCAACCAATCCTCTTCAATTTTTTGAATTAAAATAATTAAATATTTAAATAATATATTTAAAACAATTATCTTATGAAAATTAGTATTCTAGATTCACAACTTAAATCAACCCCATAGTTGGAAACTTCATATTCAATCCTCCCATAAAATCTGGGTATCTCTAGGTTACTTCTTTAGGCCCTACGGATTTGATAACCCAATCATTACTAAAAGTGATCTCTTACAACATATAACTTGGATATATTTAGGAATAGTCAAATTTTGGAACTGTTACCCAGGAACTAGGTAATTCATCTTCTAAACTCATTATATTCTCCACTTTTTCTATTTTATCATCCCGATTTATCTTCCTTTTTCCCCTTTCTATTTGTGGGTGTCCTAAATATTAATAAACCAAATTTCAATCCACTCCAATGGAGTATCTTAAATATTAACCCATCATAATTCCATGCTGTAATAAAATTGAAATAAATAATGGGAAACACATAAAATATAAAATTTTATTGATCAACACATTAATGGTTACACCCCACCTAATTACATGGAAAATATTTTGGGAGATAGCTATTTATTGAATTAATTTTCTGACATCACAACGATGTTCTTAGAGATAAATCATTGTTAAATCCATTATTTCCATACTCTAATCCAAAAAAAATCCCCCAAAAATACTTCAAATATTGTGTAATCAAATGGAGATAATGAATTATGTGGTTTCATCTTTGAAGTTAGAACTCCAAAAAATTAAAAGTTGTGAGGATCCCATCACTACATTCAGTGTCCCTTCTATAACCATATATGGAGTGTCTAGTTTCCGAAAACCCTTAATGAATTTACTTATAAAACATAATTAGGATTTCAAATATCTGAATAGAATCCTGAAATTGTTTAACGATATTAAAATCATGAATTAATTTATTATTTAGATTCAAAATAAGAATATTTTCCATCATTGATTGAGATTTATGAATATAACTCCATTGATTATTTTTCAAAAACAAAAATTACTATACCATGTGGAAGAATCAGAAACTATGAGTCTATAATATTTCATGAAACAAATATAACCAATTTTATAGTTATATCTACTATAAAAAATGAATCAATTTTTTTGATTTTTTTTTAAATCAAACTGATTTTGATTTAATGTCCCAACCTATGTATAAAATATCTAGACAACTTGAGTTCCAATTCAAGGTCAATACATCCCTTCTCATGTCTTCTACCACATAGTATAATAAAAAATATTCTCTTTTCTTTTAATCGTTTCTTAAATATAATTAGGAGTAAATTTAATATTATATATTAAGAATGAATATGAAACAAATTGGATGGTACCTTTTTGATATTCATGGAATTTCCCTTTCATTGCTACACATATGGTTTTTTCATGAATCAATTAAAAAATATTCTTTCTAATATAATTGGTGAGTGAATATAAATCTTTTATAACTAAGGAAAAAATGAAATTCATAAAATTTTGAATTTTGGTACTAGATATGTTCTGGGGTCCACGTCATGGTAATGACTTTAAACAAAACACTTTCGGGGAGGAAACCTGTCTCTTGTATTTTTTAAATATTTTTTCATTTTTTTAAGGAAACCCCCTTGGGGTTTCCAATGTGATTGAATGTTTTTTTAGATTTCATGGTCAAAAAAGAAAAATATTTTATAATCAAACACATGCCTTCAAAAGTTCAAAAACAAACCTTCAATCTTCCCTAATGATTCTACATGTAAAAATAATAAGAAGTTGTGGATTTCTTATTAACGGATCATCAAAATCAAACCATGTGGATTTATTTCACGATTTCATTTCAAATCAATTCTCCCCCTCATTATTCCCAATCCTAATATCTCTATTCTATTTTCGATCGACACTAAGGGAAGTGTAATTTTATGTTGGGGGAGTGAAAATATAGGTTAAATTTAAAAAATGTGATTTTATTAATAAAAAATGATCATTTTCTTTTTAATGGGTCATCAACATCAAACCATGTGGTTTTATTCCATGATTTAGTTTCCAATAACTTCTACACCACATTATTTCCAATAATAATGTATCTCTTCTATTTTCTATCAACTGAAAGGGAAGTGTAATTTTATGTCGGCAGAGTGAAAATATGGGGTTTCTTAATAAAATATGAATTTATTATAAAATTAATATTCAATTAAATAATCAATTAAATATACTTTCATACATTAATTTAAATTTTGAAATAGAAAAATTTAATGTTAAATGATTTTGAATTCCCTGATTATTATTTTAATGAACGTTTATGTAAATGAGAATAGTTTTTGGAAAGTGATATTTCCAAAGGTGTTTTTTTCAACATTTACATATTCATCCTCTTAATAGAAATCCCACAATGAATGTCCATTAGATTTTGTGTGTAATATCCAGTTCATGGGCCAATATAATCATTTCATAGGGTTCATAAGCAAATTTATTTTAATTAGTGTACCCAATATTTAAAAAAAACAATGTTGAGAAATAATTCTTCTAAAACTGTGCCTTTCTGAAATTGAGGATCAATACTCCACAGTTTTCATAGAAAGATATGGTATTTTAATCTTTATTATTGCCACGACCCGACCCCACCCAGGCTCGAGCCGCAACTACCCCAAGCCCGCCTCCATAGGCCAGGGGCTGGCGACCAGCGCCGAAGGCACAATAACTCGGGGAGGCCTTTGCGTAAGTACCCGTACACACACACACACACAACACACTCAATGAAAAAGCATAGAGTAAAAGAGAAAAGACAAGTAAAGTAAATGGGAAACTGGTATAGATAAACCACAATGTGCATCGACATCTAAAAGTACAAAGAATGTGATGAAAGTAAACTGAAAAGAAAAGGGGAAAAAAACACACCCAACCAGAAAAGTGCCACAACCCAGCAACAGGAAAAAAAAAAGTAAAGAACATGAAATGTCCCCCACCTGAGAACCCGACTCCGACCACCGCACGTGGTCCAAGCTCTCGAAGTCCTAAGATCCACTGAAGTCACAACCAACGTGTCTATCATCTGCAAGGGCACACCATGTGCGGGAAAATCTCAAGCAGGGGTGAGTATAAAAATACTCAGTATGATACCCTGAAATATTGAGGGAGAAAAAAAGAAGGTATTGAAGGGTGAGAAGTAGAGAGAACTGCAAAAGTAATGGAGTACAACTGAGAGTGCAGTAAAAGTAACAGTAGAGATAGTCCAGCTCAACCCCACAAGAGAAAGGAGGTAGACTCGTCCAGACACAAGGATCTAGAAATGGTGAGAAGATGAACTTATCATCAAGTCTTTGCTACATATAGCAGGAGAGTAGACTTGTCCAACCCTGAGAAGCTAGACACGGAAAGCATGTGTCATACCCTGAGCATCTTCACCTCTCCTGGAAGAAGAGTAACCAAACCCAAGAAGTGGGCACTAGAACAAGTTATATACATATCCATATGCTCAACAAGAAGCCCAAACAAGATCATAAGGGGATCTCCATCCCATAGCTCAGCCCAAGAATGTGAGTAGCCAACAGTCCCAGAAGAAACCACCATCGATGCCCAGCATCCCGCACGTCTGCCCCGAACTACAAGTCAAGGGCTCAAATCACCGCACCTCGAAACTATCCACTTTGGGCAGCACTAACTCACCCGCATGGTTTTAGGTCATGTCGCAAGGACACGTCTCGGCAGGGAAAGCGCCCCTCGTACTTGAGAGTTCTGGGGGAACGTCAATCCACCCCATGTCACTGCCCCGCAGTTGAGTGGTCTGCTCAAAGTCGACAGGCGACCCCCTGTCCAGCCCCGCTGGAGGGTCCCTGTAAGATGATGGGTTCCCACTACAGGGAGACCCGATAAGATTCGACGGGTGACACACTTCCTAGTCCCGTAATAGGGTAATTTACTGGAGGGCGACCCAGCTAATGTCGGCGACGGGACCACTGCCCAGCCCAGCTGGAGGTAACCCGGCATTAGGGACCACTGCCTAGACCAACAAGAGGTATTCCCGGCATCGGGGACCACTGCCAGCCCAGCTGGAGGTAAGCCCGACATCGGGGACCACTCCCCATCCCCGCTGGAGGTAAACCTGGAACTACTATGGCCATCCCTACTAGATGGTACTACTCGGATAACCCTGCTCGAAACAACCTTAGCCCTGCTGGAAACAACCTCCTGGGTAGAGAATCGGTGCCGGCGTAATGTGTTGGTCACACCGAATCCACAAGAACTCTACCAGGGAACACAGAGTGACATGAGAAACTCTTCATGCCTCTCAGGGCAATCATGATCCAATCCGCTGAGTCACTATCGAAGAGGACCGAGTCAACTCATCCCAGAAAGTGGGAGAACACCCATGTTGTACGAGCACATGTAGTTGCAAACGGTGCTGCAATCCGATGAAAGGGGCATGACACTAAAACCCCTCACAGTTGAAGAAACAGAGGAACAAAACCATCTCTGTTGGCCAAACGAGAACAGAACCACGAGAAAACTCAACCCTGTTAGTCAACAGATGAGAACAAGACCAGGGAAAAACTCAACCCTAATGGTCAACAAACAAGAACAAAGGGACCCTCTATGTCATGAGTGGTCAAAGTTCGTAAGGCAGAACACGACACACACATGGGGCCCACACAACGTGTGGCCCTAAGTCAACCCCAACCGAACACACAAATGTTCTCAGGTACTAACAACCACATCTACCTCCATGCATTCCTGTATACTCCTAGAGTATACCACGTTCCAGCCCAAAAGCTATCGTGCACACGACAACCAACGTCAGCACAAAGACGTAACATAACATCTCCAACCTGCTACCTCAACGGCTGAGGCACAACCAACCACATCCCATCAAGCATTTACATCACTCACACGCGAGTGCACGCGATCACAAGCCAAGGGTCCGCTACAAACACGGTAGAAGAACCTCCACCAGGGAACCTTCATATTTCCACATTTAATAAGATCACATAAGAGGCTCTGCACCCCTGAACAGATTACACCGTTGTAATCCTCGCAAAAAAACATGCGAGCTCGACTACTTACTCGCCTCTAACGGATATCCGATGAAAAGGTCGTGAACACCACTTTATGCCCGAACGGCGTCCCGTGGTCCCGAGCCTCGGCCCCAAAAACAGTCGGGCGCACCGCACCATTGCGATCCCCTTGGGAAAACATGTCAAAAGGACTACTCACTTTAGCAGAATGGATATCCAATGAAAAAGATGCATTCCAGCGCACCGCACATGAGCGGTGCTATGTGGGACCCATATCCCGGTCCCGAAACACAATGATCGGATCGCACCATTGAGATCGTCTTGAAAAAGTACACAAGATGGACTATTCACTTATCCAAAATGGACACCCAGTGATAAATCCAGAAATCACCGCCAACTCCCAAAACGGCCCTCGCGGGGCCCGTACCATCGTCCGGAATTAGAGTGGGTGGATTGCACCATTGAAATCCCCTCGGAAAAACACCCAAAATAGAATACTCACACGCCCCGAACGGACGTCCGTTGAAAATGTTACAAAACGCTACACGCAGCTCAAAAGACGGGCCATGGGGCCCATGCCTCAACTCTCGTATCAAGGCCCGAAACCACACTGGAAAAGTTCGGCTCGACGCCAGGGTCACAACGCCACTGAAGGTACCCAATTCGGACATCGGATATGTTTTCTCTATCCAAAAAAAGAATCCCCGGAAAAAGCGCTCACCCGCTTGACGGCGTGTCGCGCTTCCGAGGCCCCTGTCTCGGGGATTAAAATCACCCTAAACCATCTCTAATTATTCCTCTCATTCCGAGGCACCCGCCGCCGTAGACGGATCGTGAAACTGTCTCCTGGTTTATGATTTATTAATGTATAAATCATTTTATAATAATAATAATAATAATATATTATTATTATTATTACAACCTTATTAATATTTTTTTAAACTAAAACCAGACCGGCCGAATGTCCGGTCTTCTCCCTCGTCAAGAACAGGACCCGTATTTGCGGGTCCTCTATCTGCCACTCGGGGTCCAAAGACCCCGGCCTCCTCCGGAAATGACCGGCTAATGGCCGTTCCGCCCGTGCTCCGCGCCCGGCGCCTGAAGCTGACGACCTCCGCGACAACGCTGCCTAGCCGCCCCGCCCCACCGTCTGCGCCTCGCTGCGCCCGGCCGAAGTCGGCCCGTGCTCACCCAGCGCCTCTACGCTTGCCGTTTCCGACACCCTCAGCAGCCCCCTCGACCGCGAGCCGCCGTCGCCCCCAGCTTCCTCCGCTCGGCCTCATGCCACCGCCGCCGTCCCGGATCACCGGAAGCCCTCAAACCCGGCCGGAAAAATCCAAATCACCGGAAAACACGCAAACATCGCCGGACCGCTGTAGGCAGCTCGGGACTCAGAATTTAAATCCATAACAAGCATAAGAAAGATCATAAAAATTGATATGCATACATGGGATTCGTTTTCATATTCTACAGCAATTCAATATGTAAATTTGAATTCGAAGTTAAGTGTGGGAATGAAAATACAAAATGCAACCTCCTACCTCGATGGGCTTCACCCGAAGCTTCGCAAGGGTTCGACGGATCTGGCGCACCTCACCGGAGTTGTCGCGCCTCTCCAGAGAGGTGGAGGAGAGGAGGAGAGGTTGAGGGGTTTCTCCAGGGGAGAACAAGGGGAGGAAGGGGATGGATAAGCGTTAAAATAAAAAAAAGAATTAATTAAAATTTTAATTAATTTAAACCCATAATTTAACCTACATCTGAAACTCTCGATGGGGTAGAGGTTAAGCCTCCCCTAGGGTAAAAACCACATCCCAAGCACATCGGCAGTCTCAGAATTTTAATTCGAGGTCCCTTTCAAAGGTTATCAAATTTTACGTCTGAAGCTACTAAATTACGAAAATGCCCCTAATGGCATTTTTCACAGACGGGCCACGCCCGCAAAAGTTACACCCCTCCTTGGGTAAACGGTATGCTCCGAACTCAACGGTGCCGTCAGTTTTCCAATCCGATCCACCGTTTAAGTGATTCCTGAGTTAATCCGTTAAAAAAATAAATTAATTGTTTAATTTATCCATTCCACGCTCCGATAGCGAGCGAGGGGTCCAAACGTCCCGCACCGACATGTTTTATGTCGTTACCTGGGTAAAAACCCCATTCTAGACCCATCAGTGCACTCAGATCTCGGATCATAAACTCCATTTTGGAGTTATCCCATTTATTTGGCTACCCGGTGTGAACGCACTGAAAATTTAATTCCGGCCACACTGGGGCTCAGAATCGCACACCATCTGAGGGCGCTGCTCTGAAATAATATCCAGAATATTCCAAAGTCTTTTATAGCCAGAAACTGGGATCTTACAATTTTTTAAAAAAAAATCAAAAAAAAAAAAATATCAAAACCCAAAAAATATAATAAAATTATAAAAAATTGAAAACTAATATTATATTTTAATGTGATTCCTACCAAGCGGTTCCATTTTTTCTGTTGTATAAGAAAATTGGTCCCATCTATTTGTTGATGAACAACACATCATGATGATAAACTAAAATTGGATGAAATATGAAGATGTATTTTCACAAATTAATTGGCTCGGTCTTGGGATTTTATAGTGGGAATAACCTATTTGAAATGAAATTTGATAGGTTTTAGGATTTCTTGGAATGATGTCTTTTGGTGATCATTTAATGTTTAAATATTTTTCCATAAGGGAATTAAATTTCATATTTTTAAGATACATTTTCTCAGGACTAGAAAAAATCAATTTGGGGTGTGATTAGACACTAAAATATATTAATATTCCATGGTTATATATTAATATTCCGGTTCTTTAATGTCCAAAAAACATCTATTTTAGTGCCTTGCATAAATTGAACATCATTTGTAATCAAAAGTGAAATTCATGAATAATGGAAAAATTTGGGCCCAATCAATAATATTTTTGTGGAAAACATTATAATAATTCGATTAATTTTATATTTGTTTTTATATAATATATTATTTTGATTGGAACACTTTTTCTTTTAGGATCAATTGATGAATCTCAAGGGATGTTGGATATTTTTGCCAAAGAACACATAGATTTGTTGACAAAGCATAATGGACCTTTGACCCATCAAATTAAAGGTTATGCCATATAACAATCCCAATGAATATCTTGTATTAACTATATAAAGGGTATAATATGGGGATAATTTAATTCAACTATATATAGATCTAATTCATAAAATTTTAAGGTGACAATGGGATCCCATTTTCACATCTAATTTCTAGGACAGATTTGGAGGCCCATAAAACCATACCACTATTTCATGAATAAAATTTATATAGCTGATCAAATTGGTAAGAAAAAATTTAACATCTATAATGGGATACCAGGAATAAAGTTATTTCTCTACTATGACCATAGATTATTCATCCATATTCATTGAATTATCTTCACTCCAAATGGTGGGTGAGTCTTGTCCTATTTTTGTGTTCAAAAATAAAAAATCAAATTACCCTTGATTTATCTTCAATGTATTTGTATAAAAAAATGGGAGGTAATTTACTATATGGGGGTCGACCAATGGATCTTAATATACCTATATAATTCTCTAGTGGTGAAGGTATTTGAAAACCATGTTTATTCGTACAATTTTAATTTTACACTATCATTTTGTAATCACATCATCAATTATTTCCCATATAAGTTATCAACTCACCTTAATTTAATATTAAAATTTCATCTTCATATTATTCTTCATTTCATTTTTCCTTTTCCCTAACATGTTGATATAATTTAATCATGGTGTTAATTCATTCACACCAACGATTGTGAAATTCATCACGGAGTGTTTGTTATTTTATTATTTTCACTTCTTCAATAATTCTTCTTTATGTGAAATTCCTACTACCATTCATTGAATTACCTTAATGGTGGGATAATTTTTTTTGTAATCATATAGTGTTTAATAGGGTGGACTGAATTTTATATTCTGATCTTAAATTCATTAATCAGTTCATTATTTTAAGAGTTTTGTTCATTGAATTTTCTTCCTCTTTGTCTTCATTTACTTTGAAGACTACACATTACGAGTGCTAGTAAAATCCTATTCATTGGAGTGATAATAAAATTGATCCTCTATATAAATTTGTTACTATCCATATTATTGTGTATGGATTGAATCATGGAATGATATTTGGGACTTGTCTTATTGATTGGATTCATCATGAATTATTTAACTAAAAGTTCATAGGGAAAAACATACATCCATTATAGCCTTAACAATGTCCTTAGATCAACAAATATTATTTAATTATTTCAATTCCTACCATTAGGTGTATAATTCATATTTTTAAAACCATTTTCTTATGAACACTAATATTTTATTTTCAATAAATAAATCAGCATCATATTTTGATACTTCATAGTCAATCCTCCATAGAATATACTTCTATATACATTTATTCTTAGGTCTATGTGGATTCAATCAATAAATATATTATTAGAATGACATATACCTGTACGATATATTTGGAAATCAATAGGAGCTATTGGATAATTCACATAGCTCATATTTCTATATCACCCTGGATGTACCAACATATAATGTGGTCATCCAGAGCACTTCTACTGGTAAAATATAAAGATGGGGATTGTGGATTATAACCCCTGGTATTTGTAATATCAATAAGTTAAAGCTATGTGATAGAATTTGAAAGGGATGATAAAACGATTGACTATACCCACATGGGAATGGGAGAATGTCACTATGGAATATTTCATTGGTCTCCTAAAAACATACTACGTTAAAAATGTGATATGAGTTATAGTGAATTGACTCACAAATACTACCCACATTATCACTATCCAGGAATATATCTCACTTGAAAAAATATGCATGATATATAAGAAATAATTATTGAAGATGCATGTGGGACGCTTTTTATCATCTATGATTTTCATCCAAGGATGAAATCTAAATTCTGGAGAAGTCGTCAACATGCACACCAATCAACCCCAGACTGATGGTCATTCAGAAAGGACTATTATGACTCTCAATGGAATGATGAGAGAATTCTCAATGGAATTCAAAGGAGGGTATGATCAGCATCTACCATTGGTTTAATTAACATTAAATGATATTTTACACTCAATTATTCAGATGGATCAATAAGATGATTTTTATTGGATGCTATGCAGTGCTCAAGCTAGTTGGGATGAAGATGTAGAGAGAATGGTACATGAAACTGATCTTGTGAACAATATGATAGAGAAGATTTAATAAATCCAAAAAATATCAATGCTGATCAGATTCGAAAAAATAGCTATGTTGGAAACCATTTAAGGGACCTGGAGTTCAATATTAGAGACAAATT
Source organism: Viscum album (assembly GCA_963277665.1). NCBI lineage: Eukaryota > Viridiplantae > Streptophyta > Magnoliopsida > Santalales > Viscaceae > Viscum > Viscum album. The sequence goes on from OY728146.1 coordinate 1,686,094,558, forward strand.
CTTCCATCGAATATCCCCATGGAAGAGATTAAGGTGGTTTGGATATAAGGGGAAGATTATCCCATGGAATATTGGCCCCTTTAAGATCCTTGGTCTCATATTATCATTGAAATATAAACTTCCACTTCCCCAAAATATGTATGATGTTCATGACATATTACATGTACCTCACACAAGGATGTACATACCTGGCCCCTTATACATACTGAGTCTCGAGATGGTAGAAATAAAGAATGACCTGTCATATAAAGGGAAGTCGGTGAAGATATTAGACCATGAAAAAAACATATAAAACAAGATGAATCACTATATAAAGAATTTATGGGGGAACTAGAAGTATGAATGGGTGACATAGGAACCATATGAAGCAATAAAGTAGAAATAACCTCTCCAATTTTCACCTTGGTATGTAAGACAGAATTTTAGGGGATAAATTTTAAAAGGTGGGATCAATGTTATGGAACAAAAGTTTTTAAATGGAATTTTACTTCTTATAATTATGTTATATATTATAAAACCCATACATTACATGTAGAACAGTATAAGAACATTATTCTCATAAAAGAAGGTTGAAATATGTGGTAATTTGAAAAATTAAGGAACCAGTAAAGATAGAATAGTAACATGAACATTGGAATAGTAATATGAACATTTTGAAAAGTAACACAACCAATATAATAATAACCTCTCCTATGATTGTAAAAATATTTTGTAGACTCCCTATAAATGAAACTTTTATATATTTATATCATCATAAAAAAATAACTACTTTAAAATGAAAAATTACGTATTGGTATTTTTGTGAAATGGAAATTTTTATTTATGATTGGATAATTCATATATTGGTTAAATAAAAGTTACATACCTAAAATAAATTAAAAAAATAATAATTGTTTGTACCATAATTTTAATATAATTTTATAGTACCTTAATTATTTTTTCAAAATGTCAAATGACCAGTTATAATATTAAAATCAATATTTTTGTTTTAAATGGTGATTTTAATTTTTTAAAAAATATATCATATTTTTAAAATTATTTTAATAAAATAAATTACAAATTTTAAATCTAAAAAACACAAAATTGTTAGCTTAATTTTTTTGGGATCTTTCTAAGATAGTTGTACTTTCGATAAATAGTGAAATATGATAAATTACATTATTTAAAAAATACATGAATTATTGATTCACGAATGATGTATGGATAATGTAATTATCCATTGGACTAAAATATACTAAAAAATTTACTATATTAAGTCATAGTAATCTAAAATATTAATAGTCTTCATCCAAAATTATAAAAGACTAAATAAACTAATCTAAAACATACTTCTCCACTTACTATTAATACCACCCTCACCACCCCTTCACCTCAAAACATATAAGAGATGAAGAATGTTAGAATTATATCTATTTACATTACCAAGACTCTTCCCCTTATCTATGAGATTCTTTTCTCCACAAAAGGCCACACCGAAAAACCTTATAGAGGTTCTCAAGGAGACACTTTTGTAAGAGGTAAAATCCTTCACCTTTCTCTTTTAAATTATTTCTTTGTTCTCCATAATCTGTTCCTTTATAATTGAAAGATAAATTATAAATCTTGTATCAAATATATATACCATAATATTATTGTGTTAATGTAATATCATTTATCAAACCACTTACCCTATCCTTTTTTTCTAATAATGAAAACATTGATTGTGATGTTTCAAATTATTACCTTCATGTACGATAGGTTTTCTTAGATTATTTCCTTCATGGATGGCCATAAAACCATTATAATGAATAAAAAATATTTTCAAATGTATATTATAAATTATTTTTTTATTCAACAAGTAAATATTCCAAATATTAAATATTAAATCAAAACTAGTTCATGATGATATAAAAACCACCAAAATGTAATAAATTTTTATCAGGAACATTTTATTAAATAAATAATTATCATATCATAAAAATATGACATATGGTACCACTTAAAATAATGGTAGTATATTAATACCATAAAATTTCAATCCTTGTTTTTCTATACCATTTGTAAAGAAATCCCAAAATTATACTCAGGGGAACTAATTATAAAATCATGAAACGAATTCTCCCTGAACAATGAATGTAAACATTATAACTTATTGAAATGACCATAAAATAACATAATAAAATTTTAATAAATCAAATATATTTTTTAGTGTTTATGAATAAAATTAATAATTAATCTAAATTTATTATAAATTAAAACACGTGGAAGTGTAGAAATGTTTCATTCCTAAGGTAAGGGATCACTCCAAATATCCATTTTTCTTAAATGTTACACTATATGGTTCTTAACACCAATGCATTTATTAATTAATTTTTTTAAATCTCTTAAATTTCTTATATATGTTCCAAATTATGTACCTATTTCAATTTATATTTAATTTATGGGATATAAAAATTTTAAAGGGTTCCCTTATCAATTATGTATTAAATGCATGCCCAATTTAAGAGAACATTCCAATTTCATACATATTTTCTAGTACACTTAATTTTTTGTTCTAAGCCACCATTTTCTTTTCTGAAATCCCTAATTTCATCATGAAAGATAGAAAAAGTTCATTTATTGTTTTATACAAAAAAATATTCAATTACAATATTTAAATACTCATTAATATTTTCTATTAAACAACACTAAAGTGGCTCATTCTAAATGATTCCAAAACACTCTTTTTGAATATTTTCACTTATATTAGAAATAATTTATTATTATGTAAGAATATTTACACTTATGAATTTACAAGTATGATATAAATCCATTAATTATTGTACACCATTATGATATAACCGTAGGTTATGCCTTAGGAAAAGATTATGATACTCATTTTTCCCATGGGATTCCTTTATGTCTATTCCTTATGATCGATTTTTCTTAGGGCACGCATGTGAATGAAAATGATATGATGGGTTCTCCCAGATAACGAGATCCTTTTAATTGTGTAATAATTAGTTTCTTGATATACCATGTATAGGATTAGGGTTTAAAACTAATCCATAATTGTACATTTTCCACCATGTGATATAGTTTTGGAATTTACTCATGACTCATGTTTATGTCATGTTGTATTTTTCTACTAAATTCTTATAATTTCAAGATAAAATGATCCCATGTTCTACATGTTAAGATCCTATATGTTTACTAATTTTCCATTAATTTTTATGTCATCATGTTATTACATATAACCCTTGTGTTATTTATTATTCCATTGGTTATCCCCTTACTCTAATTTTTAGGTCATCCCACTTGGTCATATATTCCCTAGGTTATCCTAAGAAGATGTTAAAAGCCAAATGAATTTAGGTTATATTTTTAATGATTAAATAAAATATGTTTTTTCTATATTTCATAATTATATATTTAGTCCTATAATCATAATAGGATTTATAATCATTTATTTGTATTATGTGGCTAGTTATTGTTAAAATCATGTAATAACATGAGTATAAGGATATGTTAACTATAAAAGTGGCTATTACTCCTGATTCATGATGTTATCCAGAACATGATTTAGTTAGACTAGTACAACAATGTTATTATCAATTCCCTCTCACCTTAGGTTAGTAATATAATTAGGGAAATCATCACATTTCCTAACATAAAGGTCATTAATAGGATTCATCCTATTTCATAACATTAACTAAAATAATGTAAAAATCGGAGAATGAATTACTAAAATTAATAGGTATATGAATGATAAACTATGAATATGTTACTACAATCTCATAAATAAAAGGTATATACTAAATTAAAAATATATAGGTTTAAATATAGATTATCCATGGTAGTTTTACTAGAATGATTTATAACCTAAAAATTAATTCAATTGCATTATAATTTCCCTAAAATGCTTTTGAATTTGAAAATTCATATCTACCAGGAGTTCCATACCATGTGTGCAGCAATGCCTCTTTTTCCTAAACCAATTATCGCTTGATTTTAAACCCTTAAAACCTATTTGGGGTTATTAAACATAGTTATATCTATTCATGATCAATATATCCATGTATTTTTCAATTTGGGGCTTTATTTCATTAATACAACTCAATCAATACTCTAACTAAATTTAAATATGTTTTACTATACATAGACTTATAAATTCGTTTTTCTCTAATAATTTATTGTCCCCAAATCCAAAAAATAGTATTTACTATGATTCAAACCTTAGGGGCTAAATAATTTTATGTGACACCCTAATATTTTAGAAAATAAAACTATGTTAGGTTATATAAAATATGTGCGACAATAAACTCAAACAAACCATGAAATATTATTAATTAAATTTGATATTTTTAACATAGCTAATGAATTTATATATATTAATAATGTTACATTATTTATGAAATATATATATATAATTTAATAAACAATAAAAATTTATTGATTAATTTTCATTAAAAAATTGATCAAATTTTTGTAAAATAATTTTATTAAAAAACATGATTTTATAAAAAAAATTATATTTGTTTGGTGATGAAATATTAAAATAAAATTTCTCAAAAATTTACAAAATTTATAAGATATGAAAAAATAACATTATTAATGTAACATACCAATATTGGTTTTTTAAAATTTTGTGATTTTTCATAAAAATATTGATTTTTTCATTAAATATTGTTAAATTCGGATTCTTCTAAAATGTTTATTTATTTCAAATAAATTAATAAATTAAAATTAATATTATGATTTGAATTTTATTTACAATAAAATATATATTATTTAATTTTATTTTAGAAAATTAATTACTATTCAATCATATTTTTACTAGATTTTAGTTTAAATTTAATTTTAGCATCTAAAGAATTTTTTAAAAAATTGTTTTAAAGTGCATAATATTTATCCATTTTAATTAAATAAAAAAACCTCTAAGGATCAATTATTTAAAATATATAAATATATTATATTTGTAAATTTTAATTTAAAACCATTAAATAATAATATCTAATCATAGATTGGGTATGTAATCATCAAATGCTCATAAAATTACTTCAAGAAAAAATTATTTTTTATTATGTATGTGGATTTTATTTTATATTACATTTTGTCACTTTATTAAATTGAATTTTATAAAATGGATTCCATATTTGGAATAATAATAATATATATTATATAAAAATATGAAATTAATTTTTTCACCGTACTAAAGAGTAAAAAGATTAAAAATGTTTTACCATTGATAAAGATAAAATATATTTACCTGGTATGTAAACTAAAAATATAAGGGTAGAAATGAACTAGACACTTCAATAATGTATATTTAATATTTATAGTTCTTCAATACATCATCTATTAATAAATATTGATCTATTTTGGAGTCTTTTTGTATGTTTAAGATATGGGTATTTCATTTTCATTTAAAAAATCCATTGTATGTCATGTTGCCTACTCAAAAAAGGCCATCCCTCTTCTGTGCTCTTTACACATACAAAATTTATGTTTTTGGACAAATCCATCCATAATTCCCTTCCCTACTACCCTCAAGTATTAGAAAGCTTTTATGTTAGAAAACCGTCCTAGAATTGATTTTTGTTTAAACTTAACAAGGTCCTATGAAGTACATGTATCATTCTTAACCGATCATTTTGTTATATTTCTTCTTCAAACTCTATTAAATATAATTTAATCATACTTATACAAACAAATAATTATATCCCTTATAATGTAATGTTATAATATAAATTTTACAATTTAAATCCATATATTATTCCATCTAATATGAAATTAAACCTTAATTCATGTGTACAATAGACTACTGTCACACAAGACAATGCAATTTGTTTTCCATTATAATATTTTGAACTTATATAACTCGATTTCAATATATATTCCTGAATGACCTTATCATTTTTATGTTAATAGAAAAGAAAAAAGTAAATGTTATATTATATTGTCATAATTATAAATATTTAATGAATAATCTATATATACATTAATGATATATATAAGTTTATTTAATAAACTAGTAAGGTATTTGTAATATTATGATCATTAATAAATTAAAAAAATACACGACTTTATTCCACAATGATGTTGGAAAATGGATACATTACTCTTGCATAGGTACAACATGTAGTCTCAATGATTAAAATATATTTCAATTTTAAAACCATATTTCCTAATTATTTATAAAAGTATAATTGATTAATAAATATGTTAATTATAGAAACTCTACTATCCTGGTGATGATTCAATAACTTCCTCTCTTACCATAGTCAACCTAACAATGTGATTTCAGAAATATAAGCATAATACTTTCACAACATCTGAATTGAAATTAAATGATTATCCAATTGTGTCAAACATGGTAATAGATAAAATAATTGGAATAATAAAACTGAAGAAATAAGAAAATAAAGTAAAGGGTTAAAATTAATATATTATTAAGGTTGATAAATAACTACCTAGATAATATGGACTCATGTTAAGGGACTTCATAACAAAAATCATAATATGAAATGTTTTAAAGACATAGTTTTTAAATCATTATCTTTTTTGTTAATGTTATTCTAAAATATTTCATGAAAATCATATTTATCATTCATGGGATTAAAAAGGATTTTATAACCATTTTTTTCTTTATTTTCAATTTTCTAAAAAGGAATATATTTATGGTTTTACATTATGGACACCTTGACTTAAAAAATCAATTTTAATGTTTTATTGTTTTAATTTATAAATAATTCTCATCTATGCCCAGGATCATATAATTATATCAAGAAAAATATAATTTAATCTTTAATATATGGATAAGTTTATTTTTGAACATATTAATGCTTATTATTTTTTAAAAGGAACCTTTTTGTGTTTTTACACAAATAACATTTCATTAAAAAAATTTAATGTTTTCATTCATATGATTTTTATTCCTTGTCAATATATATAATATTATCTGATGAATATTATTATATAAATATAAATTCATTATAAAATACACTTTTATGTCTAATTTTAATTTATTACAATGGAATTGAAAAAGGAATATATTTACATTACATTTGATATTTTTAATGAAATTCAAAATGAATGTTTTATTTTAATGTATACAATGAAAATGAATTTTCCCACCAGCATAATAATTATATTATGTAAGGATTTTATTATCAGAATTAATTTTGTATTCAATGGAAACTGCCTTTTACTTTTTCTAGTTATTTTGGTTTTATAAATGGGGTTTTAAAATAAAGTAGTTTTCTGATATGTGAAAGAGTTTTTGTACAGGAATTTAAAATATTTTTCAATGGTTTTGTGATGAAAAGGTGTGGGATTAAATTATTTCATTAATTATATAGTAGTTTTAAATTTATTATGATAATAGGTGAGATGGATAAATATATATGATGGATTGAGAACCATTATTACTAAAGATATGACAGTTCGATCCCTACTATCTCTCATAATATGATGTTTTTTACCGTATTATAGGTCACGATTTGACGAGTTAGCCTCATTATATATTTCTAATTAATTTGGAAGTAATTATGCTCCACATAGTTTTATATTGGAATAATATTATATGTTTATTCAAATAAATAAGTGTTTCATGATGATTATGTTCTAAGGAACCATTAGGAATTTTCTAGGTTTTCTATAATGTTTACAAGAGAATAATATATATTCAAAATATTAGATAAATGAAATGTTTATAAGAAAAATGATTTCATTTTTAGTCGAATATGTTTTTTTAAATCATGGGTTTTTATTATTTTCTCGGTGATAATAGATTAATTCTTTTGTATATCCCTTCCAAGGGTTTTTGTTCTCATCACAGGCTTCTAAAATGTTTTTTGATATGGTTTATTGATGGGTAATGGAAAGGATTTATTCAATTTTAATCTGTTGATGAAAATTCAATAAAATAAAGCATGCATTATTTTAAAAGTTATATATTATATAAAAAATGGATATTGATCAATATTTCCCACTTTGTAACATATGGTTTTTTATTTATCATTTATAACCTAATTTATTAAAAAACATAAACTAAATGGTCTATTGGATATGATATTTTAATATATTATAAAGTCACTAGTATATGTAATGTTTAAGGTTAGGTCATTATATTTGATATTAGAGTAGGGTGTTGATAACATTATAGGTTATGATTTTAGTTGAGATTAAGATAAAATCCCAACATAATGATAATGGCTAATATGCTAAGAAAAATTATGGTTATTTGGTATACATGTAAATTATTGTATTGGGGGTGATAAGGTTAAGGACTTATTTGTATTAAAACACTATATACAATGCTTATTATTTTATATTTCAAATTCTTATGATAACCGTTTGTGTTTTTGTAAATTAATGGATCCATTAGGAACAAAATTAATAATTGATGAATAGGTAATTATGGTGCTTATTTTTAAAAGAAAACTAATAGAATGGGAATTATAGTGAAAACCTATTTGGTTAATATTAACTATATATCACGTGTTAAGATTAACAACAAGAACACATGCCACTTTCCTAATCAACTAAATATGAATTTTATGATTTTCCAAGGTAGATCATGTGATAAGAGTAATTTATAAAATATTCAAGGTCCCATGTGTTATGAATTCGTGTAGAAGCACCTGAGAAAATTTCTAAGGAAAATAGGATATTTTTTGTATGTGGTAAAATAGGGAATAAAAATTAATCTATCAGTGGAAAAAGAATCATTTAGTTAATTTCAAGAGGGGTAATATTATTCATCCCAATGTATGGATTCAATAATTTAAATGTGGAGTGTGTGATAATTTTGGAAAAAATTTCTCTATGAGGAAATATCAATAATAGGATCAGTAATATTCAATAGGTAAATGTATAGTAAGTCCAAATTCCATTACAATTTATGATTAGGAAACTAATAATGTCATATCAAAGGTATGGATTATTTCGTGGATTATGTATCGAAATTTTTTCATCATACGAAATGATTAATATTTTTTTTCTATTGGAATGGATTTTTAAAGAATAATATGGAAAATCATGGTTAATGGGTCATGAAGATCATCGAGAGATAAAGGTGTCTATATATAGGTATTCAAGAGTTAGGATCTAGTGGAAGATTTATGATTAATCATAAGTTTAAATTAATTAATATAAATTGGAAATTTTTTGTGTGATGTGTACTTTTATAGATTTTTTTTGTTTTTATAGATATTTATGTTATATGTTACTCATTTATTAATATTTGAAAATTTTATTTGTTGTAATATTCACTTTTTCATTTTTTGAAAATAAGTTTAATTTTATTGATAAATATAACTATTTATATGATCACTGATGATTACATTGATATTTTTTTAATATTTTCATCATATTTTTAAGAATGTTTTATGAATTATAGTAGAAGGGTTTTTGAAAAAGAATAACCTCCAAAATTTGAAAAGGTTGTGGGACTTGAACCTACAACTGAAGGTTAATAGGGGTGTGACACCTTCAACCGGACTATGTCATATCTTTGTTAACATGTCATTATTTTATTAATTAAATGGTTCTAATGATAATTATAATGTTTATTATAAAAATTTATATTTTATCATATAGATAAAATGGTATTTAAAAGTGATTTGGTGATTAGGTGGTTAATACTATTTCAGAATAATTTCAAAAAAAATTGGAACCTTAAATGTTTAAGGTACACCAAATATTATGAGAATTAATTTTAGGAGTATATTATAAATTATCTTCTGGAAAACTATGTAATTTTACAATCACTTTGTAGTGATTCGTGAAATTTATGAAAATGATTACTATATCTTGTAGATTATATGAATGGGGAAAATAAAAAATGTAAAAACACTTAAAAAGTGATTGCTGTTATATAAAGATAAATATTAAATTTATCGTAGAAGTATATGTATCCAAATACTTATAATTTTTTGGATTCAATCATTAGATAATATTTTGGTATAAAATATAAGAAGAATTATTTATTTAATTATTTATTTTTAACTTTGGTTATCACTGATGAATCTTTGATAGAAATGATATTGAGGGTTCTTTATATTTGGATATATCTTACAATGTGCAATCCATTTTGGGTTTTTTAAATTTATAATGATAGGAGTAATTTATTTTCATCCTTTTTTAGATTATGTGATCCCTTACAAGTTGATATCAGTGCTTCATGTATAATAAACTCATCTTGAATACTCCTCATTGTGAGAAAGAATGACATTATAGTAGAATTTTATTAAATAATGAAAACTTTTTTATCAATGATGTATATTTGATTATGTTCTTAGTCTATATGTTAATGGAAATTATAATCTCTAGGAAAAGGGCCATGAGAAAAAATAAATAATTCCCTATTTCCATCAATTCTAATGAAATATACAGGCATTTTCACACCGATATGGTTAATGGTCTAGTGATTTTTGATTTTCTCGTGATCATTCACCTTCTTATAATGAATGATCGTTGTCACTATCTATGATTTTATGAGAATTATGTTTTTTAAATATCTTTATTTTCACTTACCACTAATATTACATATAAGGAAACATAGTGATGTGTTATTTTTGGTGAAATTTAATTTTTTTCTCTCTTATCAAGGCGAAATTTCAATAAACGTTATTACAATTAGGATTTAAATAATGATATTTTAAAATGAAAAAACATTTATTAATTAGGTTATGATGAAATAGAGAGGATTACACTTATGAAATGGGGGAACTTGTAACATCTCAATTTTATTGAAAAGAAAACATTGTTAGACAGCCTATAAAATATGAACTACGATAATTAAATAAACCATTAAATATTTTTTTAAAAGATAACTATTATAACGTAGACAATAAATTTTAAGGTTTGAATAATATTAACTAAATTATGAAATATATATAATGATTTATTAAAAAATATGAATTTCATTATAAATTCATGGAAATTAATCAATCAAAATTTGGTAAATAAATTTTATTATTCAAATATTTATTTTCTTTAATATTGATATTTATTATTTTTTGTAAGAAAATATTATTATTAAATATATATAACATTGATAAAATCTATTTGAAAAAATATGGATTCTTTTTAACAATTAACCTAGGTTGATTATTTTGGATATTTCTGGAAATATATATTTTTCAATGAAAAGTTAAAATTTTTTTTTCAAACACGGTAATTTTTATGTATTAAATTAAGTAATTGAAAATTTCCATAATGATTTGAATTTTATTTCAAGTAAAATAAGTTCTCTTTATTTATATTTAATCCAATTAATTTATTATTATTTATCTTTAGTCAATATTTGAATATAATTTTATATACATGAATTAATAATGCATTTTTATTATAAACATTTTAAAGTGAATAAGGATTCTCCATTTTAATTAATTAAAAAACTCTTAATGAGGAATTATTTATAGGGAGTTAATGGAATATATTTATTTTAATATTAAATTATCTTCAAATAATTATAACTACTAGTCATAAAGTAAATATGAAATCATCTTATTCTTGAAAACTATATTTCAAGAAAAAACCCATTTTTCATCGAGTTAGTGGGTTTAATTTAAAATAAATTCTTCGACTAATGTGAATTGGAAATAGAAAAATGGATTCTATATTTAAATTTCCTATTATTTATATAATTTAATTATTAAAAATTTATTTGTTCTCATAATGAGTAGTGAAAATAGTAGAACTATCATTCCTTGGTTAAGGTCACAATGAGTTTACTAAGGGGTTAAACTACAAATATTTTTGACAAAATGACATAAATAGTTTAATAAAATATATTTCATGTAAATATTTTGACATTAAAGAATGTAAGATTAGATAATTTCCCATTTTTGAGCTTTTTGGTTTCTATAAAACCTATCAATACCATTTTCTTTTAAAAAAATTCCAAGTGTGACCTCCCCCCCCCACATATAGAAAGGCACACCCAATCCTCAAATCTTCACCCATCCATATAATTTTTGTTCTGAAAATACCTACCATATTCATTCCAATATTTTCACCCTGCTTATTATAATCCATCTATGAATTATAAAATCCTCATACTAATAATTTTGAATAAAAATAAAGAGGCCATCTAAAGAAGATGTTTCATTTATAACAGAATTTTTCATTATTTATTCTTCCACACCCTATAAACCAAATTAATCTCTAATGATATAATAAAATTAAAATAACTCATATAAAAAAATTTTATCATGTAAATTTAATAATATAAATCCACTTCCTCTTCCATGAAATGGGAAACTAAACAATCGTTCGAGTGTACGGAGGACTATTAGCTCCCGATCCAATGCATTTTTTCAATCAAACCCACTCAGAACATGTTATTATTATTTAATTAATTTTTTTATTGTATATTAATCAAATATTTATAATTCCAAAAATATGATATTTATGTTAAATTATCCTTTTCATTAACTGAAATATGATTACATAATTCATTTTTAGTTGTATACTACCGCCTTCATAAGGACATGTGGTTCATATTTAATAACCACAACACACGAATGATATGTATACGTTTATTAGAAAACTAATATAATATTTATGATTTTATTATAATTATTTAAATAAATAATAATAATTATAATTTTTGATAATGATTGTACAAAAATGAAAATGTTACTTTTTTTAATTAACAACCTATCATCTCAAAGATTTCAGTGTAGTTTATTTTTTGTTACAATTTTAAATGAATGTTTTAGAAATATAATTGATATAGAAACAACATTAATATTTTATGATTGTAATTTTAAATATGATTTAATAATAACCTATTAGACCATAGTCAACCCACCATAGTAATTTTTGACATATATGATGAAAATTGTCAAAACACTTAAAGTGGGCCTAAATGATTAACTAATTTTGTATTCATGGAAATAGATTAAATAAATGGAATAATAAATAAGAAAAATCATATTAATCATTTAAATAACTAAAATAATTTATTTTTCAAGATGATATTGAATTTAGGAGATGATTTGGACATAGGGTAAAGAACATATTAACTTAAAACCTCATTTTAAATGTTTTATATATTTTTATTGTCAAAATAATTTTTCTCCTTTCCCATGATTTTATTGTTTTTTTTTTCGAAAAATAAACTCTTATTTATGATTCAATGGATTAAAATAGTATCATAAACATTATTTTACACACTTTTAATTTTTTCAGTGGATTAATATTATGGTTTCACAAAAGACACACTTTAACAAAAAATTAATTTTATAATATTTAATGAATATTTTTTAAAATCTATCTCCTCCATGTATAATTTCTTATAAATTTATATATAAAATCATTATTTATTTTAAGTGGATCATAAATATCAATATTTTCCAGATTATAAGATACATTATTTTTAATGTAATATTTTAATGTTTTAATGCAACGGACATTTGACTAAAAATACTCTTTTATGTTTTTCCTCCAAACTTGATTTCTTCTATTTTCATTTTGTTCCAAATTATATATTGAATTTTTTTTGTGGAAATAAATTAATTTTAAAATCCATTTTTATGTATTCATATAATTTTTTACATTTTTCAGAAATGAATCATTTAATGGATTAGTTGACTTTCATTATAAAGGAGAATGGAAAGAACTATTATTACATATACAACAATAATGACTTTCCATTCTACCATAACCATTATTTTATGTTTAGATTACATTCATGCTTTTAGTGTTTTAATGAATTTAAACTTGAATATCCTTTTATATATATATATATATGATATTTTGTCATTGAAAACGTATTTTTAAAATAAAATTGTATTTTTATGTCCAAAAGGGTTTTTAATATGGTTTTAAATTCCATTTCCAATAGTTTTATAATTAAAATATGATAAAATAATTTTTTCATTCATAATACATATCTTATGAATTTTATATGATAATATATATTCCTAAAATAGATTATAATATCCAACAAGTCCCATTATAGTACAAGATGTGATGGTTTGAGCCCTATTGTAGATCCAAATATAAATAATTGGTCCCCATTACAGCTCATGATAAAACTCAGGAGCCCCATTATTTCTCCCTAATTCATGGGGTAATGACTATGTTATCTATATAAATATATATAAAGTCTTATTTATGGTTATTCTAATCTTTAATGGATCTATGAATATGATGTTCCATGGAATGAAAATGACGTTTCTATTCTTGCTAACATGTTATCATGGAAATCATTTATTTTAAAAAAGTATGAGAAATGTTATTTTTAAAAGAAATATGATACCTTTGTTTTCAGAAAATTTATGTTTAGAAGAAAATTTTTTTCTTGGATTTTCATGATTGTCATTAAACTAACATATTTATTCTTTTTTTATATCCTATACTGAGCTTCTTTTACACATCCTGTATTTTTGTACTATTTTAAAAATTATTTTATGATAGGAAAAGGAAATTATGAAGACACATTAAAATGCATGTTGATTTTTAATGAAAATAAATTAAGAGTTATTTAAAAATTCATAAATTATAGAAATAATGTACAATGATCAGAAGTTTCCACATTTAATGTATGAGTTTTTATGTATAAATTTTGAAATAATTTGGGAAAAATCTAATACTAAAATATATTTTGATAAATAAATTTATTTATAGTCTGAAGTTACTAGAATATATAATTACTTTTTTGGGTCTTTATATCTTACACATAAATTTACATGATTTTTAACATAAATATCTAACAAGGACAATCTAAATATGTACCAGCCCTGTATAGATGTAAGTTTATGTTCATAAAAATCATAATTGAAACAAAAATAAATATTTATTTTAGCTTTCATAAGGTGCTCATAAATCCATTAGAGCTTTTCAAATTTCATAAGATTATGTAATTAAATGATTATAGAATCATAGAAATGTGTAAATAAAATATAAAAAATGACATAATCATTAGACAAGTCTCAATTCCAAAACAATATCACAAGGTGGATAGAATTCCATAATGGATTAGGTTCTCTCCCTAATCCTCTACATATCATCATATAACCTATGAAATATACATATTGAATTAGAGTCACATCTATGTGAGACCATAACTAAATTACCTTGTATATGCATACCATATAAATGAATCAAACATTAGTCATAGTCATATGAAATTCCATTTGAAAATAATAGGTTACATAATCATGCCTCGGTGTATTTTGAATGAATAATTCATAAATATTCTAATTAGATGAAAACAATTATTTATTGGGGAATTGGTATTCGTATCAATAATTATACGATTTAAATGTGGAGTTCACCAAAAAAATATTCATTTGAAATGGTAGATAACTGGATATAGAAATTAAATTTTATAATGATATATTTAAGGGGTCACTAATAGGAATTAAGAAAATAATGAATGATGTATTCTCTCTGAAACTGGAGGAAATATAAAACGTTTAAACCTAAAATATTTCATATTTTTTGAAATATTGAATGTGTTTTAGTCATTAAGAGATTAATTGATTAATTTTTTAATGGATAGAAATGTTGCACCAAATCCGGTTTGGTTTTAAAGAAATTATTGAGAAATTGATATAAGGAATGTATAATCCTTGAAAAAATAAGAGAATCATATTGGTATATGTGTGATATATATAACTATAGTGAATTTTGAATCACTCTATAACATTTTATAGAGTGAGAATTTGAGGTACCAATAATAAATAAAAATTGAAAAGAAAATATGGTGGTTCAAAGATTTCCCCTACCTCTAGTCCGTAACTCACTAAACATGATCACCTATCTCCCTTAATAATGAAAATATGTATATTAATTAACTATTAATAACCTTTTCATTGATATTTTTTATGAAATTTTCTAAGACTAATGGATTATTTCTACTCTTCTGTGGTTGGTCCATTCATGATAAAAATGCCACATTAGTTTTTAAATAATCATTAATGTTCACGTAAAATTGGAAAATGAATATTGAAGTGAAATAGAACAATATCCTTTCAAACAAAAGATTACATGTATAAGAATTTACACATGTGTTTTGAAATAGGACTGATTAATTTAGTATTCATGTTATCATTATATGTTTAGTTCATTTAAATGGTTTTATCAACTATCACGAACTAGATTAAATTAATTTAATTCAATGATTATTAATAATATATATAACATTAACTAAGTTATAATATACTTATCATCATCATATATAACCATAATATCATTTTTATAACCACATATGAAGGTGGTGTATGAAAAAGGTATGTCTTTATTTGAGGTAGTGAACCCATGATAATATGGAAAATCATTTTAATTTGAGAATCTGATGAAAAGTGGGTTGATAAATGATGTTACATAAAAATAATAAAATTTTATTATATTTGTTATAGAAGAGTAATTATTTCATGTCATATGGTATAAGTGAGATAGAGGTGGAAGAAGAAAATATAAAAGTATTAGTTGGTTTTCATCGTTGTGTATTTGGATGCCCTCTATTAGATGACGCCAAAATAAACATCAGCATCTCCATTTAGTATAAACATAAATCCACAGATAAGGGGTGAGGTATGAGGATAAATTTGGGATGAATATGGACAGATAAAAATCAGAAAAATATGGTGATAAGGGGTGGTGAGGTATGGTATTTATAAAGGGGGGGATGGGTTTTTGTGAATATAATATTTAGTAGTTTATTATTTTTCTAATGGAGAACATGATTTCTTATTCTTTTCACTATATAAAGTATTTATTTCATTTGAATCAGTGATAAGGGCTTATTAAATCATCCATTTCTCACTAAATCGTGTATTTCTAATAACGAAAAGCACTATATTTATTCATATTTAATATTCACAAAAAATTATTATATTAGAAAATAAAATACAAAAAATAAAATATAACCATTTTTAATAGCCAGGTTACAAAATTGAAATCTATTTTATAGAAATTTTTTTCAATATATTAAAAAAATTATTATTTTATTTATTAAAATTATTATCTTGATTATTATAATCAAATTTCTGTACCTTGGAAAATTTAAATATTTTCACATAAAATTATTTCATTACTATTACTGTAATGAAAAATTGTTTTTTATAAAATTATCTTATAAATATAAGAATCCTTTAAATATTTATTTCAATCATAAAAATGAAAATAAAATATTTTTATTTTATAAAAATAAAAATATTTATTGATAAATTTGAAAAAAATTATTTATCTACAAGATGATATAAATTAATTAAATTAACACATTTTTAGATTTCTAAATATTATTTTATAGTTCAATTGGTGATGAAATAATTTACTGACATTTTAGTATTCCCAATTGTGATTTTTTTTCTAATTTTTATATTACATTTTGAAATGTCATATTTGTAATCATCATATGTGTTGTGTTACCTCTATAAATATATAATATTTAATTCATTCATCAATTAATTTAATTTTCTCTCAAGGTTATATATATATATTCATTTTGTCAATTGAAACTACATTTTTAATACATTTCTTCATTTCTAATTTTTTTTATGATGGTAATCACTCTATGAGATCAAGATGACCGTAATTTTCTTATTATAGTGATATTTTTTATGTTCTTGAACCATTGTAAAGATAAAACTTTTGGTGAGTATATTTAATATCATAATGTATTTTTGGAGGATAAACTATAATTTTTCCTATCACTTGATGCATGTTCTTTATATAATATAAAATTATTAAAGAAGGTATATTTATATAATAAAATGTAAATCCCATTGAAAAAATTAATAGTTTTTAAATAATAACATAAAAATGAATCCTCAGTTGAAAATTGTAATTTATATCACTACTCTATGGTCTATTATGATAAAAATAATGTCAATACCCCATCGATAGTTGTTTTTATTATATCTATGACATATAAGAAATTAAAAAAACATATTGTGTTTTAGCATTGGTTATTTTAGTATAGAAGTTAAAAAACACTTCATGATGGATTTTCACATCAGTTATTATATCATGGACATTAATCCCCTATGTTTTGAAGTAATTGATATAATAATTAACATTATATGTAATGTTTCATATAATTTACCAATAAAATTTATTTATTTTTATTGCACTACCATTATTTTTTCATTTACTCTTATATAAATTTTTTATACAAAATACACAATATGAAACCTAACGTACATTATTTTTAAATTTATATCTTCCAAAATTTGGGATCTAGTCACCCTTTACAATTCCAATACATAATTATTCCATAACATATACATCCACCACTTCATCAATGTGTTTATAACTATCCTAAATTTATTTATTTACTTATTTGTGATTTTATTTCACTATAGAATATTTTTATGATTTAATTTATTATAAAGACGAATAATTATGTTAAAAAAGAAATAATTATATTTCTTATTAGATTTACTATTATAAGTCCAAAATGACTCATGACATATTCATTATAATGAAAATTTTTATAGAAAATTTATTTTTATAGAAAAATGTTATAACTTGAAGCATGAGGAATAACTCAATGATTTTGGATTATTTTTTCAATTTTTTTATTTGTTTTATATAATTTTATTGTTATTTTATCTCATTTTTTATTATATTGGATTTATTTTTATTAAAACGTATGAAATAATTCAGAAACACTGCACAAAAGTTATTTTAATGAATGACATAGAATAAAACCTAAAATATTGTTTACAAAAAATAAATTACCTTATTACTGAAATTAAAATCATTTATCAAAATAAAAAATTTCGTAATCGTAGTTTTCAACACATTAAACATTTTTTATTTTTATTATCAATGTCAAAAGTCACCTTATTTTTACAAATTATTGTATTGCTGAAATTTGACATTCAATGTTATAAATATTGAACATTTAAATTCATAAAAGATAATTAAAATTATTTTTTTGATTTCAATTTATACAACCATTGTAAACAAATACATAATACAATGTTCATATATACATCAATTGAAAAATTGTTATTAAAAATATAATTTGAAATTTTATTATACCACTAATGATACAACTCATTACATATTTAATGTAAATTTAAAATCAATTACATATATTAGAATATTGAATAATGTATTTAAAAAATATAGAACATATAATATATTTATTAGTTGAATGTTTTAAAAATATTAGAGGTGTAAAGACCCAGAAATTTCACGGAAATTTTTTTCTTAATTTTCTTTGTAATTTTACAAGAATATAGTTTCTGACGGCGCCTGAATCTGAGGCCCGGTGTGCCCGGAATCTTTTTCCGAAGTTTGGCTTGGGTACGTTCAGTGAACGAACGAGCGGGAAATTCTAACTTTTAAACCAGTTCTCGGAATCAAATTTTAAGGGCACCGATAGAACCGCAGCGCCAGTATTTTCTTAGGAACACCTATTCCACAGTTCCGTTTTATCGAGTTTGGAAGTTAGTTTTTGGGGGTTTTTAATTAAACTGAATAAAAATATGTGTTTGCCATATTTTTATTTGAGGTGGTAGTTAGAACCTCCAAGGGGAGGTTAGTGGAGGGTCCCACCCGCACATAACCTCCCTTGGGTGGATGTTATAAGGTGGGTCCCACATGAGTATCAAACCCCCTTAACCCCCCCAAACTCTTGAACTCTCCATTTATGTGGATGAAACTCTCTCTCATTAAATGAGTCTCTCCACCTCCCTCTCATTAAATTTGACAACTTGAGATATTTAATTATGTGAGTTAAGTTAATTTCAAACTCTTGAAATTCATAAGCTTTGTTGTGTTAATAAAACAGGTTATGAACTTATTTTATTTGGGTTGGAGTTTAGTTGATGGGGAGCCTTTGGAGAAAAAGCTTATGAAGTCTTGAGTTTCTTCTTTCTCTACGACGAAGAACAACGAAGAACGTCTCTTCTGCCACTGAAGCACGACGACGACATCTTCTTCATCGTTCTTCAACCGAGGCAAGGAAACGGAAGCGACGCCCACGAAATCTCCAACGACGAGTACCCTTCTTCCTTTCCGACGCATGAGCATGAGAATTGGGAGTGTGTGACGAACACGACAATCGAGGAATCGATATCCACCCTTTTTCCGAGATCGTCAACAAACGACAATTACGAGGTAGGGAATTTAAATTGTGATTGTTGGTGAACCCTCATTTACTCCCTTCTAAATCTAAGAACGCAGTTCAACTAAATATTAAGTTGATCCGCAAATATTATTTTCCGGGTTGGGATTATTGTTATGATTCTTTTTATTTAAGAGGTTGTAGGGGATTGTCTTTACTTTATTTTGTTCGAGATTACTCCCTTAATTTTTATTCTTCGTGAATATGTCCAACTTCTATCGTTTAACGAGAGGGGGCCGGACCGCACAAACACGGCCGACCCACCTCCTTTTTCCATGTTGGATTTCTTTGTGGTTTGGTACGGGAAGGCGTGGTGCCGTCGCACCACGCGGAATCATGCGACAAGGAAATGCGCGGCGCCGTTGCACCGCGTCGTGAAAAACAAAGAAGGGCGCGAAATCGTCGCGCCGCGTCAGAGAAACCCGAAGACATCCGGGGACGGAGTCGGGCTACGGCGAAGGGGCGCGGTACCAAATCCTCGTGCCGTAGAACCACGAAGACGACGCGTTTTGTTAATTGACGTGCGGATTGACGAGCGACGACAAAACGGGGCCGCAAAGTATTTTTGAAGCATGCACAGTAAAGTATGAGACCCAAGATGAACACCGGCCAAGACGGTTTTGAAAATGGACCACCGGAGCAACTCCGGTGGCCCGCGGAAACTCCGGAGGCGCGTGTTGCTGGCGGCCAGAGCCGTCCGGCCGCCAGGCGGCGGCGGCGCCCGAGCGCGCCGCCGGAAGAATTGGCGGCGGCGGTTGCACCACCGCCCTCAATTAACGGCGTGAGGTAGGCCGCGCGCACCCCCCGCTTCCTGGCTTCGGCTCGGCCACGCCGAGCCGTGGCTGGCCGGTCGGACCCGGGTCAGGTCGACCCGGTTCGGGCCGACCCAGGGGGGGTCGGGTCGGGTCGTTCCGGGCCCAGACCCCCCGTTTCGGACCCTCTTTGTTCTTTTGCCCATATCCTGATCTGTAGACCTCCGATAAATGCACCGTCAGTGGCGATGCGATCCTTGTATCGAGACGGTCGTTTCGGTATATCGCACTAAAGGTTTAGGAATACTTTGGGTTCGGCCGGGTTGGTTCGGATACAAAACCAACCGGGCCCTCGGAGCGGAAACGCTCGTAACTTGAGCTCCGGACGTCCGATTAACGTGCCGTCAACTTTGTTGGATTTCACTTAGTGAGACAGATCTTTTGGATTAATCCACTCAAGGTTTGGATGTCATCGGAGTGCGGTCGGGTTGGTACGCTCACGGAACCAACCGGGCCCCTGGAACGAAAAAGCCAATAACTCACAGACCGAGCATCCGATTGACGCGCTGTCTGTCTCGTTGTTTTCCTCCTGATGAGACGGAACTTTTGGAATACTTCGCCCGAGTTTTGGTTGCTGTTGGATAGTGGCCGGGTTGGATTGTACCCGAAATCCAACTGGGCCCCTGGAACGGAAAAGCTGATATCTTTCAGACCAGACGTCCGTTTGACAAACCGTCAGCGGCGACGGTGATCATGTTGAGAAACAGTCCCTATGAGTATACCCTATGAGTGTTCAGGGTATAGTTGGGTTACGGCCGGATTGGTTCACTCACGAAACCAACCGGGCCCCTGGGATGAAAAGGCTAGTAACTCACAGACCTGGCGTCCGATTGACGCGCTGTCTATTGCATAGAGACCCCTATGACGAGGCGGTCATTTGAGATACTTCTTCATGGGACATTGTGATACTTGGAGTATCAACCAGTAGCTCGTGGAGCGGACCCTTTCGGAGACGAGCATACGGAGTACGAAGACCGTGTAGCCGGCTGAGACCTGACGACTGCTTGACCGACTCGACTTAGAGTGATTCGATTAGCCCAGTGGACAGAGCGCTCGGTATTTTGCGACAGACCCACAACGGACGGAGCGCCCGGTAGTTGTCCACAGACCTGCGGTACTCGACAGGAGGAGTACCTCTGTAGGCTATTAGGGGGAGTACCCGGTATTTGGCGGCAGACCCTCAGCAGACGGAGCGCCCGGTAGTTGGCCGTAGACCCGCGGTACTCGACAGGAGGAGTACCTCAGCAATCTTAGGTTAGTGACCAGTACCTCGGAGTCGTGACAAGACCATTGTACAGTTCAGAGACGGAGCTCTTCAGCAGTTACTGTTTCGATAATGAAAATCTTTGTTTGAGCTGAGTCTATGATCCTTGTGTTTCCTCATGTTTGAGATGGGTTACATGATAACTTTGGTATATGTTTGGGCATATACTTGGGTAGTGGTTATCCGTTGATTTCACAATCCTTGTGTTTCCTCATGATTGAGATGGGTTACTTGATAACTTAGGTATATGTATGGTCATATACCTAAGTAGAGGTTATCTGTTGAGATCTTCTCTGTGGTTATCCTTGTTGGCTTTAGTGAGACCTTGAGGGTCTCGGGGTCCCTACTGAGTATCTTTATACTCACCCCTGCACGGGATATGCCCGCACCTCGTTGTGTTGGTTGCAGACGACGGGCAGTGCTGACGCAGGGCGAGTGTTCGAGGACTGGACGGTACCTGGAGGAGGACTACACGACGAGTCACTACCCGGAGGTGGACTACACGACGAGTCAGTATCTGGAGGCGGACTTCACAGTGAGACGACACTCAGAGGAGGTTGACCAGTGAGAGCGTTGTGGTGGACGATCTAGGAGATGCGCCATATTTACGTACCCTTCATGTAGGATCCTAGGAGGACGACCCAGGAGCCGATTTCATTCTTCCAGCTATTGTCTTTTCTTGTTGTACTTTGTTCAGTTGTAGTTGTACTTTCTTTTGGTTTTGTATTCTGGCCCATTTATCTTTCAGCACTTCTCCTTGTACTTAGTGTTTTACTTCTTCTTGTATTCTGTGGTGTTTTGTTACTTTTATAAAGGCAATGCATTCCCAGTTATCGGGATTTACGCCTTTGGTGCTAGTCGCCAGCCCCTGGCCTATGGAAGCCGGGCTTGGGGTAGTCACGACACGGTTCCCGAGGACGGGTCGTGACAAATTGGTATCAGAGGAGTTCGGTTCTACCACAGAACTCATGACTTTGATCTTTTTATATGTGAAGCAGTAGTGTTAAGGGTACCGAGTGTGGTCTTCAGTTCAGGGAGTCCAGTATTGGTGCGGCGGCCAACGTATCCGTACACCAAGACCCTGACTACTGATTTCCGACTTTGTACACGAAAACACAGATTGCGTGTGAGTTTCCAAAGTATTAATGTCAGCTCAAACCAGGTCAGCTCACCAGGTATAAATGTTGACCGTGTCGCATCTGTTCAGGATGTCTCCACGCAGACAGTCAGTTGGAGTTCCAAGAGAGTACTCGATGATGGCTCACCGAGCGACGAGGCTCTGATGCAGGGCCCTTTTTACTATGTTGGCACCCTCGGGTGGTGTACCAGCAGCAGCACCACCTGTTGGGCAGCAGATGCCAACAGCTATACTAGAAAACTGTGCACTCTAGCAGAGCACATTGCACGAGTTCCAGCAGCAGCGGCCTCCGAGGTTACGAGGCGAGACAGATTCCCAGACAGCAGAGTAGTGGCTGGAGGCGATCGCTAAAGTTTTCTGCCTATTTGAGACATCAGTAGGGTGGATGGTGGACTTGGCCCCTAGTTCTTTCCGGTGAATGACCATGAGGATGGTCCGCATAGTGATGAGGCTTCGGTACGTGGACCGATGCCTGAGATAGTACCTTTGGGTAGTGTGTCAGCTATACATCACTACCTGTTAGTCAGCAGTTACAACCGGTGGTACCGATAGGTGACATATATAGGCTTACTGCCTTATATGTGTTCTAACATCAAATACCCTCAAGTTCTGAGGCGAACCTGACTCACACACTACTAGAAAAACATGAATTTGCGACAGGGGCCTGTCGCAAATCGCCCGTTGCGGAAAACGCCGTCGCAACAACAACTATTTGCGACGAGCCCGTCGCTAAAGATAGTAGTTGCGACAGGGATACTTCCCACTGCAAATCTTACTCTGTATTTTTTGCAAAAACTTTTAAAAGAGTAATTGCGATGGGGCCCGTCGCAACACGTATTTGCGACGGGCCCCGTCGCAAATACAGTTTTTTAGAAAAAAAATAAAAAACTATTATTAAATTATTTTAATGAATGTAATAATAATTATATTTGCGACGGGCATAGTATCCCGTCGCAAATACTATTAAAAAAATAAAAAAAATAAATTATTATTAAATTATTTTAATTAATATAATAATAATCCAATTATAATTCAAAAATAAAAAATAATAAATTATTAATAAATTATTTTAGTTAATATAATAATAGAATTATAATTCTCAAATAAAAATAATAAATTATTAATAAATTATTTTAATTAACATAATAATAATAGAATTATAATTTAAAAATAAAAAATAATAGAATATTAATAAATGATTTAATTAATATAATAATATTAGAATTATAATTCATAAAAAAAATATTAATAAGTTATTTTAATTAATATAAAAATAATAGAATTATTTTACATTCAAATATTAAAATAATTCTAATATTACAAAAAAATATAATTAAATTATAATATTATAAAATTTTAATATATATATATATATAATTTATTATTATAAAATATAAATAATATTATTATTCATATTAATATTTTATAATGAGACAGAAACTACGAATAGAAAAAAAATTCATATTTGATTTTACAAACTTTATAACATAAAAACAAACTCTAATCTGAAGGAGGGGGGAGGGGGGATCTGCAGATGCTGGTGGAGGGAACTCCATCCCTAAAGCATGAGTGAGTCGGCGCATGTACTCCATCTACTCCTGGTGCTGCTGCTGCCACCAACTCATCTTCTCCTCGTACAGCTGCTGTTGGCATCGACGCTCCTCCTCATGCTGCTGCTGTTGCTGACACATCTGCTCCTACTCTTGTTAGAGACTCTCTATCAGTGTAGTCTGAGATCGCAACTGATCCTCATACTGTATAGCAGAATAAGATGCACGAGCTCCTCTCGAGCTAGACGCCGACATCGCAGCACTGCCATAATAATCTCCGGGAGTCAGTCGAGAGCTAATACCAACTACCTGGCCCTTCATGAAGGCATACTGGGTGGCCTGCATCCATGCCGCCTCATCAAACTGACGACCAGTGGTCTGATCTGATGACTTGGCCTAACTCTCAGGCCGAGTCTGTGACACTACGGCCTCATATGACTCCTGTAGTCGCAATTTAAAAATAAAATTGTGAATATATTATATGCAGTTAATTTTTAAACTTGAAAACAAAAAATACTGACCACGATGTGATGCTGACGATCACTTCTGAGCTCCCCAGTAGCAGGATCACAATACATCCTCTGATATACGTCGTACTCTGTAATATCGGGGTGCTCGAAAGCCTATAAGAATAAAAAATAAACTCTTAATATTTATAGTTATATAAAATATTTATAAATAATGTACGTACCGGATGCTGTCTTTGAGTACTGAAAGAACGACTCCCAACTCGATGAGTCACCTAATGTGTCCCCCGATTCTGCCTCCCCACTGATGATCTCCTCTGAAAGGCATCACTCAACCAGTACGCACATAATCCCTGCCATACATGGGATGAAATGTACTCTGGTCGGTGTGCTCTACATGACTCGTCAAAATCTGACACTCCTGCTTTCTTCGTGGAAGGTTTTCTTAAATTGTGCAAAAACTGACGAAAGCGATCACGCATGGCCACCTCCCATGCCTTGTGGATGGAGTTACGCATGGTATCCTTGATCGGATACCATAAACCCTACAAATAAATCAAAATATCAAGTTAGAAATTAAAATAATTTTCAAAATAAAAATTATTTATTTACGTACGTAACAACCAATGGCCGAACATGGCCTGCTGCACATCAATGGGAATCTGCTCCCATGTGATCCACGGATGAGAGAAATAGTTGCGAAAAATAGCGTTGCCCTGTCCGACTGCTATATGCGGAAAACTGTAAAAATAATAAACATTTATTATGTGAATAGATTAATGAAATCTTAGTCAAATCCACATATTATCAAACAGGTTATCACATCTCTGTGTGCATGGATCAAACCCAAGACGCGGACGTCGCTCAGGGACGGGGTCCTGAATCATCAATAGTGCAAGACCACGCCCCCTCCCCGTACTCCCAGGAGCGCCTGCAAGCTGAGGGTCATCTGCCAACAACTCATCCGCATCGAACGGCAGGTCCGCATCCGCCAACTCATGAAATGTGGCTTCGTCCTTCTGAAACAGAAAATGTTAATGTTGTTATCAAATAATTGATAATTACTATTATATATACATATATATATATATATTATGATTGTATATAAATAACATGGAATTCTATCAGTGTTCATCTTCATCATCATCTTCATATATGTCAATTTCATCTTCATATTCCTCCTCAACATCATCAATATCCATTCGAGTTATAGTTGCTTCATCTCTTACCATTTCAAATTCATATGTGACATCATTAACATCATCGTCATCACTGACTCTTAAATGTGGGGTGTCGTCATCGATACTCATGTCTCTTTGTAAAAAAGATTTATTTTGAGTACTCTCTTGAAAAACGTCAATTCTTTGCACATCAGTGAAAGCACATTCACTTTGACTAAACTGATTGTCTCGAATTTTGATTTTTATTACACTCCACCAACTAGTCAAGTCTCTTGATGTAGCACAGTACTTTGTGTAATAAACTTGATGTGCCTGTTGAGCCAATAAGAATGGTTCATTTACTGCGAGAACACTTTTACATTTAATATCGATGATTCCATGAGTCGGATGAACACGCACGCCTCTCTCTGTATCCAACAACCGACATTTGAACATGGTTATGTAATGTTGTCCAAGATAACAGAGTTCAATGATTTCATCCAGAATTCCATAAAAGTCAACTTCATTTTCTCGATGATGAGATCCTCTCAAGCTAACTCCACTGTTCATTGTTTTTTTTGATTCCCCATATGCATGTGTGTGAAATCGAAATCCATTCACCACATATTCATTATAAGTTTTAACAAGTTTGGAAGGTGGGTTACTCTATACACACAACCGTTTGTCAATTTTATCAGCATGTTGAGACACCTGAATTTTTTTGAAATAATTATCAATATAGTAATCTATACATTGAATGAGTTGCTAAAAGATGAAGAATTTATGTTACCAGTTTTTGAAACCACTGATAGAAATTTTTCAGTTGACGTTCTTCGAGAGCAGCTGCTGTAATTTGTGGAATTTGTTTCATGATATGATTATCATACAACCTATAAAAGTCAAAGTTATTTACTATAACATAAATGATAGAATAAGTGATATAAAGACATACAGTACAACTGATGTCATCTCTTCACAGTTGAGCAGAACATACATATGAGCTCTATGATGTTCATCATCTGAAAGCCAGCGTTCATAAACTCCACCAAAACCAAGCTCAGGCTGGTTGAAAATAGATAATTGATTGTCGATTTCATCAATATTCCTCTCGTTCCGTCCCATTTGGTTGTGTTTTGAAGGATACTTAGATTCAAAATAATGGGAGTAGAAAAAAGATATTTCCTCTTGCAAATAAGCTTCTATAATAGATCCTTCAACAGATGCTTTGTTACGTACTTTTCTTTTCAATTTTTTCATGCATCTTTCAAATGGGTACATCCATCGAAACAGTATTGGACCTCCACATTTGGCTTCTTATGGAAAATGTAACATCAAATGTTCCATTGAGTCGAAAAAAGACGGCAGAAATATTTTTTCCAGTTTACATATAATTACAACAACATCTTTTTCAGGTTTTCCTAGAGCATCATAATCTGCTGTAGCCACACAAATTTCCCGAAAAAAATGATACATGTCTGTTATGGAATCCCAAATCACAGAATTCAACACACCTCTTAATCCCATGGGTAGAAGTCTTTCCATTATAACATGACAATAATGACTTTTTAATCCAGTAATATTACCATTCTTTACACATCTACCCAAATTGGAAGCATAGCCATCTGGAAGTCTCAAATCTGCAATCCACTGACAAAATAATAAACGGTTTTCTTTAGACAGTGTATAAGCTACTTTTGGTTTCAGTAACCTTTCTGTTCTGACATTCTCAAACAGTTCCAATTCTGGATGCCTGCAAATTTGGGCAAGATCTAAACATGCATTTACATTGTCTTTGCTCTTTCCTAGCATATCCAAAACTGTATGAAACAAATTATCAAAACAGTTCTTCTCAATATGCATGAAATATATCATGCATCGGACCAACAAATCAGACTAATATGGAAAATCCCAAAATATACAACGTTTAATCCAATTGTGTTCTTTACCAAAACCATAAATTTTCTGTTGGTTTATTGTGGGACCAAAAGTGATGGGAGGTAATGAAAATACAACTGATTTTAACTCTGAACCTGATAGCATTTTTGGAGGTCCATCCCTTTCAACTGTTCCTTTTCTGAAATGAGATCTGTTTCTTTGAAAAGGATGATCAGCTAGAAGAAATCTATGATGACAGTCAAAATAACAAGGTTTCTTTCCATGAATGAGCATAAATGAATTTTTCTCTCCCATACAGTAAGGAAATTATTTCTGACCATGTGTACTCCAGCCAGATAACATCCCATAAGCCGGGAAGTCACTAATTGTCCACATCAATGCTGCTCTCATTATGAAATTTTGTTTCGTTGCAACATCATATGTACTGACACCAGTACTCAACAATAAATTTAATTCATCAATCAATGGTTTCAAATAAACATCAATATTTTTCTTCGGATGTCCTGGAATTAGTAAAATCAAAAAGATATATGGCTCCTTCATCAACATCCATGGAGGTAAATTGTACGGAGTTAAAAAAATAGGTCAACATGAATATTGACTACCATAAGATCCGAACGGACAGAAACCATCAGTGGAAAGGCCCAGTCGAACATTTCTAGCTTCTAAAGAAAATGATGGATGCACTTTATCAAAATGTTTCCATGAATCACCATCGGCTAGATGAATCAAGATTTTATCGGTTGAAACATTCTCTTTATGCCATGACATCATTGACGCTGTATTATTAGACATGAATAAACGCTGATGTCTGGATGTAAGCGGAAAATATCTCAACTGTTTTACAGGAATCAAACCAGACTTCCCATGTTTTCCTTCTTTATATCTCAGTTTCCCATATGTGGGACAACTATCCAATGACTCATTTTCCCCAGAATATAAAATGTAGTCATTTGAACATGCATGAATCTTCTGACAAGTAAGTCCCAAATTTCGAAACAGCCTCTTACTCTCATAGTAATTTGTAGGCAAAACATTTCCTTTGGGTAACAGTGTTTTAAGTAAAGAAAATATCTGGTCAAAACAGGTGTTTGACATTCCGTTATCTGATTTGATAGCCATAAATTTTTCAACTGCTTCTAATTTTCTCATCTTGCAGCTAGGATATAATGCATCCTCAGCAGACCTCAACAACTCATAATATTCAGACGGTGCCAACTCAGGATTTGAAGCTATATCAGCCGGAGTTTCTGTATGTTGAACAGATGAACCTACAACATCATGTACTAAATCTTGAAACCGAGATGGATCCGGAATCAAGTTGGTATCACCTGCTCTGGAACTGCGTTCACCGTGTTGATACCAAAAATCATAATCTGGTTGAAAACCAAAACACAAGAGATGTCCCCCCACTTTGTCAACCGTGTCAAACGTTCTCAATGCACATTTTCTACAAGGGAATTTTATTTTGCCTTCTGAAACAAATTCTGTATTTGATGTCGCAAATGATAAAACAGTCTCCACACCCTCTACATATACTGGATTTAAACCAGAACCGTTTGGATTTCTACGTTGATTTATCCATATGCGGTCACCTAATAATGATTGTTGACGACCTCGTTGTTCCATATTTTTCTATAAAATATAAAAGTATTACTGGTTTTGAATAATTTGTAAGAAAAAACACTCAAGCAAGGATAATTATAGAGTTTACATCATACATGACTGACACAAAATTTTTATTGAGATAGACCTAAAAATTGACCCTTTAAGAATTTAATATGTTGAGAATAAAGAAAAACCTGTTATAAATATTGATAATTTTAATATTATATAAATTTTTTATTATTTTCATAGTACTAATATTATTGGTAATTATTCCTAGTTATTGGTAATTATTCCTAATTATTGGTAATTATTCCTAATTATTGGTAATTATTCTTAATTATTGGTAATTATTACTAATTATTTGTAATTATCGGTAATTATTTGTAATTATTGGTAATTATTACTAATTATTGGTAATTATTACTAATTATTGGTAATTATTATTAATTATTACTAATTATTACTAATTATTGGTAATTATTACTAATTATTTGTAATTATTACTAATTATTGGTAATTATTACTAACTCTTGGTAATTATTACTAATTATTACTAATTATTACTAATTATTGGTAATTATTACTAATTATTACTAATTATTACTAATTATTGGTAATTATTACTAATTATTTCTAATTATTGGTAATTATTCCTAATTATTACTAATTGTTACTAATTATCGGTAATTATTGGTAGTTATTTGTAATTGTTCCTAATTATTGGTAATTATTACTAATTATTGGTAATTATTACTAATTATTGGTAATTATTACTAATTATTACTAATTATTACTAATTATTACTAATTATTCGTAATTATTACTAGTTATTAATAATTATTACTAATTATTGGTAATTATTACTAATTATTACTAATTATTACTAATTATTGGTAATTATTACTAATTATTACTAATTATTGGTAATTATTCTTAATTATTACTAATTATTACAAATTATTGGTAATTATTCCTAATTATTGGTAATTATTCCTAATTATTGGTAATTATTCCAAATAATCGGTAATTATCGGTAATTATGGGTAATTATTGGTAATTATTACTAATTATTGGTAATTATTACTAATTATTGGTAATTATTAATAATTATTACTAATTATTGGTAATTATTACTAATTATTACTAATTATTACTAATTAGCGGTAATTATTGGTAATTATTGATAATTATTAATAATTATTGGTAATTATTACTAATTATTGGTAATTATTGGTAATTATTAATAATTATTGGTAATTATTACTAATTATTGGCAATTATTGGTAATTATTCCTAATTATTGGTAATTATTCCTAATTATTGGTAATTATTCCTAATTATTGGTAATTATTCCTAATTATGGGTAATTATCGGAAATTATGGGTAATTATTGGTAATTATTACTAAATATTGGTAATTATTACTAATTATTGGTAATTATTACTAATTATAACTAATTATTGGTAATTATTCCTAATTATCGGTAATTGTTACAAATTATCGGTAATTATTGG
Organism: Viscum album; assembly: GCA_963277665.1. Lineage (NCBI taxonomy): Eukaryota > Viridiplantae > Streptophyta > Magnoliopsida > Santalales > Viscaceae > Viscum > Viscum album. The sequence continues at coordinate 1,686,126,026 of OY728146.1, forward strand.
TAATTATTGGTAATTATTACTAATTATTGGTAATTATTACTAATTATTGGTAATTATTGGTAATTATTCCTAATTATTGGTAATTATTCCTAATTATTACTAATTATCGGTAATTATTTGTAATTATTGGTAATTATTGGTAATTATTCCTAATTATTGGTAATTATCGGTAATTATTGGTAATTATTGGTAATTATTACTAATTATTACTAGTTATTACCGATTATTGGTAATTATTACTAATTATTACTAATTATTGATAATTATTCCTAATTATTACTAATTATTACTAATTATTGGTAATTATTCCTAATTATTGGTAATTATTCCTAATTATTGGTAATTATTACTAATTATTGGTAATTATTACTAATTATTGGTAATTATTACTAATTATTACTAATTATTACTAATTATTGGTAATTATTGCTAATTATTACTAATTATTACTAATTATTGGTAATTATTACTAATTATTACTAATTATTACTAATTATTGGTAATTATTACTAATTATTACTAATTATTGGTAATTATTCATAATTATTACTAATTATTACTAATTATCGGTAATTATTCCTAATTATTGGTAATTATTCCTAATTATTGGTAATTATTCTTAATTATTGGTAATTATCGGTAATTATTGATAATTATTGGTAATTATTACTAATTATTGGTAATTATTACTAATTATTGGTAATTATTACTAATTATTCCTAATTATTACTAATTATTACTAATTTTTACTAATTATTATTAATTATTACTAATTATTGGTAATTATTCCTAATTATTACTAATTGGTGGTAATTATTAGTAATTATTTCTAATTATTACTAATTATTACTAATTATTGATAATTATTGATAACTATTACTAATTATTACTAATTATTGATAATTATTACTAATTATTACTAATTATTGGTAATTAATACTAATTATTGGTAAGTATTACTAATTATTGGTAATTATTACTAATTATTGGTAATTATTACTAATTATTGGTAATTATTACTAATTATTGGTAATTATTACTAATTATTGGTAATTATTACTAATTATTCCTAATTATTGCTAATTATTGGTAATTATTCCTAATTATTGGTAATTATATGAATAATTACCATTAATTAGGAATAATTACCAATAATTAGGAATAATAACATTATTAGTATATTTTATTATTAATATTAAAATAATATAATTTTCTATATTATATACAATTCTCCTTTCATCTCTGTGTTTTCTGTCTCCACATACAAATATTACATGTGGAGACAGAAAACACACAGATGAAAGGAGAATTGTATATAATATAAAAAATTATATTATTTTAATATTAATAATAAAATATACTAATAATGTAATAATGTTACTATTCCTAATTATTGGTATTTATTACTAATTATTAGTATTTATTCTTAATTATTGAAAATTATAACTAATTATTCCTAATTACCATTAACTATGAACAATACTAATAATTTAAATTTATTAAGTAACAAAACAATGTAAACATAATTAAATTACAACTAATTAAGAATAATTGAAACTAATAAAAAATTTCAAATAAATATTAATTTAAAATGAACATAAATACCTTTAAAATTGATTTGAGGTTGATCTCTGATCGTTCTTGAAAACTTCAAAATCAACTCCGGAGAAAAAAATTAAACTTAAGAAACGCTGAACTCTAGAAATAGAATTTTGAGAGAATGAGAAGTTGGAGTTTGAGAATGAATTGAAAAAAACGGATGGGGGTATTTATAGGTTAGATTATTTGCGACAGGTCCATTTGCGATGGGATACCCGTCGCAAATAATATTATTTGTGACGGTACCTGTCGCAAATACCTTAGCCATCATTTATTATGGTCAACGGTTAAATAGTTATTTGCGACGGGTCCCGTCGCATATAACAACCCGCCGACATACTATTTGCGACGGGGGAATATTCGCGTCGCAAATACCTTTTACCGCCGCCGGTTATTTGCGACGGGCAATAACCACCCGTCACACATACGTTTCTCGCGATTTGGCGCGCAAAGCGCGCCCGTTCTTTTGCGATGGGGAAAACTAACCCGTCGCAAAAGACTACTTATTTGCGACGAGCAAATACCCCAGTCGCAAATAAGTTTTTAACGGGGCGATTTGCGACGGGACTTATCCCCGTCACAAATAACCCGTCGCAAATACCCATTTTTCCCGTAGTGACAGGCGGCTGAGGACTGGCTTGAGGAGGTAGCAGAAAGTTTTCTAGAGTTTATACAGTTTCGGCGGGATGACGTGTTGATAGCTGAGAATTCATCGAGGCGTACCGAACATACCGGGTACTCGATGGATGCGTTTCGATCAGTGCTATAGAGCTCAGACCTCTAAGCGTGGTGTGTTTAAGGACATTCGAGCCAACACCTTTTTCTTCTATGCAATCCTACTCACGTTAGGGTGCTAGAGAGAACCTTGAGGTTGAATGATCTTTGGCTGAACGAATATAGCCAGAGTATGTTAGCAGTGGGAAGATGCGAACTGGCGTCCGTCACAGAGACTTGGACGTGTAAAATGTTTCAATAAGAGGAAGCTTTAAAGAGAGATGAGTCTGCGAAGCGGCAGACGTGGAGGCAGAGCTAGGAGAGCAGCATGAGGTGGTGTACATCTTAACATGCTACAACCACCCGCCTTAGTTATCCCCGCTAGGCTCAGGGAGCTGGAGGGCGGAGGAAGAGTGCGGCTGCATGCGGTCAAGGAGTGTGACCCAATGACTCTAAAAATGATTCTAGGGACAGTCTGTGTCCACTACTAGCTGCTGTAGTAACAGACGTTGATACGAATCATTCCTCGCTTTCACAAATCTTGTCCCAGACCTAGAGTTTCCGGTAAGCCATGGACTTGACCCTCATGTCTGGAGATACCTTGGGAGGAGACTCGATAATCACACTTACGCCGACGGTGTGGTCAGACCCTTGAGGCGAGAGTTTGGGTTGGAATCTCTTGGTGGCAGCGTCGATGCGTTACGACGTTGGTTTGAGTATGGACTGGGCAATCACAGTTCATACACAAATTGACGGTATTAGGAAAAAAGGTTGTGGTTTAACTACGACGTCGGGACAAGTTTTCCTTGGTCGGCGAAAAGGAAACCACAGGGAGCAAAGGATAACTCATGCATAGGAGGGTGTGACTGATCACTCTTGAGTCGGTCAACCTTACCCTCGTGGCAGCAGTCGTTTGAGTTCTAGTTCTAACAGGAATTGGAAACCTCTGGAGTTCGAGGATGACGATCACGTCCTTATACGGGTCTCACCTCGATGAGGTTTATGGAGATGTGGCCAAGGCGACAAGTTATCTCCGAGGTTCAACGGACCTTTCTAGGTCCTCAGCTGGGTAGGCGAGGTGGTTTACCGCTTGAACCACCCACCTCAGTTTCACTAGGTGCACGATGTCTTCCACGTATCTCAACCGAGGAGATACGTGCTTGATTCTTCACACATCATCGACCTCAGGGAGTTGGACGTCGATGACAGGGCATCATGCATGGAGGTTCCAGTGGGGATCGAGAATCGGCAGGAGAAGATCCTACGAGGATGATCGATTCCTCGGGTGCACTTTCTCTGCCAGTACGGGAACCTCCAGGTGAGCACATGGGAGCAGAAGGCTCAGATGCGTGCTCTTTACCGCTTTTGTGACCCTAGTTTGTGTTGAAGCTTTACGGGGACGTAGAGCCCTGAGGTGGGAATAATGTAAAGACCGGAATTTTCAAGGAATCTTTTTTCTTAATTTTCTTTGGAATTTTAAAAGAATGCAGTTTCTACTGGCGCCTGAATCTGAGGCCCAGTGTGCCCCGAATCTTTTTCCGAAGTTTGGCTCGGGTACGTTCAGTGAACGAACGAGCGAGAATTTATAACTTTTGAACCAGTGCTCGGAATCAAATCATGAGGGCACCGATGGAACTGCAGTGCTGGTATTTTCTTAGGAACACCTATTCCGAAGTTGCTTTTTTATCGAGTTTAGAAGTTAGTTTTCGGGGGTTTTTAATTAAACTGAATAAAATTATGTGTTTGCCATATTTTTATTTGAGGTGGTAGTTAGAACCTCCAAGGGGAGGTTAGTGGAGGGGCCCACCCGCGCATAACCTCCCTTGGGTGGATGTTATAAGGTGGGGCCCACATGAGTATCAAACCCCCTTAACCCCCCGTAACTCTTGAACTCTCCATTTATGTGGATGAAACTCTCTCTCATTAAATGAGTCTCTCCACCTCCCTCTCATTAAATTTGAAAACATGAGATATTTAATTATGTGAGTTTATTTAATTTCAAACTCTTGAAATTCATAAGCTTTGTTGTGTTAATAAAACAGGTTAAGAACTAATTTTATTTGGGTTGGAGTTTAGTTGATGGGGAGCCTTTGGAGAAAAAGCTTAGGAAGTCTTGAGTTTCTTCTTTCTCTACGACGAAGAACACGAAGAACGTCTCTTCCGCCACTGAAGCACGATGACGCCATCTCATTCATCATTCTTCAACTGAGGCAAGGAAAGGAAAGCGATGCCCACGACATCTCCAAAGACAAGTACCCTTATTCCTTTCCAACGCATGAGCATGAGAATTGGGAGTGTGTGACGAACACGACAATCGAGGAATCGATATCTGCCCTTTTTCCGAGATCGTCAACGAACGACAATTACGAGGTAGTGAATTTAAATTGTGATTGTTGGTGAACCCTAATTTACTCCCTTCTAAATCTAAGAATGCAGTTCAACTAAAAATTAAGTTGATCCACGAAGATTATTTTGCGGGTTGGGATTATTGTTATGATTCTTTTTATTTAAGAGGTTGTAGGGGATTGTCTTAACTTTATTTTGTTCGAGATTACTCCCTTGATTTTTATTCTTCGTGAATATGTCCAACTGCTATCATTTAACTAAAGGGGGACGGACCGCACAAACACGGCCGACCCACCTCCTTTTTCCATGTTTGATTTCTTTGTGTTTTGGTACGGGAAGGCGTGGTGTCGTCGCACCACGCGGAATCATGCGACAAGGAAATGTGCGGTGCCGTCGCGCCGCGTCGTGAAAAACAAACAAGGGCGCGACATCGTCGCGCCGCGTCGGAGAAACCCGAAGACATCCGCAGACGGAGTCGGTCCATGGCAAAGGGGTGTGGTGCCAACGCGTCATGCCGGAGAACCACGAAGACGACACGTTTTGTTAACTGACGTGAGGATTGATGAGCGACGACAAAACGTGGCCGCAAAGTATTTTTGAAGCTTTCATAGTAAAGTATGAGACCCAAGATGAACACAGGCTCAGACAGTTTTGAAAACGGACCACCAGAGCAACTCCGGTGACCCGGGGAAACGCCCGAGGCGCAGGTCGCCGGCGACCGGAGGCGACGGCGGCGCCCGAGCGCGCCGCCGGAAGAATTGGCGGCGGTGGTTGCGCCGCAGCCCTCAATTTACGGCGAGGGGCGGGCCGCGCGCACCCCCCGCTTCCCGACTTCAGCCCGGCCACGCCAATCCGTGGCTGGCCGGTCGGGCCGGACCGAGCCGGCCGGGCCGGGCCGCGCTGGCTGGGCCGGGCCGGGTCCAGTTGGTTCGGACCCGGGTCGGGTCGATCCGGTTCGTGCCGACCCAGGGGGGGTTGGGCCGGGTCGGTCCGGGCCCAGACCCCCCCCCCCCGTTTCGGACCCTCTTTGGTCTTTTGTTCATATCTTGAGCTGTAGACGTCTGATCGATGCACCGTCAGTGGCGATGCGATCCTTGGATCGAGACGGGCATTTTGGTATATCGCACTCAAGGTTTTAGAATACTTTGTGTTCGGCCGGGTTGGTTCGGATACGAAACCAACAGGGCCCTCGGAGCGGAAACGCTCGTAACTTGAGCTTCAGACGTCCGATTGATGTGTCGTTGACTTTGTTGGATTCCTCTTAGTGAGATGGATCTTTTGGCTTACTTTTCCCAAGGTTTGGATGCCGTCGGAGTGCGGTCGGGTTGGTACGCTCACGAAACCAACCGGGCCCCTAGAACGAAAAATCCAATAACTCACAGACCGGGCGTCCGATTGACGCGCAGTCTATCTCGTTGTTTTCCTCTTGATGAGACGGAACTTTTGGCATAATTCGCCCTAGTTTTGGTTGCTGTTGGATAGGGTCCAGGTTGGATTGTACCCGAAATCCAAACGGGCCCCTAGAACGGAAAAACTGATATCTTTCAGACCAGTCGTCCGTTGGACGAACCGTCAGCGGCGTTGGTGATCACATTGAGAAACGGTCCCTATGAGTATACCCTATGAGTGTTCGGGGTATAGTTGAGTTACGGCCGGATTGGTTCGCTCATGTAACCAACCGGGCCCCTGGGATGAAAAGGCTAGTAACTCACAGACCGGGCATCCGATTGACGCACCGTCTGTTGCGTTGAGACCCCTATGATGAGGCGGTCCTTTGAGATACTTCTTCGTGGCACTTTGTGATACTTGGAGTATCGACCAGTAACTCGTGGAGCGGACCCTCCCGGAGACGAGCGTACGGAGTACGGAGACCGTGTAGCCGGCTGAGACCTGACGACTGCTTGACCGACTCGACTTGGAGGGAGTCGACTAGCCCAGTGGACGGAGCACCCGGTATTTGGCGACAGACCCACAGTGGACAGAGCGCCCGATAATTGGCCGCAGACCCGCGGTACTCGACAGGAGGAGTACCTCTGTAGGCTATTAGGGGGAGCGCCCGGTATGTGGCGACAAACCCTCAGTGGACGGAGCACCCGGTAGTTGGCCGCAGACCCGCAGTACTCGACAGGAAGAGTACCTCAGCAGTCTTAGGTTAGTGAGCAGTACCTCGGAGTCGTGACATGACCACTATACACTTCAGAGACGGAGCTCTTCAGTAGTTAAGGTTTCGATAATGAAAGTCCTGGTTTGAGCTGAGTCTATGATCCTTGTGTATCCTCATGATTGAGATGGGTTACTTGATAAATTAGGTATATGTATGGGCATATACCTGGGTAGTGGTTATCCGTTGATTTCACAATCCTTGTGTTTCCTCATGATTGAGATGGGTTAATTGATAACTTAGGTATATGTATGGGCATATACCAATGTAGAGGTTATCTATTGAGATCTTCTTTATGGTTATCCTTGTTGGTTTTAGTGAGACCTTGAGGGTCTCAGGGTCCCTACTAAGTATCGTTATACTCACCCCTACACAGGATATGCCCACACCTCATTGTGTTGGTTGCAGAGGACGGGCAGTACTGACGGAGGGAGAGTATTCGAGGACTGGACGGTACTAGGAGGAGGACTACACGACGAGTCAGTACCCAGAGTTGGACTACACGACGAGTCAGTATCTGGAGGAGGTCTTCACAGTGAGATGACACTCGGAGGAGGTTGACGGGCGAGAGCGTTGTGGTGGACGATCTAGGAGCTGCGCCATCTGTACCTACCCTTCAGGTAGGATCCGAGGAGGACGACCCAGGAGCCGCTTTTGTTCTTCCAGCTGTTGTCTTTTCCTGTTATAATTTGTTCAGTTGTAGTTGAACTTTCTTTTGGGTTTGTATTCTGGCCCATTTATCATTCAGCACTTCTCTTTGTACTTAGTGTTTTACTTTCGCTTGTACTCTGTAGTGTTTTGTTACTTTTTTAAAGGAAATTCCATCCCAGTTATCGGGATTTACGCCTTTGGTGCTATTTTCCAGCCCCTGGCCTATGGAAGGCGGGCTTGGGGTAGTCGCGGCATGGTTCCCAAGGACGAGTCGTGACAAGAGGCCCCATATGAGTTATGTACATCTAATTATGAATAAATTAGTTTAAAATCCTATCTCTAAAATATTTATATTAAATAATACATCCACAATTTGGATTCCCAATTAACCACTATGGTTACCTCACTCACTCTCATATTTGGGATCTCAGTCATTTTAATGAGGGAAAATGAAAAAATAGTAACCAATGTCTAGTATTTATAGAATTATTACCATATCCTATGAGAGAGAAGTCATCCGTGGGATATAGATGATATACAACTATCCACGGTCATTAAATTTTATCATCGAAATAATCACAAATTAGTAAAATTATCTGAAACACCCCAATTATAATTATATATTTCTAAATATATCATAAGTGTCGAATGAAATATTATAATTATAACAATGATACTTTTACAAAGGTTAATAACAATGAATTTATCATTTCATTACAAGAAAGGGAACATCCATATTTTTTCTATCATAATATAGATGATAATAAATTTTACTAATTTATATAATATAGAATATCCATTTCCTAAAAATATATTTAATTTCCCATACCTCGGGAGAGCCTCCTCATATTCCATTATTTGGAAATTGGTAGTCAATATCAAGGAAAATTATATTTAGACTATACCCAAATCATTAATAAAATAAATAATTATTAAATAATGAATATATCATGTTTAATAAAATATTTGAAAATGTAAATAGAATTATATAAATAGATAATCATCATGATGAAAAACTATAAACATTATTCTATAAAAAATGGACTCATGTTATAATACATGTTTCATATATCTAAAATATATAGAAGTCGCTAGTTTGATCGTGTAATGTTCATAATTTATTGAATCAAAAAACATAAAATGATCTTACAGTAGAAAATCTTGTGCATATCCTCAGTCCTACCATCAACAACATTAACATATATTATCCTAATAGACTTTATGACTTGTATTTAAACCAACATATCATGAATAATATTTTTATATCCACTAAGGTACATGTCTATAGTGAGATAACAAATATAAAGTGGATACCACCATTAGGTCCCCTAATATAACCCACAATGTACCATGTTTTGGAATGATAATATATGTAATGAATTAATAAAAATATAAAACACTTTATGTTATGAAATCGTGTGATAGAAAAACAAAAACTATAGTCATCCACAAATTCTTTAGCTAATGCATGTGTACTATATTAATTTTTTCTAAAAGAATACATGACAGTTCCCCAATAATATTTTATAAAAAAATATAGTTTACATTTGAAATATATACTATGAGGATGAGGGAAGAGTATATCATATCTAATCTAAAAGAAATAGAATTTATATGGAGAATTACAACACAGAATTTAATATAGAGAGACTAAGAAATAATAATTATAACATTTATAATACGTTGGAATAGTTGAGGATTCATGTTAAATCAATTGAGCCCTAATATGAACCACTAAATTATGGGATGTGTAAAACACATCCGATAATTGAATACATGGTTTTCGAATATGGATCAAGATATAAAATTTCATATAGAACTTTGATTACCTTTGTGAGAGTATTTTCACTATTCAAGTATAATGTTAGAACATATTTACGATAAAAATTTGAAAAATATATGCCACATACAACCCATTTCTATCTCATTGAAACTATTTATCCTCTCAAAAACATCCCATATATAAAACAAAGTCCTTGAATATATTAATAAATTTATAATGTCTATTTTACCAATAAAATGGTAAAACATTGATAGTTTCTTTTTAATTACACCAATAAAATCTCACATTTAATCAAAAGTAGAGTTAGTATGAACTAATAATTTCTTTATTTATGTAAAAGGCTACCATCTAACTATTCCACCTATGATATAACTCAAGAAATTACTTCTGAACCAAAAAAATTTCCATTAAATCCATGGCGGTTACAATCCTATTTTAAATTTAGAATTTATCTACAAGAGAATTATATTTTTTTACTTTTATTCTGAAATTCCTAAGAACACCAATATTAGTTACCCACTTTGAAAGACAACAATATAAACATAACATGATGTTAAGAATATTGGTGAACCAATTTAAATCCAAACCCCTAAAACTTTTATAATTTAATACACATACCCACACAATCCAAAATATCTATAGAATTACCAAAAAGAACCTTCCAAAAACACTGATCCATTTTTTTCAAAGATGAACTAAAGTTAAAATAATTACATTACCACAATCACCCATTAATGATTCCCACATGTAAAAAATTTGAAATCCCATTATAAAAATTCTATATAGCCGACCATATTGAACACCCCATGAAATGATAGATTATTTCACTCAATATAATAACCATTATTTAATTATTATTTAATGGTTGGTCTTTTTCAACCATGTAGACAACCTGATCACTAAGTTAGATAATAAGAAGGACTAATATTATAAAATTCTATTTACTACTCAACTAAATCAAATCCTACTCTACCCCCAATTCATTAAATTAATATGGAATATTTTAATAATAATTATTTGAAATTATATCGCAATCCCCAAGGGGATGTGTCAACTAATTGAATCTGTGATGAGATAGATCATATGATAATATCCATTTCAATCATAGAATAGTATAACATAACATTATTAAATTTTAAGAAGTTCTCACAATCAAATTCACCTCACCCTAATCTAACCCACCATACACCCATAGATCCTTATAGAAAAACTAAAAGATACAAGGCTTAATATATATAAGGTACACCCTCAATTACACTTATTAAAGTCAAACAATTCAGTATCCCCATTAGTTTTTTTGTTGTTCGCTTCAAAATGAGAAATCGGCTTAAAGGACCAATATTTGGGGTTAATTATTGAATATCAATGAGAATAGAAATGTGGGATGAGTAACATTTGGAATTATCTTATCCTCCCTCATAGAATCAAATGTTCATAATTGGTTTATCAATTTGGTGGGAGACAAATATTTGGGAAAAAGAAGACAAATGAGGGATTAGGAAATAAAAATGTGAGAGGAGGGGAGAAATAATTAATGTAAAGAGGAAGTGTATATTAGTCAATAGAAGGATATATGGTTAAAGATAATTTTAACATCCTAATTTTTTTAAAAGTAAATTCTATGTTCTATAGTGGATATGATACGCCACATCATGTTTAAATGAACAATTAAATATTAGTAATTAAATTCTATGCTTATAACATAGTCAATAGAATGGTTGTAATGGATAGTAATAATTGATTCATGAAAATATTTTTCTAGTTGTATATACAATTAATTATTTGAAAAATTAATTATAATTTAATGTAAAACACTTCGTAAAATAAATGAAAATTATTTTCTAAAAAACTATTTATATATGCACATGAGTGTTTATATAATAACCGAATAACTATTTTTGGGTTAAATTAATGAAATATATATATACATAATATATATAATCGAATTTTTAACATTAATGTTTTCTGTTTTCTAGTCATGGTATAAGAGAAAATTTAGTTTTATGCATATACGGAGTATTCTTCCAAAGAGGAATTTTCACCACCTTTTGATGGAAAACCCATTTTAAATGTTGTTATTTTCACTAATATAAATTATATTTAAAAAATAAACATCTTATTTATAATATAATCATCAATGCTCTATTTTATTTTTTAATTTTTGGTATTTTTATGAAAAATTTCAAATATTAATGAATAACTAAAAATATTGTATTATAATTCAAAACATAACTTTCCTCTAATTTATTTATATTATTAAATTATCCTTTAAATTTGTGTAAAATTATAATTAAATAATTTTTTTATAATTAAATCTAATTTATTTCATTTTAATCAACTTAACAAAGAAATTGGAAATAAAACTTCTTTCAACTGTTAATATTTAATATTTAAAACCCCATTTTCATGATCCATCAATGAGAATAATATTAAACATAATTTTTACAGATCTATAAATTGAATATTTAAAAAAATACTTACACTATTTTAATTTTGATTAATTTTTTGTTCTAGTAGGAAAAAATTATTTTTATTTTGAATATTATCTTTATTATTTTTACAACTATTATGGTTATATCAAGCAACTAATGGTAAAATTGGTATTATAAGAAATATAAAATCCCTGTAACACTTATCTAAATTCTATTGGATAAGTTATATTCAACCTATGTAATACATGGGTCGATGTTATATCATAATATGCCACATGGGTATGAAATAGGCATTTATAATTTTATATTCTATGCGAAGACAAATTTCACCAAACTCATATTTTTAGTAGGTAAATTACTTTTAATATGGGGATAAAAGGGGATATCATTGACTAAAATTATTATTTATAAATATAAAAAGATTAAATAAATCATGTTATTCTATATATTATTTTTTATGACTAAATAATTTAATTAAATGATAACACAATGGTGATGAAATAATTGTTTTATTAATGGAATAATCATATAAATGATATTATAAATGTTATAATAAATATAATTTTATAAAATTTATTCCATAAACGAATTTTTACAAAATATTTCAATGTTTGATTTGTTTCCAAAGATTTTTTGTTACTATATCTTTATTTTATGATATTTTTAAAAAGAAAACAAATGAATATTGTTAAAACTAACACTAATGGTATATTTTAATAAAAAATATTTTTTAAAATTATATAAAATTCATAATAATAAATGATTCATATTAATAGTTTTTATAGGTCCCAAAATGTACTAAATCATTATTTTAATATACTTTCAATATGTTACGATAATTATTTTGTCTCCAAATAAGTAAATTAATTAATAAAATGGTAAGAGTAAATAGGGTTAAAATAAAATGATGTGTTAAATAAATATTTAAAGCATCTCTAATTTAAATTATATGATTATATTTCTGGCCATATTCATCACATATTCTATATAAATAAATTTTTACATATTTTTAATTAGTTCCATTATTTACCCTCCCCTCTCCAACAAAAGGGAGTCCATTCTTCCCTATTATTCACACCAAAAAACGTATTTATTTTGGCCATGATCATCCAAAATACCTCCATAGAATTAATAAACACATTATAGGGATCATGTTTTAGGATTAAAACTCACCTTGTACGTGTTAAGGTGTAAATTATAGGATATCATCTCAAGAAGAGGTATCATTTATAATTAAGAATTTAAGTTTTATTTCTTATTCAATATCCCTCAAATATTCTTAAAACATTATGAAATAATAAATTATATAACCAAAATATATTGAGATTTCTTTAATTTAATATCATCACCTTAATCCATCTTGAATTCCATCAAATGGGAAAATAATTATCATTCATGTGTGCAACAAACTACCACCTCACAAACTAATATAATTTGTTTTCCATCACCATCTCTCACCACTGGTTATAATGATGGGATAAAATTTATATATGATATTAATGAAATATTTTTCATGATTATCATATACTGTATATTTTACTTTATTACCTTTCAATGAACATTATTATGATTACGTTGTTTGTGCATACGTGTGAACTGTCACCTCCTTGAATCAATGTGGTTTAATTTTCATCAACACATCACATAGATGACATATATAAATTACTAATATTATATTTATTTTATTTTTTTTAAATAAAATAATAATTATCTTTTTTCCAAAATGATAAATTAAAAATGGAAATGCTACTCATGCATACGTATCACCAACCATCCCTATGATTATAATCTTGTTCTTTTTTGATTATCATATATAAATGTATTAATTTATAAATATTGATATTCTATAAAATTGAATATTTTTTCATTGATATTATTATATATGTGATTGAATTGGGATCCTTTTTAATATAGACATCATTTCATATTCATTTTTTAACAGAGTACTGAATATCGACAAAGCTCCTGATGTGAACATAAATAATTTATAAATTTTTATAAGAATACTATAGGTTATATAAAAGAAATAATATAATTCTAAAGCTTCTCAATAAATTAATTTGTAAACCAATATTTATAATTATTGAATAAAGTGACTATGTGTGAAGAGTCAAACTTAAGTTAAGGGATTTTATATAAATTTCTTTTCCTTAAATCATTTATTTATGATATGCACCATTATTATTTTATAACGATTATATATAGGTATTGATAAATTTCATATCCATATTCTATATATAATAATTTTAATTAATTTTTATTTAGTGTATTATTTCTTGTATATTATGATTTATATGCTCAATGTAGTATGGTAATCATTGAAGTTTAATGGATTTAATTTTTGAATCATTTTCTCCATGTCAATATTCAAGATATTAGTTATCATATTTCTTACTATGTATATAATAGTATTATAAATGACATTTTATGCCTATTCTGAATTTCATTCAAATATTTTTAAAAAGGAATTTTTTTTTCAGTATGAAATGTTTAATTATATTTTAAAACCATATTTAAATGTTTCTTTTTTCAAATATTGTTACAAAAGATGAAATTAATGTTTTTAACATATAAGGAATGAATAGATTTCCCCAAATTTGTTTCAATTTAATTTTTTATTCTTCCTTCACATATTCCCACTTTTATATTCAAATGATGTGTTTCAATTTATGAGTTCATGACTTTTTAAGAATACAATGTGTTTTCAAAGTGGAAATCTTATGGTTAATTAGTGATTATTTTATGTGTTATGATTATGTTATGGGTCATGGGAATATTTTATGAATTCAATTTGTTCCCTAATAAACTGAGGGTGGGTGAGCTACTGATATCTCTACAATGCCTTGGGTAATGAGATGGAGTTAAAAGGGTGTGTTTCTCCCAATATATTAATGGAATATACTACAATGGGTATTCCAAATGTAACCATGAATGTTATTCACTATCTAGTAATGAAACATATAATGTAAGAATAATATGGATGCCACATGTTACCCTTATGATTTATCATTAATATTCATCTTTATATTAATATTATGATTTCATGAGGGAATATTAATATATTATGTATTATGGTTGAATGGTATGATTTTGTGAATATGTTTTCATGGGTTTAAAATATTTAGGTACTGACAGATTAATTACTTCTTTTATGTTCTTTAATTTGATTTTTTTATCATCTCAATTTATAAAAAATATCATAGGGTATAATGATGGATATAAGAAAGGAGGAAGTCATGAAGAATGTCAGGAATATTTTTATCAAAAAAATTAAAACATGATTTATTTTAAAAGTATTATATTTTGGAAAAAGTGGATGTTATTTTAGTAATACACACATTTAATGAATGTGGAATGTTATGTTTGATTCAGAACATCATTCTATAAAACCAAAAAATTGAAATTTTCCTCAATGTAAATGAAAATAAATTCTTGAATTAACTCAAGATTAAGTAATTTTTGTGGCCATGTCCTTACAATTGGTATAAAAGGATTATTTAGTGAACATTTAATATTAGGATGTTTTCTGAAGATTTTGTGATATGGTCATGAGTAAATAATTTTCATGTTATTTATAAGATAAAATTATTATATATACCTTTTGAGAGAATATGTTTTGAAATTCTATGGTAATTAATTTTATTTTGGTTGAAATTAATTTTTTGAGGTAATTATGAGTTATTTACTTTGGGTTGAAAACTCAATGTTATGATATAAACATTATGGATAAATCAAGTCATTGTTATTTTTTAGGGATCTTACATATTTGTGGAATTTTATTTGAATTATATAGTTTATGAAAATAGAAAACTCACAAATAGTGTGACAAGCTGTTGCTTCCAGTAGGGTTGTATGAATGAAACCCACAATTTAAGGGAAATATGGGAGCATCACCTTCCACAATAATGAAAATGTTTGATACCATCCCCGATACTGAACATCAATTTTAATTAAACAATTTAATATTATTATTTACACGTTATAGTTATAACATAGCAGTTAGAATGGATTGAATGAATTTTATTAATTTAATTATTAAAATATTGTTAAAGCATGTATATATAATTAATTATTTTCCCAGTTAACTATAAATAAATGTAAAAACAATTGTCAAATAAAAGAAAATTGGTTTGTAAAAAACAATTTAAATATCCAAAAGTGTGTTTATATAATATCCAAATCACTCTTCATGGGTTATATTAATTAAATATAAATAACATATTCGATATAATTTTTAATATTAATTTTTTTATACATTATATCGAAACAAATTGAATTTTATGCCTCAAAGGAGTATTTTCAAAAAAAGGAATATTTAACTCCATTTGATAGAGAAGACATTTTAAACATATTTTTTTCACTATTATAAATATTTTTTAAGAAAATAATATTCTTATTTGGAATAATAGTATTAGAATTTACGATTTTTGATGTTTTGATATTTTTTTTAAAAAATTAAATTTTAATGAATAGTAAAAAATATTGCATTATAATTCAAAACTATACTTTCTTATAATTTATTTATATGGTTATATCATATATTTATATGGTTTTTATGTATAATTAAATATATATTCTTCATTCAAACCAATTATGTTATTGGAATATATTTCAAATTCCAATGTGATGTAAAATATTGGTGAATATTTGAATGTATTTACTTTCAAAAATCATTTTCTCGATACGTCAAGGGGATTAATATTAATCATAAATATTACACTTCAGTGAATTAAATTTTTAAATATTGAAATATATAGTCAAAATTATTATTAATATTTTGGTCTAATAGGAACTACATAATATTTTATGAATAATCGCTTTTGTATTTTTTAACATGGTTAAGGGTAAATCAGGTAATTAAGGTTACAAATAATATTATAAGAAATATCACATTACAAAAAAAATGTCCAAATATTATTTAATAAGTTATATTCAAAAATAATCATACTCTTTTTGATGTTATATACTATTTAATCCACTTTGGTGTGAGTAAGACATTTAACATATTATATTAGAATAGTAGAGAAATTTTTTCACAATATTTTCATTAATAGGTAAAGTATTATTAATATTTTGATATACATGGTATCTCTTGGACTATTTATATTATTTAGAAAAACTAAAATTTTACCTACTACTTGGAAATTTATTTATAATTTTTGGAGAATAAATAATCAAATTAAATAGGGACAAAATGATTTTGTAGTAATTGCTTCATTAATGGAATAATAAAATAAATGGTATTAAATTTTTTAAAATAAATATAATTTGATATTCATGATTTTATACATGATTTTTTGGAGGAATTTATATATAAATTATTTGTTAAAAAATAATTTTTACTATATCATCAATTAATGATATTTTCAAAAATTCAAGAAATGAATACTACCGAAATTGACACTAATAGAATTTTAAAATATTAAATATTTTAGTAAAATATATACAATTTATAAACATACAAGATTCATAAAAATATTTTTGATATATCCTAAAATTTAAAAAATTAATTTTTTATTGGTCTTTCGGCTTGTTTTGGAAATTATTTTGACCCCTATAGTGTAAATTTCTTAATAACATGGTAAAAGTTAAAATGGATAAATAATGATAATGATTAAAAACATATTAAAAACATGTATAATTTTAATTGTATGATTATATTTTGACCCATCCTAAGCATATATTCCAATAAAATAAAACTTGACACATTTTGATATGAATATTAATTTATATCAATTTAATTTTTATAATATTTCCATGAGTGCCCCTCCCCTCTCCTGTAAAAGGGATCCCGTTATTCTCTATTATTCACAAATAAAAAACTAATTTTTAGGCCACTATTTACCTAAATACATCCTTATAATCCATAACCACATTATAGACCTCTTTTTTTAGGAATTACACTCACCTTATAGGTGTTATGGAATTAATCAAAGGAGATCATTCAAAGATGATATATCATTTTTAATTAAGTGAATTCATTTAATTTATTCTTACACATCCTTAGAATCAACTTAAAACATGATGAAATAATAAATAAATTATATAAAATATATTTTTATGTTATTATTTCTATATAATCACATTAAACCATTTCAAATTCAATCAAATGTGAAAAGTCTTGTAGTTCGTGTGTGTGGTGAACTACCACCTCGTGAACCAATATAATTCATTTTCCATGACTATCTTTCATGGATATTTATAATAATGGAATTAGAGTTTATATATGATATTAATGAAATATTTATCATTATTATAATATAATATATCTTTTAATTTCTTAAATATCCATTCACAAGAAAATGATATCGTTGTTTGTTCGTATTGTGTACTACAACCTCTATGAAATGATGTGATATATTTTTCTTCTCCACATCACATAAATGACATATATAAGAATATTTAAATAATTATTATGATATTTATGATAATATTATAATTACTTAAAGATAAAATAATAATTATATTCTTTCCATAATGATCACTAAAAATGGAAACATTACTCATGTGTACGTAATGCATACCTTCTCCATGATTATAACATTTTTCATTATTCCTAACAATATATAAATGGATGAATTTAAAAATATAACTGATATATAAAAATTATTATTATTTCATGAATATTATTATAGATATTATGAAACTGTAACCATTTTGAATATATACATCATTTCAATGTCTTTTTTGACCCAAGTAATGAATACCGACAAGTCTCTTAATGTGAACATAAATAACTAAGTAAAATATATAATGTGTTAATAAGTAATATAGAAGTAATAAAAATATATAAAAGTATTACCAATAAATTAAATAATTATCAAATGTTTTTTTCAGAATGACAATGATTGTACACGATGAGTCGGGATCAAGGCAAGTCACTTTGTTTAAATCTCCCGTCATTGAGGCATTTTTTATGATACGAACTGTTTTTCATTTATAAGGATCACATAAAAATATTGTTATATTTAATATCCATATTCTATCTATATTCCTTTGAATTATTAATTTAGTAAAATTATTATTTAATGGAGATTATGATTTAAATATTCAAAGTGGTATGTGACACTATAATTGGTTTAAAGATTTAATTATTAAATTTTTTTATCCATGTCAATATTCTTGATATTAGTTTTAATATTAATTTATATAGATAAAAAGTATTATAAAATATATTTTATTTCTATTTGTAATTTCATTCAAATGGTTTCAAAAAATGAATCTATTTTTCTTTAGGGAACATTTCATTTTCTTTTAAAAACTACTTTAAAAGTTAGAATTTTCAACAGTTTTTCAAAAATTGAAAAAGTATATTTTTTATCTTATAAAGAATGAATTGACTTTCAAAATTTTATATATTTTTAATTTTTTGATTATTAATTTACATGTTCATCATTTTATAATCAAATGATAATTTTTCTATTTTAGTGTGTGGCTTTGTAAAAATGAAAAGTGATTTCAATGTAAAAAAATTATTATTCCTTTATACTTATTTATATGTCATGATTATGTAATGATACATTAGTATAGTTTATTAATATAGGTGGTTACATGATAAACATAGGTCGGGTGGGCCTGTGATAACTCTCCAATGCATTGGGTAAAAATATGGAGTTAAACACTTGGGTTTCACCTAATATATTATCATTATATACTATGATGAGTATTCTAAATGTAACAATAATGGCTACATCCAAGTTGGAATAAATGCTACAATGTAAGAATGATATAGATTCAATAAGTTAAAATTCTTAATTATAATTTATATTCAGTTTTACAAGAATATTTTGATTTAATGAGGAATGATAAAGAGTTTATGTTTTATAGGTGAAAAGTGTGGTTTTGTGAAAATTAATTAATTATATTAAAATATTCATGGACTAATGGTATATTTATATCATTTAGGTCCCATAATAAAATATTATATTCATAATTTATTTTGAGATGTTTTTCACATTGGATAAGGATTGAAAAAGAAAGGAGTAATTCAAGATGAATGTTATAAATAATTTAATCCAGAAAAGGAAATCACGTTTAATTTTAATAGTTTGATATTTTTGGTAAAGTGGGTACAATTTTAGTAATACCCTCTTTTAATGAATTTGGATTGGTATTTATGATTTATGAAATAATTCTCTAAGACTATAAATAAGAAATTATCCTTGATGTGAATGGAATTAAATTAATGACTTAACTGAAGTTTATGTAATGTTTAAGGAAGGGAATTATAATAAATATGGATGATTTTTTTAGGATTTGTATGGTGTAATTTGGGTTAATTTGGAATATAAAAGAATAGTATTTGAAAAATGATTCATCTTAAATATTATTATATTTCATTAAATAGTGACAGGATAAGAACCTCAAAATTCAATAATAGTAAAAGTTATTTCTCAGAGTTATCATCTATATTGATGATATAATCCTTACTATAAATGATGAAGGGTTTCTCATGGATGTTTTTATTAAATGAATGATTTATTTGAGATATTTATGCGCATGTATATGATGGACTTCATCGGACACCATTTTTTAATAAATAATGATCATATTTTTCATTCTCAAGATCAATATTCCCTATATTTGTTTAAAGAGTTTGGAATGAAGGATGAAAATCTATTTTTGTAAAAAAATTATATTTTAACCAAATATAAAAATACTGGAGAATGAATTTTTTTTGATCTGAAAGAGTTAAAAATAGTAATTAAGATTTTACTCTTCTTAATGACATCATCATTACATCTTTTTTATAATATTTAATTTTTTCATAAAAATCAACATAATCAAAATAATATTGATTTCATAAATACTAAATGAAATATAAACACATTAATGGTTTCAAAAAATTTTACTTTTTTATAATATTAATAGAAATACTATTCTTTTAGGCCATACAGACACGGTTTGGGATTAATGTGTTGATGATTAGATGTACAGGTCTTTTGGTGTGTTTATATTGGTAGTGAGTTGTGTATCTTGACACAAAATAAGAATAATTTTATTATCCATAGTTTATTTGATGTGGAATATGGTTCAAATAAGACATAAATAATTTAATTTATATAGATAAAAACTCAACATGAATATTTACCTTTTTTTCCATGTTACTTTAATTTCTTATAGATGAAAAAACGTTATATCATGGTATTTAGAATTATATTTTTACATTACTGATCTAGGAAAACTGAAATCAAGTACTATTTTATAATTGATAAATGGAATAAATATTTCTAAAGTTGGTGTATGATAAAATAAATTATGAAGAGTTAGTTTTGTTTATTAAGAAAATTCATAAGTGATTGTTTCAAAAATTAAGGTTAACGAGGGGTATTTTACCCCATCAATATCATGACTAATTTGCTGATACATAATTATATTCAAAAAAATATCAGAGTAGTTTTTTTATTATTTGTCTTATTATTTTCAAAATTGGATAATGTAACTCAATCCTACTAATATAATTACCGGAAAAGTTTTATTCTAATTGACTAAAGTTATCTAAATGTTGAGAATGGAGAGGGTATAAGTGAAATTTTATATAGGAATTTTATTTTGAATTTGAAATTTAAAAATATAGAATGTGGTGATAAGGGAAATTATATAGAGTTTAGAATGATTTGAATAGATATAATTGATAATGAGATATTATTGTAGCTGGGATAAGTCATTAAAATTGAAACATTAGTCCAGTAATTCAATAAAAAATAATGAAAATAAGAGACTAATTGATAGGTATGAATGACAAAATATGATAATGTGGTATATGAGAGAACTTTTCTACAAATTTTCCATAAATAATAATATTATAGATTTTTGATCTAATACTAATCCACATATAAATATATCTCAGTATAAAAAGAAGAATGATGCTAGGTGATAAAAAAGTATTTATTCACCGAATTTTAGAGTTTTTGTATTTGAAGAGAAGTATTTCATCACCCTATTTAATATATTATGGAGACTCTCATTATAGATTATATATTCCACATTTATATAATTTTATAGTGAGCATGGTGACACTTTACCTATTTGTAAATATTTATATTAAAGCATGTTCATTAATAGAACCATAACATTATAACATAATAGAATGCATATTATGATTTTAAGTTCATATATGATGTCATTCCATTCAATATACATAACAATTAATTTTCAGTGATAACCATTGAAAATATCATTGTTCACTGTCTTTGTATTATAAGAGATGATAATAAGATATTATTTATTTTTTTTGATTCATTATGTGAAATTTATTATTTTAAAGGATGCTTTATTACATCATATATTTCACATTATAGCCAATTATGAATGTTTATTTTATGAGAATAGATAGGATCATTTTTTGGATAATCCCAATCCTGATAGTGGGGGAGAATCTATGATGATTTACCTAAAATTCAATTACCTTTTTATCAATTGTCAACTATTTTCATGTTTCATGTCTGGAACTCTCTCTCACTTTCCTAAACTCTACTATGGTTGGCATTACCACTCATACAACTTGGAATGAAAATCACCAAGAAAAAAATATTTATTATGAAGTTCACCTCTAAGAAGGATAAATATGTATTTTTTTCATGGTTATTATAAAACACACACAACTTCCTTTTTACTATAAATGAAACATGGAAAGGTTATGGGAATAGAACTATTATTTTAACAATAAAAAACTACAAATAATGAGAATACTAGTAACATTGTAACTATGGGATTAAATGATAGTCATACATATAATTTACATTTCATTTATGGTTTAACTGATACATTCCACATATTGTCTCACAAAAAATGGACCAAACGGAATAGTGTCCTGGAAACTAGCTATATAAACGTCATATTTTACCACACTAACACACATTTCTTCATAACTATTCTCCCCAATACACTCTTATAGAAATAAATTATGATATAAAAAAATTCATAACCATTGAAATGGAAACAAAATAAGGGATGATCTGAAATGACTGTAAAAGAAACATATCAAATGATTATAATGGATAGACCATATGTATTATGGAGAATGTGTGTAATGGAGTAATTTAAAATAAAAGTTCATGAGTTCACATGTGAAAAAATACGTGATCAGTCGTTAAGGATGATTTCATGTGGACATAATCCAAAAATAAAATTGTAACATCTTGGGCCTAGATTCTACTCAACATTTCCCTGATCTCAGTTGGCTATATGGCTTCAAGTTCATCTCCCCAAACACGAGAGGTTACTAACTAGTAGCAATGACCTAGGTGAATCCTTGGGGAGACTCTTCCCTCATGAAACGAGTATTTCCTAGAAGAAATCAATAAAATATATGTAGTGTTAGTATTAAAATGAAAATAAAATAGGTACATAGTATGAAGAGATATCATTATCAAATGATGGCTCGTAAAAAATGATGCAGACGATACGTACATCATTAAAATAGCCAAAATGCGTACATGGAAATAGAGTAAATTGAAATAATAGAAAACACAAAAATTCCAAAATGTGACCCCAAATCATATGCCTAGGCTTGGTCTCATGCTCCCCTACTCAAAAGAATCAGTCAGAAAACTATGTTAGGGCGCATTAACCATTTATCACATGCAACCAAATTAGCTCTCTGGGTTCATAAGGATGCCAAAATAGTGCCTGAGATAAAATCCTAGTAGTTAATATTATATGATACTATATAGTTATGTGTATCATAAATCATTATTACAAACAAGTGTATGTAAGAATAATAAATGTGACAATGTCCATGGAATATGTCTACTGCAACAAGTGATACCAACCTGACTCTCAAGGATCCCTACAATAATATTTAGATCCAAACTAGGTATCTATAAGAAATAAAATAAGTTACATAGCCTCGTTAGACATCTATTTATATCCAATCCACAGAGGACTTCAGTATAATGAAACCACATCTAAATCCTTTGTCCTTATTGTATAATGAAGTGTATCTTAAATTCACCAACCTTGCTATAAAATAAAGTGTATCTCAAATTCCACGGACTTTAAACATTTGGGTAATGCCAGAATGTTCCAAGAGCGGTGTATTGTTTGATAGGACTAAAATTCCCCAAACGCCAAATGAAAATTATATTCCACATACCCTAGCTCGATAGTGGATTTCCCGTCCGATATCATTTACAGATTCATCTTGGTTTAGGGGAAAAATGATGAATGAATGAAGAACATAAAATTAGGGCACATGAGCTTAAAATAAAATAGTTGAAACGATATCTTGAATAATATATAATTTCTAAAAGAGAATTTTAATCTTACAACTACAGTTCAGATGAGACAAAATGCACTCAAATCGGATGTCATGCGAAGATTAGATCTTAAATTGAAGCATAGAGGCCATTGAAAGCAATAATAGAGGATCCAAGTTGTGTGTTAACGGTTTCAAATGTAATAGAGATTAAAAGGAACTTTCATTTTAATTTAAAATTCCAAAATTCCAAAATTATAGGGTCCACGTGGCTTACCCCATGGTTTTTCAAACCATGTCGAAACCATGGATGGTTTCCTATAATCCAAGTGGAACCCTCATGGTTTAATATCATGGTCTATAAATGATTCAAAAACTGGGCTAAAACCCTCTATAAGTTCAGAAAAAAACTGCAGACATGGCATGATGTTTGTGTAGCTCCTCAAGCATGTTTTTTTCAAACTATGTGGCCTCTAATCCAAATATACCCTACCTTTCATGGTTTACTCAAACCACATGACCTACCCCATATAGTCAGTACTAACTATGTTCCATGATAAAACACCCTAATACATGGTTCTAGGAAATGAACAATCCCCGAACAACCTTGAAACTGATTGTCCTTAATTCATAATCCTATTTTTCTATATATAAGCATTCAAAGTGAAATCGTATGGTTCCATACCTATTATGGAAACCTAGGTACTCAAAGACATAAAAACATGGCTGAGAAACATATAATTAAAATGAAATCGTTATATAAGAATTTAGAATAAATTTAGAACATAAAATATTAAATTTTTTTATCCTAGTATGAAAATAAATTACATTATAGACATCTTGAAAACCAAAAATAAGCATAGTAAAAGCGTGTGAAGAAATCCGCATATGTAAACCGTTTAATTTTTGTGAACAAATCCAAGTTTGTATATAGTATAGTTTTATATATAAACCAATGTATGTCCATGTATTTTTATATAAAGATATATAAAACTCTAAAAAATGGATATTTGGAGATATATGACCCCACACAATATCATTATAATAAAATAGATCCACATAAAATCATTTCATTCATATTATCATAAATTACCCATTAGAAGAGAAATGGTTTTCCTAATTTTCCAAAATGGTATCCAATAAAAAAATTCTCATTACATAATAAAAAAATAATCAGTATAAAAGGTCATATATAAAGATATTTATGAACCATCGTAATATTAGAAAATAATCCATTTAAAATTAAATAGAAATAAAAAGGGTTTTTCAAAAAAATGAATATTAACAAAAATGTAAAAAGAAATATATTTTTTGTCACATTCGATGATTGATATATTTTTAAATTAATTGATGTCAATATAAAAAAATTATTTTAAAATAAAATCCTGTAAGAATACCATTAAAAAATGAATTACAGGTCAATATAAGAAAATAATATATGTTTTTTTATAGGAAATTCCTTTGAAATATATTAAAACTACATTTTTGAAAACCAATATCATTATAAATAAATAAAAAAACATGGATTTAAAATAATTTAAAAAATAATATTCCAATGAGGTAAAAATAATTTGAGATTACACTATGGAAAGGATAACATTGGTTGGATATAGAAACATGGATATATTTGGATGAATCTATTATATATGATGAGAAATATTCTCAAATAAATATTATTTCTTGAATAAAATTGATTCTTGAAGGAAGAAGACCTTGGATTGAAATATATTTTTCACATTAAATTAATGTACATTTGAAATTGTAGAATAATTCATTTTTAAATTTAATGATTTGATGAAATAGATAGTAATATTTATTAATAAAAAATTGTGTAATTTTTAAATCAAAAAGGAAATTGTTTTATAAATATCTTTTCATAAAAGGTTATATTTAACATTGTAATTTTAAATTTTTGTTATTTTAAAATATAATGATTTTTAGGTCAGGATATATATAACTAATACAAAGAAACAAGCAATGGTGAATTATGGTTTTCAGAAAATTGGAAGATTTAGAACACCTCTCTAGGTATGTAGTGTTCCTTTCCTTTTCTCTCAATGATGATAGAACAATGAAAATAAATAATGGAAATGGTCATGAAAATGTATAGTGGTTCAGGAAATAACGATCCCATAGTCCACCAAAAAAACTCTTCATTCCAAGAGATTAATTATTTTCACTAGGTCCCCTTATCTTTATAACACCAAAATTCAAAATTGAGTGGAGGAAGATGAAACCATACAATACCTTACAATGCCTTTTGGTTAAATTATAAGGAACTGAATATCCATATCTTAGAACAAGAAGCTAGAACTTAACCAAAACTGATTACAAAATGATAAATCTAAAATAAATCAAAGGGGATCTATTTGATGATGGTATGTGTAAAACATCATAGCTTTGAGCAGAAAATTATATATGAAATATAATCTTCAATGTATAAGTACAATATATAGATCTTATATTTTTTCATTGGATTACTTCAAACAACAACAATTAACATAGCAGAAAAATGTTTAATCATGGATGCCTATAATGTGTATCTTTAACTAATGATTCATCTATCTTATATAAGAATGTGTAATAAATAAATGTAGTAGCAATGATATAAATAGTAGTGAGTAAATCTAGTAGATCTAAATATGTATTTATCCAAAGTTTATATCTAAAGACCACAACACATATATTTTCCTATAATTAATTCAATATATTATTTTTCGATAATGAAAGTATCCATATTTTTATAGCATGTCAGACCTCTCTAGGTCAAACAATCTCGTAAAATATCTCAAAATAGATCATGTGTAATTTAATTAAAAAACAATAAAGATAGTATTGACATCCCATAAGAAAGGTAACATTTTAATCCACTAAATATGATAATTTAAAAAAATCATAATGAGCCTTGGAATCAATTGTAACACATCATTGGATTGTTATTTATTTCCATCAATACTGTTTTTAAAATCGTATATCATACCAAAAATATAAAACTCTATCATTGAATAGTCAAACATAGGGTTCTATCACATGACGAAAAAACATAGAACATAGGGTTGAAAAAGTACGGTCTGTTACCATAGTAGGATTGATGTATCATATATTTTTTCCTCAAATGTAGGGTCTCTTATAAATGTAATATTGATTAAACATACATTCATGACATCATATTGTTTATAATCAATTCTATTTTTTGGAATGTATGGTTTATTCGTTATGGTATGCTTACCAATATAGAGTGAGAATAGTGTTTCTATAATATCCTAAAACATGATCAAAATGCTTTTAAGAAATATTACTTTTGGATCAAGGTCTTGAATATAATTATAGAATAAATATTTCAATGAATACTATTTTCCTGAAATTCATGTAAATTAATTTCATAGTGACAGAAATGTGAGTGTTTCTTAGCATAAAAAAATTAATTAATGAAATTTTTGAATCAGAACATGCTCAAAAATCTTCCCCTGCTTGATGATCACTAATACCATAACATAAATAAAATTTAATTTCTTTTGGAAAATTCATAATAAATTATCACCTTTTATAGTATTTTCTTAAGAAATTAAAAAAAATCCCCCCACTATAATGATATAACAATTATTATATATTAAATAAAACATGTAATCTTAATGAAAGTTAAACCCTTTTATAGATTCCCATTTCAAAGAACTATAAAATTTATACCCCTTTATAATCTACAAGAATATTATAATGAATAAAATTCATAAAATTTATGAATATGGAAAAAACCAAAAATTAAAATAAATACTTATGCCCCTTTTTATGACATAAAAAAGATATGAGTTGTAATTAACTCCCCATGTATCTATGTTATCTAAGATAAAATTATTAAACAAGGATAATTCAATAATTAAAATAGTGTTTTTTTGAAATTCCTCCCAGTAACCGAATATTGAATCATTTTAAAAATATTTTTTCATAATAAAATACGAAAATTTGGTTCATGGTTTCCTAGACAATATAAAACTAAAAAAAATATGAAATGAGTAATTCAACTATTTATTACTTGAACAATATGAAAATAGTAAATGTATTTGATCTTTATATGAACTAAAAAAATGAAGAGTTTAAGAACGTGGAGACTATTCCTCTAAACTAACCATACTAAGAATTACTTCAGTTAAATTGGATAAAAGTAATGATAATTGTTCTGTTATGTGTTTAACACTTGTTTTTCATTGATAATAATAAGGAAGACATTGTTAAACTAGAGACAAAATCAGTTTATCAAGACCAAACAATGTAACTAATTCTTTTTTGAGAATCTCCAATTGAATTTGTATTTCCACATTAAAAGAATCAAAAGAGTCATTAGAGATAAAATTATATTTAGTAATAAAATATAAAAATTAATAATTCAAAGACAACTTTTGATACTTATGATATCTATAAGTCATAATCTGATATTTTATATATATCCAAACCATCATTCTGCTACAATTTTTTTATTCAAATTGATAACATTAAATAAAATACTTACATAAGATATTTTATATGAATATACATCTATTTATTCATAACTATGATCATACCGATTTCATTCAGAGGAAATATTACATGAATCCTCAATGAACGAGAATTATTGTTCATTTAACTACTCAAAAAGATTACATTTTTTTATTTTGGGAAAAATAATTTCATCTAAAAAAGAATTATTTGTTCTCTTTATCTTAATATGATGGGTTTTCGACAGTGTTTTTAAAAATATATTATGAATAAAATAAGGTAAATACAAGTATTTTCATGACAATATGAAACATTTGATTCTGAAAAAATATCGATAAAATTTCATTTGTTGAGCTGAGAAGTACAACACAATAATGTCAAAAAGACATGTTATGTAAGAATAATTTTTCTGATTGAAAAAATAATTAAAAAATTAAGAATAACATATAAAATGTTTTTGAAAATGAAGATATATACATTTCATAAAAACACTTCATATTGACACTATATATTTACAAAAACTATTATATAATCAATATGAACAAAAAATGATATATAAAATAAAGGAAAATATTTTAATAAAAATTGACAAATTACATTCATTTCTTATGTTACATAATTAATTTAGTAGAAATATATAAATATTATTAAAAAATACTTCCTAAATCAGTAACATTTGTGTTATTGATTTTTTATAATGAACTACATTAGTGTTGGTCACTTCACCATTATGTTCTTCCACATATATTCATCGATCAACCACTAAAACATTTAATAACATATCTATGTGTATAATCATGAAAAATTCGAAAACCTTATTCTTTTTTAGTAACAATATACTTTTCTGTCTAATAGTGTTAGAAAATAAATTTATATATAACCAAATCGTTTTCTGAGTAGAAATTCTAAAATTTAACAAATATTTTTTAAAAATAAGAACTTTTAAACCATGAAAATATAGTTTTTCTAAAATATAAATCATTAGCATAATGAAAATTAGTTCCACAATTGGAACAACTAATAGTATAATTGTTTTTAATATTTAAACTAGGATCAAAATTTTGTTTATAATGTTTTTACCTTTCACCATTACTTATTATTCCCAATTTTCCATTTGGTATTTTATTTTTCTTTAGTATTTGATTTATATATTTTTCTTCTCTTTTTAATATTCTATAATCATTTTTGAAATCATCTAATTAATCCATTAACTCTTTAATATCAATGATATATAAATCATAAAAAAATTTAGAATTATTATATTTTAAATCAATAATCTGTTTTGATAAACAAAATATATAATAAAATAGTATCATAATGATTCAAATGATTTCTATAGTAATTCTTTAATTATTTGTATTTTTAATGTAATAAAAAAAAATATTTTTTTGATTCATCATAATAATGATTTTCATACATTTAGTTTTGAGAGTAAGAGGATTGTACCTCATTTTTATCCACCATTATACATACAACATTATGCTCAGCTTATGATTTTTTAGAATATTCTCCATATAAACTAAGATTATTAATCCAGGTAGCTTCTATAGCATTCATTACTTTATTTTTTATAATGGGTATTCTTTTGTACTTGGAGTAAAGGACAATTATCCATTGTACGACTTATTTCCTTACATTCTCTACATATATCATCTTCTTTACCTTTATTTTTCTTTCTATATAGCATTTAAAAAATTTAATCTAGATATAATAGATATTTATCTAAATCTATAAAATTTGAATAAGATGATTCATCAATTGTAGGTATTATAGACTATTATTCAATTTTTATTTTAAGTTCAGATTCATCCCCAATCTCAACATATCATAATGATCATAATCATTTCCCTCATTGAAAAATTATTTGTTTATATAGACCTGTATATTATATAAGATATTCAATTCCCCTTAGGAGGTAGTAAGTCAAGTAATTTTAATGTTTGTTATGACTATGAAATTGAATCACATAGAGAATAAATATCAATGAAAATCTATACCAACCTTCCATAAATAAGATTTACAATTTCAATCTCATCCATTATAAAACTAAAAAACATTCGATTTTTAGCAGTGTATCCTAATTATCTGAATTTTTCAGTTTCTTCATAAGAAATAGTAATATTCTGCCACATCATATATGTTGTAGAACATTGAGCTACTCAATTGACATACTCTGTTCAAACCATACATAATAAGATTAGTATATTTTTAAATGAGATTGTATTTTTTTTCTTTATCAGTACTCCAAACATGAGAATCATCTTTTGGAAGCTCCTAAGGCTTAACAATCATTAAATAAACCATTTTTGCATTATTTTTTAAATAAATAATTATATGGGCTCACTAGAATCAATAATAATATAAATAATTAGGGAACATAAATCATTCACATAAAATATCTAGAATCAACAATTTGAAATCATCATTGTCTAAAACCTAAAATTTTGCTTATTAGATCCAGTTAATCATTATTTAAAACAAAAAGATAACAAATGTTGATATAAAAAAGGTAAAAGATTAATATAATAGTAGAAACCTACCTTTGATACCATATATTATGTCAAGATTGATATAACATTCTAAAAGAAACAATAGGATGTATAATAAGTTTTAAAAAATTGACATATTTAGAACTCCAATCTTAGTAAGAAGCCTTCAATTCCATTTCACTCAAAGATGATTGAGAAGCGAAAATAGTTAAAGAAAATGAATAAGGTTATGTATATTGGTTCAAGTAAAAAATATCCCATGGTGCACTCCACTAGTTCTAAACTCCACCATCTTGGCGATTTTCACTAGGACTTATTCTCCTAAGACCTTAAAATCCCAAAAATTAGTGCAGGCTATTGACAGCTTACAAGACATAAAAAACATCAAAAATAATTCAAGTGGAAAAAAATATACACCACTGAGTACATGAATCTGACACATAACCATGATTGAGTACGACTATCCAAAAATCATATAAAATGAAAGAGTTCTATTTTTTGATGGTATGAGAGATAAATCACAACTTCCGGTGGAAAATAAAAAATGAAATAATATCATCAATGTAGAACTGCTGCATATCAATATTCAAATGTTTTCATAGGATTTATTCCAACATAAAAAAACATATCACCAGAAATATGTTTAAATATGAATGTCCCCATAGTATATCTTTTCAAAATTCTTTATCATTCTTACATAAGAAGATGTAATAATTAAAATAATTAGATGAAACAAGAAAATATTGAATAAATCATTTAGATCTAAACATGTATGTATCCAAAGTGTATCTTTCAAGACAAAATCACATATAATTTAATGTAAGTAAATATAAATTTCTTTTTTTGAGAATGAATCTCATTACCCGCTCCCCCTAGGGATACTAGTCCTAGGCTAGTAAAAAAAGGTAGATAATAACCCACGAGTCCCAGCTCTAGTAGGCCCCGAGTTGGATAATAACACTAATACTGTAAAATATCAAAATATGGAAGATATCACACATTTTATGAAACTAGATCGGGAAAAATATGATTAATCCATGAAATATCCAATGAATATATAAAAGAAAAAACAAACATCCCACAAGCATGTACAAATAGAATGGATACAACAATATCTCTAATGTATATAACCAAAAGTAAATCTAAACTACTAACTCAGAAACTATTTCTGATCTAAGCTATTACGGTATAGTATGGTCCACAAAATCCTCTTGGAAACCTAAAAACAATTATATATATATATAGGGTGATCATACACGTATACACAATAAGAAAACCAAAATCACTTCAACTCATGTGAAAAAAGTATACTAATGCCCATGAGAGAAAAAAGTAGTTCCAAGAAGCACCTAAGTAGGTACTCAAACCAAACCTAATCTCACCATGTCCTGATCACGAAGAAACACATGTTGTGTAATATAATATGATATAAAGAACATAGATGATAGGGTACCCTACACCACTTTCCCACTGGTATGATGCTCTATCCCAATGTTGTATACCCTAGCACTATCATCCCTTATGTATACCACATAAAATCCTTTCCTCACCCACTTAGGATTCAAAACACATCCCACCAACACATATCCCCCACACACACCTTGGACTCACAAAACATCATGTCCACACACACCTAGGCCTCACCACACATAAAATCCAATCTCATCCAGATGAAACCTGGGAAATAAACCACCTTGACTCCAAACACATGCGCTATCAGATCTCATCCAAACACACCTGGGACACAAACTACCTCTCCCATAAACAAATAGTCTATCACTACCACCATCTAATGAACTAATGGAAACCTGTACATCACAACCAATTCCATACAAAACTCGACTTGAAAAATATTTGAAAAGAGCAGGTACCCACCCATTCGTACTCCTCACCAGATGTTAGTAAGGACACCCTCCCCCGTGATGATGTGTCTGTTCAGATCATAGTTCTCAAATATGGAGGGGTGTGAATAGAAATCACAATTAAAATTCAATTATATATTTATATAATGCCAAACAATGAATCTTAGCCTATAAGTCCTTAGACAAAAAACAAGTCACAAAACTACCACCTTTGCTACCACATCTAAATGAAATATACCACACATTAATATTAAAACCCCATTCCACATATCCAAAAAATTCACTTTAACAATTTCCATTTGATTAATCAAGCCAACCCAATCCATTCAAAACATTATTAAAAAATTATCTATTCGTTCCAACACTACCTGAGAAACTATCAGGAACGAATCCATATAAAAAACAAAATAATAATCATGGTAAATTAATGCATTTCACATTAATGACACATCATACCATGACCTCTTGTTATGGGATGATGCATTATAAATGTTATTAATAAAAACAATCAATAAAATTATCCATAAAAACACCACTTCTCTTCTTAAAACTCATCCTCCAAACTCATCATATTAAAATAACCAACCCCCAACTCAAATCCACATACAACTGTATATTACATTATAACTAGTTTCGCAGCCCTGCTCCATAACCACACCTCACCAATAAAAACCCCATTGTATAACCAAATTTTATTCACTTCCCCCCACCCACACAACCCACTCAAATCCCAAACATCACATCACTGTTCATATCAGGGGAAAGTCCCTTTTTTAGGTTAAATAAAGATACTTTTATTTTATTACACATGTTAATTTTGGGGTTACAAAAAATATTATATAATACTAGGGAATCCTTTATTATATGAATAAATGTGGTTAAGAAAATAATATATACACGCATTCCATACACCATATCTCACGCAAACATGAAAATATAATGACCATAATTTTCAGTGTGATGTTACCCATTAATGTTATAATATCACCAATATCAAACATATAGCAATTCCATGCGTCACTTTTCCCTAGCTCTAGTCTATTGATTCTCAAAACAATTCGATTATCTTTATTAATCTTGAATTAACTGTCTTCACAAAAGATGAAATTTATATACCCATCATGAATTGTGTACAATTCAGAATGATACGGGAATTACTACCTAGAAGAATAATGATTAACACTTCTTGGTTGTTCCAATTACTGGGGTGCACATTGAGGAGGTGAATCTCCAGGGAAACAAGAACCGAACACAAGAAAAATCTCCTTGGAAGAAAGAATTGGGGTGTCAAGACTGAATATATATGAATAGGTATAGACAAAGTTTAAGGTATCTCATCCTTTGTAAGATTAGATCGAATTCATTGTGAATTATGTATAGTTTTAAATTTCTTTTAAAGGATGTTCTTACCAAGACCACATAGTTTGAAAATTTTTAAGCTTCTGAACACTAAGGGAAATAATGATATAATTAAAACATTTTGAAATGACTCTCAAATCCATGAATGTACTCATTAAGACTAATTACCATCATAAAATTCTTAAAAATGGAAAACCGTTCACTGGTTGAAGAATGGGAAAATGTTGGAAGGGATTAACTATTGTCCATAAGGCACCATCAAGATAAAATCCCTACAACCTTTAGTAAGTCTTCACTAGGAAAGACACCTCTAGGATATATACTACTAGATGTTTCACCACCAAACAAGAAAATGCTTATAAGGCCCCAACCTTAAACCTTACTTAATCTTGAGTTATTACAAGATTACACATTGAGGATCTTTTCGGGTTTAGAGTTTTAGAGAATTAGATCATAAAACTTGCATTACATTCCACATATAAATATAGTGGTTACATAAAGATAGTATTTCTCATTCCCATCAATGGAAACATATTTAAAATAAAACATGGATTATTTCTTGACACTTCCTTGACACTATCATCATATCATGTACCATACCCTTGACCTGTGAAAAACATTTCAAAAAACTTGGGATGACCATAAAAAGCTCAGTAAGGGATATAAAAAATATGGAATGGAAACATGGGTACATATATACATAAGAATGAGATCATACTTTACCCATAAAACATAAGCACATTAACATACCTCATCAAATCATGAATAAATCATAGAAATCATAAGACATAAAGGTAACTTGAGGCATTCATAGCATCCTTACGTAGGGAGTAACCCTCTTGGTTACGTTTGGAATACCCATCACAGTATATTCCCTAAATCTCTTTGGAGAAACCTTAACGTTTCACTCCTTCGCGTTACCCAATGCATTGGAGAGCTATATCGGGCTCACCCACCCTCAGTTTATCACGGAACCACCCGTCTTCATAATAATTCCCAAGAACCTCAACATAATCGTATCACATAAAACATGCATAAAGGAAACATAACATTTCCACCTTTCAATCACAAGATATCAATACAACACATTGATATAAAAACATTATGAAAACCATTTTCAATACCAAAATAAAAGAAAAGTAAAACATTGTATATATTTTTCTTTTAAAAAAAATATGGCTTGTAGAGGAAGTCGAAACCCAAATAATGGCCACGGCGGCGGAGAAGTCGTTGTCGCCGCATACGTACAACAAAAACATTACCTTTTGTCGTTTTGTAAAACGCTTCATATTAAAATTATTCCTTTTGGATAAACGTAAAAGTCAAAGGGGTTTATACACCGTATAAAATAAAGTTGTGTATAAAATAAAATATGCCTCAATGAAAGGAGATTGAGACGAAGCCCCATACCTCGGGTCCGACTTTACTCGATCGTTCTTTAATGTCCTGAATAATAAACATGAGTTAATTTATACTTGCTTAAGAACCTTTTTCAAGTTCATTATTCCTTTTATATCACTTATTTCGATGTCATGAACACTATGTAATTATTTAAATTAATAACGGTCGTTTAAACGATCATTGGTACTTGAGTCAAAAATAAACCCTTTATAATTAAAAGTTGTTCATGTATCCATTATATCCAGAATTATAATCATGATGTATATATATTATATATCCAGTATATACATGAATTTATAGTATTACATAATCATTTAGAGGTATGAAATGAAATGCACCATTCATGGAGATGGTAAGCCATACGTACGCATGAACGCTACTTTCATTTCTATTTCGTATTTTATAGAATGGAATCATAATTATATAAAGGTATATTATAATTCCAGTATAATATCAAATATAATATCATAGTTCCATCCTTTATACATCCCACATATGGTATTTAACGAATCAAATCACTTTGAGGGGGCGGTAGTCCGCACTTCCTTAAATGAAGATATCACATTTACCCATAATGGAAACCATAAAGGTATGACCAAAATAAAAAATACAGAAGATTAAGGAAAAAATAAACATATTATATATCATATATAAATATAGTGACATCTTAATGGCCACCTTTGAAGTTGTTAAACGAATGTTGAACAATCATCGTTTCAGGAGGCATAAATTCACCATCCACGGAAACAGTATGTTCATTAACCATTAGATGTAGGTGTGTGTAAGTGTAGCTAGAATCCTTCTTATAACAGCATCCTAGTATATTGAATATACTGTAGTTGTTACAAAATAAATGAATAAAAAGAGTTTAGGGGGTTGGAGAAGAAAAATAAAACAAAAGGACTCAAGTGAAGACATTACCTTAAAATCAGGTAACTCCCTTTGGTATGAGCTCAAAGGCTTCCTTGGGAAGACTTCTGCCCAAAGTGAGGCTTCAAGGAGTAAGAGAGGGAAGTGGAGAGACAAAATGGGCAGGGGTTGGCTGAGCCAAAGGATTTGAAAGTGTGGGTATGTAGGTAGAGGTGGGGGCCTTTTATAAGAGGAGAGGAGGGGCACTCTTGTAAAGTTACAAAATGTTACTTTATTTTCAAAAGCTTTTCGGATTTTAAAGGTCCCAAATTGATTTATTTCGAGGATAAGGTGATAAGGGTTCGAAATACAATCATACAATAGGTTTTGGACATGTTTAGGTCTTAGATATTACATTATCTTTCCATTTTATTTAAATCGTTAAATAATGAGGTCATCGCTTCATCATCATGATGTCACAAATAATTTAATTTATTTAATGTCTAAAAATTATAAGAAAATACTATAATGTAGGAAATATTTTTATATTTCAAATTACTATTTATAGTCAAAAATATGACTTGTATAACTTCATGTAAATTTTTTTTTATTAAAACATCTCATGTTTGTGTCATTTTTACTTTAACATTAAATAAAAAGATATTTATGTCATTTCCCAACCAAAGTGGCTCCATGGGGTCCCCAAGTTGACCCATGGATTGTCTTGGTCTGCCATGTCACATCCAATGAGGTTAGGACATGTGTCTAGGTCATTGCATTTTATTAAAACATTATTCTTATCATAAACTACACTAATTACCTCTAATCGCGATTAAAAACTTAATAAGTTACTATTCACCAAAAAAATTAATTTAATCCCATTGAACCACATTTTACTTCTTAATGACAACCATTTATGTCGGATTTTTGGAATTCAAAACACAAAGATGGCAAAATTTCATTTAGACGGAAAAATCAGTTTTTATAAGTACCACTTAGTGGTTTCACTATTCATCAAAAATTGATGTTTTTCAGAAAATTCCCAAAAATTCACCCTAAGCTATATTTGATATTCCGAATTCAAAAATGAAGTCTATTTTACAAAATTCAAAACATATAGGTCAAATTAATTAATTTAATAATTAATTCTCGCTGTAAGAGAAAATAGCGTGTTTTTATGAAACAATAAGTATCAAAAGATTGACACTAGTTTAAGTCTGATTTCAAAGTGAAATTAATACCAACGACCACTATTGGATTTAATGGTAAAAATATATTATAATTTAACTTTAAAACCAATTCAAAAGATAATATAATCATATAAATAAATTACATTAAAATGAGGTTTTGAATTAAAATACAACATTTCACAGTATTCATTAAAAAATTCACTTTATCGGAAAGATACCAAAAATTTACACAAAGTAAATTTTGATGTCCCAATTATTAAGAAGAGTTTTATTTGGTCCAATAGAATTGATAAGAGTGAAAAATCTATATTTAATGACGGTTCGCCATCAAAAGGCGATAAGTGAACCTTTAGTGAAAACTAGGGCATATATGCCTAAAATTGAATTCTTTCCGTATTTTAAGCCTTTATCTTTTATTGGATAAATGTAAAAACATTTAAAAACATGTATAATCATATTTTAGTTATTTCTATCCATTCCTGCCAATACAACGACTATATGATAACTACAATTTAAAATAATATTATTTTATTATTAGAGTGCAACGTAAGATTCCCAAGAAACTGGTTGTTGCGTGTTGGGTACGCCATCGATCATAGCATCCCCTTTAAAGTAATTTTAATATTTTATTCAAAAATATGGATAAATATGAAAATGTCATATTATTTATTTACCTGGGGTGTTACATCCTTCCCCTCTTTTTGGGAATTGCATCCTCGCAATTTTTAAAATTGAGCTTGGAAACATCCTTGAAAGTCCCACATTGGAACAAGAGTAGGTAAAACAATCACTTTAAAATAGAGGAAGATAAGTACAGAGGTCACCCGATTTAACCCATACTAGGATTCCATGTAGAAAAACATGGACATGGACGAAAAAGCAAAGGGTCATGTTCTTGAGGGAGAGTGATAGTAAACATGTCTAGGAGAAAGTTAACCATAAGAAAATCAAAAACTTGTGATGGGTTAAACTGTATTCGATTCCCTAGTAGGAAAAGTTAATGGACAACATTTTTATTTTAAGTTACTTTTTATTGAGGAATTTAGTCATAAGGAAACATAATCACTTATCATGTTGACTTTCAACTTTTACTAGATTCCTTAATCAAACTCATATTTTTTTTCCAAAAGACGAGTATTTAGGGAGACTTGTTCGCATTAAGAGTACTATAATAAACTTCTAGAGAATCAACTAATCCACAAAAGAGAACTATATACTTCCCATTTCTTTAGGATTTAACCAAAACCAAACCAAAAAAGTTAGTAGAAGGTCAAATAATCCAGAAAAGGATAACCCTTTAAAATGAAAATCTATGCTTAATCTCCAAAATTTGTCCAACAAAACCCAAAGTTTAACGAGGACCATCCGATAAACAATTTGTCCATAAATTTCTTCAAAGTAAACCAATATAAGATTGAAACCCAAATATTTGAAGTATTTAGTCACATAGTCTTCCATGTTAAATCGTAACATTTATCTCCAAACAACATCAGTTGCTCCTAATGTCTCGTATTGAAAAGTAATTAACCTAATCACATATCCTCCATGAGAGGTTAATCATTTTCATAAATAACCAAAAATCAACATACTCTTAATTCATAAAATCATATTACTAAAAATAATCAGTCAAACTAACCATGGACTTCACATAGTCCAGTGGTAGGCGATAAATACCAGTCGCACTTTGGTTGTGGGTTTGATTCCTACAGCTTTGTCCGACGTGACGGGTTGTCACACGGTCTGCGTGTTGTCCTTTTTCCAAAACTATATAATTTTAAAACATTCCCCAAAACGAGATAAAATCTTTAAAAATGATCATAACATATTTTAACCTCAAGTTTATCTCATGCCTTTCATTTTCCAGCATATCATATAATAACCCATAATTACCTCAAAAGTAAGGATCATATAAACTATAATGGTTACCTTTATAATTATTACCTAAACTTCCACATCAATTGTTCATCTCGTACATGATTCATTACAGAACATACCAAGGTTCAAGTGGTTGATCATGACTCCTTGATATTTGGTTTAGAACAACCACGAGTTTCCTCATTGAATCCCCCATTTTATCTAGTATCTTATACAGAGAACCACCACAGTTTCCTTCAAACCTATTGTCTCTTTGGTGCCTGCTAGATCCATCCATTCACTAATAATATAAAGGTCCGTGTGAGTATATCAACAAAACCATCATGTACTAATGAGGAAGATAAACACTATTATATACTTACTCATTCACTTTATCTAAAACTAGGAATCTTTCTGAAATCCTAACCATTATGGTAATGTCACTTATGCTTAAAGAATACCCTAACCTCTAAAGTTATCTAAACCGACCTTTGATACCAACTATAAGGCCCCTGCCTTAAACCTTACTTAATCTTGAGTTATTACAAGATTACACTTTGAGGATCTTTTCGGGTTTAGAGTTTTAGATAATTAGATCATAAAACTTGCATTACTTTCCACATATAAACAAAGTGGTTACATAAAGATAGTAATCTTCATTCCTATCAATGTAAAAATATTTAAAATAAAACATGGATTATTTCTTGACACTTCCTTGACACTATCATCATATCATGTACCTTTCCCTTGACCTGTGAAAAACATTTCAAAAAACTTGGGATGAGCATAAAAAGCTCAGTAAGGGATATATAAAATATGGAAAGGAAACATGGGTACATATATACATAAGAATGAGATCATACTTTACCCATAAAACATAAGCACTTTAACATACCTCATCAAATCATGAATAAATCATAGAAATCATAAGACATAAAGGTAACTTGAGGCATTCATAACATCCTTACGTAGGGAGTAACCCTCTTGGTTACGTTTGGAATACCCATCACAGTATATTCCCTAAATCTCTTCGGAGAAACCTTAACGTTTCACTCCTTCGCGTTACCCAATGCATTGGAGAGCTATATCGGGCTCACCCACCCTTTGTTTATCATGAAACCACCCGTCTTCATAATAATTCCCAAGAACATCAACATAATCGTATCACATAAAACATGCATAAAGGAAACATAAAATTTCAACCTTTCAATCATAAGATATCAATACAACACATTGATATAAAAACATTATGAAAACCATTTTCAATACCAAAATAAAAGAAAAGTAAAACATTGTATTTATTTTTCTTTTAAATAAAATATGGCCTGTAGAGGAAGCTGAAACCCAAATAATGGTCACGGCGGCGGAGAAGTCGTTGTCGCCGCATACGTACAACAAAAACATTCCCTTTTGTCGTTTTGTAAAACGCTTCGTATACAAAAGATTCTTTTTGGATAAACGTAAAAGTCAAAGGGGTTTATACACCGTATAAAAGAAAGTTGTGTATAAAATAAAATACTCATCAATGAAAGGAGATTGAGAGGAAGTCCCATACCTCGGGTCCGACTTGAAACAATTTATAGCATCCCGTCTTTTTATAACATAACTTTTCATTCCATTACACGGAACTGAGGATCATTAAGGTTTAGTGTCTTGGAAACAAGGAACATAAAAATGAAAAAAAAAACATTCTTCTTAAACACTTGAAAGGCGTCTTCTCATGTTCACCCTAGGCTCATTACTGCATCTCATAACCTGGGGACATACGTCAAAAGGAAGGGTGAGCAGAAGGCCCAGCAAGGGAAACAAGTGAAACATTTTACATATGAACTTGAGATACATCAATAAAGTCATGAAAAGAACTTTAATGCATGAAAATGAAATCATGAGGCAAATCATAATAAAAATAAAACTTTTTCATAACTTGAAGATGTGGATACATCATTTAACATAGACAATCATGAACATATCACCAAGGTCCATCCCCAAGGTGCCATTTTAAAATTACCAAGGTTATTCACCAAGGTATCGTGAAAATTGTAATCTCTAGTGGTTACATCATTACCCAATGCATTGGAGCGCTATCAGGGCGCACCCTTAAATTTGCATTTATTATCATGTGATCCACATATATAATCATCAAACAGTTCATAAATAACCCATATATCATAAAGGAAATGGGTTTCATTTCATAATCATAACTTTTTAAAAACTGCTTTAAAGACATGATCTTTATATCACTTTAAAACCCACAGAAAAGGAAGGTGGGTCTCATGTATGTAAATCCCAGAATTTAAAATATAACATTTTGGTATATATGTGAATACCCCTTTAGAAGAAAGAGCATTGAGTATTCACTTAATAAAATAAAAGAACTTTAGAAAAAGAGATAGACATTTTGAGACAGAAATTCTGCAGCATAACGGCAATGTTCCGAGGTTTTAGAAGACATTAAAAGAGAGGTAAAATGGGTCAAACATTCATAAATGACCCATAAAATAGTACATGGACAGAATAAGAAGGATACATGATCATGTTAATGAAATTTCAAGGACATACCATTTGAAATGAAAAACATGGAAGGAAGAAAAAAAAATTAGATTTCTCTTATGAATGTTCGGCAGCCTAACGACGTTACTTAAACATCAACAAAAATGATTTGAAAAGATCAAATAGGGTCTCTCATAATGTGAACATAAGAGTTCAGTATGATAGATATAGAGATAATTCCCCAACATAACAAAAAGGAACTTGAAAGAATTGACATGAAAGTAGAACTTCAAAACGAGAAGGGTGAAGAACCACTTAAAAATTCGGCAGCCTAACGACGCCACTTAAAACATCAAAATACTGAATTGAAGAGATCAAATGGGGTCTCTAATCATATGAACATAAGAGTCCAATATGATATATATAGAGATCATACCCCAATATAACAAAAAGGAACTTGAAATAATTGACATGGAAGTAGAACTTCAAAACGAGAAGGGTGAAGAACCACTTAAAAATTCGGCAGCCTAACGGCGCCACTTAAAACTTCAAAATACTGATTTGAAGCGATCAAATGGGGTCTCTCATCATATGAACATAATATTCCAATATGATATATATAGAGATCATACCCCAATATAACAAAAAGAAACATGAAAGACTTGAATGAAAATAGAACTTGAAAACGAGGAAGGCGAAAGAATCCCTTAAAAATTCGGCAGCATAACAGCGCCACTTAAACATTCTTAAAATGAATTGATGAGAGCAAGGGGGGTCTCTCATCATATGAACATGAAATAGGCAGTAGGATGAATATAAAAGAACATCCTCCAACATAATAACATGGAGTATAAAAGAAATGACATAAAAGAGATTACTTGAAAAGAAAGAGAGGGGTCGGATCCCTTACCTTAAAATGTAACTCTTAAACCACAAAGGATGGGACCTTGAGGGCTTGGGGGCACCTTGGGAGGACTCCTTGGGAGGTAATGAGACCAGAAATTCGTTGGTAATGAGTGGGGAGTCGAATGGATGAGAGGAGGGCTTGGTATTTATAGAGAAAGTGAGGGGACAAGGCATTAATGGCCAAGGGACACCTCACATGTGCTTTTCTCAAACCCATGTGCTCTCCCTTGTCCTTTATCATGGAGTTAGGCCACATGGGGCCCCCAAAACAATAATTCATCACCCTTGGGCGGCCAACCCTCAAAAGATCTCATGACATCATCATGACACCGTTATGATGTCATTAAACATACCGAAACCCTAAAACTGTATTTTTACTATTCACTGAAAATTCAACTTTCTCAGAAAAATCCCAAAATTTCACATTAAC
Organism: Viscum album; assembly: GCA_963277665.1. NCBI lineage: Eukaryota > Viridiplantae > Streptophyta > Magnoliopsida > Santalales > Viscaceae > Viscum > Viscum album. The sequence goes on from OY728146.1 coordinate 1,686,169,211, forward strand.
CAAATATCAATGCTCTGATTTCAAAAATGAAATCCATTTTATAAAAATAATTTTCTAAATATTTTTAATTTAATTTTTAAATAAAAACACTATTCATCGAAAATTCATTTTTTTCAGAAAAAACCCCAAAAATTACCATAACATAATATCGATGCTCTGAGTTAAAAAATAAAGTCATTTTTATAAAAAAAAATTTCTAATTATTTTTAATTAAAATTTTAATTAAAAAACACTATTCAACCGAAAAAACTAATACTTGAATAATAATTAATGAAACCGTTATTTAACTATTTTATTGAATCACATTACTTAATCAAGGTGACTAGATTATTTTAAAACTTTCTTTAAGTGAGATTACTAATCCATTTGGTCATATTACTAATCCTAATCATAAAATCACTATTCATAATTTACTATTCATCAAAAATCAAGTTGATCTTATTAGACTCTAAATTTAGTACTGAACATAATTGCAGAAGACCATTTTTTGAAAATCATTACAAATTTTTAATTATTTAGGGTTTACATACACATATTTAAAATATCCTTTTTCTAAAATTCATCAAAAATATGCATACTATATTTATCCGGTCATTTAAAAATTCATAAACTTCATCATAAGAAGAAATCCCAATCTTTATTTAAAACAAGGATTACACAAGGTAGTTATGGTCTCGTTACATAACCCCTTATAATACCAGCATAGGACCTAAGATTAAGGTGTGCTAGGGTGATAGAAGCTTGGGGCGGCTCAGTCAACATTGCCCGAGTAATAATTTCTATCAGTTTGAACTTCTCACGAAGGCGATTTCGTTCTAGCTTCACATGATGAAGTTCGGCTTGGATTTGATCCAGAGCAAAGCCCAGTGGTGCTACCTCCTTCCCAAGCTCTGTTAGATGGGCTTCGATCGGTCCAAGACTACTAGGTGAGGCCATCAAATCTTCTTTCTATAATAATTAACCAAGATTACTTATATTTAGAGACAATAATCAAAACATTTTGTTCACAGCGGTCATGTTGACCGATGGTTATATAATAGTCAAAACCCACTGATCTCATTTTAATTATAATCACGTTTATCAAATAAAACATTTTTGTTGAGTATAACAATAACACATAAAATTAGGAAACAAAATTTATTTAAAAAATTTCGGGTCGTTACAATCTTCCCCCCTTAAGAAATTGCGTCCTCGCAATTTTAAGATTGGGTTTTGAAATTTCATTGAAAGTCCCACATCGGAAAAGGAGTCAGTAAAACTATTACTTTAAAACAAAGAAAGGGAAGTACAATGGTCACCCGAGTTAACCCACACTAGGGTACCATGTAGGAAAACATGGACATGGAGGAAAAAAACAAAGGGTCAAGTTCTGAGGGAGAGTGATAGAGAACATGATTAGGAGAAAGTTAACCATGAGAAAATCCCAAACTTATGATGTGTGTAAATGGTCTTTGATTACCTAGTAGGAAACGTAAACCAACAACATTTTTGTTTTACGTTTCTTTTCATAATTTTGAGGTTTTCATTTACTACATAAGAAAATATACCTACCTTCAAGTAGAGTTTCATCCTTTAACAAGTCCCTACCAACACTAATCTTTTCTCCAAATGATGAGAATTCAAAAACACTTAGTCTCATAAAAGAACAAGAATCATCTTCTATAGAATCACATAATCTACAAAAGTTTAACTATCTATTTCTTCTATCTTTAATCATTATCCCAAAAACAGAAAGGTTAAGGTAAAACAACTCTTCAAAAAGAAAGAATCCCATAGGAATGGAAACTACTTTTAAATCATCAAAGTTCCATGGTACTACCCAAAGTTCATCATAGACCATTCCATAAATAACGGTCCTTAAAATTCTTCAAAACAAACCAAACTAAGATTGAAACCCAAAAACAAAAAGGATTTGATAACATAGTCTTCCAAAACAACTTCATTGTTCATCTCCAGACAACATCAACCACTCCTAACATCTTATAAAAAAGTAGCTAACATAAACATATTTTACCCAAGATAGGTTAGTCATTCCCATAAGTAACCTAAATTACTATAAGTTCACCATAAATTCATTGATTCTTCAAAATATAAGTCAACCTTACTCCTCAATGAAAATACCGTAGTAATCTATTTACCTCGATCAAATATGGTTCCCAAAATAATGAACGTCTTCCAAAATAATAATCATATTTTAATCCCCTAATCATCCCTGTCATATTAATACGAAAATCGTCGCATTTCCTATCACATTGGTTTTCGGAACATGTTCTTCCATTTCCCACCATTAACTAAGAAGAGAAAGCATAATTAGGGGCTTAAGTACTTAGCTAATAATCATGAAAAGGAACTGAAAGCATATAAGGATAACTTGTATATGAAAGGTATACCCTAACTTGTGATCTCCTAGGTTCCCATCTAGGTTATGAATTATAATATATTCTTATGTGAACCTTTATTTTATTTTATCTTTGTTCCTTTAATAATGGTTCATACCAAGCATATGAATTTACCAAAGCATATCCCCCAGGAGTGTCGTAACTAAGAGTGCAGCAAGGCCCGTTGTCATGTACCAGTTCCCGTTTGAGTCTAGCTCAAAGAGGTGTTTTCGGGTTTTACCCCTATGTACATCTGTGCCAGAGCCACCTCTACCTGCTCGTATCCAGACAGGGATGTATTTGCTTGGAAACCCCTTACTCAATACTCACCAAAATACCAGGAAGATTTCCTATATTAAACTTTTTTATAGGGTTCCTCCTAGAGTTTTCATATCTTAATTTCCACAAATAACTAAACCATCCTTTGATACCAACTATAGCATCCCGTCTTTTTATAACAAAACTTTTCATTCCATTACACAGAACTGAGGATCTTTAAGGTTTAGTGTCTTGGAAACAAGGAACATAAAACATGAAACAAAAAAAACATTCTTCTTAAACACTTGAAAGGCTTCTCCTCATGTTCACCCTAGGCTCGTTACTGCATCTCATAACCTGGGGACATACGTCAAAAGGAAGGGTGAGCAGAAGGCCCAGCAAGGGAAACAAGTGAAACATTTTACATATGAACTTGAGATACATCAATAAAGTCATGAAAAGAACTTTAATGCATGAAAATGAAATCATGAGGCATATCATAATAAAAATAAAACTTTTTCATAACTTGAAGATGTGGCTACATCATTTAACATAGAAAATCATGAACATATCACCAAGGTCCATCCCCAAGGTGTCATTTTAAAATTACCAAGGTTATTCACCAAGGTATCGTGAAAATTGTAATCTCTAGTGGTTACATCATTACCCAATGCATTGGAGCGCTATCAGGGCGCACCCTTAAATTTGCCTTTATTATCATGTGATCCACATATATAATCATCAAAAATTTCATAAATAACCCATATAGCATAAATGAAATGGGTTTCATTTCATAATCATAACTTTTTAAAAACTGCTTTAAAGACATGATCTTTATATCACTTTAAAACCCACAGAAAAGGAAGGTGGGTATCATGTATGTAAATCCCAGAATTTAAAATAGAACATTTTGGTATATATGTGAATACCCCTTTAGAAGAAAGAGCTTTGAGTATTCACTTAATAAAATAAAAGAACATTAGAAAAAGAGATAGACATTTTGAGACAGAAATTCTGCAGCATAACGGCAATGTTCCGAGGTTTTAGAAGACATTAAAAGAGAGGTAAAATGGGTCAAACATTCATAAATGACCCATAAAATAGTACATGGACAGAATAAGAAGGATACATGATCATGTTAATGAAATTTCAAGGACATACCATTTGAAATGAAAAACATGGAAGGAAGAAAAAAAATTAGATTTCTCTTATGAAAGTTCGGCAGCCTAACGGCGTTACTTAAACATCAACAAAAATGATTTGAAAAGATCAAATAGGGTCTCTCATCATGTGAACATAAGAGTTATGTATGATAGATATAGAGATAATTCCCCAACATAACAAAAAAGAACTTGAAATAATTGACATGAAAGTAGAACTTCAAAACGAGAAGGGTGAAGAACCACTTAAAAATTCGGCAGCCTAACGACGCCACTTAAAACATAAAAATACTGAATTGAAGAGATCAAATGGGGTCTCTAACCATATGAACATAAGAGTCCAATATGATATATATAGAGATCATACCCCAATATAACAAAAAGTAACTTGAAATAATTGACATGGAAGTAGAACTTCAAAACGAGAAGGGTGAAGAACCACGTAAAAATTCGGCAGCCTAACGGCGCCACTTAAAACATCAAAATACTGATTTGAAGCGATCAAATGGGGTCTCTCATCTTATGAACATAAGAGTCCAATATGATATATATAGAGATCATACCCCAATATAAAAAAAAGGAACATGAATGACTTGAATGAAAATAGAACTTGAAAACGAGGAAGGTGAAAGAATCCCTTAAAAATTCGGCAGCCTAACGGCGCCACTTCAACATTCTTAAAATGAATTGATGAGAGAAAGGGGGGTCTCTCATCATATGAACATGAAATAGGCAGTAGGATGAATATAAAAGAACATCCTCCAACATAATAACATGGAGTATAAAAGAAATGACATAAAAGAGATTACTTGAAAAGAAAGAGAGGGGTCGGATCCCTTACCTTAAAATGTAACTCTTAAACCTCAAAGGTTGGGACCTTGAGGGCTTGGGGGCACCTTGGGAGGACTCCTTGGGAGGTAATGAGACCAGAAATTCGTTGGGAATGAGTGGGGAGTCGAATGGATGAGAGGAGGGCTTGGTATTTATAGGGAAAGTGAGGGGACAAGGCATTAATGGCCAAGGGACACCTCACATGTGCTTTTCTCAAACCCATGTGCTCTCCCTTGTCATTTATCATGGAGTTAGGCCACATGGGGCCCCCAAAACAATAATTCATCACCTGTGGGCGGCCAACCCTCAAAAGATCTCATGACATCATCATGACACCGTTATGATGTCATTAAACATACCGAAACCCTAAAACTGTATTTTTACTATTCACTGAAAATTCAACTTTCTCAGAAAAATCCCAAAATTTCACATTAACCAAATATCAATGCTCTGATTTCAAAAACGAAATCCATTTTATAAAAATAATTTTCTAAATATTTTTAATTTAAATTTTTAAATAAAAACACTATTCATCGAGAATTCATTTTTTTCAGAAAAAACCCCAAAAATTACCATAACATAATATCGATGCTCTGAGTTCAAAAATAAAGTCATTTTTATGAAAAAAAATTTCTAATTATTTTTAATTAAATTTTTAATTAAAAAACACTATTCACCCGAAAAAACTAATACTTGAATAATAATTATTGAAACCGTTATTTAACTATTTTATTGAATCACATTACTTAATCAAGGTGCCTAGATTATTTTAAAACTTTCTTTAAGTGAGATTACTAATCCATTTGGTCATATTACTAATCCTAATCATATAATCACTATTCATAATTTACTATTCATCAAAAATCACGTTGATCTTATTAGACTCTAAATTTATTACTGAACATAATTGCAGAAGACCATTTTTTGAAAATCATTTCACATTTTTAATTATTTAGGATTTACAAAAACATATTTAAAATATCCTTTTTCTAAAATTCATCAAAAATATGCATACTATATTTATCCGGTGATTTCAAAATTCATAAACTTCATCATAAGAAGAAATCCCAATCTTTATTTAAAACAAGGATTACACAAGGTAGTTACGGTCTCGTTACATAACCCCTTATAATACCAGCATATGACCTAAGAGTAAGGTGTGCTAGGGTGATAGAAGCTTGGGGCGGCTCAGTCAACATTGCCCGAGTAGTAATTTCTATCAGTTTGAACTTCTCACGAAGGCGATTTCGTTCTAGCTTCACATGATGAAGTTCGGCTTGGATTTGATCTAGAGCAAAGCCCAGTGGTGCTACCTCCTTCCCAAGCTCTGTTAGATGGGATTCGATCGGTCCAAGACTACTAGGTGAGGCCATCGAATCTTCTTTCTATAATAATTAACCAAGATTACTTATATTTAGAGACAATAATCAAAAAATTTTGTTCACAGCGGTCATGTTGACCGATGGTTATATAATAGTCAAAACCCACTGATCTCATTTTAATTATAATCATGTTTATCAAATAAAACATTTTTGTTGAGTATAACAATAACACATAAAATTAGGAAACAAAATTTATTTAAAAAATTTCGGGTCGTTACACGATTGTTCTTTAATGTCCTGATTAATAAAAATGAGTTAATTTCTACTTGCTTAAGAACCTTTTTCAAGTTCATTATTCCTTTTATATCAATTATTTCCATGTCATGAACACGATGTAATTATTTAAATTAATAACGGTCGTTTTAACGATCATTGGTACTTGAGTCAAAAATGAACCCTTTATAATTACAAGTTGTTCATGTATCCATTATATCCAGAATTATAATCATGATGTATATATCATATATATCCAGTATATACATGCATTTATTATATTACATAATCATTTAGAGGTATGAAATGAAATGCACCGTTCATGGAGACGGTAAGCCGTACGTATGCATGAACGCTACTTTCATTTCTATTTCGTATTTTATAGAATAGAATCAAAATTATATAAAGGTATATTATAATTCCAGTATAATATCATATATAATATCATAGTTCCATCCTTTATACATCCCACATATGGTATTTAACGAATCAAATCACTTTGAGGGGGCGGTAGTCCGTACTTCCTTAAATGAAGATATCACGTTTACCCATAATGGAAACCATAAAGGTATGCCCAAAATAAAAAATACAGAAGCTTAAGGAAAACATAATACTATTATATATCATATATAAATATAGTTACACCTTAATGGCCACCTTTGAAGGTGTTAAAATAATGTTGAACAATCATCGTTTTGGGAGGCATAAATTCACCATCCACGGAAACAGTATGTTCTTTAACCATTAGATGTAGGTGTGTGTAAGTGTAGATCGAATCCTTCTTATAAAAACATCCTAGTATATTGAATATACTAGAGTTGTTAAATAATAAACTAATAAAAATAGTTTAGGGGGTTGGAGAAGCAAAATAAAACAAAAGGACTCAAGTGAAGACATTACCTTAAAATCGGGTAACTCCCTTTAGTTTGAGCTCAAAGGATTCCTTGGGAAGACTTCTGCCCAAAGTGAGGCTTCAAGGAGTAAGAGAGGTAATTGGAGAGACAAAATGGGCAGGGGTTGGCCGAGCCAAAGGCTTTGTGAGTGTGGGTAAGGAGGTAGAGGTGGGGGCCTTTTATAAGAGGAGAGGAGGGGTACTCTTGTAAAGTTACAAAATGTTACTTTATTTTCAAAAGCGTTTCAGATTTTATAGGTCCCACATTGATATATTTCTAGGATAAGGTGATAAGGGTTCTAAATACACTCATCCAATAGGTTTTGGACATGTGTAGGTCTTAGATATTATATTATCTTTCCATTTTATTTAAATCGTTAAATAATGAGGTCATCGCTGCATCATCATGATGTCATAAATAATTTAATTTATTTAATGTCTAAAAATTATAAAAAAACTTCTATGATGTAGGAAATATTTTTATCTTTCCAATTACTATTTATAGTCAAAAATATAACTTGTATAACCCCATGTAATTTTTTTTATTAAAACATTTCATGTTTGTGTCATTTTTACTTAAACATTAAATAAAAAGATATTTATGTCATTTCCCAACCAAAGTGGATCAATGGGGTCCCCAAGTTGACACATGGATTGTATTGGTAGGACATGACACATCCAATGAGGTTAGGACATGTTTCTAGGTCATTTCATTTTATTAAAACATTATTCTTACCATAAACTACACTAATTAACTCTAATCGCGATTAAAAACTTAATAAGATACTATTCACCAAAAAATTATTTTAATCCCATTAAACCACATTTTACTTCTTATTGACAACCATGTATGTCGGATTTTTGGAATTCAGAACACAATGATGGAAAAATTTCATTTAAACAGAAAAATCAGTTTTTATAAGTACCACCTAGTTGTTTCACTATTCATCAAAAATTGATGTTTTTCAGAAAAATCCCAAAAATTCACCCTAAGCTATATTTGATATTCAGAACTAAAAAATGAAGTCTATTTTACAAAATTCACAACTTATAAGTCACATTAATTAATTTAATAATTAATTCCCGCTGTCAGAGCAAATAGCGTGTTTTTATGAAACAATAAGTATCAAAAGATTTACAATAGTTTAAGTCTGATTTCAAAGTGAAATTAATTCAAAAGAACACTATTGGATTTAATGGTAAAAATATATTCTAATTTCACTTTAAAAGCAATTCAAAATATAATTTAATCATATAAATAAATTAGATTAAAAATATGTTTTGAATTAAAATACAACATTTCACACTATTCATTAAAAAAATGAACTTTATCCGAAAGATACCAAAAATTTACACAAAGTAAATTTTGATGTACCAATTCCTAAGAAGAGTTTTATTTGGTCCAATAGAATTTATAAGAGTGAAAAAATATATATTTAATGACGGTTCTCCATCAAAAGGCGATAAGTGAACCTTTAGTGAAAACAAGGGCATATACGCCTAAAATTGAATTCTTTCCGTATTTTAAGCCTTTATCTTTTATTGGATAAATATAAAAACATTTAAAAACATATATAATCATATTTTAGTTATTTCTATCCATTCTCGCCAATACAATGGCTATATGTTAACTACCATTTAAAATAATATTATTTTATTATTAGAGTGCAACGTAAGATTTCCAAGAAACTCGTTGTTGCGTGTTGGGTACGCCATCGAGCATAGAGTCCCCTTTAAAGTCATATTAATATTTTATTCAAAAATATGGATAAATATGAAAATGTCATATTCTTTATTTACCTGGGGTGTTACAATGCTATGGTGACCTAACGAAAGGAATGAGGCGCCGCCAGGGTGACCTACTAGAAGTGTGAGACACTACCAGGGTCAGACACATCTAGCCATAGACACCGCCAGGGTGAGACACTATCCTGGTGACACCCCACCAACAAGGCACCACTATGGTGATCCACCGCCAGTGTTAGACACCATTAAGATGAGGTACCATTAGAAGACATGGAAAATGGGAAATTATGTAAAAAAATTTGAAAAGTAATCATGAAATCACATGACACCTCAAACACTGAATTTCCTAGAAAGTAATTTTCTAGAATTGTTTAGTCCACTACATCACACATCATTAAAACTATTCCTGCCCATGAGAATTCAAACCCAAATCAAAGTGAAAGAGGTGAAGGATCTAAAAAAACCATCCATTGAAATAACTCTCATGGATTTCTTCAAGAATGTGGAACTTACACTAAACAAACAAATAATTGTTCAACAATAAACCACATTATGCTATTCAAAAGATGGAGTGAAAACCTCTAGAACAAATACCACACCTCCAATGTCTGAAAACCAGGCCTTATCATCATGGATGTTGACATATCAACTCAACGACTAAGGAACAAATCACAAAACCACAGACCACCTCCTCTCACACAACACCACTACCACACCATCACTATACAGCCATAATAAATCACACCATATTAAACACATGGATCAGGGAGTACCTTCATCCATGTCAATTATCTCCCGATCTGTGTTGCACTAACGAACCCTTATGGGTTTAATATAATTCTAGTTAATGTGTCTTAATTAATAATTAGGACCTCCCCTTTTTTATATGTCTAGATATTATCACGCATCACACCCAACACATCCTAAACAATGAAAATAGCTCATTTTGTAATAAAAAAAGTTCAATAATTACATACCAATTAAAAATAGACCATGGAAAATTTCAAATCAACTCTGAGTACTGGGAACACGCAAGAACCTCTATCATTCAATTAATATCCTTTTATCAAATATTCCTTCTCAACACATCTACTAAATGAGTGGTCCGACTACGTAGAAACTTCTTCTAGTGATTTTGGATCTCTACATGATTTCCACAAATGTTGTGCCATCATTTATATCTACCTCTCCATAGTTAATGACATTGGATTCATCATGATGTTACAAAGGAACCTGTGAGGAATGAATGATTTCATGGATCCTTTATAAATGCAGTGAAAATTCCATTTGATACAACACCTTGACAACTCGCCCCAACACCTCAAAGAGACCAATGAACCGACGATAAAGCTTACTCCATCTGCCAAAATTTTGTTGCCCATGTCGAGGAAAATCCATTAATAAAATTTGGTACACAACTTCGAACTCCAAGTTTCACATTATATGAATGGAAAAAAAAATTTCTGGTCCTTTGATTCTTTCATTCTCTCATGAATAAGTGGATCCTTCTCTATTGGGATCTCTACGACATCGTGATCATGAACATCTATCTCCCTATCCTCCATCTAGAACAACAGAGAATGATATGGTCTTCCATAAAAATCCTCAAATGGATCCATGCCAATGGCAGAGTGAAAGATATTATTTTTATAATACTCTACAAATTGAATTTGTTGTAACCAAGATCCACTAATGTTCATGAACAATGATCACAACATATCCTCCATCATCTGGATCATCTGTTCCATCTTCCCATCTTTCTGATGGTGGAAAGTATTGTTGAGGTATAACTGAGTTCCAAAAGAATGTTATAATACCATCCAGAATCGTGAGTTGAAACATTCATCTAGATCTGAGAAAATGGATCTCATATCTCTATTAGAATTTACTACTTCATCCTCATAGTTCTTAGGCAAACAATCCGCCATGGAAAACTCCTTAATCACATATATGTAGAATTAGTTCGTCAATCGGTCCACTATAACTGAGATAGCATCACAAAATCCAAAAACATTGGGCATACCTATGATAAAATATATTGACATGTCATACCATTTCCACTTGGAATGATTCAAAGGTTGCAACCAAAAACCATGAATGTGATGCATATCCTTTGTCTACTATAAAACCATGAACTTTTCTAGAGACACCAATTTCAACTCAGACCACCAAAACTACATCCTAATGCCATTTTACGTCTTCGAAAAACATGGGTGTACCACCAAAAGATAGTTATGAAACTCATGGAAGATTCATTACACGTTTCAAAAGGAACAAACATCCTTCCACGAAAAAACATTTGTTTCTGACCATCCTCCATGCATCACTTTAGAGAATCACCATGATAAACATGATTATGAATCAGTCATACCTCTATGTCTCCCCACTAAGGCTCCTCAACATGATTAATTATAGAATATTTCTCTATCACCTGAATAAAAACAACCTTTACTTCCATCTACTATTTCATCAAAGTGAAAAGACGCTAACTCCTCCATAGCTATCCAAGAATTCGTAGACTCGCAAACAACCTCATTCTATGACTTTATTATAAAAGAATCATCATAAAATTACACTTTCATATAGTTTGGAATATCTCAAAATCATAATCCCTAAAAAACATCTTCCACCTTCATTGTCAGATATCTGGGTAAAATTGAGAAAATATACCTCAAACACTTGTGATCTGAGAAGACCACAAAGATCTCCCCAATGAGGTTTTTGAACCACAAAATCAGCACAAAAACGACTTCCTATAAAACTAGATCATGGGTGGAATATTTATTCTCATGAAGACATAACTGGATACACCCATAAGAGATCACCTCTTAATATTGTATCTGCATGAATCATAAACACAAACTTGAAGAACCACAAAACACCCAAATCATTACCCCTTACCCAGGAAACTGAATCACTAGAGCACTAACCAATATCACTTTTATGAAACAGAACACCACCATTAACTGATCACTCGACACAAAAGAGTGGTCCTTCATAGTCAAAGAATTCAACATGGATTTAATTCAAGAGAAATTAAATAAAAATTCTGATAATATCCTGTGAGACAAAGGAAACTACAAAAACTTCTATGTTCATGGGTTTTTTCGAAGAAACAACTACTTGAACCATCAAAAGGTCTATGTCCAAACCCTATTGAGGCACCACATACCCATGAAAATTCACCTCTTGTGTCCCATCCTTCCACTTAGAAAACATTCTATATAGCAGGTGGAATCAATGAATATACAAGAATGTTCTGAGAAGCTCGACATGCTACACCTTTGACATTGAGTATATTGATATATCATCAATGAAAATGATGATAAAACGACCTAGGAACTCCAGGAACACATAGGTTATAAGACCCATTAACATGACTAGTGTATTCATAACACATAATGGAATGACTAAAAAATTTATGTTCCCATACATTCATATGATTGAATTCATTGAGATATTTACATCCATGACTATATACCAGTGATATCTAGACCATAGGAAGATCATTGAAAACCAACTCACCCCTATCAGCTGGTAAAAAATTTCTCCTATACATGGAAGAGGGTAGCATTTTTGACAATCACCTAATTCAACCTTTAGTATTCTATTCACAACCTCATACCACAATTTTCCTTCTTTAAGGAAAACATTGGAGTACACAACATCAAAAAAATGGTCCACAAAAAACTTTTTTACATCTAATCATCTATCAGAATTGTCATCTCCCAAAACTCAAAATGTACCATCTATTAAGGATCCACCAAAATTAGAGAACCCTCGTTCTTCATGTCCCTTAGAAACTCAACATCATGTTGATGAGGTGGAATCACACCATCTTTGGGGGAAACACCCTATAACCACCCAACAACACTAGGAACCTCTAATTCATTGTGGTCCACTGATTCCACTGACAAATCAGCTGACAAGGAATGAATGGGATTCACATGCCAATTTCCCACATGGAAACACTGCTTTCTGACTAAAACCACCTGCTAACCATACACATCTAAAAATATGAATCTCCTCATGATGAACATGATGACACCCTGCATAGAATAAAACCAATCTATACGAATAACAACATCATATGGACACATATATAGTTAGAAGAGATTCCCACTAGACTGATGTAGTTCCATCATCAGTGTACACCCCCTAAACACATCACACAAGATTGTACAGCCTCCAAATGGAATACTCAATAGAAGGGGAAATGGAATAATATCTTTTTCTAGTCCCATAACATAGTCTAGAGTGGTTGAAACAAAGCATTGTGATGTTCTTGAGTCCAAAAAGGAACAAAAAATGTACTAAATTAACTTATCATAACTTTGACGATCTATAGACATGATTAAACTATTGCCACCACTACCTACAACTGAGCATACCCAACTCCTCATCCTCTATACTGATGACCACATCCACAGCCACGGTTGGGGCACGATCACTGATCACGAGTAATATCCTATATTCATCCTCTTCCTACTCTATCTCCCCTTAGTGGAGAAAAAACATTATACTCCCACTATTGTAACGGTCTCACTATAAACTAATGTTGAGCCTAACATAGAACATATACACCTCCACCAAATTCATCTTAGATAACTATTGGGCATTGGATATAGTGATTCTCATTAGGCCAATATCCAAAAAATGGTGCAACACAACCAAGAAAAGCACAGATACCACTGGAACTAGAAGGGAGAAAATGAAACAGACGAGGTTGACTCTATGATGGTCGAAACATAAAAGTTCCTACAACATCAGACCATCCACTAACAACTCTGCCTCTCAAAAAACTCAGTTGGCTCCTCTCTAATAGTAGAAAACCTCGTGAGTGAATCCAATTGATTACATATACCATCTTATAAACATCCAATTATGTTGTCAATGTAAAATTAATAACAACATACCGAATAGATGGATGAAGAGACTCCTCAAGATGTGTTGAACGAGTCTCCCCATCCAGAAAAAAATATCTAGGGAAATGCAAGAGGTCCTTGATCTTGATTCCTAGATCCCGTACTGAAATATTCGCCTATTAAAGTGAATATAGTATGTTCATATTCTCAACCTTCATGGTCAAAAAAGTAACTCTTCCCAAAAATACTTCTGTAAGTTAACCTAGAATTAATTTTCCTCATTCTGCTCTCCCAGATACACTGTACACCAGTAATGCGCATCACCCCACATATGAATGACCACCAAAGGGACCCAGTACCCCTTCAGTGCTTAGATAAATCTGAAATAAATCTAGAGATCCTCCATCAATATATATTTCTCCACATCTAAAAAACTACACTCATACATCCCCAAATCCTTCCAATGGAATGCACACACCATCCTATTCCCCTGATCCTCCTCCTCAACAATATCAACCCTATGAAAATCAACCGGATCATCCTGTTTAACCCCCACTTTTTGAGGCACACATGGCCGATTACCAGAATACACAGGTTAAACGAATAAATGGATATTCTAAATATGGGAAGTAATTATTTTTATTAAGATTTAATTTATTTCATTTAGTTAATTTAGTTAATTTTTTTCCATTGTACCCATCCACAAAACACTATTACAAAAAGAAGACAAATCAATATGATGCATTTAAATTTCCTAGGTCTCTACCTTACAAGAAGGACCAACTTTCTTGGTCATTCAATAAGCTCAATGTTCATGCACTGGATCACGAGGGGTCTTAAAACCCATTTCCTTGCCAGTATCCATGGTCGATATCAAGAACCATGGTCAACTAGAAGTATTTATATACCATCTCATTCAATCCTTATTACTCCAAACTCCAACCTATCTAGAAAACACAACCACTAATACCACTCTTCCAAAACCTCCTCCCTCCAAGGATACCCTTCCTTGGATGGAAATGAATAAAGTTAGATACTGATCATGGTGTCCTCTCTCTAGTAGGACCTAGTTGGTGACTAGCATTCAGGGTGTTAAATTCTTGAATATGGGAGGCATTACCTTTTTTATGGAACATTATTGGGAGATAATATGAATCATCCCCAAAAACTCCAAGACATATATAATAGAAAAACACACACATCCCTTATGAATGTACAAATAGAACTCATATAATAAAGTATCCAATGTAAATACTCAAAAGTAAAGATAAAAAAGACACTCGCCAAATGGAAAGGGTCCGAGCTAGTAAGGTCCAGCACGGTCCAAAAAATACTCGTGGATACCTGAAAATAGTTTAATATACATATGTGAGAATAAAAGTATACTAAATAAGAAAAATAATTTGTCTCTTTAACATGTGAAGGAACCAGAGTAATGCCCATGTGAGAAACTAGTAGATCCAAAAAAACAGCAGAGAACGTATACAAACAAATCCCAACCTCACCAACAAACACTCACTAAGTAATTCAAGTTATATAATACATTATAATATAAATAACATCGATGACAGTGTACCCCACACAAAATTCCCATTGTTATTCCCCTCTCACCCAACTTCGTACGTCATGGCCCTCCCATCCCTTTAGAATACCACATCACCTTCAACCCACACACATCGGGGCCATAAAACACATCCAAAGAGCACACACTTTGTCCTCACAACACCTCCTGCATGAACACAGCTGGTCCACACAACAAATCACATCACATATCGTCACAAAGACACCAAGGAATCAAACCACCTCACCCATAAATACCTAGACTATCAAATCTTACCTTAATACACATAGTCTAGAAACCAACTCACCCAAAAATACCTATGCTATCACAACCACCGTATAAATAACTAAAAGAACTTAGACCTTCACAATGTGTGCCATACCAACATTTTGAGGAAAATATAGTGGAAAATGGTTGGTAACCATCCATCTTTTCTCCTCACTGGATTTTTGGAAAACTTCCGCCCCCATGATGATGGGGGTGTTCAAAACATTGAGCTTAACTAGGGTTCAGTGTGAATAGAAATGACAAGTAAAATAATATATATATACATATATATAAGACTGAACACTCAATCCAAAACAATGGGTACATAGACAAACAAGAAACTCATGAAACAATCACCTTTTTAGAAACCTCTAAATAAAATCACCACACATTAAGACACAAATCCCATTTCAGATTTTTAGAAAATGAAATTTAAAAATATATATTTAGTTAATGAAAATAAAAAATTCCATAACATAAATTATTACACAATTATTTATTCATTCAATCACTACCTAGGAAACTATCAGGCATGACACACTATAAGAAACATAATAAAAATAATGGTAAATTAAGACATTTCACATTAATGGAACGTCATACCACTACCTTTTGATAAGGGGTGATGCTTTACAGATGTTATTAATGAAAAGAATCTAGGAAATTACCCACAAAAACACTAATTCTCTTGATATTCATCTACCCAATTCATCATATAAATAGAACCATCCCCCAACTGAAATCCACACCCATCGACACATTATTTCACAAAGAATTTCATAGCCCTATGGCATAACCATACCACACCAATCACAACACCAATGTACAACCACATGTCATCCAATTCCTCCACACACACACACAAACCATATTAATCCAATTCATCACATCACTATGCATAATAAGGAGAAACACATTTTCATATTTAATAATTCATTCCTTATTTTATTTACTTGTCAATTTTGAGGTCATCAAAAAATAAATATGATCCCAGGGAATCCATTAATTAGAGGAATATATGATGAGAAATATCTTTTATAAACAATATTAAATAAGAAAAAAATAAATGCTTCCGCCAAACCATCCTGTAAAAAACTAAATGACCGCCATAGGATATTATTTTCAGTGGGTACATATCCCATTCATGTCACAATATCGATGATATCAAACATACAAAAAGATCATGAGTCACTTTTCCCCATACATAGTATATTATTTCCTAAAACAATTAGATTTAATTTATTAATATATATTAAACTATATTTACAATGGAAAACATCTATATACACATATTGCATGATGAAAACATTATAATGATGAAGGAAATCCGAACTAGAATAAGAAAAACCAAATCATCATGTTTGCATCAAAAAGGGACACACGTACAGAAGGTGACTCTCTGCTGAATCATGAAACAAAATCATGAAAACACGCCATGGAAAAAGTATTTGAGGGTTCCCAGTCCCTAGATAAAGGAGAATAAATGGATGAAGGGAAGGGTATCTCAACATTTGGAATATCTGATCTGATTCAACTGTATGTAGATGAATTTTTAAATTCTCATTAAAGGAGGATCTAACCAAGACCACAAAATTTGACAATTTCTAATCATCTAGACCTTTAGGGATATAAGTATATAATTAAAAACATTGAAACAACTCTAAAATACATAGATTTAATAATTAAGACCCATTCAAATAATAAAATTATAAAAACTAGGAAAACCCAACCCTATAGTAGAAATTGATTTTTTTAGAAAAGAGGCAGCATTGGTCAAGTGGAACCATCAAGATGAACCACATTCCAAATTCATGATGTCATAACTAGGTGAGTCAATTCTAGGTGATAAATATCCACACAAGGTACCACCAGATGATACACCAATAGGGTGACCTACATCAAGGAACGAGGCACCACCAGGGAGACCTACACCCAGGGTGAGACTCCACAAAGGTGAGACACCACTAGGGTGATACACCAACAGGGTTAGACAATAACAAGTTGAGAAAAAACCAGTGATCCACTTCCATTGAAAGATACCTTTGGGATGAGGAACTATTGGAAAACACTAAAAAATAGAAATTTTTTAATGTGTTGAAAAATGGAACTTTGACATTCTAGGACCCCAAAAACATCATATTTCCAACAAAGTAATGGACTAGAAAGGTCTAGACAATTACATGTAGTTTCTATATATTTATAAATTAGTTTTAACAACTCCAGGTTCAAGTTGATCCTTAAACATCACAAAATATATAAAGAATATTTGAATCCAAAGACATTCAGGAGAGTCGTAAGATCACATAAGAATATAAACATTTTCGTACATTGAAAACGAACCATTAAATTAATCATTATGAGACCTTGAATAAATCATAAAAAATATTTGAATTGAAAATTATTTACTTCATGAATGTTTTAGAAATATAATATAATATCATGAATTTAAAACTCAGTCATTGAATAGTAAATCCTAGGCTTCCTTTACTCGATGAAAAAATCATAGAATGTAAGGTTGATAATGTACAGATGATTACCACATTTGGGTTGACATACCATAAATTTAGCCCTAAAATATATGGGTTTTTTCTGAATTTTGGGTTGATTACAATACTTTCATTTAGTAGTAGTGTTTATGACCCATAATTGAGGCTCTAAATGTAAGGTTTATTCCATAAACTATTCTAAACAAAGTAGGGTTGAGAATAGTGTTTCCAGAATACAGAAAAATATTTTCCAAATAAATTAATGACCATTAACCTTGGACCAAGGTCTTGAATGTTATTCTATAATAAATTATTCAATGAATAATAATTTCATGAAATACACATAATTTTATTTCATTAGTTACACAAACATTGATGTTTTTGCACATCAAATCCAAAACGAAATTAAAGAAATTATTGAATCCACACATGCTCAATAGAAACAATTCTATATTTTAAAATCATCATGTCTAAATAATATTGAGATGATTTTTTTTTTATAATTTTTAGGAAAATTTTATTTTTAAATGAATAATGAAAACTACTGATTATGATTAGAAATTACATTTTATTTTTTAGTGTTTACAAACAAAAATTATATTATTGATGGGATTAAAAATTTAATTAGTTCCTATTAATTTAATGTAATTATTTTTATTTTGTTTAATAAATTATATATATGAATTTTTTATGGAATCATATTTACATTAAATGGGGATTTTTCTTAAAAAAAGTTTCATCAGGGTTTTCTGGTTTAATTTTTAATTAAATTGTTCTAATTATAAAAATTTAATCTAGAAAAATGGATTCACATTTTTGAATCACCGGTTCCAAATATATTAAATAGTAAACATTTTCCCAGTCAAATTTTAACCCATGTAATCTTTGTTACTGTGGTGAATGATAAATCAGATAATTAAAGTTAAAAATAAAATGATATGTACTTAAGAGTGAAACAAACAAATGTATTAATTTTATTATATTAGTATATGTCATCTATAATCATATACAAGTTGAATATATGGGATTTTTTCCATTTGTATGTGATTATTACCTTTATATGATTTATTTAAAGAAAAGTAAATAATGTTACATTCTTTCCATTAATAACTATAATTTTTTTTAACATAGGGGTAACTAGAGGATATGATGGATTATAAGTTGAATTTTTAAGTCTATATGATTTATCTCTATCATGGTAGTTCTTTATGTATTTTGATAATAAAAAATTGCCTTAAATATTTACACAATGCGAAAGTAGTATTTATTAAATGAATTAAAAAATAGGAGAAATAATTTTATAAATATAAATATTATAAAATGAAATAATTAATATTTCCAATGAATTTGATATATTAACATTCAATATTATTAATTTATTTAGGATTCTATTATAAATTTATTAGTTTTATTGGTCTATTAAAAGGAAAAGTAAATGAATTTCTCTAACTATTACATAATTTATAATTTATAGAAATAATATTTTATTAAATGTTATAAAATTCATAAAAATCTAATCATCTGAAAAGTTATCATTAGGTATTTTGAAACATCATGCATGGTCCATATATGGGTTTTTGATACATTTATTGGAACTATTATAACCCTCAATCTGTAAAACTCTTTGTATTCACTGAATGTGTGAAAACGGTTTATGAGGGTTAAAAAATATAAGGATAAAAAATTGATCTACATTAATGAAATATAAAGATTGTTTAATTCCCCTTATATTTGAATGAGTTGAAGAAAGGTCACTTTTTGCAGAAGGTTCAAATTTCTTCATAATAGAAAAAAATGAATGTTCTATTTTAACATATACGGAATGAAAGACACTAAACAGTTCTATAACTACTATTTTAAGACTTAAATAATTTACAATAATTCAATGTTTCTTCAATTAAAAACCACCTTTTCCATTTTTCTTGATACTTCTAGTATGGATCCTAGCAGTTTTTAAGTTTATTTTCATATTTGAAAGTGTTTTTCATATTCATTTACAAGTTTTTTTCAAGGGTTTTATTCATTACATAGTGCTTAGAAATTATTTATGAAGGGATGTTCTTTATTAGATATTGTGGGTGATCTCGATATGTCTTATATTATGGGTATACGTAGATACCACCCCAATACATTTTTAATAATTATTTACTCTAGATAATTATATCGAAAGTTGGTTTTATGGTTATTGTAATTGTACGATTTTTGTGAAGAATTTAATAAGATGATGTCTAAATGTGAATAAATGATTTTTTCATTCATTATAATGAGTATTAATTGAAATAGTATAACATCAAAAGTTAATATATTAACTTTTTAAAGGAAAATTGATACTTTGTTTTTCGAAAAAAACTAATTGTTATAAAAAAATTTCACGAGTTTTAATGTCTTTCCATTGAAATAATTTATTTCATATTTTTTCACATACATGGGTTCATATTATAATCCCATATTGCAATAAAATTACATTTATATAATTACTAGTAAGAGAAAAGATGATGTCAAGATAAA
Organism: Viscum album; assembly: GCA_963277665.1. Taxonomy (NCBI): domain Eukaryota; kingdom Viridiplantae; phylum Streptophyta; class Magnoliopsida; order Santalales; family Viscaceae; genus Viscum; species Viscum album. The sequence continues at coordinate 1,686,189,758 of OY728146.1, forward strand.
ATTTTTCATGATACGCGCGGAAAATAAAACAAGTTTATGTTCAAATGTAACTTTTCATGAAAATAAATGGATGTTTAGTGGATGTTTCCACATTATAATAAATTTGTTTTTTATATAATATTTATTTCCTAAAAATCAAAAAATATAATCCTAAATTTTATTGGGGAATGAAAGGAAGTGAATTATAGTTTAATTTTAGTAGAATATATAATTCTTATTTAATGTTCCATATAGAAATGAATTTTAATTTACAAAATAAAAATATCATCTGTAATATTCTATCATGAATGAAAAAATATTAGATAAAGTGAGTTGAGTATTACACATGGGAGTGATTTGTTTCAAGAAAACCCCTTACCTTTATTCACACTAAGAAGATTTCATTATAACCTCCCTTATCAAAAAAATTAATTTTTTAATCACCTAATAAAGATTAATATTAATATATATATACTTTTATTATATTCCTTTATATATATTTAATGTATATTAATTAATTATTAACAATATTTTTTCAAAAGCAGGTGACCAAAAAATTGATCGTTTTAAACTAGTTTTGTAGTGGATTTGTTGTTATTCATTCATATCACAATTTCCATGGTTCCTAGATAAAATTAGTTAATATAAAATATGTTTTAATTTGTTTCATAAATTTTTTATTTATTTTCATAATAGTTTTGGGGATGTTTTTTATGACCAAATCAAATCCATTCTTGTTTTGGTGTGAAAACCAAATAAAAGGTGACATATTAATAACAAAATTTTATATTAATTGTATCACTCTAGAATCATTTAAAAATATTTAATTAAAAGTTATTATATTTGCTTACCATAATATAGCTTTCTTAAGAAATCCATGATGTAAGCTTTACAATATCACTCATGTTGGTGGTAAATATTATGAAAAAATATGGTTTTATAATTATTCATTGAGCCCGAAAAAATTATAGTATAATTTTTATAAAACTATTAAAGAATATTTAAATGAAAATTTTCCTTTACATAAAATTTGGTCTATTGATGGCACTATGGGCTGTGGAAGGACCCTTCCTCTATAATGGACTTTAGAATTTTCCATGGAGCTTCTGTTTTTCCGCAACTTCAATCGTCTTAATTCTCCTGGCAGTGTGGCACCAATGAACCCCTCCTCAACGTATGCTCCTAGCCATTGAGTTTATGTTGATGTTTGAAACACTTAGTCTTCCATTAAGGTTTGAAACCCTAATATTGTGGTGAATCTGACTTCCTCGGCCAATCTTCATTCACCGTCGGGATTCATATCTATAGAGGAGTCACAACGATCCATGGAGGCTTTGAAGACTTCCAGACGACATAGTGATTCAGGGACATTAACTAATGCGTGGCTGCGGGATTTTCCCTGCGGTGTTGATAATCCAGGTTCTCACTCTAGGGAGGTGGGGAAATAAACACCAGAGTTGAAGCTGGATGAAGTTGGTTTGTGGGTGCTGTTCAAGGACTCATGTCCTAGTAGAATTATTCATAAAGGTTTGTCCACTCACGTTGAAACCAAACCCACATCGTTTCCTGAGGGAATTTCAATTTGTAAAAACTCTTTGATTGCAAGTATTGTTCTTACTAAAGGTGCACAGACATGGAAATGTGATGATTCGATTCACAGAATCTCATCTTTGTAGAGTTTCTCTAACTGAAAATGTTTTTCTCTGGGCTAAGGTTTTTTTCATTGCATTTTTCCATCTGATGATTTTAATCATTGAGCATGGAGCATGTGAACCCTATTTCTGAAACCTGGTTGGCTTCATTTTCATGGATGGTCTTTGTATTTCAATGTATCTCATGCTAGAGATTCATTTTCTCAGATCTGGATTCGTCTTCATAGACTCAATTGGGTCCTCTATCATCTAAAAATTTTGCATGATTTTGGCATGGATATTGGGACTCAGATTCGACTTGATAGGTAGACCGATGATGTTAGGTTTTGTCACTATGCAAGGATGATGGTGGAGGTTGATCTTAGATCCAATTTTATTGACAAGGTATTTCATTCCACCCCTTATGACATCATTCAAATTGACGTCGAGTATGAAAAAAACATCATTTCTGTAATGAATGTATGACTGTTGGACACTATTTGGAGTTATGTTAGAAGAATGTTTCTTTTGAAAAATGTGGGGTGAGAGGTCATTTAATAGCTCTCTGTCATAGGTAGTCCATGGTTAATAACTCGACGTTGTCAAATGATCATGATGGTGGTTCATTAAACAGGATAGTTCCCATTATTGCCGATGCGCCAATTGCTCAGAAATCTGAGACTAGATAATTGTTTCTCGTTGATGTATCTCCAAAGTTGGCTCATAATGGCCCCTATAATACTTAGCCTGACAAGGTTAATGAGGTTACTCCAATTGAGGACACGAAAATATGGACTCTAGGATTTATAACCCCTAATAATTCCTAGGTTTATGTCACCAAGCAGAAGGATGTGCAAATATATATTGATTTCCAGAAAAAAACTACAAAAGGTTTTTTAGGTATCTAAATTACCCGAGAAATGAGGAAATGTTTCTGAGGATGAACATGAGAAGGTGGGTACCCCGATTAGAGTTTCATGTAGTGGTGGGCATACCTCTTAGACAGATGAAATATTATGTGGAAATAATAAGATTAACGATGGAGAGTTCACCTCTGTCACCTCAACGAGGAGACCCCGTAAGGACTATTCTAATGTTCTTAGAATCGTGTCGACCAGATCTTCTTCTAAGGTAGTGGATACAAATATCTTAAAGGTCTTACATCGGGATATGTCTCCATATGAGTGGTAGTCTACCAGTGACTCTAATTATTGAAATGATATTTCGTACTATGATCTTTATAACTTTTAATTGTGGTTTAAGGCATTTCTCTTTGTTTGACCACATCCGCCACTCTGATGTACTTTTTCTTTATTTTTAATAAATTTTCAGAATATTTTCTTCTGGATAGCCTTATCTAGCCTTATCTGGTATTAAATAATATTTAAAATTTTATAAGTATCATATAACTTCTTGAAAAAAAATTAGAACCATCCATAATGCGTGGTCATGAAAAATGAATATTGATATTCGTAAAGGAGGTAGTCGGCACATTGGGAGGATTAATGGTTTAATTTCTGAATGAATCAGAATAATAATAGTATATGAAAAATTATCATTTCATAATTATAAATAGAACACACATAACACATTTTTTTCATTAAATTCGTCCATGTTAATATCCTTGATATACTATTATAGAGAAAAACTCCATTGCCTCTTGGAGGAGGTAGTCCTTAGGGTTGCTCAATCAATGTTCATCATTTTCATAGTTGATGAATATAATTGAATATTTGTTATACAATTAATAAAATTACATTATTTTATAATTATTTTTCATATATTCTTATATTATCAACGTAAGCAGTTATATTAGAAAATAAAATTATAAACTAAAATACTAATAGAAGGAAATATTGGCAATGGAAGCTAGAGTTTCCTCTAAGAAAACTCGTCAGATGTCCATGACTTAAGAGTACGCAATTTTACCAAGTTATTATATATTTAGGATATTTTTATAAGAGGATAAAATTTAATCATTTTAATTAAGTATTCTAAGATGAATTTTATTTTTAAATGGTGGATGTGGTATCCATTAATAAGAGAATAAACGGGAACTTTTGAAATATACCTCAAATATTAATGGTTCTATGAAATGATTAAAGGACTACTAGTACAAGAGCCTCCACCGAGTTGGTGAGGACTCAAAAAGTGCATCCAAGAGACCCATGTTCAAAAACTGGTAGAGACATATTTCTGAGTTACTGTAGAAGAATTGTAGCAGGAACTATATCAATAATGTAGTAGGGACTCAATGACACTATAATATTCATACCTGTTCATCCATTTGGGAATTCAGTCCAACTATTTTGGTCCTTGCGTCCTTTAAGGCATTCGATCCATGCATGGCCTTTGGGCCACTAAGGACATGGGGCCACCTCTAGGCCTTGGGGCCACCTTAAGGACTTCGGGACACCTCAAGGCATTGGGAATCCAGAAATAATCCTTAATAGAAATGACAGACTCTATAATGAAAGGAATCCGTATGAGGATTCAGATTAGGTGTATTCATGTGAGCATAAGCCAATGGATGTGGAAGAATGATAGGGTATGACATCACTATCGGGACCAGCCTATGCCTGCACAGGAAGCATAGTCAAACTACCATGCAAAGGTGGAGAGATGATATAATTATGAAGATGATAGGGAGGAGTAATACTATGTAGTTATATTCTGGATATTTCTTCTAAGACCTACGGGTCATGTAATCACTAAACCTACGAGCCTTGTAAGGATTCCCCCTAATCTCTTGAGGGGGGGGGGTATCATAAATCAATAAAAATCCCTTCAAGACAATTGAGAATTAATAGACTAGTGGATATAAGGTAGATTATTTGGAGGATTGGGAGAATATAAATATTAAGGTACATCAATCACTTAGTTTTGAGACATTGTAATACAGATGGAAAAATATTTTTAAACTTTTAACCTCTTATCCAAATTCATATTATTTTAGAGAATTATTTTTTGGTAATAAATATTAACATTAATGAAATAAATTAAAATAGAATCCATTTATATAATCTGAATCTTATTATTTCAAATTAGAAAACCATTTTAACAAATATAATTCCTCAATGCTGAAAAATATAATTTTAAAGTAATCCAAATTAAACACATAAAAATAATTTTCCGAAAAATAACATTTTTAATCACTAATTTTGTATTTAATATATAGTTATATAATATTCCAATTATAATAAAATGAATTTATTTATTATAAAATATATAATATTTAGTATTATTTCAACTAAATATAAATACATATTTCACCAACTAAAAACATAATTATAGGAAAGTACTAAAACCAATAATTTTATTGAAGTAAAAATTTAATTTATTATTTAAAAGATTTCACTTTGTGATGCAAGTTCAAATAATATTTTCCAAATCAATAAAATTAGTCATTAAATAATATTTTATGACATAAACGGTCTTTCAGTCTTCTCTGATATTATGAAATATTGATGAAATATTAAAATGGTTAGTTTTTAGAAAGAAATTTCATTGGATTAAAAACCAACCTTCTCCAAAAACAAAATTCATACTATGAAAATTATTATGCGAGAAATTCATAGAAGAGTTTTATTTAGTAAATTTTATATTCTAAAATTTTTAAATTTTCCTTCTAAAATAAAATATGTAATAAAAATAAATGGGATCTTATTGAAAATATCCTTTTTCAATATTATTTCATATTAATAATTTAGCTTAAAAATAATTGATGGTTAATGTTATTATTTTTTATTGAACATATATTAATTATTATTTGGTAAATATGACATGGTTTTTATTGATAGGGGTAGCGTGTAACTTATTTTTTCAAAAATAAAAAAGGTTTTATAAATTCAATAATTTCGGGTCGTCAATTTCTCCCCCTTTTAAATAAATTTCATATGAAAACTTGTATTAAAGATTGAAAAAAAGGTATGGTTTTGTTCTCTCATCACATATTCATGGTCCCACATAGAATATCCAAACTTATGATTCATCCAATGCACATTGACCTGATGATTGATCTTATTCCACAAAACCATATAATTTTAATCTAAAATTTCCATTTGGTTTTCTTCATATTGGAGATCATGTTCCAGTTCACCTGATATAAATTCTATTACATATTATGAATCTATTATGTACATCCTAAAATGCACTATATTGAATACATAATGTTCTTAGGATATGTCAAGTCATATATCAAAATGATAAGCTATGAAATCAACTAGATCAAGGATCATAAATGGACTGTTGTACCATAGGGATCAACATCCCTTTCTTCCTAAATCACATAATCTTCTCCAATAGGTATATCTAGAGGAATTATTTTTCTACAACTTCATACTACATATCACAAGTATTATTTTATGTATAGATATTTATCAACATTGTATGTCATTCATATTCCTATAAATGGTTTTAATCATCTCCATTATTTCAGGGAAGTGGTTAACACCTATGACCTTCCTCTATTCATCATCATCAAAGCATTTTGTATTCCGTCATATATTCATATGTAGTTCCCCATATGGTGACTAATAAAAGGTAAAATAGAAACAATTTTCACGAGATTTATACTAATGGAAGGAGTCGATACAAATATCCACAAAATTCCACCAAACAAGTTCATAGCATATCCTAAAGAGTTATCTTTATCCTCTAACTCTAACCATATTTCTTAGGCTGGTAAGACGTGCTGAAAATATTATATATCTATAATATTTTTCCAAAAATGTTTCTAGAATCATGTTGTCAACCATGGATATAGATTAGAAACATCGGAAAGTAGAATCCCATGAACTCTTACATCTTATGTTTTGTTTTTCACGGAGATTTTTTTAGATATATATATTAATTGATTGTTATAAAATGCAGTAACATTGAAAGGATATTGAATACAACTAAAATACCATTATTCCAACAGATGTTTAGAGTATCCTATAATAAAATCCATGGAAACAGTTTCCAATTTACATAATGTTATGGGTAATAGTTTCAACATACCCTTAAAAGTTTTTAACTCAACGTTAACTTATAACATACCAAGCATCGAGATGTGTAATATATCATTTCCCACTTAATGTTATCCCATAATATGTTTTGTTTTATATCCCAATAAATTTTCATTCTCTGTGGATTAATAGAGAATGATAATCTATGATTACCATCAAAAGGTTCCTTCAAATGTTATGGTTTTTATAGGGAACATATCAGGGTTCCTAACCATATAACTCTATCATTATCAATACTAAAATCTATAATATTCACTACCTATTTATATATATTGAAATCATCATTTTGGGAATCAGGGTCCATCTCTTGAATTTATGGTTGAGCAACCAATTGTAAATGATATAATTATTCTCCATTCATTATGATTTCGATATTTGGCCATTTTAAATACATGGGTATTCAATCTCTTTTCAAACATAATTATTGATAACAAAGAATGTTTATTCCTTCTCAATAAATTTTCCACCTTGTTTTAATTTATCGGTTGGTGTGGTAGTAAGAATTTGTTGTCCTAGATTAGTTAAAACCAATTCATTAGGTTCTTATTAAACTTTTATTAGAAAAATTTGAAGTTTAGTCTCTTATAGTCAATAAAATTATAAATATTCACACCATTGAGATATTTCCGCGGAATATTAATTGTAAAGAATACTGTTTCCAACTCTAAATCATGAGTTGGGTAATCATGTTCATGATTCATATAATGATCATTATTATTTTGAAATTTTCATCTTTTCTTTCTTAGTAAAATGTCTCGAACACATATTAGAACAATCAGTATATATAAGAAACATTATACACTTTAGGGTAGTGAAATAATAGAAATAGTGACAAATATCTTCTTAATCTATCTGAATATTTTCTTCAACTTTTGTTTCCTAAAGGAACCTCACAGCATTATGGTTCAACATTGTTAGTGGATTTTATGATCATGAGGAGTTTATAAAAAAAATCTCCAGTATCTAGGTAATATAATAAAACATCTGATCTCAATCATAGATGTGTGTTTCAACTATTTATTTATCACATCAGTCATTAATCTATCCAGAAACATAAAATCACTTATGATAACATGACCTATGAAAGATACATTTTTTAAATAAAAAAATTATAAACATGGTTTAAATTTTTTCCTTTCATAATTTCCATATAAGAAATTACAAATTCAATTCATGTTTTCCTTCATCACAGAATAATTCCATATTTCATCTATAATGAATAATACAAAATTTTCAAGGTAATCTCTATAGTATGTATTAATCAAATCCATAAATATAGAATGAGAATTTGTAAGAACAAATAGAATCGCTATAAATATTTAGTTTCCACATCTTGGGATAAGATATATCATGGGTATATATTCTACCAATAAACTCATTTTATAATATATTGATCGATATTCAATCATTGAGATATATTGAGCTCCTCGACGTAGCTTCAATATACCCTCAATATTGGGTAGTTGACATTTTTGTATAACCATTATCATTACCTCTCTATCATATGATTCCCCTACTGAGCTGGTAATGTAGGAAGATAGATAATTACCCATGAGTCTCTCCTTTAGTAGGCCCTGAGGTACTGACCATTACCATGGGTATTGAAATCTCACAAAATGGGAGGCATTATTATTTTTATATTATCCATGATTAGGAGATAAGATGTATCTAACTCAGACCACTCCAATATATATATATATATATAAACTTGAATACGTGAATGTAAAAAAAACATCCCACATGCCTGATTCAAAATGTAACTGATACAAAAGAAATATTCTCCAATGTAAATAACCAAATAAAAGCTATCCAGTGACATAACAACTGTCCCCAATGTCTAAGATAGTACATCCCACCATGGTCCAAATAGTCCCCCGAGAAACAAAAATGTAGTTATATATACATAGGATGATCATACAATTATAAAAATAGGAAAACAAAGAGGCTCTCATCCACAACTGGGTGATACATACTAATTCCCCCCGTGTGAAATCAAAATAAACCCAAAATCACCTAACAATGTATACTAACCTCCCACCCTAATGCAACAAAACCATGATCAAAAAATATTTCAAGTCAAATTAAGTAATATAGTAAGCACCTAAATGTTTATGTACCCCGCCTCACATTCCAATTGATTAGCTTCTCTTTCACCCTAACATAAAACAACCTAGCATTCCCACCTCTTCTAAAAATACCACATCACAACCCATCCACACATACGTGGTACTCAATGATATTCCCATAACCTAGAAAAATGATGGTAATTATATCTCTATCGAACACACCTAGGTCTCAAAACTATATCCTCAATGAAGATACCTAATCCACATACCACATCACATCCCGAAAATACATGGGAAATCAAAACACATCTCATCCCATAGACAGCTATGAAAACAAAACTCACCCACCCACACTTGGGTCTCACAGACAAAAACCTTTTCATAGAGTCTTGGGATACCATATCATGGATGTGGGAGTAATGAATAGTGGGCATCTAGAACCAAGCTAAATAGATGAAGATATATTTGAGAAAACACCCCACTTCACATTTCCTCCCCACTTAGAATGAAATCCATCGACTTCAATTATCATTATTCAAAGTCATGTCAACCATTAAATTATCTCAACAAGAAACCTCCCATATTATAGAAAATCCCCACATCAAACATTATCATAACAATAATAATAAAAACTTAGCATAACCCGAATCAGTAACCACACTACTCAAACTCTAGACAGCTGTTTTGCAATTATCCAATCTATTAACCTAATATTTCATTACACCACCTGTACCACCCCATAAAAATTTCCATGATCCCAAACACAGAACCACACAACTGACATAAGACACAAAACAGAATAGATCCAAACACAACATTCATTCATAATAATAGATAAAAGTTATTTTTGATTTGAACAATAATTATTCACTAATTCAACTTTGATAATTTGATGGTGATCACAAGAATAATTTTAATCCTAGGGGATCCATTTATTTTACTGTATATACTTTGTTAAACAACTTCACTGTTATAGCAGTTCATCAATGGATAAAAAACATGTAAAATTCATCACATGGGTGCTAGAAAAGACCACCAAACACCATAATATTTAGTTGTAATTTAGCCTAAACAAAACACAAAATGGATCAAAGATAACAAATATACCAAAATTATAATGACCATCAACTTCCCAACCACTCATTTATTACTAATATAATAGGTCTGAATATCATTTTAATCACAATCTTCCACCCCAAATTTATTACATCATTCAAAATGGATCTAATTATATTCACAAGAAGACATAAGTAAACCCATCCCGCATGATTCTTAATTAAAAGAGGGAATAAGTAATCCCTACTTTGAGAAAAAGTATAATTGCGCATTCTCCTTATTCCAAAAAGGGGGAGGGAAAATAGAAAGAGGAACATCTTGGGATATGTGACCCAAGTGGGCTCACAACAAGCACATGATAACTTGGGGATGAAGGGTTCTAGTAGAAAATGTATCACAATATATGGAAGCACACACAAATGGAAGGTTCTCATCTATAGAATGGCCATTTCCTAAATATATGGTGGAAATGGTTTCAAAGGACAATAAAACCAGATCACGGTCAAGACCACATGTTTTATGAGTCAAAGGATGCTTCAGGATTTAAGAGTATAGATACAATTTGAAATGGCCCAAAATCACATTAAAATTGAATTTAACTCATTTAACAACAATGGAAACATCAAAAGGGTGAATCTCGTAAAACTAGAGAAAACTAGAATTTTTAAAAACTGTTGGAAACGAGTCACCATTGGTTGAGTCACCGATGTAGGTCATCGATGGAGAGTAATCGATGTAACCTACCAAAGCTTGAAACTCTGACACAGTTCATCAAATCCACATAATGATTCCTGAATCACCGCCACCACCTACCGAAGTGACCGATCGACAATGAGTCACCAACGCGACCCATCGATGCCTGACTCACTGATGCCACCTACGGTCACAAGTCTTTAACATGAAAAATATAATAAAAATCCCCAACACTACCCATGAGCTCCTAACCCACCGACTTCTCCTAAAAACACCTAACTCAATTATTCTAGCTACCAACATGAGTCACCAACATGACCTACTGATAGCAAGTAACAAACATGACCCATCGACAGAATGCACCATTGGAAAATTGAAAAAATTGGAAAACTCTTAAAATAAGTTACATGAACTCGTAGAACACCTGACACAAGATTTTCACAATGGAATTCACCAAAGTGGTTTGGTCTATTAAGTTAGATACCACTTAAACTATTCTATCCCTAATGAATTCAAAACTAAACCTTTAAGAGAGAGGGGCCTAACCAACCACCCCACGAGACAACACTCAAGGAAATACCACCTGATGTTTCTCATATGATTAAGTAAAACCCTAACATCCAAGAACACCTCCTTTTAAATCTAATACCCAACCAACCACAAGACACACCTCACAAGAACAAAAATCTATGTTTCCCAAACACATGAATCAGGTAATTCCTTCCTCCATGTGAAGATACAATCTACATTGGTCAGCACTGAGATGAACACACGGTTTTAATAACATCCACATTAATGAATATTAATTATGGATTAAGTCATCCCCTATTAATATGTCATGCATTTATCATAGTCTGTAGAAAAAAGAAAAACACATTTAATAGAAAATAAGGTTCATGGATTATAATGAAAAATAAGAAAATGAAAAATTAAATTGCAGTCCAGGTATTAGGCACACAACCTCTCTTATATATCCAAAGTACACTCTTCTTGGCCTCCATGCCTCCAAAAAATGGAAACCAATGAAGTGGTTTTTCAATGTAACACCTCCCAATGATCCTAGATCTCCAATAGCTGCTCCACAAACATTACCACATCTTCAATATCTAACTTTCCCCAGTAAATGACATGGGAGTCATCATAATGATACAAATGAAGATGGGATCAATAAATATGGTAGGGGCCTTCTCCAATTGTTGAGGTAGTACCAAATTTTATGCCACCTATACCACATTCCAAACACCTCTAAGGGTATGGAAAAGGTGGGATAAAGTATTCTCCATCTACCGAACATCCAATGCCTATGTTGATGGGAAACCTTTAAGATTACATAGTCCCCATCCTCAAAATCCAAGGGCCTCATCCTACGATTGACATAAAACTTAATCCAATATTCTGCTACGTTCATCTTCTCATGAACAAGCTCCTCAATCTCGTCCGTACTCTATACCACGTCCAAACCCAGAATAGCTTACTCCCCAACTTTTGTGTAGAATAATGGTGAATGACATGGTCTTCCATAAAATGATTCAAACAGAGCCACACCAATGGATGAGTGATATCCATTGGTTTATGGAAACTCCATGAAGGGAAAGTGTAGCACCCAAGATCTACCAATGTCAAAGATGAACTCTTACAACATGTCCTCCAAGGTTTGTGTAGTACATTCTATTTTTCCATATGTCTAAGGGTGGAAAGAAGTGATAAGAGAAAACTGAGTTCCAAAATCACGCGACAATCCTCTCCTTCATTGTGAGGTAAAGTGTGTAACCAATTTTGATACAATGGACCTCAGAACCCCATGTAGTAGCACCACCTCATCGAAATACCTCATAGCTATGGCATCTACTACACCCGATTCCTTGATTTCCAAGAATTTTGCTGATATCACCCCCCAAACCACTACTACCAAGATTACATCACAACCTCCATGATCCTTTGGAATCCCTGTGAAAAAAAATACATCGAGATGTCCTCCCAATTCCACTCCGTTAAATCATGGGGCTACAACAAGACACCAAGAAAAAAGGTCTATAACTTCACCAAATGGAACACTAAGAACATTTCCACAAACTATTCTACTTCTCCCTTCATTCCAATTCACAAAAAATACTCCCTCTATCCACATGACATCTTCAAAACCACGGGATGTACTACTATGTTGAGATATAAAACTCACAGAGGATTCCATCATGCATTTCTAGAGGAAAAAAAAGCCTCCCACACAATAACACATGATTTTGACAATCCTCCAACCATCATTCCAGAGGATCACCCTAGTCAACACAATTTCACATTACCACTACCTTAGAGTCTCCCCATAGAGACTCTTCCCCCTACTGCTTCAGAGTAGAATACACCATCATTTGAAATACAGAACCTCTGCCACCATCCATTTTTTCTTCTAGGTGAAATGTATAGAACCCCTCTTCCACCTTCCAAACATCTTTAGATTCTTTAACTACCTCTCTATTTAACTTTCGACTCATTGAATCCCCTACATAATTCCCCTTTCTAGAGGGGTAGGAGATTTTGAAATCATAGTCCTAAAGAACTCTACCCACCTCCATTATAACAATTTAAGATCTTCCTTTGAAAAGTTATACCTCAAGTTCTTGTGATCCATAAAGATAAAAAAACTCTCCCCAATGAGGAAATGTTTCCACAAACTTAGTTCATAAATGAACATGTTTATATCTATATCATGGGTGGAATGGTTATTTTCATTGAGGTGTAACTTCTTGTACCAATATGAGATTACTCCTTTCTATTTCATTAAAATGCTTCCTAATCTCAAATGGGAATAATCACAAAACAACTGAAACATCACTCCATTATATTGTAGCCGAAGGAATGGAGAACTAACTAACATCCCCTTCATATATCAAAACAATGCGAAGGAAATATCACTCTACACAAAATCAATGTCTATCCTGGTCAAATCCATCAACGAAGCTTCAACTCGAGAGAAATTAGTTAATAATACCTGGTAATAGCCTACCATACTGAGGAAACTGTGAACTTTAGTAACATTCATGGGTGCCTCCTTTGAGACCAATTTCTTGGACTCTTACAAGCCCAGTTTTATAAACTAATGAGATAACACATGTCCAGGTATGTTCACTATTCTCATATAGAACTTGAAATTGGACAACATCAAATACATCTAGTAGTGTCGAAGAAACTACATGACCATCCTTAGATGTTCGGTATGCTCCTCTAATGAATTCGAGCATATCAGAATTTCATTGATAAATAAAATAATGAACCTTTCTAGGAAATATTGATAGAATAAGTTCATAAGTCCCATAAACATGGTCGGTGTGTTCGTAACACCGGATGACATAACCAAAAACACGATGTTCCCATACATGCACCTGAAAGTAGTCATGAGGATATCACCATCTTTCACCCTTAGCTTTTGATAACAAGACCACATATTGATCATAGATAATGAGCTTTTCCCCTCAGCTGGATGAAAAGATAGACTATTCTCAGGAGAGGGTAATGGTTCTTTACTATCACATGATTCAACTTCTAGTGGTATATTCACAGCCTCATTCCACCATATTACTTCTACGTGAACAAGACTAGAGCACACCATAGTGACACACATGTTTGGATAGATCCCTTTTTCATCAAGTATTCAACCTGAATATGTTTTTCATGCAACTTATAAGGTTCCATCCCAAAATGAGCCCTCAAAATAGGAGAGGCATCATGATGTAGTTCTCTCCTGAACTCAATATCACTCCAATGGTTAGAGTGACCAACTACTCAAGAAAGAAATCCATGAACATCCCAACAACTCTAGGATCCCCCACCACCTCCGAATCCACTGATTCCTGAAATAGTTCTAACAATAAGGAAAGAAAATGATCCACACACAAACTGGCCACCTGAAAGATCCGCTCTCCGACGAGAGCCAGATGTCGACTATCTATTTCTGAAAATGAAACTATCCTATTAATGTTTTCAGTAACAACCTATATTTGTTACAAATAGTTTATGCTGATAATGAAATGTATGGATGCAAATATAGAATGATAATTTCCCCAGATGACTAATGCAGCCACATAATCAGTCTACATCTAGAGCATATATCAAAAAAGATGGTCTGACCTCTGACTAGTGTAATTAACACTAGGGGAATGGGAAGACTATCTACATATTGTCAAAGAACATTAGCTAGACTTTGTGAAAAATAGGAGTGTGAATCTCTTGAATCATAAAATGTGTAAGAAAGAGTATTGAACAGACTGATCGTACCTCAAAAGATCTTCATCCCTAATAGATGTGTTTCATCTGCGGTGTGTAAATGACCATACCCACCTCATATTCCCCTATATAAATGACTACATCCTAAACCATGCATAGGCAGAGGTCACTAAGGAACACCTTGACATTGGCCTCTACCTGCTCTGTATCCCTTCGCTGGAGTTTCATGCTACTAGAACTGACCTTTCTATAAGTCCCATTGAGGCAGTCGATGGACCTGCACACCTCAACCATACTAGGATGTAACAGAAATTGGTAACTGTCTCTAAATATTCCCACGATCTCCATAAAAAAACATACTGTCCCATATAATACATTATATGCACAAGGATGAGAAGTAGAAAATGAAACTCCTAAGGTCACGTCTCCATTAGTCGGAACCTCAAAGGCCCTAGCTCCTAAGAGTCATTGCTAATAAACATTATATTTAATGAACTAAGTTGAATCCCCTCTCATAGTAGACATCCCTATGATTGAATCCTCTCAACTAGACCTTCCTTCTTTTTTACCTCTATGTATGATGGAAAGGTAATGTGGGTAACCGCATACTGGAGAGAAGGAAGAAGTGACACCATTCAGTGTCTCACTCGAGACTCCTCATCCAGAAAGAGAACAAGATAAAAATTAATAATATTCTTGAATTTCAACCCTAGATCCCATACCTTAATAATTTATTACTATAGGGAGAGTAAAAACTATCAATTCTCATCCTTCATGGTCGAAGAATGAACTTATACTCTAAACTCCTTCTGAAAATCGACTGACAAAACATCATACTCTTTCCTCTCCCCCAGGTAAAGAATCCACCAATAATGTAAAGTTCCCCACATCTAGATCACATCCCAGAGAACCCATTACCTTTTTAGAGCCTGAATCAAGCTGAAGGTGATCACAAGATACTTGAGAGAACTCTCTTTATACATTTTGGAAACACTACCCTCATACTACCTCGGAGTCTATCACTGGAAATCACATAAAATTTTCTTCTATTGGTCATCCTCCTCCACTAGGTTAATCCTCTACCAATCAACCAGGTTGGCCTACTAAGCATCCACTACCTATAATACACATGGGAAATGGCCGAGTTCCAAAACTAAAATGTAAACAATGAATTTTTAATCATGATTAGTACAATGTTTTATTTATGTTTCATTTCAACTAATTATTTAGTTAAATTCACCAGAACACACAATTAAACCATTAAAACCAGTCATTATGATACATATACCTTTTTGAGGGTCTTTACCCTTCTACCGATGTTACCTCACTTGGTCATTATGTAGTCTCAAAGTCCTTGTGTTGAACCACAGGGGCCCTAAAATCCCATGTCCTAGCGAGTCTTCCCTAGCCTATGTCACATACTATGGTCTCCAATAACTTTTTTTGTTCCAACCCATGTAAAAATCATTGTGACTAAATCCAAACTCCATCATATCTCTCAATAAATACCTTTGATACTATTCTATCATGACCCCATCCCTCCAATGATGCCCCTCTTGAGCTGGCCAAGAAGGAAGAGAGATAATGAACTATGAGTCCTGCCTAAAGTAGGCATTGGCGTGTCGACGAGTATCAAGGGAATCGAAATCTCACAAAAAGGATTGAATTAATTTTTTATAATAACAAGGATAAGGAGATAAGATTTATCAAACATAGACATCTACCAGATATATTTATATGAAATACAACCAAAACCATCCAACAAGCATCTTTCAAAATGTAACAAATACAAAATTAAGAGTCTCCAATGTAAATACAAAATTAAATGCTAAGTAGTGACATAACTTATGTCCCCAAGGTTTGAGATAGTACTTCCCAACATAGTAAAAGTAGTCCCACCAGAAACCTGAAATCAGTTTTATAGATGTAGGTTGAAAATACACGTTTACTCAGTCTGGAAATACAATGTCTCTCGTGCACAAGTGGGGGACACTTAATAATTCCCTCGTGAGAAAACAACAGAAACCAAATGCACCAAATAATGTATAATAACCACTACATCATCACTATAGGATCGATCTATGAATAATGAAAATAATGTAATGTAATATAGTAATAAAATTGATTTTGGGGTACCCCAAATAAATTTCCCACTAATTAGCTTTTGTAACACCCTAACAGAAAACATCCTGGTGCTCCGATCTCTTCTGAAAGTACCACGTCACAACACACCCACACATACCTAAGCCTCACAACTATTCCCAAAATATAGGAAAACAAAACCCATTATATCCCTCATGCACACAGCTTGACCTCACAACCACATCCTTCCCACAGACACAAGGTCCACATACCAAAACACATCCTGAAAACACATGGGAAAGAAAAACACATCTCATCATGAAGACACATTGGAAAATGAAAATCCCACGTATAGACCTAGGCCTCACAAACCACAAACTACCCAAAGATTCTTGGGCTATCACTTCGAGGAAGAGGGAGCAGGTAATAGCGGGTGGTCGTCCATCCATCATCCCACTAGGCAGTTTGGGAAAGATGCCCTCCCCCATGAAAATGGGGGGGGGGGGTCAGCGCATATTGCACAACATTGGTGGGGTGCATATATAATTCACAATGAAATACATGTATATTTATATTTTCCAAAATCTCAGTACAACATATGGGTTCCCAAAACAAACAACTAGCACAAAAGACAAACATTGTTTCTACCTCTGAAAGCATGTATAAAAATGAACGATAGTAACTACAAACGCTGAATAAAGAAAGATACTAATCACCCTATAATTTTGACATTATAATTAATTTACCAGTTATTCTATTCGTACATAAGTAACTAACAAACACAACATAAAAATAGGCTCACAACGAAGACAATTGGTGGAAGAAACTATTATAAAACACCAAAATTCACACTTCCTCACCACTTAGCACCAAATCCAACCACTAACATTATCATTATTCAATATCAATCTTCCGTATCCTTTATCTCAACTAGAAAACTCCCAACATATATCCAAACCCCAAAAGATGCCTTATCATAACCATATTAACATAAACATAGCACAACCCAAACCTATAGCCCCACTTCTCAAACTCTACCCATAAATTCCAAAATCATTCAATATTTCTACCTAATATTTCATTACACCACCAATATCACCCCATATACACGTCCACACTCCCAGCCACAGCAGTAGACAATTTGACCAGGAGAAAAAATAAAACAGATCCAAACCCAACACAAAACCACACCAACCGAGCTAGGTGTAATCATATTTTACCAACAATCATTATTTAACTCCACATTCATAATTCATGCATCATCACTGAACAATTTCAATCCCAATGAATCAATTCATATAACTATATTTACGTGGATGAATGATTTAATAATTACAACAGTTTAATAGGGGATCAAAAACAAGTAAAAATCATCACCTGTGCGTAATAAAAGACCACCAACGTCCATGATTTTCACATGGACTTTATCAACAATAAGATAGAACATGAATAAAAAATAATAGATAAAAAAAGATCATCATCATAATCATCCCTACCACTAATTTTTACTAATGTACAAGGTCCAATTATCTTTGTGATCTTCATATTTGACCGCTCATTTAATACATTGTTTAAAATGGATACATTCATATTAAAAAGAATGCAACAATAAACCCAAGTCACATTATGCACAATTAAAAGTGAGATGATGGAATCCGTACGTCATGAAATAGATGATCATCACATTCTCCATGCATTAAGAAGGTGTTTCACAAACAACATGAGGAACCTCTAGGGAGATGTGATCCAAGGGGCTCACAAAAAACTCCCTATCACTTGTTGAAGAATGGTTATAGGAACCTCAATATCAAGAGAAATGGAAACACACATGAAAGGAAGGGTCTTGTCTTTTGAATGGGTAGATACAAAAACAATAGGGGAAATACTTTCAATGGCCATTAAAGTCAGATCATGATCAAGACGATGCAGTTTAGGATTCAACAAAAGCTTTGGGTTTTATGAGATATATGCTATTTCAAATATCCCAAAACTCATTAAAATGGAATTTAAATCATTTAACATAAAAGGATACATAAAATGGGAGAAAATGGAAATACATGAGAAACTAGAATTTTGAGAAATAGTTGGAAATGACTCACAATTGGGTGAGTCACCAATAGTGAGATACCGGTGTGAGTCACCAATGGTGAGTCACCAATGTGACCTACCTAGGTTATACTACCTAATACCTCTCACTGACACCACCTACTAAAGCGAGTCACTTATGCGACCCGTTGACAGCGAGTCACCAATGCGCCTAATGACAACTGACTCACTGATATAACCTACAGACATTTGTCCCTGACACAACCCACCAAGTATGAGTCACCAACCCGACCCACCGATACTTGAATCACTGATGCCACCTACTAATTCCTAACTCTACAACTCTACCTTACAATGTGATTCACTATCATGACCCTCTACTAGCGAGTCACCAATGTGACCCACCGACATGACTCACCATTGTAAAAAAATTGTAAAACTGGACAAATATTGAAATGAGTCAACATGACCTCCAAAACACCTCCAACACTGGATTTTCATAATGGAATGGATCATAGAAGTCTAGTCCTTTACAACCATTATCGTATTAAGTTCACAATAGTTAATGAAATGGTAAATTGATCCATCATTTTTCTTCATAACATATAATGAAGATCCCTTTAGTGAATCACCCATGCATACAAATCCCTTATGAAGATTCTCTTGTTGTATCAACATTAATTATTCCAAATCAACATGGGGAATTCTCTAATGACCCTTTGAGATAGAAATTAATATATGTATGTGATCAATTGAAAATTCAACCTCACACTCTTTGGGACATCCCTGAATTTCATCAGGAATTTCATCAGTGTATTCTTGTATAATAAAGTTGTCATTTATTTTTTATTCAAACACGATCTTTTTAGATGAGAATCTCTCATTTATGGGTATCATAAGTCATATAATATAATTTTTTTTAAGGATCCTATAATCATCGTTGTATCTATATTTGATCACAGGATGATTTGGGATTTGAAATTTCAACTCCTTATCCATATAAATGAAATGTTCTCTATATAGGAACATGTAATCCCTACCCACATTCACATTAAATTAATTTATTGAAGGATGTACTAGTTTTGTTGGGATATTTTTCCAAGAAACATTAATCCAATAATACTTATATATCATTTATGAAATCATTGAGCTTTAATGGGTTGTCCTGGATAGATTATTATCCATAGTTTGTGGGGGTAAATCAAAATTTTATGAAACAATATTTGGTAAATGACTTATAAATGGTGCACAAAACCTATTTATAATTTTAAAGGATTCAATATACATTATTCATGGTAATATCATTTTTATTTTATCTAACCTAATGAAATTATAAAACCAATTATTGGATTAAAAATAGAATGTAAAATAACTAAAGAATGTCCCCAGGAGTGTTTATCTAGGTGTGTAGTTTAAAGCCCACTCATCAAGCATCAAGGTGATAATAGATTCAATGATCACATTAACTTTTTCGTGGTGATTATCCCTATGTTCATATATACCATATCATTATACACATTTAAGTATCCCTATAAGTATTTGATTCAAGGAAACCCACATAATCATTGATTTATCAGAACATCATGATGTTATTCATTACCAAGACTCATTCTGAGAGTTATTAATAATACTCTATAAACTAATCCCCAAAATAATAAAAAAACAATGATGATACCAAAAATAGTGTACCAAGATAATAATATATAATTAAAATATTTATTTCATGGATTGATTAATATATTCAAAAAATAGTCACAAAAATAATAGACCAATGGTTTTAGTGTCATAGATACTAGCTACAAAAACATATTATTTTAATAATTTTTTTATATTTCGCTCTAATCATTCTCATATAAACCCTTTTCTAACAAACTAATATGGTGTAATCATTTCAATGACATGCTAAATGGTTTATATAAAGGGTTTAAATGATTTTATTAGCATGGTAATCATATCAACTATTCATAATGGTATGATTTTAAATATTATGGAAGGCAATAAAAAGTGATTAACAACAGGATAAATGGTTTTAAACCATTAGTGAAAAAATAAGAACGATCCTTAAGGATTAACGTATGGGAACATGAAACCAAATAAAGGCCATAAAAACTTTTCTTAGAAACATATAATGAACATAAAATCATCACATATGTAATAAAATTATCTTTATAACAAGGAATATCAAAAAAATTAGGAATATTTGGAAACTAAGGAACATTTTGGAGAAGTAGTGATAAAAAATAAGCATAGTAAAACATTGTGAACAAATCCAAGTATGTAAATACATTAATTTTAAGAAAAAATACATTTATGTCTGCACCATAATTATTTCATTAGATATAAAACCATAAACAATCAAATTGTGGGTGATATAGGACCCCACCTAACATCATCCACACATATGAGTTACACATAAAATAATACCAATCATCTTGTCATCAACAACCCATGAGAATAAAAATCATTATTATAACTTTTAAAAACTGTATATCAAGAAAATATGATCATTTGATTCCAAGAACATGAAAAAAAGAACATATATGGGGTGACTTATGAACAACAGAATTATTTAAGAATAAACCTTCAATGTGGAAATATAAGTCATAGAATGGATTTTTCATTAAAAATGTTTCTTACAATCATATTTAAATGATATGATTTTCGATTCAAATTCCAAAAAAATATTTCTAAAAATGATTAGGAATCACATGAGAATAATGTTTTATATTGAATATTAACAAAAAGATACATTGATTATAAATAAATAATATGTAAAAATGTTACGTTGAAGAGACGAATATATGGTCATTAAAATTAAATTCACATAAAATATTAGAAAACCCCATTATTAAAAAACCAAATCATTGAAATTAAATCATATACTAGGTTTTTAAATAAAACTAAATATAAATATCTTGGTATATAAAAAAATTATTTCAAATAGTTAATGGATAAAATTAGTACGAAGTAAAAATATAGATATAGGGGGAATAATCCTATAAAATAGATTGTAATTTTTCTCTGTGACATTATATGTATAAAAACAATAGATTCAATATTAAATATTAATTAATTGTCAAAAAAGATGTCACATAAAATATTATTTAAATATTATCTAACATTTTCAAATGTTAGATATGATTGTATAGGAAATTTTTTTAGACATAGGGAAGTGATTATGACCTATGGGAAGTATTTGATTCGCAAAAATCCCTTTGCTTTATACATGATTAGTTAAATGTGCTCTAACCATTAATATATAAAAATAAATATCTTAATATAAAATTATATAAAACTATTAATTTATATATAATAATAAAAAATTATGCTATAAATAAAAAATACATGTTTGTTAGTTAGTTATCATATATTTTCAAATTTAGTTTTGGGAAACATGATCGTTTTAACTTAAATTTTTAAGGTGGTGTTTATTATTATTATCATCCATTATTTTCAATTCTAGGTCATTATAGAAACATATAGAAATATTTTAAATAAATAAAAAATATATATATATGTCATTTTTATGAGTTTTGGTGACATTTTGTGATGATGAAAGTGAAGGAGAGTTCATTTTGGAGAGTTTACTTAATAAAAGATTATATATTAATGACATAATATGATATTAATAATATGATTACATAATAATTTTTAAATACTAAATCAATTATTACTACATTTTTATAGGAATATTACTTTCGTTAATAATCCACAACACTATCATTAAAACTATTCTCTATTGGATGGTAAATACCTCCTAAGTAGAAGTGTGTTATAATGATTGAATGAGAAATATACAATTATTATATAATTATAATATGAAATTTAAATAATAAAAAAAGTATCATATTTATTTATTAAAATAATTCTTACTACCATATATTATGGGTGTTTAGAAAAATTGAAAATTTTTGTTCATAGAGGTGGTAGTCCACACATACACCTGATTAATTGTACCATTTTTCAGTATATGTATTTCATAATTGATTATAAAATATAATAATTTAATTATTCCACTTATATCATATTAATCTTATGTATTATTCAAATTCAACGTTAATATCATCCTTTATAGATGGTGATGTAGAATAAATTTCATTATATCATGGAGGAGGTAGTCTGTGCAGTCTTATGATCGATGTTATTTTATTTTCTTAGTGGATAGAAAGGATTGAATAATTGATGTGTAATAAATAAAATTAAATTTATGTATAATAATTATAATTATTCCATTACATTAATATGGAAGGAATTGATTTTATATTGACTATAATAAAAGAAGAGAATAAGATAGGGTAGAACTCATATTCTAAGAATGATTTTTCTATAGTAGAATTCCATAGAAGTGATGTACTTAACCATACATATGGTTACAGGAAGATTATATAGGTTTTATAGGGTATTATGAGTAGAAACATATCATTTTATTATGGATTAATTATAATGTAATTCTAAAAATGAATGGGTGGAACTGTAATACTTTTATAAGAGAATAAAATTTTATATTTGGAATCGCATATCATGTTTTAATATTGTTAAGAAAATATTCAAGGTTCAATAGATCAAAAGTGGACAAATATGGGGTGTGGAATAAGGAAAGGTTGGAGACCCTTCCATATATACAATTTTAGACAATGAAATTTTGATTTAAGGATTTTTTTTTACATTTATCCTTTTACCCAAATTATCAATTACCAATGAATTTAATTATTAGATGTAGTAATTAAAATTAATAACAAGACTTATAAAATAAAAAATTAATTAACCTGGATCCAATGTCTAATTTATTACGTTTTCATAGATTCTAGGTTTCTAGACCCAAATAAAAAATCATTTAAGTGGTATTTTTGAAAAAGATACACATATTATACCCATTTTATATTGGGAATGAAATATAAAACATAAAAAAATAAAAAACGTGACCTCCTTAAATATCATCAATTAATTCATCTTCATATCATAGGTAAATGAAAAAAATTGTGATATCCAATTATCATTAGGATTTATTCACAATGGAGTCTATCATGAGTAAATAATTTATAATCAATACAGAAATGATAATAACTAAAAAGACATTTCATTTTATCAATATCATGAGCCCAAAATTATTCTCTTGATAATATCAAAGAAACAATCTGATGGATAATAAAAACTGAATTATAAATGAAGGAAATTTTTAATATTTGATGTCATGGTCTCAAATATCATGAAATATATAAAATCAATACCTTCCATTATTAATGTTTAACAATACAGGTAGGTATATAACACAAACCCATTTAGTTGGCCAATTTATTTATCTCATGAGACAATCCAGTACATTAAGAGGACATTTATTAATGGGAGAACCCCTTAACATGTTATTTGATACATTCCATATATATTAAATTATAAATTCTATTTACAAAAAATATGACTTATTAACAAATTTCTATATAATATAAAGAAAATAGAAAATTAATATCTCCCTATTTAAACAAACAATATTCAACATCAAAAACAATATATTGAAATGATACATCTTTAATAAATACTAATATCAATGATAAATAATACTAATATTATGAGGAAATTTAATTTCTGTTAAAATAAGGATAATTAATGTTTCAACAATAAAGGAAGCAAAATAATAAGTTATACAAGTTGACCACATCTTCACCAGAAAAATAGTTTTGGATAAAAATCATATCTTTTAGGGAAATACAAAAAATAAAAGTAAAATATTTTAATAATATATTTTTAGATTTTAATTCTTATGAATATTTATAACATTTAGAAAAAGTTGAATATAATAAAAAGCTTATTATTATGGGGAAGTATGTTATCACTGTATACATAAAAATCATTCCGTTAATATTTTGGTAATGAAATTTGGAAATAATCCTTTAAAAATAAATTATAATGATTCTTTAATAACACATTTTAAATTTACATGACAAATTTAAACTTCATTAATAGATCATCTGTGTAATAAAAATAACTTTTGTAAAATAATTTTGAAATACATTCACTTGGATAAAAAATATATATCATTATAAGAGAAATAATTTATCATTAAAACAATTTTCTTTATTCAACTAAAAATGATAAGAAAATTATGAATAAAATTTTGATGCCCGATAAATATTCATAGTATAAGGAAATACATAGTGTTTAAGAAGGATATTTTATATTTTTCCTCAAAATAAAATTAGATCAATCCCAAAAATGTGATTGTAAAAAAATATATTCATAACTCCTTGGTAAAATTTATATTGCAAACCCATGAATATATAAATAGTGATTAAAACATTAATAATTATGAATAAATAGTTATTTATGTTATATACATAAATTAGGTAGCATATACACCACATAAAAATATACGTGAAAGATATTAACTAGGTATCAATGGATTGTTAATTGAAATTAAATCCCTTACCTCAGGCACCCATTTTGTAGAAAATTATTTAACAAAATGTATAATAGTTTTAAATATGTAATTAATTTATATAATAACTATATTAAAATTTTATAATGTTATATATGATAATTTTATAACATATAATCACACATTCATTAATAATAATTCATTATTATCATTATTTCGGGTGTTAACTACATCATTAACTTGTTTATATTTTATTATGGACATTCTGGTTATTCTATATAATATATATTCCCATAAAATCAATAGTTATATTTATTTTATTAATATCATATTTAAATATTAAATACTTTTTTTGAATCATTATTGAATTTTGAGCATTGAAAACGAATCACAACTCTTTGTGGAGATGGTAAGTCATATATATGCATGATTGATGATATCATTTATTTAATGGGTGATAGGGAAAGGAAGTCGATGATATATTAATTTTAAAAAATAATTATCATGTCATAATTATCATATATATTAATAATTTCAATATTTATGACTATCCATGTCTGTCAGTGATGGAAATAAATTTTCTTCAGTTCCTAATTCGGTAGTACAACATACACATGAGTGATTGTTTTGTTTCCCATTTTATTGACGATGATATGGATAAATATTATGAAAATAAAATTAATAAATATTATTATATGAAGGATAATATTTGTTTTATATTTTAATTTTTAGGACTTAATTAAATTTGTTAAAATATGAAGTAAAAAAATTAATAGTATGGTGAGAACAATGATAATTTCTAACAAGAACCACCTGAAAATATTTTATTATGGACCCTAGGATTTTTTTTTGGAAACCATATCATAAATAATGTTTATAATTATTTTGGGAATATATTTTGTTAGGTTTTCGGTGATTTAAATTTAATGATAAGTCAGAAAATGGATTGAAGAAGGTTCTCTTTTATAATTTAGGTGAGTGTCACTCTTGCAATTTTTCAAAATTTTTAATTAATTTCATCTCACTGTCATGAAAATATGGATCCTAAATAGTTCATATTAGGGGGGGAAAAAGTAATTGATGAAATAAAACCAACAAAAAAAGTTTCATAAAGTTTCATTGTAATTATAACCCTTATCA
Source organism: Viscum album (assembly GCA_963277665.1). NCBI lineage: Eukaryota > Viridiplantae > Streptophyta > Magnoliopsida > Santalales > Viscaceae > Viscum > Viscum album. The sequence continues at coordinate 1,686,216,048 of OY728146.1, forward strand.
TTAAATATTAACCCCAAGAAAACCATTGTAAACTTAATCAAAGATATTAACTTTTTGTTATTTCACTATTCTTTATGACAAAATTGGGAATAAATTATTATAGCATCCTTTTAAGATCTCTAATTCAAATCAAGGAAATAGAAACACATATATATTTGGCTATTTTTTTAGCATCCTATAAAATTTTGGATAGCCACATAGTCCACTATCAATGTTGTGCCATCTTCATGTATGAAAACTATACTCCTTTGTGTCTACAATTCTGCCTCATTTTGTTCCATTACATCATGGTTGTCTTAGATCACTCTAGAACTGATTCCTTATTTCATATCTCCTTGACATTATTCCCAAAGTTAGTCCATGCATTATTGAAGTACATAAGAGTGTAATTTGTTGTCAATATGTATTGAATTACATAATAGTTTCCTTTGTTCTAAATGAGAGGTCAATATGTGAATAAAAGGTATTAAGGAAGATGTTGGTGAATTCATGGAGAATTTTTGTTGTATCAAAACATTGAATGCTACACGTGATCAATTATTTAAGTGGATAATTATGAAAATTGTAGAAGTGGTCTTAAGATCCAAGATTTTTATCAAGGTAATACATCGTTACATCACTTGAGGAAGGCCATTCAATACTCAATTGCATGTAGAGAAAAAGGATCCATCCAATGTATCTTAATTGGATGAAGGTTGTGAATAAACTCAGACAATTTTTTGTGCTATTCCTCAATGAAGAAGACATGTGTTCTAAAAAGAACACATCACACATTACCAAAATGAAAGTCCATGCATTATTCCTTAATGCATGAGGAATTAACAAATGATCCATGCATCATCCATGATTATGCCTTAATGCAATATTGAAGATCATTTGGAATTTATGTTCTAAAAAGAATGGAATGGAAGATTCTTGAAGTTGAAGAAGAATAATGGAGGCTTGCATGGTGTTTAATGGGGAAGGAAGGTTTTTAATTTTAATTTGGAATTCATACTTGGTTTTTATACTAACTACTTAGTAAATTCCTTTAACAAAAAATATGTGCCAATCTTGAAGGCCATCTGAAGCCCTCACCAAAGGCATATGCTGGACCCGAGGGTCTACTTAGCCCAATGGGATTTTATCAAATCCATCCCACAAGAGGCGCATTTGGGCCATGTATAATCCCACAGGTGCCACATGGTGGTGAAACCATACTGCGTGGGTGCTAGAGCGCGCTCAGAAGAAGCATAGTGGGTGCTATGAGCGTGCCCACAGAACATAGGACAAGGTGGTACCGTGGAGGGAGAGGGGAGAATTACAGAAATAGGCTGTCATGAGTTGTTATTTAAAGAAACCAAAACAAGATGACCATTTTGATATGGGATGAAATTTTAAAAACACAGAGGCAATCCTGGTGGCTCATCTGATCCCGCACCTGATATGAGTTTCATGCCCCATTCCACATCCTACGTTTTAATCGTGCCCCTCTATGATCAATGATAGTTGATCGAATGGTCGTAACATCTTCCTCATCCTCAATCCGCATTGAAAGTCACCTGATTTCACTTCTCACTGTCGCCACTACTAATTCACCATGATCGAGCTCCATACCACCATTGAAGCTCAAATATATTTTATGATCATCATCTAGACAAACCGAACAAATTCATGAATTGAAATTTTCATTCATTCATCATGATGATGAATTCGAACATTGAAAAATAAAACTGAGTTGCGAGGCCATGCCAAAATGATCGATGAATTTGGGGAAATGATTTTAATGTATTAAAAAACACAGGCACATGGGGATCGAACTCACAATGAAAGAAGAAGATCACATAGGTTGAAAAGGAAACGACCGAGATCTATGGGATATCTCACTGGCATTGTATGATTTCAATACCGAAGATATCGGTCATTTAAAGAGTTGAATATGGAATCGTATCTCACTATATTTAAACACAGAGGAACATTGATCATTTCCTATAAATACAGATCCCTCGGTCGTGGCTCTGTTGTTGCAAACATATAGAGAAATCTCTCATTTATCCGAGAAATAGAGAAATTTTGATGATTTTTCGCGTAGCCTAGATACGTGAAGGGGGTTCCGTGCAACCCTTGTGCGAAGAAGAACCGAAGACCATCCCAGTTCTCAAAATAGATGATTTACACCCTCTATGTGAAGGAAACCACACGAACATGTGATGGGTTTTATAAACCCTCATTGTGTTATGTGAGAAGCCTCCCGTGGGTAAAACAACTAGTGCCTCAACATCCTTGTTACACATTTTTGAAGATAGAAACAGGAACCATTCTTGGTTATGTGAAAGAGAACCATGACTTCTTGTTTGGAATGAGTTAGAAAGAACCGTGAAGCACTTACTTATTCACAAAGGAGAAGCCCGCGTATCCTATTTCTACGTGAGGATTGTTTTAGCGTAGCACTACTATGCGAAGGAAAGTCGCATATCAATTTCGCAAAGGTGTTATGTGCATATATCTCTTGAAGAGAAGAACTGAAGACCACACTGGTCGTGAAAGAACACGCGCCACTGTGCGATGTTCCCACAAGCACATGATAGGTTATTTGAACCCTCGTCATGTCTTTGTCAGGAGTATCCTGTAGATAAAACAATCAGTGCATGTGAATCTTTGTTTTTTCTCTTGCAAAGAAAAAACATTGAACCTCTTAAGTTCTATGAAGTAAACTCTTGTTCACCCTAAGTGTGCAAGAGGTAGAACCTGTGTCTCATGTTTTTAACAAAGAAGAAGGATCTGGGGCACTAGGTTGAGGAAGGAAAGTGAATGCATGATGCTCATACATGCATGTGAATGATTTGAAGATACCTGAACAAGCCAAAGCATGGATCAATCCCATTTGGTGTGTGTGTGATGGAAGAAGAAAAGGAAGTGTGTGTGCATGCTTAGGTTTGTGTGAATCCAAAGAAAATAAAAGAACAAATTTTTTGTGCAAATTTTAAGAAGGATTAAGAATGAAGAATAACACACACCATGGACTACACCCATTCAGGTTTGAAGACACACACCTATATAGAACCGAAATCAAATAATGAGTGTGTGTGTGTGTGTGTGCAATGAACCAAACACAAGAAAGAGAGTGTGTGATAATAAGTTGATAAAATAAATAGAATGTGTGTGTTCTCAAAAGCTTATAACTAGTGGGGTTTTCATACAAAGAATAAATGTACTGTGCATGAATGCATGCATTCACATGAACATGTAAAGATAGTCTCAAATGTGTTTGTGAATATTGAGAAAAAATGATATGATTGTGCATGTTCAAAATATAAAGTCCCATGCATGAAATAATCCATGAAAAAATGCACTAGTATTAATTCAGATGATTCAAAGTGAGCTGATATTTAGTGTTTGAATAATCACATAAGTGTATGTCATTATTTCCAAGTAAAAACGAATAAGTATTAGTGTATTCCGTAGTTTCACTTAGAATTTGAAATTGAGATATCCAAATACAAGAGGTATTAGGTCCCATGCAATTCATGTATGAAGTGAATGGTGTTTGATACTGACTCTAAATAGATGTAAATAATATATTTCATCTGAGTGATCAATAATTAATAATCCAAGAGGAAATATAGTGTTGATATTGTATAAGATCATTCATGGATATAATTATCTTGAAGATGTTGTGAGCACCATTGGAAGAAATCTTAGTGAGTCCAGGACTACATCAGAATAAGATAGAATTTCATGTGCTTTTTTAAGTCTGAGTTCTGATCAACGAAGTGATTAGAAATACTAATCAAGGACAACAGACATTACCAAATCCTGTTGAAGATTCTTTAAGAGATTCACAAGAATGTGTGATTCATAAATCATGTGTGAAGATATCACAAGATCATATTTAGTGAATCAAATCAGAACATAAATAAGGAAACAACTCGTGTGACTCGAGATCTAGAACAACCATGTGAGATTCAAGGATGAGTGTACATCTTCAGTAGGTCTCTGAAGTAGGCCAGTGGGACTTTGGTAACACTGTGTGAAGTTGTATAAAGAACCTTTTGTGAAACTCAATAGATATACAATGTAACTCTATATCGAAAATTGTAACTACTAAAAGAATTATAGTGGAGAATCTTTGTTAGGGAGAATAACCAACACATCAAGGAGTAGGTATATAAACCGGATATTGTAAATCCTAGTGTTCAGTGCCTTCACATTTACAACATCATTTGAGGTAAGGATGAGAGACACAATAAGAGTGGATAGAGGATTTAAACACCCATAGAGGTTTATTTGAAAAAAATCAATTAGTAAAAAGTCTAAAAGGGATCACTGATTCGCCCCCTCCCCCTCTCAGTGATTCACACTAATCTAGGAACTTCAATTGGTATCATAGGGAGGTTTCCTCTAAAAGTCCTAAGGGATACATTATGAACTGTAGATTTTAAGAGAAGAATGAGAAACCTCAAATAGACATTAATACCAAGACTCATAAAAATAGAAATAAGAAACATGCAAGGAAGATGAAGAAGAATATTAGTACTAATGAATATACACCTTATACCGAAGGTCATCTAAAAGCTACGTCATGTGATAATACATATTTTTCTTCTGATGAATCTTGTTCAAGTTGTGATGATGATATATCAATTAGTGATATTTATACTACACAAAAAGATCATTTGAGAAATTCCCTAGATAAGTGGAAATACACATTTCTTCAAGCATTACTTCTCTTAGAGAAGAAAAATTACATATGGAAGAAGAATCTAATTCAATGGAAGAAGCATTGGAAAAATGGTTTTGCATATCCGACACTCTCAAAATACTAGTGTATACAATATATGAAACAATTTACCTTTTCATAAAAAGTAAAACTCTAGTTATTGATGAATTATTGGGAAGTATTTGTGAGAAAGAATTATTTGAGATTGTATTTGTAGAAGATTTCCATTCAATTGAAATGTTTTACAATATTTCTATGGTTGTCAAAGCTTCTCAACTAGAAGACAAATACAATAAGCTAAAGAAGCTTAACATATATTTGTAAGAATTAGGAAATGTACAGGATGAAAAAATAATAAAGCTAAAGGATAATTAAGAAAGTAATAAGAGATCAGTTGAGGATGAGAAGAACTCTCTCAACATGAAGTGTTTATAGTTGGGGGTAAAATTAAAGAATCAGAAATCACTACATGGTGGAACTTCCCAACAAGTTGTAGTAAGATATGTGGCCATTCATGTTTTTATTAAGGAATATGATTCCAAAAAAGAACATCAGATTATCCTCTAATCCTATGGAAACATCCTCCAAGAAGAAGGTATCCCATAAACCAGTTTTTTATTCTACCAATGAAGTTTCCTCTGCAAGTACAGGTTCAAAGCTTAACGGTGGAAAGATGTGGATTCATAAAAATGTCAACACATCCATCAAAACTTCAAGGGTGGATAATAAAATGACTATGTATAGAAACTCCATGAAGGATACTCCAAACTAAGAAAGACAATTCCATGAAAAAAATGACCTAAATCTAGCCAGACTGATACTACAAGTAAAAGGTAAATATTTGTTGGCTATTGTTGATGTTTTTGTAATTTTGGGCATCATTACATTGATTGTTGGCATAATAAGCCAGCATATGAAAATAGTGGATGGAGAACATTCCTGGAAATATATGTGAAGAAGTGAATATCTTTCAAATAAATGGAAGAAAACACAGATAAAGAAGAATTTTTCTATCAATAATAGATTTTAGTATCTTGAAGACTATTGTGATAATTAAAATAGAAGTTGTCACAATTATGATGAGTGCTATTTTAGTCCTACCATGCCTCAGGCATAGGTTTATAAGAAGCATACACCACAACAAAGGCAGTAGATAGCAAAAGGAGTTGTAAATTATTCTATTGGGTATATGCAATACATGAATTCATGAAACCAGTGAAAGAAATTATTCCGTAGAAGATGTTCAAGAAAGATTCAATTAATGTCATTTCAACCAAGAAAATATGTTTTTACTATGGAAAAGAATGTTCATACCATGGATCACTGTAAACAAGCCATTAAAATGAATGGAATTAAGCTTAAAGTAAAAGGAGAATCAATCCAAAAGGAAATTGGATTAACTAAATACATTACTGAAGACAATCCTAATAGGTTTCTTAAGAAAGGTAACTTGAAGACAATGAAGAAACCATGTGGAAGCTCCAAATCAAAAAATTGTATGAATGTGTGTTTAGGTAACTGGCCAAGTCATTTTCAAATTTCGAGAGAAATACAAGGAGATGAAGATGAAATAATAGAAAAATCTAAGGAAAAGAGAAAATAGGTCATTCCACATGAAAAAGAATTCGAATTTTATGAGAGGTTTTCAACACATGATAACCCATGTGTCTCACAACAAATTGGGTGGATGGGGCAAGAATGTTGAACATCATGAAAACAATTGTTTAACTATTTTACCCGGACAAATGGTGAAAATTGAACAACATGAACCAAAACTACTTCATTACTGACAGATGTGTAGAAAAACAATCCACACTTGTTAACGGAGAATGGCAGTAAAGAATCAATGATGACAATGAAAAATAAAAATTCCAAATTTCGATGAGACATCGGAATGAAGTGTACCAAACACTTTAGAGTTCCAAGGAAAATAGTTCTTTAGTGGAGAAAAAATTCTCATCGCTAGTGCTTATATTAAGAAGCTCACAAGTGTTCCATTTTATTCCATTATACATTGGTTATAAATGTGTTCTTAATTTACAGTGAATTGAAGATGATGTTAATTCTTAAAATGAAAATGGAATGAAAAAAGTGGATAAGTACAAGTTGAACTCACTAATAATGATTTGATAATTACTTGAAGTGATATATAGTGGAAAATTATCAACATTCATCTCTTCAAGCTTATCTGATGATATTCTTCGCTAAGGTAATTCAAAGGGAGTGCACCCCTTTAGGGGGAGAAAGTATGAAGGGGCTAATATCAAGGATTATGTCATGAAAAATATTGAAATTCATATCATCTCAAGAATATGAAACTGAGGTATTCCAATCACACTTTCATCCATGGGTTTTAATTGTAATTATCATTTTAATTAAGGAGTGCTTGATTTATGACATGCTGGGATGAAAGGGGAGATTTATCTTTTCACTTGAACTTTTTAATATGTTTTGTGATGTATGAGCAGGATTTAGAATTTCATTGAAAAATATGATTTTTCTAACACCAGGAGTAAAAGCTGATACATTATAAGCATGATTTCACATATATGGATGTTTATGAACAACATTGAAAACCATGGTCATATCACTATTGTTTTCTAAAACGGGTAATCCAAAGTAGACTTAGAGTTGATTAACTAAATGATCTTTGCTAACTAAACTGGACGACATCTTCCCTACCTTAGAATAATTCGAAAAGATATTATTTAAAGGGAGGATAAAATGTTCAAGAAGAGACCGCACAAACACCTTTGAATTTGGTTTCCAATAATGGGGAGAAGAGTTTTCCACACATATTGACCCATTCAAATTGTGCTTAGGAGATATTGACAACTAAATTCATAGGAGGAGATTAAAGTGCATAAGAGTTTCATTTGTTTTCAATATGGATTGATGTTCATAAGAGTTGAATTTGTTTTCAATGACACGTCAATATGTGAATGAAAGGTATTAATGAAGAAGTTGGTGAGGCCTTGGAGAATTGTCGTTGATTCAGAGCATGGAATGTTATACATGATCAATTCTCTAAAAGGATAATTCTGAAGATTATAGAACTGGTCTTATTTTCCAAGACTTGTATCAAGGTGATAAATTGTTACAAAACTTGAAGAAGACCACGAAATAATCAATTGCATGAGGAGAAAGAAGATTCATCCAATGTCTCCTAATTGGATGAAAGTCGTGAATAAAATCAGATGATTTTTTATTCTAATCCTCAATGAAGAAGACATGTGTTCTAAAGAGAACACATCACACATTACAAAAATGGAAGGCCATACATATATTTTAGTGCACGAGGAATTTACAAATGATCTATGCATCATCCATGATTATGCCTTAATGAAATATTTGAGATCATTTGGAATTTAGGATCTAAAAAGAAGGGAATGGATGATGCTTGATGTTGAAGAAGAATAAATGAGGCACGCATGGGCTTTGAATGAGGAAGGATGGGTTACCATTTTAAGAAGGAATTCATACTTGGGATTTATACTATATAATTAGTATATTCCTTTACTAAAAATAATTTCCAATATCGAAGGACGGCTCAACCCCTCACCCATGGAGTATGCGAGACATGAGGGTCTACCATGCCCAAGGGGAAGGCCTCAAAGCCACCCCACAAGATGTGCATGAGGCCCGTGTATAAGCCCATAGGTTCTACACTATGGTTAACCCATGCAGGTTGGGGGATAGAGTGCACCCTGAAAAATCATAGTGGGCACTAAGAGCGCACCTGGAGAACATGGTATGGGGTAGAACAGTAGAGAGAGAGGGGATAATTCTGGTGATAGGCTGTCACGGGTTCTTTTTTAAAGAAGAAGAAACAAGCGGCCCATTTATTATGTGGGGTGGCTTTTTAAAAATACAGATGCAATACTGGATGCTCATCTGATCCAGCATCTGATATGAGCCGCATGCTCTATCTCACATCTTTCATTATAATTATAGTCGTCCGTGATAAATTTGAGTATATCCAATGCTCGTAGCATCGTCTTTATCCTCTATCCACATGGAGAGTAACTCGACGCCACTGTTCGTCGTCACCACTGCTGATCCACCATGATCGAGCTCTCAGCCATCTTTGAAGCTAAAATATCGTGCATGTTGATCATTTGGATGAAATGAACACATGCATGCATTAAATGTTGCATTAATGCATCGAGATGAAGAATTCGAACGTGGTTGAAGCAGACTGAGTTGCAAGGCCATATCAGAATGCTCGAAGCCTTTGGGGAAATTATTTGCATGAATTCAAAAATGCATGCATGTGAGGATCATACTCACAAAGAAAGAAGAATCATGAGTAGGTTTAAAAGGAAACAATAGAGATTTCCTGGATATGTCACTTGCATTTGACATTTTCAGTACCGAATTACACTGTCATTTAAGGAGTTTAATCTGAAAGCATATCTCATAAGATTTAAATATGAGGTAATGATGATCCTTGCTAATAAATACAGAGCCCTCGTCTAGGGCTTTGTTGTTTCATACATTGAGGGAAATCTCTCATTTCATAGAGAAATAGATCACTGCATGAAGGGTTTTTGCGTAGCCTATCTATGCAAAGGGGGTTCCTCACAACCCATACGTGAAGGAGAACCATGAACTATCCTTGTTTGTGAAAGAGACGATATACACCCTATGTTTTAATGAAAAGACATGAAAATGTGATAGGTTTTATAAACTCTTGGTGTGGTTTTTGAGAAGCCTCTTGCGGGTAAATCATCTATAATCTCAACACCCTTGTTGCACCTTCACGAAGACAGAGTCGAGAACCATTCTGTGTTCTATGATAAAGAACTATGCCCTCCTATTTTAAATGATGAAGAAAGAAATGAAAATAACTTCTTTGTTCTCAATGGAAAATCACATGTTGCCCCTTGCTATGTGAGGATAGTTTCTGTGCAGCCCTGCTACACGATGGAAAGTAGCACATCACCTGTGTGAAGGAATTCCATGTATACCTAGCGCAAAGAGAAGAACAACGTACCCCCGGGATCGCAAATGAACTCTCACCCCTTTTACTAAGTTCCCCCAATCATGCGATATGTTATTTGAACCCTAGTCGTGTCTTTGTGAGGAGTTAGCCGTAGATAAAACCACTGGTGCACTTGCACCCATGGTTTTTCTCTTGCGAAGATAGAACCTCGATCCTCTCAGGTTCTATGAAGGAAACTATCATGGGCCCTAAGCATCAAAGTGTGAGAACTCATGCCTCCTATTTTTCATGAAGAAGAAATACGAGAGGCACTTTGTGGAGGAAGGAAAGTGCATTATTGATGTTTTTTCATGCATGTGCATGATTTGAAGATACCAGGATAAGCCAAGGTGTGGATCACACCCATTCAGGTTGTGTGTGAAAGAAAAAGAATATGGAGTGTGTGTTCATGGTTGAGTTTTTGTGCATGAAAAGAAAACAAAAGAACAAATTTTTTGTGCACATTTGAAGGAGAAAGAAATAAGAATAACTTACATAAGAGACTACACCAATTATGGTTTTACCACACACAACTATATTGAACCTAAATAAAATAATAAGTGTTTGTGTGTTTGTGAAAAGAACAAAAAACAAGAAAGTGTGTGTGGGATAATAAGTTGGGAAATTAAAGAGAAAGTGTGTGTTCTCAAAATATGATACGGAGTGAGTTTTTCACAAAAAGAAGAAAAGGATTGTGCATGCATGAATACACACCCGTAATGAAATTCCCAAATGTTTGGTTGCATATTGAGAAAAGAAGAGAAGATAGTGCATGTTCAAAAGAGAGAGACCGATGCGTGAAATCATGCATGAACAAATGCACAATTATCAATTCAGATGATGCAAATTGAGCTAATCTTCAGTTTGGAATAATCACATAAGTTCTTGTGATTCTTTCCAAGTAAACAAGAAGAAGTTTTAGTGGATTAAGTAGATACACGGAGAAAATGAAATTGAGATATTAAAATACAAGAGGTATTGGGTCCCATACAATTCCAGCATGAAATGAATGAAGTTTGAGACTGAAGCCAGATAAAATTAATGTAGATATTTCATCTGAGTGTTTAGTAATTAAGATTCGAAGAAGAAAGAAAGTTTTTATATTGTGTAAGATCATTCATGTATATTATTTTCTTAATGAAGTTGTTTGCACCATTGGCACACATCTTATTGAGCCCAGGTCTTCATCAGAAGAAGAAGAATATCCTGAGCTTTGATGAGGCTGAGTTATGATAAAAGAAGTGGTCATAAATATTGAATAAGAAAAATAGACCTAACCAATGGTTGTTGAAGATCCTTTAAGAGAATCACAGGCAATTGTGATTCATCAAGCCTATGTGAAGAGATCAAAAAACCATCTACAGTGAATCAAATAACAACTTAAAGAAGGAAGCTTCTCATGTGAATCGAGGGCAAGAAGAACCCTATGAAATTCAGGAAGGATAAGAAGTCTTTTGTAGGACTCTGATGCATGCAAGTGGGAATCTGGTAACACTATGTGAAGAAATATAAAGAACATCTTGTGGGACTCAGGAGAGATACAATGTGACTCTATTTCAACAATGATAATTACAAATCAAATTATAGTAGAGAATGTGTGTTGGGGAGAATATAAAAAATAGAAAGGAGTAGGTCATTGAACTGAAAGTTATAAATCCTTGTGTTCAATGCCTTCACATTTACATCATCATTCGAGGTAAGGTTGAGAGACACAAGAAGAGTAGATCGATGCATTAAAAAGCTATAAAAGATTAATTGAAAAGAATCAATTAATAAAATGTTTAAAAGGGATCACTGATTACCCCCTCATACTCTCTATGATTCACACTGATCTGGGCACTTCAATAATGGTTAATTTTGATATTATTTGTATGTTTACATAATCTCATGAAATCTAAAATGAACAATTGAGACCTAGTACACTCTTACTTACCCGCCCTTATCTCATATAACAGTGTTGCATAAGGTATGATGAGTTTGTTTAATACTATTAAAGAATCTTTTATGATGGATAATGCATCATCTTGGGCCTATTAAACTGCTACTATTCCTTTAACTGTAAAACATTTTATCTCCGTCTTGACACTCTCGAGTTGTATTGACCTTTCGTACATTTACATGACATATCATGATTCATTATAATATAGATGGTAGCTCCAAATGATTCCATTACTAATTTTAATTCATATTTATTTCATGTTTCAATCCCCCTTCAATTTATAAGGATTTAACATCCTTATGAGAAATTGCTATTTTAGAATAGGATGAACCAGCGGGTTCCATTAGTGGTGGTCTCCATTAATGGGGGTCTGGACTATCTATTCCTTAAGGATAGATGGATAATGAGCCTATAAGTATTGAACCCCCTGTAAATCAAAATGATTAGAATATAATTGCATCCTTCATTGAATGGAACCCTTAAATCATAAGTACTCTTCTAATAGTGGTCCCTAGATTGAAGCCCTTTTCCCTTAACAAATGAATCTGATAATTTTATTTCTAGATTTCTTGCACCCTTCCTTTGATAATGAAAGCAGAATCACATTGGCGTCTTCTACTACTTCTTTCTGTTAAATCAGGCTCCCAAAGAGTTTATAATAGTTCATTTATACAAAAATTCATAAATTATAATTAGTGAAAATATTTAAGGTTATTTATCAAATTCAATTCAAATATTTGGAAGATATAAATTTAATTATAAACCCAAAACAGGTCGAAAAAGTATTTTTCAAGAAATTAAATTTTATAGCATAATATAATGGTAATATATTATATTTATGTTAATTATAGTAATATGGATATATTTTATAATATTTTGATATACAATTAAAAAAATGATAATTTATCATTCATTATTACATTAAATAATTTAATGGAAATACATTATATATTTAATATAATGTTATGAAAAATAACTATTTTATCTCCAAATGATCTTAAAATTATTTCTAACAGATTGATAGCCAATAAATTATTGATTCTACCAAGAATATAACGACATTAAAAATAAATTTGAGAATAGTTAAATACTTAATTTAATATTATTCTAAAAAATTTATTTTTAATGGAAAATTTAATAAATTCTTTATAGGATTATTTTGACTATGTTCAATGTCAATATTCAACCTATAAAATAAGAATTTTATTCCAAGAAATATTGAATTGGGAATTTTTTTATTTATTTGTTAAAATAAAATGTATAAATAATATAATTAAGGTATTATTGTTATATATTTTCCTAAAAAAAATTATTCCTCCTAATTTTTATTTATATTACCTTATAAAAAAATGAGGGTGGTTCTTATTCATAACATCTTCTGGTTCCCATGTTTCTTCCTCAACATTATGATTTTTCTAAGGTAAATTTATGAATATTCTCATCTAAATATTCTATAATTTCTCACAATGTTATGACTTTGGATGATCTACTCACATTATGATAGATTAGGTTCTAATTTTATTTCATCATATGTGATAATTAGACTTGGATATAGCCTTTACTTCATTAAAAATGATATTAAGAAAACATCATGTACTTCAGAGGGGATTGTTGAAATTTCTAACAGATAATACATAGATGCAAATATTTCATGTATTTAAAAAGGCATAATTTACTTAGGGTTATGTGTCACATTCTAACAGAACCATATAATATTCTCCCATATAGATGTTTTCATGAAAAATGATATCCCACTTGAATATCCATCTATGTACACTTCTTATCGACATCACACTCTTTCCTCTATTGATATTTTTTAATATGAGTCTAAATAGTGTTCAAATATTTAATTTTTCCCTAAACAATTTATGTTCATATAAGTTTACATTCACCAAAATTATATAATAATTTGGATAACAACCACTCTTTCTATATAATTCATCATAAGGTTCCATTTAAATAATTGAAATGGAAACTATTATTATATTCAAACTCTATCAATGTTAAATAATGTTCCCACACACCATGAGATTCATGTTACCATGATCATAACATATCTTCTATTTTTTTTATTTTTCTTTCAGACTGCCCATCAGTTTGAGGATGGTAGGTAATTCTTAAATGGAGATCAATATCAAGAGTCTGATTATGATCCTTGTAGAATTTAAATCTATATCAATGATTCTAATCATACATTATTGGAAGTTTAACCCCATGAACTCATATAAGTAAATTAATATATATTCATTAATGGAGCCGTAGTGGTATATCATCCCTTATAGCGTGGAAATGTTCACATTTTGTAAACTGATAAATAATAAACAAGATTGAATGATTCATTCTACGTGTGTTCGATAGTCCTATGAAAACATATATATTGATTTCATACCATTTTTACATAGGAATATTTATAAGCCGTGTGAATACTATAGGTGGTTGTTATTCAACCTAAACCCATTGAAAACCATGAATCCTGACACATAATAATCAATTTCCCACTTCTTGTTTTCTCAACAACAAATTTTCCCTCAAATAATTATAATACTTCGTGATACGAGGGTGTCTAAAAAAAAATTATGTTATGATAATATTGAATGAAATTCTCTTTTTAGATTAGTTATATATAAAATATATAGTTTATTTCCCTATTTTACAACTCCATACTCACAGAAAACATCTTGTAATTTCCTATCATTCATACATTTTATGTTTTTCAAAAAATATTCATTATAATACCTTTAATTATTTACCTTTTCCAATAAATAAGGTTACATAATAATATAAAAAAATTGATTTATCACATTTAATAATAATTCCTATATCAAAATTTACATGAACAATCAATATAATTTCCCTTACAATCCTCATTTTGGATTGAACTCCATGATTATTCCTCCAAAATGCATCTACTACATTATTTTCCATCCCATGGTGGTAGTGTGTTGAGAAATAATAATCCGTTAAAAATTTGAGTTGTTAACATTTCCTCATGTTTATCAACTTCTATTAAAATATATATTTTTGTCTCTTATAGACTATGTATATCACCTATCATTCATCATAGAGATAATTTCTCTATATAAATAAATAAAATATTATGGATACAAATTCATGAACATGGGTATGATAGTTGTATTCCTAATTCTTCACTTTACATTATGCATATTTAATAACATTATCATTGTAAAAAAATACACAACCATGTATTTTCTTTAATGCATCACTATATATCACATGTCCACCATTTCTTAAAGGCCGGCTCAAATGGAAACATTGATAAATCTCCTCTTTAATTCCATAAAACATTATTCTCATTCCTTTTCCATTATATCGTAATTCATTGACATGGTCATACTTCTAGGATTTAATAAATATAAAACTCAACATAATGATCCTATGGATGTCAAGGTAATTCCTCATGAAATACATCAATGTATTCATATAGAATATGTAAATACATAATTTAATGATTAACTTTTTCATATTTAGATTATTTTTTTTATTCTTCCTAAATATTCCAATTCTACATTACCACAAGGTGCTGATCTATAAATGAATCCGATGATGAACTCTCAGCTGTAGAGAAAAGGAATTCCATATCTTCATAATGGTGCATGACTTCTATATTTTGTCAATATAATTTAACATTATTTTATTAAATCTATCCCATACCAAGGATTTTGTAATATTAATCCATATGTATTATCATAAGCTCAAAAAAATCATTTTTATTTTTCATAATGGGAACTTCTTAACAAATCATTTTCAGAGTGATTATTCCACTTAGAGTTTTGAATATCAATCCTCTTCTTATAGTGCAATGGAAATGTATAATATTCATAGAAAACATGGATTATATAATGTAGTATAAGGACATATTATCATATATAGAATTAGTAAAATTTCATTATATGATTCAATTATCTTCCACTACATATTTTGGAACAACAAATTTAGGTGTAGGGATGTTATAAGCATTTTCTTCTCACCATTGCTTATTATTTTGGAAGTTTCCTTGAGGCTTGGAACATTGGTTTGAATAATTCCCCTTTTCAATACGTATAAATAACTTGATGGTATTTATCTAATTCTTTCTCTTAAAATCATGAGTTATAAGACCCTTTTCGCTACACATGTAACACACTCCCATTTCCTTTATGAAAATTTCAATATGTTTCATTCAAGAATTTTTAAATGAAAGCAATTAGATCATTCTATTATTCTTCTTCAACATTTTACCTTTTTATTTTTATTTATATAGAATACTCTTTTATTTATTTCCCATGAATAAATAGTATCTAGAATATCATGTCTGATTTTATATTGCATACAACTATTTTATCATTTAATGATGTTTTTTGAGACAGTAGTTCCATTTGGAGACTTCTCTTAATCGCTTCAAAGAAATATTAAATCATACATTATTTAGTATGAATGTAATCCATGGAATACATAAATATTTTGGCCTAAAATGCCTAATATTACAAAACATTTTATTCATCCATCTTCTTTATTCTGTGGAAATTTCTATTCATTTAAGTTCATTTCTCACAATGGAATTGATAATTGTAGAATTCCCCAAAAATACAACAAGTTTTATATGTTTTAATTATTATTCCACCTTTTCTTCTAGATAAAATACCATATATGATTAAAATATCCTTTGAGGTAATATAAATCAACTATAACCATTCCCCTATTATGTCATCTTAATGTCAAAAAAATCATTTGAAGGGACTTCATCCATTTCTCAACTCTCAATAGAATAGACATCCCATTAAATCAGCAGGATTATACTGCATGAAATAATCAATCATATGTGTATAATGTTTAATAATGTAAAGATACTTCATGTTATTAATCATGTTAGACATAACTAGTCATATCTAGACTAGTATATCTATGATCTACTTATCTCCCAAAACAATTTTATTTAATTTATCTCAAGGGAAATTTCTACATTGACCATAACTGCTGATACCGTTATTTATACTGGGAACCGTTTAAAATTAATGGGATATTCTTAATTATTTAAAAAGACGTGAATTATAAATCATAAAATATTAATCTAAATCTTTTTTAAGATGTACCATAAATTTAACATTTCTTAATTATTCATCATAGAATCAAGAAATTTGTTTCATTAGAAATATCTTCAAATCATAAAAATATTTTCAAATCCTTCACAATGGTTGGGAAATAATAATGAATTATCCAAATAATACCCCCCATGATTGTAGAACTAGGTGTTAAGTAAGCATAAAATAACCATGTAATGAAATTATGGTGATGATATACTCAATCTTAACCTATTTAATATTTTTACACCAATATGTATCTGTGCTAAAACCATTTCCTCCTCTAGAATCCATGAATGGATCCATTTCTAGGGAAACACATAATCACTACCTTACTAAACTTTTAGGTTTTCATTCCTTAATAATTCATATCCCCAATATGTATAAAAGGGTTATGTTCCATAATCTATATTTTCATTGATATTGTTTCCAATATTTCTTATAAACTATAATTAATACCAACAACAAATAACCTGACATCGAAAAACCAAATAAGCAGTCTATATTTTTACATTGGAGATGATAACATGGTTCTAATCCAAAATTATTGATTTATTTCATAGTTTTGGTGAACTATATTCATACATGTTACCCATTTAAATTGGTAATAAGATATAAAAATTTACAAAAGAAAATGCACGACATCCTTGAACTAATTCTAATATTTGATCTTCATATAATAGTTAATTGAAAAACCAAGGGTGAGATAAAATATTAATTAATGATATGTACAACATAATATCTCATAAATAAAAACTGATAATATATATTTCCAGTCAAATTATAGAAAAAAATACCAATTAATCAATAAAATGAGAAGGCAATGCATCTGTGGATAACACTAATGAAATAATATAATGTATAATAATAAAATAATTCATAGTGAAGGGAATAATTAATATTAGACTTCAAAATATTTTAAATCAAGAAATATATATATAGTAAAGACCTCATGTGATGAGAGTTTAATAAATCAGTAGGTACACACCAAAAAAACCATTTAATATCTCTAAGTAACTTGTCTCATGAGAGCTGATGATGCATCAAGGAGCTATCTATAACGGGGGCCCCCATATCACTACATTACCAACACCATATTAATATATTAAATTATCATTTCAAATCATAAACAATATGATTTATAATAAAATATCTTTATAGAATAAAGAATATGTAATATCAATATTTATCCACACAAAAAAATAAAATTCATTGTAACACATAAAATATTGTCCAGATATACAACATTAGAAATAATCAAATCTATTTGACATAAAATATACATTTAATTTAAAATTGATTTTTAATTATCAAAATAAAATGAATTTTTAGAAGAAATATAATGGCCACAATATTAATAAGTGATAAGAGTTGACCATTAATTCATCCAAAATGTAGTTTTGAAGAAAAATCTTGTTAATATATGATATAATAAAAATGGAATAAAAATATTTAAATAAAATTTCTTTAAAGGTTTTTCCTTTTAATCCCCTTGAAATCCTAAAGATAATTATAAATATTATAAAATCGATATGGTAGAGGGGAACTCTTTAATCACTATATCTATTTGAAAATATTCATTTTAACTTGTTATACAAAAAATAAAAATTTAACGTTTTTAAAACATTTTAAAGATAAATTTAAAAAACTTTTAAAAAGTCCATGAAACTAAACTTTTATATAATAAATAATTAATGTAATAAAAATTAATTTAGTAATTATTTTTGAAAAGATGGCCATATAAAAAAATATATCTGATGGAAAAATAACTAAATTATATTTTTAAATTAAATATTTCCCACCATGGTTCATGTATGTATGGAGGAAATATTAGATGTAAATAATAAATTTCTTCAAAAATATAGTGGTTAAGAAAACATATGGATTTTAATAAGGAAATTTAATATGTTACCATTTATTAAAATTATAGCAACACCAAAAATTGTTATTGTAATATAAATTATTTCACACATTGGAAACATTTTAATTGTAACCCCTTGAAATAATAAATATAAATAGAAATATTAATCAACACAAATAAATATGAATTTATTTTAAATAAATTAAATGGGAATTAAATACAAAACATAAAATAAAATAGGTTACTAATAACAAATATTTCTTAGCGGAGTGTAAATTGATATGAAATCCCTTACCTCAAACATCCCTTTTGTTGAATGTGATTTATCCAAAATTATAATTGTTTTAAACATGTTATTAATACTTAAATTAACCATTTTTTATTTATAATATCATATATGATTCTCTTATAACTTATTTTCACCAGTTTTTTTATTCTATTTCATTATTTCATTGTTTTGGGTGTTTACTACTTTAATTTCTCTTACATGATTTGTCATTGAAGATACTATTATTTATTATATGATATAGTTATATCATCAATAGAATTATAATACTAATATATATACATATATATATAATATCTACTCATTAGATACATTTTTAGAAACAATATTTTATTTTGTACTTGGAAAGTAAATTACAAAACTTCATTGATATTATAGGTCATACGAATGGGTATGAAATGATATAATTTCCCTAATATGTGGAATTTTTAGGAAGTGGAGGATATATTAATTTTAAATGAACATTATCATGTCATGGGTATCGTATATATTTATTAATTTCATTATTATGACTATCCATGTTTGTCAGTGATGGAAAACAAATTGCAATGGTTCAATAGTCGGTATTCCACCATACACATGAGAGAAGGGCTCGTTTGGCAATTGATTATAAAGTAGATGGATCTAAATTATTACATCATCATAATAACACAAAAATAAATAGTATATGATGGTGTTATTATATTAGAATGTTTAAGACATAATTATATTTGTCTATGGATTTTGCGAATAGATGTTGGTAGATGGGTAATTAAGATAAATGGCCTATGAGGTGTAAAGAAGTGAGGGGAGGATGTGCCATTCTTAAAATGAGGTGAGTTGAACACTTATAATTTTTCAAATATTTTCAATAATGTAATTTTACCTTCAAGGAATCAATGCTCCAAAATGAAACATACTCTAAGGAGACAATGATAAACTTCATATCCAAGAAATCAGTGGGGTTTAAATAGTGTTTAGGTCATTTTGACCAATATAATTATAGATTAACCCTCTAGTAAACTATTTTTAACATTACCCATGATAATTAATTTTATTGTTTTTACTATTCATTATGCTTGAAAAATAATTTTCACTTTATTTCCTAATATTAATTATGATTCCAAAAAATTTAAAATAAATTTTTTCATATTCAATTCCCATAATTTGTCGAAAATAACATGAAAATAAACCCAAAAAATGTGTCAAAATATGGGTTTTTATTAAATATAACTTTCAAGCATTGGAAGATCCTACATTAAATATGTAATTATAAATTATCATTTTATCGACATAATTTCTAATTACTATATATATAATATATACATTCTATTATATCATTAATCATTAATGATTATTTTAATTGATTTCAATGGAAATACATTGCACATAAAAAATAGTTTTCATAAAAATTATTATTTTTATTACCATGTGATAATATCATTATTTATGTCAAATTCATAGCCAAAATTATTAATTATACATATTCCAACACATTATTAAAAATTATAAGAATATTTAAATACGAATTTTTCAATTATTCATAACTTATTATTTAGAATGGAAATTTTTTAAAAACCATTCTAGAATTATTATCACCAATTATGTTCAAAATCGAAATTAATCATATAATATTATAATTTATATTCCCTGAAATAGTAAACTTGTCATTTCATTATAGTTTTTTAAATAGAATGTTCACATTCAATAATTGAGGCTCAGATGTTACAAAAATTAGCAATGGATCATTAAATCTTATTTAAACACCATGATTTAAATTTTGAAAATAATTTTAATATGTAAACTATATAATTTTGTGAATGTTTATCTTTAAAATCCAAACGATTAATCATGTAGTTTTTTGAAATTTTTTTTTTATATATTTATATTTTTATAAAAGGTATAAATCACTTGTATAATTATTTTATTAATGTAAATTGATAATTATTAAATAAATAGTATTTATGAGTCTTTAAGGACATGGAAAGATATAATTTCACCATCTAAATACTTATTAGTGGAAAATAATAAAAATTGTTTCTTTATAAAATTAATTTTTAATTTTGTATTTATAAAATATAATATAACATTTTAAGCTCATAAAATATTGTAAAATGTATACTTTAATTCCATAAAGACATAATTTATTAAATATATTTTTTTCATTCTTCTAGGTTAAGCTTTCACAATGTCAAAATAAAAAATATTTTATTTTTCCAAAAATCTTATTTTTTGACTAGAAATAATCTTTTTATAATATACTAAAACATTTAGTTAATTTTGATTTGAGTAAGTAAAAAGAATACTCTATATAGTTTAAATTTTATGCCTTTCAAATTTATCTTTTAATGTAAAATAAACAATTACAGGAAAATTATTTTTATTGATAACAAATAATTTCAATGTTAAAGTATATTTTTTTAGATTTTAGATAAATAATTGGTTACAATATAAAAATTTTATTAAAATTTTAATAAATTTATTTTAATACATTATGGTTTATATCATTAGGTATAGAGTGTATAAAAAATTATTGAAAAGAAAACTAGTATTTCATAGTCTAGATGTTTGGGCCTTTTTAATAAGCCTTTATAGAATACATATTTAGTCCTAAAACTTTTGATGATGATTTGTGCTGAGGATCATGTGTCTCCCATATATAGTGTATGTTTGATCATATACTAAATTATCCAACTATTATTTCTTGGTTACTTTGTTGTTTTAGAGGTTGGAGGGTGTTTAGAGGAGGTTTTGGAGGCTTCAGCGGATTTGGAGATGCCTTTGTACTTTAGTATCCCTTTTCATGCTGTAAAAGTGGATTTTACAGCATATATGTGAAGTTTAATTCTTGTTTTTGGAAGGGGATTACATTTTGTAATAAGTTTTTGTTAAAGAAATAAGGTTTCCTTATAATTTTTCCTTCCCTTTATGTTTTTATAATAAAAAACACTCTATCGCAAGGAAAATTTTATTCCCCATAAGATTTATCTTATTAAGGAAAATTTTCCTTCCCCAAGGAAATTTTCCCCTTACCATTGTTTTCATTGTTCATGTTTTAGTTTCTCTAAAATCTAAATATTTTTATTCTTTTTTTCAAAATTAGGGTTCATATATAAAACCTATGAATCCAATAAATACTTATATATAGAGTTTTCTGTTCTCAAGTTCTGAATTTTTATTCTTAATTCTCTAAAATTATGATTCTGAATTCTTCAGATTTCGGATTCCAAATTCCTCAGCATTATGATTCTAAATTCTATACAATTCAGATTCCAAATTCTATGAAATTATTTTTCTTATTTCCTCAGAAATCATGTTCCGAATTCCTCAGAATCCCGGATCTGAATTTCTCAAAATCCAGGTTTCGAATTCTTCAGAATCAAGGTTCTGAATTCACCAGAATTCAGGTTCTGAATTCCTCATAATTCTGGTTTGGAATTCCATATAATTCTGGTTCCTAATTCCTTTGAATTCGTGTTCTGAATTCTTTAGTATTCATGTTCAGAATTACATAGAATTCAGGTTCCGAATTCCTTTGAATTCATACACCGAATTCATTAGAATTCAGACTCTGAAATCTATAGAATTATAATTCTAAATTCCAGGGAAAAAGGATCTGAATATCCATATAATGTATAATCCTAATGTTTATTTTCGTAGACTCCAAAGAATACTTTCCTAGACTATGAAAAATGGATTTTGTTGAGAAACCGTATTTTTCTTACCTTTTTTATAGTTATGAAACAATGTCGTGCATTCTGTTTCTAACTAACCGTTGTTTGAGCAACACATGTATAGTCTCTACGATATTCAATGAAAAATATGAACGTTGTAGGAGGGGGCAACGATTAAGAAAGTGCCTATAAATAGGAGTTTAATTGAACGAGCTCACAACTAAGACAACTTTTTGATCAATCTAGAGACCACATGTGGTTGAAGAAATTTTTAGAGAGAGATAACATCATGCCTTGTGCATACTGAACTTCTTGTTCATCTTGCTTCGTGCGACTCTGATTGTTTCTATATACAATTGAGGGATTCTTGGGATAGGAAGATAGAGGTGCCGAATACATTAATGTTCATGGGCTTCCTTGATAAAGAAGAAAGTGGCGCCGACTACCTTGAAGTTTGAGGGATTTTGGGGATAACAAGACAAAATCTAATATTACTATAGAGGTTTTACCCTGGTGTGGGTAAGAAATAAATTCTTGAAAGTATAAATCAAGGGACCTTTATCCAAGCTTGTTTTAAACACTAATATTTGGGTTAAAAGATTTCATACTTGTTACCTATATTGTTTCAGGTTTTTTTCCCCTGCATTTTGATTAATAATGAATGTATAACTATATTAAAAATCTTCTATTTGTATAATATGATTAGTAAGATTCTATATGCTTTAAGGTACAATCTTCTTTCCTTATTAACATTTCTTAAGTTTCTTTCCCAAGAACCATATTTCTAGAATTTATCAAGTTTGTATTACTAAGATGTCTTGTGAGTTTACCTTGTTTAACTTTGTTAAACATAGTTTTCCAGTAGATTTAAACCGAATATTTTATAACCATCTTTAAAAGTTCCAATGGGATTTTTAAAGTATAAAATTCACCCCCTATTGTATATTGAGAATCTACAGTAATTATTTTGATCCTACAATTGGTATCAGAGGAGGTCTTTGAAATACATATATTCACATATAACATTTATTTCCCATGTTTTAATTATTCTATATTTTCCCTGTTTAGTATTTTTATCCTTGTTTACAAACTATTATTATTAATATGTTACCGTGGAATGATATTTTCTTTAATATGGAAAGAATGAATATACGTTTGGTTGAAAATCACAATACTACTAGACCAACTATTTTTTATTGGAATGATTATGAATATTGGAGGGATCGTATAAAGAATTTTGTTATTATTACTCGAGTGGAGAACATTGTTATGCATACTGGAGATTAAATATTTATGATAAGGTTGTCAGAACTATTACTAATCAAGAAAATTCAGAATATCAACTAAAATATAGGGTACACAATACTTTGTTGTTTTCCATGACCAAGAATATATATAGCCATATTTCTTCATCTGAAGCAAAAAATTGTATTTGGAAGAAATTGGAGGTTACTCATTTTGGAATATCCAATGTTATTGAAACAAGAAGATCCATGATCAGAGAAGAATATCATGAATTTCTATTTCCTTATGGAAAATTAGTGTGTAAGGTAAAACAATGGTTTATGACTATTTTTAACAGTTTATAATCTCTGGGTGAAAAAGTTTTAGATGATGAGGCACTTGTGGACAAGATTATAGACATCATGCCTAATTTGTGGGAATCTAATAGAAGATCTATTGATGAGAATTGGAAAGTATCTCAGATTACACTTTGTGAGCCTTTTGGAACTCCTCTCCAATTTGAGACAAGAATTAAAAGAGATGTTGATTTGAATAAAAAGATGAATGGAAATGGAAGTGTAGCCTTTAATACTACTAAAGAAAATACTCCTGAAAGGGTTACTAGATCCAAGTCTATGAAGGTCACTATTTTATCCGAATCTAGTGAATGTGAACATTATGAGAATTAACTAGCTAATTTTGCTCGAAGGATAAAAAAATATAGTTATGAAGAATGAATTTTAGTAAAGATATAAAAAGAATGAAACAAAGTAAAAGAATGATTCTGAATTTACGTGTTATGAATGCAAAAGAGAAGGGAATATAAGGCCAGATGGTCATATTCTCAAGAGATATGATATAAAGGAAAACCATTCTGATAAAAATAAAAATAATTACTATAAATATAAAGCTAATATTGTTTTTAAAGCAAATGACACATGGAGTGTCAGTGGTGGATACTCTTCTCATGAGCCCTCATAGTACAAATCTTCTGGTCAGAAGAATTTTAGTTTAATTGCCAAATTACCTATTGAAAATAATTTTTTAATATCCAAGGTACACAATGCTGAATCTATAACTATTGTATCATTGAATTCAAAATATCATGATTGTAAATATTATGAATCTTCAGATGTAGAATCTTCTTATGATAAAGATAATACATTACATAACTAGGAAGAAGTTTTTTGGTTTTCTAATCTTCTTGGGAATAAAAATTATAATGTTAATAAAAAGCTTGATGAGGATAATTCTAGAATTTTTATTCTTACTAAAGAAGTATCAAATGATTCTAATGATCTTTATAATAAAATTTATGATTTCATAAGTATTTCAAAAACCCTTGAGGAAGATAATTATGAAGAGGATATACATTCTATGGATCTAAAAAAGTAATTTCTGTGAAAAATGTTTTAGAGACTAACTCTAATGATAAAACTAATGTTTTTTGGATATAAACTATGTTATCAGACAGAAGTCAAAAATATTTTCCTTGAGGAAGTGTTTTTAAAACATTACCTTATGTAAGGAAGACATTTATAATATGTAATCCGAAATATGACCTTTAAAGATTAATTCTAGATTTGGATATACTATTTCTAAACCAGTTTTTAGTAATAATTATTTTGTTCCACAAAGTGCTTCATTCTACACTAAGTGTTAGTGTGGTGGGAATTGGGAAAAAATTGTTCCTTAAAAAATCCATGTCTCTAGGATGTCATAATGCATATTTTCTAAAGAAAATGTGTATTCCTATTATTTTTCTTTCTGATGTTTACCGATCTAAAAATGTTTGGGTTCTGAATGTCTAACAATCTTATTTTCGAGAAAATAAAGATTGTACCAACAGAAATATATGGTACATGGATAGTGGATGTTCCCGACACATGACTGGTAAAAAAACATCTTTGAAAATATTATCAAGATAAAAGGAGGAAAGTAACATTCAGAGATAATGCTCAGGGATAAATTATTGGTATAGTTAATATTGTTCTTCTCAAAAAATCATTGTTTTTGAATGTTTTGTTTTTCAAGGGTCTTAAGAACAACCACATTAGTATAATTTAGTATTGTGATGAAGGTTACCCTATGAATTTTAGGAATCATAAATTTTTGGTACATAATTCCACGGAAGATTTTATTCTTTCTGCCCATAGGCAAGAGAATGTTTACAGACTAAACGTAGAAGACCTTAGGAGACAATATCTACCATTCCATAGTGCAATTGAAGATCATTCTTGTTTGTGGAATAAAAGGTTAGAACACTACAACCTTAGAAAATTATGAAAACTCTATTTAAAAAGAAATGTTAAGGATATAACGGAGCTTAGAATTGATTCTTCAAAAGCTTGTGATCCTTGTCAATATGGAAAGAAACATAAATAATTTTTTAAATCAGTCGGTGAAGTCTCAAATACTAATTCATTATTGTAGGTGAATATGTATATTTTTGTCCCAACACAAATTAGAAGCATTGGATCTAGTTATTAAGTATTTGTCTTAGTTTATGATTACACTATATTTACATTGAACTATTTTTTAGAAAAGAAATCTGATGCTTTTTCTTATTTCAAAATTTTTAGAGCCCATGTTAAAAATTAAAAAAACCTTCCATTTTTAACTATTCATAGTGATCATGGAGAAGACTTTCAAAACTCTGATTTTGAATCTTTTTGTTGTATAAAAGGCATTACTCATAACTTCTTTGCACCAAGAACTCCTCAACAAAATGGTGTTGTTAAAAGATGAAACTGAATTATTCAAGAGATAACAAGAACCACGTTGAGTGAATATTCACTAGCCAAAATTTTTTGGGCTGAAGCTATTAGTACTTCTTGTTATACTATAATTTATGTTTTGATTAGACATTTTCATAATAAGACCGCTTTTGATTTATAGAATGGTAGAAAACCTTTACATTCCAACTTGATGGTATTTGGTTGGAAAGTATTAATTCTGATTACTAATGAAAATTGACATAAATTTTATCCAAAATATGATGAAGGAATTTTCTTAGGCTACTCAACAACTTTTAAGGCTTACATGGTTTTCAATAAAAATACTTGAACTGTGGAAGAAATAGAACATGGTAAATTTGATGAAACTGGCCTTTTTTTTAAACTACCTGAACCTACATCTTCTAATGTGTTTTAAAAAACTTATTATCCACCATTGATATAAGATCCATCTGATAAGGAAAATGTTTAAGAAAA
The DNA here is from genome assembly GCA_963277665.1 of Viscum album. Lineage (NCBI taxonomy): Eukaryota > Viridiplantae > Streptophyta > Magnoliopsida > Santalales > Viscaceae > Viscum > Viscum album. The sequence continues at coordinate 1,686,242,984 of OY728146.1, forward strand.
TGTTTCTAAAGAATTTACCCTAGAAGACCTCCTACCATATGTTGATGACGGTTTTTAAAAAACCCAAACAAGTTGTTTCTTAAGAATAATCCTATTGATAGTATCATTAGTTATGTAAATTAACCTGTAAGGAATAAAGTTATTTAAGAAATAAAGTTGAAAATATAGGATTCCTTTATCAATTAGAACCTAGTATCACAGAAGAAGCTTTAGGTGTCGATTATTGGATAAAATCTATGCAAGATGAGCTAAATGAATTCGAAAGGAATAAAGTATAGACCTTGGTTGAAAGACCTAAGCAAACATCTGTTCTTTAATTAAAATGGGTCTTCAGAAACAAGTGTGAGGAAAATGGAATCAAAGTAAGAAATAAAGCTAGATTGGTTGCTAAAGGTTATTATCAACAAGAAGGAATAGACTTTTATGAAACATGTGCTCCAATATCTTGACTTGAATCTATTCGAATATTACTTGCCTTTCCAGAATTATTTAATTTAAAACTTTTTCAAATGGATGTTAAATGTTCTTTCCTTGATGGTTATGTTCAGGAGGATGTTTTTTTGAACAACCACCTAGTTTTGAAGATAAAAAACATCATGAACATGTTTTCAGACATACCAAAGCTTTATAAGGTCTTAAACAAGCCCCTAAATCCTAGAATGATAGAATTAAAAGATTTTTGTTACAAAATAATTATTTTAAGGGAAATGTTAATCTAAAAATTTTTATAAAGAAATATAAAGAAAATGTTAGGATTTTTCAAATTTATGTTGATGACATTTTATTTGGTTCAACTCAGCAATCTTTAACTAATTCTGTTGTACATCTAATGAAATCTGTGTTTGAAATGAGTATGAAGGTTGAGTTAACATTTTTCATTATTTTTCAAGTTTCTAAAAAACCATAAATAATTTATATATCTCAACATAATTATATAAAAATATTCTTAAAAATGATTGATATAACAACACTAAGAGTATAAGTACTCTCATTGGTACCTCATACTCACTTGATCTTGACGAAACTGGGAAACCAGTGGATCTAAAATTATTTAGATGTATGATAGGAAATATAATTTATATTTCATCTAGTCGTCCAGGCTTAATGTTTTCAGTATGCATATGTGCAAGATATCAATCCAATCCAATGGAATCTCATTTAAAAACAGTGAAAAATATTTTCACTACTATAAAGAAACCATGGATTTAAGAATCTTTTATACCTATCGAAATGATTATGTTTTAAAATGTTTTCTGGATACTGACTTTGGGGGATGTAGAATTGATATGAAATGTACATCCATATCATGTAATTTCTTAGGAGATTTATTTGGTCATGAAAAAAGAAACACTTATTAGCAGTTTCTACTACTGAAGCAAAATATGTAGCAGTTGGAAGTTGTTATGCTCATGTTTTGTAGATGCAACACACACTCTCAGACTCTGGTATGAGTTTTTTCAAAATAGAAATATTGTGTGAGAATAATAGTTCCATTTTCTTAAATAAAAACCATCCACATCACTCTCTTTCAAAACAAATAGATATAAGAAATCACATTCTTAGGGATCACAAACAAAAAAGAGATATCATTATTCAATTTATCGGAATGAAAGATCAACTTTCTGACATTTTCATAAAATCATTACCCTCAGATAGATTTGAAAATGTTCATCAGAATTTAGGAATGACATCTATAAGGTAATCTTCCTTATTTAATTTTTGTTGAAACCTATCTCCACACAAAATAGAATCTCTTTTTCATATTGGGACTACATTTTTTTTGTAAAAAATTTTTCATAGTCAAAATTTTTCATAATTAAAATTTTTCATAGTCAAAATTTTTATAGTCATATGTTTCGTAGTCAAATTTTACGTAGTCAAACTTTTCGTAGTCAAATTTTTCGTAGTGAAATTTTTCGTAGTCAGATTTTTTGTAGTCAAATTTTTTCGTAATAAAATTGTTTGTAGTCTAGAAAATTTGTAGTCAAAATTTTCAGAATCTAAATCTATTCAAGAAGAATTTTTTCCTCATTATTAATAATCTTCCTAGTATTTTTAGTGGTATGTTTTCCTTCCTATGTTTTCATAATCATCTTTTTACTTGTTGTTGATTTTATCTTGTTTAAGAAACTTTTTCAGATTAATTTTTTCATAAATCCAATTTTTTTTTATTAAAAACCTAAAAAGATTAGAATCTATCAAAATCCATCTTCAGTTATCATGTCAACCAACATATGTGTTCAAAAGTGTTTTCAACCATTGGATCAACAATGTAATTTGAACCGTCGCTTCAATCACCTATATAAATCCCCCAATGGTCGTCCCACATTGGTTTTTCATCCTTCTGTGTGCTGAAGCTTTGCCACTGTATTTTAAGGCCGTTACGAATCATAAAATCTTCCTTAGTTTCAAATGTCTGTTAAAGCCTCTCCACATAAGGATATGTCAACATTTAAAGAAATCTCTGAGTGGCAGATTTACTGAGAAAGGTTAGTTGATCCAAAATTCCTCGACAAGTATGAATCTATTATTTCCAAAAAAAATAAGTTGAATGGTTGGGAGAGCCTTGGTATTTTGAAGCTTAAGGTACATGATCCAGTGTATCCAGAGTTTATGGTAGAGTTCTATGAAATAGTTAGCTATTTTAATGATGGAGGTAAAGATAAACTTTATTTTATGTTTTATGGAAAGGCCTGCTTTCTTTCTTACAGCAATGAAACTAGTCTGATTGGTATTCATTACAAAAGAGAAGTAGAGTTCAGTACACAAAAAATACCTGATGTATCTAGATCTTATGATCAAGAAAAGGCAACATAGTGTCTTGGCATAAAAGCAGTGAATACACTGAAGATAATTCATCCCTCTACAAAGGTTAGGATTCATGAATTGTGGGTTCAATGTTTTATAATTCCAAGGAATGTAGACAAGTATAATCTGAATAAGAGTGATATATATATATTTGGTTTCTTGGTGAACCTCATGAAGATAAACTTGGTTAAGTATATCTTAGTGACAATATAGAATATAAAGAATGGAAATATAAAGTCTCAGACTATCATGTATCTAGAAATCAATTCAATGATTATTGTTCTTTTCCATTAGTCATTAAAAATTCCAAGCAGTTCCAAGAAGAGAAATTACAAGGTGATGTTGCTGAGTGTTGATACCCTATATAGGATGAATATTGGCTTTAATAGGAAATTTGGAGAATTTTATGATCTATCTGAAAAAGAATTTTATGATTTTTCAAAGAATCCAGAAGTTGGTGAAACCTTCATGAAAGGTTGAAGGAAGAGAAAGGACAAGCATTCCAAAGGAAAAGGAAAAACTCTAGTTGCTAAGGAAAGTCATTCAGCACCACCAAAGCTGATGCCGAAAAAAGATTATCCTAATGAAGTAGTGGCTAAGTGGAGAGAATATATGAAGAACATGGAGGAAGGGGTTCATATGTTTGTCTTGGACCCTACTGAGGAAAAATAATTGAAGGAAATGGCTGCTGAGAATCTGGAAAAGGAAGAGAAATAAAATAAGGAGTTGATGAAATTGTCAGAAGATGAAATATTCTAATCTCTTGTTAGGGATGCTGAAAAAGCATCGAAGAAAATTTAGGTACTAGAATACTTTCTTCAAGAATCACTTCCAGAGACTCTGGAAAACAAAGTGGTGATTTGAAAATCACACCATGAAGATTAAATAGTGGAATAAGAAGAATAAGAAGAAGAAGAAGGAATTTTTGATTCAGAAGATATAATAATGAAAATTGAAGAGTACCATGACAAGGAAAGCCCTTCTATTAAATTATCTATCAGCACATCCCATGCCGAATACTCAAAAATTGCTACACCAAAAAAAAGATGAGAAAGGTGAAGAAGAAGTGAATAATCCAATAGATGTTGTAAGCAGTAATCATAATTTTATTCATCCGAAAGATCTAGTGGTTGATGCACATTAAGAGGATGTTTAGGAAGAAACGATTGTTCAGCTATCTGATTGTGAGCATCAATCTCCCAAAGAAGAAGACATCATTCTGATAGTTGACAAGGAAAATAAGGAGGTAGTAGATACACCTAGTAAATCTATGTTAAAGAAGAAATATGATGGCCTTCATCGAAGAGGAAAGCTGATGATATAGAAAAAGAATCCCCACCAACTACAAAGTCAGATTCAGAATCATATTTCCTCGGGCATAATTATGTTGTTTAGTCTTTGAAGAATCTAGTTCGAACTATAAATTTATTTCCAAGCATAGACTCAAGATGCAAGATTCTTGGAAAAGAATAAATCAGAATTCAGATTCAGTTTCCAGGGTGATGGACAAATGTGTTGCACTAGAGTTAGATTTCAAGACCATACTCATTGGTTATGGGGTCATAAAGGACCGTTCAAGAAAATGACAAGGTGGTCAAAGAAGACAATTGAAGAAATGAGAATCTTTCATGAATTACATCATAATGTCAAGGATTAATTTGATACCAAAGATGGGAAGATTAATGATCTTATAAATTGTTTTGAGGAAATGTTAACCCTTGAATAGACTTATCGGAAGCAAGAAGTTAATGATTTGAATGACAAGCATAACTCTGCGGCCATGAATTGGAAAATGGAAAGGGATCATTGAATTGAGATTGAAGAGAATATTTTCAGAAAATAATTACATTTGAGAGATCAGGAGAACATTATTAAGGCTCATGAAGAGAAAATTGAAGCCTTAGAGAAGAAAAGTGAAGACTAGGATTAGTTGCTTAAGTGATCTGAAGAGTATCACAAGGAGATCAAGAAGCAAAATACAATTTTGAAGAAGATGTAGCTGAAGGAAAAGAATGGATAATTTCATTACATTCAGATCTTTTGTTGAATTTTCTTCATTATACAAATTATTTCATCATTAATGAAATTATGGTCGCTCTTTATATATTTTGTTTGTATTTATTTAGTACTATTGTTTTAGGTACCAAAATTTCATTCCATTCCCTCTATTTTATTTTGAAAATCACAATGGGGGAGGGGAATTATTGATAGTAAGAATACTAAGATATTTCCCTAAGTAAAGGGGTGTTCATCTAGAGGGTAGTTCTTATCAATGAAGTTTTTTGAATGTAAGATTATGGGAAAACTCATTCAGGAAATCAATAACATGGTCTTTAGTGGATCCAAAGCATAAGGGGGAGTTAGTCATATTCACTATGATCCATAAGTAATGGGAGATATTTTTTTAAGTCAAAAAAATTTATATGTCTGTTTATTCTTTTTAGTAAGGGTGTTTTTGCTTTCCAAAAAGGTGGAGATTGTTGAGTCAATACGGTTACCTTATGAATTTTCTATTCCTTTATGATTTGAAAATCACAAACACTCTATCTCAAGGAAAATATTATTCCCTATAAGATTTATCTTATTTAGGAAAATTTTCTTTCATTAAGGAAAATTTCTCCTTACCTTTATTTTCAGTGGTTATGTTTTAGTTTCTTAGATATCTAAATATTTTTATTCCAATGTGTAAAATTCTAATTCATATCTAAAAACATGGAATCCTATAAATACATAGATATATATTTTTCTGTTTTTATGTTCAGAATTCACATTATAAATTCTCTAAAATTCTGATTCCAAATTCCTCAGAATTATGATTTTGAATTCATCAGAATTCAGATTCCAAATTCTCTGAAATTCAGATTTCGAATTCTCAGAAATTCTGATTCTGAAATCTCTTAAATTCATGTTCTGAATTATCTGAAATTCAGGTTCTGAATTCCTCTGAATTCATGTTTTAAATTCAATAAAAGTCAGATGTATAATTTCTCAAATTCCAGGTTCTGAATTCCACAGAATCCAGGTTCTAAATTCCTTAAAATTTAGGTTCCGAATTCCTCAGAATTCGGGGTCCAAATTCCATAGAATTCAGGTTTTGAATGCCTCATAATTCATGTTCTGAATTCTTCAGAATTTGGTTTCCGAATTCCTCAGAATTATGGTTCCTAATTCCTTAGAATTTGGGTTCTGAATTACATATAAATTCAGACTCCAAATTCATTGGAATTAAAACTCCTAAATCTATATAATTATGATTCTTAATTCCATGAAAAACAAAATCCGAATATCCATATAATATAGACTCCAAATGATTATTTTCATAGACTCCGAACATTATTTTCCTAGACTTCGAAAATTGATTTTGATAAGAAAACATATTTTTCTTACCATTTTTATAGTTATTAAATGATTTCATGCATTATATTTCTAACTAACCATTGTTTGAGTGACACATGTATAGGTCCCTCCGAGATTCAAGGAAAAATATGACCATTGGAGGAGAGATTCGACCATTGAAAAAGTGCCTATAAATAGAAGCTCATTTGAACGAGCTCACAACTATGAAAACATGTTGATCAATATAGATACCACATGATATTAAACTGATTTCAAGAGAGAGATACTATCATGACTTGTGCATACTGAACTTATTGATGAGCATGCTTAGTATGACTCTGATTGCTATTGTGTATAATCAAGGGCTTTTGGGTATAGGAAGACTGAGGTGCTGACTACCTTAAAGTTCATGGACTTCCTTGATATAGAAGACAGAGGTGATGAATACCTTGAAGTTCGAGGGCTTGCAGAGATATCAAGACAGAATCTGATATTCATATCGAGGGTTTACCCTGGTTTGGTTAAGAAAGTGTTTCTTGAATGTATAAATCAAGGGACCTTTATCCAAGGTTGTTGCATACCCTACTATTTGGGATAAAACATTTCATACTTGTTACATTTATTATTTCAAGTTTGTTTTCCAATGCATTTTTATTAATAAGGAATATATAACTATCTTATACATTCTTGTACTTGTGTACTCTGATTAGTATGATTCTATACTCTTTAAGGTAGAATCTTTTTTCCTTGTAAACTTTTCTTAAGTTTCATTTTCTGAACCATATTTCTAGAATCTAGGAAGTTTGTAGAACTAAGAGGTTTTGTAAATTTACCTTTTTTAACATTGTTTAAAATATTTTTTCTCAAGGTTTAAAACGAATTTTTTATAACCAACATTAAAGGTTCCATGGAATTTCTAAAGTATTCAATTCACCTCCCTCTTGTATATTGAGAATCTACATTCATTATATCGATCCTATAGTTTTTTATTTAAAAAATAACTTTATGGTATATATATATTTTTTCCCAAGGTTCCATATTTCTCATTAAATATGGATTTTTTGAAAAAGTAATTTTTTGTGTCCTATAATCTATAGACCCCATGGAATATACACCATATGTAAGGGGTTTAAACTATAAAACCGAAAACATTTAGTGAGAATATAAGTTTATTTGCATATTTTTCATTCATTATCTCCTTCATCTGTGATTTTTTGTGGATATACCATAAGGGACATTGGAAAACCTTCCAGCCTTCTTTTCAATGTTTTGAACCTTTGGGTTTGGCAATTTCTTATTGTTAATCCATAGTGAGATATTCTTTTTTCCATATTGTAATCCTTTCTTTATTCTTCAAGGAAGTGATGTAGTGGTTTTTTTGATCGAGTAGTGTTTTGGGATGGATTTATAACAACCCATTGTTTTGGTCAAAGGTTATCATGTTTTTCTTTGGTTTGAAGTGGTTTTTGGGCTGTTGTATATCAACCTATAGGGAATATAAATTTTATAATCCATCTTTGAGTATGGGGATCCTTTTTCACTTCCATTTATATAATATGATTTGGTATTTCATGGTTATTCCTTCCATTAGTTGGATAAAATATATTAATGTAATATGAAAATAAATTTTTATATATTGAAATTGATGGACATGAAAGAGATATATCATTATTTACTATTTTTATTTTTTGATAATATTAAACATCCATATTTCCGATAATGAATGTAATAGTTGTTGGGAACCATGTTTTTTCTATATATGAAATTTTGTGAGACTCTTACATTATTATTGTTTTATATTCTCCTAAATAAAAGGATAAATAACATAAATTAGGGTAATAAATTGGTTTTCCATTAAAATATTGTTTGTGGGATAATACCTTTTCTAAATAAAAAACTAACAACACAAAATATTTTTAATTAATAGTGGAATATATGATGTGTTTTAGTTATGTGGGTTTGTTCATGTGGTGTTTCTTAGTGTCATTTGAGATATTATGTTTTTATTGAGGAGAAGAACCAAACTATATTATGTATGGGGACTCCATCTGGTGGTTTGCTGGAATTGGTTTTATGTTAGAATTTGTGCGATGTGGTGTACTGTTGTTGTGGTGCATAGTGGTTGTGGTCGGAAGTGGTTGTGGTGACCAGAGGTTATGGTTTGTTGTGGTTGTGGTTTCTAGTGGTCAAGGTGTGCAGTGGTGTGATATTTATTGGTGTTGATGTGTGGTGGACTTGTGAATTCAAATGTCTGAATAAAAGAGTGGTTGTGGTGTGGGGTGGTCGTGGTTTGTTTTGGTTGAGATTTATGGTTATTGTGGAGGGATTTCAGGGTTTATGTGGATCAATAATAGTTCTAGTTATGGTTATTTAGAAATGTTTCTTCTGAATTGGGATAGTTTTTTTATGGTGTTGGTGTGTTTGTAACCCAATTATCAATGGAATAATTTATGATGTAGAATGAAATGAATAAACAAATGGGCTGAGATAATAATAAGATTTAGTTGTCTAATGGTGAATGAAATGGATTACTATTTTGATTTATTGGAAAATTTTTAAATATGTGGAACGGTGGAACATATTATTGAAGGTGGTGTTATATGGTTTTTTCTGGGTTTTTGTGGTGTGTTGCAAATAGTTTTGGATGCGGTTGTAATGGTTGATGAGAGGTGAAATGTTGTTGTAATGTTTTGTTCTAGTTCATTGGTTGTGAACCCATAGGTTAGGTGTAGTGATGTATCTATATATCATGAATTTTATGTTATTCTTATACATGGACAACCAAGTCGGATTACATGACTAACACTAAGAGGTTCTAGGTTCTAGTTGTTACCCACAACCTGCAGGGTGTTGGTGACAATATAATTTGGATACCCCCTTTCCCCTGATCTTCTTTCATCTGTGATGGCCAAGGTGTCCCCAAGTAAGATATAAAGTGATGAGGTAGTTATTTCCTAGGATATTTGTTAAGGGTTATGAATCTTTGAAGGATGAATGAGTTTATTGAGATTTATTTTTATGATAATGAAATTGTATATTTATGTGACAACTTTTCCTATGATAGCCTATCTGTTTTGGGTGATATCTATTGAGATGGATCATGTGGATTAAGAAATGATGGGTCATGATGGACTATGTATCTTTGGGCTATATGATATGTGATGTGATAATGCCTTACACTAGTATGATATTGTAGCTTTTTTGGGAGGAGAAGTTATGGTGGCTTCTCTACCCCTATCAGAGATATGTTGTGAGATGTGATATGTATGAAATGTATGATATCACATGACGATCGATGTTGTGATGTGCATGTAGAAAATTAATGTGGATGTGGATTTGGGTTCCTTGAATTGTTAAATGTAGATGCCATATTACTATATTTTATTAATGATTTATTGAGTGTACCATAGTGAGGATAATATTTTTTACTGGGTCTTTTTAATTTCTTGTAGGTTTTTTTGTTTGTCCATTGGGGCATTAGCATGATCTATTCACTTTTTCTCCTAACACATCTGGTATTGTACACCTAAAAACACATATATTATCACCCTATGCATACAAACTTTTTTTAGGTCCCTCAGATGAACTTCTAGGTCTCCATGTATCAAGAACTCCTCACCCACAAGGTGTACACATCGTTGGTCAGTAATGAGGGAAAAGATACGATGACTACCATAATCATGTCTCGAGTTGGACCTTGGCGACAATCTAGCATTGTGGTTATAATAAGCATACATATGTGATGAATTACCTACTAAGATAAGATTAATAAAAGAGAGAGATAATACTGATACACCAATTAAAATCTGACAATATATATATATGTATATATAAATTGTGAACATGAAATGATTTACAGTATTGAAGAAAATGAAAGGAACAAAAAAATTACAAAAAACATAAAGATTGCTATAACCACAAAACCCAATTAACTCATGAGAAACCACGATATATTAATATCCAACATCATTTCCAACCTACTCATGATGACATTAATTTTTTTTATACGTAGGTTGAGTATAACATTTGGTTCAGTAGGATCCTCCTTGGATCATTTCATGAAAAACATAAAGGAGGCACACTAAATCACAATGACCAATAATAAAAATAAATCATCACCTAAATAGGTATACTAGTTTTCGAGCCTCATCATTTATAACTCTCATGAAGTATCAAAGATAATGGATAATATTATATTATATTAAAACATCAAGTGTACTTAACTCTTGATTACCGAATTTTTCCATCTATTCCTCAATGTCACATATCTTGATCCACCACTCCCTAGAATAAGTAATACCAATGACCCTGTTTAAGGCATCACAACATGAACCACATGTATCATATCACCCCAAATAACATCACCATATATAGTAACTCGGTATTTTTTGGGAGACACCATAGCTTGAATATCTTGTATCATACATCTATTTTTATACCTTAATCCATTACAACCCATCCACCGAGTATGTACCCGAACCCATCAAATCATATAAAAATTATACCTCTAACAATCCTTTGGATTCCATATCCAGTAATATATGTTATTTAAATAACAACAATCCATCATATCACCCGATGTTCATATTAGGGATAACTAAATGTTATGCATACTATCACAACATACTATAATGATAAGAGAATGGGGAATGATTAGGTAGTCAGACATCCATCCTACCATTGGGATATTGGGGAAACCACCTTCCCATAGTCTACTCGGTGTAAGTCTCCCTAACGGACATGGGTTGGTTATTATAAAAAATTAACAAAAATACATTATATAATATAGCTCACAACCAAAATATAGGAATTTTTTTTTCATCGACTCAATTGCAGATAATGTCAATCAGAATATATAATTCCACTATCTAGACAAGGAATGATATACTCACATACCAATTTAAAGGTTGAAAACAGTTACATTTTCCCTTTTATTCATTGAACAATTAAATTTATAGTGTTTATTTCATTGTCCATTAATTTATCAGAAACATAATTCCATATATATTATAGTAACCATTAAGTTAATGTCTATTCCATGTAGGCATGATCTAAAATGAGTCCATGGTTTATATATATTAACATATATTGATAACATTCATTCTATAAACACGAAACCCATTTTTAATAAATATTTATTTTTTATTTTTATCAGTACTTTATCCGGGTACTCTAGGAAATCCTTCTTAAGCTACAAGTAAGAGGAAACATGTAACCAAGAACACATAACTACCTCAAGAAGTAGTTAATGAAATTTTTATAAAACAAATAGTCATGCCCCCGACTATAAAACAGGATCATATGTTCAAATCCCAATTCTCACAATGAAATCAATTGGTAATCCAAACATGAACCAATACTATAATCCCGAGATCCATCCTCGACACACAAATACAAATCCTGATGCATATAACCATCACATGTGTCAACTATTTCCATATCATTTGGTCCTCCCCACCCATATATCACATCATTTATTATAGTTTCCTATAACATATGGGGATCCCCACCAATACCACATCACATAGTGATGATCACAACCAAATCACATTATAAAGAATTTATAAAATGAATATCATAGACCATAGGTAAATGTAGTTCACAAAACATGGCATCCATCCTTCACACATAAAAAATGTCTCATGATCCAAAGTCAAGGTACTCATCCTTCTCAAGAATATGGGGAAATAAAAACCTATAAATAATCTATATAAAATTACCAGTTTTGGCCACATCTTTATTTAAAAAATTCATTAGTCATATTTTCCAACTATAGGAAACCTAAGGAATCTATCTATAATAGGATATCAAAAGCTAAAGAATCTATTTCAATTAATACAAGTTTCCAAACAATGTAATATGAACAATTAAAAAATTACTTGAATTTATATTATTATTAACACTCTCAATAAGAATTATTGTGATTCATATTATATAAATTCCAATAATCACATGGATGATCAATTTCAATTATACACGCACATTATATCATTTTGATTACCATATAATTAAAAACATCGAATTAATTACATGAATCTTTTTTAATTTATAATTATAACTAATTATCAGTTAACTCTAGATTTATGTTCTTTTCCAATATTTATCATGAAAAACAAACTAATACAAACTAATTATAGTATATTATAACAATCATAACATACATATCACAAAATCTATAATAATAAGCGGCAAACCGCTATCAATTTATTACGAAACAACATGATCATGTGATATATATGCATGTAATTATTTATCTATATCATTAATTATTAGGTTAATTAAATTTCCATTCAATAGGCATAAACCATGATCAATTAATGAAAACACATAAATAAATATAGAAAACAAGAATCCCCTGCCTCAATGGTTCCAACGTTCTTCACTTGAGAATGGACCAACATCACATATCCCAACAACCTCTACCACAGGAAGCCACACCCCTCCAAGGAAGTGGTGGAACAAGAACACCAATAAAAATTAAGAAAAAATCTATTAGAAACATTGAGATAATACTCCTAATTAAAAGTATAAACATGTTGAACTATATCATATTACCATGAAAGAATATTTATAGCAAACATTGCATCACCATATATCTGGGATGGAAGGTTGGGAAATGATAACTGTAAAAGGAATGTCCGAATCCTCAACTAGGGGGTCACTATATTTATTAGAAGTTGGGGGTATATGTAGGGACTGATAAAAACTCATGAGGCAAAACGAAATTTATAGTAACAAAAATAAATTAATTTTCATAACATGAACCCCTTTAATGTCAGATGCATTTTGGCATTCATAACACACCAAAAAATGAGTCACCTTGATGAAATTAATCAGGAATTGTCACACATCATCTAACATTGCATGAAGCATCCTCAAAATCACATTAGTGTATTTCATGTCATTAAGAGGCTCTAACCCAAGTTGTAAATTGAATATACATGATGTGAAACATTTACATGTTTTGAATTCTACCCACATAAATATTTTATTTTTTCTACCCATTCATACCTGGTCAAGAGATCCTTTGAGTGCTGTGAGGTTTGGAAAAATTATAAGGGTAATACTACCAGGAACTCGGCCTTTACCTAATCCCTCTTCCTCAATTTTTATTCCATGAATTGTCACACTATAGAGAGGGGGGTCATGAAAGAGTGGTATAAAAGGTTTTGGTTGAGTGATAGGATAGATTTTACAGACGATCTTAGTGATAATTACATGAGTTTTCAAGGAAATGATGTATTATGAAATTGGTATCTGACATAGGCCAGAGAGACCATCTACAACAATGGATTTTAGAGACCCCCATGATTTAGTTCATCTATAAGTTTATTTAAAAATGATATGAGGTTGAACTTTATATAGTGTATCCTCCTAGGTGTGGCACATGAATCATGATTGACTGTATTTATATTTGAATTTTGTGGTTTTTGAAATGTTAATTGATTTAATTAATTAATTAAATATACATTTGATTAAAAAAATCCAAGCAATCGAGATTAGGAACTTCATAATCATTGGATCATTTTCATCATTCATGTGTAAATCAGACAGTTGAGGTCCTGAAAGCTAATCTAGTTGAAATTTGAATAGTTGAAATGATAGATGGTTATGTGGTTTGTATGTGGTTTTTCAATTCCATTCAGAAGTATAAAATTAAAATGTATGATGAGAGAATCTTATATCTGGAGATAGAGTTCTTTCTTGTTGAGACATAGATCCCTTTCATTCTAATCTGATATTGGGATGTGTTCATGGTGATATTAATAGTTATTTAATTTTAGGGAGCATGTGCATTAGTGGTGTAACTTGTTTCATGGTGACCATAAGGAGGAGGACTTTTTTGGGCGTGAAATCTAGAGAGAGATATGGTTGGAGATATTATCATCGACGAAAAATTTAGTTAAAGAGCATGATCTTCTCTCCCTAAGGTAGGGAATATTTTATATTTGGGAGTTTGGGATCTAGTTCAATGCCCTTTTCTATTTCCACCTAATTTAATGATAAATATTCCATATCATAATATGTGTAGTAGGATTTCCGACGAGTGATAAAGTAAATGGTCACTCTATTTACACTCTCTATGTATCATGAATTAATGCAGAATGTATTGTTTATTAAGTGGACTAATTTTCCTAGATTTTGGTCTTGGGAGAGTGTCCATCATGGTGTCTCTAGGAGAAGTATTTCAAGTAGTGTTTCATAGGTTATTAAATAGTTAGGTTTCCCATCAATCGGGAATTGAAAATGAATAACCACTTCCCATCGCTTCTGGGAATATGGATTCACAGTAGGTTTTATAGGGCTTCGATTATTATTTTTTTGTGTTTGAGGGACATGGGGACTACCAGCCTCCATGTTGGCCTACTCTTGAAGGACATTATCTAGTGAGTGATTATGAACCATTTTTCATAGATGAATAGTTTTCTTTTAGGGTGGTTTTATATGTATGGAACACCATTTAATTTTTTGAATCAAAGAGAAAGTGGAGTTAGTATAGGGTATCCTCGTGATGGAACCCTTCCACAGTGGCCTATTCGAGAGCATCGTTGTGGAGATCAGTTGCCGAGGGGTAGTGTATCTATATGTATCATGATTCATGAATTAGAGGAGTATGCTTCATCTGAGTTGAGTGGATCGATGTATGATAGGTTTATCATCTACCCTTGTATTTATATTTTTTATTCATTATCTTCAAACAACATTGTTTTCCTACATTGTTTTGTTATTAAGGATTATATGATTAGAGGAATATAACACATCAGATGTTATATACACGAGTTGAAGATCAACATAATATTTTTGATGCTCTATATGGACGCATACTATTCATGAGGAATCACCAGTATATGAAAGATACCATCTTTCTATAGATATAACCATGCAAAATTATTTATGTTAATGATTAGATGTATTCCATTCATGAAATCGTGGGATTTTTCTAGAATGGAGTTTCAATTTTAACGGGGGACTAGCGAGTGGGGTTTTTTAAATATGAGGATATAAAATGGGTGGTAGGAAAGTAAATCCTTTATTGTTTCAGTTTGAGGATAAATCAGTGGATACATGCCTGGGGGGTTGTTCCCAATATTGTGTAGGAAGTATTTGAAATTTCTTCAAATGAGGTGATAGAACTAATTGATTATACAATTTCATGTTTTGTATTGATGTTCAATCAGCCGAGCCTCTAATTTTTATGTAACCCTATCCAATAGTTCATAATGAGTTACAATATTTGAGTTTATAGGTGGGTGATTTAATATAAATGAGTTTTCTATAGTCTATTGTAACTCTATAGGGTGCTCCCACACTATTACCTAAGAAGGTAGGTGGTAGTCCGAGTATTTTCCTTGACTAGAAATGTTTTAATTAGGTGAAAGTCAATAATGGTTTCCCTAATCCAAGGATTTATGAATTTTTTGACCAATCTAATGGAAAAAATTGGTTTTCAATGATCGAAAAAATGGTCCTTATATCACCAGTTGAGAGTTATAGATGATGATACCCAAAATACTTCCTTCATGTGTAGGTATGGGTACTTCTAGTTGAAGGTTATGTCATTCAATTTTATAAATACACTATTTATGTTCATTTGGTGCATGGACATTCTGTTATATAGATTCCTAGACCATTTCATTATCATATTAATTGATGATATATGGATTAACTCGATTTCATAAGATTATAATGTCTAGATTATTAGAGGTGCTTTTTAGGATCTTCGACACCAATATCTCTATCAAGATCTTATTTTGTGTGATTTATGGAAGTGATAGGTTCATTTCCATAGATATGTGGTTTCTCTCTAGGGGGTGTTTGTGGATATCTCTAATATAAAAAAATTAATGGGAATGACCCAAGAATGTCGAAGATGTTTTAATTCACATTGGTCTCACAAGATATTATCTTAGGTTTGTTCCTAATTTCCCTATAGTTTAATCCCCACTAAAAAACATAACCAGCATGGATTATGGTTTTCTACAAACTGATCATAGTTATGTAGGCTATGTATACCTAAAATAGACTTTTTAGTGCTCCATTCCATTATTCTTTTTAGGATGATGTGTTTTTAATGTTTTTTGATTCATACCATAAATGCATTGGGTGTATACTGATGATAAAGAGATTGGTTAACTATTATATTTATTGGATGTTATTAAACCATGAGAATAATTATTCTACTATTTAAATGGACATGAAAATAGTTCTACTCAGACTAGGGTTGTGGAATCATTGACTAATTGGTGAGGTATTTTTTGTTTTAATAGACCATGAGATCATGAAATATGTTTTCTATTAGATGGATCTAAATATACACCGTTTTAGGTGGGTATTTTTTATTTAGGATTACAATTTTGAGATCCCATGAACCCATGGGAAGTAGATTTTTGTTTTCAATGTGTGAGTTTGAGGTCTTGATGGGATTTTGTTTAGTAGTACACTGATGTTTAGAAAGGGTTATATGAGAATGCAATGTTGAATCATGTAATTGGTGTTATTGGTGGTCATGGTTATCTTTATAAGATAACTATTAAGTCATTTTTGATGTAGTGGGTGGAGGAATATCAATAGGAGTGACTTAAAGGCATATGTAAAATGTGATAATTCTAGCCATGGTGATGCTCCAGAGGAATGTTCTGAGTATGATTATAATTCGGTATTCTATATATGAGGTGGTTCTATATGAGATTGTAATCACACCATTAGTAGTGCATATTTTTGTGAACAAGATGTATCAAGGTTTGAAAAGTCATCATGGGTGGCCGAGGATGAAATGTTCTGTGGAAGAGTTATTTGAAAAGATCATGGTTTATGAGTAGTTGAAATCAGAGAATAGTATTACTAGTGTCTTATTTAATCCTTTGTATGGTATTGATTGTAAATTGGAATTATTCTCAATGTATGGTGTCCCTAGGTTATCCTCGTCTTATAGAGGTTATGATGCAGTTTGGGAGGTATTAGTTCTTGGTGTTGATGTGGTGTAGTATATGACTGAGAAGATATAGTTGGTCCATGAATGAATGAGGGTGGCCCACAACTATAATAAGGCATACAATTATTGTAGGAGGAATCCCTTTGAGTTCGACTTCAGGGACCATGGGTAATTTATAGTGTCCCCTCAATGAGGAATGTGAATGTTTATTTGGTGGAGTATGATTTATCCTCAGTATGTTGGACCCTTTCATGTGTTTGGTCATGTTGGTGATATAATGTATCATTTGGTTTTTTTGTTATAGTGGGAGAGGTTCCCTAACATACTTCACATATCCCCTATTTTTCAATAAATTCATGATGACTCCCGTATTATTGATAGGGGATACCTTCATATTGAGAATGATGTGACATTCCTAGAGAGTCCATTAGAGGTCCACGATCATATATAGAAGGTGTTTCATGAATAAAACATTCCATTAATCCAGGTCAATGGAGACATGGTGTCTTAGAAGAATGTAAATTAGATTGAGAAATGAAAATGTGTGGCCAATACCGGATTTTGTTTTGAATTATTCCTTTCTTTATAATATTTTTATAGTAACATTTGGATGTTGTTTTTTTAATAGATTTGGTTTTTTGTGATATTGAGATGTGTGGAATAACATATAAAACATAAATTCACATGGACCTGATCACTAATTAGGTAGTTTTAAACTTTTATTTGATAAAAACTATGTAGGATTATTATTTTCTGACATATATAATAATATTTTAATTGGAAGATATAATTAATCAAATAATGTTTTGAGGTAGTTTTTTTGTTTATTATTTATAATGGTTCATGGTATGGACTATATAGAGTTTGAGATGGTTGTGCATAAGGAAAAGTGGTGTAGTTATTTATTTCTTTAGTGATGTGGATGTGTGTAAATATAGTGGTTTATATCTGGTACTATTTGATGTGGTGTCATTCCTAACGATAGATGGGGGTGCAGTAGTGCATGGTGATTTCCAGTATTTCGGTTTGGTATGTTTTGAGGGTGGTAGTGTTCAATGTTCAATGAAAACCCTTAGATATATCCCATGTGATGGTTTATTTGATTTTTTTTATATTGGTTTGGTTTGTATTCTTGTGGGATAGAATCATTTGAGAGGTATGAAATGTAATGGTCCTTGACTTATTGAACAATTACAATTCTATTTTGGCTATTAGAGTGTTTTTATAAGAGTTAATAGGGGTTCGAGAGACATTAGAGATACAATTGTGCTACAACATTAAATTTTACACTTTAAAAGTGGATTTTATGATGTAATTGTGTGCTTTACGACTTGTATTCAGTAAGGGAGTATCGTGTGAAATGGGTTTATTCCATAAAAATGATTTTTCATTATGTAAAAAATATTTTCAACTAAAGGATCTCATTTTTTATACATAAAAGGGATTTAAAACCTAAATTATGTTCTATATCTTCTAATCGATAGACCCTTTGAGATTTTTTCCATGTGTATGGGGATTTCATCATGAATCCAGTGACTTACATATTGTAAATTAATTTTTTTGGTAGAATTTTCTCGAATTGTTTCATTATTCCCTCACATATTTTGAAAAAACAGTTGAGAAATGTTTTGAAACTCTATAATATCTTCCTTAACCTTGATCCTAAAGATCTAGTGGGTTCTCATTAATAATACATGGCAATTTATTCCATTTTCATCATATCTTTCAAGTTTTTTTCATTAGGGAATCACAATAGTGGTATTTATTTGATCGAGTTGTGTGTGGGGATTCATTTTTGAATCCCATTATTGTGGATTTGGGTATCATTTTTTTCAATGTGTGATCATAGTTTTTTTGGATACTGTTCTACAACATATAGTGCATAGAATATAAGAAGGGATTCATTGAGGTTTGGGATCCTCTTTCTATCCCTTTTTATATTCTAAGTGTGCTGGTTTCTTTGACTTTCATTCATCTTGGAGGATAGTTTGGTTTTTCATAATACGATAATAAATAGGCACAAAAAAAATCAATTATCATGTGGGATATATCTCATGATTTAATATTTTGATATATTTCATTGATAATATTTTATATTCTGGATACCAATACTATAAATAATGGTGACGGAAAAATTTCTATAGTACAAATGATATATTGTGGGACCATTGTTGTGTTATTGTTTTGTCAATCCATAAATTAGGGAATTAATAATACATTTGTAGAAGATAAATTAGTTTCCCATTTAAACATGAATTTTTTATAATACCCATGTTAAATAAATATGTAGCGTGATTATATCCCTTTAATTAATTACATGTGTTTGGAAGTATTTTTGTGGTGTGAAATTGTTCTTGTTGTGTTTCCTTGTGTTCTTTAGGATGTTGTGTGGTGACATTGGATACCAAATATAAAATTTAGTGCATGGGTCTAAGGTGAGGTAGTTCTTTTAAAGGTATATTACATGATTTGTTATTAAATATTGTGTTAAGTAGTTGTGATGTACAATATTTTTTTGTGCATTGGTTATAGTGAGTATTTTTTGTGGTATGCTGTGGTTATGGTGCGCAATAGTGTGATGTATGATGTTGATGATGTGTGTTGGTGTGGTCATGTAATATTGTTTTAGTGCATAGTGATAATGGTTTTTAGTGGTTGTTATGTTTTTCTTGAGTTTTTTATTTTCTGTTGTGAGGTATCTTGGTTTCTGTGGCTTGGATATGATGGTGGTTTTGGTGTTGGAGTTATGGTTTTTGTCAGTTGGGCTATTAGTTGTGTGGTGTTTTTGTCTTTGTTTCCTAAGTATTAATGTAATAAACTATGATTCGAAATGAAATTAATGAATTAATTAGTTGATAAATGAATAATAATAGGTTGTATCCATGTAAATTAATCGGATTTGGGATTGTAGTTTGTGTAAAGGTGATAAATTTGAAAAATTGTGGAACCTTTAATAGAATGTAGTGTTATGTGATTGTGTGTGGCAGTTATTTGGTGTTTTTAATATTATGGTGGAAGTTGTTTATATGGTTTATGTGGGGTGAAGTTTTGTTTTTTTCGTGTGTGATAGTGGAGTGGTATAAATACATAGGTTGGGTTTTATGTACTTTTGATATTTATTGTATTTATTGTTATTTATTTATTCTATAAAATTGAGTAAGATAACCATCCCAAAACTCAACAGTTCTGGGTATGTGGTGTTTAACAAGAATTATAGATGATGGTGATATGAATATAATGCTACCACCTCATCCACACTTTTAATTCACATGGTATGGTCTAGGTTTTTATACGGGATACACGATGTGATGAGGAAATTATGTGATATGGTATGTGGTCGGAGTGATTAATAGTTAGATGAGGGAACGAGGTCGGTACCTTCACATTCATGATACCTTACTTCTCTGGTTATGTGATGGGATGTGTTCCGGTAGTCCATGATACTAAATTGGATGCATTATTTGGTTATAAATCCATAAGGATGTTGGAATTATTTTATTTAACTATTTAGGGGCATGTTGGTTCCGCTATTTGTTCATGGGCACATTAGTAATACCTTTTCACATCTTCACCAGAGTCATTTTTTTGATTCTATTGATTATACTTGTCTTCTCACCCAATGTAAATAATAATTTTTTTATGTTTTTAAGGAAGGACGTTTGTGTTATCATCTCTCTTTCATCACTTATTGCCAAGGAGGTGAACCACTGGAGGAAGGTTTCATGAAAATATTCCTCACATGTTAAAATATAGGGGTATTCCTCAATATTCATTATTATTCTACAACATATAGATATTATAATATGGATCTCCCACTCTAGTATTGAATAATTATCTTACGAATATAAGGCACTAAATTTCTATATTTCTCTTTTAGTGTATAATACGTGATCTTTTTTCCTAGCCCCAAAATAGATTCTTTCTTAAACATAATATGATACACCTATTCATAACGAAATTGTGACTCTATATCTCTCTTAGATATTTAGGTTTTTCAATTAGATTTATTATCTAGTTTTTCAAAATTATATTGTTTATTATTTCAAATTTTAGGATATTTATAAGGTATATGTAGTTGAGCACTCTTTCTTCTTCATTCGACTTATGAAATATGCCACACACAAGAAGTTGGATAAAAAAATACTTTTTTGTTTTCTTAGCTATATAAACTCTATAATTATTATTGAGTCTAAAGATAGATTGAAACATTTTTTAACTATAAATTTGAAAAAAATAAACTCTTTATATACTCACATGTTTCTAACATTATTCTTCACAATTTCATAATTTGTTCTATCCTAATTTTATTTATTTATTCAAGATTATGTATATTAAATTAATCAAATAGTGTTTTGAAATATATTGAATAGATATTTAATTTTTTAATATAAACAAAATATATAAAGTTCCCTGGATAAATGTTTTTGTAGTCAATCTGATAGAATATAATGAAGTCCAATAGACAATGTTCTAGAATGTATATTAGATGTAGATTTTTTTGTTAGATACATACAAATATATTTTATGGTCTATAATCCAAACTATAGGATGAAATAATTTACACAGTTTACAAAATAAATTTTATCATTTTACAAGAAGGAACATTTATGCACTATAGTGGTGTAAACCTAGACAAACATCAGACATAAATATTTCTCTATGATTTTTAGGTTAATAACGTGGTTATATGATGCAGTTTTAACTAACTTTGAGAAATAAAAAAGAAAAACATTCGATAATTCTTATAAATATATCCAAATGATCGAGGAGAAGGATGATTTTTCTTTTTATATCATAATTATAATGTTTTGGTGATGTGTTTATTTATACCATGCATAGTTGTAAAATTTATTGATTTTCTCTTATGGAATCAATTAGTTATGAGATCACTGAAAATTTCATATGTTTTTAGTTTTTAATTTCTATTTAGGATCTTTTTTATCATGACCTCTCAAGGTTTTAGAGAAACAAGCTTATTCAAATCCATCTACTCAGGTGTTTTTAACTCTGGGTAAATAAATTTGTGTTTGATTTCTCTGATTGGAGGATTCCTAGTTGAAGACAGATAAAACTTATGATAAAGTTAATATCTTGGATACGTATTGGTATGTTACAATCAATATTTAAACTAAATAATAAATTGTGGATACTTTATTATAATTTTTTATGATTTTTCCCTTTGAAATTTATAAAAAAAATTAATTCTTTAAAAACTTTAAATTTTCATAATTCCTATTGTAGAAATGTTTATCTTGTTTGTTATAAACTATTTATAACTCAGTTTATAAGGTGAATTATTATAATACTTCATCCGATAAACTTTCAAAATGTTTTTTAAAAATAACATGTTTAATTTTTAAAAAATACTATTCACCCCCACCCCCACATATAGAAAATAATATACTCTCTCAATCAAAAATTTTATATTAGAAAAGCTTTAAACTCATTATAAACATTTATAATAATTTTTTCTTGTGTAGAATATTATAATTTATTTTTAAATATAATGTTTTTGGTTACCCTTAATATTTTGAATCCAGCTAGACCACTAATGATTCATGGTGCATGTTATTATTATTGGTTTGATCATATGTCAAATTTCTTTATCAAAACTGTAGTGAATATATTTTGTTTATCGGTGTGAATTTATTATATTCTAGATAAGTAAGTTTCTACATTTACTATTGATGATAATACCAAATATAAACTTATATATCACGTGGTAAATAATTGTTTATATCTAATGGATAGAAATATTGAAACTCATAATAGCTATTTAGAAACCTCTAGAAATATTTGGAAGAATCTTAAAGTGAAATATTTCTAATATTATAATATTTTATAAATAATAAGATTAATGTTTCATAGATATTATAGTTATTTTGATTTTGTACCATGAGAATCAACTTCCCAGATGGATCAATGCTTTATGAATATGGTAAATAGACTATAATCTATTGGATATAATATGTGAAAGATTGGAATTTAGTTATAATGATTAGAGATATCATACCTAGGGAATATGAATCATATTAAAGAGATCATGATGATACGAAGCACCATACAAATATGAGATTTTATGATTCCAATAGAACAGTCTTATAATATCAGAGTACATTAAAATGAGAATAACAAAATAATAAAAAGAATAATGGGGTATATTTTACCAATACATATATTATATTTAAGAAAAATATAACTTTTAAAAAACTTCATAGGACATACATGAAATATAATTTTAATATTGAGATTGAAATAATTTTTTTGAAGAGAGTGAGAATGAAACATCTGAACATGATAAAATAATTAATGTATTATTTAGAGAAAATTATTTTAATTATAAATATTATGAGAATAAAAAAAATAAGTTATAATAATAACATCCTTGAGATTATTTTCAATGATATTAAGAATCTGGGTTATATAATACAAGACTCTCTAAGATTGAAAAAATGGAATGAAGGACATAAAAATAAGATATTACAATACGGAAAGGGTATGTAATGGTAGAAAAACTATAAACATAGATTAAAAGTGATGTAGATAGATCATTAGAGTGTTATTAGGATAATATTAGCAGTGAACATAACATTTTGGGTTTTATATAGAAATTTTTAAGAACATCTAATGTCTCATGTGAAATTGTTATGCTAATTCCCTTAAAAATATCAACTTATGTTGACTGTCCTGATTTTGATGACAAATATTTTTATACATTTTTCAATACTATAAAAAGATATTACAATTGATGATGAAAATACTATACCATGTTTTGATGAAGTAACAAGATATTCAACTTTTCTATAAAAATAAAATAATAATGTTATGATATTCTATGAAAGTTATAAGGCATAAATTTCCAATAAAATTATATAATTTAAAAAAAAATCCTTAGATATATAAAATCATACATTAAAATTAGTTAAAAAATATAGTTCATGTTAATATAAAAGATATTAAAGTCTTGTTGTTAGAACAAATAAAAAAATACATAGTATGAAAATACATTTATCATATTTGAATTTCAGTAAGATAAATTTTTACAATTTATACAAATCATTGAGGTTGTATATAAATAACTCTAGGATTGGTTTTACCATAAAACCCAGTTAATCAAATTAATTTATTTATTCTAAATATCTAATTATTATATGTAAAACATTGGAGAAATGTAAATTAGAATAAAAAAAGTTTTTTAAATAGTGTTCAATCATTTGGTTTTCACAAAGCCAATATTTCAAAATAGTTTGTAATTATTCAACATAAAAAATTCATTTATGTAGATTCCTAAAATCCTTTTTGGAAATATTTATATATCCAAGCATGCCTGGGCACCAAATTCCTAATATTTATATTTTAGGGAAATAATATGAGTTCCGATAGTAAAAATAATTGGATGATTTTTAATTGTTATTTCTATCATTTGATTTGAAATAATAATTTTATGAGTAAGATTAACAATGTTAAATATGGAATAGTAACTCTTGTAAATAATTATCTAGTTGAAATTTATAGTATTTTTAATATTTTACTTTTTTTAATTCCTCAATTGAAAATGTTTTTCATGTTTTATGAATTAATTAAAATATCTTCATATTAATTAATTTTTTTGAATTTGGATAAATTTATATTTTTATTAATTATAAATAGACTATTTATTGTTTAGAAGGTTGAGATATTCTTTCCAACAATTTGCATGTGGATATATACAATCTTAACTGAGAAGAAAATAGATGCCAATATCTACCTTTCATGAGTGCAATGGAATATCAATCTCGGTTTTTGAATAGAAATTGAGGACACTATAATGTAAGGACAATAACAAAAGCTTATTTAAAAAACATATTAGATATCTATTGGAGCTTAAGTGGAATCCTTTTCATGTTTATGATCCTTTAGATATAGTAAGCAATATAAGTCATGATTTAAAAATATCAGTTATGTTTCCACTACTGATGTTTAATAGTAAGTTTCCATGGTTATATTCAATAAAAAATGGAATTAGTAGAGGATAATATTGTTCATATGTCTTATTTGATGAGTACACTAGATATACATGGGTCTATTTTATTTCTAAAAAGGTGGATGAAATTGTAATTTTTAAAAGCATTGGAGATCCTATTACAAATAAAAAAATTAAACCTTTGGTTTTTTCATGTATTGATCTAGGATATAATTTGAAAATTTTATATTAAAAAATATATGGTACCTACATTTTAACCTTCTAAAATATCTTAGAAAAATGGTTCAGTTGAAGAAAGAAATTTTATTCTTTAGGGATGTTTTAGAACCGTGTTGAGTGAATAATCAATTATTTATCATTTTTAGGATGAATCTATTAGTACAGAATGTTTTATTATAAATGAAATTTTAATCCAAATATTACATAATTAAACTCAATATATATATATATATATTGGTTTTGAATATATCCAAATATTTTATTATTCCATGATTTTGAGGGAAAAGTACCAATCATCAATTCAAAAGATAATTTACAAAAAATTGTGACAAAATATGATGAGTTAATTACACCTGGATATTATATAGAAATTATGTCTATTCATGTTTTTATCAAATAAGTAAGTACATTCAGGGAAAATGTTCTTGTAAAATTTGATGAAACTGACCTGATTGGTTTTAGTCAAAACAAAAACATATATTTGGAAGATATATTCAATGCAATTATTCATCCCATATTAGATAGTTTAACAAAGGAGAGTAAAAAAATAAAGAATAATTTTCCTAATTTTTCCCTCTATATGAAGTTCCAAAATATATTGAAGAATTTGTTTTTTCAATTATATGAAATAAAATACCAATAAATTCATCCCACTGATAATATAATTGATGATGTTGATCAACCTGCAAAAACTATATGTTCATTAATAAATGAATATTAACAATGTACATTCATATCATAATTTAAATGTAAAAATTCTAGATAATAATTAAAGTGATGATGATTGGATGATGACAATATGATATGAACATAATGAATTCAAAAGGAATAAGGTATAAATTTTGGTATTAAATCATAAATATTTTCATATTATTTTATTAAAATTATTATTCTATTATATATGTTTTTAAAAATGTATAAATTACATGAAATATGGATAGAATAGTTTATGAGGTATATAATAAAAAAAAGGTATAGTCTAAAATCAATATTTTTCTGTAGTAGTGGGGCTTGAATTTATTTATATACTTCCAGAAATCACATACATATTATTACTTTTACACATTATCAAATGGATGTGATGTTTTGTTTTCTTAATGGATATATATAGTAGGGAGTTCATATAGAATAACAATCTTGTGTTGAAAATAAAAAAACTGGAGATAATTTTTTTAAACATAATATAGACCTTTATGGATTTAAATAGCCGTCATGATCCAGGTATGTTATACATAACAATTTATACATAAAAAAAAGTTGTTAAGTGTGCTTTTAATCCAACTTTTTAAAAAAAGTGTTTTTAATGAAATTATCAATGTTCAATATTTATATTGATGCCATTATAATTTATTCAAATCCAAAATCACATTCTAATTATTTTATAGATATTAGGATGTCTATGTACAATATGATCATAATGGGGGAACATAAAATTTTTCCTTTGTTTCTCAATTCTCAAATAATAGAAGTACCATTCTTATTTCCAAAAAAGTATATTAAATATATAATTAAATATTTTTGAAATGAAAATTATTTTTGTATTATTACTCATATTAGAAGCTCAAAATATCATGATCATGATAAATCATTGATTCCAATGGATTGAAAATAAATTAGAGAAAGGATGATTAGAATACCATATCTTATAAAAAGAATATTAAAATAACATTTTTATATGATTATTTGTGATATATCAATATAATCTAAATGAATCCCATTTTGAATCTGTTAAATAAATTTTTTCCATAAGGAAACAATGGATCATTGATTATTAATTCCACTAGATATATTTTTAAACTAATAATTTTCAAATTTTGGACATCATGGATGTAAAATAGATGGATAATGTAATTCAAAATCGTTTCATTTCTTATACAAAGCTTTAGATTCCTAGTAATTTATGAAAAAAAATAATCAATTGCACTTTCCACTTAGAAATAAGAATATATAGTATCTATAAGTTTTACTACATAGCTCATTTGGGTGAAACACTGACTATCTAACAATGACTTGAGATTGTGTAAATTTCTTATTTCTCATGATAACACAACTTCGATATAATTTTTTGAAAATGAATTACATTACTCTCTATCTAAGGAAAATTATATAATACACTATATCATATTTTATTTAAGAAAAAAAAGACATTATTTTATAGTTTTTCAAATTCCAATATCATCTTGTGAATATTTATCAAAACATCACAATTCAAAAAGATGTGAACGCATTATATATAATAAAAAATAGTTAACCTCAATTAATCATTTATTTATTTGGATACAAAATTTTCATATCCCAATAAAGGGATAGATTGATAGTCTTAAATGTTATGAAATATATGTTCTAGAATTTATATTTAATATTTGAATGTTTAGTATAGTGATGTTTATGGTGACAAGTAGGAAGGTAGTGAATAATAGATATGTAATGTTGATGATTATTTCATATCTATGATTTATTAACAAAATGTTGTTAAAAATCATTAAGAATATAGAAAATCATAACTGGGTTTTACTGTTCAAGAAAAAAACATCATATTATGGTGAATAAACAATATCCAAAATTAATAACATGTGTATTAATTCATTGAATAAGTATTTAGAAATGTATTCCGACGATTAATCTATTAATATATATAATTAGATAATGAAAACTTTTTTTTGAGAAAATTAGACCCAGTGGAAGTTTAAGAAATTTATGTCCCTTATCAAAAATTAGAACTAAAACTGTTACATAAGAATAATTTTCATATTTTTAAATAAATTAAATTAGAAATGATAGTAGATAGGACATCCATTAGAATATATGTGGTGGACTCTTTGTCTTTAAAATTGGTTATTTATGAAAATTATATGGAAGAGTAATATAATAAGAGATAAAAATAGATAGAGGGTAATGCAAAAGTTGAAAGAGAATTATTAAAAGAATTTGAGAATGTAAAATTAAGATTACATGTTTTTGAACAACACTTTGTTCCAACATGAAATAAATAATACTCAAGCCATCCAAAACCTTTTTTTGTTCATCTTATAAATCAACCGAAATAATTTTAAATAGTTCTTGATTATATTAAAATAAATAATGATAAAGATATTTCTATTGATTAAATTCATGAAAATTCATTTATTGTTGGATTAGAAAAAAATATTAAAAAATAAAAGATGTTATAGAAAATTATTCTCATCCCACAGATCTATCTAGTTTACTTGAGAAAATAAATTCATAGAAAAAAGGTGAATTCATTCATGTGTCATGTAAGTGTTCAGATACTGAGGATATGTCTAGTAATACATCAATATCATTATCATCATAATCAGATATTGAATATTTTCTCTTTAAACTAGAGGAGGAATAAAATAATGAAAGTAAATAAGTGGAATAAAGAGAATGATAATAAAAAATCTATAACCAATGAAAATGATTTCATAGAAATATCCTAATCTTAATTAGTAATAGTTAAATATCCAATCATATAGAGTTCCAGTGCCATTTTTATAGGAAGTTCTGATTTTTCCAACAAACATTACCACATTTATATCAACAAATATAATGTTAAGGAAGATGAAATACATAAAATATTTAATTAAAATACTTGATGTATTTGTTCATTTCATTATTGATATTCAATATAGATACAAATATTCCCTTAGAAATGTCTATCTTTTGGAAAACTCTGTCTTTAAAAAAAACTTATAGAAAATACCATTCAAAATTTAGTTTTGTTCGTGTACACCACGAGATGTTCTAATGTGGAATTTAAAATTTCTAAAAATTTAATGACCTAAATAAATCACATTATGGATGATATAAATTATTTCTTAATGAATTTTGATGGGATTTAAAGAAAAACTGGAACTACTTCAATGTATATAGACAACATAAATAATAATGTTCTGTAAATATCAAAATCCATAGATGATTTAATATCTATAGTGATGAAACATATAAATAAATTTATAACCATGCTACATATACTGATGTTATGGAAGAAGATACATAAATTATAAAATTTAAATTTGTGTAATTTTGAAATACTCAAGATGAACATAGAAATATGAAGGAATTAATTAAGAAAATATCAATGAAATATCAATTTGTTAAATATAATATATTTTTGTAGTTATAAAAATTAAAATCATAGGATTTTAGTCTTAAAATGTTGGTTAATTAAAACATTTTTTATAGAGATAATAATAATTTACATATAAATTTTTTGTTGAATAATTTTTTATAACATTTCAGGGATCATTTTCTACCTCTTAAAAGTCTATTTTGATTGTTTAGAAGTAAGATAATGAGATAATATTTAATATTTTATATAAATGGATAAAGCTTAAAAAAATTGAAGTGTTGAAAGTTAGATAGAAAATGTATTTAGATCTATTAATTTTAATGGTTTTTTATCAAAATTTTGTGTAATTATTATTCCAAAATTGGGATATAGTTGAGTCATAAGAACACATTATATATTTTCTCAGCATACATTTAAAAAACAAAATAATATCTTTGTATACTCACATGCTTTTTAATTTAATAATTCCTATATTTATATGTTTTTTGTTGGAAATATTTGTGTTTTTCTATAAATATACTATTAAATTGATTGGATAATGTTTTTCTAAATATACTGAACTTGCATGTACTCATTTAAGAGGATATAATTTTAATTTCTATAATTTTTTTTTAAATATTTGTGCTATTTTGTTTTGATCATGTGATCTCATGGTTTGGGATACCTTATATTATTATATTCTATTAGATAAAGGGATCACGAGGCTTGAGGAATATAGATATGTCATATCTCACTAATTGAGGGGTACCATGGTGAGGATGAATGACCTTTTGACATGGTTAATTTCATGGGTACCTTTAGTTAGGTAACTGGATTCCTTTACAATCATTGATAATTTTTGAATAATTTCATATAATGGTTTTTTCAGTTCACAATCCAATATTATAAAAAAAATTATAATTATTTTTAATGGTTTATATTTCAACTATACAGGTTATAAAAAAATATTATTCTATTTATTATAAACTATTTGTAACACAATTTATAAATTTTATTGGTATAAAGCATCATTCGATAAAATTAATTAAATATGATTTGATATTGGATGTTTACATTTTATAAAAATCAATAAACCCCAACCCTATTATAGTTAATTGAATAATCTTTTGATCCTATAATTATATGAATATTACATTACATAATATTTAAACAGTGAATCCCTGAAAATAATGGAATTCCAATCACCATAAATATCATCATTGAAAATATCACTCTTTAATTTTACTTTTTATTTTATATATTTTGTCAACATGGTTGAATAATTTTATACAAATTTTAGAGGATAAATATATAATCATAGACTTCATTCTAAAAAAATTACTCAATATTCGTTGTCTTCATAAAACTAAAGGATAGCCACATTTATAAAACCACATATATACATTATTTCATGCAAGGCTTAGTTTTTTATTCTCCCCATATTTTGTAACAGTTTTCTTGGTTCTTATTCTTCAAAAGATAAAATTTCGTACATTTCATCATCCATTATTACTACTTAAATCATGTCAAATTTAGTGTTCTGATATTAGAATTTTAAATATTTTAAATGAATTATCATATTTTTCTCTTCATTCAAAATTATTTCTTTCACAAATTAATAGTCATCTAGAACTCCCATTTAAATAGTTGGACTACTATTCTATCGTCTTGAAAATCATTCATATACACAAGTAAAATTATAAATACATTATTATAAAATTTATCATAAATATCTATAAAATAAAACATACAGAAAATAGTGTTTCTCATTTTTTCATCCCTCTCATAATAAATGATATTTATAAATTTCCGCACCTAGAATTACCTCGTGGTGTTTTTTTGCAGTAATGTATCTTTTCCTCGCTTGAACTGTAAATTTCTTATATGGACACTCACAAGTGTTTTGTTCCACAAAATTCTTTTTGGGATATTACTAACGTTTATTTTCATTTTATTTTAATAAGTAATTATATCATGCATATATTAATAAGAAATAATGTAACACCGCTATCTTTGTCATTTAGCATCAGTGATTTCTTGTATTCTATGAAATTTCAATCAATACATTTAATCATATGAATCATATACATCTCATAATATTGTGTATATTTCATGAAACTATCAATGTATTGAGAATACCTCACTAATGATATATAATATTTTTTAGGTGTGACTAAAACCAAGTGAAGAAGTAAATATTACTCTTATAGCGTCCTTATATATAGAGACTCAATCATGACGTACATGGAAATTACATTACTTTTTTGGAATAATTTATACATTACAAAACTAAATCCTAATGACTATATTAGTTTAGTGTCATTGGAAACTCGGAACATAATCTTCTAATAATGGTGAAAGATCTACAAGATCTTCCATAAAGATATTCTCTCTTCCCTATATAAAACCATCCTTTATATCCTAGGGGAAAAGAAAAAATAAAAAGGGTGAGCTCAAATTCTCAGTAAGGGTAATCATGGAGAAAATAAAACAACCCATATACATTTGAACTTAAAAAAATGACCATAAAGTATAAACATCAAAATCCTGAGAAATAACATTAAACATATGGTAGTACATAAGGAATAGATCATAAGGGAACATCAATCATGATAAAATAGCATGGAAATAAAACATGTAATTTTGGAAAAACATTAATCACATGTTAATATTTTCATATTATCCAAGGGATTGATTCCAAGACCATCATATGGGACAAAGTACATTATTGAATCGGGTTTACCTGCTGTTCCAGCCCTTTATTACCATACCAGATTAAATTGTTGTTACAACCATGTCTATCTCATGAGATAAAAATATTTACCCAATGCATTTGAGCGAGATATATGTTCCACCCATCTCATAATGAAATCATTCTAACGTTTTCCACAATATAAACATAAATCATTAATCATAACCCTAAGAATAAAATGGGTTTTGTAAACATCATCACATCATAACATAATCCATATAAAACAAATGGATATCATTTTATCATAAGAAAAGTGAAACCATGTAAATCATAGAGACGTTATACTTGAAACATACACATATTAAATAATGTCATCTTATATGGAAAATGGTTTTGATAAAACACTTGAAATGAATTCTTGATGAAAATATCCTTTCTTCTTCAAATTCATATTCTTTTCATAAAATTCAATTCAATTTTAAAAGAAAAGGATTTTGTTGAGAATAGTTATGAAATATTGTAGAGTAATCATCATGAAAATAAGGAGTTATGAAAACTTAAAAATCCATTCATGTCGTATAAGTTAAAAAAACATACTCCTCGTACTTTTAATGGAAAAGTAAAAAAGTACTACATATGGTAAACAAAAGAAAGATTCCTTCCATAAAAAACTTTTAATGTCAAATAGGGGTAAACATGACTTTATAAATACATGTATGAATATTATAAACTTTATGAAAAATGTTTTTATGGACATGGATGAAAAATATATCCCCATTAAATACTTACGTATAAGAAATATCGGATAAAAATGAGATTGAAAAATTATCCCTTGACATATGTCCAATTTATTCTGTATGTATCTAAGACTCTTGTATAGTGGGATTAAACATATTATTAAATTGTAATATAACCATAATAATATTTATGATATCATATATAATTCACTTATGACTTTATATTACCCGTTCTTTTGTAAATTCCATGTAAAAGCAGCGTTTTGGGTAAAATCGTTTCATTTATCGTACGTGTTTTGACTTGTTGTTCATAATTATATCATGATTTAATTAATTCCATAATTTAAAACATGATTGATATATAATATATATTAATCATATAAATATATATGATAGATCGACAAATGGAATGAAATACACCGTTCATGGAGACTGTAGGCCGTACGTACGCATGAACGCTGTTTTCGTTTCCTTATTGAATAGAATGGAATTAAGTAAATGAAACATATATGTACATAAATCTTGTATCATTATTATGTAATATAATTCAAGATTATTTATTATATATACTTTACAATCATATTTTAATGGTTAATCATGGAAAATGAATCTCATCGCGTTCGTGGAGATGGTGGTCCGTTCGTACGCACAAGCGATGATATCATTCTTTTGATATTAAAATTGTATATAATTGGATGGTATATCATATATAAGGAATAATAATAATGTTATATTTATTATTTATATCATTTATACTCATTATTATACCCATCAAAATGATGAAATGTTTGAATAACATACCACACCACGACGTGGAGACTGTAATTCGTACGTACGCACGTGTGGTGACTTTTTCATTCATAGGATGAATAAAATAACTAACCTGGTTGTGAAATTTTAATAATAAAGTCACAATATATATAAGATACATGATTTATTATTTTATAATATAAACCACAAAGAATGATGAAGTGGAAGAAGAAAGGTACTTGAAATTGGTGGTGAGATATTTACCTCTTCTTCGGGTTCTTCCTTTTAATATGATCAAAAGGGATCCATAGGTTGGCTTTCTGACTAAAGTAATTCCTCAAGGATGAACGGAGGACAATTGATAGGGTTTTTGAGTAGGGGTTCTCTCAGCCAAATGGCTTTGGGGGTGATAATTATAGAAAGGTGGAGTTCCCTTTTATAAGAGGGGTGTGGGGCACCTTATGATGAACATAAAATATTATTTTATAATAAACTCATATTCATTTTATAATGGCTCCAAAGTGACTTATTTTGATGCTCGGGTGGGGATGGGTCTCAATACCATCACCCAATTGGTTTTAAATAAGTTTCAGTAACCATTTTAACCTTATCATTTAGATTTAACTATAAGTTAAATAATTTAACTTTTATCATGTCTTCTTGTATTCTTACACTATATGATCAATAAACATACTATAAACTACAAATCGAACCCCACATGGTTTATAAATGTCATATATATTGTTATATAAGTCTTTTGGTCCATTATTAGATTTTTAGGACCATTATATCAATTAATAATATAATATTTATTTTAAAAATATTTTATGTCAATTTTGACACTATTTCGTATTTTGTTTTCTCTAAATTCATAATAGTAATATTACATCGAAAAAAAATTCATCTAACAAACCCTAATATGTTATATTAACCTTTAAAAGTAGTGATAATTCATATAAAATCTCACATTACATCTATTTAGGTATTTATAATATCAATTATTTTATTATTTCATTAATAATGTAATTATAGCATCATCATTATGACATAAATAAATTAAATTATTTAATTATTAGAAAATATAAATAAAATACCATTATGTAGGAAATATTTTCAGAGTTATGATAAATATTTATAGTCCAATTTATCTTATGTATAACCCTATATTAAAAATATTTTAGTTATTAAACATTTATTTTAACTCTTCTTTAAATAAAATAATAATAAGCGTCCTAATCTAATCCAAGTGGACCAAAGAGGTTCATATTTTATTCCTAAGGTTGTTTTTGGTCGAATTATACTTATCCAATTGAATTAGGACATTTTTTAGGGTAATAATAATATAATTTTAACCCTTAATTACTCTATTTACTTTTAACCGTGGTAAATAAAATAAAATGTAACTAATCACCAAAAATTATTTTTATCTTATTGAACAAAATTTTACTTCTTGATATTAACCGTGTCTCTCGGATTTTAAAAATTCAACTCACAGAAGTGGTAAAATTATGATTTATGTCAATTTGCAAACGCTCCTAGGAAGTGGGTAAAAGAAGGTAAAAAGTTCTATAAATTTTTATATATCTAAAATTATTATAAAATGACTCCAATGAATTACATTGAACTTATATAGGTATTATGTGTCTATTTTGACCTAAAATAAATTTAAATAAAATTAATTATTATTGAAATAAAAAGTCGGTTTTAACCAATAACTCAGTGTTTTCACTATTCATCAAAAATTAAATGTTTTTTGAAAAATACAAAAAATTCATCCAAGGATAATTGCGATATTCTGAATCCAGAAATGATGTCCATTTTTAATGATAAAATTTATAAATTTTCAAAAAGTGGGTATTACTATTCATAATGGCTAGTTTATAAAATATTTTTATAACATATCGTTGTTTAGTGAAACTCGGCATTGCGTACAACGCAATCTATCGAGGAAGGTGGCTCTTGCGTGTAATGCAATGCATGAACAGTGTTGCGTATACAACAAGCTAATATGGTGTTGTGTATAACACATGATAATCTTGTTTTAGCATACAACAAAAGACATCAATGAAACTAAAAAAAATTCTCATAAAATCTCGGTGTGTTACATTCTACCCCCCTTAAATTGAAATTCACCCTCGAAATTCGTGGGGGTAATAAGTGGTATTCTACTTGAAAGTTTCTTTCATAAAAACTCATAGGTAAAAAGTAATACTAAAACATCAATTTAAAAAAGAATGTTAGAAACATAACGGATATCCTAAGTAACTCATCATAGGGTTTTCACATATGAGAATATAGGTGAACATATTTTTATGGAAGAGAAATATAACCATAAAGTTCTAATAAAGAGTGGTAGAGAACATGGCTATGAAAAATCCATCAATAACAAAGCCATAAATTTGTGATGATATTAGGTACCATATAATTCATCGGATATGAGGGTACTAGGTCAACGTTTTTGGTTTTCAATATCAAGTTGAAAATTTGGAATTAGAAGAAATACATAATTGATTTTGGTACAATCTCACTGTTGTTTGGGCCTTGAACAATTTACACTTCATCTATTAATGAAATGACGTTGAATTTTTCATTCGTGAAGTGTTAGCTGATCATTTGATAGACTGATGGGTCATTTCATCTGTCTCAAAAAAATGTTAGGAAAAGTTATCAAATATACATAAGTCCTTCTATGGTGTGGTTAATCATATATGATTCAAAAAATGGACATATACTTCATCTATCATACCACTTAATAAAATAAAACTAGTTACTACTAACCAGGGACTTCCTGTAGGCCATAGGTATGCGATAAATGCCTGTCGCACTTCGGTTGTGGGTTCGATTCCCGCAACCTTGTCCGACGCGATAAGTTGTCGGCCATCTTGTAGGTTGTCCTTTTTCTAAAACTACACTATTATAAAATTCCAAAAATAATATCGAAAAAAGGTTCTATCCTTAAACCATATTATCTTATTTCCAACCTAATCCATTTCAAATCTTTAGTCTTATCCAAAATACTTCTATCCATGTTCATAGTATAAGGACAACGAATACTAGAAATGTCATGAACCAAGCATGTGAATACCATCATTTATCCCCAGTATATCATAAGTCATGTCTTGATGTTCACATTCCTAACTTGTGAATAACTTAATCATGTATTCTCTTGAAACATGAATTACCCTAGAATCTTTGTGAAAACATGAATTCTATCAAAAGTGAACTATTTCCACATACCAAAATCCCTAAATTTCTATATACTCAAACCATGATATCACTTTTTCCTTATATGAGCTCCTTAATACTATCGAACATTTCATTATCTCTTTATACCTTCATTATGCGCTTATCATCTGCTTCCCAAAAATATTTCAATCACTTTTTTATGGTTACCGGTATCATATTATTATGGAAAACCACAATGGACCTATACATATATATTCCAATATACCATAAAATCACCTAAAAACATTATTCTTTAATACCAACACATCTACACTTCAATCAATCCTCTTAAATGATTGTCATGGAATAAGTACTTCCTTTAATTAGAAGTAACCTCTTAGGTAAGGGAATTGAGTTGGGTAATTCCCATGTTCTCCATAGATAAGACATTGAACTCTATAACATTCTGTCACTGTATGACCCTTCTCCCCACATAGAGAACATCTTCCTCTCCATTTGATGTATTCATCAATGTTCTTCTTTACTTCTTTAGAAATCAAAATATTCCTTTCTATATGCTCCTCACCATGCGAACATGAATAAAATTCTATCTTCTTCTTATTTTATGAATTATGAATACCAATAAAGTTCACCTTGTTAATCATATATCACAATGACTGGTTCTGAAAAATCACAATGTCTTTCTTTCTAGGCCTTACACAATTTCGTTTCTCATAGTCACCAATTTTAACTATTGGATTCAATGTTGAACCAATGACTTATGGTTCCCTCCATTGACTAATACAAAAAACCATGGTGTAAGAAATAGTTAAAATAATGAGGAACCACATAATCCTAAAAAGTATAACTTATCACACATTATTTAATCCATGACACCTTAGGTTCACCCTAGTTTATTCATGATCATCAACATAATTCTAGGACTGTAACCTATAGTTATACTAAACCTTAAAGACATCACTAGACATACCTTAGAAATATGTCTAGGGATCTCACTAAAGTTTTTACATCCTAGTTTCCAAAGGATAACTAAACCTTCACTCTGATACCAACTGTAGAGACCCAAACATGACCTACATGGACATTACATTAATTTTAAGGAATAATTAATACCTTAAAAAACAAACACCCAATGACCGTATTAGTTTAGTGTCTTTGGAAACTCAGAACATAATCTTCTAATCATGGTGAAAAATATTCTACATCTCCCATAAAGATATTCTTTTTTTTCATACCTAAAACATTCCTTTATATCTTGGGGGAGAGGAAAACATAAAAAGGGTGAGATCAAATTCTCAGTAAGGGTAAGAATGGAGAAAATAAAACAAACCATATACATTTGATCTAAAAAACATGAACATAATGTTTAAACATCAAAATCTTGAGCAATGACATTAAGCATGGTAGTACATAAGGACAAGATCATAATGGAACATTAGTCATGATAAAATATCATGGGAATAAATTTTGTAATTGTGTAAAACCATTAATCCTATGCTATTATTTCCATATTATCGAAGGCATTGTTCCCAAGACTATCATAGTGGACAAAGTCCAGTACTGAATCGGGTTTACCTGCCCTTCCGGTCCTATATTACTATACTGTATTTACTTGTCATTATAGCCATATCTATTTCATGAGACATAAATATTTACCCAATGAATTAAGGGAGATATAGGTCCCACCCATCTAATAATTAAATCATTCTTATGTGTTCCACAACATAAACAAAAATCATTCATCATAACCGAAAGAATAAGATGGGATTAAAAAACATCATCCCATCATAACATAATCCATATAAAACAAATTGATATCATTTCATCGTATGAAAATTTAATCCATGTAAATCATAGTAACATAATACTTGAAACATACACATGAAATAATGTCATCTTATATGGAAAATGGTTTTGATAAAACACTTGAAATGAATTCTTGAAAAAAATATACTTTCTTCTTCAAATTCATTTCCTTTCACAAAATTCCATGAAATTTTAAAAGAAAATAAAATTTTTGAATATAGTCATGAAATCTTGTAGATTAAGCATCATGAAAATAAGGATTTATGATACTGTAGAAATCCGCTCATGCCGTATAAGTTAAAAAACATTCTCCTCATACTTTTAACAGAAAGGTCAAAAAGTACCAAGTATGGTAAACAAAAGAAATATTCTTTCCATAACACAAATTAAAAGTAAAATAGGGGTAAACATCACATTAAAAATACATGGAAGAATATTAAACACTTTATGAAAAACATTTTTATGGACATGGATGAAAAATATAACCTGAGTAAATACTTACGTATAAGAATTCATGAATAAAATTGAGATTGAAAAATTATCCCTTACCTTATGTCCAATTTATTTATTATGGGTCTGAGACTCTTTTATAGTGGGTTTAAAAATATTAGTAACTTGTTGTATAACCATAATAATATTTATGATATTATATATGATTCACTCATGACTTTATATTTCCCGTTCTTTTGTAAATTCCATGTTAAAGGAGCGTTTTGGGTAAAATCATTTCATTTATCATACGTGTTTTGACTTTTTCTTCTTACTTATATCCTAATGTAATTAATTCCAGCATGTAAAACATTATTTATATATAATATATATTCAGAATATAAATATATATGATAGATTGATAAACGGAATGAAATACACTCTTCATGGAGACGGTAGGTCGTACGTACGCATGAACGTTGTTTTCGTTTCCTTATTGAATTGAATGGAATTAATTAAATTAAACATATATGTACATAAATAAAGTATAATTATAAATTAATATCTTTCATGATTATTTATTATATATACTTTATAATCATACTTGATTGTTTAATCATGGAAATAAATCTCATCGCGTTCGTGGAGACGGTAGTCCGTACGTACGCACTAGCGATGATATCATTCCTCTGATATTAGAACCGTATATAATTGGATGGTATATCAGATATACAGAATCATAATAATGTTATATTTATTATTTATATCAGTTATACTCATTATTATTCCCATCCAAATGATCAAATGTTTGAATAAAAAACTATACCACGACGTGGAGAAGGTAAGTCGTACGTATGCACATGTGGTGACTTTTTCATTCGTAGGATGGATAAAATAACTAATATAGTTGTAAAATTATTATAATAACATCACAGTATATATAAGATATAGTAGTTATAATTTTAGACTGTAAACAACAAAGATGGTGGAAGTGGAAGAATAAAGGAACTTGAAATAGGGGATGAGATATTTACCTCATCTTTAGGGTTTTCTTTTGATTTGTTCAAAATGGCTCTTTAGGATGGATTCATGACAAAAGTAAGGCCTCTAAAATGAAGGGAGGATATTTTAGAGGGTATTTGGGTAGGTTTTGGCCGAGACAAATGGCTTTGGAGGTGTTTATTAGAGAGAAGGGGGAGTTCCCTTTTATAAAAGGGGTGAGGGGCACCTTAGGAAAAACGTAGAATATTATTTTATAATAAATTCATATTTGGTTTATAATGGCTAAAAAGTGACTTATTTCGAGTATAGGGTGGGGATGGGTGGGAATGTTTTGAAACAATAGTTTTTAGACAATTTTAGGTTACCATTTTAACCTTATCATTTAGATTTTACTCTAAATTAAATAATTTAACTTTTACCGTGTCTTCTTGTATTATTACACTATATGGTCAATAAAATTACTATAAACTGCCAATAGAACCCCAATTGGTTCATTAAAGTCATATATATTATTATATAAGTCTTTTTAACGAACCGTAGATGTTTAGGACCATTATATCAATTAATAATATTATATTTGTTTTAAAAACTCTTTTTTGTCAATTTTGAGACTGTTTGGTATTTTGTTTTCTCTAAATTCATAACTACATTATTACTTTAAAAACAATTCATCTAACCAACCCTAATATGTTATCATATCCATTAAAATTAGTTTAATTCATAAAAAGTCTCCCATTACATTTATTTGGGTATTTATAATATCAATTATGTTAATATTTCATTAATAAGGTAATTACTGGATCATCATTGTGTCATAAATAAATTAAATTATTTAATTCTTAAAAAATATAAATAAAATTCCATTATGTAGGAAATATTTTTATCTTTTTGATTAATATTTATAGTCGAATTTATCTTATGTATAACCAAATATTAAAAATGTTTTAGTTATTACACTTTTATTTTGACTCTTTTAACTCTTCTTTAACTAAAATAATAATAAGTGTCCTAATCTAATCCAAGTGGGACAAAGAGGTTCATATTTTATTCCTAATGTTGTTTTTGGTCGAATTATACTTATCCAATAGAATTAGGAGATGTGTTAGGATAATAATAATATCATTTTTAACATTAATTACTCTATTTACTTTTAACCGTGGTAAATAAAAGTAAAAAGTTACTATTCAGAAAAATTATTTTTATCTTATTAAACCACATTTAATCATTGATATTAACCATGTCTCTTGGATTTTAGAAATTCAACACACAGAAGCTGTAAAATTATGTTTTATGTAAATTTGAAAATTCTCCTTGGAGTTGGGTAAAAGACAGTAAAAAGTTCAAAAAAATATCTATATATCTAAAATTATTATAAAATGACTCCAATGAATTACATTGAAAAAATATAGGAATTATGTATCTATTTTTACCAAAAATAAATTTAAATAAAATAAATTATTATTTAAATAAAAATTCAGTTTTAACCAATAACTCTGTGTTTTTAATATTTATTAAAAATTGAAAGTTTTTAGAAAAATACCAAAAATTCACCCTTGGCTAATTTTGATATTCTGAATCACAAAAGGAAGTCCATTTTGAATGATAAAATTTATAAAATTTTAAAAAGTGGGTATTACTATTCATAAAAACTAGTTTATATAATATTTTAATTACATATCTTTTTTTAGTGAAACTCAGTATTGCCTACATCGCAAGCTATTGAGGAAGGTTTCTCCTGCATGTAATGCAAGCCAAGAATAGTGTTCCGTATACTACACGCTAATATGGTGTTTCATATAGTGCAAGATAATCTTGGTGTAGCATACAAAAAAATACATCAAAGAAATTAAAAGGAATAATTCTCATAAAATCTCAGGGTGTTACATTCTATCCAATGTTTTCTCATATTTTAAAACATGAACAATGTAACGACCCAAAAATTCATTAATGGAAAACCCTCTTGATCTATTTAAATGTATATTTATGTAAAATGTTTATATAAAATGTAATTTTATTTTGTTTTTTGTTTTTTGGATTTTAAAATAATGTTATTAATTGTGACAGTTTCTAATATAGTCGTTGATCAGTGATCGCATGATTAGTATAAATATAGGGCCTTAACAAACTCAGACAAAAGAAGTGATGGCCTTATCCAGTAGACGTTCCCCATACGAAACCCATTTGTCATATCTTGGAAAGGATGTGGTGTCATTGGGCTTCGCTCTTGATCAATCCCGAGCCATGCTTGAATATGTTATGCTCGAGTTGGACTGCCTATGAGAAAAGTGGAAATTGATAGAGATTATCACCCGAGCAATGTAATCAGTGCCACCCCAAGAGTATGTCACCATCTCAAACCTTACTATTTGGTCTTATGTGGGTGTTATAAGGTGTTACGTAACAAGACCATATCACTATGGTTATGTACATTATTTATTTGTATAATAATGAATATACTTTCATTTTATTATTGTTACATTGAAAATAGATTTTTAAATCTCAAATAGTATTTTTAGTTAAAGTTCACCTACGAAATCTCTTTTGACGAATTAATGGATTTTTTATTCAAATAATATTTTGAAAAAAATTATTATTTTTATTAAATTAATTTTAATTAAATATAAATTATCATATAACTTTATGAATGCAATTGTAATTTTTATTATGGTTCGAAAGCCATTTTTTTCAAAAATCCGTGAATTTTTTATAAATATCAGTTTTTATTTTAAAAGTTAAAATTAACTTATTTAGAAAATTATTTAGATAAAATAAATATTATTTATTGAATCATGTGATCGAAGTTATCCAACGGTGAATTTTTCACAATTTTCTGAGACAGTCAAATTTTTGGGTAAAAGTTAAATACTGTTTAAATATATAATGTGTTTTATGACGTTATAATGTCATAATAATAATTTAATAAAATACTATAAGCTTTATATTCGGAAAATATATGTTTTAACATTAAAATAATGTAATTTTCGGTTTGTTTGACTTATTTTACAAAGCATTAATGGACCCTTCAAGACTTAATAAACATATTGTCTTTTTAAATTATTTTTCATAGGAGTGTGACTCACCTCCACATAAGCAACCCCATTATTTTAAGAAGGTCAGACATTGGCCTTATAAAATATTTTTTTCCACTTCCCTTTGAAAAAATCCATGGGAAAAACCATGGTCAGGTTTGTGAGATAGATTAGTTTAACGTGAGGTGTCCCAAACCTAAATAATAAAGAATTCCCTTACCTTTCCTATATAAATGCTCACAAGATCCCACATCCTCCTCACTCAATGACTTTGGAATTCGTCTAACCTCTTCCCTACTCTCTCTATAATCCTTTCTAGGTTCCCCAAGCTCCCATGAATCCTCTCTCAATCCCCTCTCATGCCTTTGGAAGCACACTTCCAAGTAAGGATTTTCTTCCTTTCTCATTTTTGTCCAATTTTCTTTAAGTTGTTATACCATTTTAATTTAAAATATAAATGATAGGGTATGGGTTTTCACCTACACCATACGTCCCTCATTATGGTTTAATGATGGTAGACCCCTTTCTTTTTCAATTAATGTCTCCCATGTACACCCATTACTATACTGAAATTCTGAAAGGAATTTCCCTCTCCTCATTTATATTCAAACAATTCTTCTGTATCATGAATATAAATTCAATTAAAATTGTTGGGACATGTATCTATATGACCCACATACTTTCCATGTCATGTAAATATGATCTTACACCCCTCACTCTATCATCAACCATTTTTATGAATTCGTACATCATGTTGTTACGCTGCCGAAATTGCACCGATTTTCCTGGCCAATGTCATTATGTAGT
Source organism: Viscum album (assembly GCA_963277665.1). Classification (NCBI taxonomy): domain Eukaryota; kingdom Viridiplantae; phylum Streptophyta; class Magnoliopsida; order Santalales; family Viscaceae; genus Viscum; species Viscum album. The sequence goes on from OY728146.1 coordinate 1,686,286,732, forward strand.
GAATACCATTCACATTTCTCTATCAATGGTATTCAAATTTATGAACATTTACTCATTGATTATAATGTTTCATTTATTAATTACACATTCCATTATCGTATAATTAGTGATGATGTTTTACGAATCCATGTTTTATGATCCATGTGGCACACTTATGCATGAAATGAAATGTTTATGAAGGGTGCACCCTAATAGCGATCCAATTCATTGGGTAAAGTATAGTATCATGATACATCATGTCCAATGGGTGTTTACTCGTGCTAATTCAAGTTCAATTATGTTTTACTCATGATTCATCTGTAATGAGGATTTACTCATGCACCAAGTACAATGAGCCTTGGCTCATGCTAATTCCATGTTAAGTGATGTTTCCCCATTTCCATGTTATGATTATCATACTTTATCATGCCATTATGTTTATGATTCTCTTGTTCTCTATTGATATACCTAATGTAAAACTTGTATTTTATTCCTCATGTTATTCCATGATTATTCCCTTACTAAGTTTTATTGATTACCCTTTTCTTTATGCATGTCCATAGCTTATCCCATGCAATGCTAAGTACGAGGGAATTTAGTGGTCATGTAAAGGATGTTTTTCAATAAATATGTTGTATTTCAGGTTTTACGTTGTTATGTAATGATCCTAAGACCCAATACACTATAAATCTCGATCTTCTATGTTGTGTCATGTTATGTTTTTCTAATAAATTATATTTAAGTTTTTAATAAAGATCTAGGTTGTCATAGTTGGTATCAGAGGATAGGTTTAGTTATTTTTAGGATTATGATTAGAAAACCATAGTGAAGCCTTAGTGACAACACCATGTATAATAAAAACATCCTTATGTTTTGGTGTGTATTGAGTAAGTGGTTTATCAAGAAATAACTTCCATGTCGGGATACGAGCAGTTAGAGGTGGCTCTGGCCTAAATGTATCTTAGGGGTAAAACCCAAAAACACCGCATTAAGCTAGATAAGAACGAGAACTGGTGCACGAAAACAGGGCTTTATACACTCTTGGTTATGACAATCCCAAAGGATATGATTTCATAAATTCACAATCATAGTATGAACCATTATTAAGGGACAAAAAAATTCTCTAAGAATATATGTTAGAAAGTATATCATGGATTACATAGACTGAAGCCAATAGATTCATATGTTAAATTTATTTATAAGTTGTTAGTTTTGTCCTTGGATTACACTTTATGTGTTACCCCTAGATTTACTTTTTTCCATCCAATGGCCGGTAATAGGAGGTCTCAGGCTAACAACTGATGTGAAGATCAATGTGATGAATGTACTAATGAGATGCCCAATCTAATGGGAGAAAGAATCGTGAACTTTTTCATCCTTCTCTCTCAGCTAACTCAATATTTTAATAGAAACATGGGTCAAGAGGAACCATCAACCCCCAAAGAAAGAACAAGTCGCTATCGAGAGCTTCATGAGACAAAGGCCTCATACTTTTAATGGATCATCTGATCCATCAATCACTAAACAATGGATCAACTCCATTGAAAATATCTTCACCATCCATAAATGTTCTAAATAGGAAAAGGTTCTCCTAGATTATTATCGTATGGAGGGTATAGATGATCAATGGTGGATGTTGATCAAAAATATGAAGCCTGGGGAGGAGATCAAGGCATTGGAATGGAAGGATTTTTGGAAGATGTTTTTTGATAAATATTTTCCGTGCACCATCTAGCATAAGATGGAATGGGTCTTCCTTGCCCTCAAGAAGAAAGACGACGAATCTGTCAGAGTGTAGGAGGTAAGGTTCACAAGGATTCCATTATATTATTCTATCTTTGACTTTAACCACAAATTCAAGGTGGACCACTTCATTGGTGGGCAGAAACCTAGCCTGTGGAAAGCGCTGGCAATCCGTGATATGGACAGCTATGAGGAAATTATCCGATGTGCCCTCAACGTCGAAATGGAGATCAGAGAATCTCAGGGGTATCATGGGGATAAGAAGCATAAGGTTGACTTTAATTCTGGCATTCCGATTGATAAATACAATAATGCTAAGAATATACAGCACCCCATTAGCCAATGGTGCAGAAATAAGCACCCTAGAAATTGCCTGAAATGGATGAGGAAATGCTTTACCTGTGGAAGAAAAGGAACCTAGTTGTTAATTGTCAGCAGAAAAGACCTACAACTACAACATAGGAGAGGAATGCTCCATTCGAACCTCAACACATGGTTCATTGCTACAACAGCCAAGAACCAGGGAATCTTGCAAATCAGTGCCCTACGCCAAGGGTTTTCGGAGGCAACCGACAACCTCCAAGGCATCAAGGGTGAGCTTTTTCCATCACTACTGCTGAAGTGAACCCCAAAAACGATGTGTTGATAGGTACTCTAGTTATAAATTAAATAATAGAAAAAGTACAATTTGATTTAGGTTCTAGTAATTCTTTTATATCTTGAATGTTTATTAGAATAATCCTAGCACCACCACAAGTCATGGAAGTGAAGATGTCGGTGAGTATGGAAAATGGGGTAATCATTGCATATCATGAATATAACTCCTCCGCTGTCATAATCTGTGTATTAAACTTCTCCAAGAACCTCTTAATACTCCCTCTAGTAGAATTTGATACAATTCATAGCATGGATTGGCTATCCTTATACAGATCCAACATAAATTTCATTAAGAGGTAAATCACTCTCCATATACAGAATCGACCCCCGATTCTTTACATGTTCAATGAGGAAGTTGAATATTTTTTAGCTCCATCATCTCTAGAGTGGATATTACTTCCCTATGAGCATGTGTATCTGGCTTAGATGATTGAGTCTAAGGAGGCAACCATCTTAGAGGGCATGCCTATTGGGATAGAATTACTGAAGTGTTTCCCGATGAATTTCATAGTCTTTATCCTAGAAGAGATGTTGAATTCTCAATTGTTTATATACATGGGGGAATTAAAAATATCCAAGACAGGTTATAGAATGGTTGTTGGGGAGATTTAGTAGATGAACAAACAACTACATGAGAATCTGGATAAAGGGTTTATACGCCCATGTGCATCACCATGGGGTGCACCAGTTCTCTTCGTCAAGAAGAAAGATGGGTTAATGTGCCTTCGCATTGATTATTGTGAAAATAAAAATTCATGATAAAGAATAAGTATCCTCTCCCACGAATTGATGACTTGTTTGATAAATTTCATGGAGGACAATACTTATCTACGGGGGGTTTGTGGTTGGGATATTATCAAGTAAGGGTGAAAAAGGAAGATATCCCTAAGACAACTTTTCTAACAAGATATGTGAACTTTGAATTAATAGTAATGCCATTCGTACTCAATAATGATCTAGAAATAATCATGGACATGATTAATAGTGTTTTCAAAGATTACATCGACAAATTTGTGGTAGTCATTATAGATGATATTCTGATATACTCTAAATCCAAGGAGGATAATGAGGAAAATCTAAGAACGATACTAGAGACCTTGTGGAATAAGAAGCTCTATGAAAATTTCATCATGTGTGAGTTCTGGTTGAAGGATGTATCATTCTTGGGCCATATCTTCACAATCAATGGGTTATTTGTGGATCCCTCCGAAACAGATTCAATTCAGGGATTACTGAGTCCAACATCGGTAACGGATATCCGTAGCATCTTGGGGTTAGCTAGATATTATCGACGATTTTTGAAAAATTTCTCACGATGGTCAAACCCTCTTACTCAGCTAACTCAGAAGGGAGTAATGTTTTCGTGGAGTGATGAATCTAAAGAAATCATCAAGGAGTTGAAAAGGAGGCTTATCACTGCGCCCATTCTCATTTTACCCACAAGTGGAGAACTTTTTGTGGTATTCAGTGATGCTTCGACAAAAATCATGAGATGTGTGTTGATTAAAAATGAAAATGTATTTGACTACGCTTCAAGGTAATTGAATGTTCATGAATAGAACTATTCAACACATGACCTCGAGTGGGCTGTAGTGATCTTCAATTAGAAAATTTGGAAGCATTATCTCTCTGGAGAGAAGTGTGAAATATACATGGACCACAATAGCATCATGTATGTATTCAAACAAAAATAGTTGATCATGCACCAATGAAAATGGTTAGAGTTAGTCGAAGACTATGACAGCTTAATCCATTACCACCCTGGGAAAGCGAACAAGGTGGCAGATGCCTTTAGTAGAAAAGACCCAATGATTCTATCATTGATGAGAATTGAAAAGGATCCAATATTCATATATTTGATGAAGATGGACATGAAAATCATAATGAAGGGAACATCATCAATCCTTTCACAAATGATTTATCAACCGTCACTTTTGGAAAGGTTAAAGTATGCTCAAAAGGATGATGTGTGTATTCATGAAAATGTGGAAGCTGTCAGAAAAGGTAAATCCTTAGAGTTTAATGATAATGAAGAAGGAATTATGAGATTTGGGAAAATTCTATGTGTTCCATCATGTCTGGAGCTGAAGACAGAACTTTTGGATAATGCACATAGGTAAAATTTCTCTATTCACACAGGAAACACAAAGATGTTTCAAGATCTAAAATATCATTATTGGAGGTTTAATATGAAGAAGGAGATTGCTGAATATACATCAAATGCATGGTGTGTCAGTAAGATAACATAGAGAGGCATAAGTCTAAGGTGATGATGTAGCCATTGCCCATACCAGAATGGAAATGGGAGAACATCACCATGTACTTTGTCACTAGACTTCCGAAGAAATCCAAAGGCAACAATGAAATCTGGGTTGTTGTGGATTTTCTTACAAAGGCTACAGACTTCAATTCTGTTCATGAGGATTTCTCATTAGATCAACTTGCATAGATATATATCAGGGAAGTGATAAAGTTGAATGGAGTACTACTATCTATTGTGTCTGATCAATATCCAAGATTCACCTCTATGTTTTGGAAGAGTCTTCAACATGCTCTAAATTCTGAACTGAACTTTAGTACGGTCTATCATCCTCAAACTAAGGGCCAATCTGAGTGGACTATTCAAAAACCTGATGACTTGTTGAGAGCGTTCTCAGTGGACTTTAAAGGAGGGTGTGATCAACATCTTCCTCTGGTTATGTTCTCCTATAATAACAGTTCCCCCTCGAGCATCCAAATGGAACAGTATGAAGCCCCTTATGGGAAAAGGTGCAGAACACTAGCGTGTTTGGATGAGGCCAGTGAGCGTAAGCTTGTTGGACCAGAAATGATCAAAAAATGGTGGAGAATGTGAAAACCATTCAGAAGCATATCAAGGCAGCCCATAGTCGACAGAAGAGTTATGTAGATAACCTTTAACGAGGCATTTGATTTTAATGTTAGAGACATGGTATTTCTATTCATATCTCTGTGGAAGAAGGTCATGAGGTTTGGAAAGAAAAGGAAGTTATGTCCAAGGTACATTGGGACCTTCGAGATTCTTGATTGTGTCTTGGTTGTGGCCTATCGAATAAAACATCCACCTACCATGGCCAAAGAACATGATGTTTTCATGTATCCCTCTTAAAGAAGTTCATATGAGACCCTTCACATTTACTCTTTTCAGAGGTGGTATATTTAGAGTATGATGTTCCTTATGAGGAGCAACCAGTGAAGATATTTGATCGTAGAGAAAAATACCTATGAAATAAGACAATGCCCCTCATCATGGTGTTGTGGCGAAACCACAATTTTGAAGATGCAACATGGGAATTGGATGAAATTATGAAGAAGAGTTACCCAAATCTGTTTTAGTGTGGGAAAAATAAATTTCGAGGTTGATATTTGTTAAGTATGAAAGATTGTAATTACTAAAACATTCATTAATGGAAATACCTCTTGATCTAATTAAATTTATATTTATGTAAAATGTTTATATAAAATGTTATCTTCTTTGGTTTTATGTTTTTGGATTTTAAAATACAGTTATGAATTGTGACCGTTGCTAATATAGTCGTTGAATAGTGATCACATGACTAGTATAAATATAGGGCTTTAACAAATCCAATTTACTCTTACAAAGAATGTGATGGCCTCATCCAATAGATGTGGCCCATATGAATCCCATATGTCCGAACACGAAAATGAGGTGGCGTCATTGGGCTTCTATCTTGACCAAGCCAACACTGAGGTTGAATATGTAAAACTCGAGCGAGACTGCCTACGAGATAAGTGGAAATTTATAGAGATTACCACCCGAGCAATGTTATCTGAGCCACCCCAAGAGTCTATCACAATCGCACACCATACTCCTCAGTCTTATACGGGTGTTATAAGGGGTTATGTAACCAGACCTTATCACTATGGTTATGTACATTTTTTTTTATAATAATGAATATACTTTCATTTTATTATTGTTACCTTGGAAATGGTTTTTTAAATCTCAAATAGTATTTTTAGTTAAAGTTCAACTAAGAACTCTATTTTGGTGAATCAATGTATTTTCGAATAAAAAAATATTTTGATAAAATATTAAAATTATTATTATTAAATATTTTTATAAATATAAATTATCTTATAATTTTATGAATGAAATTGTAATTTTTACTAATGTTTGAAATCCATTTTTGTCAAAACCTGTGAATTTTCGATAAACGTCGGTTTTTTTAAAAATGAAAATTAACATATTTAGAAGATTATTTTGATAAATTAAATCTTATTTTTGGAATCAGGACATCAAAATAATCAAACATGGGCCAAAACCATGGGAAGGTTTGTGGTTTGGATTAGTTTGATGTGAGGTGTCCCAAACCTAAATAATAAAGAATTCCTTCATCTTTCCTATATAAACCCATCCATGCTCCCACTTCCTCATCACTCAAAGACTTTGTAGTTCATAAAAACTCTTCAGTACTTTCTTTCTTATCTTCCAAAGGTTCCCCGATCTCCCAATAATCCTCTCTCTCACCTCTCTCAAGCCTTTGGAAGCACACATCCAAGTAAGGGTTTTCTTCCTATCTCATTTTTGTCTAATTTTCATTAAGTTGTTACGCCCTTTTAATTTAAATTTTAAATTTTGGGGAATGGTTTCAAAACTCCCTCATACTTCCATTTTAATGTTTTAATGATGGGATACCTCTTTATGTATCATTAAATACCTCCCATGTACACCTATTACTATGCCAAAATTTCAAAATGAATTTACCTCTCCTCATTTACATTGAAGAAATTTTATTATATCATCAATCTGAATTCCATTAAAATTGTTGGGACATTTATCTATATGACACCCATAATTTCCATGTCATGTAAATATGATTATTGACCCCCCCTCTCTCATCAACCATTTTTATGAACTCTTACATCACGTCGTTAAGCTACCGAAATTGCACCAATTCTCTAAGCCAATGTCATTTTGTTGTGAAAACCATTACCACTTCCCTATCAAGCGTATTAAACTTTATGAACATTTAATCATTGATTATAATGTTTTATGTATGAATTACACATTCTTTTATCATGGAATAAATGATGATGTTTAATGAATCCATGTTTTATGATCCATGTGGCACACTTATGCATGAAATGAAATGTTTAAGAAGGGTACGCCCTAATATCACTTCAATGCATTGTGTGAAGTATAGTATCATGATAAATCTTTTCAAATGAGTGTTTACTCATGATAGTTCAAGTGAAATGTGTTTTTACTCGTGCTTCATGTGTAATGAGTATTTACTCATGCTCCATGTCCAACGAGCCTTGGCTCGTGCTAATTCAGGTTTAAGTGTTGTTGACATATTTCAATGTTATGATTATCATGCTTAATCATTCCTTTAGGTTTATGCATCTCTTGTGATATGTTTATATTCCTATTATCTAACACGTATTGTATAACTCATGTTATTCAATGATTATTCCCTTACTGGGCTTTATAGATCAACCTTTTCTTATACATGTCCCCAGGTTATCCCATGCAATTCCATATACGAGGGAATGTAGTGGTTATATAAAGGATGTTTTCAATAAAAATGTTGTATTTCATGTTTTAAGTTGTTATGTAATGATCCTATCCCAAATACACTAGTCCTCTTGATATTCTATGTTGTATCAAGTGATGTTTATGTCATAAATTATTTTTAAGTGTTAAATAAAGAGCAGGGTTGTCATAAACAATGTTCCAAATTATATGAGTCATATAGAAAAAGAATATTTTATATAGATCTAGTTACTATGTCACTGTTCTCCTTAAGAAAATGATAAAATCCCTTTTGGACTAACATTCCAAATAGGTTACTCTACAAACCCATATGAGGTTTTTCACTCTCCTAACTTTTTCTCCCCATGCTAGTGTCAACCTACCTATAACTATATATAATGTAAAATCTTATCATTGATTTATTATAATAATTAATCTAGACATAATATATCTACCAGATAAAAAGTATTATCTAGTGTGTTATTGGTTTTATATTTTTATATTTTGGTAAATTATCTGGAAGAATTCTCCTCCAAATATCATTCTAAATAATAGACGTTCATAATCCAAATCCAAATGAATTTATACATGGTTATTGGACCTTTCAAACATATTCATAAAATATTATTTTACCAAATGAAATATCCATGTAAAATGGATCGTTTTAGTACCTCAAAATCTTCAAGAATTAATGTATTAATGTTAATTAATTTCCTAGGGTTCTAAATGTAGGATCGTCACAACCAAACTTTTAGGATTTATCTCTAATACACCTTTACATAACCTTCAATTAATAGAAAGTGACACTTTCATAGGGATATCATGGATCCTTAACATGATTATTATATTCTAACACACATCTAATTTAATTATCATAAACATATTGACTTCAAATAAAATTCATTTGTACATTTTACCCATATTTGAAACAAATAAAACAGAAATAGAAATCTAAACAAAATATCTATATATGTTGTCATTATGAATGTTAAAAACAATTTTCAATAATTTCCCTAACCCTTCTTCCCCATTCATCGTATTTACCCCCCATTCTTTTTGAAATCATAAATTTTCTTCCTGATCATTTATTTAAACAAATTCAATGTATAAGAAGAAGGGTGTTAAAACTTAATTCATAATAAATTTTCCAACAATAATATCATTCAATGATTTCTTAGGATATGGATACTGTGGAAAACATGGAGTTTTGATTTTTATATCACTTCAATCCATGATTCAAATATATAATACCATATATAATAAAAACACTAACAAATTTATTCAGTGAATGATAAAATAAATTTTTTGAGATATATTATTTTTAACAACTATTATAGATATTATAATGTAAAATTTAAACAAGAAATATTTTTCTAAGATTATGATAGATATTAAAACATTTGAGAAACAAATAAACTATTTTATCATTTGGAACCATCCCTAAAATTTCCCTCTAACATTGTCCTTTTAATTCAACCAATAAAATCAATATCTCAACATATTTCTCAAAATTTTTTTTCAGAAAATATAGATAAGGGGGTAGGCATACATAAGATTTAATTTTAAATTTATCATTAATCTTATAAAATTAATAAATATATAAATTACTCATTTTTGGTATATTATCTATCTAAACTCCATTTATCTCTTTCTTAATGAGATATTTCATATGATTATCCATATATGTTTAGAATTTTATCAGATGGACATTAGAATTTTAATTAATTTTTTATATGAGGATGGTGGAAAATATCATATCATAAGTTGTTATTCTTGATTTCATTTACAACATCATCCCTTCCCATGTTCTCCATATTATATCAAGCATCCTATTTAACTCACTTCATGGAATACAAAAAATATCAACAAAAAGGACAGAGAAATAATGTGGAATTTTTTTGATCATTATTATGGGAAACAAACCGCATAATTTATTCCCAACAATGAAACTCTTAAATTTTTGAATTCACTTTTAGGGGGACACAGTCATACTATCCCTTTTGGGTTTAAAGATACCTTCCAAATAATGGATAAAGTATTTTCCTTCTCCATCTCATTTTGTAAGATCTAATTTATCACATGTTCCATAAAATAACAGGAATTACTCTATGTTGACATTATATTAATTAATAATTCCTCATAGGTTGGTAATATTATAAGAAATATATTGGTAGATTTTCTAGTTTTATTAGAATTTGTAGAAAACACATTTTAAATTTATTTTTTATAAATTACTGTTAATATCTCAAGAATTTTTAGCTCCTTTTATTTTGATATAAATCATTCCACATTTACTATTTAATTAAAATATATTTTTTTCATTTATTTTATTTTTCTAATATGTTGTCCATATAATACTACATTATTTGGGATTATTCCCATCCCACATGGTTATTCCACATTCCCTCTCAATAATTTCCTCAACAAAAATGTCCTTTGGTTATTTTCCTTGAATTAAATTTTTTCTATTCAATTTTTCATTTATGTATTCATAAACTCATTGATTTTTGATGAAAATACTAAATTTTTCTACACAAGAAACAACTATCCTTTCCTTATATAGAAACAATATTTAATATTTTGAATCTATTTTGAGTGAAATTTTTCTTTTCTACAGTGTTTGATGATATCCAGAAATATTTATTTAACTTTATTGGGAATCCTTATTTATTACATACTAATACATGCCCAGATGACTCTAAAATCATGTTTTATTAATATGAAAAAACACATGCTATGATTTAAATAGATCATATATTATTTTAAATATTTTTGAGAAAGACTAATTTATCCCAACCATCTACGATATTTATTTCACTTGTCCATTCAATTAATTTATATATTATCTCATTTTCTTCAAAAAGAGGAAAAGTTGAGTTAAAAAATTAGTATCTATATAACATAACCTGTAAAAAACCAAATAATGGCCCACAATCCCTGACTATTTTTATTTATAATATTTTTTCTAGGCCGTTTTTGAATGTTTTTATTTTATTTTATCATAAAATAAATGTGCATCATAAGTGGAATATGTTCTATTACACTTGGTTTGATCCATTTTGGATGTTTTAGAAATCTCATCAACACTTACACTAATCACAATTTATTAATATGTTTAATTTATTGTTACAGTAGGAGTAAGGGTATTTTTAAAAAAATTGTCATCAATGATAGATGGTGATTTTTTTATATAATTTTATTAATGATATCTCCATATATTGTATCATGATTGTTTTATTAATAAACGAATTTTTTAAAGTCACCTCATTGAATATGAGTGTGGAATCAACCCTTCTTTTAGTCTATTGTGCAGGTATTGGTTGATCATTTTCCATATAAATCATTTTAACGTAAAGATCAAATAATTTTATATTGTGAAATATTTTTATTCTCTAATATTTTCATTTTCTCTCGTTACATCAATTTTTGTTATTATTAAGATAATATTTTTATATTTTTAAAGTTTCATTCCAAATATGGTCAAAATCCATAATCATATTTCACATGAAATCTGGATGACAATTTTCGACCAAAATAATTTCTATAAATTCAAGGGAATTTTCATCAATCCATTTCATGGTTTATTTAATCTAATGGTATTATTTTTTAGAACATGTAAAAAATTTGAGTCATGTATAATTAAGATAAAAAATAATTAAATTTTTACCTATATTTTTTTGGTAGGTTATTAGATTCATACTCGTCTTTTTACAATATTTTTTCCCCTGTTTGATTCCTTCCCATGGTGTTTTACCACTTTGGTAAATTCAATAAGAACTACTTGAATAAAATAAAAAACATATTTTTGAAACCCTTTTAGTATTTCTTCAATGTAATAACATGAATCGTAATATGATTTATTAAATAGATAATAAGACATATAGTTTTGAACACATGTGAATGGTTATTTAGAGGAACTACTAAGGAAATAGTTTATTGATATATCTATATCTTGTAGTAATTTTATTCTAATTGAGATAGATGAATTTTCCATCTTCCCAAAATTACATTTCAAAATAAATTCCATAATTATCCGGTTAGGCCTTATATCATCACGATTATAGAATTTTAGAGTTATATTTTATTCCTATTTATATAATAGGTTCATTTTTGTTTCTTATTCATCTCATTATTCCTTATATTCATTTTAGTTATGAATAGATGTAAATATAATCAAAAGTATAAAAAATTGATTGATGTTTTCACTAAATCATCCATTTTCATCTGGAACTAAAATCCAAAATTTAAATTTTATATAATTAAATTATAGGTGGGCTCAGATCTAATACCAATTGATAGGATCACTTTAGAATAATCCCAATAGTGATTGGGGAAGTGAATAGGTGTTGTTACAAATTAAATCTTAATATGATCTTATCCCTTTTAACATCTTCACCTGATCAATTAATTGATCTAAATCAAATTATTTATCTTGTATTTGGTTTATATACATGTATATATAAACTATAGCGAAGCACAATAAGGAATTTTAATTTTTTGAGGTTTTCTATGATGATGGAAAACTATTCCCCTAGTGTTTCTTTATAGCAATAATATGCACAAAACATCTATGTTTTATTAAAAGAATAATGGGAGTGTTAATGGCAGTGGACCAATTAATATAATTATAACACCCCAATAGAAGAAGCTCAGAGATAGAGAATATTATTTTATTATTATGGAATATAAAAAATGAAGACACATCCCAAATGACTGAATAGTTTTGTGTTTCTAAAAAAACATGATACATAAATAAGTTCAATATTAAAACTAAAAATGAAATACATCATAGAATCTCCTTTGGATACACTCTTATTCTTATATAATATGTTTTCATTTCATTTATAAAATTCATCTCCAAATCCTGGGGGAAATAAACATAATAAATGGGTGATCTAATATTCTAATTAAGGGTATGTTATATAATAGATAAACAAATAATAAGTAATGATGAATAACTAAATAACGCAAGACATTAAAATAAAATCATGAGCATAATATGGAAGGAGTAAAAGAGAAGTAAATAAATCCATAATAAATCATAGCCATGGATGTTACACTAGTCTAATAATCACATGGAATATCATTTAATAGTTTCATAATGAGGTAACACATAATTCCAGACATCGTGATCATATATTTAAGGCCCCAGGTAGGACACCATACATAATAGTTAGAAACCCTAGCTGGTTTGTCAAATGAGTCTTGAAGGTACATCGAGGGGATATAGAAGTTCTTATCGATAACATATATTGTTTAATACCTTCTTCATCTACACAAGGATAACATAAAAAGTACACACATATATATATATATGACATTTAAATAACATTTCCCAAACTATAAACATAAACATTAACCATTTTAAGTAGTACGGTGAATATTGTGAATATAGATAATCCACAAAAAATAGATCTTAAACCATTCAATAAAATTTTTATGATGATTAAAATAAGACATAAAAATCATTAAAACATAAAATTTAGCATAGGGGTTTAAATATAAGAAAATACTCTATTAAAATCATTTATTAATTCATCAGAGAAATATAATTTTTACATTGCAAAGAAGAGTTCTTTTGGAATTTTTTTTATTTCTCATGATTGTTTGTATAAAAATTGTAATCGAAATTTATAATTTTTCATTAAAACTACTTTTTTGATAAAAATAATGGAATCATAAAACATATTTTAATTGGTACATGAAAATGGGTAAGAAATCAATATGTTCCCTTTAATATGTTTTCTATATCGGGATGAATTGAGAAAGGAACCTTGTATAACATGTAATACTCATATAATAAAGATTAAATGATAGGAATAAATGAGTTTGGAATGTATAGAAATAATTTAAAATAATTTTATTAAAATAATGAATAGTCAAATTGGTGAATAGAGGAAGAAACCATAACCTGAATCAAAATAAATGCTCGAGAGGTAACCCATATGTCAAAATGTGTTCTGTGATTGACCTTAACAACATAGATAATAAAATTAAATCCACTAATTATTTAATTAATTAACTTATTTACATTTATTTTATTTATTATAATATTAGTATGTCTATTTAAGGCCTTTATGATGAGTTATATGATACAATTTTATCGCATGGGAGTGTTTGTTTTCTTGGTTTTCACGATCGACATACTTGTATATGAGTACAGAAGATAATGTGGAATGGGTATAATTCTCTAAATTGGATTTATATGATATTAATTATAACCCAGATTTTTAATTGGTATTATCTATTATTTTATCAATATATAAGGTTGAATAATTAATTATAATTTATTAGCTTAATTTGAGCGGGTTTTTTTATCACAATGAACATGTTTTGTTCTATAATTTATTATCATGAATATAATATACATCCAGAACCTTAAACATCGTATAATACATATTTTGTAATATTTTATTACTATAAAAATGGTTTCATAACCATCCTTGAAGGAGAAATCAATTAAATAATGTTTTTTTATTAACCAAGTTTGTAAATCGACACCTCCCAATCGATGATATTATTTTTAAAATAAAAGATATAGAGTAAGAAGATTGATGATGGATCATACATTAAATCATATCATCCCAATACATAGATGATATTATATTTATAATCATTATTCAGAAAGAGTATGGGAGGGGAGGATACGAAATGAAAATAAATAGAAATGAAATTAAATGAAAAAGGAAGGGGGTTTACCCCTAGAATTGTCCTCCATTTGAACCTCCTTTGGGAAAGAGGTAGTTTTATTTTGAAAAAAGTAACAGCTCTATGATGTGGGTGAGATACTAGGGAAGACTATTTTGGTATAATTTATAAAATCTTCAATTCTTATATGTGTCAGGATAATAGGGGTGAGATGTGGTTTATATAGTGTAGTAGTTGGGTGATTTCTCTTTATTGTATTCATTATTTTATTATATTTATCGAGACAAACTATAGTATTGATTCTTGGGAATAAATACACTAATATGTGCATGTTTGTTCAAAACAAGGGTTATTACATCATTCATGATGTTAAGAATATTGTATTTTAGATATAATGTATAAATATTGTCAATTACCATATTTTACTATTCACCAAAAATTATACTATTGTATAAAAATAAAAAAAATTCCCTAAGTAGTTTTTAACATGTAGAATTAAAAAATGAACTCATTTTATGAAATTATTTTTCAAAAAATGTGGTATTTGTTTTTAGTTAAAATCATTAATTACTCTGAAAGTACACATTTTATTAAAAATAAATCCTATTTTATAAAAACCTAAAAATAAACTCAGGTTTAATTAAATTATCAAAAAATTAGAGGAATAAAATCTGGATTTTTTAATACATGGATAAAATATAATTTTATTTTAAATTAGTTTAGTAATTATATAATTGTAATTAAATATTTATTACTCATTAAAATATGAACACTTATTTTTAATTTTTTAATATAGTCACTTACTTATACCATTATACCATACATTCTTTATTAAGGTGCCTACTATTTATTTACACATTCATGGGTGATGTTAGTATTCATAATGTTGATATTACTATTCATATGGTTAACATTACTATTCAGAAGGGCCAAGTTACAATTCACTAAAAAATTAAGTTGATCACATGGGACTCTAAATTTCTTATTAATCAAAACCATGTATGCCTAGTTTTCTAACTTCAAATCATAGAAGTAGAATAATTATTTTTCATGGGTTGGTTATAACTATAATTTTTTAATAATTATAATAAAAAAGTTTTGTTTCACAGAGACTAAGTGTTTTGTGCATTACATTCTACATTATATTTATTTTTAGATCTATGGGGGGGGGTTTCAGACTCTCCTCTCCATCAAAAATTACAGAATAGAAATTCAATTATGTTACCTCATAAAATGATTCTGGTAGTTCTTCATCATATGTTCCTCTAGCTCCCAGCTCGCGTCTATAGTTTTATGATTTTTTTAAATATCCCTTAACAACAGAGTTTTCTAATTCCTCTAATCATGATTATTAGTTCCAACAATTGGATAAGATCTTCATAGTAAGATAAATCATTTTCTAGATCTATTTCGTCATAAGTGAAGGCTTGTGATGGGTCTATCAATTAATTTTTTACAATGATATGTGGAATACATTGTATACATTATAAATGCTAGGATGCATCACCAAGAGAAAATATGTTCCTCCAAAACACTCTATAATATCAAAAGTACAATTTCACGTTGGGATTAATATCCATTTCTTTCCATATCTTATAATACCCATATATGGAGATACATTCATGAAAACATGATCTCCTACGTCAAATTCCAAATCCATCCATCAATTATCAAAATTCATCTTTTTCATAGTTGTAACTTATTTAATATGGATTTGAATAACCTTTACATTTGTTTTTGTTTCCTCCATAAACTCTAGACCTACAAGCTTCCTTTCACCAACTTCATACCAATATGTTATTGTATGAAATCTATTTCTGCACAATTCTCCATATGGTTCCATTTTAATAGTAGAATGGAATCTATTTTGTAGAAAAACTATACAAAATTTAAATAAAGATATTTCATACCTTAAAATCAAGTGATAATGATATCATCATGTCTTATAAAGTTTTAATCATCATTTTTGACTGCCCACCATTTTGTGGGTGATAATCAGTACTCAAATGAATCTCAGTATACAATTATTTTTGAATACCATTCAATAATTTATAAATAAATCATGGATCTCGATTATAAACCATTTATAGTGGTTCTCCATTAATACTTACAACTTTATTCATATAGATTGATGCAAGGAAATCGAGTGGAAAATCTTACCTTACAGTGAGGAAAAGTGTTGATTTGGTAATTTGATCAACAATTACCCACATTACATCATTCCTTAGTGATGTTTTGGGTAATCCAGTTAATAAATCCATAGTGAATTCATACCATTAATATGTAATAATAGGAAGAGGTTTAAAGAGTTCTATAGGATATTGTCTCTTAGCTTTCACCTGTTGATAGGCTAAAAATATTGATACATAATCCACAATTTCAAGGTTTATATTATCCAACCAAAACCGTTACTTTATATCTCAATACGTCTTATTTGTACTATGGTGTATAGAAAAATTTGACCTATATGAATCATCCAATAAATCCCTTTTTGGCTCTAGGATAGAGGGAGCACATTTCATTCTCCAAAATTTAATAATTCTATCTTTATACATGATGTATGGAAACATCCCATCATTAACTTATTTAATTTTCTTTTGAATATTATTTTCATCAAGCTAAGAACTATTATCCTATTCTAATAATTATGGTTACACTACCAATTGAAAAATAATTTATTTTTATCCTATTTTATAATTTCCATATTCATGCTCACTAGATCCATATAACTTGGATCCTTGTCAATTCACATTTTGTTCAAAACTGCATAATTATTCTTGTTCAATGTATCTTATACCTTGTTTTTTTACCTATGTGATTGTGTATTAAAAAATCATTATACTTAATAAAATCAATCCATCACCTTTTCTCCATGTCCATTAATTTGTATGAGAAGATATATTGCAAGATCTTTCAATCTTTATACATATCAAATCATTCACTATTGAGATAATGTCTCCATATCATCAGAGAACTAATTACAGTAGAAAAATAATGATCTTGAGTTAGATAGTTATTTTCATGACTCTTTAACATTATTTATGGATAGTAAATAACTCTATAATTCTATGTGTAGTTAAAAAATTCCATTCATTGAAGAATCACTATAAATAACAAACCCACCATTTCTCGATTGTTGTACTTGAAAATGCATAAGAAATCAATATGTTCACTTCAATCGGGTTTAAGTATCGAGAATAATTGAATATGGAATATTTTAAAACATTTAATTATCAAAAAATAAAGAATATATGATATGGATAAATGAGTATGAAATTTATAAAAATATTTTATAAGAAGTATATAAAAATAACAATGAATCACATTGGTGTATAGAGTAAGAAATAATAACACGAATTAAACTGAATTCTCGGGTAGAAAAACCTTACCTTATGCATGAATGTGTTTAGCACATCAAAGTAACATCAAGGGTAATCAAATTAAATCCATTATCTAATTAATACATCACATTATCTACATGTATTTTATTTTTTAAAAAAAAAATTAAGTTAAGTTATGGTCATTTTGATGAGTTATACGATACTATTTTATCGCTTGGGAGCATTCAGTTCCTCGATTAGCACGATCTGTATAGTTGTATATGAGTTTGGAAGATCATATGGGATGGTTATAGTTATCCAGAATTGAATTTATATGATATTAACGAATAAACAAAATTTTAATTGGTATCATGTTTTTTCCACATATGAGGATAAGTCATTAATAAAAATAATTTAGCTTTATTTTATTGGTTTTTTGATCAAAATGAATTATTGTTGTTATATTATTTTATATCCTATATAGATATGTAATGGTTATATGAAAATTACAAAATATTTAATACGCATTTTATAATCGGTATCAAATATTAAAAAGGTTTCATAATAGAATTTTAAGGATAAAATGATGAATAAATGTTCGTCATCTACAAAGGTCGTAAATTGGAACCTCCAGGACGATGAACTGATTTCTAAAATAAAAGGGATAGATTAAGAAGATTGGTGATGCATATTTAATTAACATAACATCATTACAATATAAATATTATACTGTAGTTACCATGTTCAATTGGACTAACTAAGTGAGTAGAGGATAGAAATAGAAAATAAATTGAAATGAAATTAATAGAAAACTCAAGAGGGTTTATCCCTTGAATTATCCTCCATGAGAACCTCCATAAGGAAATGGGTTTCGGTATTTTGGAAAGACCATGAAATTTTAAATTTAGGTGAGAGACTAGGGAAGAGTATCTGGGTAGAATTTATACATGCTTCAAGACATACTGGTGTGAGGAGAAAAGGGAGTGAGGGTTGGTTTTTATAGTGAAGGAGAGGGTTGATTTCCCATTATTTTATTCATTATTTTATTACTTTTCTCAAGACAAGAATTAATATTGTTTCTTGTGATTAAATAAATTAGTTATTTAATTTGAGTTTTAACTATGTGTGAGTACATCATTCATTATGTTAGGAATAGTTTTTTAACTTATAATGTTTTAATACCATAAATTGTTTTATTGTAATAGTAAAAAAATACTACTATTTTAAAAAAACCATTTCATCAACGTAATGTTCTTTTGTTGTGTATAACTTCAAAATTAACGAAACATTATGGTAATAATTTTCTTCATATATGTGAAATTTTATTTTTAATTAAAATTATAATTTACATGAAAAATAGAATTTTGTTTAAATTTTAAATTGATTTTATAACACCCTAAAAATTTATCTATGGTTTAATTAAAATATCCTCAAATCCTAGGAGAGAAAGATATTATATTATGAAAGTATTTTATGAAATTTATTTTCGTTTGAAATAAATTTATTAGTTATATAATTGTAATTATATATTTATTACACATACAATACCGACACTTAATTATTTATTTTTTAAAATATTCACTAACATTTACCATCATATCATAGTATAATTTATACGATTACTAAGTTTTATTCATACATTAATTAGTTATGATACTATTCATAAGTGCCATATTACTATTCATAAGGGTAACATTAATATTCAAAAGGGCCGAGTTACTATTCCATAAAAAAATTATGTTTATCCTATAAGACTCTAAATTTCTTACATAT
Source organism: Viscum album (assembly GCA_963277665.1). Lineage (NCBI taxonomy): Eukaryota > Viridiplantae > Streptophyta > Magnoliopsida > Santalales > Viscaceae > Viscum > Viscum album. The sequence goes on from OY728146.1 coordinate 1,686,306,367, forward strand.
CAAAAATGTTTATGTATATTTTTCTAAATTCAAATCACAGAAGATAAAATATTATGATTCATGGATCTGTTATAAGTATCATATTTAAATAATTATAATAAAAAGTGGTGTTTCACAGAGACACACACTTTTGTTCATTACATGCAACATTATTATTTTTTAAAAATCCTTAGGGAGTTACAATAAGAATTACCATATATAGTTTAATAAATTATTTTATATTTTGTAATCCTTTATAGAATACTGGTTGCATCCTGTAACTCTTGATGTTGATCAGTTGTGAATAGTGTAACGACCCATTACCTTTCTACCAGAAATGTGCTAACCATTCTTTTGGTTTTTTGTATTCATTATTTGGGTAAATATGTGAAGGATTTGTGATTATATCTATAATAATGATGTATGTAATTTGTTAGAATTTACATCATTATCCTAATATTTTCTACAGTGTGAGGGAGATATACACACCATGAAATGGAGTTACACAATGTGTATTCATCACCTGGATGATTTTTTGAAATGGGTATAGAGTTTCCAAGCTTAAAAAACATGTACATTTTACATTTAATGTAAATAATAATAATAAAACATATAATAATATTATATGGGTTATTCATCATATGTGGGACTTGAAAATAGGAATATGTGTAATTGGGTTACATGCTGTGTAAGACAAGAAAAGTTAGTTTTAAGATAGACATTCATGAAACATTATTATTTTAATCTTAAAGGTATCTTCAATCATGACCTAATGTCTCTTTATATATGATATTAGTGAACTCTTTTCATGTCAGTTCATTCATTTTGTGATTTATTGTCATGTTGGTTGGGGTTCATCTCTCTGGGTAACAAGTATCCTTATCCCTTATGTCTCTATCTCTTTCCTCCTTGTAGTTTGATAAATCATTTTGGAATTTCTGGTTATAAACTCCATAATGTTACATATTGATACTATATTATGTTCCATGAACTTTTGTGCCTTCTTTTTTCATAAGAAAGTCTCATTTTGGGTGTTGTGATTCTGTGAATTAGGTAGTTGGTACCGTTTATGAATTTACAATTGATTAAACCATGAAATGGTCGTTGTTTAAAATGATTTCAATATAATTGTGAAAATCCAGTTTGATGTGAATTGGAGTTTAATTTGATATTGTATGTTTGTTTTTAAAACCCCCCAATTCTGTTGGTATTTGAATTTTGGGTTTGAATTGATGTCTGTGGAAATTGTAAATTAATTTGATAATTAATGTTCTTAAAAGTGGATCAAATAAAATTGATAAAAACCTATGATTGGTTTTGGGATTAATTGTAATTATATGATGAAAAACTTATGTTTTAGTATTAGAATTCAATTCGATTTATTAATCTAAAAATGGGAAATTTGTAATTTAAACTGATTTGAAATTATTTTACTATTATTTATTGATTGTTAACATCTGAGTTTGGGTAGTTAATGGGATGTTTGGGATATTCACATTTGGGTGGTAATTCCCTAGAAATGCATTGATATTGAAAACTCTAATAAAAACCTTATTCAACGTGATTATCCTTGATGGTATTCTAATGATAAATATTCCACGTGATCGTGAGGGATTAATGCAAATATGTTTATTTCTGATTACTAATATGAGACGTGTGAAGATCCTATTGTTAGAAATTATCATACCAAATGGAAAGTTAAAATGTTTTATATTGTGATATTTTAAATACTTATTTCATTGATATAGGCCAATTTTACTCATGAATAATGATTTATATAATCAACATTATTTGAAATGTGTATATAAGCTTAGATTGTAATGTATTCCATTATTTTGAAATGAAGCATGTTTTATAAACATGAAAATGTACATCCATGTCTGTTTTGATTAAAATATAATGAATTATTTGGTTTATTGTTATAGAAATTTATTATTGAATAATTTTTGAAACCGTATAAGAATTTTTCTTATCACACCATGTCTTTTCATTTTGGAGTTTGTAGATTTTCATTATCCATGTTAACGTAAAGGGGAGGAACCTTTGGGAGGAAGTGAATGTTTAAGTTCCATGGGTCATGGGGTGACGTGAACTTGTGATGTTGAGTTTTTATTGCTATACTTTGTTTACAATGATGATGTACAATTTAGTTTTTGATATACCAATTTAGTTTATGGAACTATCTCCATTTAGAGTTTTTGAAATTATTAATATTTACCATTTTATTATTTTTTTGTGGGAAATTTATTTTCACATTCATATTATATGATACCATGTGCTATTCACCAACCATGGTGATCAAGAATTACATTTGGGCTATGTCAGAGATGGATTGTTTATCTGTGTAACAGAGTATTTGAATGGTTTGAAGAAAAGTGGTATCATGGGTGTAGGTTGTTCATCAGTCCATGATGTCAATATTCTTTTTAATAGCCTTTTAGGACATAAGATGTTGTTTCTAATGAGTTCCTAGACATATCTCGTCGTAATGGTATATAAATCACCCTAGGTGGTCTAGGAAATCTGTCCTTGATATTAGTTCTATAATATTATGTTATTTATATATGGATAAAAAGAAATATGAATATATTTTTCTTATTTAATTGGATTAATTTTGAAGTTTCCCTTGTTTGAATATTGATATAGGTAATCTTTGGATATCTTTAATTTTTCTGATTTTGTGAAGCACCATACCTCCAATAAGATGTGTTAACAGGATCCAAGTGGATGTTGTATATGAAATAGTGAAATAATATAAATCCATGAACCATAATATGGTTTTTGTTGTTGTGAATGAGGTCCACGATCAAGGACATGCACCTACACCCATTCCCACTCAGGCTGTAGCTATGGATCATCATTGGGATGAATCTTATAATTGTTCTTAGGTGTTCCTATAAAAAAATGCACTAGTTTTATGAAGATTTAATGATCCATAAGAGAATGAGTTTTTTTAAAATTATTGAGATAATATATGATTTCATAAAAAATCGTAATGTTTTTAAGGTGAATTGGGTTACCGTTAAGCTATAGGGGTCTACAAAGAGTTTGTGGGACTCAATGATGATTATGATGAAGAAAGGGTTTGCAGTAAAAGGTATTTCATGTTCTTTTCACTGGTTAGTTCTATCTGGATTCTATGGTTTTGGTTAATGATATGGAATTATTCAATATCACACCGGATGATAGGACCATGATGGATTATGAAAATCATTTTTCTAAAACTGTGTAGTTTACAATTGTGATTTAATTGAAGGAGAATATGAAAACTAGAAGTTTCTTGATTGGGATTCAAAATGATATTTTTTTGATTTTTTCTTACTGGATCTCTCTTCTTATGATGATGTGTTGGATATGGCTTTTATGTTATATGTTATTCTAGAAGGTAATTTATTGTTTATGAGAGTTTATTTTACTCATAGTGGTAGTTATATGACATACCATAAAGGTAATATGATGTGTGATGAGTCTTGTGTTATATATTTACAAAGTAGTTTATCTAGACCTCATTAAGTGTTTGTAATATTCCCATTGACCTACTTCCAGTGTAGAATGATAGGGAACTCGAACTAGGTTTTCACTGAGGAACCCATGATATGTGGTAATCGTTGTCATTCAAGACACTTATAGAAGATATTTCATATCATTGCAGCCAAATTTAGTGGCATAGGCTCTTTTTTACTAGAATTTAAAATAAGGAAATCATACACTAAATGAGCCATTGCGTTATAGCCATAAGAATATAAAATTAAGCTTCTTCCTGTAGTGGATGAATCTTTAGAGGAAACAAATACGAGTTTAGTAACTATGATAGATATAATTACTGAAAATTAATCTTTAGTGAATTATTTATTATATAGCTTTACATATCACTCATTTAATTGAATATGTAGTCTAAACTTGTGAAATATTCATTTGAAGGTTTGTTCTATTGTGATTGATATTACTACACCCCTCTAAAAGAAGGGAGAGTAGGGTCTTCATTGTCATGCTTTTGGTTTTTCATTTTCAAATATCAACCTTACATGGGATTTTGTATTTCTAAACATGAAAGAAATTGATTTAATTTTAAATATGGGTTGTCTCATTTCTAATAAAGTGTGGATAGATTTCCATCGTCGATGGTTCTCCCTTACTGGGTCTGATTGGGTCTGATGTATCTTTTTGGGAGAAAATGTCTAGAGGTTGAGTATAAAAGGACCTTCTCGTCAAGAGTTGGGGAAATTTATATTAGCATTTTCTTTTTTAACTAGAGTGATAATATTGGAGTTATGATCTCTCTCAAGCGATGATCGAGTATCCAGACACACTTCCTTCTTACTTCTTTGGTTCTCCATAGGTAATTGAGGTAGATTTTTCACTGGATTTTTTACATGGTATAAAACTAGTAAACATTCCATTGTAACACATTGAACTAACTGGAATTAAAGAGTTTATAACTAAATTGGAGGATCGGATAGATTAAGGATCTATACAACTAAGCTATCACCTTGTGTTGTGCATGTTATTATTGCTAAAAAGGTTGATGTAAAGGATATCTTATGTGTTTATTACTATAAATTAAACAATGTTATTGTAAAAAATTGGTATTTGTTTCCAATAATTGATGACATGTTCGACCATTTAAAAGGGGCATTGTTGTTTTTGAAGATTGATCTTCCATCTGGTTATTACTAGTTGAGATTAAAAGAATTATTAATTAATAAAATTCCTTTCCAGAGTATGTATGGCCAGTATGAGTACATTTTCATTCCATTTGGTCTAAAAATTCTCCTAAAAAATATGGAATTGATGAAAATGATCATCACTATGTATCATGATTTGTTCATGGTGGAATTTGTGGATGAAATCCTACAATACTCAATTTTTGATGAGGATCATTTGCGTTATCTAAGCATAGTTCTAGAATTGTTGAGAAATCAGTGAACCCATTCCAATATATCAAAATGTGATTTCATAATTTAGGAAGTGATGTTTTTGGGACACGTTGTATCAAAACATGGTATAGTAGTTGATCCTAATAATGTGAAGGCAATCATGACATGGGAGAAACTTTGGAATATTTTTAAAATTCAGAGCTTCATAGTTTTATCTACGAATTTTTTCTTGTTTGAAAAAATTTATCAATGTCGGATTCTTCTAGGAAAAATATACCACGGAAGGCGATGATGCACATTTGGGATGAGAAATATAATAGTTTTTTGTGGGGATAATATAATTTGTTATATATACAATAGTGTTTAATCTTACAGAGGCCAGGAAGGGATTTATGGTCACAAGTGATGCATCATGTTCTGGTTTGGGATGTTTTCCTATGTAGGGTGATCATGTTGTTTCTCATAGATCTGGCCATCTTCGGACACACTCGAGTACATATAAGACCCCTTACCTTGAACATGCAACCATGATTCATGAACATAAGAGTTGTAATCATTAACATTTTAGAGAACGATTTACCTTGTATTTTGACAAGATGATATTGGGTAATATATCCTCTAATAAATATTTAAATATCTTCTAGAGGCACTGGGTGGAGTTACAAAAATTATTTTATTTTGATACTGAAAATACCACATGGAAGGGGAATTTCTATGCAGATTCATTGAGTAAGAAACATCTGATGAAGGATGTGAAGGAATCATCAGAAGTGTATAACTTAAAGGATCTGTTTTCATAGTTTAATATTATAGTTCATGAAACAAGGGTCAATTTTATTGTTTTCAGTGTTCATTTGGCCTCCACTATTCTCATGATGGTTTTTTAGGAACATCAACTTGATTGGGAATCTTATATCATTAGCGAATCTGTTTATGATAGGGAGACCATTTCTAACTGGTCATTCTCCATGGAGGGAATGACATGTTTTTGGAATTTCATTGTCATGACATAATCCATAAAAAACAATGATGGGGATTTTCCAAAATTCACATTGGTCTATACAACACGAAATTAAAAAAATGGTTATATGATATATAGTGAAAATTCATCTTTCGATGTACGAGGTGAAAAGTTTTTTATTTTATTTAATAGTTCTATAGTTTCAAACATGTCAAGGCTGAGCCCTAGAGACCATCATATTTTCTTCTTCCACATCCAGTTCTAAATTTTATGGTGAATTATTATTCGTGATATTTTTTTGTGGGGTTAGCATATAAATAAATAATTAATTATGTTATAGGGGTTATGATCAATGTTCTAACAAAATTGGATCACATTACACTCATTCGGGAAACAAATAATGGTGAGAAACATGGAAATATCTATGTGAGAGAAATTGTTCATTTTAACAGAGTTCCATAATCTATATTCTCTCACTATAATCCATATTTTACTTCTACCTTTTTAATAGGCCATTAGAAGTCACTGGGATATCTATTTAATTTATATATGACATTAATTCCAATGATGTATATCCTAAATGAGATATATTTACATATATATAATGAAATGCTTCATCCATGTATCATCAAATTGGTTGTGGCTGGGGATGACCATTTATTGGGGAATGAGTTTTCTTACAATAAAAGTTACAATTCCATGATTGGAATGGCTCCTTTTGAGGCCATCTATAGAAGGCTATCTAAATATATTTTATCATTATCACAGATTGGTTAATTTTTCTTTTCTTATACTAAGCATGGTTTAATAGACCACAACAATGATTCTATTTAATTTTTAGATGATATTAATGGAATGCATATTTTATAAATTTATTCTGATCTTCCACATAGACTATTGTAGTTGTTATTATATGAGTAGTTTTTCCTAGATGTTTCACATTATTTTGGTCATCACTATATTGGGTTCAATGTGGAGCTCTCTCTTAGTTTTGTGGGGATTTTATAGGTTGTTGAGAAGGTGGGGAGAGTGTATTACCATTTAGAAATTCTTCTATTATTGTCATTGATGCATTATGTGTTCCATGTATCTGTAATATGAAAGTATATATCAGGACCTTCTCATGTTTTTAGTTGGAGTGAACTTGATATAGATCCCGATTTATCCATGACTAATCTTCTGGTCAATATTTTTTACTTTGAGAGAAAGGTACTTCATGGGAGGAAGATTCCTTTAGTTTGTATGTTATGGAAGCATCATTCTCATTCTCATTAGATGTGAGAGACTTAGTTATTTATCAGGGAGAAGTGTCACTATCTTTTTGATTTGGATGTTTATTCATAGGCTTTCTAGTGAAAGAATGTTTTTATGTTGGGATGGGTTGTAATTATCTATTTATTTTGTGTAAGGTATGTGTTATCCTTAGTTTTTGTTTTTCTTTTTCGTTTTTTTGTAATTCATAGAATGATTTTGTATGATACCTATAATTGTGATTTCAGGTGTTTTTTTGAATTTTCATCATAAAACATATACATACTATTTTATGATGGGGATTTATAAGACGTGTAACAGAGTTTCAAGGACTCCAATCATCATCAGTCAGATTACATGAAATGGGTACATTGTGTGAAAAGTTTCACACCATATATAATTTACATTATTAGTAAATATTAAAAATTGAAAACCTTATAAATGGTGATGGTGTTTTTGACATATGCAGGAATCAATAATTACACAATATCTTAGTGGGTTTCATGCAATTTAAAACCTAGAATATTTGGTGTAACGAGGTGATTCAGCTGAAATTATTATTTCAATCCTTCAAGATTTCATTCTCTTGATCTAGAGACTCATCTCAGGGGACTATGGATATATCTATTCTCTAAAAATCATTATTTTGGTGATTGATCATTATGTTTGTTTCAGTGCTATTATTCACATAAACGACATGCCTATCTCATATTTTTTTTCTCTCTCTCTCCCTTTCCACCTTGAATTTTTAGGTCATCATGGGAATGTTGTATAGAAATGTTGTTCTATTGAATATTGATTCTAATATGTGTTATTATAACTTCTATACCATTATTGTCCATTGGTGAGTCCCATTGAGGGAATTTTGATTCCATGAAATAGTTAGGTTATTCCATTTAATATTTTCCAATTGATTGAACCATGAATTGAATGTTGATTGAAATTGGTCTCATTGAAATTTTAAAACCCAATTTTATGGGAATTGGAATTAAAATTGATATTGTATGTATTTTAAAAAAAATACACAATTCTAATGAAAATAGATTTTTTGGTGTCAATTGATATTTGTGGAATTTGTGAAAAATTTTGATAATACTTTTTGTTAAAAATGTCTCATATTGAATTGATTAAAATATATGATTTTTTTTAGAAAAAATTCATGGAATGATGAAAAATAAGATATGGTTTTGAAAGGAAATTATAAAACTGAAAATTATTAGAGGAAAATTTTACATTAGACTAATTTGAAATGATTTTCCTATTATTGATTTATTGATTGAGAACATGTTATCCTGAGTAGTTGGTGGGTTATTTTTATAAAGAATTATAGGATTTTAATTATATAGAAATGTATTCACGACTAAAAATAAATAAAAAATAATTTTTTTAGGATTATCCCTAATGGGATACTATTGGGTTATATTCGACTTGAGCCTAAGTGATGTGTGAAGACATGTTTAGCTGTGATCATTAATATGATATGTTTAAGAAACCTATAATTGTAAACTTTCATAACACAGGGAATATGACCATATAAGTTGTAGTGATTATTTTGATATATATTCCATTTATATAAAAATACTTTACTCATTATTATGGATTTATATAATCATTTTATATAAAATATTTGTCTAATCAATGTGTGGAATGTGGTCATTCATTCTAAAAAGAAGCATGTTTTGTTTAAATATGAAAATGTACCAGGATGCCTATTTTTGATTAAAATTTAAAAAATTATCTAGTTAATTAGTATTTAAAATTATTAGGCAATATATGGTGAGACCCCACTAGGATTTCAGCTCACACCCAACATTTTCATTGGGATGTTTAAATATTTTATTTTACAAGATCTGTGTAAAGTGAGTATACATGTAGAGGGAGGTGGGTGTTCTTAATCCATTGGGATGGATTTAAATTTTATTTAAGATATTGAGGTTGTATTTTAGGACACTGAGTACATAGATTATGTTCTGTTTGGGTTTTGAAATAACTGTATTTTTCTAGTATTGTATCCTTTTTTAGGTTCCAGCTTACTGATATGTATCTTTATCTTCTATTGGTTTTTGGGAAATTCATTCCTATATTTACACTATAGGATACAAGCTGATATCCACCAAAAATTTGGTATCAATAATTCATTATGGGCTATGTTATATCAAGTTTGGTTATCATGGTATCGGGATATCTGGGTTAGTTCATGAGACAAGCTTCGTTGCCTCTTTGAAAGTGTATGTATAATCATCTTAATATGTTTCATCATTCAAAATTGATACCTAATTACACTAATGTAATCTACATAATAATTATAATATATTTTTTATCTCCCAATCTCAACCATCATAATTATCTAATAAAAATAACCCCCATAGTTATTTTCTTCATCATCATGATTGTGCATGTGATGAGATCTTTTAATAGAATTGGAACATGATCTTTACTAAACAATACATGATGAAAAGATACAAGGTAAATATAATATTTTCTATACATTATCAATAATAATTTTCAAAAAACACATTCTAAATCAAGTATCTTAATAATATCTTATTTTTTATTTCTCTGTGAATGATGTTCCTAGTTTATACAAATTCAATATGTCTTTCTGTTATTAGACATATGTGTTATGAAACACATAGCGAGTAATATTATCATTACATTCATCATATTTCTCATACATGTATATTTTCCATAATTTTGTCAATATAATTTTCTAAAATGAAAAACATTTGATTCCTTAAAAAACATGGCATTTCAAACTCTTTAAATATCATAGTTCAATATTTACTAGTCTTTGAATTTGATTTTTATTTATATTATATTTTAATCTAGTTGGATACTTTTCTAAAACATTCCCAAGATGTCAAATTTATTTCATCCTTATTTCTCAAGAAAAATTATATGTAAATTATAGCATCTTCAAAAGACACTAATGATAACCACATCCATAAACTCTATATAAACAAGTATTATGTTTTGAAATATTGTTTTTTTCTATTCACATCCTATAATGAGTATATTATAATTTTCTAATAAATATTTTATGATTCTTGAATTTTTGTATCCCAAATTATTACATGAATCCTGACTATCTCAAAAAATTTATGATTCAATTTTATATATTGAAAAATAATCATCATATTTTTTCATTCATCTAAAATTATATGTTTCATTGTACAGTGATCATAAAGAACATACTCTTCAAAAATATATTGACCCTTATATAGTCATGAAAATAACTCAAACATAGTTATCAAATTAATTTTATGAAGCTAAAATATGTAATATTTTTACCTATATTTTCTTCATTTTATCTCTACCCTCTCTCGTTAATGAATCTTATAGAGTTTAATAACTATATGTACCTTATGAAAAAAATATTACACATATACTTTAACTATTATAAAACAGATATTATTCTACGATAGATAATAATTTGTTTTGTTTATCTAAATTAAATGACTATGAAATTATGACCTTTTATATACATGTTCTCCTAATAATGAAAAAAACACTCATTCACACAAATTAGATAATTTAAAAACATATTATTTATCTTCTATGGTCATTTATTTATGGTCTTCTATGATATTTTATTTTATAATTCTCAGTGGGTGAAAATTCTTCTCATAATAATACTAGATAGATAACCCAACATTTAATGTTATATCATGAGGTCAAATTCATTTTTCATATTTTAGTATGTGACACTAGAATGAGGTGGTGTAGAGTATATGACTATTACATCATCCTTTCTTCCATAATACCCATATTCTAAAACATTCAATGTGTCCAAAATTATAAAAATCCGATATTTATTGAATATTTGAGTTAGATCTTGTTAATAATATTTATCAATTTTCTAGAAACTGATTAAAACATTTACTGTTAGACCTTTCAATTGTTTCGACATTCCACCCTTCATAGTTTGTCTTCCCCACACTTCCATGAACCCCTCGTTTATATTTTTTATATAAATGAATTATGCATCCTCTATCAGTCCATCTCTTCTATTTTTTTCACCTTTGAGATTGGTCGACATTTTTAGGGACCACATAGCTTCTTGAGTGTCTATTCCATTTTAGGTTTACATATATTTTAATTACCCTCAAAATAATTATCCAAATAACTTTACAGATGATGAAAATATGAAAAAAAATATTAAAATGAGTATACATACTAATATGAACACCTCAATCACCTTTGAAAAATAATATCTTCCCAATAATTACTGACCATGTAAATTAATATATTTTAATATCTCATGAATGTTATCTATTTTTTCTCTATGTGAATAAATATTTAGGGATTCCAAATACCTGATATTTATATTCCAAAACCCATGATGTTTTACTAAAACTCATTTACTTATTATCCACTTAACATAATGTCAAAATATTCTGTGGAATTTTATGAATCCTCCAAAAGAAAGTGAACATTCAATATACCTCGACAAAAAGTATTCTGGACATATTCACATAATAAAATATTTATTTTCCCTTTGGATCATTATTTTAAAAAGTAAAAAAAACATGAATAGGGGTAAAAAATAATCATAATATATTTCTCTTAATATATTAATCCATTCCACCTCATAGTGAATTAATTCTGTTGTACATTATATGAATATGTATTTGTATTTATATATAAGTGATAATGATATTAAATAATAATAATTATACATATGTGAAGATATTAATGTATTATTTTTATTAGATATGAATGTTATATACAATTTAATATATATATTAACAACCATATATGTTATAGTAGACAATAGTACTATATGATATAATTTATGAAAGTTTCCAAATATGACTACCATATTTCCTTTCACTATATTATATATTTATGCAAAACATGTGATAGTTCTTGACACAACATGACCCACATTGAATATAATATAAATATAGCATAAAATGTTTTCTAAACAAAATAATCCCACATATTAATTAAGGAAACTATTATGAAAGAATAAATAGGTTATTGATTAAAAAACTATCAAATATATGGGTATATAACATTGAAATGAACATAAAATACACCAAAAACAACATATGTCAAATAACCCCAAAAACCCAGGATCCATCAATTTATCTTCATCGTTTTTTCTACTATAACTGGGGATCCATTCTTTACTAGGGAGAGTGTGTTCCTTGAGGGGGTATCAAGTCATATGCATTACATGTGCCCCACAGTATTTAATGTATATCAATAAGAAACGTAACCTTCCCCACCTGGAATCACCTAAACCCTAACATTATGGGAGGTTTAAATAATCTACATTATATATATAGAAATGGAACCATGGAGATAATATCTACCATGAGGCTTACCAAACCAATGTCTACTATAATTAATCACCCACACACATCATCAACTATACTTAGCTACAGAAAATCGAATAACTAGAATGTGTAGAAAATAATCCTTATATGATGAAATGATTCATTCTATCAAATTTTGTAGGAAAAATGATGTGATTTATCTATTGATAGATCACAAAAAAAATCTTCTGTGGAATAATATAGATAATAATTAGGTCTTAAAAGTACATGGTTTGTCTCAATAGTGTAAACTTATTATGAAAAACACATGTATTTGGTCAATGTGTTTGCAATAACCAAACCAAGTGAATTCACTAAAAAATGTATGTGAATTAAGGTAAAGGGAATGTATGTATCTCTATAAGTTGAATAATATAATTTTATTGCAGTAATAGTCATGTATCACAGAATACTGAATATTATAATATTATATAATTGTAATGAATCTTCTAGCTGGTCGAGGTATATTTTGGCTATAGGATGAGATCCCATTCTGCATTTACATAATTCCTCTATAGAATGCATGTCATGTGGGTTATGTACATGGTGTGCATATCCTATACATAATGATCTCATCCTGATATATATAGGTTGTGTTTTGGGACCACATTATATCTAATTTTAGCTCATCGACCATATGTGTAGGATGAAACTCGGTGAGGTACATGGCCCCAGAAAAAATTGTTAGACAAAAAGTCACAGATATATATAATATCATGTAATCCCATAAAGTAATCAACTAATATATATTGTATGTAATCAATAATTATATATGTAAAACATGTTTATTCCCCTTACACACATAACTACCTTAACTATCGGCTACAACTCCACTGCCTCCCATATCTATTTCGCATGTACTCTCTATCACACCCCTATAAATCTATTTTCTGAAATTCGTCATTATGTGTTAATCATCATTATCAAATTACTTTTTTATTGACTTGATGACCTTAATTGTTTGACAAATACTTATGAAAAAACAAAAAAATATAATTTCTAGTATAGCATAATATTTTTTTGTTTAATCCCAGCAAGAAGAATGAGAATCAAATATACATGGTTAGGAAATTAGTGAATTGAATGAGAACCTATAACCTAGTTTTCTATCTGGTTCATTAAAGATTAGATATATTTAAGGAATAATTTAACTATATAATCATGGTGGTAAAAATATTAATTGAATTTTTTTGGAATGAATACATAGAAGATAACATAACTATTGGAATTAATATTTAAATATAATTAAAATTATCAATGAGATATATGAATTTCATTACTAAATATGGTTAATCATGAAATTGGTATGAAATGAAAATAATGAATATTTATTCATATAAATCTCATGAAATAAATTATTAATTATCAAATGTTCATGTTTCTATGATTATATAATAATAATTTTATTATAAAATAAATTTTCCTGTATGCAAAGATGATAACACACATTAGTTATTCAATCAATTAGTTCTTTTTAATTCAATGATCTTATTATTATTTTTCCAATATATTTTATCCAAATCCACTTTTAGAGAAAAATAAATTCATAAAAATAAGAATTATTTTTGATAGGAATGATAATTTTTAATAGTAATAAGATTATACCTTAATTGTGAATATCCAAAGATTCAACCTTCTTATCATGATCCATATTTGTTTTACAACATCTACAATGAAAATAATGAATGAAGAATATCCTTTAAGTGGTTCTCAAAATTTCTTATTGAATGATCCATAAGATAATATTATAAATTGTTATTAATAAGTAGAAATAGGATATGGGTGTCTAATACAAGTTATCATATTTAATAATAAAATAAAATTGGTTAAATAATGGATAAAAAATATGAGTTACGCCTATATTAGGAATAAATATGTCTTATAAATAACTATAATGTTAATAATTTATTTAGAAATAAGTTTATGAGATATTAAATGTTATCAAAAAATAACTGAAATTAATATATTTTACATAATATTTATTTTTAAAAAACATAAAACTCAAAATTAAACAAACATGCATCTTGAAAACAATTAAAAATATTAATAAAATTATTAAAATGAATTATTAAAAGTATCCATGTTTTTATATCATCTATAACATCAAGTATTTTTAATATATAACGAAAAAATCAATTAATATTATGATGCTATAGATATAAATCTTTTTTTATATTCCCATAGGCTCCCATAAATATTCATGATACACCACACGATACAAACTAAGGGAATCATAATCCCATGAATGGGGGTCTTCATAAAAACATTAATACATATTATGTAATACATAATGTTACTTTCATCTTTGATAAATATCTCAACCTCTTCGATAATGTTTTATTGATAATGAAAATATGATGTTATGTGCACCACATTAGAAAATGGCGTACCTTGTCCAATTGTGGAGGTAATAGAAGGTGATAAGTAACCTTTCATACCATATTATTATTTTTAATATCCTGATGAACAATGGGAATTTTTTTTAACCTATCAAAAATCATCTAAACTATGATAATGTGAAACCTTATAGAATACACAATCTACATTAAAAATCTATAATTGTCTCATTATCATATCTAAATATGTATTTCAGTAACTCTGCGATATCCTATTATTCTCTAGGATCTCCTATATAGTCTATGTTATTCTTCACACTAACTCTAGTTCCATGAGATCTAAATCATCTATTAAATTCCTCCAATGAGGTGACCTACAAGGTCTCTCATATATGGCCTAAAAGTTTTCCATGAAAATGGAAAAGCTCTAAGTATTGTTTTATTGAAACTATTATAATGATATGTGATAATAAAACTCAAGATGAAATCATGATTTAATACACGATTTTTATCTAAAAAAACCACTCTAATTACCCCTAGTATCACTATTTATCTCGATGTTGAATAAATTATGTATGTGTTATATAGTCCTAAAATCCACTTTCAATCTCCAATTCATTTGGCACAAAAAAAATAATCATATTACATTTCAAAAATCATTTCAATGCATTGATATTTAAAAATATCATATGTGTATATACATATCAAGCTCTCAACTGAAATCTACTTCCAAATGGGTGGAATTTGATTCAACATGGTTTTCTCGTGAATAATCACCAATATAATGTCATGAACATTCTTAAATTTCGGATGATCGACAATTTAATTCATTGAACGTTGATACCACATTCATTATCTAACCTCGAGGAGTTGGAACAAACCTACATGATCATGGTTCTCAACCTTCATTTACTGAATGGTGAGGCACAATGAAATAAACTTTGTATTTCTAAACTACATTTTTGGTATCTAAAACATACACATCAGATCCCTGAATGACTTCATCACTACATGTGGTAATTGTATAATGGATATATAAAACTTTCTCATAGACTCCTCATTAATTAATATTGAAACCAAATTCATCCCCAATAAGTGGGTTATATTCGACCAAATTCGTAAAATACTTCTATTATATATCAAGTGATAGTTTTTAATTTAAAAATATCCCATCCAATAAATCCATGATAGGCCTTTCTGGACAACTAATGATGTGTAATGTCCAACACCGTCAGCTGAAAATAATATGTTTCACCATCCACTATAAACTATGACACAAATAAGGAAAACCGTATAAATTAACACTCCATCATCTTATCATGTCATTTCCATCATATGGAATCATCCAGGACATTTCCCTTCCCATTATTATAGACAATCTCAATGTTGTAGTCTTTAAAAACTCTACCAATTTCATAGGCCACAAATTTAAGTCCCTTTTGGAGAAAATATACTTTATATTTTTCTAATCTAATAGGAAATAAAATCCCTCAACAATAATATAATATTTCTATATATTCTAGTATATTACCACATCCATGTGTTTTAAGTCATCAATCAAGTAGTTTTACTATTCTGGACTCCACTGCTAAGACCTAAACGTAATCATATGTCATCATTGACCCATAATATAAAGAATATTATACCTGATAGAATAATTTTATACCAAAAACACTATTGCATTCATATGATATAACAACACTATGAAATTAGTCATCCTGTTCATCACTGCTACAAAATCACTCTAGATAATCTCATTCCAAACAATTAGATACCAGTATTGGGTTAGTTTTATATTAGGGTGTGCAATTTGATTCATGTATTCCACAAAAAATCATTAATAAACTATATCCTAAAATACAATTACAAAACTAAAACACCATATTATGTGAAATTTAGGACTTTACAACCTCAAACATCATGTGATTTATGAAAACTCCACCAGTTGAAATCATATTCCCTAGGAAATGAACTACCAAAATTTAAAATACAATTAGAGTGATTTAAAAAAATATGGCTCCCCTTATATATTTATAGAATGATCTTTAAATATGAAGAGTTGTCTTCCTCTTATAAAAAAATAAATGAGGAATTCCGTGATTAAAACCACAATGAATTGTTCTATATCGGGCTAAACGAACAGGTTCACAAGTCTTATGAACACCATAAGGTAATTTATTATGTTTGAAACACCACTAGGAAGTCATAGTGATAGTATAAACGCCAAAATTCAATTTTATGGGTGTCTTCATCTTGAACCTAATGTTGGTGATAAAATTTTCAAAAATCAGTCTTTATGAACCATTTCACTTGTTTCAGCTAATCAAATTGATCATTAAATTAAACATGTATGTATTTATTATTGTCTACGACATTAATTAAGAGGTTATAGTTAATAAAATTATTAAAAAAGCATCACTATTCATAGATAAATTAAAAATAGATTCCTAATGAAGAAAAATTGGGTCTAAAATAAATTCATCAAAAGAACCTCTAACCACACCTTCAATTTGTTTACCTCATTTAGGACCATCTGATAAGATTTGTAAGATTTAAATACACACTATTTTTTCAGGTCAATATAAAATTAATATATCAATGAGTGTAAAACCATATAAACTAAATTAAGAAGATATATGCATAATTTAATATTATTATAGGCAACAGATCATACAAATAATTTATCATACATATTTACATACTTTACAACTGATGTGTAATCAGTTGTAATTAACTAATGGATGGCCATGATCACCTTGTACAAGGGTAAAATTCACCAATAAATCTAAAAATAAAATTGTCTACTTAATGATAGTTATACCTATACTAATTGAAATATACATAACATAGGATTTTAGAAAAATACTCCTTGTTGTGAATTACATCGTAATGTTTCATTTATAACATGATGAGATCCCATGAAAGAAACATTATTCCTAGAGTGATCTCATAGTACTGTCACATTGGAGAGAGAGGAAGATCACCACTAGAATGAGAAAATTTCTAATGTCATTGGTCTATGACCATGAAACCTCCTGATATTTTGTGAATTTTTTATTTCAAATTAATTTATCATTTTGATTTTTTTCATTTGATAAAAACTAGAAAATAGTTTTTTTATATATAGATTAGAAAACAATGTAAAATATACCTTAAATAAGACAATAAATTAGATTATTCTACATGTGACATAGATTTTTGATTTATATACAAGGAAAACCAAGGATATATTGTGTTACATGCAACAATGACTTTCCTTGATGGCTTGCATAACACACAAGACCGAGTTTTACTGAACGAAAATATATTAGTACTTAGTATAATAAGATATAACCCATCCATTAAATTAGAGGATATGGATATTACTACATAAATTATGAAAATATATTGTTTATTCATTGATTTTATGAATACATATATTATCTATTAATTATAAATGAAAATATAAGAACCAATTGAATATAAAGGATATATTTTTTTATGCTCCCCCAAATGATTTGTTTTAATAAATAAAATTAATTAAAATAAGTGAGTGATATTAATGTAATATATCTCATATATA
The DNA here is from genome assembly GCA_963277665.1 of Viscum album. NCBI lineage: Eukaryota > Viridiplantae > Streptophyta > Magnoliopsida > Santalales > Viscaceae > Viscum > Viscum album. The sequence continues at coordinate 1,686,324,657 of OY728146.1, forward strand.
TTCAATAAAATATTTTTTATATTTATCCAATACATTTGATTTACAAAATACAAGAACATAAGCTATTTTAGGCTTCAAAACCTATATTTTATAAAGTTTTTTCTACCACCTTTTAATGGAGAACCCATTTAAATTTAATTTAATTTATATTTTATAGATTTGATATGAAAAAATAAACATCATGTTTGAATTAAAAAAAAATAATTAGGTTTTTATAGGCTTTTGGTATTGCTCTATATGGTTTATTTTTTTATGAATAGAAAAAATACTGAATTTTAATTGAAAAACTACTTTTAGTATAATTTATTATTATATAAAAATTATATATTATTTTTTAAAAAAATACATTCAGTTAAAATATACATTAACTAATCCAATTTAGGTCATTGTAGCCAATTTAATATTTCAATTGGATATAGAAACATCAAAAATGTTTCATCATTTTTACTTAAAAACCCAGCAGTGTGTCCCATCAGAATGATTAAATTTAAATTAATTTCATCCACTTATATTATCATGATTTGGGAAAAAAATTCATATTTGGAATAACCATAATTAATAATTTCAAATATGTTCAACATATTACTTAACATGAAATATTAATGAATGTAATTAAAATTATTTCTAAGGATTAAAGTGAAAATGAACTTAATAAAAGAATCAAAAATAAATACTAGGGACCAAAAGAAGTATAATCATCACCAAAACCAAATTTTGTCCATCATTCGTCCATTAAACTTACATTATTGAGTTTTTTCTTTTTTAGGTATTTTTTAGGTCACATTGTGGGTACATCAAACTTGTTTAAAAAAATACCAAGTGAATCATTTCCCTACCCTATACAAAGTAAATAATTCCATGAAATCCCTTTGGTGAAAACCAAAAGCAGTTACCCGATTAAGTGGTAACACCCTCCCTCAATCATCTTTATTTTATTTCCATTCCCTAGTCCCCAAGAACATATTACTAATAAATTTAATAAAAAAATTTATCCTAAATAATAATTTTATTTTTTATGTGAAGGATTCTACCTTAAAAAATACACACTTCCACCTAATGGGTATCAAACATAGTGTTTATGTGTACGATGAAATATCATCACAAAAAATTTTGATTGTTCATTTTTACCACATATCATGGTGGAAATTATTATGGAAAATATATTTATATATTATATATATTATATTTTCAATTTTTTTATTATATTATAATTTTTATTTATAACATACCTTTAGGATTTCCATCTAGTGTAAATATATTAATTTTGTTTGAGAAAGTGTGGACTACCACCTCTTCAATGCGTTGTGATTCATTCACCCACTACATGGAATGTATTAAGGACATGTTTTGTGAACATATAATATATATATTACTTAATAATACAAATTTAATTATATAATATAAATATATAAAAATATTTTACTTTATTTATTTCATTCAATATGACAATAATACGGAATCAATGATAATGCATACATATGGACAACTGTCTCGATGAACCGTGCATTCCATTTCATAGATCTATATTCTAGATATTATTATAATACACATATAATAAATATAAATTATATTTATATCATTTTTAAATTATGAAAATTGTGATATATTTATAAGGTCCAAAGATATAACAAATTAAGACACATGGAAAAGAAGAGAATATTACCTAAAGTGTAAACTTAACATGAATATGTTAACAAGAAAATAATATAAAGTAATAATAAAAACATATAAGTTATTAGATAAAATAAATGTATTCTTTACAATATTTAATAAAAAAATCATTCAATATACAAGTGGTTTGGATGAGTACAATGAGAGTCAAGAAACATGGTAAGGGGATTGCATCTCAATTTTTATTTCCATGATACACATGCCTTAATCACCACTCATTTTTGTATGGTTCCTATAATGTACATAGAGTATTTATATTATTATTATATATAAATTTATTGTTATTTACATATCCATTTTATTTTCTTTCTTTTATGAGTTTTATGTATTAAAAGTTACCAAATCGGTAAAATAATTTTGTCTCGATTTTCATTATTCTAGAAACATGTCCTGTTATACACATATATATTTATATGAGGTGTATATAAATCCTTTGAAATGACATATATTGAATAAAAATATTTTCATGGAATTTTATTCTTCATTTATTTCCATTTTCTGACATGGAGTATCCGATCCCAAGTTAATGTTTGGTAATAGTTTTCTGAATTAATCTCATCACTTTTTAATATTGTTTATGTTTGTACCTAATTTGTTGAAATATTATGATCCACCTATTAGTAACACTCATTAATTATCTTATCCTATGGGTTTCGATGAAATATTCATTCATTAGTTCTATTATACCACCACTTAGTAAATAATATTCTTATGAAAAAAGTTTTTTTGAAGGTCCCACATTATTTCTTCTTTCAGTTGGAGATCTTTGTTCTATCAAAACTATTTTTTTGAAAAAGGATTTTAAAAATGTTTTATTTTTATAATATAATGGTAAAGGGATCATTTAATCATGTTTTATTTTAAATAAATGGTTCTTATGGAACCTTATTTGTGTTTTTTTTATCATGATAATTTTATAACGAATTAGGGTTAAAGGGAATAATCAGTATGTATGGATATACCTATAATCATGTCCATCGCTTCCTTGAAGATTCTATTTTATGGTTACAATTTTATTTTTATTTAAAATTGTTTTCTTAATATTCTAGGAATTAATTATATTAATTTTTTTTCAATTAAATAGAATTAATTTTTTGAAATTTTGTTTATAAATTTTGAAGAAAATTTATTTCAAAATGATTTCAATAATTCATTCAATGTTTTCAACGTATTTCCGAAAAAATGGGTTTCAAGAGGTTATTATGTTTTAAAAATCCGTTTAAAAAATTAATATCTTATTTAATAAATTTATTCAAAATATGTATCCATGTAGATTTTAATCTAATATTACATCTGTTTATGTTACTCATACCATTATAAGAAATGATCCAATGGTTCCATTCGTATTATTTCTTGAATGGTTCATGTTTTGATTGAATTATTTTTATGACGACCATTTCCCTTTAATGATTTATATGATCATCAAAATGGATTTTTTTCATGAGTTCATATTTGATAAAATTATTATAAAATCCATCTCTTTCCATAGGTTATGATATGACGAAATATTAATGATATCCATTTCATTTAAAGGGTTATGGTTTGATGTTAATAGAACCCATCCCTTTTCATGGGATATTCTACGAAGAATATTTTTTTGAAAAATAATGTTTGATTTCAATATATGATGGCTGGGACTTATATATCCCTCCAATGAATTTGGTAACTATGGATGACTCATGACTATAAATTTTGTGTGTGAATGTGATTAAATTATCAAAATGTTATGCACGGACCAGGTTGAATGACTATAAATTGATTCATGGTCCTGATTAAACATTCACAATGTTATGAATAAAGAATATTATGTTTTCATAATCTTATGTGTGAACCTGATAACATGTTCATATTTTTGGGAATTCACCTAGTTTCAAATCGATATGTTTATGTGTGAACAGGATTACATGTTCACAATGTTATTCATGAACCTAATTTCATGTTCAAAATATTATACATGGACCTTGATGCAAGTCCATAAGTTTATTCGAGGACCTGATTTCACATTTGTAAATTAATGTGAGAACCTATTTCTACTTATTCATGTTTACTGGGTAATATATTGATTTGTATTCCAAAATTAAATGTATCATTACAATATTATGATTTCTTGGAATATGCTCTTGATTTCTTTATGATTCATGTCTTTTGAAATGAAAATAGTTATTCCATGATTTATTTTAAGATATTAGATAGGTTGGGTAGGATCTTAAAATAGTAATGATCATGTTATTACACCATTATATTCATGATCTGAAAACACATTTCCTTAATTTTCCCTTTCTATGAATTTGTGCTCACCCATTTCCTATGTTTCATTTCCACATGTTATTAATAATGGTCTTTAGGAATAATTACTAAGGGGAAGATCATTTTCTGAATAATTGATCATATTTTACTGAACTGGAAGATTTTAGTGCCATGTTTCCAAAGTCATTTAACAAATTTTGACTTTCTGAATCCAATTTTATAATGTTTTAAGTATTCTGAAAAATTGAGGTAATGTATATGTATGAAATGTGAGGGTCAATATAGCTGGTATAGGAGAAAAGTTATTTTAATGATTTGGAAACTATATTGATAAATGTTTAGTGAGATACCTAATTATTTTTCTAAGGATATGTATAGGGATGTATCTAAGGATATGTATATAAATCAGTTAACATTTTGGAAAATGTCAACGTAATTTGTTAAAGGATAGAGTGATTGGTTTCTTAGAAATAAATCCATGTATGGATACTAAAAGTGGATGTGGTTCTCACACAGATGTACCTATGAGTAACAAAAATAAAATGGTGTTTTGGCCCTGACTCAGTATAAGATGGTACATGACAACATACCTTACTACAAAAATGGATTAACACTATGTGGGATATGATTTTAGAATTAAAAAACTCTTTAGAGACCATCATGGTGGATATGAAAATTAGTTTCCTGTAACTAACCTTTGAAAAACCTATGGTGTCTTGGGATAAATAAGGTGTCATAATTTAGACATCAAATAACTGGGTTTTCATGATTATGTGGTTAATATCTAGGATAATTTTTTTAACACAAATATTTTTTTTGGATTTGGTCAATGGATAGATCCTGAGGGAACCGTGATAATAGTGATTGCGAGGGAAAATAAAACGATTTTTCACCCAATTATCAAAATGCAATGTGGTATTGAGTAAAAACCCTCATTGCTATTCTCACACAACTTTCTGAAGCTATGAGTCTTGACGATATTCCAAACGAGCAGAGGAGGGAAAAATGTTTTCTCGATTCCTTCATGAGGTAGCATCCACCTTCTTTTAGTTGGTCTTATGATCCACTTATTATTGAACACTAGATCATTACCACTAATAAGATATTCCCCATTCTCTAGTGTTTCGATCACGAGAAATTCATTATGGATATTTATGATTTAGAAGGTGAAGTAGACCAGTGGAGGACTCTAATCAAGAATATAAGGTAGTAAGATAAAATAATTGCATTGATTGAGATGAGTTGAAGAACTTATTATTCAATAAACAATTTCCTCATGTTCTTTACATGAATATGGGAAATGAGTTACTAGAGTTAAAAAAAGGAAGATGAATCTATAGGCACCACTGTGGCTAATTTAATAAGACTTGTGAGGTATTTTTATATTGTTACCATCCATCCCAAAAATAATTTTTATAGTTTCTTAAGTGGATTAAATCCATATCTCATAAGGTTTTGGGCTATAAGATATTTTATTTGCAACATTGTGATTATGAGTTGTTCAATCAAAGATTAAATAGAGGTTATAGTTACATATCAATCCATGGTTATAACAAGACGAGGGAGATGTAGTTAAGAGGGATATCTAACACCCATGTAGAGATGTAAAATATCCAAACTCCTTCATTCCAAAATTGTGGAAATGAGAAAATAGTAGAGTTCCTAAAAGCAACAAGAAGACATTTCTAGTGAGGGAATCCATGACACCGAGTTAAAGAACAGAGAATTGTTGAGAAGATGTAATTCATTGAAATGTGTGGAGTGAAATATCAGAAGAATGTACCACCCACACATCAATGTTTCAGGTGTATGGTGTTTGGTTATTATGTGAATCAATTCCTCTATACCAGGGTTAATTTGTATGAAAATACACAACAAAATATGAAGAAATTGGATAAAGGTAATGCTTATGAAATCGAAATGGATGAATAGAATGATGAAAATTAGGTATAACTTATCATTTTCCCCCATAGTTGGGATATTCATGTCTGATTATGTATGAATAAGCCCAGGGATAATCTTTTTTGTTCAATATTTAGTGACATTTCATGTGATTATATCCCTCTACATGGAATTTGGATTAATAAAAACACATTTAATGTTCTAGTAACTCAATGATGAAACCATGTGTTCAATAAATTTTTTTTGGTATAAGATAAGAGTATACATAAGTAATAAAGGGTGAGGAAATTTTTTGAAGGGTTATAAAGTTAACGAGTTATGGAATATTTAAGTAAAATATCAAATATAATTTTTAAGATTAATTTATTATATCACAAAATAAGGATTTATGAAAATAAGATAACATGTTCTTACCACTTTTTATTGATGGTAACTGAAGGCATATGTGATGAATTATCATGGATTTCTTGAGCTCTTGTATTTCATGAATGAAAAATTATCTTTATTTTATTTGGTCAAGTTTTGAAGTGGAAATATATGATGTAAAAACCAAAGGGAGAAAGTTTTCATATTAAAAGGAATAAAATCATGTAAATAGATATTTATGTGACTTTTCTTAAACATTTGGAAAAATTATCTTGAGAAAATTGTTATCATAGTACATTCATCTTGGATTAATCAAATGAACCCTTAGATCATCACTAATTCTTTTTTTGCTTTCTGATTTATAACATTCTACTGACCTTGTTCTATAACACTCCCAATCAGAACGTGATAGTTATAATTCAATTCCATGTCCATGGTTTCACATCCCACCTTTATTATTTCATGTGGGAATATATTTGAGAGTTTTTTTGGGTAACCATTATTATTAAAACATTACTTTTTTTTCCAGCATTGTAGTGTTCATTTTAACAGTGTGGTTTTCTATGAAAGGAATAATCTTGTATTAAAACATTTAATTCTCATAAGAATTTTTATGTATAAATTCATTTTAATGGGTATAATATGACACCTCGAGATATTGTGAATTAATTTTTTACTAAAAATAATTCTTTTTGATATTTGTCATTACACAAAACATTGAAAATAATTATATATATATATTAAAGAACAATGTAAAAAATTCCTTACATGTGGAACTTAATTGTCTAGAGCTTCATGAAACATAAATTTTAGGTTTTTCTACATAGAAAACTGATGAATCTTGAGTTACACAGAACAATGATTTCCCATGATAGATTTCATAACACACAAGACTAAGTATTACCAATCATAATATATTATTAATTAATAGAACAGAATATTACATAAAATTAAATTAGTATATGTGAATTTTATTATCTATCTCATGAAAATATATGTTTTATATAAATATAAGATAAATCCATAGGTTAAAAAGTAATTAGAAATGAAAATATAATAACATATTCAATATAAAGGATATATTTATAATTTAATTCTACAAAAGTCTGTTTCCCTTAATATATTAAAATAATTAAAATTAATGAGTCATATTTATTTAACATATATTTCATATATTCAATAAAATATTTTTAATATTCATCCAAATGATTTGATAGACATAAAATGAGAGCAAACACAATTTTATGCTTAAGACCCTATATTTTTATAAAGGTAGTTATACTTCCTTTTAATGGACAACTCACTGTAAATATATTTTTTTGACATTTATAAATTTAATATTTAAAAATGAACTTCATATTTGAAATATGAACACATAAATTAAGTTTTGATAAATGTTCGCTATTTTCGGAAAGATTTTTTTCAAATGTAGTTAAAAATACAGAATTTTAATTCATAAATTCTTTTTTATCTAATTTATTCATAGAGTTAAATTATATTTTATTTTTTATAATGTATAATTAGATGAAATATAAATTAATTAATACTGTTTAGGTAATGGGAACCAATTTGACATTGATATTGGATATAAAAGTAATCAATTTTTTGATCAGTTTTCTATTAAAACCCCATAGTGGCGTCCCATCAACATCATTAAATTTAATTTAATTTCTACCAATTCTGTGATCAGAATTTGGAAAAATGGATTCTTTTTTTTAATTATAAAAATTTATAATTTATAAAAATTTATAGTTCATTATTTTACCAAAATTTCTAGTTAAAATAATTATAATTAATTACAATGGTCAAAGTGAAATTAAGATTCACAATGGAATAAACCTTAAATGTTGGGCAAAAAATTGACAAAGAAAGATATACAAAACCCATTTTATGTCCATGATTCGTAAAAAAACCTTATCTAATTTATTATTATTTTTATTTCTTTGAATTTTTTTTTGGAAAAATGGTGGTACAACTAACTTGTTTTCAAATAAACCAAGTCAGTCCTCTCCCTTCCCTATAAAAGTTGACCACCTCTCCCCCAACCTGACACCTCTCTAAATGAATAGGTTTGGTCATGATATACGAAATATACTTACCGAAATCCCTCCCATTTTAAATGAATCCACCCATTAAAAAAACAAACCAAGTAAGCCCTTTTGTGAATAAATAAAGGGTTATATGATTAAGAGGTTACAACCACCCTCAAGATTCTTTTTTATTTACATTCTATATTCCCTAATAGCATATTATTCCATATATTGTATAACAAAACATATATCATAAATAGATTAGGTAATTTTAAAACTGTGTTTTTTACCTTCACATACAAACACTTCAATCTAATGGGTAACAAACAAACTGTTTATGTGTATGATGAAGTGCCATCTCATGAAACGATGATTTTTCATTTTTCGTATACCACCTCTCAATGTGGAAATTATGATAAATAATATATTTATATATGATATATATGATATTTTTAATTTTTTAGGCTTATTTAATTTATATTTAGAACAATAAATTATTATCACCTTCTTGTGTAATTATGATAATTTCATTTGAGGAAGTGTGGACTATCACACCCTCAAAGTAATGTGATTCATTCAAAAATGATATTGAATGTATTAAGGATGTGTTTAATAAACATATATAATAAATATGAAATATAAATAATACTTTAATGATATTATATATGTATATACATATATATTCATTCATTTCTTTCTTTCAACATAAAAATAAAATTGAACCAGCATTCATCTATACGTACGACCTATCAACTCCAAGAACATTGTATTTTATTTCATATGTGTATTATATATATATTATTATAATTCAAATATAATAAATATAAATATTATTTATATCATGTTTTTCATTCTGGAAATCATGATATATCTATAAGGACCAAATATATTACAAATTAATAAACAAGCGAAAAAATAAAATATCACTCAAAAAATAAAATTAACATGATATTGTTAAAACGATGGTAATATAAAGTCATTATAAAACCATATATGATATTTTTTATAATTTTATATCTTTTTATAAGATTTATTATAATTATAATATGGTATTCATGAGGTTTGAATGAGTGCATTGAGAGTCAAGACATAAGGTTAGGGGATTTCATCTCACTTTTTATTTCTGTGAGATACAAGCCTTAATCACCACTCACTTCATTTTTTTCCATTGTATACTGCCCATGGATATGTTAAATAATTCTTATAATTAAATTTATGTGTTTTTGAAAATCCATTTTAATATATTTCATTCATTGGATTTATGTTTCAAAAGATACCCAAATGGTAAAATAATTTTGTCTCAATTTACATTCTTTGGGACACATGCCTTGTTATACACATATATTGTTATAATTGGTTTATATAATTCCATTGAAATTAAATATCAATAATATACTTATTTTCATGTTATTTAAAGATACATCTATTTTTATTTTCTTACATGGAGTGTATGATCCCACGTTACAATATTTTAAGTGTTTATTGAAAAAATCTCATCGCTTTATAAGAATATTTAAAATTATTAATACATTGTTGAAATATTGTGATAAATATATCAATAAAACACATGACTTATATTATCATATGATTTTAAATGATATCATCCTATCTTATTACCATTTTAAACTCTTTAGGTACTTATGATACTGAAACAAATGTTTTTATGATAGTCCAACATTATTTCTCTTTTCTGTCAAAAATCCACTTTCATCAAAAACAATGATTTATATTACTGATTTAGCATTTTTAATCTTATACTATGATGTTAATGGGAATTTATTACCATTTTTTACCCTATAAAAAAATAGATTTATGAGGAATTTTCATATCATTTTATGATTAGGAAATATTTCTAAACATTGTAGGTAAAAAATAAATGTTCGACATAAACAAACGTACAAGCCATCATGACCATAATTTATTTGAAGATCCTATTGTATGTTCAATTTTTTTTAATATAAATGGTTTATTAATAATTTCTAAAATAATTGTTTCTAATTATTTATCATATATATTTTTTATAATGATTTAATTCTCTCTTAATTACTTTTCATGAAAAGGGTTTTTAAAATTATTTTAACACTTATTTCTATGTATTAAATATATTTCAAAAGAAAATCAGTTTCAAGAAGCTTTTATGATTTCAAAATCCTTTCCAAATAATAAAGCATATTTTCTAAAATTAATATATTCACTATATCATTCAATGTTATTTTCCATCTAAGATGGAATCTGTGGATGTCACTCATGACCTTCTATGAAATAATCGATTAGTTCCGTTTATATTATTTATTAAATGGTTAATGTTTTGATTAAATGATGTTTCTAAGACCAATTTATCTTCCATGAGTTATATTATTCTGAAACCCACTTCTTTTCATGTGTTATGATTTGATAAAATTATTATGAAACATATCTATTTTGATAGGTTATGATGTGGTGAAATGTTAATGATACCCATTTCATTTCATGGTTTAGGATTTGATGATTATAGAAACCATATCATTTCATGGGTCATTATATAATGGTTGGGACCTATACATCTATAAGATGCATTGGGTAATTATGGATGACTAATGAGTGTAAATGTCAAGTGTGAACATGATTACATGTTCACAATGTTAAGAATGGATGTGGTTTCATGGTGTTATGTTTATTCATGAAGCGTATTACATCTTCAAAATGTTTTGATTGAACCTTATTATAAGTTTATAATGTTATCTATGAACCGGATTACATATTGATAATGTTATGCACAGACCTAGTTTCATTTCCATAAGTTTATGTGTGATCCCAATAACATGTTTACATTATTATGTGTTATCCCGATTTCATGTTCATAATGATATGCATGGACCTGTTTGTATGTATCTAAATCTATGAGGGGATCTGATTTCATGTCATTAACATAATCTGTGAAATTGTTTCTATATATACACATTCACTATGTTATAAATTGATGTTTATTCTACTATTATATATCTTATTCCTATGTTATGATTTCATGACTTCTGCTCTTGATTTAATTATGAATCATTTTATATGAAGTACAAATATGTATTTCATGATTCATGTTTACGATATTTCATATGCAGGGAATGATCTTCAAAGGATCACAAACATGTTCTTATACCATTATGATAGTGATATACATACACATTTCCTTTACAAACCCTTACTGAGAAATTGTGCTCTCCAATTTCCTTTGATTTATTTACCTAGGTAACGATTAAAATTTTTAAAGTAGAATTAATAAGGGGGAGATATTTTTGGGAAATATTTATTATTTTCCACTAAGCTATATGTGTTTTCTTCTATGTTTCTAAAGGATCTAAACTAATATGTTCTTTAGGATTCCAATTTATGTAATTTTTTAATTATCCCTAAAAAGTGATTTAATGTTTATTCATGAAAAGTGGGGGACATTATAGAGTTATAGTAAAATATATATATCATTTATAAATGATTCATCATAAAATGGATAACTCACGTTGGTATTGATAAGTACATGTTAAATTTTTGTAAATTTGAAAATAATATATTGATCCTTTTTGGGAATACACTAATTAATTCCCTCCATAAATTATATCTATATTTGACCAGTAATTTCTCCACCATGTGTCTATTGTGGAATCCCTAAATGTTGTAGTTGAATTGTATCAAAGAATCATCAAAAACTAGATAGTATGATTCGACTATATGCTCTATCATATCATCCCTTATGAGGTACATCATTTCCTTCCCAATATCAGGGTTTATTAATATCAATAATAAAAATATAATTGATGTCCATCCACTGTACCAAAATGACAATCTAAATATTGTTTTGCACAAATAAAGTGTATAAAGTGATTCCCAATAAATTTTTTCATCAAATTACTTGGAATTTTCCTAAAAAATACCTATAATAAATTATTTAATTCTAATAATTCCATATCTATCATGTAATTTATAATTAATTTAGGTAGATCAATAATTAGCTCAACTTTTGATTTTATATTAATCAATGAATATGGTTGAACACTCTTATTGAACCATAATCATGCTAGATAATTAAAGGGTATATTCTCTCTAGTGGTGATTAACATGTAATAAAATAAAAAATATTCCTCAAATTAAGTTTATTTGAATTCTTAGGCAGATGTACTTATTCCTAACATCTTTTATTTTTTATAAAACCATTAGAATCTCGAAATTGATTATTATATTTTCAGGGGTTTATCAAAATATAAAGGAGTAAAAGATGATCACCAATGATTATGGGACATAGAAAATTATTGATAATATCTCTAGGACATGATAATTATTTAGAGTGCCGAAATTTGGGAAATAAATTTAGAATTTTGAAAATCCAATATTTAGGATTATATAGGGATTCAGTTAGTATATTTTCCATACAAAGGACCTTTAATATTATTGAAATCCCTAGCGGGCGCCATTTCATAATAATAATAATAATTTTTTATTTACCTGGAATGGTTTTAACCTATGTAATAATTAAATATTATATATATTAGGAAGATATATTAATATTAATTCAAATAAAATTTCTATTCTCATAGAAAAATAAATTAGTCTACTAAACCATTTCATTATTTACCGAACCATGTATAATGACTATATATTTAATTAATGAAACTAATTTTTCATCATTATAAATAGATAAATAAATGCATATTATCATCTAATAAAGATGATTAAAAATTATTCCTCACATCGGAGAACAATTTTATTAAATTATTCAAAAATATGAAATTCCAAGTAATGTTTTTTGCATACAATTAGTTTTCAGCCCTCTAGTAGCCATTATTATATTAATTATCTCAATATCTCATATCATATAGGTTTAATTGCTTATGTCAACAACCTATATGCATAAATAACATTAGTTTCCATTAATAAACGCCATATAATGGTAAAAAACATAGAAAAAGATTTAATTAGAGTATTTTATTCTATCATTGTGCTTATTATAATCACATCAAGTTGTAGGAACATATCCTATATCACATTATTTGTGAATGAAATGCCACAAGTTCCACACCCAAAGTGTAAAACATTACCCTAAATGATAGGGATAATATTTTATGAAATCAATATAAGCATCAAGGTAATTATAGACATTAATAATAATCATGGAGTCAATGGATCATTACACACATCAATAGGGAATAATATCTTATGATATAAGAATAATTATGAATATATATTGGTAGGTCTAACTACATAACTTACCTCAATAGTGATTACTAAGGGAGAACAACATGAGAATGGGATTTAATTTATTCTAATCCGACTACACCTGATATCCAATAAAATCTACGTCCCAAAAAAAATATCATCTACACATTGAACATATTTTTAATGAATATTGTCATGGAATATAAAGTATATCATTATAGAAGGAAACTATGTTATAATTTTTACAATATAAGTTTTCTTATTACATTATCATATACACTATCATGTGGAATAAACATTCGAATTTGAAAATAATAGAAATTATATTACATTCAAATTCAATAAATATACAAACTAACCCAATATACATGGGTAGTTTGTTTTATAGAACCACCAACTCTAATAAAATCCTACTTTTGATAAATATGACTACTAAAAATTGTATGATATTTGGTACTCACATGAAATTCATGGTTCTACTAATACAAGTCATTAGTCAAGGGGTCTACCACATTCTTATATGTTAGGTATATTTTCACCATGACTATGACTCATTAACAAAAACCACTTTTGAGATGAAACAACAATAATATGTTCTTTTTCAATTTTTGAGACCTTGGTTCTTTTGTGAGAACCATCATATCAATTTTATCAAACTGAGTTGTGTTAAAGTATATAATACTTGGAATTAAACCAATATCCTGGACGATTTTATGAATCCAAAATACCCCATCACCTACAAAAAATGAATTAATATATTCAGAAGCTATTATAGAATCATCCACAACTGGTATTTTTTAGCTCATCCAACTCATAGATCGTATGTTGAGTGTCAATACATATCTTAGTTGTGATATAAAGTTATATTTATCATCATTGAAATAATAATATGTGTATTCCTTAATGACTACCCTCTCATCTTCACCATATACATTGAAATTAATATTAGGATGACCCAAATTCGTAATGATATTATAAATAACAACCCAATGTGGATCTCTTTGATTTACATTATCATGACTAATCACATATAACCCATCAAAATAGGATCCAAACATTAAAATAAAAAATCTTGGATGATGTCCACGATCTCCATGGGATAGAGATAAGAACCTATATATCTACTAATGACCAGAGTTATCAGTTTTTCCAACTTAAAAATATTTACGAAGAACAAATATAGAGAAAGGAAATAAGAATAAAAATATAATATAACAAAAAATAATGATAGTGATCATTGTACAACTAATTTATCATGTCAAAACCTAAGTACATATCCTAAAAACATATCATAAATTACATCCCAAACTATAAATAGTTACTCTAATGGATAAATTGGAAACATATCATAGTTCCACCTCTAGAAAAGCACACAAGATGACTTGAACCCTCGCTGAATCACTACATTGTCCTTAATTTTCGTACGTCTAAAAAAGGTGTACAAAGACCTAAGGAAATTTTAATGGTGTGAGCCAAACATGCTCAATAGGATCGCAACCATGTGATTCACATTATCTCTGCATCAAATAATCCAAATTTTCTCATTCTTAAAGAGATCAAGGGATGATATAGAAGATTAATTATTATATCAAATGTATGGTAAAATATTCATATTTTTAGCATTCTTATAATAAAATATCTTTATATTACATTTAAGTATATCATTTTATAGTTATCAAATCATGTGTCACATAATATATGAAATCCAAAAAATGATAAAATTAAAATAAAAATGGACATCACAATCAGGATAACATAGGTCTAGGATATCATGTCCATTAGTTCCCCATTACAAAAATAATAACTTATACACACATAATTTACCTAGATCCAATTAATAAAAAATATAGGGATAGATTAATACCATTGAAGGTGGACCCCCTTGCAGTTTCGAGATCATGTTTCTAATTCAAATGAATATCTGACATAGGAGTGGAAAAACAACCCAAAATATAAAAAACCTTATCGTGTTAATGGAAAAGGTATGTTTCTAAAACCACAAAAATAGGTACCTAAGAATCCCAGGTGACACATATGTCATATAATTTCAAAAAAATTTATGAGATTTCACAATGAAATTTTCAGATGACCCATTTTCAACCAACATAATGATTTGAAACCCAATTTCACACAACATTTCATAATAATTTAACAACCTATTTCTTTTATCAAATCAAGGGGGGGATATCTTACCAAAATACCATTTATGAATTCATATCAAATAAATCAAATATTATTCAAATTGACATTAGGAAAAAAATTTATAACCAAATGAATTAATGGTTTATCAAACATAGGGTGGAGATGAAACAACCTACCTCACACTTGGGTATCAAAACATCGATAAGGGGATCCACCGATTAGAATAAAAGGCACCACTAGAGAAATATAGAGGTGTAATTAAACAATTATTTTCACATAATAAAATATATCTTCTTTAATAAAAAGTAATGGAATAAATAAAATATCAACACATACCTCAATGGTCTCATGCGCGAACAAAAAAAAAGAGACATAGCCTCTAAAAGACAAAAAAAATAAAGAATATATAAGAGGAAGATTTGGTAATAAAATTATCAATAGATTCCAACAACGTAGACAAGAACTATCACTAATTCAAATTAAAAAAAACTAGAGAGTTTCTATCAAACATACAAATGGAAGAATACCCCATTGACTAGTGATAAAATCCCCAAAAAAGACTGATCAATAGATCCTGATCTATCCCTAGAGTGTCACACACCCCAAACTAGCAGCAGATCCATCATAATAAACCACATAACCCTTACCCAGTTCAAAAATGATCATATTTAGTGCCAATATCATATTCTATTTAATCTAATAAAATTAATTTTGGCAATTATAAATTCAAATTAATTTCAACCCTTTGTTAGAAAATATTAGTTAAATGTGAATATTCCTTTGAAAAATCCTTGATGAACCACTAATAATTCCAAGAAACACCTAATTAGTTATGAACATCAGAGATTTACTGTGGTTAAACCCATGAAATAAAACCATTACCTTTTGATGATCAACAAAGAGACCATCATTGGAAATCACACCCATAAGAATTATACCTCCATAATCTAGAAACTAAATTTTTATAGCTTCTCATAAAGGTTGTGACTCCAAACTATTTTTATAACCAAATTCATATATTATTAATTTTCATACAAAGTTATCAAGTAAATTGGGATATAATTAATGTATAAAATATGTATCAATATGTTGGGGGAATATCTAGTTCACCATTTACCGAAAAACTATAGTATTTTTATTTATAACAAAATTCATCAGGATATAACAACATTGACCATACATTTACCTGAAAGAAGTTTTTAGGATATCTGATTACTTAACATAATCTTGACGAGAACCCGACTAAATAACTATTTTAGAATACTCAATTCACCAATTAAATGAGATAATAGTTTATTTATTAGTGGAAATATATACTTATTATTAACTATATAAGGATTCATGTTTAGATATTTTATGAAATAGAAAAGTGAACCATCATAATTTTTTAAAATAACATTGGTTCTGCCCGCCATGAAACTCTTATGTGAACATCACCCTTCTCTAAAAAGTCAGCAAAAATATCTTGACCATTTTCAATAAAGATTATTTCATATCATTAAAGGGTAATTAAATTATATGGGTACCAAATACTATATCCATGGATAACTCCACCTCTATGGATAAAATAAGACATGAGAAGTATTGTGTGTTAATCATGGGGAAATCATGAACTAACGAGGGAAGACTAGAACATAAATAAACATAATTAGGACGAACCAATGTAGATAAAAAGGCAGTAAATCATCTTGAGGTAATTTTTATTATGGTGAGACCTCATATCCAACACTCTATGGAAGACTCAAGTGATCCCATTAATGAATGAAAGACTCTGATGAAAACAATTAATCTAGGCTTAGTGAGAAATCATCTAATTAATCGTGATGAAAAAATCAATTTGATTTAGACTATTAATTAGAAATTAAAAGAATAACTCAATATCTGCTAATGAAATAGAACCAATATAGGAAATATTCTATGATCCTTCAACTTATCAAGAGGCATTGTCTACTATATAACAAATGAAATGGGTTTTGTCAGATGTTTAAACAAATATATTAAATGTAATGATATACATGAACATGAGACACCTATATAAAATAGAGTAGTTTCAATAAATAATGATACAATAATAGTTCCTCTCACTACACCTGGTCCAACATTTAATTTTTATAGAAATTACTCCACTACATGAAATTAATCCACACAAAATGCATATGGCTAGATCCCTATTGACATTTATTTTTCGGACAACACCATGGTAACCTATAAAACTAGTTAGTCATGAATATATAGAGGCAAATTAAAATCATAGATTAATCTATATAGGTATCATTGGAGACTTAATGCACTTTAGTTCATCAAATATGATTGGAAAATCATCATCAATATACTACCTTTCCACATTAATATTAAGTCAAGGTCACATTACTGGGTTTAAGGGGTGATTAAATAAATATTTATTTCCCTATATATAAATCTCTAATATCATTTCCCAGTGAACCAATTCATTAAATTTTTTGAGAATAAACATATAAATATGTGATCATATGTCAGGTTTGAATCCATTTAGGTATTTTTAACCCTTTATCTTATCATTCTTTATGACCTCATGAGAGAAATTGAGTAACTCAACAAAATGGTTGGTTTATTTTATCACTGAATTCTATCCACGTGAAAAATAAATAAACTCAATATATATTTCCATTATAATGTATTCTATGAAAAAAAATCAAATGGTATTTTTATATTTCCACATCCATATCACATGTTTATTTCTTTGAAATAAGAAGTCACATATCCTCTTGTTAGGGACCAAAATTTTAAGGGTCTCGAACATCACCCTAATAGAACTAGGATCATCAAGGAAATTTGTTACCTAATCAGTTGTTTCCATCTATTACTCCACATCTCGACGGTTATTTTTACCCATAATGATTATGGATTCTTGAACATAAACACTCATGTTCAATAATTGACTCATCCATCTCTTGGTTTTCCCTCAAAATATTTTTTGAAAATATGCGGTGAATTATAGTCTATGGGATTAATGTCCTATGAGATATACATAACCAGATTCTGACCAACTAGAGGATTTTCTTTTATAAAAATTTTCATTTTGTACTTCTGACATTTTCATGGAAGACATATATAATGGTCAAGACCATCCTAGTCCATTAAATTTCCAATTTTGGGTGTTTGGGATATCCTGGGGCACATCTGTGACTCATTAATGAGATTTTACAAAAAAACATGGTCCCACCTATCTATTCCACCTAAACCGTGGCACCATAATTGTGGCACTATGATGGTGTCACCATCACAGTCACACCATCATGATCACACAACGAAATAGTGGCACCTCTTATGATGTCTCACAGTTACGATGTCTCACTGAACGGTGTCCCACCCTTTGTCAATTATTATCCCAGTTTCCCGATATTTTCCAGTTCCACCCTGGTAACGTCTCTTTTGACGTAAAATTGTTTTAACACCCTTTTAAAATCCATTTAAATCCATTAAAAATGTTTTAAACCCCCCACGATTTTGGTGACCCTTTCGTTACCAAAACCTGTGGCCTTTTCCTTTGTGTAACACCCTTAAACATACTTTCCATTTTCTCCCCTATTACATGGTTTTTCTCTCTTTACAAGATACCTTTTAACTCACAGTTTTTATCTCCCCCATATGTGAGGATAATTATTAAATAACAATTAATCCCAACATGTGAAACTTCTCAACCGCATGATCAATCCATGATCCGACATTAATTACTTCTAAATTGTCTCCATGATTTTTCGATATGTAAATTATTTAAGATGATATCTCCCTTCATAATTCCCTTCTATACTCTATGTATTCCCTAGATACATACTCCAGAGTCGAATCATGCACCCGGGCTGGAGCCCTTCCCACTCAGCCTTAACACCCACATGTTTTCCATTCCTGTTATTCGATCATCATCAGTTCTTGACATGAGGATAAAACATCAATCCTTGATCATCACAGTAGGGTTTTACTTCGTCTCTCTTAACTGTGTATCATGTAGGGTGGGTATGATAATGGTTCTCTATGGGACGTGCATGAATCCAAACCTTAACTAAGATACTAATCAAACTCTAAAAAATGAAGGGGTGTGTTTGATTATGATGTTGTTGTATTTATTTTATCTTTATTTTTATATTTTGAATTTTATCGCCATATGCCCACTAAAAATAGTGGTCGTTGGTGGTCCTTCCTTGGGAAATAATAAACCTTTGTTTTTCTAGATAATATTTTTATTGAGTGGTTTTAACATGGAAATTGGTTAGTCAAGTAAAAATGTTTGAAAAATGGATTCACAACGAATAAGAATCCTTATATGATCACCCCGGTTAACCAATAGGAATAACGAAACTTGATAAATGTCATGTTTAAATATAAAAACACCATTGTATGATCTTCTAATACACACGATTAATTTTCTCGATTCTTGAGGGGAGATGTTGAGGGGGATTGGATCTCTTACTGTTTAATTTTTGGTTGTGGATAATAGTCCATGTGGGGCATTATGTTGGGCCTTGTTTTGGTTCCAATACATCGAGGGATATCGTGGATCCCTATATTTCTTGTGACATTATATGAGAATCAGGTGTGAATGCTTCAATTACTTCTTGGAAATTTTCCGTCAGTCGTTTTCTTGGCATGTGGTTATGACTATTAGTTGTCCGGTAGCGAAGGAATATTAAAATGAAATTTGTTGAACTTGATAATGGGAAATGGTACACCATGGGATTGTCTTCTAGAAATTGCATGTTCTCTAGTTGTGGTTGATGTGTGTTCATGCATGTAGGGATAATAATAAGGGTGGTTATTTATTCTATGGTTGTCTATTTCAGAACCCTTATGTTCGGATGATTATTTGTTTAATTATATTTATATTTTTTGTTCTTGGGTTTTTTATTCACACCCCAACCATGTGAAGCACTCCGTGATGAACACCCCCATTTCAGGGGGAGGATGTTTTCACATCATTCTTATGATTGGAAGGTTATTATCTCCTTTCACCTCCATATCGCATGTATCCCAAGATTCTTAGTGAAGGCTATGAAAGCCGAAGGTATATAATGGCCTTAGAATCATCTAGAAGGGTGTGTTGCGGTGGTTTCCCCAAGTGTGTGCGGACTGGTTTTTTTCCCATGTGTGTTCAGGATGGGGCACAAGTTTCTTTTTGTGAGTGAAAATGGTTTATCTAGACCAAGTGACTTTGGGCGTTGTAGTGGTTGTGGTGGCTCAGGTGTTTACGGGTGTCATTATGTGTGGTTCTAGAAGCCTATGTGTGTGTGGGTGGGATCCATGGTGTTGGACCATAAGGTTGTTGTTGGGGAGGTAGTGGGACTATAGAGAGACTTGTGGGAGAGGTGTGACGCCAAGGATTTCCAAAATAACTTGTCGCAAAGTGGTTCGGGGTACCCAAATATTGATGTCCTATTAATATTATTTTTCCTGACATTCTTTATTTAGGGATTGTGCCTTGGTGAGGATGGGTGGGTAGTTTACTTTCTAGGTGATTTGGTTACCTCTTTTCTTAGGGTGAATTAGAATGTCTACCCACATGTTCACTAGGGCTTTTGGTTTTCCCTATTGAATATATCTTTATAATCAACCTACAAATATAAAATAACCTTTAAGATTCCATGAGGTCCTTGAGGACCGCTCCAGACATTACTACCTCAAGATTAAAGAGTTTTCATTGCTTTTGATTCATTTGGTACTTTTCATTAGAGTTTTATTGTACCATGTATCTGTTTATTTTGAACATAAATATGGGAGTAGATTTTCATTATTTTGTCTTTACTTTTACTGTTAGTTTTTTGGGTTGTTATTGATATACAATATTATCTCCCAATCCTATTTAAAAGAAATGGGCAATGCCTTCCATTTTACATGAGAATATATACCATTGGTAGAATTTTCCACTCTAGGACTATTGAAGGTGGGACTCAAGGATCATTATATTTCATTCATCTTGAAGAAGGAAGGGTCTGGTAGTCTGATCTCTCTTTCATCTTCTTGGTGAAGGAGGGTCATGACAGAATGTTATCAAAGGTGATGGTTGAGAGATATGATGGTGTTTGGGGTTTGGAATAGTGATAATTGCATGGGATGGTAGGGAAACAGTGTTAGGAAATATTGGTATGTGAAATAGGCTAGGGAAGACCGGCTAGGACATGATATTTCACCCCCCCCCCCCCCGTGATTCAATGTAAGGAATTCGGGAAGAAGAAATGACAAAGTAAGGGTACACAGATTGTAGGGTAGAGGCCCTAAGAAATGAACATGCATCATGATTACTTGTGTACTTATTTGTTTTTTGTTTTAAGAGGAATTAAAAATGAATAAAAATATTACAATTTTTTTTAAAAAAATCTTCTACACTTCACCGTCTTAGGAATCCCTTGTTTACCTTGTAGCTATAGAACCTAAACGTCATCCATGAGTAGTGCGAGCAATAGAAGAACACGTAGCAATTTTGGTTGAACAACAGAGGATTGATTTAGAGTAGGAGGAAAACTAGTAGCAGAAGTCACTTCTTTCCTTTTAGCGACATCCCCTCCAAAATTTCAAGGGAAGCATCTTAGACCTGGAGATAGAAAGATGGATCTTGGTGTTTGTGATATATTTCAGTATGATATGGGCTCTGTATGAGTACAACGTTCCTCTACCCATGAACTATATGTGGGGATTGGCATGTCAGTGGTGGATGCGCTATCTCACGGAGAAGAAGGAAGATTAGGGTTCGTAGACCGATTTTGAGAGGGAGTTCTAGGCAGAATTCCACTCTTCCATAATGAATGATGAGACGAAGGAAGAGATAATATCCCTCAAAATAGGGAGTATGTTAGTGAGGGAGTTAGGGATCATGTTCAAGGATCTATTTATTTTTTCTTAGGACCTATTTCTCGATGTGGAGTCACCAGAAATATGCTTAGAAGAGTCACTCCAACCTTCCCTTCAGTATGTTGTAACTCCCTTCATTCTACCGATGTACATGGAATTTAAGATGTAGTCTCATGTGGTAAAGAGGATTCACTCATTGGGATGGGTTCTGTTAGATAGAGATAGTTGAGCTCATATAAGTGTAAGATCATTAGAAAAAGTCCTCCAGTATCAGGGCCTTCTAGGTACTGGCTGACGGGAAGCAGGCCTCAGTAGTTCCAGTTTCAATCTCCTGGTCCTCACCATTTCTCTAAAATCATAAGACCGAGGTGATTTATTTATGGAAGTAGTGGGAATGTCCATAATCAGTCCCCAGACCGATTTCATTATATTTGAGGTGGGTAGGTTCAACACCCACCTCAGTAGCAGCAGTTCCTAGTCAGACCTTTTCAGTAGCAGTAGTAGGGGCAGCGAGCCCCCGCTCCACCGAGAGTGGATGGTGCCTGAAGAGGCTAACCCCCGTGCACTCCTTAGGGACCATGACCATGGTTTTCTTTGGGAGGCGGCTAATAGCTGATGGGCAGAGGAGCTGGGAGTGGCCAATTACATGATGCAGATGCAACAGTTCCAGCAGGGTCGAAGGTCGTTCGAGGTACGATTAGTTTTTTTAGTACTCTTTCCATTTCCATTTTGGATTCAAGAACATAATACACCTTTTTTACACTTGGTATATTCTATTACATGGGTTTAGATATTTATATACTCCCCATACCCCTAGTGTGGAGTATGCCAGTTGGTGAACAAACCAGCCTGTTTGACGTTTGTCGAGGATGCAAACTGATGATAGGGTCGCAGCAATCCAGTGGTGAAATATTTATTCTGAAAATGAAACCATACAATTTCATCTGAGGCATCGACTGGATGTTCTCCATAAATGATGTTATCGACTACTTTTGAAAGAGGGTCTTTTCTTCAGATATGGGCGGCCAACGTGTAACTGTCATTGGAGAGTGAGATTTTCAAGAGATCTGTCAGCGATTAGAGCCCCTATACTCTTTGTTAGCTGAGCT
This sequence comes from Viscum album, assembly GCA_963277665.1. Taxonomy (NCBI): domain Eukaryota; kingdom Viridiplantae; phylum Streptophyta; class Magnoliopsida; order Santalales; family Viscaceae; genus Viscum; species Viscum album. Next base: position 1,686,348,124 of record OY728146.1, read on the forward strand.
GTAAGTGGATTCATTAGACACAGAGATGTTGGAAGTCCCATGTATCTTTAGTGAGTTACTAGAAATCTTCCTGGGAGAGGTGGTTACTCTACCCCCACAACATGATGTTGATTTTGGGATATACTTGAAACTTAATTCCCATCCGACATCGACGTCTCTCTATCAGATGTCACCTTCTGAGATGTGGGAGTTGCAGATCCAGGTAGATGACATGATGAAGAAATGTTTTATCCCACAAAACGCATCATCATGGGGTGCTCAAGTATTGTTCACAAAGAATAAACAGATTGGTCTCAGGATGTGTGTAGACTATTGAAGACTGAATAAGGTCATGGTCAGGAACCGTTACCCGCTTTTGAGGATTGATGACCTTTTTGACCATTTAAAGGGAGCAGGTTGGTTCTCAAAGATCGACATGTGGTCGGTATATCACTAGTTGAGGGTGATAGATGGTGACATCTGAAAGACTACTTTTAGGTGAAGATATTGGCACACTAAGTTCATTGTTATGCAGTTCTGCATTTTGAACACCCTATCGAAGTTCATGGGGAACATCAGTTCTATTTTTCATGAATATCATGACCTGTTCATAGTGGTGTTTATTTACAACATCATGATGCACTCATAATCAGATGAGGATCATGCCGAACATCTCAGGATATTTTTTGATGTCCTCTAAAACCACCAAATCTATAATATGTTGTCCAAATAGACATTATAGACATGATAGGTTCACTTCCATGGACACATGGTGTCATAGTAGGGGATATTTGTGAACCTTTCGATGTTCAGAGTGAATTTTTCTCGAGAAATACCCTAGAAGGTGGAAGAGGTTCACAGTTTTCTAGGTTTAGAATGTTATTTCCAAAGGTTTGTTTCCGACATCTCTTGAGTTTCATCAGCTTTGAAAGACATGAACAAGAAAGACAAGGCTTTTGTTTGGAGTGAGTAGTGCTAGAAGGCTTCCAGTTATCTGAAGGGGAATCTGGTCAGTGCCCCGATGGTGAGGTTTCCAGGGGAAGGATTAATGTTTGATTTATTATGTGATGCTTCAATTATTGGATTGGGATGTGTGATGATGCAATAGTGGGGAGTGATCTCTTATATTTCTAGGTAGTTATGTACTCATCATCATATCTACGACACCCAAGATTTGAATCATGCAGTGGTTGTGTTCGTGTAGATGTTGTGGTGGCATTACCTCTTTGGGGAAGACATTATGGTCATCATACATCACAAGAGGTTGAGGTGTGTCTTCTCCCAGCGAGACTTGAACTTTTATTAGTGGAGGTGGATTGAGTTTATTTAGGACTGGGAGTTTGAGATCTTCTACACCTCTGTAATGAGATATGTGTTGGCCGATTAGTTGAGATGGAATTCATAGAAAGATGTGGCTCAGGAGTCAATATATGATTGGAGAGAAATGGAGGAGTTTGATGCCTTACAGTTGGGTGAAAAAGTGGAGGATGGTAGAGGCTGTCTCTTCCAGATGATGGTGCATTCCTCCTTGGTAAAGCATGAGGATGATCGTTAGTGGGAGGACTTAGAGGATGAAGTGATGAACAATCACATTATCTAAGGAAATTCTCTGGAAGGATGGTAAAAAGATGGTCTGAATCTAAATCTTTTCAAAGAAAAGTTGTATTTCCCTAAGACGATGCGTGAGGTAGTTCCTGTTGAGTTATATAACTCACCACTGGTGGTACACTAAATACATAAAAAGATGTAGAGGGATTGATAGGTCAGTTTTGGGGGCCATTAAATGAAATCAGAATTGGACGAGTTTGTGACAACATGCCTTGTGTGCCAGTAGGTAACGGTAGAGCACCGTGTTCGGGGTGGTCTGTTATAGTTTTAATATGTCCTGAAGTGGAAGTGGGATGAAATCTCATTATATTTCATCATAAGACTACCTAGTGATCATGTATGTTACGATGTTATCTATGTGGTGGTAGACCTGCTGACGAAATCAGATCACTTATGAGAAATCAAGGAGTTGTGTATGGATGGTTCCTTAGCACAGAAGTATGTGGATTATGTGGTTAGGTTGAATAGAGTTTAGAGGTCCATAGTCTCAGATTGGGATGTAATGTTTACCTCATGCGTCTGAATGTGATTAAAAAATGCTTTTGGCACCTAGTTATGGATTATCATTTCTTTCCAGCCTCAGATAGATGGGCAGACAAAGAGGACCATCCATACATTGTAAAGACATGTTATAGGCATGTGTTTTGGACATCGGGTGATCATCAGTACGACACTTACCTCTTTTAGAGTTTATATACAACAATAGATACCATTATATATTTGGAATGACTCTGTCTAAAGCCTTTTATAGATGTTCATGTCAATTGCCTATGTATTGGACCAAAGATGGAGAAGCAAGTGTTCTTGGCCCATAGGTACTGCAGAACATGACAGAGAAGGTTTTACTTGTTTTGGAGAGGATAAAGATGGATCATGATAGGTAGAAGTCATATGTTGATCATCTACTGAGACCCATGGAGTTTAAGGTTGGGGACCACATGTTCTTAAAGGTACCCGCTTAGCTTGGGCATCAAGGGTTTGACTAGGGGATTAAGATTTATCCCAAGTTCGTCAGACCTTTTAAGGTTTTGTGACGGGTTTGCGATGTGTCTTGTCAGATGGCACTATAACCACTATTACAAAGGGTCCACAACATCTTCCATTTTCCCCAGATCCATCTACATTTGTACGATGATTCACACTTCCTCGTCTTGGGCGAGATGGATATCGAGGAGGATGTGACGTTCATGGAGTGACCAGTGTGGATCGAGGACCACGAGGATAAGGTGCTTCATGGATGAACCGTTCCTGTTTTTCATGTGTTGTGCAGGTAGGGTTTCCTTGAGTAGAGTTCATAGGAACTGGATGGAACAATGAATGCCAAGTATCCAAAGTTGTTTTGTATTTTGATCTTGTTTTATCCTTGTGCTTTTCTATGATATAATTCATGACCTTGTTTTATATAATATGGGTTATTTTCCTCTTTCAGTATGTGTGTAAAATTCCTCATTATGGGAAGAGAGGATGTAATCCCTAATCAAGACACCTTAAGGTTTATGTGACAAACTAGTGTGGCGAAGTCAGCGCGACCGAAAAACTATAGTATCTTGACATCAAGGAAGAGACTCTTTTACCCATCCATCAGGGTGGTTTGACCCTTGTACGTTAGTGTGGATACCTCGGGGAGAAGGGTGGTAGTTTTCCCATAGTTTTTCTAGAGATAGATGATGGAGAGAGGTTCATAGATATTGAGGTTTTTCTCGAATTCAAACAACTCGAGGGTAGTTTTTTCTGAGAGGTATCTTAAAATGAGGATTTTCAAACACCTCTCTTCTATTCGGGATTATACTAGAATTCTAAAGGATTAGAATTGTTTGAGTGGTATATGATGTAATTCCCTTGACTCTCCTGGTCCATTACTTTTCCAAATTTCTATTGTTTTGGGTTTCTTAGGGTCCATCAGTGACTCATTAAGAAGTATTTCTAAAAAACGTGGTCCCACCAGACGGTTTCACAATCACGGTTGCACAGTCATAGTTGCACAACGAAATAGTCACCCCACTTACGGTGTCTCAGCATTATAGTTCCATTGTTACGGTGCCACACCAAATTATGTCCCACCCTTTGTCAGTTTTTTTTAGTTTCTTTATTTTTTCCATTTCCGCCTTAGTAACATACCTACTGACATAAAAGTGTTTTAATACCCTTTTCAAAGCTATTTTAATCTAGTAATAGATTTTTTAAATCCCCCAAGAGACATGCATGCCTTCAGTTATCGAAATGTGTTACCTTTTCCTAGGTATCACACACTTCCCTTTACATTCCAACTTCACCCTTTTTACATTGTTTTTCTCCTTTTAGAAGATATTTTTTAACTCAAAACTATTATCTCTAAAATATTAGAGGATAATTATTAAATAACAATTAATCACGACATGTGAATCCACCCAACCGTGTGATCATGCCATGATATGACTTCATGTACTTCTAAATCGTCTCCTTTATTTTAGTATCCTCCCTTTTCTTAAGCTGAGAACCTCCCCCCATAATTCCATTTCATTCTCTAATTATTCACTAGAGGCTTACCCCGGAGAAGAATCGTTCTCCCATGTGGGATCCCTTAACACTTAGACCTGAAGCCCTCGAGTTTTCCATTCATGATAGTTGAGCCTTTATAGTTCTTGACGCATGGATAAAACATCAATCCTTGATCATCCATGTAATGTTATCCTTCGTCTCTCATTATTGTGTATCATGCGGCATAGGTATGAAACTCCTTCCCTTAGGACGAAGAAAAGGCCAATCCATTATCAAGATAATAAACAGAATCTAAAAAAATTAAGGGGTTTGTTTCAATAAGATGTTTATATATTTATTTTAACTTTGTTTTTACATTGTGAATTGTATGATATTATTACCATTGAAAATAGTGGTCGTTGGTGGTCCTTCCTTTCCCAATAATAAACATTTTTTCTAGATAATCTTATGATTGAATGGTTGTAACATGGAAGCTGGTTAATCACGTAAATATGGTCAATAAAATAGAATCCAAAGGAATAATAATCATTGTGTTATCTCCCTAGTAAACCAAACATAATGAAGGAACATGATAAATGGCGTGGTTAAATCTGAAAACTATATTACTCTGTTCTGTTAATATGCATGGTTGTTCTTATTGATGCTTCTGGGGTGATGTGGATGGGGAATGGATCTGTAGTTTTTCAGTTGTTTTTGTCGGATTTTATTTCCTATGGGGATATAAGTTGGAAATTTTTTGGTTCCATATCTTTGAGTGATCTCACATATACATTTTTTCTTGCGACTTTACAAGAGAACCGGGTGTCAATGCTAAAATTGTAGCTTGGATGTTTTCCTTCAGTTCATGTCTTTTCTTGTGGCTATGCATCTTAGATTTCCAATAGTGATGGAATATTTAAATGGAATCACTTGAACATGATAACATGAATGGGTGCACTAGGGGATTTTTCACCAAAAATGTGTTCTGCTCTGGTCGTGGCTATTTTGTGTTTGTGCATGTAGGGATAGGAACGAGGGTGGTTGTGTATAGGCTGGTTGTCTTTTTCAGAACCCTTAGGTTGGGATGATTATTTATTTAATTATATTTATTGATATAGTTCTTGTGTTTCTTATTATCACCCACCCATGTTGAGAACTCCATTATGAACACCCCCATTTCATGGTGGAGGGTATTTTTTCAAATATTCTTAGGAGTGGCCAGTTATTAGCTCATTACTTCTCCCTCTCACATGTATCCTAAGTGTCATTGGTAAGGATTTGATGGCCTAAGTTATATTATGGCCCAGGACACGTCGACCGGGGTTTGTAGTGGTGGTTGGACTAGGTGTGCGAGTGATGGTTTTTTTTCCAATATTTGCTCGGGATGTGGCACAATGGTCTTCGGGTGTGGAAGAAGTTGTGGTGGACCAGTTGTTTACAGGTGTGGTTATGTGTGGTTGTGGTGGGCCAGTAGTGTGCAAGATAGATGCTTAATGATGGCCCATAAGGTTGTTGTTCTGGCTGTAGTGGGACTTTAGTGAGACTTGTGGTGGAGGTATGACGTGTGGGATGTCCTTAATAAACAGTGGGAAAGGGGTGCAGGGTACCTAGATATCAATGTTCTATTATTATTACGTTACCTGACTTACGTTATTTGGGGTCTGTGCTTTGGTTAGGCTGATTTGATAGTTTCTTTATTCGGTGATTCAGTTACCTCTTTTCTCATGGGGCATTATAATATCTCCCCACTTGTGCATAAGAGATTTTGGTTTTCCCTACTGAGTATACCTATATTATCACCCTATTTATATAGAACTTATTTTAATTTTCCCGGAAGACCTTGAGGACCACACCAAACATTAATCGCTCGGGCTTCGAGAGTTGTTGGTTCTTTTAATTCTTTTGGTACTTTTCATCAGAGTTTTCTTATACCTTGTAAGAATTTATTTAGATCATGTATATGGGAGTGGATTTTTCTTATTTTTTCCATTTATTTTATTTTCAGTTTTTGGAGTTGTTTAAAACATACCATCTTATCTCCCAATACTATTAAATAAAAAGGGATAATCATTTTTATTTTATATGAGATTCTATACGCTTGGTTCTTGTATTGACTTCGTGTCCTACTGAATGTGGGACTCAGGGGTCATTATCTCTCTTTCAACTTGATGAAGGAAGGGTCTGGCAGCTTGTTGTATCTTTCCTCATCATGGTGAAGGAAGTTCATGAATAAATCATAGAGGCATCACTCTGTGTTCGAGAATGGGAAGAGATATTTCAACTAATTTCTACAATCATAGTTTATAGAAATTAACTAAATTTTAAAACACATATCAAGGTTAAAAAACAATACATGAGACACAAATAAAATCATCTCATAGTGATATAAGGCTGATCATGAAAATAGTAGGAAAGAAACTCACCATAACCAACCTACCAGGTTTTGATAAATATTTATCATTTATTATAACAAACTGATACTAATCACAACCACTATATGATACCAAATTTACATAAAAAAGCATGGATACCACATATAACTATACTCTGAACCAAAATATTGAAAAATATGAATGATTTTCCCAATCCTAAATAATTAGTTAAAAGAACCTAAAAATATAAAAATGATAAGTGGGAATGATTTTTCAAACCTAAAAAAGTTACATGTAATAAATATAATGATATTCAACTAAAAATAAGTATTCAATAATAAAAATAATGATAGAGGTAGTGGTTTAATGAAAGGTATCAATTAAAACCAAAGAGCAATAAGAAATTTTTTTACACACAATCCTTGTTCCAGTAGTAAAACATAATAATTACACTCCTATATTTGATACTGATATCCATGACCTAATTTTAACCCTTAAAAATATATAACATGAAACTGAAATATTTGATCACTTACATATCAAGGGATTTTTTCTCGTTTAGTGTTTTATAGAATTAAGAAAAAATCATACATAAAAATATAGAAACATAATCAATCAGTTCATATAAATTCCACCTCATATACTACTAAATTATTCCTATCCAATACCCTTTTTAGGTATAACATACTTAAGACCTTTCAAAAAAACCCATATAAATGTTAAATGTTTTAAGGGTTAGCATAGTTTCCTATTAATGGAAGGAATACAATATAATATATTAAAATTTAAATAAAATATAAAAAATGTTCCAATGATAAATAATACTTAAATGTGGAATAAAAATAATAAAATAGAATTTAATAAAATTCAGAAATAAAATAAGAAGATAAATATTCACTTTGATAACAAGAACTCATTTTGTAATGATAGAATGCATAATTACAGACATCACAATCATCGCATCCTTACATTGTTCGAATAAAAAATACATAAAATGGTAAGGTGTACACCCAATACAAAGAATACGTTTTCTCATTATAAATATAGATGCATTGAGGGGTTATAACAAGCCCCTATTATCATTTATTAAATATAATTCATTTATCCTGTGAAATGGTTGAATTACAATTCAATACATAATCAATGTGACAATTTATATAGAAATACAAGAATATAAAATTTTAATATTTTATCCAATTAATAAATATATCATAATCAAATTTCATTAACAGAAACTTATTGGATGGTATCAAAAGTAGATAACACCAGTAAAACATATTATATATCAAACAATTTTGATATAAATGAAAAAACAATAAAGACATCAATGGAATATTTTTGTGGAAAAATATATAATTCATTTTGAAATAACAAATTTTAAATTAAGAAAAAATAAAAAATATAAGGAGAAAATTTTATTTAAATAGAATATTTTAATCATGTTCAAGAATAATCAATGTATTTACTGGTATTTTTGGCATGAAAATTCATTCATGTAGTGTATGATAAAACAAGGATTCCATCCAAAAAATACTTACAAATTACCATGTTTTGAGATACATAAAAAGTTAATTTTTAAGACTTTTTTTTAAATGAAAATCAAGGGTATAAATTTCTTTGAAAAATAATTTAATGATATTAATAAATTTCTTTAAATCTTTTTAGATATCATTGATTTTAGAGAAAAGGGTCCTTTAATAGAAATAGGTGTAATAACACTGACTTTTCATTAAACCATTTTTTGAACAATTTTGATTACCAAAGATATAAAAATGAGATTAAAATAGAAAAATTATTAAATTATATAGAAATAAATCAAAATTAAATAGGTTTATCAAATGTGGATCATATAATTTCGTTAATTAAAATTATATCATAAAATATCCCAATTTAAATTGGATCGAAACATAAACCCCGTACAATGTTAACTTTTAAATTTTAAGCACCATAAAAGAATAAAATCAAAACAAACCACATGTATCATGAATAAATTATATTCATCATATAATACAAAATATACCATACCATGTCAACCAATCAATACAGTGTAGTTAGTCTTCACACGGTGAGGTGAAACAAAGATAAAGGAAACTGGTCTTGAATATACCAAAAAAACAACATACCACGAGAGAAGAATGTATATGAAATGAAATAAAAAATCCATAAAATACAATTTAAAATGGATAAACAAAAAATTATCATAAATTATTATGTGACTAATCATTTCCTCCAAACCGTCCCTATAATGATTGAAACGACTAACGGAGAAGCAACCATGCTATAACATACACTTCCCTTTACATGTATAATGTAATAGAACATCTAAATCATCCAAAAAAAAGTATTATGTTAGAAAAATGCCAAGGAGGATACCAAAATAGTGTATATATAAGGTATAATATCATGGATGTAATAGTATTCTGTTTCAAAATAATATTGTTTTGTAATGATTTTTCTTTGATCCCAAATGAACATGTAAAACAATTAATATTTTGTTTTCTTAAAATATTTTCAAATTCTAAAAAAACATTTGACAAGTAAAAGTGATAAAAAATGTAATTCCAATGCCTAAATAAATTGGAAATAAATTAAACACAAATCTAAGAAATACCATCATGCGAATCCATGTGACACAAACTCGTATATAAACCTATAAGAAACAATCCATGATAAAAATCATCATACAATACAAATACATAAATGACCAAGAACACTATAATATGTGATATAGACTTTAATAAAATAAATACTAGACACAAAATATCCTAAACAAAGATAAGAATTGGATCCATCTGATATCAGGTCATGATATAGTCTTTTAACATCAAAAAAAACATTTTGTTCTACACAAAATAATGTTGCCTACACCTATTTCTCTAATAGACCAAGTTAACTAAATTGAAAATTTTTCCGTTATACATTTCAATATAATTGTCAGAATTGTAAAAAAAAATTCCAAGGCAATCCAAAAATATTTGGTGTTTGAAAAGCTCATTTTTATATAAAAAATATATATATTCAATGACAACGACGTTCAAAAAAATTTGTTAGAAGAAATATTTTGAAACCAAAACAATATAAAACATAATAAAAAAATTAATTTATCAAGGATGATAAAAAATTCATCTAACTAACCCATTGTATAAAAACACCTACTTTAAAATCTTATAAACATAGTCTTCATTGAAAATGTTGAAAGGAAACCAATATGTCTGCCTCTTATTGAATGGGAATGAAAAAAAAGATATAATGGAGCAATATAAGACACTATCTATTTGTGAATATTGACCATAAGTTCATCCAAAATAGTGTCCATGACAATATAATGAAATAAATAGAAGGAACAATCACCAAGAGAGGGGAACAATGAAATCCCTGATGATTGATCAGTGATTGAAAGATATGGAAGGATATGAGATCACCAAAATCACTTAGGGTGAGCTCTAGGTTAAGGTAGGGAGGATGGAGATAGAATGAATGAATAAATTCCCATACAGTTCTCTAATAACCAAATCCAAAATAGGTAAACACCGTTTAATACCATTATACAACCTGAATTTTGAAATGGTGGAATACACTAAAAAACATGTCACCTTTTCTTAAAAACCCATCATTTTAAATTATATGAAATGAATTATTTACCCAGTATCTAAACCATTCACATCCTCAACTAGATTCATGGATTCCAACCTATGACTATTACACATCACTTAGTCCATTTAAATGGAGTGTAACTGACAAGGTGATAGAAAAAAAATAATGTTCTTGGCATAAAAATAGAAAATCACCATTGAAGTTCTCCAAAATTTAAGAGATCACGTTAAATCCATAAACACATTCATACCCAGAATACATTAATTCAAAGAACCATACATCACTAAATATTTGGCGATTTTCCCCATAAAAGGATCACCACCCTTGATAATCCTACTAATTCCCCCATAACAGTATTGATAAAGAAATCATCAATAAGGGAGAACCTAAAAATGTGAACCAGAGTGTCATAATCTCCCCAACATAAATACTTCATACCCCTATAAAACCCTAAAATTTTAATATTTTTGAAAAATGAAGGCCACTACTTCACTATAAAAAATTATATCTTCAATTCATTATGACTATCCCATACACACAACCATAGTATTCAGATCAAAGGAATATTTTTACTGTGTAGTATCATCTCTCTGTGATCTATATCCTAATCCTATAGCTCAACCATTGTTGTTTCGGTTTTAATATCAATATCCTACCATCCAATTTCATTTTAATGATATTCTATATACCTCATCACCTAGGAAACTGGAAACACAGAGTATATTGAAGTCAAACTAGAATGTAATTCTAACCAATATGCCATTTAATTGTTGTCCAATGATCTAAAAGGGTCCCACAAAATGAAGTTGAAACATACCCTAATTACCCAACCAAGTAAGTCCCATGTGAGGTGAAACTCTAATGAAACCTAATAACTAACCTCAAACTCCATTGGCTGGTGGGGGTGGTCCAAAAAATATTTCTATAGACTCTATTCCATGATAAATCACATCAGGATCAAAAAACCTTTCTCTATCATCTCAAAAACATGTCTCGACCATGGAATTCTCTCCCTACACTTCCAAGAATAAGTTATATTTATATGGATTTAAATCCAAATCCTAAAAGGGCTCCATATTAATAAAGGAAATATAACTATTGTTATATGAAAACTCTACCACAGCCACATGTTTTTCCAAATATCCTTTAAATTCTGGAACAAGTAACTAGAGAATACACTCTAGAACATGGATATCCATCTTTGTCTATCCATCAATCTATGGATGATAATCAATAATCAATCTAACATAAGAAACCAACATCTCCAGAAATATATTACTAAATCATGACACGATCCTTAGGATATTTTTTGATACAAACATAGAGTTAAACCATGAATTCTCACAATATATTAGACATACATACCTTAAGATGTTACACTATTTTAATCTCCATGATTGGGAGGAATTGTGTTCATTTCATTAGTTGATTAATGTTAAACAAAATCCTAACATTACCACTATGACTCTATGGAAACCAATGATTATATCCATGTTAGTCTCATACCATTTTGATAGTAGAATGTGTAAAGGCTACAAAAATCAATTAGGTATCTGGTGTTCCATCTTTATTTTCATAAAATTAAGACACTATGATAAAAAAATAAATAGTCAATTTCCTGATTCCATTGGCCAATACCAGCATCTAAATTCATGATAAATAATGATATCCCCATGGTGAATATACCAAAAAACACTACTATCCACTATAGATCATCTCCTTGGGTAAATTAGAACAACCAACCCACAATATAATAATAAAGTTCCACCAGGAGATCGAGACCACCCACCGGATATATCTTCACCATAATTTATTTTACACATGAATAAGAACTCTATTTTTTTACCTTATTGAGATGAAATCAATTATAAAATGATGATTTAGCTTCCATAAAATCCAATAACAACTCTCCACCAACCTCTTTTAGTCCCAAATATCTCCAAAAAACTCACCAAATAACATTCCTCGACTGATTCCTTCATGGAATGCATTGGTAATTTTCTACATAGTGAATTTGTAACAACATTTCCCTTCCCAGGTTTGTAATTAATTTCAAAATAAAAATCTCAATGTTAATCCTCTTAGTGTTCCTATTTCAACCTTAGATCCCTCTGAGTAATAATATATTCAGGCTCTCGTGATTTGAATACATAATAAATATCTAACCATCGAGATATGTTCACGACATTTTAAGTGCATGAATAAACTTTTCCAAATTAAAATTGTTAGTAGGGTAGTTATTATAATGTGGGAATAGTTGGTGTGAGTTATAGGCCCCCATATGTTTTACCTTAATAAATAAAAATCCAAAACAGATACTTGAATCACAGTATAAAACCTTAAAACACAAACCTAGTTCTTAAAGAATCAAAACTGGTGTCAATACCATCCTCCCCTAGAGTTCCTAAATATATATTTCACAATTTTCATTAAATTCATAAATTACACCCATATATTATAAATTATTCAAAGAATATGTGATATTGAGAAAATCATGTACAAATAATCTATAGTAACTAACCAAACACACGAAGCATCAGAATTCAAAAACATTTCTAGTATACTCCCCGAACATAACAACTTGTATCTTTTTAGGGTCTAATAATGTGACCCTCCCAAATATCACATGGCTTAGAAATTTAATCTTCTAGATATAAAATTCTCATTTTAAAAGAATACCATATATATAATGTTCATTAGATATACTAATAATGATACCCAATTGGTCAATCTACTCCTCCCCAAAATACAGTAAATCAAAATATCATCTAAAAAACAACTAAATATTCCATGAACTGATAAAAGATCTATTTCACCAATCTATAAACAAAAATATATTTTTATTAAGACCAACTTGAATAACAAGAAACCAAAAATTCCCATATTATCTCCTAAGAATTTTCTTAGGTATATTCTCTTCATATACCCTCAACTTGTGGTACCCCGATTGATGGTCAATCATTGAAAAAACATATTCCCCTTGATGTTGGTCAAATGTCATAAATCCCTGTAAAAGGATATTAGATGTTAACAATCACCTGACTCATCTATTGATAATAAATAAAAGTCTATGATTCTAATCCTCTATCTTCAAACAGTGGAAAGGAAATATCCACTATGACATGTTAGGACTAATAAATCATTTAGCCTCTATTTATTCATGATGGACCTTATTTCCCCCCAACACAATAGGTTCCATTCAATAATATTCCATTGAAATGGATATCATTCTATGGATAAGGTCAATATTAAATTCAACCTCCCTGTATATAGGTAAAAATGAAAATCCTCCTGAAAAACCTAAAGGAATTCTCACACCACTATATGGGGGAGAATTCCCAAGAAAGGGACAACAAAATCCAGAATCAACTATGAAAACTGGATTTATATTACCCCAACATATAGAAAAGTCATCTCTTCCATTACCAATCTTGAGTCCCACTCACCCTTCAGAACATGAGTGACCTCATCAAAATTTAATAAATCAACTCAGTGGTGATAACACTATTTCTGGGCCTCATAATTGTTTATATAATCCATTTCAATAATAATATCGATGATGTAAATAGTAGTAACTAAAAATTATCAAACCCCCACATAGTTATCAATCACAACCCAACACGTGGGGAATATAAATCCTTCTTCGGTCCTCTTTCCCAAAGGTGTGGTAAAATACAAGAATTATGAAAAATGTTTAGAATGAAAGAGAAACACATTTACTAAGTCTGATGATATAAAAGAATTAAAATAACTTCTACCAAAAAATTCATTCACCATAGAATATGAAATATAAAACATACCTCATATTGTAGCTAGACCGACATTGTATTCCTCTAGTGTGTACTTCACAACAAAAATATTAATGCACTAACCTCTTACCGAAGCATTATTATCCACATGAATATCCCCCTTTTCCTAAGGACAGAACCCCAAACCCTTGTAAGAATCTACAAAATCCTAAAAAACAATGGGGTTAGTTGCTCCTACCTTACTTCCTTAGGATATCATGTCACAAAAAATTTCTTGATGGTTAGATCACCATTAAATATGACATGTTAAGGGAACATTTTATTAATTCATTGGGGGTATGACCTGGCCACCCTTAGAAATAGAAAAATATTTATTATGATGGACACCAATAAATTGGTGCTAATGAAAACATGATATTTTTACAATTCCTTTTCTGGATAGAAGATTCTCCCTATCTTACAACAACACCAACTAAAGCTCCACCCAAACTTCTCCTTCAAAATAGAACTTCTATAGCCTATGATTATTTATTAACTACCTCTGCAAAGTATGGAAAACACATTAGAATCATCCATTACCTAATATTAGACCTCAATACCAACTCAATCCCTTGAGCCTTTATATAATCATTAGCGACAAGCTATCGGGCCAAATGCACCAACATAAAAACAATTTTCGCAACACTCTTGAAAAGTACACTCCCCCTTATATATTTTCAATAACTCTAAATTAATTTACACACATAACATGATAGGTTAAAACAAATAATTAAATATTTTACTGAGTGATCATCAGGTTAGGTCCTCGTACAACATAGCATAAATAATTGAGACCTTACATCTTATTATCGATCGCTCAAGAATCTATGTGGATGATCTCACCTCTGAGTATATATGAGTTCCCATGAAGTTAAAGATCCTCTCAATACATTCATGGAACTCCTAAAATTCCTTAATTATATTTTTACCTTGAAATAGGGTGGATTCTACTTAGTAAATTCATATCCATGTGACACCATATGCTCTAGGTTCCCTACTCCCACTTGACATGGAGTCTCAATGGTGTAGATTACTGCTTCTACCCAAGACGGTTGAAAAGAAATATTCTCTTACAGATCATATCCAAAAAAATACTTCCTTGGATTTAGAAGAGATCCTCTAAGAGGATTTATCTAATAGGCACTATACAATAACGAATTTGATATTGAGAACATTCAAAAATCATATAACCAATTTCAGATTTCACAAAAACCTTTAAAGTAAAATAATGTAATGAAATTTTGAATTAAACCAATGAAATTCATTAACTAAAAATGGAATATGTAAATTTGAATATTTATCCCATACTAATCATTAAAATGAACTCAAACACCCAATCTCAAATCTAGAAAATTTACCTGGCCACCAATAGTATCTCGGGTTCAGTCATGGAAGTGAGATGATAGGGACCCTTTACCTCTCTTACTATAATAATTCAAATGATTTTGCATCCTTTTGACCAAGGAAATATAACTAAAATCAAGTATTATTAACACACAGGAGGCTAATAATCCCTTGGTACAAAATTATAATAAACCATCCCATGTCAACCAAACCATGCATCCTTGTCAGCAATAACTTGTTTATGGGAAGAAAAGATAATGGAAACAAGACTTGATTATAATAAAACAAGACTTAAAACCATAGTAAAACAAGTAAGAAAAAAAATTAAATAAAAATCATACAATACAATCCAAAAGTTTCCAAACCATAAAGTATGAAAAATCTCCATGGGACCATCTGTAACCAATAAACCACCTCACTATGAAGTAACAAACCAAATGAGAAGCTAATAGGAAAATATATTCCCTTCCCTATACTTGTATAATATAATACAATATCTAAAACCTAACAATGTAAAATATATGGGTTGGGAACAAATCCCTCTATTATTCCACCAAAAAGACTATACAATGACTAATATCAACATTGTGACAGTTATAGGTTTTATAACAAAATAGTTTTACAAAGAAATTTCATAAATCAAAAATCCGTTTATATATCAATTTTTATTTGGTTATCATAAATGCCTTTTGTATTCTCTTGAAAATAAATTGAAAAGGTATAGGTGATAAAAATATAAAATCCAGTGAATTTTTATTTATGTATGGAAGTAAAAACAAACAAAAAAAATACCATGATGAGAATCCATTTGATACACCCTCATATATACACATGTGAGAAACAATCCATGATAAAAACCATCATGAGATAAAAAATTGTAGACAAAAAAACCATCATTTTATCAATAACATATAGTATAATATGTACTAGACCTAAAAGTTCATATACTAGTCCAAACATTGGATCCATCTTATATCGATTTTGACTATAGTCTGCCAATACCATGTAAACAACCACTTGTGGTCCCTCACAAATAAAGCTTTCATATGTCTTTTTCCAGATGCACTTGATGTTCCCAAAGAAAAAATATTTTTAATTTTTTTTAAAACTACTCTCCCAATTTATAAAAAAAAATTATCATCTAATCTAAATATCTTTAGTGTTTGAAAAATCCATTTATAAATCAAAGGAAATCAATATTCAAAGAAAACCCTTTAAAAATAAAACTTTTCACAAAATCCATTTAAATCATAATTAACTTATATTAAATGAACAATCCACTAAAAATTATTAATAAAGATAACATAATCATCAAATTAACATGTTTTATATAACCACCTATGAAAAATTGCTATAATCGTAGAGAAATTTTAGAACGGTGAAATGAATCAAAGAGATCATCCTCTGAAAGACAAGTTGTGATAAGAAGCAGAAAAATATTGATAGAAAAAACTATACAATCATGAATGAAAAACATAAATGATGCTAACAAATTGGACATTAACAAGGTAATAAATAACTATAAGGAATAATTTACCTAATTATCCAAACATAACATCCATAATGTTAAATATACAAATTATTAATCTTTAAGGAGCAGAGTTCTCCATAATCACCTAGGGTGATCTCTAGGTTGAGAGAGAGAGGGATGTTATAAGCAGAATGAAGGAATAATCAATTGTATAGTTCCTTTAAAATAAATGTTGTGTGAGATATACAACATGTAGTCTCATTTTGTGATCTGAATTCCACAATGTTAGTTGACACTAAAAATGCTTCTTTTTTTATGAAAACCTGAAGTTTTCCGTTATATAATTCAAACCCTTTACGCAGTGTGAAAACCATTCACATCAAAAAAAATCAAATCATCTACTCTATGAATTATTATGAACATTTAAAGGACCCCTCAAATCCATTAACACATTTATACCAAGACACTTTTTATTCAAAAAAACATACATGGAATAACATGAGGTCATTTAACTAGAAAATTATTTCAATCTCTGAGAAGCCTAAAAACACACCCAAACACGGATGATAAAAAAATAATGGATGAAGGAGTACCTAAAACCCACAATAGAGTGTTACCTAAAATTTAAATGAAGTACCATATAAACCTCAAAAAAGGAATATACATGTAAATCATAAATTAATTTCCAAACAAAATAAAAATGTATACAAATAACATGTACAAATTTCATATCATTGAATTGAGAATTAACCAATAGTGATATTATGTTTAACAAATATAGGTCAGAAAAACAATTTTAAATAAATTATATGTGTTAATTAATTAATTTCACATGTAACATTGGCATGTTATACTAAATAAAGAAGATAAATAATCCAAAGTATCAAGATTTAGTTATGAATCCCTTACATTCCCCTTTATGACACCTCCATTAGATTGATATTAATACCCTTATAGTTATGGGTTATGATAACCAAATTTGATGATTGAAATACGAATGGAAAATTATTGAGTTATTTGGGAATCTGTTTGAGAGAAATAAAATAACATTTTATTTGTTTAAAAATAATTGATGTCAGCCCCATTCAATAAGCAAAAATCGATGGCATTTTTACAAATTTTCAATCGTCAAGATTATTAAAGGAAAATAAAAAAATGCCAAGTGGCACACATAATGTAAGGAAATTAAATTACTGATAATTTCACATATAATTGATCAACTATATAATTTTCTATAATTTATAGTTATATTAAAGAAATTTTTATGAAATAAATATAAGTTATGTTCTTATTAATCATTATTCACAATACTGAAAATTTAAAACACCATAAAAACTGCTGATTTAAAAAATAACTTCCTAAATCCACAATTATATTTTTAAAATATCTATTAAATTTGTGGGATCCTAAAAAAATTTAAATTTTTGTTGTTTTATTATTTTTAATGTTTTTTATTTAACTGTTTTACTGGTGTAAATATCCTCGATGTGCACTACGCCGCACCGCAATCAGCCACGTCATATAGCGATGTGGTTTCCAAATTCTTATCCACGTGACACATGGAAGGTACAATCCCGTACCATCTTGGGATTTTATTCAACCTCCACTGTAACTCTAACTAGGTACATATGGCATTAAATCCCACCAAAGAGCATTACTAGTACCATTGTCATAACAAAAATCTTTTAGGAAATTACAAAAATTTAAATGATTAAATATAAATTGTTAGCACATCTTGCATATATATATATATAATATTTTTCATTTTCAACCATTCATGTGATATATCTAACCATATTCATACAATGAAAACATATTTAATCTTTTATTTATACTTTAGGCACATTGCACTAGTATTACATAAGCTTTTGGATACGACCCTTGTAATATAATAAGAAATATAGAAAACATCAATAAAAATTATATTTTTTCAAAATATTGATTAAATAAATCTTGAAAATACTTTTTATTGTCCATTATTATAATTAATACACCAAACATTACTTTTCCACTGTTTCACATGTAGTACATCGAAAATAAAAATGATTTTCAAATTTATCATGACATATATACTAATTTATTTGTTTTGAATTATATTTTTACAATATTTGTAATAAAATCATTTAAATTATTCAAAAAATAATTTTCCAAAATTTATATATGGAATTTATTTTTTGATAATATAAATAAATATATTATACCGCTTAAAAAGGTATATTTCTACTATTCAAAAAAAATTTATTTCAAACAGAACAATAAAAAAATAGAGTTCAAATTTATATGTTTCAAATATTATATAAATTTAATTAATATGCAAAAAAAATTAAGGACACCCACTTCTTCAAAACAAAATAAATTAGATAATTTTATATCAATTTACATTTATTTTTTAATAGTTTTACATGTGTTTCCTCATTCATGTCTAGGAATTCTAGGTAATTATATCATTTCTATGAATTAAACATTCCTAATAATAGAAAATTTAATGTTTTCATAATATATATAATTTTTTTCATTATTAGTATCTTATTTTAATTCTTGTGATAAAATATTATTATTTATTAAAACAAAAAGAGTCACATTTTGTTATTATACTTTACATATATAATAATTTTGAAATTATCAATGAAAAAGGGTATCATGTTTTTATATTTTTACTACATATATAACTATTGATGAAAACCACACATGTAATAGGATTTATAAAAGTTTTTGGTTTATATTAAGGTCATACCCCATAGTTGAAGCTCAGGTTTACACATTTTTTCTATTCTGAGGTGATAAATTTTACTATAGTTACTATTCATAATGAAAAAAATAAAAAGGATCAATTTACCAAACTTTAAACTCATAATTCCAGTTATAGATTAAAATTTTTATGACATAATTTATATTTAATTAATTAGTAAATTTTAATATAAATACATAAAACAAAACAAAAAAATATTTCAAAAAAATTATGTTTTTAGGCCCAAAAATCAACTTTTTCCAAAATCATTTATAAATATTATTTAATAATAATTTATTAGATAATATAATAATACATAATACCTATTTTACATTGAGATAAAATTACCAAAATAATGGTACTTTTTGTTGAAAATAAGAAAATGTTTTATAAAAATTATTATTTTAACTATTCGTTTTAAAATAAATATTTTTTGTAAAATAATTAAGAAATCACCTTAATAAAATTTTGATATACTGATTTACGAAAATATATCATTTTTATAAAATACCATATCTATATTTGTGATAAATTAATTATATTATTTATTTAGAGAGATAAATAGAAACTAATTTTCTTGAAAAATGAAATTTTATGCATATAATGACTATACAGAATATATATATGCTTCATCATAAACCCTTATATATATATATATATATATTAAAAAATGGTTCTTCTAATTCAATCAACCATTTTTATCCAATTTATAATTAAATCTATATTACGGTCAACTTGGAAATAGGGTTTCATGTATCATAAGATATAAATGAAAAAAATTATTTGAAGAAAAATATTTCATCAAATATATGGGTGTTACATTCTACCCACCTAAATAAATTTAACCTTAAAAATTTTCTCTCTAAAATAAATGTTTCACCATTTTGTTAATCCGAATTTTATAAATGCACAATAAAACTTCTTTTGAAAACAGAAAGCGGGGAACATAATGATAACATGAAATTTCACATATTTGGGTTAAATATAACGAGAACATTGGTGGTAATTTTAAATATATACATGGAGGAGAATAATTACATCCAAAAAATAATATAGGTTGATTTATGAAAAGTTCATAATATATTTAAACACTTTAAAACCATGAATTAGTGAGGTTTGAAGACGACCATTGACCCCTCAGAAATGAAGGTAATATGATAATCATATTATTTAAAGATTTTATTCCAATAATTGATGAATTAAATTACCATATATACTATGTCATTAATACAATAAACTTATATAAGAATTATAATTTTATATTTAAATAAATTTCCATGATCATATCATTTTTCCTCCATATGATTATTATTCATGTGGAATTTCTCAATCATTAAGCACTAAAATCAACTTTTAACAGATCAAAAAATAACAATTGAATAAAAATATATTCCCAATGTATTTTATAAAACCAAAATAGAAAAAATTAGATAAGATAATATAAATAAATCTTCACATTAGGAAACACAACATTAATCTACCAAACCTCAAAAATAACACGCCATGATCAAATTTAATCATTCGATAAAGATAAATCCTTAAAAGTAATCAAATGTATTATTAAACAATATTGAAACATAGTAATAAGAAATATTTTAACACATTAAATAATAAATTATATCCAAATAACATTAATAAGTTTTAAAGTATCATACCAAATATTTATATCCCACAGACACATATTCTAAAACATATTCAGTTCACTTTCCAAAATATTGTCACAATAAAATCATATATTCTTCTAAAAAATAAATCAACTATTATTCTTCAAATAAAACCCCACATTATCCAAATTTATTTCTATTTACATCAATCATATAATGTTACCAAAATAGTTGATTTCTTTAAAAATAATAATCGTTACATTTTTACCAAATCCATATTAAATCCCATGGTTATATATATAATAAATCTTATGTTCCAACATGTAATAAACCTTTTATACAAATTACCCATATTTACCTCAGTATCGAAAATAATATTGATCCTAAAAGAATTAAATAACAATAATCATTGGTCCATAATATATTATTCATTCCATAACCAATTCTATAAATCATGTTATAAAACCCAAGGCACTATTACCCTAATTGTCTCCCAAAATCTCTTAATTGAAATAAAATCCCATCACATGAACCCTATAAAGGGTTAACTATTCCATAGAACTTATGATAAAATTTATACTTATTAACCTATTATTTTATCAATACCTATTAAGTTACCCTTACATTAAAACATCATAATCTCAAAAATTATCTAAATTATACCAACTATAATAACCCCAAATATTCACTTCTAGATCTGGTGCTAAATCATAACAATTACATTTTTGGATTTTACACTAATAAACCTAAACAAATTCAACCCATTAATTCATATAATATAAAACATTCATATTGTAAAACTTACAAACCAAAAAGATTTTTAATTATAAAATTTATAGATATTTAAAAAAAATTCTTATATAGATATTTTGATAAATTTAAAACTTGCACATAAAAATATACATCATCTCCCACATAGATCTTATCATCTTGTGATCTACGTTGGAATTACCCAAAAAATTTATTCATATCCTATATAAATTGAAAACAAATTAATGGTGATCTTAGTTACTCAGTGAGGTAAAGAGTATAATAAAATCTATCACAAAATAAACCAAACATGAATAATATGGAAACTATAAAAAATAATAGAATATTATATAAAACTAATACTATAAAAATTAAACTATATCAATTCATAACATAAAATCATAATCAATAACATCGATAAGAATAAGTAGTTTCACTATGATAAAATGCATAGTGTCAGAACTTGAAATATTACCATCATTGCCTTGTCCTAGGAAAACATACATTGCAGAAAATGTGTATGCCAAATACAAAAATTATTTTTTCTCGTGAGACCTATCGATGCACTAATAGGATATAACTTTTGCATCTTCCCACACACAATGTAAAATTAATTTATCATATGAATTTGGAAAATAACTATTCAATATGTAATCAATATAAACATGATTAATAAAAAACTATCTTATAAAATGACAATATTTTCCCAATTTTATAAATATAATATGACCATAAGACATATATAGTAATATGGTGGATGGAATAAAATGACTATACTCTCATAAATGAATAATATTCACAAAACAATGATGGAATACATTGAAATAATATAAAAATATCGATGAAATATTTCTTAACGAATATACACTTTTGATTTTCAATCAAATATTTAAAATCTAAAAATATAAAAAAATGGAAATGGAAATAATTTCCCTAAAAATAATCATGAAAATATTTAATAGAAGATTAAATACACTGATCATTCATGATGGTGTGAAATTAAATTGAAGATTTATCGCTTAAAATAAATATCCCATTAAAATTATTAAAAATAAAAACCTTCTCTAGAAAAAAATAATAAGATAATTTTTTAATATTCTAATAAAAAGAAAAAAATTTGTAAAAATGAATTTTAAAAAATATTTTAAGAATAATAAAAATATTGTTGATTTTTTATAAAACATTGATATTAATGAAAAATGTATATCAACTAAGAGGGGAGTTATGGAGTTAGCTTTTCATAAAAACATATTTTGAACCATTTTGACTGAAAAAATAGGGAGAAATGGTTGCAAAACATCACAATTCCACAAATATCTGAATAATAATAAATATAAGATTTCATTTTTAAATAATGATAATATAATTCCATTACCATAAATTCAAGCATAACAAATCATGATTAAAATGTGATTAAAATATAATCTAATTACCAGGTTGATATCTTTTCAGTTGTATTTCCTGTGAAATAATAACATCTAAAAAACATTAAATATCATGATCATCAGGTGATTAATGATACCAAATGTTAAATGGTTTTATATAAATATCAAAAAATTATTTATCTCCATATCATTTTTTATGTATAAAAAAATAAAATATATCACAAATAACCCTTAGTAATGTAATATTGTTGAATTGAGAATTAATTAGTTATGAGATTATGTTGTGATAACTACAAAGAAAAAAAATGTAAATACAATAAAAATTAAAAAATTATTTCAATCATAATATTTGAATAATATAATCAATGAACACGTGGCATTAATCAATGAAATATGATTGATTGTAAGAACCATTACATTTCATTTTAGGTATCCCCCTTTAGATTAATCTAAATAATTATATAGGAGAGGTTTATGTCCAATATATTATCTAGGGGAAGTTTTAATAGATATTTATACTGTTATTTTGGTAGAGTAATCTGAAACATTTGAAATAGATTTTCAATTAAAAATGTTGAGGTCGGACCTATGTTTTAGGAAAAATTCAATAGTGTTTTCAAAAATTTTCAAAATTTAAGGGGCATAATATTAATTATAAAAATTTATTGTGGAAAAAATATGGAAATGAAATAATATTTAATAAAATTTCATATCTATATAGGATATTATAGAATTGGTTATAATTTTTTATGAACAAAAAATAATTTATGATCATAAAATAAAATTTATGTTCTTTTTTGTTTCTATTCTGAATAAATGACCTTAAAAAATAATTACAACCAATAAATTTGATTAAAATAAATAATATTACATATTATACTTCTTAAATATTGGTAAAATTATTTCAATATTGACAATATTCACAGTATTATCATTTTTCATATTTCATCAAATATATTTATTTAATTTTTTTATTGTTTAAAAATATTTCACGATATCACAAAGTATGATCTTGAGTAAATTATAACAATTTTAGAAGTAAAAAATGAATTCTAAATATAAATCAGATTTATTATAAATAAATTTTTTATTTTTTAGACCTCCATATAGTATATATAATCTAATTCATAGCATGATAATATAAATAATTTTTTATTTTGTATTTTTACAGTTTGAAAAAGCATTGTAAAAAAAATCTTATGATTTATGTTAAATTGCTCCAATTCATAAAAATATCATTCCAAATCATCACATATTCCTAAAATTTTAAAAAAAAATAAATGTAAAAACATTTTCCTTGTCATTTATTATAAATATGACCTGAAATTTTACTTTTCTAGTACCACACATGAACTATGTCATCACCGAAATTGATTATTTTATTTATGAGTAAATAAATTCTAATTAATTTTTTTTGAACTTTTCATTTGTTTTATATTTAGTATATTTCAAGAATTTTTTTATATAAGCTTTATATATTTATATATCACTTTTATTTATTGATAATATCATAAAATATGTTTTACCCAAAAAAACAATACTTTTCCACTATTAAGAAAAATTTGATATTAGACCCTCCAACAAAAAAATAAGAATATAATTTTGTAGAAAAATAATAACATTTCATTGGGAAATATAAAACCCAATCAATAACCTATAATAAAATACAACAAAAAATAAAAACTTTTAACTCTATTTACTTGGATATTTTCTATCATGTACAAGTGATGCATCAACGATGTGTAATTATTCAAGGTAGTTATTTAATTTCAGAAAATTAAAATTAAATATCGATATTAAATAAAATATATTCATACTCAATGTAACTATTTTTCAACAATTATAAGTTATTCTAATCCCTATGATAAAATATTTATACTTAATAAAACAAATAGAGTGACATTTTTTATACTTTACCCAAATAGAATTCATTTCATTATTAATGAAAAAAGACATAATGATTCAATATTTTAAAAAAAGGTAATAAGAATGAAATCCATAAATAAATTAATAATTTGGAATTTCTTATAGTGATTCTATGTTATTTTCACATAATTTAATCCCGGTTTTACCATTTTTACCATTAATGGGAAAATAAATTTCACCATGTTCACTATTCATAATGAAACAAATAAAAGGACACTATTTATGAAATTTGAGCCTCCATTTTCCAAATACGGAATCCATTTTCATGATTAAATTTCTATAGGTGGAAGGACTAAAATTTAAATATAATTGCAGAAAACATAATGAAAAATGATTTTGAGAAAGAAATCATTTTTATACCCGAAATGGAATTAATAAAAATTAAGGAATGATATTGATTAAAATTTAATTAATTATATTATATCTATATAAATTATTTTTTATTATATATCATTCAAATTAAAATTATAATGATAAATTTTAATTAAATGAAATGATTTCTTTAAAAATATTGGTATTTTCACTATTCACTGAAAAATTAATCTTTCTTAAAAAATAATTAAATTTTACCTGAACCTAATTTTGATATACTAATATATAAAATGTTATAATTTGTATAAAATACCATTTCATAAAATTTAATAAATTAATAATATTATATATTCATAAAATAAATAAAACCCACTTTTGAAAAAATATTGTTTTTAATGGATATAATGAATATACTCAAAATATACTTGATTCATCTATAACATTTATAAAATTATTTAAAAAAATTATTACTATTCATTACACTAATTTAATGTATATTTTATACTGTGTAGATTTATTATGGATCATTTAGACTAAAGGTTTCATGTATCATATTATATTGAATAGTTAAATTTTATTTCAAGAAAAATATACCATTATATCACGCAACATTACACAAATATCAAAAAAAGGGATAAAAAATCAAATATGACTCTTTGTTATAAGTGAGAAACATCTCACCATGTAATCATCAGCCCCCCATACACTGCTGAAATAAATTTCAGCCTCACTAAGACCCCTTTCCATTTCATGCATCATATAACACAAGATCTACCAACAACCAAGAGAGTGTGAAGGGTGAGGGATAAATAGTAATTTTATAATCCCACCCATGTGATACATAGTAGGGAGATGTCAAAGAATATCAATATTTTCAATTTGAAATAAAATATGTAATGGTAAATTAGATTCACATTTATATTAAAATAAGTAAAACAATTACCCTTTTCTAAATTATTTTAAAAATTGAAGATAAAAAAGATTCTGTGTGCATTTTAATAATTTATTTTAAATTTATCAAACCATGAATCACATACAGTATTTGATCTAGGAAAATAAAAATTCACTAGGAGTGGAGCTAACCCCTAGGATAAAATATGTTCCTGATCGATAGGTCATTCATTCCCTAATATAATCACAACTAGTGTGCACATAAAACCCATAGTGCCAATGTAGGAATGATATGCAGATGAGGGAACACCCCATAAGGTGATCCCTATTACGGTGTGAAGATCAATAATATCAATCCAATTTATTTATGTACTATGAATAGAGGAACACCAAGGAAAGTGAACCCGATTTTGGTGTCGACATACAAGTCCAAATACTAAACCCTCCACCAAGGCACCTGCACTCCCAAGGGCCACATGTGTCAAATCATTTCCAATGGGATGATCGAATTTCACCATACAATTTCCAAACAACTCTATTTCATGCAAAATCATTAATCAATTACTAATTTCACAAAAAAATTGTAATTTAATGAAAACCACATTATTTTACCAAAAAAAGGGGGGAAATAATTTTTCAAAAAAACCATTTATGAATACATATGAAAAGAAGAGAGGACTATTCTAATTATAATTTAGAATGAAACTTTGAAATGAATATCATACCCTATTCGTAAAACATAGGCCATATGACGGACTAATTACATTAAACATGGGTCACATGCGAACCATAATAGGATCCACCAATAGGATGGAAGGTGAACAATATGGATATTGATAATTTTCTCTAAATATATATTCTCATATCTTAAAATCAATCATCCATAGGAAATGAATGATTTGAAAGAAGAGATTAATATATAGAATAAAGGTCACATGTGCCACACCACAACCAAGTATATAAATAACCTTCTAGAGGGAAACATATGGAGAATATATAAGAGGTGTATAGGGATAATTACATGATCATTATATATTAAAAACACAAGACTGAACTATAACTAATTCCAATAGTAATATATGACAAGGGCGGTATTTTATCGAACAATCCAATAGAGGAACCACCGATTGATGTGTTTTCGAATATCAAGGCATTGTTGACGGTGGGAGCTCAATCAAACTATATAGAGGCCATGGATATTCATATTGAAAATTAGGGTTAATTGAATATTGTTAATGGTGTCGAAAAAGGGATCTGTGGGTACAAAATACTAATAAATAGCTTCTTAATTTGTCTTATCATTAGGATGATGACAACCCGATGTCTATCCCAATATAACTTGGGGATTCATGTAGAGAGCATTCCCCATTAAAAGTCCCATCGACTTCCCTGTTGTATTCCTATATGAACCTGAATATACCATCATTCAAACATAGGTTTGGTTTCTCCCTTCATCTAACTGGTGGAGTTCATACATCAAAACCAATATTCCAACATGAAATCAACTAGTTGATGACTTTATAAAGCCACCATTCAACCCAATTTTCATTTCACCACCTACAAACACCTAACTCCCACTGTAAAACTTCCAAAAATACTTAAAACACTTTGAAATATTAAAACTTGAATCTATAAAGAATTAATATCAGATATTAAGGAGTTATGTTATAGGCATGATATATACTTTCCATTTATTCAGTATAAGAAACATAAATCATGATACATAACAAGAATAAATATTTGAATGTATCAAAGATGTTTAGGTGATACTACTCAATATCTCTCCTCCTATCAGAATGTGTGTGAGGGGAAATGTTCTGGGAGAGTTTAATTCCATGTTACACAAGAACTATTCTCATCAAGAATAATATATTATTTCATGGTTTATCTATTTAATTCCTAAATTTATTTTTGTGATATTTATACATTTTTTCATAACATGGAGTCACTAGCCCTTCTAGTTCGTTCATATATACTTCTTCAAAAAAATTCCTATTATTGAAAGTTATATTGACATCAAACCACCAGACACCATTATCAAGGAATAATTAAACATAAAAAATAATTATGATTTATTTTAATATAAAAAATCTATATAGTTTTGTCATATTTTTTAAGAATTTTTAAACCATTTTTAAACTAATAATCATTAATAGGTTCCAAATTTAACTTTTATATTTTTTTATAGAATATTCATTTACAACATGTTAGACTCACATAAACTGATAGATAAACTAAAACCTATATATGGTTCTAATATATTTAATCCATCATATAATTTATAGTTGATTACCCTTATTATAATTTGATCGATCCAATAATTCCTTATTGAATATGTGGTCCTAATTTTCAATCAATAATGATCCACTATTATCTAGGATATTAAAACCAAAATTAACTCATTCTCATACTTATATGGTTCTCATATACAGATTTTAAGTATTAGGAACAACTTCATCCATGGGGACTTTTGGAAGTTATTCTGTTTCCAAATATTCTGTATCTTAATCCAAAACCTCATCAAAGTAAATCTTTATCCCACTATCCTTTATCAGATTTTACTCTGTCTATAAAACAACAAGATTTTATGATATAGTTCTCTTTATAAAAATTTAATTTCATTTATACCATGAGACAAATGAAGACTTATGTCTAAATGAACCACACTATAGTATACACAAATAATCTAGTTGTTAAAATAATGGAGTGAATAGGAATAAATAGATTTTAAAAAAAAAATTATAAATAATTTAGATAAAGTAAATAAAATGATTTATAAAACACAAATTTCAGTAAATTAATTATGTTCTCCCAAAAAAATATTTTCCTCATATTTAGTTTTATTTGTTTTTGTGATAAAATAATATAGTTAGTTTTACAAATTTTATAAAATATGTTTGGAAAAATTTACTTCAATTTTGAAAACAGTATTCCAAAATTCTCATAGAGTGCATTTTTATGAATTTTCTGAAAACAATTTTTTTATGAATACTAAAAAATACTAATTTATATTGTAATTTATAATTTTAGTGAAATAATTTACAATGATACAGTTTTTTAAATGGTTTTAAATTTTCATAATAGTCAATTTATATAATTAATAAGCTAATTAATTCTATAATAATTAATTTAATGATTTTTTTGGTGTAAAAACGTTTTAATGCTAATAAAATATTTTTTATAGAAAATAGATTTTCAGAACATTTAGTTCTTTAAAATTTAGTTAAATTATTTCAATTTTATGAATTGAAATTGATAAAATGTAATAAATATTTTATATTATAATTTCATAAATTTTTAATGAAACGACTTTCATTTTCTCACATAATTAATAGCAAAAAAACAAAACAAATCACTATCATTTATGTCAAAATAAGTTTACCTAGGGGTTAAACTAATAAATATTGGTAATTATTCCCATGAAGCATGTATTTATCAAATTTAATGGCCATATTTCTTCACAATACTATCCCATAATCGAATTTTTTCTTATTCAGATGCATTTTTCTGATTATGTTTTTTTTATTTTTTTTTTGTTTTTAGATATTCCAACTATGTCCTCATCCCCACTTATAAAAAGAGACTCTAAATTTATCTTATTTACTTTATAGTGATCCATATACAATGAATAAGATATAATAAATTTTTATAAAAATATTTCATTATATGGTTTATATGGTTTTTTATTCATAAAATACCATTCCATGTGTCGTTAAGAAATGATCTAAATGAGGGCTACCAAATAAGTGGTAATCCTCATACCTGATCTATTTCGATTTAATTATTCTTACCACACCTTTAATTAATTGTAATTATTAGGAAAATAATAATTTTATTATACTAATTATATAATATTTTAATATTATTATGTAAAAACATTTAATCTCTCTGTTTTTAATAAAATTGCATGTGAAAGTATCATTCTTGCATACAAGTGGACTACCATCTCCACATAGTGATAAAATTAATTTTCTATAACTATCTTTCATGTATGGTTATTATGATGAGTTTAATGATTATAAAAAATATTTATGAAATATTATTCCTCAAGACTTATAATATCATATTTTTTTCTTACATTTAATTATGTTGAAAGAGGCAATGAAATGCATGTGTTCACGAGTTCTTCCTACAATACAATGTAATGTTAATTTATTTTTATTTACATATTACATGTATTATAATTATAATAGATTTACTGCATATATATATATATTATTAATGAATTAATTTTTGTTCTTTAATGAAATGATAAGAGTTATTTTTATTTTCTTATTTTCATTATAAAATAAAAAATAGTGTTCATGTGTATGTGCAGCCCCTAACTCCATAGAATTTGTAAAAAAAATTATATAAAGCAGTTTTGAAAGAATATATATATATATATATATTGAATATGATTTATATTTTTTCCTAATTAAAAATACAGATTTTGTGGAACCATGATCATATTTTATGTACAAGAACTACTAAATTCAAAAGTATTGGGGTTTATATATTCATCTAAAATTATCACATTAAAAAGTTGTGAGTCTATAATGATATTTATGATGACATCTCAATTTTAATCAGTATTTTTATTATTATTATCATTATAATGATGGAATTTTATAACCTATTTTCCAAGAATCCCTTGATTTTTATTCTCTAATGTTTATTTCATATTTTTTCAGTTTTCTATTACTTTTACCCACTTCAACTACTCACGAGATTTAAAGAATGTGTTTTTGGGAATCCAATTATTTTTTACTTTTCGATCAAGATTATTTATCATCTGTATAGTAGTTCTCATAAAATGAAAGTAGTATATTTTTTAACATTATCATATTATTTTTCAAAATAATATTCTTACATGATTTATTTTTCAAAAAAAAAAATTAACATTTTTATAGTTTTACAGGAGAGTTATTATTGACTTTTTTTGTACATGTGAAATGAATATTTGTTTTAATGTTCACAAAATGAATGGAAGTTGCAACCATAATTACCTCCCAATAATTTCGATATTACATAAAATGATTTAATGATTTATTTAATTGAAAAAAATTCATAACATTTCGTAAATTTTTAGATTTCAAATATGTTATTTCAAAAAGATAAGTGTATTTCCCCCAAGAAATATTTCGGATATTTTTTATATATATTATGCATACATGATAACATTATTTGACCTAATTTGTGCTTTAAAGATGATATGATCAAAGTATACCATCGTTATCCTTTATCTCATTGGTTTAGGATTGTGATGATGGTATTTTTTATAAAACATATTAATTTTTGACAAATTAAGATATGATGAAATGTTTCTGGAACTAGTTACTTTTAAATGGGAGATGAAATATGATGAAGGATTCATGATCTTTTTGAACATTTATGAATGAGTAATGATCATGTAATGGATGATCTTGGAATTATTTATCCCACTAATTAATTGGGTAATGATGGATATATAATGACATAATAAGGACATAAAAGGGGAGTGAAACAAGTTTAGTAAGGGACATTGTCCAATATTATAGTATTGTGAGATAACCTTGACCAATTTTATGATGGACTGGGGATTGAACCCAAAACATCATGATAGTATTAATAGTGATCATTAACTAAGGAAATGAATTTATATGATAATGTGTACGACAAAAAATGATGTCAAATGAAATGTTATGCTCTCATGGATATTGTTCTTTGATTCCAATAAGATTGATAACATATGAACTGTCAATATTTATTCCTTAGTCAAATATTATGATCTATGATATTTTGGGTATGGTTTTCAATAAATAACATCCATTCTGAATCCATTTCGATCATGTTATTAGTTTACATATCTCATGTTTATCTTTACAGATCATCTGAGCTCACCCATTCTTATGTTTCATTTCACCATGTTCTGATTAATTATTCTAATGGGGTATGTTTAAGAAGTATTAAATGTTGGAAGATATTTGTGGGAAATTATCAATATTATTCATGAAATCATATGATTGTGTATCTTCCCACAAAATCCAATTAATCATTTTTATTGTCAAGTGTGTAGTGTTAAAATGAATTAACATTTCATCTATTATGTGGTAATATATATATATATATATATATATATATAATGTATAGTTAGTTATAACCTTTCAAATAATTCAACCATTAGATCCACTACAACCATTAGCCAATGGGGTATGGTAAATTTCCATTTGTTTCCTTATCGTATCCCATGCATATACACTTAATTAATCCAGGTGATATTTTGTTTCCTGAAGATGTCTTAAAAAAATTTCTCACAACCCCAAAAATTTATGTTTGATTACAGGTACTCTATTATATACATTAACTCGTTTCATATGCTAACCAAAATTATAGTTAATACCTAGTTTAGAATGTATGTTATAGTTTATAATAAATATACCAAAATGGATAATGTAATATTATATGGACCTGTCACCAACCACAATATGTAAATAAATCTACAGTTCCCCCTATAACATAAACTATTTAATTATGTGGTATATGGAGGAGTTGGATGTGATGGAGTCCCACACTCTAGTAAATGTTGGAAAACTGTTACATAAGATATTCCCCAACACAATTCACTCAGAACATTCGTGTCTTCCTAAAAACATAGTTTTCTTCTAATATCCTGATTTCCATGAATACCATAATATTTTTTACTTGAACCTAATTTTTTTGGAAAATAAAAAACAAATCAAATCAGAGATAAAAGTCATAATTAATGACAATACACATCTATATTATATTAAAAAATTTCCAAAAATTCTATTGTGAACCAATTCTATAATCTATATAGACGTACCACTATTACATCTAATATATGGTTTCATCATCTTACCTTGTAACAAAGTGAGACATGTGTTAAGTTGTTTTAGCTCAAAAGTGTATGAATACACTTCTTGATAGAGCTTTTTCCTATTTGTAGTTTTACAAGACCTAGGCATTGATTCTATAACTTTTTGATAGATGATTTATACAAACGTAAATCGTTATGAACTCTTTTTTTTGTAATATAAAACATAATTATAATTTTTAATTTCATCCATTACATAATAAATGTAATCATTAAAAGAAATTCTTTCATTACATCTCTATACTTTAAAAAAATAAATCCATAAAAATTCAATAAATTGATACAGTATTCATTGTAAAACTCAATACGAAATAAATTTTCTCTAAAATAATGTTTAGTCCTATTAAAAATACGAGTAAATATTATCCATGGACCATTAGGACCCTGAATATCAACCTAATCTATGGAATCATTCATGGATATTAATTGTCCATATATTTGGATATTGATATGACCCCCATGAAATATAAAATAACTACGTTTTAGATAATGATGTTTATAATCGATAATGAATACACAAGAATATTTCTCATTGATTGATCTTAATGTAATTATTACTAAAATAACCTAATATACCATATGAAAAACAAATTGAATTCATTTTCTTCCTCTATGAGGGGATATCCCACTTCATGGAAGGTCACTACTCTTAATGTATTTTTTCAGAATGATTATTGGGTCACTTTCTAGGTTATTTTCTTTGTTCATTGAAATAATATCAAGGTTTTGTTGGCTCATATCCTTGTAAAAATATATAATTAAAGTGACGAATTCTATTGGGGATTCCCATTACTATAAATTATTATTTTTAACAATAAAACATGAGAAAATTTAGAGTAATGAGGATAAAAATATACAATAGATATATAGTACATGATTGATGTATTTCTTATTGTGAATTTATGCCCCCTCACTAGCCTCCTTGATAGAAGACTTGTGAACTAGGGATTCCAAACCATTAAACATCCTCTCATTGTGTAGTGGAAAAACATGTTATTATACCAATCCAAGATATTTTATTTTCCAATAAGGTTTTCCTTATTTTGGATGAAAATAAATGGTATTGTTAGTGATGATTGATTTTAAATATCTACAATTAATAGAGATTATTTTGGTAGAATTCATTATTACAAAAGGGTGTTATGTAATTATTTCTAATTATTAGTCTTCCCTATTCATTCATGTCCCAATGGAAATCACCATTAAACATTTCTTATCTTTTATCCAGGATAATCGAGTGAAAATAATCCATATTTCTACTACTATAAAACCAATGATTATTTCTTAGCCTACTTGACGATATATAGGTAGGCATTCATTTTATAACTATTGTCTCTTCTCCTTTATACGTTGAGTTGGATCCCTAATCCTGATATCTGAATCCTAGATTTCCTTAACACCAGAATAAATATTTTTAACAACTATATTTAATGTTATTCTACCTAGAATAAATGAGGTCATGTTAACCAATGAAATTAATTATAACTCCCCAATAGTTTTAATAACTTGAATTTGGGTTGGTCAAACAATTTTGAAACTATTGGCCCTATTAAAAATTAAATTATTGAAGGTTATATTAACATAATATTTAAATTTGTTGATTTTACACATTTTAATATATTAAATAATTATTTTTTTCATACCACGTTGTTTTTAATATTAGTAGGATTACACATAAGTAATTAAACAATTCTAGATAAAATATCAATAGATAATCGTGTTTATTTAATTACATACTATATACTTGTTAATTAATTGATTTCATGTGATCAAAACACCAAAAAATAAATAATTTATTTTGATACTAATAAAAAAAATAAATTGGAATAATCATGAGAATTGTTTAATAGTTAGTTTATCCAGAAAATGAAAACCAAAATATAAATCCTAGGGGAAAATAAAAAATTATTTTGTTCTTCACTCGGGATGCAGTATTTCACTTTTCATCCTCTATATCTCTTTGAATGGATTATCATTAGTTCCAAATATAAACCTCCTCTACTCACCCGAGAGGTCGTATCCATATATATTTCTTTACTCATATGTAGGTGAGGGGAAATCAAGTATGGGTTAGTGGTGTTAATTTATTATAATATGGGAAGATATGTCCATATATAATAAATAGGAGGCAATGAGACACATACACTAATTTTAATTTATTATATTTAATTGAAAAACACATGAAGAAATATATTTTATGAAACCAAACATAAATAGTCCAGTCTAAAAGAGTGACCATCCATAACATGTAGCACATATTGATGGGTATATTAGCTAGTATTCAATTAAATTTATTCTTATTTATTATGATGAAATTATCTGATTTAATTATAATAATTATACTATTAATTACTTATTTATTATATAATATTAATCTTTATTAAGTACCACGTAATTCAATATACATTTAATATTTACATTATGTGTACTTGGAGCTAATAAAAAAATATATCTCATAATATTATAATAAATTAATTGGAAATTGAACATTTTTTAATCCATTTAAACACGATTTTTTGACCGGTATAATGTCATAATTAATTTTCACTCCACAAAATATAAATAATTATACTTAATGAATCAAGAACCTAACATGTGTGGGAATAATACTCAATGTGCAAAATAATTATACTACATGTACATACTTAAACCCTATAAGAATGAATTAATAAACAATGTAAAATTAAAATACACCACATGTGAACTAATATTTACATCATATGTAAATTAATTTCACATGGTTTGTGTTACAAAACTTGTTAATTGATAAAATGGGAATAGTGTAAATTTTATTAAATAAAACACATGTTTATTAATTACATGACTACCATGAAAAAAGTTTAAATACACTATTTATGTATTTATTGCATGACTATTTATTTTTATGCAGTATTAACAAATTTTCATTTTTTCAGACCCATTTATCATTCTATAAATGTATTATACACCATTAACAACATGGATTCCATGATATTTAAAATCATACCACAAATACTTCATGGTTTGTACACTAGAAACATACAATGTCATCCAATAATCTGCATTCCAGTTTTGTCACCCAGGACATGGTGGATAATAAATACACTGAATGTTGACTCTATCTAGAGATATATACCCCATTTCCTTTCAATATTTGGTAAACAATAATACATGATGTGTAATTGATGTAAATTGGTAAAAATGTCATATTTTAATGGATTTCACAAAATCATTATTTATAATATTGTAACTTATTCATGGATACAAGATGGTGATGATCAAAATATATTTTGTTAGATAATGAATGAATAAAACAAAAATGATACAACAAAAATTAAATAGAAAATTGAAGAATAATTAATTATAAATCAATCAAATGGCCAATTTTATATCACTTATATGTTGAAGGGGGAATGTGAATTCATTTCTAGTAATTATAAACAATTTTTTTCATCAACCTATTTTTTTCACCTCATAAATATGTACAATTGTTTTCCCAATATCCTATATGATATGATCTCACGTGTAATTTATAATTAATATATATATATATACCTAGTATTGTAATTTATAATTTATATTCTAATATGGTTGACCCAGCCAGTTGAACCATATTTTCAAAAGAAGAATCAATAGTTCACTACTGGAATGCTGGCCTTTCCCCACGGTTAGACACCAACGGTTCTTCGAAACCGTTGGGGAAGGAGGTTTTTACCAACGGTTCATTAGAACCGTTGGCATAGAGGTTTCCAGGGAGCTTTTTCCCAACGGTTCATGAGAACCGTTGGGATAGATGGTTTTTTACCAACGGTTCTCATGAACCGTTGGCATAGATGAGGTTTTAGCAGGTTTATCCCAACGGTTCTGTAGAACCGTTGGGATAGATAGACATATGCCAACGGTTTTTAAGAACCGTTGGCAAAGGTCCTCCCCAAATTCCCAGCCGCCTGTTCTCTCCCCAATTCGCGATACACAACCCTAAAACGGGAGCAGCAGCGGATTTAGGCGATTTTGGAGGTACCACCGGCCTTCAATTTTCCAGCTCTTATTCAGGTTATTATTCTTCTTAACTGAAAATGTATTCAAATTTTTGGATAGTATTTAAACCTATTTTCATTTTTCCCTATCAGTTTAGGTGATTTTGGTGCTACTGCCGGCCGGACCAGCCTAAGGGTGAGTTTTCTTGAAAATTCCTTTTTGGATTTTACCCCTTGAACATGGGATGTCATTTGTGAAAGGTTATATAAATCGAATTGATTGTTTGATTTCTGAATTGAATTGTAAATTAAATTAATTAAGGGTATTTTATGGTTTTCATTCCCCTTTTAACACATGAATGCCAATTATTTTTTAACACATGTTTTAATTGTATTGCCTTGCCAATGTGAGTAAAGTAAAGACTATGCTATGAATCTATGAAATTGGATTTAATTTATCTTATATTTTATGTTACCATGTTAGATATATTATAACTAATGCATGTGATATCTTTATAGTCTTGTTAGGAGTGTTCTATTAAAAATTCCCATGTGAGTGCTTGAATTTTCATTGAATTGCTAGCCATTATGAGTTATGTTGAGACCATGATATGGAATTGATTGATTAAGCAAGGGAATCTCATTATCTTGTCATTACAACATGAGTAAATGAAGCTTCATTATTTTCAGGTTATTATTTGATTGAGTCGCCATTTTGAGGTGAGTTGTATTAAATACCTTAGTTTTTGACCTTGGTATGTTTAATGAATTGTTTAAATGAAATGGAATTCATTAAATGATTAATAGTAAATAGTGATACATGGATTCTATTAGGATGCCAGGTATATAATCTTATTTCTATTAACTTATACGCTTTATGTGATAAATGGATTCACAGTGGAATTCCACGGATAGACTCATTTCTTTGAATATTGATTAAGCCATGGGTGATACATGGATCCAAGGGAGGGATTCCATAGATAGACTTATTGAATGTAGAATTATATTCCAATTGATACATGGATTCTTATGATAATTCCATAGATAGACTTATTGAATGTAGAATTATATTCCAATTGATACATGGATTCTTATGATAATTCCATAGATAGACTTATTGAATGTAGAATTATATTCCAATGATATGCGTCTTGTGTGGTGGTGGTGTGGTTTATGTGTTTTATGGTAGTAGTGAAGTGTGTGATTATGTAGTTAATGTTAACCCATAGGTTGAGTATTTTGTGCTATCTATATATCATGTATTTTTATGTTATTTCTACACATTCCCAACCAGAGTTGGATAAACTTACCAACGATCAGAGGTTTTGAGTTATGGGTATTTTTTCTAATATCTAGGATGGTGGTTATATGTTTGGATAGCTACCATGTCTTCCCTACTCTTCCTTCAAAAGTGATTGACCATGTGTTTTTAGGCAAGATGCGATGTGATTGTCCATGTGTCTTCAGGTGAGATGTACTATGATTTCCCTAGTGTTTTTCGGTGAGGTGTGATGTGATAAGGCTATAATAAGATGTGGCATGTGGTTGGGGTCATGTTGGGTAGGAGGATGGAACAAGGTTGATGTTATTCATGTTCATGATACCCTACTAATATGGTTATGGGATGAGTCATGCTGTTATGTGATATAACACATTAAGTTCTTGTTGGTTTTACATTTTTTCAATAACACATTTGTATGTTTTTTTGACATGTGTAGTTGATACCTTGATTATTTTCTTCCTTTATCGTTTACTTAAATGTATATTCTATTATAGTTAATGCCTATTGAATTGTTTATGACAAAATGACTTATATAAATTCTTTTTACAGAATGGACAGAAGTTGGATGTATGAAACCGATCGGATCTCAGATGATTTTCAAAACAATTTAGAGAGCTTTATAGATTTTGCATTTCACAATGCTTCAGATAGTGGTCGCATACACTGCCCATGTTCCAATTGTGTTGGTAGACCTTGGTTGAGCCGTGAAGAAGTCAGCTACCACATAACCAAAAATGGGTTTCAAGCAAACTACTTTCTGTGGTATCACAATGGGGAGAAAACGAAATCTCAAATTGGTGATGATCGAAATGAAAAGACTGGAATGGAGAATTTGTTAGATGATCGGTTTCCGTTTATTCGTCATCATGAAAAAGAAAGGATTTCGACTCAAGAAGACTTCGATATGAGGACAGCTGATGCATCTAGTGAAAATGATGATATTGATAGGGTGAAAAAATTGAATGATGCTGCCACGACTCCAGTATATCGGCAATGCGATAAAATGAAAAAGCTGTAATTTTTAATCCGATTATTTCATGGGAAAACTATGTATGGGATTTCTAATACAGCAATCGATTACATTCTTACCCTCTTGAAGGATTTACTTCCAGATGATGCAGATATTCCCTCAAACCACTATATGGCATGGAAGTTAGTTTAGGAACTTGGATTTTCAAGAAACAAAATTCATGCTTGCCCGAAAGATTGCAGTTTATTCTGGGAGGAAACCGCTGAACGAAATGATTGTATAAAATGTGGCACATCACGCTGGAAGTCAAAATCTGATGGAACACCATCCCGCGTTCCACAGAAAGTAATGTGGCACTTTCCATTGATCCCCAGACTCCAGAATCTTTTTATGTCTGATGACATATCAATAAAAATGAGATGGCATGATACCAAGAGAAAGAAGACTGATGATGAGTTGGTTCATCCTGTAGATGGATTTTCATGGAAGAGATTTGATGCTCGACATCCTGATTTTGCAGCTGACGTGCGTAATGTGAGGCTGGGTCTTTCATGCGACGGTTTTAATCCGTTTGGGCAGATGCTTACTTCGCACAGCACATGGCCAGTTTTTATACACATTTATAATCTTCCCCCATGGTTGTGTATGAAAAAACCTTTCACTTTCATGAGTATACTCATATCTGGTCCTTCTGATCCTGGCATTGATATTGATGTATACATGCAACCTTTAATAAAAGAGTTGAAGCTTCTTTGGGATGTGGGTGTGCGCACATACGATGCATGTTCGAAAGACATATTTCAGATGCGCGTTGCGCTTATGTGGACAATCAATGATTTTCCGGCTTATGCAATGATGTCTGGATGGAGCATGAAGGGGAAACTATCATGTCCAGTTTGTATGAAGAATACACGATCCAGAAGACTGAAACATCGTTGTAGTTTTAGTTTTATGGGACATCGACGATTTTTGCCAAAGGATCATCCATATAGAATGAATCGTCGAAGATTTGATAATACTATAGAGACCGATGATCCACCTCAGCGTATGTCTGGAACTGATGTGCTTAATGAATTGAAAGATTTCAGTTTTTCGTTCGGGAAGGGTCAAATGAAATCTGGAAAGAGAAAGAATGTTTCCACAGAAACCTGTTACAATTGGAGGAAGAGGAGTATCTTTTTTGATTTGCCTTATTGGTCAACCAATTTGCTACGTCATTGCTTAGACGTAATGCATATTGAAAAGAATATATGTGAAATGTTGCTTTCAGTTCTTCTAAATGTCAAGGGGAAGACAAAAGATGATTTACGATCTCGACGTGACTTGGTGGATTGGGGCATCAGACCAGAATTGCATCCTGTGCGTATCAGTGAAAATAAATGGCAACTTCCATGTGCTTCTTATGTGATGAAACCTACTGAAAAAAAAAACAATTTTTGGAAGTATTAGAGACTATTAGAG
Source organism: Viscum album (assembly GCA_963277665.1). Lineage (NCBI taxonomy): Eukaryota > Viridiplantae > Streptophyta > Magnoliopsida > Santalales > Viscaceae > Viscum > Viscum album. Next base: position 1,686,388,858 of record OY728146.1, read on the forward strand.
TTACTGATGGCTATTCAAGCAACATATCTAAACGGGTCAACAGAAGAGAGTTGAAGTTAAAATCTTTGAAGACTCATGATTATCACGTTCTACTGCATGAGTTGCTTCCAATAGCAATCCGTCATCTTTTGTCCAATAATGTAAGGGTGGGTGTTATTCGGTTGTGCCATTTGTTTAGAGATCTTTGTGCTAAGAAGTTGTCCAAGTCTTTCTTGCAAAAAATGTTGACAGATGCCCCATTAATTTTGTGTGAGTTGGAGAAAATATTTCCCCCATCATTTTTCACATGCATGCTGCATCTGACTGTCCATATTCCAACTGAAATACTTCTCGGAGGACCTGTTTCTTTTCGTTGGATGTATCCAACTGAAAGAAATATGTTCACATTAAAGTCTTATGTTCGAAACAAGAATCATCCCGAAGGTTCTATCGTGAACGGTTACTTAGCTCAAGAATGTATGGATTTCTGTTCAATGTATTTGTCTGATCTTACTACAAGAATGAACAGACCAATGAGAAATGAAGAAGAACAATAGGAGCAAATTGAACCCAGTTTTCCATCACTTCCTCAAACAGGAGGAATTCCTGGATCATATACATTGAAGACATTAAGCCATGAAGAGCGGGAGATGGCACATCGCACAGTTTTGTTCAACTGTGATTTGTTCGATGACTATATCAGGTAACAAAATTGAATATGTATATCTTACATATATATCTGTTAAACTATTCATATTTTTTTATCTACAGGGAACATAAAACAATGATAAATAGGAAGCATCGTTCTTTATCTTTGAGAAGGAGAGAGACTTTGCATAGCAAAGAGTTTTCTGCTTGGTTAAAATTGAAGGTAAAAATATTACTGTTTAAATTAATTATTTCAATATTTACTTAAGTTTAACTGTCATTTATATTGAAGGTATTGAGTTTGTCTGCTGACTCTGTCTCTGAGGAAATAAGAGCTTTGGCTTTTGGTCCTAATACCGTGGTTCGTGACTGTAAATCAATTGTTATCAATGGGTACAGATTTATTGTCACTGAACGAGCCAAAAACATGAGAACACAACATGATGGTATTATGGTTACTGCCACAACAGATTGTTATGCCAGCGCATCAGATAGTAGACCGCGACTTGAAAATGTGGGTTATTATGGAGTCGTTGAGAAAATAATAATATTGGATTATTACTCTCATGGATGAGTCACAATGATGAAATGCCATTGGTTTGATTCGATGACGAGACATGGCACATTTATTGATGATTGTGGATTTCGAGTAATTAATATGACCCGCACTCTTGCAACTGAAGAACCATATGTGTTGGCATCAATGGCTAAACAAGTTTTTTATGTCAAAGATCAACTTCAACCTGAATTTGGTGTCGTAGATGAAGTAATTCCAAGACATATTTTTGATGATGCTGATGATGGAATTGACACTGTACCTATTGCCATTGGAACCAATCCATTTATTTCTTTTGATGACTCCAATAGCTCAATTGTCAGAGTTGATTGTGAACCTGAAGTTGTGGTTGGAAATATATAGAATCATTCATCCATGTTCTCAATTCTTTTGGTTTACCTCGAGTTGGGTTGTTAAGGTTGGTAATATTCATATTTATTTAGTATTGATCACAAATATGTTTTAGCTGACTTGACCGTTATGTGAATTTTCAATGTTTATTGGTTGCTGTTTTATTTGAATTGCATTTTCTAATTTGGAATTGAACTGTATTCAAACAAAATCAAACAATATTTCTAACTTGGTGAACATTACAACTTGTATGTTTTATTAAATTCATTCAAGCTCTTCTAAAACAATTGACAGCTAAATTACCAATGAATCCCCTCATTCCCTCATATATTTAGTTTTTTGGTTTACACATTAATTTTCTTTTTCTAATTAATTACATATTTGTTTTCCAATGCAGGAAATGAAGCCAATTGAAGAGAGACGAAGAAAAAAAATGGCGGAGAACAATCGTCGGATGGAGGAGATGGGCATTCCACCATTAGTGCCTACAGTGAGTACTTTATTTCAAATATATATATATATATTTACAGAATATATAATGTCATGTGATTAATTTTTTTTGTAAACTTTTTTGTAGGATCCACCATTACGTCGACAGTTATTCGACGAGGAGCCTAGTACTGGTCCGAGTACTCAGGCCGGTGGTACGAGGAGGGTTCGTACCAGAGGAGGACATAGAGCTGCGCGTGCCCGACTAGACCCTGCCCCTCCCACTGAAATTTCAGCCTTCCCACATTCTGATCCCGGTGTGTCGTTAGGGACACAAGGGATATTTAGACCTCCCATGTTTTCGCTACCTTCTGCATCTTCTGCCCCATCATTTTCACATCCCATGATGATTCCCACTCCCCAGTCAGTATCAGGTCATACAGTTGTTCCATCTTCTTTTCCTTCTACTTCTGTCTCTCCGAGCTTTTATATTCCATCGTCTTCGACTCCTGTTCCACCAGAGGGTGTTCCATCAGGTTCTGTGGATCCGGCGCCACTCATTGATCAGACTAGCACAGGTATATTTATAAAACCCTATCAAATTTTTATAGTAATATTTATTTTCATTATAACATGTTTTGATAAAATATTTGTTTTTCTTTCATGACAGATACATCTACTGAAAGGAGGTGGGGGCGGGGCCGTACACGCATGCGTTCGGTGTGGAACCGTCGCACATAGGTTATGGTGGAATATAATGAAGACAATCAGATGGTTGAGAAAACAGGGCAGCAATGTCGGAGTTTTATGGCGACGCTTGCCAAATACTCCGACATCATTCCCGTCAGCCCGCTGTCGTGGAGACATTTGCCACATGAGGTCAAAGATAGAGCTTGGGCAGAGATATGGGTAAAAAAATCTGTTGTATTTAATGCCATGAATTTTTTTTGTATTTATATAAATTAATATTTTCATTTCAGCTTCGATTTAATTTTCCTGATGGTGAGGGTGCACGAATGGAACGTCTAAAGGATTTAGGCGAGCTTTGGAGAGCCTACAAGCATGAGCTGTATATTGGCTGGCGTGCTAGAGTTGGCACTGAGTTAGAGGCGGTACCAGTCGTGGATGATTGTCCTATAGAGCAGTATCGTCAGATGATTACTCATTGGACGAGTACCCAGTTTAAGGTATGAATTACATTTGAGGTATTTAAATAATAACTTTCAAGTTTTTCATTAATATTATCCTTTGCATTATCGAATTTTATTTAGGAATCATCTGAAAAAAATAAAAAAAACATTGATGCAAAAAAATACCTCCATACACTAGGACGCACGACGATGCCGGATCATGAGAGGCAGCAGGTATGACAATTGTTTATAAGTTTTCTTTACGACTTACATTTTCTTTTTTTTCCTCAATTATTTAATTATTTGCTGAATTCTTTATATAAATTTTGTTTTCAATGTCATTGTAGAGGCAAGTACAAAATATTGAAGGACGTGTGCCTCGAGCAAAACTGTTTTGCTCTAGTAGACGAAAAAAGGATGGACGTGCTGTCAACGAAGCGACTCAGCAGCAGATTGTAAGTTTTAATCTGTTGATTTTATATTTTAATATCTATTTCGTAACTTAACAATATATTTATATTTGTAACAGGATGCTTTAGAGGCCCTCGATGCCCAAGAAGCAAACAATTTTGGGCCATCTGATCACTTACATCAGGTGTTGGGAGATGATCATTCTGGCAGAGTACGATGCCGACCTAGGATAGCCCCGACGAGGTATTGGCCTGCCTCAGGTACGAGTTGTAGTGCCACCGAGCTGCAACAAGTTAGGGCACAGGCAGAACAGGCTGAGAAAAGGGCCACAGAGACGGCAGAACAGTCTGCAAGGGCAAACAGTGCATTTATGAAATTTATTGAAGTTCTACGTCCAACACTTCCAGCAGAGGCCAGCCCAGTGATTGATGAATACATGTCGTCGATACATTCTATATATGGTGCACCAGGTGGCAGTTCCAGTGGTGGTCAGGCCGATGTCGAGCTTGAAGATGATGATGGCGAGCAGTCTGATGCGGAAGAGGAGGGAGATGAGGAGGGCGAGGAGGAGGGCGAAGGCGAGGAGGAAGGCGTTGTGGAGGGTGATGACGATGAGGAGGACGATGACGAGGGCGATGATGATGATGATGATGGAGATGGTGATGCTGATGTGGGACATATTGATCCGTTACATTTTTGACTTGAGATTTGATGTTTAATCTATTCTAGTTGTTGGTTTTATCTAGACTCGTAGTATAGTATTGGAGTTGAATTATTTTTATATATTGTCTGTTTTTATGGATGTTGTTGTCTTTTAGTGTTTGTGTGTTTGAGAACTCCCTGGACAACCCCCCTCATTCTTGGACGCCAGTTCTGGCCGTTTATGACACCATAACTGCGTTGCCGGTCACCGCGGGCACACGACAAGTCTGATTGACGTGTCGTCTGCTCGACCACTTCAGAAATCACTCACCCGTATTTGTCGTCTGATTTCAGGCCATTCCGACATCGTTTGGCCCGTTTGGACCCCCCTCACGCGCGTTTACGAAGCGCGCGCATCACTTAAAACACTAATATTGAGCCGTACCGCGCAAACAGCACGTCCGATTGACGTGCCGTCTGCGCGTACACGTCACGAATAATAATTAGAATGTTTCACGGTGGTTTCAGCTCAATCCGGAGACGCGGTGTGGCCGACACCACTCAAAGTGTCCGTCTTTTGTTTCAAAAGGACGTCATTTTAAGTGAAAAGCATCAACTGGCTTACGGAAAACCGACCAAACGCATTCCGAATCTGTTGATAATTTATCCCAACAATCCATGGGTCATATGTGACGTGTACGAGCCAACCCGGGATGAATCCGAGTCGCGGTGTGGCCAGGATAAGTTTAAGTGGCTCTCTTTTGTTTAAAATGAACACCATTTTAAGTACATACGGAAAAATGACCAAACGGATTCGGTTTCCGTTGAAACTTTAGGAGAATGATCCATGGGTCATATGTGACGTGTACGAATCAACCCCGCCACAATCGGAGATGCGGTGTGGCCAAAACCACTCAAAAAGTGTCGGTCTTTTGTTTCAAAAAGACGTCATTTTAAGTGAAAATCATCAAGTGACATAGGAAAAACCGACCAAAGGCATTCGGACTGTGTCGACACTTTAGCACAAGGATCCATGGGTCGTATGTGACGTGTACGAGTCAATCCTGCCTCAATCCGAGGTGCGGTGTGACCGACACCGTTCTAACTGTCTATATTTTGTTTAAAATGGACAGGATACGCAAAACCGACCAAACGTAAAACCGACCAAACGCATTCTGAATCTGTTGATAATTTATCACAACGATCCATTGTTGCACCCCTCTCTCTTGGATTTTAATGATCACAATCACTCTAATTGTATTCTAACTTGTTTTCAAGTGTTTTTGATGATAGGAAATAGGGTGCCTAGAAGCTGGCCCAAGAAGAATTCAAAATGGACTGTTTAAGTCCACCGGCCAGCCGGTGTGAGACCACCGGCCAGCCGGTAAGGTCACCGGCCAGCCGGATCCAGCCCATCGGCCAGCCGGTGGACCAGGCAGAAGGCCTTGCCCTCTGCCAGGTGCCACCGGCCAACCGGTGGGCCCATACAGAATGTCATACCTTCTGTCCAGACCACCGGCCGGCCGGTGCCTGACCACCGGCCAGCCGGTGGAACCCAGACAGAATAGCATGCTTCTGTCCAGACCACCGGCCAACCGGTGGCTCAGCACCGGTCAGCCGGTGGAGCCAGACAGAAATCCCTTGCTTCTGTCTGGTGCACCGGCCAGCCGGTGGATCAGCACAGGCCAGCCGGTGTTCTCAGTCAAACTGACCAGGCTGGCCCACTTGATCCCCAACGGCTCCGAAAGCCCTCCAACGGCTATTTTGAAGTATTTGGGAGCATGTCTCCTATAAATAGACGTCCATGGATGCCGGGAACACTACCGATCATATACCGAAGCATACCAAAGCTATTTTAATCATTTGAGGCTCCTACGACAATTCTCAAAGGCTACTTGAGATCCAATTGCCATCCTTGAAGCTTGGGCTGCCTCTACATCAACTACACTCACCTCTTGGCGCTCAAGGCTTCCTCTATTTTGTTCTAAATTATTTACTTCAATTGTTTAGTTCTTAATTGGGTTTGTATTAAAACAAACCACCCTTTTTCTTCCTTCTTTCAATTTGGGTTTCTTGCTACAACCATAATAAAAAAGCAAGCTGTAAGAAGGTGATCTATCCTACCTTAAAACGGCTAGTGGGTTTCTTGCTATAACCATTAAAAAGCAAGCGGTCGTATAAATCTCCTAACGGTTGAGTGGGGAGCGGAGACGTAGGCTTGAGTTTAAAGCTGAACTCCGTTATCAATTGTGTCTTGCCATTTTACTTTCCGCTGCATTTAAATTTGTTTTAAATTGTTAATTAATTTTAAAAAGGCAATTCACCCCCCCTCTTGCCATCACCTCCGACCCAACATCCATCAGTCATATGTGACATGTACGAGCCCACTCGGGCTCAATCCGAGTCGCGGTGTGGCCGGGATCAGTCTAAGTGGCTCTCTTTTGTTTAAAATGGACATCATTTTAAGTACATACGGAAAACCGACCAAACGCATTCGGTTTCCATTGAAACTTTAGGAGAACGATTCATGGGTCATATGTGAGGTGTACGAATCATCCCCGCCACAATCCGAGGCGCGGTGTGGTCAACACTGCTCTAACTGTGTCTATTTTGTTTAAAATGGGTAGGATTATAAGTGAAAAGAACTGGCATACGCAAAACCGACCAAACGCATTCGGTTTCCATTGAAACTTTAGGAGAACGATCCATGGGTCATATGTGACGTGTACCAATCATCCCCGTCTCAATCCGAGACGCGGTGTGGCCGACACCGCTCTAACTATGTCTCTTCTGTTTAAAATGGGCATGATTATAAGTGAAAAAGAACAACTGGCATACGCAAAACCGACCAAACGCATTCCGAATCTTTTGATCATTTATCACAACAATCCATGGGTCATATGTGACCTGTACGAGGCAACCCGGGTTCAATCCGAGTCGCGGGGTGGCCGAGATCAGTCTAAGTGGCTCTCTTTTGTTTAAAATGGACACCATTTTAAGTACATACGGAAAACCGACCAAACGCATTCGGTTTCCATTGAAACGTTAGGAGAACGATCCATGAGTCATATGTGACGTGTACGAATCATCCCCGCCTCAATCTGAGCCGCGGTGTGGCCGACACCGCTCTAACTGTGTCTATTTTGTTTAAAATGGACAGGATTATAAGTGAAAAGAACAACTGGCATACGCAAAACCGACCAAACGCATTCAGAATCTTTTGATAATTTATCACAACGATCCATGGGTCATATGTGACGTGTACGAGCCAACCCGGGTCAATCCGAGTCGCGGTGTGACCGGGATCAGTCTAAATGGCTCTCTTTTGTTTAAAATGTACACCATTTTAAGTACATACGGAAAACCGACCAAACGCATTCGGTTTCCATTGTAACTTTAGGAGAACGATCCATGGGTCCTATGTGACGTGTACGAATCATCCCGCCTCAATCCGACATGCGGTGCGGCTGACACCACTAAAAGTGTCCGTCTTTTGTTTCAAAAGGACGTCATTTTAAGTGAAAAACATCAACTGACATACGGAAGACCGACCAAACGCATTCGGATTCTATCGATACTTTAGCACAACGATCCATGGGTCATATGTGACGTGTACAAGTCAACCCCGTCTTAATATGAGATGTGGTGTGGCCGACACCGCTCTAACTATGTCTCTTTTGTTTAAAATGGACATGATTATAAATGAAAAGAACAACTGGCATACGCAAAACCGACCAAACGCATTCGGAATCTTTTGATAATTTATCACAATGATCCATGGGTCATATGTGACATGTACGAGCCAACCCGGGATGAATCTGAGTCGCGGTGTGGTCGGGATGAGTCTAAGTGTCACTCTTTTGTTTAAAATGGACAACATTTTAAGTACATACGGAAAACCAACCAAACGCATTCAGTTTCCATTTAAACTTTAGGAGAACGATCCATGAGTCATATGTGACGTGTACGAATCAACCCCGCCTCAATTGGAGACGCGGTGTGGTCGGCACCACTCATAGTGTCTGTCTTTTGTTTCAAAAGAACGCCATTTTAAGTGAAAAACATCAACTGGCATACGGAAAACCGACCAAACGCATTAGGATTCTGTCGATACTTTAGCACAACGATCCATGAGTCAAATGTGACGTGTACGAGTTAACCCCGCCTCAATCTGAGGTGCGGTGTGGCCGGTATCACTTCAGGTGTATGTATTTTGTTTAAAATGGACATCATTTGAGGTAAAAATATATGGTATAGAAAAAACCGATCATATTATGAATTGAATTTCAGATTCCACGTATAATTGTCATCTAAATTTTAAATTGAATTCTATATGAATTATGTATGTTTATGAATTGTAATTTAATTATGGATTTGTATAGTTTCAGGATCCATTATATGTTAAATGTGTATGAATTTGTTCGTAATTGAATATGTATGTTTTATTTTATTACTGGTACAATAGTTGGATCGAAAATGAGGTGAAAATGAGGTGAAAATGAGGTGAAAATGAGGTGAAAATGAGGCCTGATGACTGGTGGTGATGGACAGGGGACAGGGGCTGTGCAAATTGCAGGGTGCTGCAATTTGCAGCATAGGTATGCCAACGGTTTCAAACCGTTGGCATATAAGTTTTTAGCATGTCGTTCCCAACGGTTTTAAACCGTTGGGAAATACTTCACCAATTCCCAACGGTTCCAACCGTTGGGAAAATGTTCCATGGTATTTGGTTTTCCCAACGGTTTGGGAGAACCGTTGGGAAACACTATCCCAACGGTTCACCCAAACCGTTGGGGTAGGGTAAATTTTATGGCTCTATTGCAACGGTTGCCAGTAAACCGTTGGGAAAACTTTTCCCAACGGCTTACTTCCCAACGGTTCTTAGAACCGTTGGGAAAACCTTTCCCAACGGTTTCAGGGGCTTTCCCAACGGTTCTGAACCGTTGGTAAATAGTGTATTTCCAGTAGTGGTTGATTTTTTTGTGGTTATCCACAAATACAAAATGAATCTATGAATTTTTCATTTTTTCACTAGATCTATGTGTGGATATTTCCAAACATTCTCTCATTCATTCATAGAAACAGATTTAGAATCCCACTATTTCATGATAGATTATCCTAGTTCCACAATAACCAGAGATAATGGAAGAGGATCACCAACAACTATTGGACATAGAGTATTCTAGAGAATTCTTCTAGGATAAAATAATTCTATAGAGATCCATATTTCATGTACAATAAATTTTTTCTTGTAAAATTAGATAATGAGGTATTTATATAAATATGGTTATAAAATTATTTTTAAAAATTCCTTTTAATATTCTCTTAAACCATAAAATATCCCATGTGTAAATAATAATAATAATATTGTTACTTTATTGACAAGAACATAATATGTGGAATAATTAAATAATATTTATTCAGAATAAAAATAAATAAATAAATTTTATTTATATATCCATTTTCATAAAAACATTACTCAGTTATATCATCCTCCACATCATTTATTGGACTAAATATAATGGCTACTTTGATAAATATATAATTAAATAAATTTCACTAACTTATACACCAAAAAATAAATACTTTTGATCAACCAATGTACAAGATCAAATATTATTCCTCTAATGAGATATTATTATAATCAACTTTTCAGACATAGATAATTTAAACAAGGTTCTTGGATACATTTAGGGTGTTCCCTCTATGAACATTTATTAGTGTAATTAGGATATACTACATATTGTCCTTAATTAGTGTATAAAAATACATTGAGGCTCCCATAGAGAAATGTGTTAATATTCCTACATCATTCATCCTCATATAAATTCTTACTGTGTAATATATTCCCCTTGTCTTGATATTTCTCTTCAAATAGGTTGTATACATGGTTCTATCAACATATATTCCTTAATATCATTCTTTGACTACATGTAACTAAATAAGCCGATAAACCATAACAGAAAATGACTTATTATAGTTTTATTATTCCATCAATGGGCCTAAGATATTAACATCCAATAGAATGTAAAAGTCCTCCCTCACGTTTTTAAATAATGAAATTACACTCTTGATGCTACCATCATTTGGAACATAGTCATGAATTATCATTTATATGGATTATGAACTAGCTATATGAATGTTTTTATAGAAGCACAATAGTGATAATAATTGAGATCTTAGTTTATTTAAGTGGTCTTCATCTTTGAATATCTTAAGAATCATGAACCTTGTGGGAGTCCTATAGGTGTCTTCATTATCAAAACCTATATTCTTAGTGATTACTATGGGAAGACATCATGATAAGTTATTTAAATGTTTTATAAACCACATATCCATCTTATACTATATTATCTATATCCCATTTGAAAATTTCATACAACCATAGAACATAGATTTATGTAATAAATTTATATCATCAAATGTATCTAGTGGGGAATTGTTATGCACTTTCATCATAACAAATGTTGATAAGAAACTGTCAGACACAATATTATATGGAATAAAAATTTGGATGTGATAATAAGTTATATTATATTATATTCAGATAATATGAATATGTAGTGCAATATGAATTGTAAATTATATTGGTTTTATAGAAACACAAACTCCAACATTACCCGCTGATACCCACACGGTGGCAGAAACATTATCCATATTTCATTTTCACCACATGTGAAATATTCATTGTATTCTAGAAAAGTGTAACAAACATGGAATTACTCATAGATACACTATAGAAATTATGATTAAAATCATGGTTTCCACTAAAGATGCAATGCTATTAGTTGTTGTCATTTATCTACTAATTATGTCTAAACATCCAAAAAACCTCAAATCCAGTGATTCATTATGTATTCAATGGAAAAATAATCACCATTAATGAACACTATATAACATAAGGATATGATAAATTACACTAGAATAAGTGAAAAATATCATCTACCAAAGGATTCAATCAATCCATTATTATCAAAGTTATAAATTGTAAACCTTGTCATCAAAATAATTTAATGTGTTCATAAACCTCGTTAAAAATTAATAAATAATTGAACTACCTTTAAATAAGAATATAATAACCCAGTATTGTACAATTTTATACATTTATAGATTCTTTTACTCCCAGAATAAGTATAGTGAAATAAGTTTTTCACACATTAATATTAAATCATTTAGATGAGTATTGAACACCTTTCAAAAAATACATCCATGTGGACCATCAAGGATTTTTGTATATTGAGACTATTCACACAATAATAATATTTCATGTAATCTTTATTGATTACTCCTTATATATCTCCCTATTTAATACAATTTATAGACATACCCAACTTGAACCTTTCATTATAACCTGTGAAAATTATAAAAAATAAATATTGATCTCAAATTTGTGATATGGGTAAACAAAGGAGATATCATTGGATTATTATATGAAGGTATGGAATAAGTATAATGGTAAGAGGTCATGAATATAAATTACAAAGTCCATAACCAATATTCAAAACATCATAGACATTATTCATGGAATAAAGAACGATCATTTCAAATACATGAATCATTATAGCGAGAAATCATCCTTGTTCAATCATGTTCATTATGTAAATCTAATATAATTGTATCACAATTATAAGTATAGAAACATTTCATATTTCAAGGATAAATATTGATAAATTAAAATAATAGTGCATTATGAATGGCTTCTTGGTTTTTTATAAACAATAGAATCAAGAATAATCACCAGTTTCCCATAATGAATCAATTACGTTGACATGTTTTCATAACAGACCAAGAATGTCATCTTTTTTCCCAATAGTTGATTAAAAAAACCATCTTGCATCCAATAATTATATACTTATATAATGATATTTACCCTATATTTTGGGGGAGATATATTCCCACTACTATATAATCAATAAATTTTTGTGCCACCTGATCATAAAAAATTCACCATATTTAAACCCGTGAAAATAGATGGGTTTAATAAGTATTTCATATTAGCATATCATATTGGAATGAAAAGTATTTATTAGTCATTTTATCATCACATTTCCAATGTTAATGAAATGGGTTTCAAAAAAATATCACCATATCATAACCCATTGGAATGAAAAGGTTTTCAAAATAATTTCCTCATAGAAAAACCCATGAGAAAAAAGGGTCATAAAAAACTATACACCAAAATAATAAAATAACCAATACAAGGAAATATTAAGGATGTAACCATTAGATCATATACCCATTAAAAAATAATCATCACCAAGGGTTTCTGTTCATTGATGAATAGAAATTCCATAAAATTATAATTAAAAGTTTATTCTGTAAAATACCATTCATATTTTGAAAAAAAATTCATTCAAAATAATAATTATCTCAAATATTATGGGAAACTTTTCTTTCAACAATATTTTTTAAAACATATAAGGGAATATTCAAATAATTTCTTAGTCTTGATGGTAAAAAATTTCTTTAATAACTTACGTGTTAAAATAAATATTCCATTCAGATTTATGATACAAAACAAATACTAACACATTCAAGAAATGGTAAATAAAGTAAATTTAAAAATATTTGAAAAAATTAAAACATGGGTAAATATTTACCTGAAAAATTAATTTTTTTTGTTGAAAAATTGTTTATTTTTTTTAGAAAACATGATTGAGGGAGTAAATGTATTTTTTCTAAAGAGATAAATAATGTCAATTTTCGTTAAAAAAATGTTCAATTAAATTCATAAATACACAAAGATGAAAAGAAAAAAAATATTAACAATAAATAACTAGTGGATAAAAAAATATATGGGGTTATTGTGAGTTATATTTTAATAATTTATCATTTGAAACTTATTCATAAACAATATCAATTAAAATGAGACAATAACATATAAAATAAAAATTTGACAATTTTTCATTTTAAATTCCCATAAAATAAAAAACATATATTGATATATAAATACACTTAATTTTAAAAATAACAAAATAAAATAAATTTATGGGATATATATACCATATAAATGAAACATGTCGTGAATAATGAATGTAACTCAAAGAAATAAATGTGAGATGAAATCCCTTAACACTTTTGTAATCATTTAAATTATATTTCAAATTAATGGAAAAAATTAAATAAGACATTAAATAGAACTAAAATAAGTATATAATTTATATATCATGAAAAATATGACATATATACATAACATAATATAAATGAGTGTTGACTATGGACTATGTCTCCTAGAAATAATAAAGGCACTAATAATCCCTTACCTCAATTATCGACATGTTTCGTACTCATTAAGAACTCATCAATAAGAAATATAAGATTATTATACAACTATAATATATATATTATACAATATAATATTTATTTATGACCTTCTATTAACAATTTTTATCAATATGTTGTTGAAATCATGTTTAGGGTAATAATAGCTTCGTTTTTTACTTATATTTCAATTAGTTATATTCAAACATTTAATTTTAATCATGATACAGTAATCTCCATAATTTTAACATTGCTATAAATAAAATATATACTAATTACATATGTATTTAGATTACTCCATTGAAGTTAGAGATATAAAATAAATACACTATTCATGGATATGGTAGGCTGCACATATGCATGAACATCACTTCCATTTTCTAGAAGAATGAAATGAAAGAAAATGAAATTATTAGAAAAACATTATAAGATAATTTATATTATATATATATCATATATATTCATTAAATGTGTCTTTATTACAATATTAGTCATAAAGAAATTGAAAAATGTATCACATCGCATTGTGGAGGGGTTAGTCCACACATATTCACGAGAAATGTCATTGATTTCCAAATGATTAGAAGGTAATTTGTTATGGTTGACCTCACCTGTTTTCATAATCCAAATTATTCTTTCACATACTTTGATAATCCCAAATAATGTGTATCTATATATTAATTCTTTCAAACTATGATATTCTATTATCAATTTGATAATTATATTAAAATAATCTTTAAAATATGTTAGTCAATGTTTATCTATGTTTATATGAATTTTGAAATAATTATAACTCAATGGGATATGTTTTGAATAAAATAGATAAGTGTTAATTCATTGATATGATTATAGCTAATAACACAGATCTACTGGTACTTAGTCTACCGATAGACATATTCATCGATAAGTTAATGTCACTGATACGCAGAGCTACCGGTATGTATAAGTCCATCGGTAAGCACATGTCTCTGATAGATCAAGTCCACTGATACAGACAGCTACTGACAGAAGCTGAGCTACTGATAGAATAAGTCTACCTGTATGCATAAGTCTACCGTTATACACTTCACTGGTACAGAACTGAGCTACCGGTATGCACATGTTACCGATACAATGATTACCTCTACAGATAGTTACTGATACATCAAGCAACCGATACAAGCGAGTCACTGCTAGACAAAACAAGATACCGATAGAAGGATTCACTGGTACATAGAGCTACTGATACATAGAGTAACAGCTACTGATACAAGGAGCTACCGATAGAAGTTAAATGCTACATAAATTCCACCACTACCGACAGAAGGCTACTGATGAAAGACTGACCAGTCATACTCTAGTTCTCTCAATATTATTTATTTATTAAACAACGGTCATTTTTTATGTTTTTAATGCTATTAATATTAGTTAATGATAGTTGTTGGAATGTCAGGGAACTGTAACTAGTACCCATATAAATGTAATCATTCCTTTTACCGAATCTAGAAGCTATAAAAGGAAGGACAAAGACCGGGCAGAAAATAGCTAAGAAGGCACATGAAGGGTGTGAAAAATAAAGGGCTGAATAGTGTTGGAAAGTGGTTCATTCGCACATAAAAGAAAGGCTACATTCATACTGGAAGAGCATTGGACATTCACGAAGCCATTTCATTTTCTAGAGGAGAACACAAGCTGCACCTTAATAAGGATTGAAGAACTAAAATGAGCTCTTCATGCACTCAAGCGGATCAAACTGAACTTGAAGGAAATAACCCTCTATTTTTCATACAAAAACCAGAGAAGGACTCCGAAGCATTTTTGATTAATCAAAAGAGTCCATAGCTTCACTTCAAATCACTAGAGCTTTCTAAAAATCATATTTACTCTCTTAGTAATTATTTTATTTACATTTCGGGCAGTGTGTGTGCTCTGTATATTTTATACACACACTGTCTCCTAAGCTAAGCTGGAGGATTTCTAAATCCTTACCCAAACTTTCTATAACTCTCTTGTATCCCACTGTGGATAGTGGTAGAGGTCATGTAAGACCTGGACAACCAGTGTGGTGTTGTTTTGTTTTCCAACGTATAACTGTGGTAGAGTTCTTTGTACCTGTACAGTCTCTTCACTGTTGTTTACCCCAATCCTCGGTGTGGATCAAATTTATATAAATTGTTTGAGAGGACTAAGCCTCAGCTTGAGACTGAACATCTTGGTTTTATCTGTTTTGATTTTTATTTTAAGTCTAAAGTATACTATAAATATTTAATATTCTTCTGCTAATTACTTTTAAATACTGTTTGTTTTAAAGATACTTTGATAGTTATATTAGTAAGCATTTATACTTATTGTGAAATAGTAAGTTAGTTTCAAAAGTTAATTTAATCTTCTGATTAAATTAACTGAGACCAAATCAATCATTGAGAAACTAAT
This sequence comes from Viscum album, assembly GCA_963277665.1. Taxonomy (NCBI): domain Eukaryota; kingdom Viridiplantae; phylum Streptophyta; class Magnoliopsida; order Santalales; family Viscaceae; genus Viscum; species Viscum album. Next base: position 1,686,404,677 of record OY728146.1, read on the forward strand.
TGAACTTTTACAATCTGTATAAATTACCTACAGTTAACTTGTTTTTAAATAGGGGTATTTTAATAGAAATATTTTTAATAGAAATTTTAATTGGAACTCAATTCACCCCCCTCTTGAGTATCCACTCTAACCAAAATTTGGTATCAGAAGATTTGTTTATTATTAAAGGTTCTGGAAATAATTTGTTTTTCAATTGTGATTTTAGTTGTATATTAAAGATCCTAAATTTCTTTTTGTTCTAAATTTTATCTCTTTAAATATATTTTCTAAAATCTAATTATGGATAATAGGCTTGAAGGTGCTGCTACCAACTGTCCACATTTCTTTAATGGTAAAAACAATGCCCAGTTGAAGCTTAAAATAAAAATTCATTTAGAATGTATGGGATTTGATATCTGAACAACAATAGAAACTCAATATATGATTTACAGAATCTGAACGAACTACTTGGGATGAACCTAATAAAACTTCTTACAATAATAATTGCAAAGAAATTAATGCCTTGTACTGTGCTTTATGAGATGAAGAATTCAATCACATGTCTGCATGTAAAACTGCTTATGAAATTTGGGACACTTTGGCTATTTCCCAAGAGGGAAAAACCAATGTTAAAGAAATGAGGCTGAATACCTATACTATTAAATATGATAATTTTAATATTAAGCATGATTAACCCATTTCTAACATGTATCTGAGGTTCAATGAGATTGTCAACACCATGATATCTCTTGGTAAAGTTGTTTCTGCAAAAGAACAGATCATGAGAATATTAAGATGTCTTCTAGAAAGATATAGAGACACATCTATTTCCATTAGAGAATCGTATGACATTATCAAACATCATGTTAAATAATTAATAGGTAAGATTATGATGTATAAGGAATAACTCAAAGTGAATAAGGAAGAAGATGTTGAACCAAAAAGGAAGTCAGTGGATTTTAAGTCTACTGCCTCAAGAAGCAAGGACAATGGAAAAGTTCACATACCTACTGAAAGCTCAACATGTGAAAGTTCATACTCTAAAAGTGATGTTGTGATGGCTCAAATAGCGAGAGGATTAAAGAAGTTCTAAAGGGAGAATAAATTCGTCAGAAAATCAAACTACAAAGGAAAATATGATAACAAAGGTCACTGGAAGAAGGAATAGAAGAAGCCTGAAAAAATTGATGGAATTGTCTACTATGAGTGAAAAAGTAAATGACATGTAAAAGCAGACTGTCCAAAATTGAAATTCATGAAGAAACACAATTATAAGGACATTAAGTACAAGAAAGCTATGAAAGCTACCTAGAGTGCTTCAGAAGTCCGCACAAGTGAATCTGAAGTATCTGACTCTGAAAAGAGTCGTGCTAACATGTGTTTAGGACAAACACATATGAGGTAACACTTGACACTCCTACATTAAATTCATATTATTGTGGAGTTGATTCTAATTCTGAATCTGAAAATATGTCTAGTGAAGAGTTATTTGAATATTGTAATATGCTAGAAGATACATGTAATGAATTAGAGGACAAGTATAAAACCTTGAAGAAACAACATGCGTTGACCAGCTCTGTTAAATATCCATTTGATATAAAAAAGAAAAATAATTCTCAATTACTTAAGGAAAATACTGAACTGATGTTGTCTAATGAGAAATTAATGAAGGACCTATAAAAATTCACAAATGGAAAAGATACACTTAATAAAATGTTAGGAAAACAAGTGGCACCAAAATATACCACTAAAATAGGCTATCATCCTAGAAAGAGATAGTTTACTAAAACTAGATTTATCTATAAATATGGATAGAATGCTGCTAGTTCTAGTTCTGGAAATTTGTATGCTTAAACTAGTTACTCATATGGTCATAGACAAAATAAAGTTTATCTTTAAAAATCTATTGATTCTAAAAATTATTTGAGACCCCTAAGACAAATCTGGGTACCTAAAGCTTTGATTGCTAACCTCTCTGGACCCATGAAAATTTGGGTACCAAAATCATTTTTCATCTAAATCTATTTTGTAGGAAACTTGATAAAAGAGTTCTCATAAGAAGATGGGGTGCTTGTAAAATGGATGTTCAAGGAATATTACTAGGGACTACAGATGCTTTATGATTTTAATCAATGTTGACGGAGGCCATGTCACTTTTGGTGATAATTATAAAGGAAATATCATCGGCCTAGGCCAGATTTGTAACACTGAATCAGTTTTAATTTCTAAAGTTTTATTTGTTGATGGACATAAATATAACATGATAAGTATTTCTTAGCTATGTGATGATGGTTTCAATGTTAAATCTTAAAATTATTCTCGCAATGGTTTTAACTCTAATATTTTTTTACTATTTTCTGCTTTGAGAAATGAAAATTCTTATGCTGTTAATTTGAATTCATTATCCAATCAAAATGTTACTTGTTTAAATGATTTTCATAAATAATCTTGGCTATGGCATAGAATATTAGGACACTACAACATTCAATCACTTAGAAAACTAACTAAGAAGAACTTAGTTAGAGCCCTACCTAAGCTTGAATTCATATTAGACAAAGTTTGTAATCCATGTTAAAAGGGAAAGAAACATACAGTTTCTTTTAAATCAAACCAAGAAGTTTCAACTTCTCAACCTCTCGAGTTGGTTCACATGGAATTTTTTGGACCTTATAGAGTTTCTAGTTTAAATGGGAAGCACTATGTATATGTCTTAGTAGATGACTTATCTAGATACACTTGGGTATACTTCTTATCTCACAAATGTGGAGCTTGTTATTACCTTATTAAGTATTCTAAGTCTGTAGAAAACCTCAGTGGAGTTAAGATTAAGACTTTGAGAAGTGACCATGGTCATGAGTTCGAAAATCATGAGTTTGAATTTTGTTGCTCACATAATAGCTATAGTCACAATTTTTCTGCCCCTAAGACACCTCAACAAAATGGTGTCTTATAATGAAGAAAGAGAACCATTCAAGATATTGCAAGAACCATGGATAATGAGTATGACCAACATGTTTACTTTTGGGATGAAGCTGTAAATACATCTTGCTATATTATTAATAGAGTCTTGATTAGACATGTTCTTAAGAATACCTCTTATAAATTGTGGAACAATAGGAAACCTAAGGCTAATTAACTTAGAGTTTTTGGATTAAAAGTTTTTATTCTCAATACAAAGGAAAATCTTGACATGTTTTACACTAAAAGTGATGAAGGAATTTTTCTTGGTTATTAATTAACTAGAAAATCCTATAGAGTATTTAACAAAAGAACCAAATGTGTGGAAGAATCTATTCACATAATGTTTGATGAAACTGATCCACATGAACCTATGTCTTCTCTTGAAATTCTTGAATAAGATTTGACTGTTCTGGACCATAATGATAAAACCAAAGAACTTTCTTTAATGATATCCAGTTCTGGACATGTTCCAGAATCTACTTCTGTAGAACCCGAACTTAGAGAAGAGCCTGAAATTTCTAGTCCTACATTTACTAAATCAACTAGGATTCTAAAAAATTCATCCTTTGGATGTTGTTATTGGTAATCTTGATAGAGGGACACAAACTAGAGCTTCTTTATGAAACCAGGTTGAACATAAACTCTTTTTTTCACCGCTAGAACCTAAAAATTTCATTGATGCTATCAATGATGAATTTTTGGTAATGGCTATGCAAGAAGAGTTAAATCAATTTGAAGGAAACTGAGTCTGCGAATTAGTTGACATACCCAAGGACACTTTGACAATAGGCACTAAATGGGTTTTTAGAAACAAAGTTGATGAGTCTGGAAATATATGAGAAAAAAAAAAGAAAGGCTAGTTGCACAAGGATATAGTCAAGAGTAATGAATAGACTATGAAGAAACCTTTTCACATGTAGCTAGATTAGAAGTTATTAGGAACCTACTTACCTATGATGCTCGTCTTAATTTCATGTTATATCAAATGGATGTAAAAGGATCTTTTCTAAATGGTTTTATAATTGAAGATGTTTTTGTTGAACAACCACCTCGATTTACTAGTCCTCATTTTCCAAATCAAGTTTTCAAACTATCTAAGGGTTTATATGGTCAAAAACAAGCTCTAAGATCTTGGTTTATATACATATAAATTTTATTATTTGAAAAGGTTTTACTAAAGGGAGTGTTGATCCAACTCTTTTTATTAAAATAATTTATAAATATGTCTTGATATTACAAATATATGTTGATTTTATTATTTTTGGATCTTCTAAATATTCTTTATGTACTGATTTTTCAAAGAGTATGAAAAATGAATTCGAAATGAGTTTAATGGTGGAACTAAAATATTTTCTTGGATTTCAAGTTTTTCAAAATGAAAATGGTATTATTTTGAATCAAAGTAAACATACAAATGATATTTTAAATTTTTTTGGTTTTTATAGTATTAAGGAAAATGATACTCTTATGAGTATTGTCTGTAAATTGGATGCAGATGAAACTGGGAAACTAGTGGATCAAACTAATTACAAAGGAATGATTGGAAGCTTACATTACCTTACTGGTAGTCGACCAGATATTATGTTTAGGGTGTGTATCTGTGCATGATTTCAAGCTAATCTAAAAGAATCTCATTTACTTGGAGTTAAAAGAATTTTTAAGTATGTTAAACACATTGTAAATTTAGGTTTGTTTTAAACAAAAGGACAATCTTTTGAATTAATTAATTATTCAGATGCTGACTTTACTGGTTGTAAGTTGGATATAAAAAGCACATCTGGAACATGTCATTTTCTAGGCATGTCCTTAGTATATTGGTGTTGTAAAAAGCAGAATTTTGTAGCTTTGTCCACTACCGAACCAGAGTATATAGCTGCTAGTAGTTGCTGTGAACAAATTTTGTGGATGAAACACACTCTTTTGGTCTATGGATATGATTTTAAGCTTGTTTCAATTAATTGTGATAACACTAGTGAAATTATCATTTCAAAGAACAGTGTATATCACTCTAGGACCAATCAAATTGATGTAAGGAACCATTTTTTAAGAGATCATTACCAAAAAGGTTATATTACACTTGAATTCATATGTATTGAACATCAATTAGCTGATATTTTCACCAAACCATTAAGTTTGTATAAGTTAACTTACTTTAAGCATGAGTTAGGAATTTTTAACCTTAACTAGTAGAAACCTCACCAATGTACCTCACCGATATGAAACCTCAATGATGTACCTCACCGATATGAAACCTCACCTATGTACCTCATCAATATGAAACCTCACCGATGTACATCACCGATATGAATCCTCACCGATGTAACTCACCGATATGAAACCTCACCGATGTACCTCACCGATATGGACCTCACTGATAGATAAACCTCACTGTTAGAAATTCTCACTAATATACCCTACCGTTGTATACGCTGTTTTAAACATCTGTCTGCCACCAGAATCTGTATCGTTTATACTTTATTTATTTAATTTATTTATATTTTGGTTCATAAATGATAAAACAATTTCCTAGTTACTTCTCAATCCACAGAACGTTTCCTTTACCCTTAAGCCTTAGCTCCCAAATTTCTCAAATAACCTTAAGTTCCTCAAACTAGAAATGTAAAAAAACAAAATCCCTTCTATTAGAGATGTCATTGATGAGCTGAATGTGAAGAAGCAGAAGACAGAGTGAGAAGAAAGTGGCAGTGTTGGTGGAACAAGGTCGGGGAGTCGACCAGTGAACCCTCATTTACAAAATAGAGTTATTTTTATCGAAAAAGAGCTATTCGTGGAATGGTTGTTGTCCAGTAAATTGTTAGTTCAAGAGGTTCTGGAAAATCAGATGTGGGTAGAATGCTTCTCAAATTACAATGGCCCTTACTATCCGAAGCTAGTGAAAAAGTTCTATGATTTTGTGAGCTTTGAGAAATTAGTAGATGAGAACCGAGTGATTTCTTTGTGAATGGAAATGATATATATTTTTCTTCTATTGAGTGAGATGAATTCCTGAAGGTTCCACATGAAGGTGTTTCTGGATATTTCTCAAAATTAGTACCACCTATAAGAGACATATTTGATTATGAGACTACCTTAGAGAAGCTCACGGGTAGTGGAAATCAGAGACAATTGGTGGCTGCTCAAGTGGATGGAGAGAACGGATTACAGTTCATGTTTGTTCAGCATGTTTTAATTCTATGGAGAGGGGACTTTGTGAATTTAAGATATCAAGATATCTATCTGTTACATCTTCTGAGACATGGTGTGAAAGTGAATCTATGTAGGTTTCTAATGATTCAAATGGAGGATATGACCAGGAAAAAATCAAAGACAAATGCCTCATTCTTTGCCAAGTTGATCTTAGTAATGATTAAGGTGAAAGGAGTAGTTGAGTCTTTGGATGAGACAATAGTGGTAATAAACAGCTTCTCTATTATAAGAACAGTATACAAATACATGAAGATAAACTGGAATCCATGGAGAGGAGAGTGGGTTAATGATGATAATAAGATATATGAAAAGTTCCATCCTGTGGATCATCCTTCAGGGCCTAAGGATGTGAGGGATCCAGGTCTAGGACCTGATGATGAAGAACCTTAGTATAGTGATGAGACTGATGAAGAGGAGACTTCTATAGTTGATGGAAGGGATCCGGACATGCCCCCAAGTCCTGTTGCAGAAATTATATATTCACGAAAGGAAACATTATTAGAAAAAGAAAGACATGATGATGAGGAAGACCAGCCAGCCTCTGAGAATGAAGTTGAAAGAGAGAATGAATCTGAGGCCTCTGATTCTGTCTGCTTAAATCTGAGTCCATTGATTGGAAGCTCATTTGTGACTATTAAGGATGTAGTGGGTGAGATGGAAGGACATGTGCCTAATCCGAAGGAGCCTCCAGCTGTTGCAGAAATGGAGTTAGTTGAAGAAGATTATTTTGAGGAAGAAAGACCTGCTAAGAATGATTTTTCTGTACAAGATAAAGCACCAGTTGAGGGGGAGTATTCAACCAGGTTTGGCAGTGTTTCAGTGGCTGTTGAAATTGAGGATTTGGAAGAAGTCCCAGGTTTTGTGGTTTGTGGATTAGATAATCCCGATTATGATAATGAGGCATCCCTCAATAGACCAAAAATCAATTATGATATTCAGACTGAGTTATTACCTGAAGCTGTTGTCAGAATACATGATCTAGATATGCTAAAGTCTGATCTCAAAATCATATTTGTGGAAGAAATAATGAAAATGGAAGCTTCAATGGTGGAATCTATTCAAACGAATATGAATTAATAAGTAGCTAGTATAGTATATATAAGAGCACCTATTGTGGTTGGACCTTCTAATATGATCACCAGGGCTGACCTTGAATTCTTAAAGGATGAGCTAAAATAATATTTTATATATTATGCTTCTGAATTGATGCACTGCTTTGTTTTAGATATGAGCAATTTGGAAAAATATTTTGAACTATCTCTCAGTTGTAATGTATCAACCTTTGGGGAAAAAATAGTGGATGAGGTTATAGATTTCCAGACTCAAGTATCTGGACTGGCAGAGGATGTTGAAGTTCTAAATAAATCTGTTATCTCTTTAGAATCTTATATGATTTCTAAATCCCAAGTAGATAAATATTTAGCTTTTGTCAAAAGTGTTGTCAGCTAGATGGTATCAGGATTTGAAGGATTTAAAACCTCCATGAAAGATCACGTCAGCACCCAGGATTCCCAAGTGAAAAATCTTATCAGTGGGTTGAACAAAAACATCAAGGAAATAGTAACCTTCTCTATTGGTTCTCTTGCCTCCAGACCATCAATAGAACTAAATTAGATTCGAGCTGTGATGAAGGGGGAGATTGGTTCATCATCAACTGGTGTCTCTATGGACTCATCTGATCTAAAAAAAGTAGTGAATTCTACTAGAGATACCACTAGAGAGATAATGAAGATTGTTCAGGACTATACGAGAGAAGCTTCTACCACTCAGAAATAAGTGAAAGACAAGGTAGATTACTATTTCAAAGGATTTACACCAAGAATCAACTCAAAAAAATTTTCAAACATCTGTTAGAAAACCTGAATTTACCTCATGTAAATAAAGCCTTCAGAGAAAAAGTTAGCAAGATCAGAGAGTTGACTCCAACCTTGGAAAAATTCATAGAGAACAAGGATGACTTAATATCTTCTATGGAGAGAGGAGGAGGAATCATTATGGATTTCAGAAATATCGTGTTTCCTTTCTTACAAGTGGATGCGAGGCCAGTGATTGTACCTCCAGCATTACCTACCTCTGCCTCTACTACTGCTCATGTTCAGATGACTCCATTCCAAGCCATTCACACCCTTACTCCTATGATCACTCAGAGGGCTACTCAGTACAGGCCAGGAAGAGTTTCAGTAGCTCAGACTCGTGTGATCATTTCTGGTGTTCCTAAGCCTTCGCCTGCATCCACACATCCCAAATCCTCTTATGATCCCAAGGGAAAATCTCACATTAAGGACGTGGATTGAATTAGTGGCTAAGATATTTGATAGGAATCCCTAGTATTTTGTTTTTTTTCCTCTACCTTTTTGTAACATGAAATAAAATGGCTTTCCTTTCTTTCCCATTTTGTTCCTTCTCTCTTTGTTGTTTCCCACTTTTGGTTAATCAAAAAGGGGGAGAGCTAACAGAACTGGAGAGGAGAGCTACTATTGCGTTTTGTAACTTGTAACTTTGATAACATGTCATTTAATTCTACCTCTGATACATTTAACATTTCACATCTTAAATTTTTACCTTTGGTGTCTTGTTTTCTCTTCTATAATTGAATTTAATGCTATACCATCTGATACATTACTGATTATTTTGAGATTATAGTATCATAAGTTGTGATTATCGAAAAGGGGGAGATTGTTGAACTCACCTATTTTGATTATCCCAATTATGCTTTCACATACATTGATAATCCCAAATAATGTGTATCTATATATTAATTCTTTCAATCTATGATATTATATTATCAAGTTGATAAATATATTAAAATAATATTTGATATATTTTAATCAATGTTTATCTATGTTTTATATTAATTTTGAAATAATTCTAGCTCAACCGGATATGTTTTGAATAAAACAAATAAGTGTTAAGTCAATGATATTCTTTTAGCTTCTGACACAGATCTACCTGTACTTAATCTACCGATAGACATAGTCACCGATAAGCTATGGTCACCGATACGAAGTGCTACCAGTATGTATAAGTCCACCGGTATGCACATGTCTCTGATAGATCAAGTCCACCGATGCAGACAGCTATTGACAGAAGCTGAGCTACCGATAGAACAAGTCTACTGGTATGCATAAGTCTACCGATATACACTTCACAGGTACAGAACGAAGCTACCCGTATTCAAAATCTACTGATACATTGTTCACCAATACAGACAGTTACTGATACATCAAGCTACTGATACAAGCGAGTTACTTCTAGAAAAAACATGCTACTGATAGAAGGAGTCACTGATACAGAGAGCTACTAATACACGGAGTAACAGCTACCGATACAAGGAGATACCGATAGAAGGTAACCGATACATAAAGTCCACCACTATCGACAGAAGTCTACTGATGAAATACTGACCAGTCAAACTCTTCTTCTCTCAATATTGTTTATTTATTAAGAAACGATCATATTTGATATTTTTATTACAATTAATGATATTTAATGGTAGTTGTTGGCATGACAGGGAACCATACCTAGTACCCATGAAAAGGTAATCATTCCTATTAACATATCTAGAAGCTATAAAAGGAAGGACAAAGACCGGGCAGAACATAACTAAGAAGGCACGTGAAGTGTGTGAAAAAGAAAGGGCTGAATAGAATTGGAAAGTGGTGAATTCACACAGAAAAGAAAGGCTACATTTATACTGGAAGATCACAAGACATACACGAATCCATTTCATTTTATAGAGGAGAGAAAAAGTTGCACCTTAGTCAAAGAGTGAAGAACTACAACAAGCTCTTCATGCACTAAAGATGATCAAGCTGAACATGAAGAAAACGACCCTCTGTTTTTCAGACAAAAACGAGAGAAGGAATTATAGGCATTTCTGATTAATCAAAAAAGACCAGATCTGCACTTCAAATCACTATAGATTTCTAAGACTCATATTTACTCTCTTAGTGATTATTTTATTTACATTTTGAGCAGTGTGTGTGCTATGTATATTTTATACACACAATGTCTCCTGAGCTAAGCTAGAGGATTTCTAAATCCTTACCAAAACCTTCTATAACTCTATTGTGTCCCACTGTGGATAGTGGTAGAGGTCATGTAAGACCTGGACAGCTAGTGTTCTGTTGTTTTGTTTTCCCACGTATAATTGTGGTAAAGGTCTTTGTACCTGGACAATCTCTTCACTGTTGTTTACGCCGATCCAGGGTGTCGATCAAATTTATATAATTTGTTTGAGAGGAGTAAGTATCATCTTGAGACTGAACCTCTTGGTTATAACTTCTGTTCTTTTTAATTTATGTCTAATGTATACTATATATATTTCATATTCTGATGCTAATTACTTTTAAATAAATTTTTTTAAAAGTAACATTGATAGTTAAATTAGCAAGTGTATATACTTATTGTGAACCAGTAAGTTAGTTTCAAAAGGTAATTAAATGTTCTGATTAAATTAACTAAGACCTAATCAATCATTGAGAATATAATTGATCTTTTACAATCTGTATAAATTCACTATAGTTTAACTTTTTTTTAAACAGGGGGATTTTAATAGAAATATTTTTAACAGAAATTTTAATTAGAACTCCATTCATACCCTATTGAGTATCCACTCCGACCAACAGTTATATATAATATTATAATTCTAGATGAATAATAATTTCATCTATATCATATGCATATGTTAATTCCAAAATCATATTACATTGGTTCGACGGACCGTAGTCTGTTGTACACATGATCGACAATTTTTTATTTCATTTCATGGAATATGAGATTAATGTTGAATATTAAATTAATATAATATAATTTAAATATGTGGGATATACTTATTTTATTATATAATTATATTTCAGTAATATTTAAAGGAGTTGGAATAATAAATAAATCGATAATTAATGGTTAAGAGTTATACCTCTTCTTCAGAGATCCCCTTGTAGTTTATACCTAAATCGATTTTAGTAGGGGAAACTTATAAAAAAGGAAACATTGATGTGTTCAGGGATAAATAAAAGGATTTGGGTGGGTATTTGCCAATACAAATGGCATTGGAAGTTTGTATGTGAGAGGATAGTAGATGTCCTCTTATAGTGAGAAAATGAACCTGGTTGGAAACTACATAGAAATTTACCAAAATAATAAAAAATGATAATGTAATCGTAAAAAATATGATTCTAAATGACCATATTTTATAACATGAGATATTATATGGAATAATAATTTTCATCCATTAGGATTGCGAAATTTTTTATTTGCAAACATACCCTTATCTTTTGGTTTAACCCCTAATAAACAAAATTTAATCATAACCACATTATTTATGTTTTAACAATTTGAATATTAATTATGAAAAAATGTTATGTTTAAATTATTATATTATATTAATTATTATGATTCAAAATATTTAATAAATCATTCAAAATTAAATACCTAGACATGGAATAATTTTGTTTAAAATTAATCCTATGAATGCAACAGAATAAAGGTATCCAAAGAAAATGATTTCCTAACTATGATATGTTTTAATATAAAAATTAAATATGATATTAAATTAAAAAGATAAAAATATATTATTATATAAATAATTTTATTAATTATATTATAAAATCTCTATTAAAATAAAATGAAACTCGTAAATTTTTCAAATGAAAATATAGTTTTTAATAAAAAACATAATTTTTCTATATTCACTAAAAAATAATAAACTCTATAAAAATCCTAAATATTGAACGTAACATAATATTGAGATGTTTATTAGAAATATTAAAATTATTATTAAAATTATATTTTCTTAACATGTACGGTTTTAATTTTATTATATGTTAACAAAAATTCTATAAAAAAATATATATGTGAAAAAATATTTTTTGGTGAATATTTAGACTTTACTAAAAAATAAGGACTTATTTATGAATATATTATATTTATATAATATATTTATACATAATAATAAATATTTTTTTATTTATATTAATAATTCAAAAATTAATAACTATGTCATAATGGACATGCTTAAATAATAATATTAAATGTATAATGTGGTTTTGTAAGACTCAGTGTTGTGTATCAGACATGCTATCAATGAAATAAAATATATTTTAAAAAATATATTACATAAAATTTTTGGGTGTTATATTATAACCTCGTCCCATTAATTTATCTCACCCTTGATGTTATTTAACATTGATCCAAATATATCCTGATACTTTCTCCTCATAATATGCTATGGTTCCTACATAGCTTCTTTAAGTTAGCGGTTCCACCAAAAATCATTGACCATGTGAACGGTACTATTTCATTGATCTTCCTCTCTATGATCAATAATCTCCATTATTTAATAATAATAAGAAATATATTATTACATTTTAAATACCTTTATGTTTAGTATATGTGACGATTAGGTTTGCACTTCCTCCAATGAGATACATGGAACACATTCTATACTTGGGAGTGGATCGGTGAAACACCAATTGATAAGAAACCATAATTACTCAATATATAATCTCAATGGGGATAATATATGTATTAATTTTCATTTCATTCCTTCTATAAAACATATCTTTTTTTCTTAGAGACTTTTGTAGTAACACATTCTCACCAATATCAATTTCCAAATCACATGGATAATTATTTGCATAATATTTCTGTCAAATTTTTGTTACCACTATATGTTGTATAATGTATTTGACATTATCTACAATTTATGAATCTTTTTTGATGCCCCATTAGCCTTCATTCCCAAAATTCGACTCATCATTTTGGAGTTTTATACTTCCTTCCATAGAGGGATTCATAAGTATCCAAATAATGCTCGAGTAAAATATATTGTTGTGAGAAAACATGATGTAAAGAAAGTGTTGATCCAAGCAACCCTTCAAATCCATAATACAAGTTACCATAATATATTCTAGGTTATTAATTGTTCCATTATATTGAACATCTATCAACGGATGACACATCATATGTAAACACAACTCGATATCATGTAATTTCTGAATACTTGACCACAACATCGAGGTGAATCGTACAACCCGATCTGTTATAGTGTAATTTGGTACTCCATAAAACCATTCCACATCCTTAATGTATATCCATGCAAGGTGATAAAGATATAAATAAACACTAATGAAATTATGTGTGATTTATTTCAATGAAAATCAACTACAACACATATAACATCTTGAAATTTAGATATTTTGTGGAGTCAAATGATGAAATGGAAAAAAGAATTTTTTTACCATTTCCATTCTGGTATGGGTAATGGATGTAGAAACCACTTACACATTTATCTCTCAACCTTAACTTTATGAAATACCATGAATCGATATACAAACTCTGTATTATATTCCTTCATTCCATCCCACTAGAAATACTCTTTCACGTTTCAATGTTTCATTATATCTATAGGATAAATTGAAAATGAAAAATTAAGATCATCCTATAACAACTTCTTCATCAAATCAGATATGTATGGAACACATATATATTTCCCAAACCATTTTATTCCATCATAAAAATTTGTTAAATTTAGAAACATTTTTAACCTAGTTTTGTAGCTCTCTATCCTGATTGTGTGCCTCTTTAATCTTTACAAGTATGGATTATTGAACACTCATTCAAGAAAGATAATATTTCTCCACATCTGTCATTATTTATAGTTTTATCCATATAAAATTGAAATATTGAATGGGGTTTTATCCTTTTTATTAATTTTGTAGCATGATCATTTAATACAAAAGCATCACCCACCTTGTTCTACATCCCAGGGTGGAAATTTATTGGGAAGTCATAATATTTAATCAGTTCCAAGCATATTTCATGGTGTATGTTAAGCTAATTCTATATTAATATATTCTTTATAATTTTATTAGAATTATATATTTCACACCAATCTCTTTAATGAAAATCCCTCAATGTCTTCAACTAAAAAATCACCACATCTAACTCCAAAAAATATGTTTCATCATTTTTCTCATAGACTATAAATTTTCTTGTGTCGTAAGTTATGATTGGGTCATTTAACCTAAAAACACATCCAAATATGTTATTTGATGATGTTATATTAGTTAAAAACCATCTATAATGAAGTATAATGTATGTACTAATCCACCAACTAACCGTCTATTTAGTTCCTTGAAATTACTTCACCTTTATCATTCCAAATGAACTTGGCTCTATTATGAGTGAACATGGTTTCTGGATTGGACAGACACGGAAAAGTTTCCACATAGAATCTATAATATAAATCCAAATAGAGAAAAAACATATTCTCAATCACTATAGTACGTCTATGACAATATTCAATATGCTTTATCTAGGATGGGTCCACTAATACCCCAACTTTGGAGATTATGTGTCCCCAAAATTAAACCATTTGTATCCAAAATTCACAATTTGTAAATTTTTCATAATGTTTATATTTCATTAGGATTTTCAAAATAATTCGTGTGTGATATTGTTGATTTTACAATTTGGTTTAATATATAATAATATAATCTATAAAGACTACCAAAAAAGTTTCATGGTAATAACAAAATCAATATAAACATTTAAATTTAATCCATGTTGATATATGGGAATTACTAATGCCAAATGACATAACAATATATTCATAGTGTCCACATCATTTAAAAGTGATCATAGTCTAAATTCTCTTTCTTGACACCCGATTAATAATATCCATATTGATGTTTAATATTGGAAATGTATTTAACTTCATGCTGTTAATCAAACATGTTATCAATATAGTGTATATGATACTTTTTCTTGAATTCAATATTTTTCAACTCATGATAATCAATGATAAATCACATTTCTATACATTTCTTCTTAATAAAAATATTTATTGTTCCTTAAGGTGGAAGAAATGGCCAAATGATTCCATTTTTTTAATTCTCTTTGGTTTTCTTCTTCAATTTATGAAACTAAATTGGGTACATTGAACAAAAATATTTGTTATAGTGTACCACCACGTATGATTTCAATGTAAAAACATCATGATTTGATTGAAGAAAGGTCAATTCGTTCAAAAATATATCAAAAAACTCCGACACGATAGTAATATCAACAATTTTCAGTTTCTTGGGCCATATTAGAAAAAAACCATTTAATAGTAATCAATGCGCATACAATGGATGTGATATCCATTTCATGTCTATATATATCATCTCAATGATAATGAACATAGGTAGATTTATAATATCACATGTGAACTATTCTCCATTAAAATAATTTGCGATTTATATGGATAATTAAAATCCATTATTAAGATAATGAAAATTAAATCAGATGTAAATAATGAGATTTACATGAAGCATATTCCCAAAAATAGTAAGAGAATAAAAGTTAACTTGAGATGTGATCATTTCACCATAAGGTGTTTTCACTACTAATTAATCTTATAATTGTTTTGGATAGAAATCAGCATTCATAGATACTTTTCATAATATAATGACATTTATATGTCTATGGTCAAATAAGATACTTCAAAATTTGACTGTCTCTGTCACCACCTCAAATTCATTGTGTTATCATCAACCCATTTATAAATCCAAAATGGTAAGCATTACCATCCTGAATCATTAATCAGAGTGATCAATAATTCATTGGATGTATAAATACTAACACATTTATTTTAATCAATGAAACCTTATGATTAACCTACATCATATATGGTCAACATATTTTGAAATCCTTCATGATTTTTCATCAAGAGTTTGGGAATTTCCAAAACATATCCTCTAGGTGTGTGAAATCTGTTATGCAACATGGACCATTATCAGGGCATAGGTGGAAATTTATTCAACGTCCAATGCACCATTTTCAGATTTATTTAACTTATTTAAAACTATTCCATAGTCACATACAAATTTAATATCTAATTGATGATCTAATTGATGATCTAATTGATTGGAAACCAATCATTCTATCATTCACCAAAATTCTAGGTCAATTTACTTATCTTTAAAACATCCTTATAATTATACAAAGGTTCTCTAAAAATATTTGTCATCACATTTTATTAACAAAAACATTACAATTCATATGATACTAAATATAGGGACCTAGGAATTGCCATATGTAATAATAAAATAATTTTAGAAAAATAATCAACACAATTAAAAAAATACATTCTTGGGGAACATAAAGGTTTAGTGTCATTATATAATAGATACATAGACTTTTAATTTCATGATTTATCTTCAAACCCCCCCCCCATCAATATCATCGCATTCAGTACACTTCATAAAAATACCCTAATTAAACATTTCATTAAAATTTTGGTAAAGGAAACACGAGAAATGTTGAGATCAGATTCGGGGTATGGTTAATCATGGGAGAAAATGATAAATGATCATAAGAATAATAAACATATGTATAGTGGTATGTGATCAAAATCATAACATACAAGATTCATTTCCAATCAATCAAACATCATATAAAAATAGTCATGGAATTAAATATTTTCATTTCAAAGGCATACATCCTAAGAGTGAGAATCATCATATATCAATGATGTACCATAATTCCATGTCATAAAAGTGTTGTACCATCAATAGTATATAAAAAATTTCATATTTAAAGGTAAACTACTGAGACAACCAAATCATAGTGGACCTTGAATACCTATATGTTTCCCATTGAAGAATTGATCAGGCACTATAACATTTATACCATAGTTGATCATCCACATCGGCTTATGTCCCATAGTAGAACAAGAAAATTAGATTATTTCCAATATAATTTCAATAATAATATCTTTTTTCTCTTAATTATATCATGATATATAAATCATTAATCAACTATTTTTAGGGAGATATAGGTCCCACCCTTAAAAAATCTAGATATTTTTGTGTCAAAATATTAAAAATAATTCTTCATATCAAATAATTTGAAAATAAATGGGTTTTATAATAATTTCATCAATGTTTGACCCATGGAAAAGAAACAAATTCCCTAAACATTGAATATTAACATATTCCATGTAAGTGAAAAATATTTTCTAAATATTGCATCATATCATAACCTATGGGGTGGAAATTAGATTCCATTATATTTCATTGTAGTATAACAGTTGGGGAGAATAAAGGTATAATAAATAACACTTGAACATTATCATAAAAATAAAAAATCCAAATAAATAATAAGGAGGTTACAATTGTATCATATCTCTATTAAAACACAATGCACCACAACTTTTGTTGTCATTTATGAATATAATGTTATTAAAATAATATTTAAAATTTTTGAGGAAAATATCATTTCCATTTTGAAATAAATTATTTAAATTATTTAAATTTAATTTATTTTCAGGAAAACATATTATTTGAAGAGAATCAAGAAATAATGAAAATGAATCTTTAAATAAATGAGTTTTAATTATGGTGGAAATTTATTTATTTCATATTGGTTGAAAGAAATATTGTTTTTTCAAATTTTGAGTATAAAGTCAAAACTAACACAGTTTGGAAATGAAAAAAATACATGTAAACAATTTTTTAAAAAAAATTAAAACATGTGAAAAAATTAAATTTAAAAAATTGTATAATATTAAAAACATTCATTAAAATATTGTTTTATTAAATAGTCATTAGAGAAAAGGGATTTTCGTTTGAAGCGGGAAATAAAAACGATTTATCTTGAAACATTTTTATGGTAACATTAATTCTAAAAGATAGGATAATTAATAGAAACAAGTATTATCTAAAATAACCATAAGAAAAGAAAATTTATGATTTTATTTATAGTTAGATTGGAATTATTCATCATCGAACAATAAATCTTAATTAATCCTAATAAATATTGAGATTGAAACAAATAATATTTTCTACATCTGTAACTTTTGAATCATAAGCCCCATCAAATAATATTATTATATAGATATATAAATCAAAATAATTTTCATAATATAAATCATAAAACACAATCTTGATAAATATATATACCTAAAAAATTATGAAAGTAGTGAATATTGTATGTGTCACTTAGAAATAAATGTGAGTTGAATATCCATTTGCGCTTTGGTAACAATTCAAATCGTAAGCCCAATTAATGGATAAAAAAATTAAAATATTAAATTAAATGAATGTATTTATATTTATGATATAAAATTTTAATGGTGAAGTATATACACCACTGAATTGATATATGTGGTGAATATGGAATTTTCACCTTGAAATAAAAGTGAGTATATAATTATCTTACCTCAAGTCTCCACATTCATTTTTAATATTTCAAACTACTTAATAATAAATATAATTACATTTTTTATATATTATAGAACACTGAATACATATATTATACCATATAATATTATCTTAAGACATTTCATTTTCTTTTTATTAACAAATCATTTTTAAAATCATATAATGTGTAACAATTGGTTTGTTTTTCATGTATGTCTTGGATTGATTTTTTGTGTCCTTTTAAATTGATCAAGAATAAATTTTATCCTAATTTAAATCATGAATTAAATAAAATAATTATTAATTATATATTTTTTTATATTAATCCGTTTAAATTTTTTTAGAAAATAAATTACACTTATATGATTCTGAACCCGTATAGATTTATAATTCTTAGTGAAATTTAAATTTTTGTTACCAGGTGGGTCAAATATTTAATATAGAATTTTGATAGATATGCATGGATTTAAACATCTCAAAGATTATTTTTAATTATTAATTAGGATATATATGTATCCCTAGTGTTTTGGAATTCTTCAGAGGATTTTGGTTATGTTTTTGTAGTTTTGGAGTTTTTTGGTAAGGAACCATGGTTTGGTGTACACAGTTTTGGAGAAACCATACAACACCCAGATAGTAAGGTGGTTTATAGTTTATTTTTAACTATTCATGGTTGATTTTTCAAGTTAAATCCCAGTTTTGGGTAAAACATGAAAGGAGAAAAGTAGAAACCTTGCATAGTTGAGGAGGGTCTAAGGTTTGGCTCATAGGTTGCGCAAAGATTCAAACAAACTATCGACCATGATACTGTGTGGAATAAGTGCTAACCGCATGATTAGCACAATGTTTTTCAAACTATTCTTCCAAATTGTGTTTGGAGTTGGTGTTTTGAAGTATGGATTTTTATTTTTGGTCAATTTTTAATCGAACCGTGCTACCAAACAGTGCTAGTTGGTGGAAAGTGATAGAGCGTACCACACAGTTGGCTAAAATTTTAGGAAACAGTGGGACCAAACCATTAGAGTATGAAAATATACATTAAAATTTTATTTTTACTATTTATTCCTTTTGGATTCAATGTTACCATCCCCATTTATTCTTCCCTATTTGACACGAACCAGAGGTGGCACATCCTCATTTCACCCTTCAACAAGACCCTTGAAGGTGGTGATTCGATAGTGCTACTTTGTCAATTGAGATGAGTTATCTTCTAATGGTGATATACATACATCCCCACTTTTCACAACTCTAATTTTTTAGTTATTCAGTTTTGTTTTATATTAACATTTCAGCAGAACATGGAAGAATCGTCTATTTATCATAGGGATTTTGGTCGACATGGGTAGAGAAGACCCCAAGATGGTTTCCGCATTTCATTGTAATTTTTATTGTAGATTTATGTGATCAAGAAGAATTATTATTGGATTTTACATATTAATTTTATTTGACTTATATTAAATATTGTTCCACATATTAGTTATTTTCATAGTAATGGTTCATGGGATCCGTTGAATACCATCCATGGTGGTTTCATGGAGTTTCGACATGTGGTGAGAACCTGGTGGTTTTTCTCAATTATTACTTATTGGGTTAGTTATGTAATAGATAATAATTGTTATAATTATTTTTTTGGTAGATATGTGTTCTGATAAAGCCCTGATGGTGGTTAAAATCCGGTTTGGGTGATGAGATGTATATATGAATCATGAATGGGACCTAGAAATGTCATCGGGCATGGAAATGTTTTAGAATGATTCATTGATGAATTTTTTGTTATAAGATATTTACAGATTTTCTTGTTACTTTTTTCAGGTGTATGTGGTGATTTTTTTATTCCCTATTAGTGGAATGTTTTTATCTTTATCATATGTAATGTAGTTGGGTTTTATCTTTACTTAATAATGCTCATTGGTGGATTTTGATTGAATACAGTAAAATATAATGGGTAGATCATTGAGATAAAGTGTTATAAGATTTAATATGATGAAAATGTGTTGTTTTATAGGTTTAGATTTAGAAAATTCTTATATGCCTTTTTAAATCGTTTTTTAATTTTTTCTTTAGGTTTTTTACCATGTTTTGGGTGTCTAAGGGGAAAATCTATGTGTGGAACGATCCTTGTTTTAAAATAATGTATTGACCTCCATATAGATTACAAAATGGCGTTTTAATTGTATTTCAAATTTAAATTTTAAATAGTTATGTTAGAAATCATTTGTAAAAATGATTTAATGGGTCTAGTGATGGTTTTAATTTAAATTTAGGGATTGAGCCATGATTTTTTCAAAGGAAATACCCAATATTTAAAAAGTGTGATATTGACATGCTTAATGAGGGTGTTGTTTTCGATTAATTTTTTTTGTGTAATCATGGTGGGATTTGTGGATGGATGATTTAGTTTGCACGGTTCACATAGTAAATGGTAATAGTTAGTGTTTTTGAATGGGTTGTTGTGTTCTTTAATGAATGTGTTTCCTGGACATGATATAGATCATAGTTCTGGAGAAATGGTGGAATGTTTTGGTACAAGATAGATGATACTGGTGAAGGGAGTATTTTATAGATATGATGTTAGAATGAAAATCTCTATATTGATACAAACCCATATGATTAGTTCGATGTGGATTCATTGGGTGATGATAGAATTCCATGTTACAAAATGATGTTGGACTGATTCTCTTTCTCCTTGGGTCAGTCAAAACTAATGATCTTGTCCACAACACTGTTTTTCTTGGGATAATATTTTGGAATTTGGTTCTACACTCCTAAATCATAGACTAGGGCTCTATCTTTAGGATGGGGATTAAATGATGCTCTGGTACCAACATATACATTTTTTGACATAGGATTATAGATTGATGCTCGATGCTCATTAGGTGGCCATGGTTTGAATGTCATACTAAGGTTCTATGATCCTATGGTTTTCATACATTGGGATGTCATACTGAGGTTATATTCTCCCAAAACTATGGACATGTATTGGACACTTGGATGCATAATGTTCCTTAGTTTTCTGATTAGTGAATTCCTCCTTATGATAAAATGTATTTAACGCCTTATTTTATGGTTTAGGATCTTGGTGTGACCATAGATATTTTAGTTTGTTTCTTGACCCTATTAAAATTAAAGGATAAACTAGTTAATTTAATAATTATTTAAATGTTATACATGTTTCGTTTGTTGTATTGTTTATTTATTTTACCTTGATCACATTCTAACATTGTTTTACCAACTTCTAATTGATTTAGACGATATGGGTGGTGTCCTAATGATTTTTACTCCAACACTTCTTGGGTCATCATTGCACCTGGGTACGTAAAAATCTCTCACAAGTTTTTTATAGACATATGGTTGGGCTGAATCCTACATTGTGAACATGTTGATCAGGATGGATTTCTTGAGGTGTACAGGGTAATTGGGTGTGTTTGGATTAATGTATTTGTGGATCCTATTTGTTATTTCATTAATTCTGTATATATTATAAACAACCCAGTGGGTAGTTGGTTGGATGTATCATATGTTTGTTCGGGACCTTGTTGCATTTCATTTTATTATATAACATCTTGTTTCAGATTATTAAATCATTATATTAACTCATTTTTGTAGGATATTTGGTTTTCTACATCATTAGGGATTTTTGATAGGGGTATAGTCTTCATACAGACCCACTTTAGATCCTTACATTTCATCATCAACTTATGGAATACATGGATCCATGGTTGAGGCCATGTGGTTGTCTGGCTTGGGGTAGTAGTTAGTGTAACCATGATAGAGATGTTATAATGTGGATCATATGATTTATTTTATTCTTGTTATTTTACTATTTAGTGTCTGGTAGATAAGAAATATTAGAATGTGTTGAAGATGGAGATTGATACTATGATGGTGCACTGCAAACACCCATTATGATAGTAATTCTATGTTACTGAGGTTGGGATTACTAATCATGTTTGTGATGTTACATATTCATATTATTTTCTCTTTGAGATCCACAAATGTTGTTTTGATATGAGAGTTCGTGATGGATTTCGTGCTATTTAAACATTTTAAAGTGTCATATTACTTGGTTTGACTCTTTGCTAGCAGATACAATAGGCTTCTCATTCATTTTGTTAGGCACGTAGTATCAACATGTTATAGTGCTTTTAGTGTGTGAATTTATGGGTTTTCTTTTTGATGGAATCCTATGTGAATCTATGGTGGGATTCTCAGTATTGAGGGAGATGGTGTAGTCCCCCGGAAAATTTAGTGTGGTTACCCTACGTGGTTTGTATCATATGAGAATTTGATCGATGAACCCCTTGTAGGATTTTTCTGAGGTTTTTAGTATGTCTGGTTCCTCTAACGAGTGGTCTAATGTGCATATTCATGGACATGACAGATTTCCTAGTTGTGTCCAATTGATCTGTATGTGACACCTTTTCATTTGATACCATATAAGAGGGTGTTTTGACTTGTGGATTTCATGTGACTACGAGGCAAGTGTGTGCTGATATCCCATGAGTGGTGAAATTTAGTAACTTTTCATTCACGTGGGAGGGTGAGCCTACTAACCATCTTATCATCACTCCAGTTCTAGGATTTAGTGTTGTGTGGGTTTTTTTGGATGACCCATGTTAGGGGTTAGTTAAGTTTTATTGACATTGGGTGTGAATGGAATGAGTATATATCATGGGACTTTCAATAGATGTTCTTGATTGGGCAAACCATGAATGATTTTAAGGGAAAATGATTTTCCTTTTTAAAAAAAACTACACTTGGGAGGTAGTGGTTTAGCATTACATCCAGTTCTAATGATGGAATGTTCATTTGTGTGTGTATCCTAGTTGATGTTTATAAAAATGAGTTTTTCAAAATGATTATTTGTTGGATCATGTGTTTAATAGGTTCACGAGGAAATGTGGGTTCATATTGGCGAGTTCATTATAGGTGGAGATCGTGTGTGAAAAATTGTTTTTTGTTAGTGGAATGTGGAGTTGTCCAGTTTTCTTAAGATGTGAAATAATTGGAATGATGCTGAATAAATGGTGTGTTATGTTTTTGAGCAAAGGACTAATTTGGTTCCTAGATTGCTTTGCTCTAGATGTGTCTTCGAGAACATGGTGATAACATGAATGATCTTTGTGGGACCTTAAATAACACTCGGTTTTTGAGATATCAAGCAAGTGGTATTTATTTAGTGAGATTATTTTTGTCGTTGAAAGTTCCATGAGTGCTCTATTAATGGAGGGATATGTATGTATCATGTGAATCGAAAGTGTAATGGGTTTTTGAGATGAGTTTTTGTAAGTCTTAACTCACTAGAGTCAGAATCCGGCTATGTGTCGGGGTCACACACGAGTCTGGGTGAAGGTAATGTGTTATTGTGATCATAGGAATGAGCAAGTGGTGAAATTTCTTGTCATTTGGTTTTTGGATTAGACATTACAGATTTTACATTTGATATGGCAGGGATATGTGGGCAGTTTTGAGTAGTATGATGACCAATGTGGATGTGGAGAGATTCGTGTGGGTAGGGAGGCCTTGGACTATGATGGATTTCAATGTCCATATAGATTGACGCGACATCATAAATGCATGTGTGGTGGTGTTCCTCGATGAAATCGTGGCCTACTCTTTTTTGTAACAATCATACCCAATATCGTTAGATCAATTTAGGTACACTGAGAGGGTAATGGATATATAACTATATACCCTTATGTATTTAATGGATATGGAACTCTTCGAGGTTACCCTCATAGAGAGGTTAATGGCATGTCGTATGGTGGGAATTTCACCATCGAATTTTTGTGAGTGGGGTCCTCATGACAGATTGAATGTCAATGAATACCTTGGATTCCATTTTAAAATTCCAAGGATGGGGATTGTTTATGTATCACATGGTAATGTAGGTGGGGATGTTGTGGCTACAACAGATTCGTGGGTGAGTACTGATGTGAGAATTGGTCGAAATGGTTGTGGCTATATGGGTGAGTTTGTGATTATGCATGTCATATTATAGGGTGTAATGCATCTATTTAATAGGCCAGACCCTCTTACTGGAGGTTTATGGGTGTGTGGAACTGTCCATAGATCTTTCATGGTGTCATGGTGACGCTAGTACTGAACACTTGCTATGGATTCTTATTTTTTTAGGTAATATAAATGGATGATCATTGGTGACAGATGATAAAGTTAAGTGTTGAAGATAAGAATGATGTGCTGCTAAGAAGAATTTCATGTATGGATTTCAATGTGAATGTATTGGGTGGTTGTGTAATTCCTCTGGGTGTGAGGGAATAGTGACCAGTTGAGTTGGCGAGAAGACAAGAGATATATTTTGGAACTTCAAAAAAGGGTATTTTGGGGATATTCCAATTATGGTATGCACACAATTCATGTGAATAAGGTTTCATCCTTCAAATTCAGTGTCATTCAGGAATGACAGGTGCATGTTGGGTTGAGTATCACCTTCTATGAAAATATGAAAAGTTCATAGTTCATTCATGGACTGTAGCTTTATCTCTTCTTAGGTTTTTATATTTTTATGATGGGGATTGGTTCTAGGGATGATTGGTGTCATCAATAATGTATGTGAATGATAATTTGGACACCGTGTTGACCCTTTAGTGGTAGTGTGATATCAGTTTTTAGTTTTTTCATGATCAAAATATTATTAAGTGTTTGAATTGGGTGGTTATATGATGATACATTTTTGGGGGATAAATAAATCTTGATGGATGATTTGGAGATTCTATAATAAATTTTTTGTATTGGATGGGATTGGTTATTCTCCCTACAAGTGTATTGGTTTGACAATGGGTGTTAGCTTGATGTTGTGGTCAGTTGAGGTACGTGAGTTGGAATTTGTTCCCTAGTATTGTTTCTGGATTTCATATGCTGAATAAGGGGGATATGTAAAATGTGGTGATTTACATACATTAGAAGATTATTCTGGATGAACATCAAGGATTCTCAAGGATAATAATTATAATGGTAGGGAGTTTGTAAGATCTTGTTCACAAATGGATCAAAAATATCCAGTTGAATTTTTATTTTTATTATCGGATGGGTAGAATCATGAATTTAGACATGGAATGGGGTTATGAGGTTTTTAATGAATAAAAATGAGTGTTTTCAATTGATAATTGATGCTCTAGAGGTATCCCAGAAGTTGGAACGAAATTCAAATGATTTAGGTTATATTTAGATATTTTTAGATTTTACTGGAAAGGGTGTATTGTTTGGTGTGCACGATTTAGGAGAAATAGAGAAACACCATGATGTTCAAAAGGTTTCTATTTAATTTTTGAACTACACATGGAATATGATATAAGAAGAAGGCTCTATGCTCCCAAATATATGGAAATTTAATTGTTACGAGATCAAGGTATGTTTTTGAATTGATGGCTTAGTGAACACCTCCTTGAGATTAAATGTTTGTGACCACTTATTCTATGGTTTAATCACCTAGTGTGACTAGATCTAGCATAGTAGATTGTTTAACCATATTGCATACAATGGATAAATTATTGAGTCTAAAAACTATATGATTTGAAACATGTTTCTTTTTTTTGTGTTGTTTATTTATTTCACATTGATCACCTACATGCACAATTAAAATGACTAGTATTTTCATTTGACATCGTCAGTGAGGGCCAAATAAATTTTACTCACTATATACTTTCACTACCACCACACATGGTCAAACAAGTGGCTTCAGCCTTTTTTTCATAGGCACATGTTTGGGATGAGTCATATCATAACCATCAGTTGATTGGGATAGATTGCTTGAGTGGTACCAAGGGATTTGTGGGGCTTGGCTGGTGATGTTGTGGAGCCCATTTATAGTTTCTTTTATTTCTGTATGTGTTGTAACCGTCTGAGTGAGCGGCTGATTGTAAATATGAACTAGCTATTTGTGACATCATTTCCTTTAATTTGGTTATAGTATGTATTGTTTTAATTTGGTAATTATTTTTTGTTACTTATAATTGTATGATATTTAGTAATATAAATTGGGGTGTGCACTCTGATATGGTGGTACAATATCCACATTGTTTCACCCTAGACACGATTTTTTTGTCAGAATCCTCTGGAATATGATTAGGAATACCTAAGAACATGTTATATTTTGAATGGGGAACCAGTTTTTTGACCCCCGGTTAGGAAGTTACATCATAGTTTATGGAGACAATAGTTCGTACATACTGATGAACATTCTTTTCCATTTTCTCGTAAATTTGAATAAAAGGAAGGTAAAGAATATATCACCATTATAAATTAATTTATATGTCATATATATCATATATATTCCTTAATTATATCATCATTACCTTCCATGTATAAATGAAATGAAAAATGTGTCACCTCACTTTGAGCATAATGTGGACAACATGTACGCATGTGCAATGCCATATTCTTCAAGTATATTATAAGGTAAAAAGGTATATATGATATTATAACCCCAAATGTATAATTATTTCATTAATATAATACTAAAAATTTATTTCTATCTTCATATTAATCCATGTAAGGTGGTGATGGAGAAAAGATTATATTATTTTGCAATGTGGTAGTCTTCCAGACGCGCAGTCGAAGGTTTTGAATCCCATTTCATGGAAGAGGAGATGGATATTGGATATTACATTAATATAATAATGTATCATTATATGGGATATACTTAATAAATTATATAATTCTGTTTTAATGAAAATTGAAGTAGGTTGTTCTGAAAAAAATGATAATGTATGGTAAAGAGTTATACCTCTTTTGTAGAGAACCTCTATGGGGTTATACCTAAATCCTCATCTAGAAGGTTTTCTATTAAAAGTATGTATCTAGGACATATGGGGAAGGATGTAAATAATATATAAAGGTATATTACAGATAAAATGGTTATATGAGTGTGATTAAAAGTCGATAGTGGATGTCTATTTATAATTCTGGAAAGGAAACCACTTGATAACTACTTTGAAATTTCCCAAAAGAATCTAAAAGGATAAATTCATTACCTAGAAAAATTCTTCCATGTTTCCCTATATTAAAACTAAGTATTCTATATGGATAAAATATGACATTTAAATATTATTTAGACATGTTTTATTGGAAAAAATACCATTTCTTTTTAGTTTATCCATTGGTAAACCCATTTTATACGTAAATGTGGTAATTAAAATTCTATATTATTACTATTAATTATGAATAAATAAGTTATAATTATTATATAATATTATTTACTCTTATTCCAAATAGGGAATCAATTTTTCCAATTTCAAATCACATAAGTATCAAAAATCATCTCAAATTTAATCTCTCAGACACGATGAAATTATTGTTTTCCAAAGAAAAAGTTCTCATTAGTGTAAGATATTTTAAAATCGAAATTCAAGATAAAATTCATTTAAATAACCTAAATTAAATAAATAAATATAAAAAATTTATAATTTCATAATAATATAATATAAATATAGAATAGTTATTTTAATTTAAATAAATGAAAATAATTTTTTTAATAAAAATCATTACTTCTCACTATTCATTAATAAATTGAGATTTTTTGAACAATCATAAATATTTTCCTTAATATAATTTTTTCATATTGATTGAAAAATTAATTCCCTGAACCCAGTTAGCCAGAGTCGGTGCATTATTTTAATACATTGGAAATATTACAAGGAATCAATTACCGAAGGACCGATCATTTTAGCAGTCTTAGAAAATATATTACATATTTAAATGTTACATTACAATTTATAAAATTAAACACAACATAAATAACCCTTTCAGAATGAAATTATTCCACCTAGCTTAACCCTACATATCAATCATATTACACTTCTTTGCATCCTGGAAAAAATATAACATAATAAAGGGGTGAGCTCAGATGCTCAGTAAGGTTAACAATATAGTAGAAACAATCATAAATAAGCATAAAAATTTAAGATAATGTATAAGACTAAAACAAAATCCTTTTAAACCTAAAATTCAGTATAATATGTAAAGGATAAATCATGTAATTTCATTTAGATATTCACATGTAAATTCTATTAGTCTAATAATCACATGTAATATCAATATCTAATTTCAAAAAGATGGAATGCATAATGCTGAACATCAGGACCACATAGTCAAGGCCTCGTGCCAAGAATACAATTAAATATTTTTTCAGGGCCTTGTCAAAGCCACTAATATGTCTCATGAGACCTATCGATGTATAAAGGAGATATAGCGAGCTCCACCAATCACATACAAAGTCCAATGAATTCCTCATATAAAAATGTTGAAACATAACATAAACATTCATATTAAAACTATAATAAGAAATTTCAATAATTTAATAAGAAACCATGAATGGTATAAAAATATCAAATCCATAGTCAAGCATATCATAACTCATTAAATAAAATATTGAATATATTATTATAATAAATCAAACTCATTCAATAATAATATCTAGTAAAGGATGTTGACATAGATTAAAATGATAAGTAAAATTTATGAGAGAAATATCCCTTATTATGAAATCATTTAAAAGTCATGCATTTATAATGGAAGTAATTAAAAATAGATTTTTTAATAAAGGTTTCTCATTCAATTTTGAAACATTTCAATGTAATTATCATTTTAAAACAATCATTCCAAATAAATAAATCCATGAAATCATTTTTAAAACATGGACATTAATTAAAAATATTTAGAAAAATAAATCATTAATATATTTAAAATAATGATCTGGATAATGAGTCCCTTCTA
The DNA here is from genome assembly GCA_963277665.1 of Viscum album. NCBI lineage: Eukaryota > Viridiplantae > Streptophyta > Magnoliopsida > Santalales > Viscaceae > Viscum > Viscum album. The sequence goes on from OY728146.1 coordinate 1,686,433,746, forward strand.
CAGAACAATAATGTATCCATTTTGAGAAAAATTTATCATACATGTACATGGATGATAAAAATGTCTCAGTAAATACTTACACATAATCAATTTTGGATAATAATTAGATTGAGAAATTAACCCATACCTTGTACATTCATTTGGTCGAGGGTACGGTTAACCTCTTGTATAATGACCATAGTATGTTATTAGATTATAACAGAACTATATTCGTATTTATTATATCATACATGATTCATTTATGAATTTTTACTACAAATTTAATAATAATTTATATGTTAAAAATCATTTCGGGTAATAATCGCTTTCTTTATCATATTTGATTAAACATTTTATTCTTGATTGTATAACTAATCTCATGATTTAATTGATTCCAGGAAAAAAAATTATGTGTCATATATATTCATAATATATGCATTTATAATAGATATATATATGAAATGGTAAGCATCGTTCATGGAGATTGTATGTCGAACATACGCATAAACGCCATTTCCATTTTCAAAACGTATTAATATTAAAGTAAGTGAATGACATATATTTAAATAAACACACACATATATATATTTATAGTTGAATTATTATGTAATATATTTAATACTTATTAATAAATCTATATTTATAATCATTGTTTAATAGTGAATGTTGAAATTAATCTTATCGCATCGTGGAGACGGTAATCCATACGTACGCACGAGCGATGATATCATTCTATTTATTGTGAAATCGTATATAATTTGATTGTATATTAAATGTAATGAATAAATAACAAGTCATATTTATTAATTACATCAATTATACTCATTATTATACCCATCCAAATAATGAAGTGTTTAATTACAATCTACACCACGATGTGGTGACCGTCAGCCGTATGTACAAATGTACGGTGATATTTTCATTCATAATATGGATAGAATATTGAATATTGTTTTAACATATTTATAATAACATATATGAAATTAGATTTTACTAGAGTTATTATTTTATTATTGAAACAACAGAGAAAGTGAAAGTGGAAGAAGAAAATAACTTGAAAGAGTTGATTAAATAATTACCACTTCTTATGGGGTTTCCCATTGTTTTGATCAAACGAGATCCTTATGTGGGATTTATGATCAAAGTAAGGCCTCTAAGTTGAATTAAGGGTACTTAGGATGATATTAGATGAGGGTTTTTCCAAGAGAAATGGATTTGGAGGTGTGAATTTAAGAGAATGGGAAGTACCCATTCATAAGAGAGGTGAGGGGCAATTTTTTTAAATCATGAAATATTAATTTATTCTAATATGAATTTTAGTTCATAATTTCTCGAAATAAATTTATTTCTAGGATAGGGTGGGTATGGATCTAAATACTCTCAAAAAATAGGGTTTAATCAAGTTTAGGTCACTATATTAACCTTATATTTAGATTTATCCCTTAGTTAAATAGTTTAACTTTTACCATGTCGTCCTGTATTATTATATTACATGGTTAATAAACATAGTATAAATTTCCAAGTGAACCCCAAGTGATTCATTAAGGACATATCTACCATTATATATGTTCTTTGGTCAAACCTTATATTTTTATGAATATTATATCATTTAATAATATATTATTTGGTTTAATAACTCATTTATGTAAATTTTGACACTAGTTATCCTACTATCATGATCTTAGATGAAATTTAGAGAATACCTTTCAAGTTGAGTGAATTTTTCTTTCCTAAGTAGCCACTAATTCTTCCTCCTGCCTCAATTATAGGAATTATTTTTCCTTCCTAAGATGAACCACATAAGGAAAATATTTCTCAAGAAACTTACATTTGAATTCATCCCAAACAATAATATCAATCTCCTCGCTATCCTAGATATTTTTCACCATTAACCACCACTGATCAGCTTCAACTTCAAAATGGTAACGAGTGAGACTAACCTATTGGTGTTATGAACACCCCATGACATAAAAAATCTTCTCCAGCTCTTTAATCCACCCTTCATCTAGCACAGGGTCAGAGTATCCTCTTAATAATGGGGGATGCTACCTCATGAAATGCTCCACTATGGTCTTGTTACTTTTTGGTTGTTCTGGATTATCGCATTCTTGGATACCACCACCATTTATAGCCCGATTCAACTGTGCCATCACTACAACAAACTGCTCAGTTCCGATTCCGACCATCTTATTATGCTGATTTGGAAAGTTATTCTCCTGTATATGTCTTCCCAACAATGCTACCCTATTTCCTCTACGGAAAACCATTATGAAAATTGAAATATCTTATGTGAAGAAACAAGGTAACCTATAAATGCTATATCATTTTAATCATTCCAAAAATTAATTTAACAATATTCTAACACCTAAACTTTTCTAAACCGACCTATGATAACAACTATAAGGATCTGACAATAAAATATTAAATAATCTTAAATTAAATGAATAATTCACATTGAGGATCTTTTATAGTTTAGAGTTTTAGAGAGTTAGGATATTAGTATCATATTTCATCTCAAAAATTACAATGTATACATTTCTACTCAGTTTCCCTTTTTTTCATAAAATAATAACTCTTTTAAAAAACAATAGTCATGTCTAGTTCCATGTTTTTGACATCATGACTTTTCCTTGATCCCATCCTATACCCTATTACAAATTATGTCATGTGAAAAACATTTCAAAAACATGTGATGAGCATAAAAAGATCAGTATTGGATACACAAAGAAGCAAAACTATTAGTTAATCAAAACAACAATTAAACCATGAATACCCTATCATAAGTAATACTTTTCACCTTCATGAAGGAGTAAATACACTTCACTGAATAAAATATCATTTCTTACCATTTTTTAACCAAACGATAACCATAAAACCCATATAATGACCAAAAAACATATAAAGGTAACTTGGGACATAAACATACTTAGATGGAATAACCATAAGGTCAACTTCCACACATATCACTAGATCAAATATCAATACGGCCGAGTTCCATACACCATGCATTGGAGGTAATAATTTTACAACCCATCCTGGTTTATCACGGTCCCACCCATCATTTGGTTAATCACATAACCACCCTTCAAATGTCCATGTATCATTATAAAATCATAACACATAAAACAAATATAAAGGAACAATAACATTTCCACATTTCAATCACATAATATCATTAAAATATATTAAAATAAAAAAACTATTATCAAAACCATTTTAAATACCTAATTATGTAAAAGAGTATATGGTATTTATTTTATTTTAAAAAACATTAAAACTTGTTAAAGAAGCCAAACATCAAATAATACTCACTGCGGCGAAAAAGGACGTTATCACCGCTTATGTAAAAACATTCATTTTTTCGATTAGTAAAATTATTTATAGAAAAAGATTCCTTTTGAATGAAATGATTATTCAATGGTGTTTATATACTGTATAAGATAATGTCATGTATAAACCAAAATATGCCTCAATGAAAGGATATTGAGATAAATTCCATTACGTCGTGTCCGATTTGACCCATTCTTTCATTAATTTATTGAATAATAAAATTAAGTCAATTTAAACAATCAGACGAACCTATTTCATGTTTTATATTCCTTTCATATAAATTTTTACCTTGATATAACATTTAGTTAATTTTTTGAGTTCATATCGGTCATTTTCTCGATGTTCAAAACTTGAGTTAAAAATTAATTTGTTATAATTATAAATTGTTCAGGTGGTCAAAAATTCCATTATCTCGAGATTGATATTCATGATTTAGATATCATATATATCATATATATCATATATATCCATTATATATATATATATATATATATATTTATAATAGTACATAATATTTGGAGATAAGACATGAAATTCACCTTTCATGTAGACGGTAAGCAGTACGTACGCATGAACGCTACTTTCATATCAATTTTGAATTTTAATGGGATGAAAAAAAATATACATAGATATATTATAATTCCAGTATAATATCATATATAATTTCATTAACTCAATCCTTTATATGTCCCATGTAAATCATTAATGAGTCATATAACTTTGGGTGGGCGGTAGTCCACACTTCCTCAAATTAAATTATCGCGTTTACCCATTATGGAAACCATAATGATCTGATATAAATGAAAAATACAGCAGAATAAAGAAAAAATAATCATAATATATATCATATATAAATACAGTTCCATCCCAATGGACACCTTGAGAAGTGTATGGAGATATTTGAACAATCAACGTTTCGTGAGGTGGTAGTTCATCGTCCACAGAAACAGTATGTTCATATCCATTAGATGGAGGTATGTGTAAGTGTAGTTTGAATCCTACTCATAAAAAATTATTTTATTTAGGATATTGGTGTTTTTATTAAATAAATTCATAAAAATATTTTACAGGGTTGGAGAAGTAAAATAAAAGAAAATAACTTATAAGAAGATGTTACCTTTTAACCGGGTCACTCCCTTTTGTTTGAACCAAAAGGTTTACATAAAGTGCCTTCTGCCTCAGGTAAGGCTTCCGAGAGGAGGATAGGGGGGTGGAAAGCTTATTTAGGAACATTTTAGATATTCCATGGGGCATTAGAGGTGTTCGGAATGGTTAAGAAGTGGTGTCCTTTTATAAGGGGGAGAAGGGGATCTTTTTGAAATTTTGAAACACTTATTTTATTATAAACTTATCTTTGGTTTCAAAAGATCCAAAAATAATTAAAGTAGATGATAATATGGTTCATGTTAAAAATAATATCATCCAATAATAATTTTACATGTTTTGGATATTGTTTTGGTATTTAAAATATTATTTCTTTTAATCATTCATTAATGAGGTCAACACTGCATCATTATTGTGTCATAAATTATTTTATTTATTTTATTTCTAAAAATTATAAATAAAATATCATGTTTTATGAAATATTTTTATATTTAAAATAAATATTAATTTTCAAAGAGATAAAATAAATAACCCCACGTAAAAATGGATTTACTAAAAGATATCTATTTATGTTATTTTTGACATTACTTTAAGTTAATTAAAATAAAGTTTCATTCTCACCCCAATGTGGCTCCATGGGGTCCCAAAATCGACCCATGGTAGCCCATGGATAGATATGTTTCAAAAAATTGGATTAATATACATGTAAGGGTAATTTTATATTATTTTAATAATATATTTTTACCCTTTTTTACCAGATATACCCATTAACCATTGTAAATAAAATTTTTACTGAAGTAAATATTCATAATTTTTTTAAAAAAAGTTATTTATTTACACAATTTCTACATTCTGATTCCAAATATGGAATCAATTTTTCCCAATCCAAAACATATAAGTGGAAGAAATTAATTTAAAATTAATTATCTCGTTCAAAATAAAAAAGCGTGTTTTTATGAAATAATAACTATCAAAAGATTGGTAGTTATTTATGTCCAATTTTAAAGTGTAATTACTTCCAATGACCCACATTGGATGAAATAGTAAAAGCATAACATTATTACAATTTAAAACCAATTAAATAAATAACATACCTTATAAATAAATTAGATTAAAAGGATGTCTTGAATTAAAATTTAGTATTTTTCACTATTCATTAAAAATGAATTTTATCAGAAAAATATCAAACATTCATCCAAAGTAAATTTTTATGTTCATATTAAAAAGAATAATTATATATTATTTTCATATAGAATATATAAAAGTAAAAAACTCTATATTTAAAGAGTCTTCTCTATTAAAAGGTTGCAAATAGACATTTAAAAAAATGAGTATGTGTTCTTAAAATTGGATTAATTCGAATTTTAGGCATCTAAATTTTATTGGATAAATGTAAAAACATTTAACAAACATGTATAAAATGATTTTATTTAGTTCTATTCATTTCTGCCGATATAAGGACTAGGTGTTAACTACCATTTAAAATAATATTATCATATTATTAGTGTGCAATGTTAGATTTCAAAGAAACTCGTTGTTGCGTATTGGGTAAGCCATCAAACATAGCATATTATTTAAAGTAAAATTAATGTTTATTTCAAATATAATGATAAATATGAACATTTATTATTATTTATTTACCTAGGATGCTACATATATACTAAAAGTTCATCTTTATGAAAACATCATAGATACTAGAATATATTTTATATAATTATTTATAATGTTCTAGTTTCTTATCAAATAAATTTTAGTTATAATTCATAATGAAAACTTCAATGAAAAGATTGTTCTAGTAATTTCAACCAATGATATAGTGGTAGCCTAATTACATGTCAAATATTACCATTACAATTCAAAAACCAAAAAACCAGTCATTATTTTTTAAAATATTCTAATATCACCTATGATTTGGTTTTTTTAATTATCCATGACATATAACACTACATCTTCATTGAAATATGACACTTTTATGGAGGCGGTAGTTCACATGTACGCACGAGTGATGCATACATTTAAAATGAAAAAATATCATTGTTATTGGAATATACTTTAAAAATCATAAGAATGTATTAATTGTCATAATTGTTCATTAAATACCCCCTTTTAACTATCCTTTTATTATGGTTATAATAAAAAATATATTTTATGGAGGTTGTAGTATTCACAAAAAAGAAGTGACATTTTTATTATAACGATAGTTGATTAGAGGGTTCCAAATTGACATTATGTTTTTTTATAAGAAAACATAGCAAAATTATTAATAATTTCATTAACTTATTTTGATTAATATATAATGCATGAGGTTGTATAATAATAAAATAAATAAGATAACATGGTTTAGAATATAACCACTCCCTTTTGATGTTCTCCAATATGTGACACCTTAGGGATCCTTATCTTCACATTCTGGATAGAAAGCGGTATATTGGACATGGGGAAGGATTTTATATGATAAAAGGGAATACATTTTATATAAAAATTAATTTTTAAATTGTTGAGAAAAGTGGTGGAAGTGGTCCACTTTTATAAGCGAATAAAATTAAACTTCTTGAATTGCACATTTCTTTTTCAACGATGCAATGATATTATTAAAATTATTATTGGCTCTAAATGGGGGAAAATGAGTTTTTTGGAGGGATAAGGCCAAGGATGTGTCTTCTACTTATGTTCATACACATTTTAAACATTTTTATTCCCATTACAATGATAATTGTTATATATTTTATAATTGTTTTACGTTGGTAACTAGATTTAGAAAATGTAATATATATTTTATTAAAAATATAACATACCCAAATTAAAACAATTATGTTCTAAAGATAAAAAACATATATTCTATTTCATTTTCAAAATAATAAACATTTATCTTTTAAATTAAATTTTTCTATATATTTAAATATTCCATTGGGGAAATATTCATTTTTCCTATTTAAGTGTTATTAATATAATTAACTGTTGATTATAAATTGAATGAGTGTTAATATATTTATATGCAGGTTAAAACATTATATTAGAGTCATTTGTGGAATAGATTCATTATTTTGAGTAGATAAAAATTAGATAATGTTAATTAATAATATCTTTTTAAATAATAGTATTACCATTATTGTGGAAATTAACATTAATATATGTAGTATTATTTTATTTACTCTAAAGGAAATTGGTATTTTTATATAATTTACACATACTTATTCAAAAAAAAATTATTTTTAAAAACAAAGTTCTTGGGTTGAAATTGTTTTAATAAATAATCCCTATAATTATTAGAATATATTGTTAAAAAAAGGTTTTTTGAATAAATTACTGTAGTTTTAGTATTATTTTTTTCTGAATTTTCATAAAGTGTTCTGTTATTATTGATACCAACCAATTTAATGGTTATAATTTATTTTTCATATTTAATAAATTTATTATATAAACATATCATCGTTTATATTCTAATGGAGTTGGGTATAAGAAAAGGAACTCAATAATATTTTTAGAAAAACTATTTACTAAAACTGTGTCTTATTACAAACATAGCTTCAAAAACAGGTCCCAACATCTTGACTCTATTCTACTATTTTACTAAATAAAAATACATAAAAAATAAATCATTATAATTTTTTTCTATGAAACACAACACTACATTATCATATTGTTGACTACAATCATCACATGACCTCAAGTGCATAACTGGGTCAATATAAGATAGATAATTTGACCAAGGGTTTATGTGTATCTCTTGGTCTTTAATTTACCGTTTAATAGTTCTACTCAATAGAATAGAAAATAAAACAACTCAATAACACTTACGAGTGTTAAAAAAGGATGGAATCTTCATTAAAGTGAAAAATAGAATCCCATAAATTATCATAAAAACAATATATCTAAAAAATGTAAATGTTCCATCCTAAAAGAAATCATAATGAAAAATACATCAAAAACCCATAAAGAGTGATGTGTGGATATCCCTTCGACACAACATTATAAGCATTAAAAATGAAACCCATGATGTTATCTGATAATAAAACATTACTACAATGGCCCATCTCCATTAAATGTATCATGACAATTGTAATACACACACATGTGGTATGTATCTAAAATAGTTTAAAATATTTATTAATAGAAACCACCATAACATCATAGATCCAAAGTATCATTACATAGTCATCTATATAATTATCAATCAAAAAAATTGTTTAATAAAAACATTTACACAATTTATTTTAAAATATTTGGTGTTAAACAAATCATATGTGAACTCTTATACCAAATTTAGATAATTCTAATAGTTTCTCAAAAAAATAAATAAGTAATATAGTATCAATACATATGGATCCTATAGAATTATACCAAAAAAAATTAATAATTTTATTAACTTCCAAGAATTTAGAATATATAATAACACAAATCCTAACCAAACCTATGAATCATATATCAAAATACCATATCATATCATAACACATGTCTCTCTATATTCTAGATAAGGTCATAGTATATTTAGATTTAAAATAGTTATTCCATAATAATTTATAAATAATAATTAAAATTAATTTCATCTAGATATTAGTAATATAATTTTTATTCAAAATAATAATTAATCCAACATATAATGAAAAATAAATATTTTCATGTTCCATATAGAAATTTTCTATAACATTTTAATCATTTAAAAAATAATATGACATATATAATCCCCTATTTAAATCCTTATCTTCACATTTACCAGATAAATTAATATTACCTGAGTATTCCATCCTTCTTTTTTTTCATATGAAATTACTCAAATAAAACATCTATTCAATATGTTTTATTCTAAAAAGTACCTCCTTGGAAAAAAAATTAACCATAAGGAAATTATACTAAAAAAATTATTCATTTCTCAAACCAAATAAAATTTACTTCAAGAAGTAATTTAACATTCTGGTACTTATTTATTTAATATATCATTTTTTCAAAAAAAATTATAATTTCATAGAACATGAAAAAACCTCAATGTTGAATTATAATATATGAAATAACTCCTTATTATAATTATATAATCTAAATAAATGTTTTTCAATTGAAAAACATAAATTTAATAACCATAATAAGGTCCATCTCAGCTCAAATATTTTATTAACCAATTTTGACAAATAATTCATTATTTTATAAAATTTAATTCATGTTTCTTATTAGGAATCTGTTTTCCAATATTCAATTAAGAAAAAATAATTATGTAACATCATTATCATTTGGTTTAAATATATTTTTATCTCCTAATGATCATACAAAACATTAAAAAAATAGTAACATTCAATAATTTACTGATAATTACTCAATTAAAATGAAAATATAGATGACATCAATATTTTTTATAAAACGGTAAAATACAAATACAAAGATATCAACTCCCTACTAAGAAAATATTATTTCTTATTTATATTGAATGAAACTAATAGAAAAATATTATAATAAATAAATATATACTCCATGATAACTTTTCACAAATTGATTGGGATTTCAAATATTTAATAATTATGAATCCAACACCATAGATCCATCTAAATTATAAATAAAATAGAATGAATAATTGTTCAAGAATCCTAGAGGAATAAAGTGAGATTAAAGTGATCAGTGTTTTTAATAATGGATTAAAGGATTAATTATTTAACTTAAAATATAAAATCAAATGATTAACTAATTATAAACTCTTTTCGAAATAGAATAAACAAGAGAATCCACCATAGTCTCAATATATGGCTCTCTACCATCTGGTGTTCACTGGACACCCAATGTAAGTCAAATAGTATTGGATTTTCTTGATAATCTATCACACTACAAGAAATAATCATTTAAAAAAGTGTTATTTATGGAATGGGGATATTACACTGAAGGATAAAAATATATTAGTGGTTGTTAAAATCCAGCTGTATTTTATGGTTGAATTTATTTTATAGGTTGTTTATTTATTTTCACGATGGTTTTTCTTTGTGTCGTTTTTGGATCATGTAGTGATGGTTTCTTATTTATTTAGTAGTTATGGGTTTATAAATAAAAATATTTCTTGTAAGTATAAATCAAATGAAACTAATCATCACTTAAAATGAAAATGATAGTTTTTTTGTTATAGTTAAGTGAGAGTAGTAGTAAAACATATTTTCATTTTTGTATTTAGTGTTGGTAACTAAAAACTGCCACTAAATATTTTTTTAAAATACTATTAAACAAAATAATATATAATAAACTAAAATATGGGTATTTGATAAACCCATCTTATATAATTAATACATCCACAACCATATATTCAAATATCAATGTAATTATAATCTTGGTCTCACTTAATACATAACTCTATCATATAATACCTCAATCATCAATATATCCATATAAAATATTTATAACAATTAAACATTCTCAATATACATCCACGTCATGACCTATACTGCATCCATCTAACTCCACATCATCTCATCAACTGAAATAGTACACATCATCTAATCAACTGTGACAAAAAAGAAATCAAAAATTAAAACTAAACATAATAAATTGGTGTATGCTCAAGAATCCATGTAGATCAACCCTCTGTGAGTTTTTGAATATAGAAGTTGTCAAAGGTGGATAGGAAGAAATTTGGAAAATTTTGGTTATGTAAATGTATGAAAGAGGAGATTACACATCGTGTAACTATATTACAATATGTGAAATCCTATTACACAGTTTTTTGTAGAATGTATCATGACATGCGTAATTTTACCAAGTGTGAAAGATAGATTCATGTCATTAAATACTTTGGGTTTTGAAAAAAAATCTATAAGCGAAACATTTTTTGGTGGAACTCGACCTTGAGATATTACATGACATGAAAGGGTATTATTGCTCATATAATACCCCAATGTTGTATGTTTTGTGTGTATTTTAGCCACTCAATTTTTGTCAAATCCTATTTTTGTGTTGGCTCTCCCGTGACCCCAAGAGACCCAAAAACCATGTCCTCGTCATTTTGGGGATTCCATTGACAATAATGGATCCCAACCTCCCACCATAAATCCATAGTGATCTATATTAAATGAAGGGTATGATCTACCTCATTTCTTGTGGTTTCCTTGATCACTTTCCTCTATTTTCACTTTTCCTTGTGATGGGAGTGATATTAATGGTTCTGTTGAAGTTTTCTTAGTGGTTAGTTTGCGCAGTTCTATCAAAAAGTCCTTGAGTGGATGTAGTTATTGCTGGATAGATGATCATGATTCGTTGCATTGATCCATTCTCGTGCGATGTAATTTGAAGGCCTTTTGAGGTAGTGGTTTCTGGGATTCCCTATTTATTTATGTGTAATTGTATAGTCTGCATGATTATGGCCATTGATCACAATGTAATTGACATAATAAATATTTTAACCGGATCAATCAATTGGTATCGATTGCATAGAGATGTCGTTTTATTATATCATGATTTTGGTTTTCTTATTAATTTTATAGCTAGTGTGATAACTATACATTACATGGCTTAACATATCATTATTGATGGAAATTTTCAAAGAAATTAATGTTGTAATTAATTCATAATTAATTGTATATGTGTTTAAAGAGGCATGTTTAATGAATCTAGTTCATCTATATTTAATTTTATGTTAATAAAATTGATGGAGATATGAATTTCTAATTAAAATGGGTCAGTGAACCTGAAGCATGTCTATGGTATTTGATAAAGTAGTTAAATGAATATAAAAATAATTGTTTAATTAAATTTTGAGAGCTTGATATAGCTTTTTTCTTAGGTTTCCAATATTTTGAAACTATAAAAATGAATGAGTTAATTCATGCTGGACTATAAACTAGTTGTGTGGAAAAGATAGTTTCTTTTTAAAGCCTGAGTTTTCCAGTTTATTGAAAAGTTCATGTGAATTTTTATTTAGATCCATGAGATATTATTGTGTGTGAAGTCTAGATGCCATGTTTTAGGTCCAACAACCCATTTCTAGGTTTGTTCCGGCTGATTGGGATGTGCTATGGATATGAGAATCTGGTTATATGGGGTTGGGATGCCCGAATATGATGTGAGCCTAGGATGGATGAGCCAATAATGTTGTTGTGTTATGCGGGGTAGGGAGGCCTTGATGTTGTTGCAGTAGTTCATTCCTAGAGTGGCGAGATGCATCGGTATATTCCTGTGGTGTCTAGGAGGACACTAGAGATCATAGAATGGGTTGAATCTAGGCTTACTCATTGATGTGCATGTAGGATTATTTTTGAATGTATTGTTTTTATCTACTCTACATTCCCCAATTCATTGGGTAGGTCGTTTTTCTTACTCTCCTTCCAAAAGAGATAAAGATGAATTATGTATTCCATGTTCTCTATGTTCTTAGATTCTCAAGGACAGATGGGTCTGCACACCTTCTATAAGTGGCATGACTTGATGGGTAATTCATCTACTCACCATGTTGAGCCCCTTGTGCTTGGTATCTTATGATGTTTTACTAGAATACATCGATACATGGAAATATGTAAATTTGTAATGTTCTAAATAAATGAATATTTTTTTATCCTTCAGGGTTGGATCATGCTAGGATGGAATGCTGAGGTTGTGATTATAAGAAGTTGTGGACTCATTTTTGTTATTCATGGAGGGAATAGGGATTTATTGTAATATTAATGTTAATGGTATGTGATTTGGGAAATTTATAATGTTTATTTAATGATTAAGTAATTAATTAACATAATGTTAAACTGCTAAAAAGGGATAATGTAACATAATAAAAATCTTTAAATGGTTGTGCACTTATAAGATAACTAGTTTTAGTAATGGTGGCCTGGAGTCTGAGAGGAATTATTTGATGATGAGTCAAAGACTTGGTTATGCCAATGTTTGGTTTTGAGAAACATTATCTCATGTACCTTTTGTGTTTATATATGTTACTCCACCGTGTTGGTTTGGGAAACTGACACCCTGAGGATTCTGATCCTTGGGAGGTTCTTTCCCCAAGATAAAAGTGGTAGGATGGATGGATTACTACCACCATTTGACCTTACTTTTTCTCTTGGGAGATACTTTTTCTGGTATTCATGATTGTTAGTTTTCCCCATATAGTTGTGTAGATTTTTGTAATGTATTTTAATTATTTAACATAGATATATTGTCTATATAGTCTACTAAGGGATAATATTAGTAAAACATGTGTGGGGTGTGATGGATTGAGGATTTTTACTCACGGTTTGTGATGTGATGGATTGAGTTATAATACTTGACATTTCATATATGTTGTATGAGTGTTGGTTCATCCTAGAATCTACCTAGTTTCTTTGGTTATGTGGAAATGGTTTTGTGGTGTAGAAAGAACATGTTGATGCATGAGATGTGTGTTGTGGGTCTTTGACCACGTGTTTGGCGGATATCCTTTTTTGAGAGAGAATCTTTGGATGTGTGATATTGGCAAAAAGTAGAAAACTAGAGGGGAAGATGTAGCTGGGTACCCTTGATATTCTTTATTATATGATTTCTTATTGTATGCGAATCATAGTGAGAGTATCCATGGTGAGTTTTGGAACTTATTATACATGTTTAGGTGAAAAGTTTGTTTGACAATGTTGTTCATTGTACTTTAGAATTATTTCTTTACTTTTCCATGAGGTCCTCCATGGTGGATCCTAGAGAGTATTCTATTATACTCACCCTATGTATATATGAAATGTTGTTTTTAGGTTATTGGGGAAGGTTGGAGATCATACTTTTTTACTACTATATTTTAGGTTGTAAGAGTTGTTTTCCATTGTGGTCAATGTCATCTTTACCTTACTTTTTTTACTTTTAGATTCTCATTAACCTATAGTAGTTCATTCATGATATTAAATATATACCCTTGGGTTTTAGTTAATTCGTTTTATAAGATGGATTACGTGGGTGTCTATCTTATCGCCCCCTTCTTCATGGGTTCTCTTAGTGGGTAATGCCTTCCTTATGTCTATTTACTATATAGTTGGAGAAACTCACCATCCCAGGGCCTACTAGAGGTAGGACTTGGGTGTCATTATCTCATGTCACCCATTACCGACCTAGGAGGGATAGACATTATGTGGAAGGGGTTGTGAGAAAATGGTAATAGAGGCCCGTTTTAGGAATAAAATTGAGTTTCGATAGGTGAGGGTGCATGGGTTGGTATGGAAACAGTGTCACCTATGTCTAGAAAGCATTATAAACCTAGAATACCTTCCAAGAATCTAGTATTTGTGGCCCCCAATGATTTTTTTCAAGGATCATTAATCTTACCATGACTCGTAATCAAAGTGATAGTATCTATAGGGTTGAGACATAGGAAATTATCATGAATCATTCTTCATTGTGGGTATGTTTGAATGGATTTACCATGGGATAGGTTAACAAAAAATGAATAAAATAAAATAGGTAATTATTTTTAATGCCTTCCATATTCAAGGTTTATGAACTCTAACTATATTCTCTTTTGTAGGTATGGATCCAGGTCAACATATTCCTCAGGTTTGTGTAGAAGATGTTTAGTAACGTGTTCCATCAAATCATCATAGAGTAGAGGTTGACATTGACGACAGATTAAGAAGAGAAATCCAAGAGTTTCAACTCTAGAATCTACTGATGTATGAGGTCTCCATTTACAATGTTGTCATGGAAGACACGTTGAATGATGTGGACAATGATTTAGTTCGATTCGAGCATGAAAGGTGTAGTGGGTGTTGTTAGTTGGAAAAATTCTATGTGGGGAAACGTGAAAGTGTTGGTTATTGTTCCCTAGAGATAGTGCGTAGTAGGCAGTCACGTTGGAGGAGTTTTGAGACTAGCTCAGGGTTCAGTTCCATTTATTGAACTCAAAATAAAATAGTCACCATGATCTATTAACCCTTTATAAGGGATCTCTGGTGTTCTATATTACAGGATCTGTTTCAAGAACCTCTAGAGATATTCATCATACCTATTTCCAGATGATGAGGTGAGGGCATGATTTTTTATGGTTTCTTTGCGTCCAAAGATCTAATGTTATTTCATCACATTAATGCTGAAGAAATATCTTAAGGTTTCTCAAAGATAAATGTTCATCTAAAGAATGTTTTCCAAAACTAGATCGACTTAAATGGGGATTTCTCATGATTCCTCACAAAAAAAGGTTATGGTCTGGGGTTACTGGTTTTTTGGGAATAAGGGTTTCTATTCAGATGAGGGTAGGTCCCATCCCTCGATATATTATTTCTCCTAGGGAAGTGGATCATAGGAATATTATAAGGGATCGGGTTCTAGTTTTTCTTAAGGAGGATGAGGTCATTAGTGGCATGAGTGCCTATAATTTCTGAGAAGTCACCATGTTCTAGGTGTTCCGCTTCGTGTTCCTCTGATGAGGTAGTTCCATCTGATGCAGTATTATTAGGCTGCACCATATTTGAATCATCATAGAGAAATGGGGAATGCAGATGAAAACTGTAGGATTATCCCCATCCTTATAGAGAATACCATGACCATGGAGGTGGTTTACAGGAAGGTTATTGAGGTTTTGGAGCAAGTAGTGGTCAGCTTCATGGATTAGGGAAACTAGAACCAGGGAAGCCATACATCGTTCGAGGTAATCTATACTTACATTATACTTGGTTTCATGAATTTTTGATTTAGGATACAAAAACTCCTTCATATCACCTTACCTTGTCCATGCTTTCAGACATGAGGTATTGAGACTTCCAGTTCCATTGGCATTGACTACACCAGTTAGAGGAAGAACTGACATGATTGATGTATGTAATGACTGTGATATAGTGTTAGTGAATCGCCAATATGGGGAATATTTTATATGTTTACTGATACAACCATATGATTTTATTCTCAGCATGGATTAGTATTATTTGGTTAAGACTATCATGGATTGACTTTAGAGGGTGGATCAGTTTGTTTATGAAGATGGAGAACCTGTATTTTTTATTCACAACCAAGACCCTCAGATATGTTAGAGGTGCATTCCTTCCATTTCATCCATGATGGTGGAGTAGATGCTAATTTATCCGGAAGTCCAGATGTTTTGTTTTCCATGTTTGTAGAAGGATACCCTAATTTATTTCCAAAAATGGTGGAAGTACTACCCCCTCAATGAGAGATCATGTTCATGATCGATCTATAGATAGCTTTGTATTCTATCACGATGTCTCTTTATATTATTTCACCTTATGAGTTGTGAGTGAAATTTATATATTTTTATGGTCTAATGTAGTGTGGTTTTGTTTGGAAATCATGTCACGGTGGGGTAAAATATTTTTGTTTGTGAAGAAGGCTGCCAATAATTTTCAGTTTTGTTTCGATTATCATAATGTGAACTTAGTGATAGTGATGAAACGATATCTTCTTCCACTGATTGATGATTTATTAGATCAAATGAAAGGTTAAAGTTTGTTCTCAATGAATGATTTTAGGTTAGGATATCAACAGATGTGTGTGAAGGATGAGGATATCCCTATGACTATTTTCTTTTGTCATCATGGTCATTACATGTTTTTTGTGATACCGTTAGATGTGAAAAATTATTCAGTCATGTTCGAGGGGTTAATGAATGTTGTTTTCCATGAGTTACTTGATCATTTCATGGTGGTTTTCATCTATGATATCCTTTCGTACTCCACATTTGACGAAGTTCAGGTTGAGCATCTGCGTGCCATTTTGGGAGTTATTCATCGACAGAATCTATTTGGGTAGTTCTCAAAGTTCGAGTATTTGATTCTAGAATTTTTTTGGGAATGTTTTATTCTATTAGGTAGTATCTATGTATCCATATAATGTAGAGGAAGTTGTGTCTTGGGAATCCCCTAGATAGTGGAAGATGTGTGAAGATTCCTTATTCCTAAAGCCTATTATAAGAGGCTCGTAGCTAATTCCTCTTAGGTGGAGAATCCTCTAATCACATTTAATACACAAAATCAGGAATTCATGTAGAATATTCTTTATAAATAAGATTCTGGGTTTCTCAATGAGAATTTTTTAATGCATTGGTTCTTCAACTACTAGGAGAAGGATTTCAGTTTGATGTTTTCTGTGATTCATCATGTCTAGAGTTATGTTTTACTTTAATGCAGCATAGATCAATGATTTATTATTTGTCTCATTAGTTTCATCCTTGTAAATGTAACTATTCCACCCAATATCATGATTTATAAGTATTAGTGTTTTCCTTGAAGTTGTGGAGACATTACCTCATTGGTATGTTCTTTTTGGTCTTCACCGATCATAAAATCATGAGGTATGTTTTCTCCCAGTGTAACTTGTACTTGTGCAAGCATCGATTGATAGAGTTATTATAGGATTTCAACATTGAAACTTTGTATACACTTTTCAAGGTTAATCATTTCATCATTAAGTGGAGTAGGAAGTCACACATTGATGTAGTGAGGGAATTAGGTGATTCATGGAGAGTAATGGAAGAGATTTCAGCATTAAATTTGGATATGGGAGAAGATGGGGGTAGATGTTGTCTATTTTAGATTATGGCATCGTAATATCTGGTTCACCGGGTGGAAGAGTCCATGTTTATGGATATAGAGATAGGGGTTTGGAGACACTGAGTTGTTTGTGGTGAGGCCCCTAATGGTTTATTTGAAGATAAACAACTCCGAGTGTTGTTTTAGGGTGGTAATTTCATTCCTTCGGCAACATGTGAGATAGGTTTTAGAGATCTCCATAGTTTTACCTTATTGGTACATTATGGTTTGATAATGATGTACCATGATTTGAGGAGTAAATTTCAGTGGCATGGGATGGAGCTTGCAGTTTTAGAGTTTATGTCTTGATGTTTGGTCCTCTGAAAGGTGAAGGTAAAGCACCATTTTCAGGGTGGTATGTTCGAGTAGTTAAATGTTCATCATGGGAAGTGAGAGGAAATCCTAATGGACATTGTTAGAAATTTATCATGATCATAGGGAGGCTATGATGCTATATGGATGTTAGTGGATCATTTGATGAAATCATACCACTTTATAGGGATCAATGAGTTTATCTAGGTGGAGGTTGGTCGAGGAATTATCTAGAGAAGGTCGTGAGGATACACCAAGTCCTGAGGATGATTATTCCCTATAGAGATCCTCACTTTACCTAAAGGATATATAGGGGTCTCCAGCATTATTTTGGTTCTCAGTAATACCTTAGAAAATATATTCATTCATAGTCAGACAGTCTGACTAAATGAACCATCCAGAATCTTGAATACATGTTGTGCTCTTGAAACCTTGATTAAAGAGGGTTGCAGATGAGGCACCTTACCTTGGAATAGTTCTCATTCAATAATAGTTTTCACTCCCCGATCTATATGGTTACTTTTGAAAACATGTATGTATGACCTTTTCATTCTCTATTATTATGGTTTCGTGATTGAGAGTCATAAATTCAGGGGCCAAAACTGGTATAGAATATGACATATATGGATTAGATGATTCGTGAGAAGATTAACACAACTCAAGATTGTCATAAATCATATGAAAATCATAAGAGGGGGTACTTTTTGTTTGTATTTGGGGATCATGTGTTTCTTTAGGTGACTCCCCATCGTGAGAAGTGAAGGTTTGATCATGAGGGTATGATTTATCCCAGGTTTATTAGGCTTTTCGATATGTTTGATCATGTTGGATCCATTGTGTATGGGTGACAATTCCTCAATATATGAACCAAATACATGATGTTTTTTATGTGTCATAGCTCCATCATTATTTTCTTGATGAGTCTAACATCAATGATTGGGGTGAAATCATTCTTGATAACGATGAGACCTTCACGGAGTATCATGTTGAGAACTATAACCACAAGGATAATATTTTTTGTGGTCATTATATCCCATTAGATTTTGTCTTGTCGTAGTAATGTGGCGTGGAGGAGAGTACCATATATTGTGAGTCTCAAATACGTGTTCAATACCCTAAGATCATTTATGTTTAGCTATTCTCTTGTAACATTGTTTGTTTGGTGTTTGTATATAACTTTCCCTTTATGAGATGGATTTTTCTAATTTATTTTTTTGGATCAATATATTTTGGGAGTTACCTCCCCTAGGAGAGAGTTTATGAGCTAGTATTGGTTGTTTCATAGTTTTACTCATGTTCCTCTAGTAAGTATTCTAGATCATACGGTGGCGAAGGCTTTCAGAGGTATCTCACATGGTGGGTGTTCTGATGGCCCCTTTCAGTTTACTCTACCTTTTGGTGTTAGATTCTTGAGCAAGATAATTTTTGGAGAGTTATACTATGTAAGGCCCCAGATATGTGTGAATCAACCTTTTGCATTTTTTAAAATGTTGATGTTTTTTGAGATGGATCAGAAAAAAGTTTGGGAGAGTATCCATAAAGTTAAATATGAATATGGGGATTACACAATGTGTATCTATATTACAACATGTGAAATACTCATTCACTAGATGTTTCGGAAAGCTTCCCAACACGAGAACTTTTACATGGACAGAAATAATGAATCATGGTGTAAAATACATCAAGGTTTGAGAAATAAAATAAAATAGAGAGAAAACCTATTTTTTTAGCAGGACTCGACCTCAATGTACTAAATGATGTGAAAAGGGATTATAGTCACTAGATGTTTTGGAAAGCTTCCCGACAAGAGAACTTTTACATGGACAGAAAGAATGAATCATGGTGTAAAATACATCAAGGTTTTAAAAATAAAATAAAATAGAGTGAAACCCTATTTTTTTAGCGCAACTCGACCTCAATGTTCTAAATGATGTGAAAGGGGATTACAGGTCATGTAATACCATGAAGCATGATGCTTTAACTGTTTACTAACACCCCAGATTTATTGAAACCTATGGCTACAACGAATCTCCCTCAACCCTCGGTGACCCAATGACCCAATATTCAATGTTTTGGGTATTCTTTTAGAAATGTTTGATCCCTATCTCCCTCCATATTTATGTAGATACCCATATTCAATATAAGGTTTGGTCTAATTTAGTTCTTTTGGTTTCTTAAATCTTTTTTCTCGTGTTCATATTTTCCAAGTTATGGAACATGATCTCAAAGGTTCTAATAGAATTTTCTTATTTATTGGTTACTATGGGTGTGCAGCAGCATCCTCAGGTGGATGTCGTTGTTGCGATAGAGGTGATCGTGATCCATTACATTGATATGTTCTTGTGCTAATAAATTTAATAACCTTCTGAGGTTGGGGAATCAAGGCTTCTCCATTTATTTATGTTCAATCAATGAGCTAGAAAAATTTATCTTTTATATCATAATGGAATTTACCTAATAAATATATGTATCAAATTAAATAATTGGTATCGATCGAGTTGGGATTTTTTTACTCTATGTAATGATAACACATTGCCTATAGATGTTCTTTGTAGTGTGATATCTTTTACTTATATGGTTTAGTAGGACTTTATTGATGGAAATTGTTCAATAACATAAACACATAATCAATTAATAATTAATTTTCTAATTGGTTAAATAGTCAAGCTTAATGAATACAGTTTTTTTCATTGTTGTAATTTGATTTTAATAAAATTGATACAGATATACATGTATAATTTAAATGGGTTAATGAACCATGAACATGTTGATTCCTGTTGATAAATGAGTAAAAATAATTTTTAAATAATTTTTCAATTAATTTGTGATAGCTTGTGATATATTGTTCTATATGACTCTGATAGTTGAAACTAAAGAATAATGAGCTTGTTAATTCATGATAGAATAAGAACAGTTTGTGTTATAAAGATGATTCCATTTTACAACCCAAGATTCCTAATTTCTTGTAAATTCATAGTGCCTTATTCATTGGAGTCATGAGAGATCATTTCATGTGAAAGATGGATGCCTTTTATTAGGGTTGAGAGTTAGTTTCTATGTTTGTTCTTATTTCTTGTGATGTTCCCTAGATATAGTACTTGTGTTATGTGGGGAAGGGAGGCCCATATGTGATGTGAGACTGGGTTGGATAAACCATGAAGGTTTTTGTGGTATGTGGGCCTAAGAGGCCTAGTTATTGTGGAATAATTTGATGCCTATAGTGGGGATATTCATCGTTCAATGCATGTGGTGTCAGGGAGGACACTATAGATGATAGAATGTGTTGAAGTTGGGGTTAGTAGTTCATGAGGATGTTGGATGCATGTTTAGTCTCTAGTTTTTTTATCGGCATTACTTCTTACACTTCTTTATGTATATGGGTTTTCATACTCTCCATCCAAAAGTGGTTAAGAAACAATGGGTATTCCAAAAACTTACAGTGTCTAGCTTCTCAAGGTTGGATGGGTCTATACTCCTGTAATATGTGGTAAAGACTCAATGGGTAGTTCATGTATCACCATATTGAACACATTTGTGTTTGATAGCTTATGATTTTTTCCTAGAATACCTGTAATTGAGGAAATATGGAATGCAATAATTTTTTTAATAAATAAATAATTATTTAACCCATGGGTTTAGAACGTACTGGGATGCAAGGTTGAGGTTGTGATTCATTGAAGCTGTGGACACGGTATGGTTGTGCCTTAGGGGAATGGGACTTTATTGTAATACTAATGTTAAAGGTATGTGATTTTGTAAATGATAATCATTAATTATTGGTTGAGGAATTATTTAACGTAAATTTAATCTGATAAAAATGGATAAAGTAACATAATATAGCTCTTTAAATGGTTGTGTTCTTATATGATACCTAGTCTTATTAGTGGAATCCGAGAGTCTGATAGATGTTATGAGAATTTTAGTTTAAGACTACATTATACCGATAGTGTGGTTTATATATATATATATATATATATAATATCATGTACTTTTTGTTTTTCTATCAACTACACCACCCCATCAGTTAGCGCAACTAACACCCCAGGGATTTTGAGACCTGAGAGGTGTTTTCCCCAACATCATGGT
Organism: Viscum album; assembly: GCA_963277665.1. Classification (NCBI taxonomy): domain Eukaryota; kingdom Viridiplantae; phylum Streptophyta; class Magnoliopsida; order Santalales; family Viscaceae; genus Viscum; species Viscum album. Next base: position 1,686,456,005 of record OY728146.1, read on the forward strand.
GGGAGGATAGATGGCTGACTTCCACATTTTCCCCTACACAAATCTCTGGGTAGTAACTTTTGATGGAATGAACATCAGTTATTTTCTCCATATATGTGTGTCGAGGGCTGTAGTTGCTTATGGTTATTTGACACCCATTTATTCTCCATATAGTTTCCTATGGGATACTATAGGTACAACGTGTATGAGATGTGATGGATTAAAGATTCTTACTTAGTGTATGGGCTATGATGGATTTTGGTATAATACCCAACATTTGATATACACTATAAAAGATGTGGTGGATCCCAGAAACATCCTAGATACATTGGTCATGTGGACTTGTTGGTGTGAAGCACGAGGTTTATGTTGTCACATGAGGTTCATGTTGTGTTAATTCATTTAGGTGTTTATGGGCTGCCTTTTAGTGATATATTATCAAGATGTGCGACATTGGGGAAAAGTGAAAGAACAGTTGGTAAGAGGTAGTGTGGTACACATGATATTCTTTAATGTATCTAATCTGTTGTATGTGATACGTGGTGGGAGTGGACATGGTGGGGCTGGGAACATAATATACCTATTTAAGTGTTGTGTTAGATTCACTTGTTGTTTACTATGCATTAGCATAATTTCATCATTTTTTCATGTGAGGCCCTACAGAGGATCCTATTGAGTATACATTTTTACTCACCCTACGTATATATAAATAATTTCTCCCGGTGAGTTGGAGTATGTTTGAGATCAGGATGGTTACTACTAGCTTCTGGGTTGCAAGAGCAGTTTTTTCCTTCATGGTCGATATCATCTTTACGTTTCTATTGGTTCTTGAAGTTTTTCCATTGAGTTATAGTATTTCATACATGAAATTAAATATCTAAACTTGTGTTCCATTTAATTTTTGGTCTGAGAATTATTTGGTTTGTGTCTATCATATCTCTCTCATTCACATGTGTTCTCTAAGAGAGAAATGCCTGCCATTTGCGTGTTCACTATACACTCAGTGCTAGTCACCAAACCATGGCCTACTATTGGTGGGAATTGAGTTTCATTATATCCCTTAACCTATTACTGACCTAGGAAGGGTAAACTTTTTGGGGAGGGTGCCTAACAATTATAATTATAATAGAATAATTTAAAAAAATTTAATATACCATGGAAACTAAGAAGCATTACAAATCCATTCAAAATAATGGCATGGATCAAAATGGTAAACCTAATTCCTACTAATAACTTCATACACCTTCAAAAAAATCCAACAAATTTATGATAATAAATTTGGAAGTTAAAAATATAGGAATATATTCTGAATGTTTCATGAAAAATTTGTTCTCTTATTAATAAAACATAAAACATTTTAACATAAAAAATATTATATAATTAAGAAAACATTTAAAATTAAAATTACCTAATTAATATTTGATTCAACACATGAAACTAAAAAGGATAAGTAAATATTCAAATTAATTTTTAAATTGATTTTTGGTCTAACTGAAATTTACTCAACAGTTATTATAAATAATTTTATATCAAAAAAATGTGCTATATTTAAAAATTAACACAATGATGGTTTTCTAATTATTAATTGTCAATATATGGTTATTTCCTAGGGTTTTCACCATCCCCATAACACTTTACTGTTTTAAAACACTAAATAAACATTTATGGAAATCAAGGGAAAACTGTATTTGGTAATGAAATTTCATTACTTCCTTTATTTCAAAATTTAATCTATAGTAATTTCCCCTAATTTCTGGGTTATCTGACATCGTTTTCCTATTTTTTACCCCCATGAACTATTTTTTAAATGTTTTTTAACCTAAAATAAATTTTTACTATGTAATTCTTGCCATAAAACGTGTTAGATTGAAATTTTGATTACACATACACATAAAAAATAAAAGAATGGCAATTTTTCAGGTTTCCGCATCAATTTGACGTCACATTCTATGGTTTTTATTATTCCTAGCATTTTTTTATGTTTTACATCACTAAACATGTGTTTATAGATATCCCAAGAACACTATAAAATGGAATGATGTCTCGTTATTTCATACTTTTCACAATTCAAACTATAATGATTTTCATTTGATTTTAAGGTAACTAAAATTCTTTTTCATAGTTTTGATCCCCCTAGAAAATATTTTTAGAGTCTTTTATACCATTAAGAATATTTTATCGAGGCATTCCAACAATACTATAAATCATATTGTTGTGTTTTCTACATGCACATGTTCAAAATAACTCAGTGGTGGTTTAAACATTATTTTACATCATTCTATGGTCATTTTCTATCTTCTTTACATTCCATGAACGTTTTAGTGTTTTAAAACAGTAAAACCATGTTTATGTCCATCCTGGGAAAACCTTAATTTTAATTGTAATTTCTCCAGTTCCTAAATTTTACAATTCAATATAAAATTGTTTTGCCCTGATTTTATTGAAATCCAACATTGTTTCATGGTTTTGACCCCTAAAAAAAGTTTTAAAGGATTTTGTAACTTTACGATGTGTTTACCAAGTAACTCCAAACACACCACAAGTTGAATTGATGTTCTTTCTATGTCTACTTGTAAAAAATAACTTAGTGGTGGGTTTCAATTAATTCCATGTCAATATTAAGTATTTAAAATGTTTTTTACCATTCCATAGATGTTTTAGTGTTTTAAAACAATAAAAATAAATTTACGAACATCCCAAAAACACTAAATTTGGACTGATATATTGTTAGTCTCAAGATATCAAAATTAAATCTGTTGTTGTTTTATTCTAATTTCATGTCAATCAGACATCGTTTACCTCACTTTAACCCCTAGACTGTGTCACTCTAACCACACCGCACATTAGTTGATTTATCATGATTTCAAATCAATCATATCTCATTTTAAATGGTATTTAATATTTCATACAATTTTTAGTATTTCAAATTACTGAAAGTACATTTACATGCATTCTAGGAAAATCGTAATTCAGAATGGCATGTCATCCATTTTTACATTTCAAAATTAAATATTTAGTCATTTTCCTCTAATTTTGGGTAAATACAATACTATCTTCTCAGTTTTCTTCTCCCAAGATAGTTGTTCTTAATGGATTTTATACCATTGAGAGGTGCTTCCAAAGTCATTCTAAACACATCTCACAATCATATTAATGTGTTTTATAAGAGTACAAGACACAAATAACCCAGTGGTTGTATTCCAATGTTTTTATGTCAACCTAGGACATTTTCTATGGATTTTACTCTTCCACAAATATTTTCGTGTTTTAAAACATTAAAAATTTGTTTATATGACCATGTGAAAACCAGAACATGGAATGTAATTTTCTCATTTCATATATTTAAAAATTCAACCTATGGTCATTTTAGACTATCTTCAAGGCATTCATACATAGTTTCTTTGTTTTTACATCCTGAGAAGTTTTTTTTTAAATCTTTTATAACATTATGATGTTCATACTATGTAATTTCAACCACACTGCTTCATTGATTATTGTAGTTTCTATGTGTAAATATCATAAGTAACTCATTTGTGTTATACCATGACTTCACATTTAAATGAGGTAATTTTCTATGGTTTTGACCATTCCATGAATGTTTTAGTTTTTTAAAGCACTAAAACCACATTTACATCCGTCTTGGGAAAACCGTAATTTGGAATGATGTGTTGTCTATTCCAAAAATTGAGAAGTAAATCTAGAGTTTGTGTCCCCTGATTTCTTTGTAATCCAACAATGCTTTCCTAGTTTTGATCAACTAAATTTTTTTTCAATTTCTTTTGTACCTTTATGAAGTGTTTATAGAGTCATTCTGGCCATACAACAAATTAGATTTATCTGTTTCCTATATGTTCTTTCAAAAAATCACTTATTGTTAGTTGTCCCATTATTCCACAATAATATGGGCTTTTATCTACGATTTTATTCATTCCACACATGTTTTAGTGTTTTAAAACACTACAAATTCCTTTACATCCATCCAAGGTAAACTATAATTTAGAATGATGTTCTTTTTGTTCCTACATTTAAAAATTATACATATGGTAATTTCTCTCAAATTTCAGGGAAATCCGACATCATTTTCCAGGTTTTAACCCCCTAATACTTGTTTTTAAAGGCTTCCATGACATTATGATGTGTTTTCTGTGTCACGTCGACCACATTGCATGTCACATTGAAATGTTTTCTATGAGTATACCTAAAAAGTAACTCATATGTGGTTTAATCATGATTCCCTATCAATTTAGTGTATTTTCTATTAATTCGACCATTCCAGGCCTGTTTCAGTGTTTTAAAACTCTAAAAACTAGTTTATAACCATCCAAAGAAAAATGAAATTTAAAATGATATGTCACAATGTCCTACATTGTAAATTAAATTTAACATCATTGTCCCATATATTTAGGGAAATATGACATCAATTTCATGGTTTTGACCACTCGACACTTGTTATTAGAGTAGTTTCTATCTTGAAGAAGTGTTTACAAACTCATTTAAACCACACCTCACTTTGGATTGATGTGGTATCTTTGTGTACACATCAAAAATTACTAATAGGTAGTTGTTCCATGAATTCATGTCAATATGAGGTTGGTTTCTATTGTTTTGATCCTTCAATTCATGTTTTAGTGTTTTAAAACATTAAAATTGAATTTATGGCCTTCTCGGGAACATTGTAATTCAGAATGATATTTTGTCTCTTTCTATAATTCACAATTCAAGATATGGTTGTTGTCCCTAAATTTTAGGTAAATCTGATGTCATTTTTTCTGGTTTTAACTCCCTGAAAAATGTTTTTATTAGATTTTGTACCTTTTATATGTGTTTACCGAGTAAAAAAATGAGTGAGCAAGATGATATGTTTTTAAACATTTGGATAATGATAAATAATTCCTTTTTGATGAGTATAAATCTACCAAATATCTATATGGCATGTGATATCGTTTATATGACTAAAAATTTAAATTTTCAATTTAAAAGTTTCATTGTAGTTTTATTTATGAATGCTACATGTTTTCATTGAAAATGTATTTTGTTCTCTGCCTAACTGATGTGTATAACCATACAAAAATGGAAGAATATAGAAGAAAAAAACTACAAAAAAGAAGAAAATTCATTGAACCTTATTGAGTTAAAATAGTTGGAGATAAAGGAGGAGACCACCCTATGGTGGAAAACTCCCAGTGCCTTCCAATAATAAATACAAAAATTATATATTCCCCTCTACAAGCATAACTCCTATACTTATTTGACCCTAATTCTTACTAACATCCCCAAACATAATAGAATAGAATAATTCCAAACTGATTCTAATTGTAAATACCTTCCCCACTCATAAAACAACCCTCACCCATCTAACATATGTATTCCTATAAAATTATGTGAATGATCTATGGGATTTAGAGCGTACATTGGAAGGATGAGCTATAAGGCTATAAAATTCCTCAGAGATCATACATGTCATACAAGAAAATATAGAAACTAAATCATTTCTTATTTGAGACTTCCAATAATCATGTGTATTCCTATTAGAGTCTTCTTCAAGAACTTTTTCATTAAATCTTGTTATTTCCCTTTGTGATTCCCAGTCAACAATATTACTCGAACCTCCATCAGGTTTATTAGTAAAGGATGATTCCTCCTTACCAAAGAGAGATGATGTTGTGATCACGAAACCAATCCACCATACACATCCTAGATACTCTGTCACTAAAATGTTTCCAACTGCATCATACTTGGAAACTGATTATGATTTTAAAGGGTTTTCATCCCAGACTACTTGAATTTATTCCTATTAATAAAAAATTATTAACAATGATATTGGAAAATATCAATACATTATAATATTATCTAATTAAGAAGGTTTCTATTACTATTTAATTTTATTTCATTACTATAAAAACATAACAATGAAAATTATATTATAATGAAAAACAAGCCTTAACCCAAATTAATTGGGGATATCTAGGTGTATTAAATGATGCTAAATTAGAATCGTTTGATCTATGTAGCTGGAACTGATTAATTGGGTTTAAGGGTTATTATTTTTAATAAAATATTTTTCATTATTATGTTTTCATAGAAATGCAATAATATGAAATGGTAATGAAATGTACATACTCCAACGTCTTGGAAGGGTCATTAATGAAACAGCCATTGAGATTCCAAGGCACTTTCAACAACATCTCTGTTTAACCAACATAGTGACCTAATTTATTATATTACTAAAAAATATTAATAAGTTAAAAATATCATTGAGTTTTAATAAAATGATTCAAATAATAATTAATTAAATAATAAGGAAAATTCTACGTTTCTCAAAAAACTCAAGGACACAACATTGTGAGGAATGAATTGCATCTCACAATTCATATAATTTATTTAGGTAATTTCTCCAAAAAAATATAATCATTAATAAAAATAAATATTTTATTTTTATTATTTTATTAATATACTGTAAAATATGAAATTACCTAATTAGATTCATCAACTTTTACATTGACAAAGAGATTCAATTGCTCACTAGAAATGACTTTTGGAACTTTCGCATACATCTATCATGATCTTGGTGAAGTTTTATTGGATGCACACTATAATATCAATTTGAAAACTCGTGATGTCATTTAAAAAACACTCTTCATGGGTGTGAAATGGAGTTAGCTACAACAAAATTAATGAACATCTAAAAAAACATAACACATTGTAGGAATAACACAAAATTTTAGTCATTATGTTTAAATTATTTTTCAATGAATTTTAAATTAATATAACCTTTAATTGAGTGTCAAAGAACTCATTTTCCAATATTTTTTAATATACTTCCATACATAATAATTAATGGGAATGCTCAATATCTCGTAATAATTTTTCCCATTTTTTCCATAGATTTTGGAAGCATCACTGGCAGGCATCCTGATAACATCAAATAAAGTTATAATATTTAATTCCTTCATGTCCATTAAATCTATCATATTCATATTTTCATCCATTCTATTTTTTTCATTATAAATTTGAAAAAGGTATTAATGAATTAATAATATATATATATATATATTGAAAAATAAAATACATTCCAATAAACGTAACTTGCCAATATCCCCTAAATGGAGGGGTGACCAACTTCTCCATCATGTGAGGTGAATTGGGAAGGTTTTACCAATGAAATATAATGTCACAGATGGCTCACTTGTAGTCTCAAGTACAATGGAATCACAAGGATCCACATAATATGATGCTATTTGTGACATACTCTAAAATGTTGGTCAGTTAGAATATTGATTTTTTTCTCAGGATTCCTGTATTTTAAATGGTTAAGTTAAATTAAATGTATAAAAAATTTAGAACTAAAATATTTTAATAAAGAAACTTGGAAAATGTATACACATGCGAAACACTTATCAATGAGATATTTTAATATAAAATAATTACTAATTTACACATTAAATAGTATTCATTTTCATTATCTTAATTTCTATAAACCTCCATTCCACTGAGTCCTTTAATTTCACCCACCCATGCATGTTTTACAATTTCGAAATTTTGAAGAAATAAGTGTTCAATGATTTATAGTTGATAAATTTCATAGTCAAAACTCACCAAATGATCTTTTTCTCTCATTTCACATAATTATATGTTCATAAAGTGTATAACAACACTCAAAACATCATGTATTTCACCGTCTACACAATTGTTCATCTTTACTATTGAAAACAAGTTAAATGGATTGTGTCATACATAGTCACTAATGTCTATCAAGTGAGATAAATGGGTTGAATAAATAACTACATATAAATAACAAGAACATGCATATATACTAACATGTTGAGAGAAACATTCCCCAATATCCTCCTTAACATCATTTGTTAATAACATCTCTTTACAAGAATGACCCCTAAGTTAACACTTTGATTGCAGTTTCAATTCCTAAATAAATGGATCTAGATTAATAGTTTTTATTATTACATATCAATGATCTTATTATAGCTCCAATTCAGGGAGTGTAAAATCTGGAAAGTTTCTAATTGGTCGTCCAATACTAAGAAATAATGATGAAGGATTTTTAGAATGATAAATAGTGGATATGTCAACATCGCTTCCTACATTATTGAATATAGTCTCAATCCCTTCCTAATACCTATAATAGAATGAAAAAACACTCATTAGATATGTATCATTCGTCATTAGTTCCTTATATTTGAGATTTACTCCTCATATATGATTATAATTGACCAAAGTACCTAATTAAATAAATAAGAAACACAGAAAAAAATAAACTTAATGATTTGATAACATCTAATTAAACAATGAAAATAAAAATAATATCAACGCACCTCTCAATTGGATACATCCATCGATAATGAACTGGTCTTCAATGTTTAGCTTCATTAACCAAATGAATAGTAAAATTAATCATGACTATAAAGAATGAAGGGGGATATATCATCTCCCAATTGAAGTGTGAAAAAAAATTCTATATTGAGGTTTATCTAGCTCAGTTGGATTTAGATTTTGTTTTCACAAACCTGAATGAAAATATAAGAAAATATACAAGAACTGTAGTGGAATTTTTAGGAAACATATTACAAAATTTAAATAAAAACAAATTATCTATGAACATTTGTGAGTCATGAATTTTCATTCCCTAAAAATATCAATGTTTTATTTCAATACTTCATAATATGTTATTAGAATATCAATCTAAAACTTTTATATTCTTTTATTTTTGATGGAATACACCATTCACATGATTTTTCATCGTAAAAATAACTGAATAATACATTCTATTACAATTTTCCTACAAAACATGATTTGTATTCATTGAATAAAAATCCTTATGAGCATTAATGTGATCCTTCAACTTACATTGCTCAATAATAAAGAGAAAATTTTAATTTTATCAAACGTTCTTCTCAATATGAATCATTTCAAGAATATGACATATCTAATTAATCACCTAATAAAGAATTATGAAATATATAAAATTTATATTCCATTTCTTTATTGCAACTACAAAGGGATAATGAACATTGTACCCTTTTCCCCTTCTTTAAATTTTTGAGATTTTCAAAATTCATCAGTGACATTAATTAATTGTCCCAAGATTTCTAAACTAGACAACACCACCAATGCCTTTCTCATTTCCATATTTCTATTAAACCATGTATTACTAAACTAGAATTCATGAGAATCATCATGAAATTAATCATTACACATAAATCATGATTTCATTCAATTAGGTAATCATTATAGTTAGAAAAAATTACCAACTTGAAAATCCAAACCAGTATGAGTGTTCCAACTGGATAAGTTTTCTAATCTAAGAAAATCACTAATTTTCCACATTAAAGAATAAATAATTTTTAATACTTCTCTAATTGAAGCCACATGTTCTTCAAATCCATCAACACATAATTATTGTAATTTTTTCATCAGAGGTTGAAGGTATACATCAATGTAATTTACAAGAATTTTCATTCCTGTAATAATCATCACAAAAATGAAGAAAATATTATTTATACTCATTCATGGAGGTATATTATAGGTGATAAAACAAAATTCCAAATGATATAGTTAGAAATTAATTTACAAAAATGGTTAAAAACACCACAATCCCATCCCAAACATATATTCCTATGATTTGAAGACAATTTTGGATCTATAGAATAAAAATTATTACATGATGTAGAATATATTGAATGTATCATCAAGCCTTCATTACTATCTTGTGAATTAAACTTCATGTTGTATGTGGTCATAGATGACAAAAATAATATTTGTAATCATTGATTCAATGGAATGTAACACAATAACATTGTATAAGATTTGCTCTTCTGATTCTTCAGGGGGTTACATTGATTAATACTCACATTGTTGTTCATTGACCTTCAACTACATGAATGAAGTTTTATTCATTATTAGTTATTATAATCTTCTTCCCAGTAAATCATGAAATCATTTGGGAATCCATGTATCATTGTATACTGAATTCCAAACATATATATGGTTTTCTTCATCTCATAGAATAATGAAGGTATCCTAGCTTCACTATGTAGATCTTGAAAAAACTATAAAAGCATGGATATTTTATTGTTAGTAAATATACATAGAAAAATTATGTTATATTATCGGAGTAGAAAAAACCTTGAATACATGGAATACCCTTTATAAGGTTTTTATTGTCAATATTCAACTAATTCATAACATGCATATTTCAATCATGTTCTTGGAATGATTAACCTTATCAAGATAAATTGAATGTTCTATTGATCTATTAAAATCATGGACATTTTATTCTAAAATAATAAATATTTCATTTTAAAATTTTCAATTTCAATTCTCATCTACCAGTTAACATTGTGTTTCAGGGAATGTATTTTCACTATTTTTGATTTCTATAACAGTTGAGTCTCCATTCAAAATCCAACATAAAAATCATACTGGAAAATATTTCAATATTAAAATATCATATAAGTGAGTTTTTTTCAACCATAAATTTAAATTACAATCATTTCCTAGACATTTTATTCTACTATCCACTAATTAGTTTACAATTTCATAATCTAAAAATTCTTCCAAACCCTTGGAATAGTAAGGTGTGTTTTGATTAAATTAATCTAACTTTTATCCATTGGTATTTGATTTCACTCTCTATAAATTTATAAATAATGACATGAATGTTTAATAAAATAGGTACAATTCAAATTAGGTATCACCCAAATTCTTCGTTGAACCCTTCATATGAGCTATAAAGAAAAATGGCATGAATAAAATAATGATAATTTTCTTTTAAAACCTGTAATACAGAAACATTAGTCAAGTAAAATATTTTTTATCAGAAACATAGATAAATAATTGAATAAATTTAATGACTGCCACATTTTGATCATCTAAGAGGTATTTAACCATATATTTTATACCTTCCATTCATAGAAACATTGTGATATTTTTTCATAAAATAGATATCTATAACATTTTTTCATAAAAATGGAACCCTATAATAATTGGAAAATGATTAATTTATCAATTGAGAAGTCGAAATTTTAAGTGATATAAATAACCTACCATTTTATTTCATCCAAGATAGATATATAAAATAAAATTTGACCTACAAAATCAATATTATATTGGGGAACAATAAAATTAAAATATCATTTTAGGGAATATTTATACTTTGCTAATGACCATCATAAAAAAACTAAAAAAAAATTCACTAACCATTCATATAAATATAATAACAAAAAAATATATAAACAAAAATATAATTTAAATATTATGAAAACTATAATTAATTCAAAAATAAACAATTATATTTAAATAAAAGAATAAAAATTTCATTACAAAGAACTTAATAACATAAATTTAATTTAATTATATAAGCATCATCAAAAAAACATTTAATTTCATATTAAAATTGAGGATAATTGTATATCATGAATTAAAAAAAGTGAAATGAAAGAGTGTGTCAAAATCACACACCCATAGGGGGATTGGGGTTATTGAGGTCCCCAAAAGGAGATATCTACATCACGACAGTACTCGGATTGGGTTTGGGGTCACAATGGTCATCAAAAGCATGTTGGAGTTATGCTAGTAGAAATAGTATGGTCGAGATCACGATATGCATGGTCATGTTGAGTCTGGGTCACGAAAATCACCAGAAAGGGGGATCAGAGTCTATTCAGTTGCAGGTAGGGGAGTCAAAGGTTGGCGAGCACGAACATGAGAGTTGGGGATAAGGTGGATGCTAGCAGTCTGTCTCCACTGATGAGGGGAGAGGGAGAAGAAGGTCAAACTAGATCTCGTGTGTCTGAAGAGGGGTTTTTGGGGAAAGAGAGTTCTAATTGGGGGTGTGGGTCACTAGAGATGTGGGGTATGATGGTTAGCATCATTCATGAGAAGGGTATCCAAGATGGAGAGAGAGAGGTCAGGGGGGTCATGGGTCATCGCCGAGTGGGGGGGTATAGGTCACCACTATGGATGGTGGAGGTAAGTCTGATGGAGGGGATCAAGTTCCACCGACATTGTGGTGGGCCCTGGGTCACATTTAGGGAGGGGAGAGGAGGAGCTCAGGGGATGGGGTATTGGGGTTGTGGTCATGCTGAGGGGGTGGGTAATGTGGAATAATTTATGAATTGTGTAAAATTATTATGGGTATTTTAATTGAAATCAATATAATAATATATTTTTTAACATTATTTATTTCATGGAGGTTATTAAAAATGTTAATAATAAACCACCAAAAAGATGTCATTTATTATTTAGGTCACAGATACCCTCACTTTCATGTACATGTTAAATTATCACCATGAAAGAAATGATACTATTTTTAAAATTTTATAAAATACCCTATAAATCTTTCCCTCCCCTCTCCTTAAACCACCAAAATTGATCTCCAATTTAATGAAATGAATTATAAATCAAATAAAAATTAAAAATTATTATTCACATGAAGACCCAAGGTTTAGGAAAAAAAGATATATATAATCATACAAAAGGTACCACCAATATTCCACTTAATGGTTTTGACCATCATATATTTTCAACTGATCAATAATTGTTTTTCCATAATAGTTTATTATAACTATTATTCTAAATTAACAATTTACTCTTGAACACGAGTGATATGAGAGAAACCGAGGGAGTGGAAATAAAACCGTACATAATATCACCCGTATATTTACATTACCATGGGTGATTCATCTCATTAATAACATATTGGATTATAGGAGAATGAAAAATATTTTGGGAGTGATTGGAAAACATGGTAGATGAGGGGATCATTTCCTTTGGCTAAAAAATTAATATGTGGTTGAATTTATGCTCTATAAATTTTTAAATAACATCACAATTTAAAAAAATGGGTAACGGGTCTAGATGATGTAATTGTCTATCATTGCAATTCATTTCACCCATAGATCTATAAGTGACCTTCCACCAATTACCATGTTGCATGGGATGTGGGACAATATCATTCACATTCCCACTAATCTTTTGGTGGGACCATTTATAACCCATAAAAGGTATTAGTTTAGCCAAACTCCAATACTATATATGATTCATTTCATCCAAAACCAAAAAATTTGAAACATCCCTTCCTTATATTATCTCACATCGAAAGGACCTTTCTTATATTAATTTCACCTAATTACAATTTCAAGAATATATATATATATATATATATGATTCCAGTATATTTTTTATTCATTAGAACTATAATAACCATGTTTATGACATTTTAAGTCATTAATATAATATATTTAGTAAATATAAATCAATTAATGATTGTGTGTTACAATATATAAAATCACCCATTATAATGTCTTTATTCTTTGTCTTTTAATAGAGTGCTAATCAAGACAAGTAAATCATAATTTCAAGGATTTCTCCATGATGGATATAATGGATCATTACACCACATAATAAAAAGAACTACCTATTTTTATTAATGTTTAATAATTATAATGAATATAGTATATTCATACTCAAACCTCTATTATCAAATACTAATTGACTATTAATCATATTATAGTTGTGATAGTGTGTTCAATTACTATCGAAACATGTGAATCATGGATGAAATGTGAGCCATAAACTAAATGACCCAAAGTATTCTTTCTTCTTTTTATTTGTGTGTTAATTGACACTTAATAATGATATCAAATAAACTATATATTCAATCAAACTATCGATCTATATTATTATGATCCTAAAATTGTTATTCATTAAACATATTTTTAAAATACCCTTTAGACATTGAGGTTTCATGGACCCATAATATAATACAATATTCTAAAAAATCATCATGTCGATTTCCAATGTTTGATTAGTTATTATTTTTTACTATATAATGTAATGTAGGTTGAAAAAACTATTTTAACATCATCTAAATGATAACAATTCAATTGAGTTGTACAATATCTATCTACCAATAATAATTTTTAACATCGATTTACCCTATTGAATGTGTCAGTAATTTTTATATAGTTCCCACACAGTTTCCATCTAGTACGTTCTAGGTTTCCTATTTACCAAAAAATAATTTTTTATTATAAAATTACAACAAAATTAAATGGAAATATATGATTGATAATATCTAATATTATTTTTAAACATAACTTTCATAGATATATTTTTTAGATATATAGAAAATATATATCAATAACAATGATGATAAAAAAAATATAATCCATTAACATAAAATTTGATGTTCCATTATAGAATATATTGATTTTTTAAACACATTTAATTTTTCAATCTCAAACATGCTCAACATATAACCTCGAATACTTAAATTTCTATGATGCCTCAATATATTATACTTTCCAACGCAAATGAATTTTTTGATTCACTTGAATGGTAATATCATTGTTACGTGTATTCTTATGAAGCATGGATATCCTTTTGAAACCTCCATCTAGTTGAATTTCTTATTTTTATTTCCATATATGATAGTTCATAGAAAAATATAATTTTAGCAATAGGGGAAAACACCAAAAAATATATCTACAAGTTTTAATGTAGTGTATCCTAAGTGAATAGTTATGAATGTTTCTATTAAAATCTAGTAGGGAATCACATTTTAGTAAATATAATAATGATATATATAGATAACTGTTCATGTCTAGAATAATAGTAATTATTTGTAAGACTTAGTAAGTGTATAGAATCACCACATCATGATCAGTTAAACACTTCAATTTCCCTAAGGAAGTAATCAATTGACCATTGAATGAAAAATAATTCTATAAACTATACCACTTTTACATAACATGTTATAAATTTAACAGGTTATTTCAATAATTAAAATCATATATTATTTGTGTTACCTATATGAATTCCTTGTATTACAAGTGAACCCAATGGGAGGGAGAGAGAGTTTATATACAGTCATCAAGCAATGTGTACATCATCATAATAAGAAATTCTTATAAGAACATTATGGAATGTATTTCATACTCCATATATACACTATATCAGAATATAATATAGATTTTTAAGGAATAAATTTCAAAATATCCACCTCAAATGTATGACATATCATGTTTTTGATTCATTAAAAAAATTCCACACTCTCACAAACAACACCATTGCCTTCATTATAACATATCATGAAAATTTAATATCGTTAAAATAAAATTTATTGCCTTTTTTCAATTGAAAAACAAGAGTTTATAAATGAAACACATATAAAATTAAATGTAATCTACATATTAAAAATCAATCTTGGTGAATATGATATTATTGATATTTATCATTGAATATAAAATAGGGTGAGTTTCTGTATATATATCAATTTATTGGAGTGTGAAAAGTCATATATTACATGGAAACCATGTTTTATTATTCTCTTCGAATGAGATAAACTATTTACA
Source organism: Viscum album (assembly GCA_963277665.1). Classification (NCBI taxonomy): domain Eukaryota; kingdom Viridiplantae; phylum Streptophyta; class Magnoliopsida; order Santalales; family Viscaceae; genus Viscum; species Viscum album. The sequence continues at coordinate 1,686,471,355 of OY728146.1, forward strand.
TCATCAACATTGGAGTTAGAAAAACATATTATAATCTCATGATCCTTATATTTTTCTATTTTAAAGTGAACTAAATCTTTTATCTTATTATCATTAATCCTATGAACATTGTCTAGACATTCTTTCTAATATCCAACCCTTATTTATGAATTTTCTCTCTTTATTATAAAAAATGTATTTAAATTATAAAAAAAAAATTCCCCATTCCTATATTAAAATGGTGTAATAGAGGATCTGGGGGGTCTCAGATCAGGAGAGATGTTCCAGTTCCACTAAAAATCTAGTGAAATCCATTAGACAGACCGATGAATAGAATGTAGCTCACTAGGGAAACGAGAGGCCCACTATCTTGTTGGTGAGACCCACCATCCAGCTGGTGGGGTTTCCTGTAGCATGGTGGCTCTAGCGGAAACCACTAACTGGCTAGTGGAATTGAGATTATCCATATAAGTATTTTTTATAATCACATTTTTACATTTAAATACAATGTTTAAGCCTATCGGCCCCCTCTTTCACATCAAATTTGTGATTTTGGACATTGAGGAATTTTACAAGGATTCATTGGCATCTCTAAAATCTTTGATTCATATATTAATCTCTTATTCAATATGGATTACTTGAATCACATATTTTTTATTATCTTGGTTTCTTTTCTCTTATTTAATCCTTATATATTCATCTTATAGCCTTTATATGTTTGATATACCACCATCAAAATGGGATCATGGTGTTGTGTGTCAAACCAAATGCATGATCACTATTCATGTATTCTCCTATCATGTGTTTGGTAGTCTGAACCCTCTCCATGTGGGTTTTCTGGTTTTTTTCTAGTGTATAAAATTTGGAATATCGTTCTTACATTCCATCTGAGTGAATTATTATAAATTGAATTTTAATGATTAAATACATAAACTTAGACAACTGACCAATCTTGTTGAGTATGTTGACATTGAATTCTGGACTTGTGGCCCTATGAGAGGTGAGTATACCTTTGTCCCAAGGTTGGTAAATAAGTCATATGATCTTAGATCACTATTCTAAAGGAGGGACAACTTATAGTTTTAGCTTAAAAATTCAATTAGGTTAATTATCATGTTAAATAATAAAATTGATTGTAATTGGATTCGGAGTTACAGAATAATAGAATATGTATATAATACAATGTGATTGGTAATTGGCCTTAATTGATATATGAATCATAATTCTTACTGTGATATGTGAATTATAATGAAACTAATAATTGAGAATTGAGAATGGTGGATAAGTGAATAGGTAACATGTAGTAACTAATTAAATCATATGATAAATTGAAATTCTCAGAGAATAGTCAATGTGTAATTTTTTTGACTTATTTGGTGTGATTATTAAAATAGAACTAATTAAATTGTATAATAATCAGTACTTTTTAAGGAATAATAAATATGGAATTTATTGACATGTTTGGAATGATTAATAAATTGGATTGTTTTTCTCTTAAAACATTTCATTTGTGGAATGTTAGTTCATAACTAGAATTGGAATTAATATAGGGGTAGATATCCTCTAATAATGTTTGTAGACCTATCATGGGACTTCATATAGCGTCCATTTTAGGTGGTTACACTTTTTCAATGGTTGTGATGCATGGTTACATGATTTATTTTGGGAATATATACAATTACTCGATACATAGAATCCATATATGTTCCTTAATATATGAAAACACCTTGACATAAAGATGTCATAGATAGATATCTCAGACATTTGTAAAAAGTAGGTATCACACAACCTAGGGTGTCAATTGGTAGATTGAGTATCATTGTTTTTTTCGATTTTCTGAATCAATTTATGAAATAATTCTTCAGATTATCAATCTATTTCATGAACTTTTATTTCAACAATATCTTTTTTTTAAAAATGGGGGTCATCCTATTGAGTTTTACTCAAAACATGTCGAAGCATCATTTCATAGATGAGTAGTACTCATAGATTTTAGTATGGATAATTAAAAGGGGAAATATGCTTGATTGGTTTCTATACTAGATAGTATTAGGGAATGGACACATGACTGTGCATATGGTACGACAAAAGGTCAATATTTTTAAAAAAAATTTGTTGGAAAATTTTATCGAGTTAAATAAAACATTTAGTTTGGAACACTGTTCGGAAGGGGTTGATTACATAAAACTAGATTATTTTTTATTCTTATATCATATTCTTGTTTTTAATGTTTTTATTGGTTTATCAAGATTCTTATTATGATTAAAAAATATATCTTAGAGGGTATAGTCAACCCATTATATTTCTAGAACACTCACTACTAGTTAGGATCTTCTAGTGTATGGAGAGGCACAATTCACGATGCTTATCATCCCATCTCAGTCATCTGAGAGAGAACAGGGCATGGGATTTCATATGGGGCTATTAGTGGTCATGTATTTTCTATTACATTAATTTTTGGAGATGATTAACATGATACTATGATGTGTCAAGGGTTAGAAATGAGATCGTGAATTGGGATAACTAACTCCAATGAATGGTTACACCCATGTTTCCGTTTAGGGATTTACTATTCTTGATGTTTGTTAGTTATAGTAATGAAATTATTTCGCCTTCGATTATGCACTTTCTATGTAATGTTACTGTTTAATGAGATTTTACTCTTGGAACAGTGTGGAACGAGGTGTGTATGCATTCTTCATTATATTAATTTTGTAAAATATATTAACATGCATCATTAATCATAGGTACAAATTTAAAAAATATGATATATCTACCTATATCAATATAAAAACGCAATCCCTTGAATTATTGGATAAAAATGATTAAATGATACTACTATAACATGTTAATTTTTTCATAATGAATAATTATGAATAAAAATATATAATTGGTTCTCAATTTTCATTTTTTGTATATTAGTTTTATAGTTATACGTGTCATATGATTTGAGAATTATTTTTACACATGAATAGAAAATGATCCACATTATCATCATGGGGATCGTCAATACTGTAATAACTTTTATACATATCACACAACTAGCCCAAAAATTCCTACAACTATGATGAACTTAATGGGTGATTGTCATTATGATATTTTTCTATAGGGCATGTGATCCATATACAGAGAGACAAATCATGAGATTTCATTAATTTATAATATTACTGGAGAGTTCTACCTACAGTACCCATTCATGATCACATGGGAAATAAGGCCTTAGGTAGCTTATTTTTATATTGAGTCTTTCCAGATGAACATCAAACACAAGTAGATTATTTTGGATGGGATGGTGATGAGTTATTGTTAATATATTTAATGATTCTCAACTTTATATGGGGACATAATATAGAAATCCAAACAATTAGAGGGTCTTACAATGAAGGACATAGAGAAATAGTTCCCTTGTCACTATTAACCATAGATACTAAGGGATTATTGGGCATTAGAGTTCATGAACCTCACATAGGGAAGAATTTTTGTAATTGGATACTATATATTTGTTACTAACCTTAATAATTTTGATACAAGTTTTTTAGAATATGAGATCGCTACTGTGAATCTCTTATTCGATTGGATTTGGTATGAGATAATGTAATAGGAAAAATCCATTCACATTGAAAACTTATATTATCTTATGAATCAGGATCTCATCATAATAGATAATATAAACAAGGCCCCATGTGGTGGGAAGAGTATTAAGGGGAGTGTAGAGTCACCCCAATATCACATCCATGGGTTGTTCATTCAATATAGCAAGGAAAGCCACAACAGATTATAGCTTCTTTTCTGTACAATAAAGGGTCACTCTTATGCTAATATAGACTATAGTAAAATGTTAGTTAAGAGAAAACTGTATTAGATCATTATATTAGGATCAAGTAAAAAACCAAAGTCTATAAATAACACATCTTCCACTCATAATATATGTAGATGGAGTCCCACTTGTCTCCCAAGATGGGGTACCAGATATGGTACCCTGATTCTAGAGAGGAAGTATCAACGAGAGGGACTGTCACATGAGAGTCAATAAAAATAACATGGAATATGGGTGAGTTAGATGAATGATATATAGTATACTCCTACCTGTACAGATTCTTGATAGGATATTATCAAATGTAAAATTATTGATTTATCAACACTTTAATATGTTTGTTTTAATTTTTTCCATCACATTCCATTATATCTACTAATTTTTTCATTGTATGGGGTTTTTATGTGGAATTTTTATATGGGGTTATACCCATATATATGATGTTAGGGGTGTTATCGGAGGGTAATAGACACTGTAAAGAGTCTTCTCTTGAAATTTATGGCTACCATTTTCTTTGGGAAGTATCTATGAAATAAAACGTGGGATTCAATTCTGTTATGGGTTCATGTTATCTAGTTATGCACCATGTTCACAATAATTGTTTTTAGTGGAGATTTACATGTATACCACTATAAGGGTGCAACTATATCCTTCATTTTTAATTGGATATTAGGATCATTGTCTAGGAACAATTAAGACATGACTATCTTTTCTCGTGGCCCAAGTACAAAGCCTTGTTCTTGATGATATAATATTCCAATTGAGTATTATTCCTCTAGTAGAGGACCAATATTTGGATTTATTTCATGAATATTTATTTCATATATAATCTGAATGGGTGATCGAGTTCCCAATCGAGGTGTTTCTAGTAGTATAACTAGTTTCTATTCCACCTTACAAGACAGAACCCACAGAGCATTAATAGATGAATGTTTAGTTGGTAGATTATTAAGTTAACGGATTTAAATTCCATACTACTTTACTATGTGGTTATCCTATAATTTTTTCATGAATTTAGATGAGAAATTGTGAATTTTTGTGGATTACCATAGGCCATTCGAAATGTTATTCCTGAATCAATATCCCCTTCCAAACATCAATATTCTATCAAGTCAGTCGAGTGTTCGTTCATATTTTTCCAAGACTATCATCATGTTTTCGAACAACCAGTTCAGTGTGAAATCGTCTAACATAAAATGGACTAAATTTTTGAGATGTTGTTACTTTTATGAGTTCTTTGTAATGTAATTTGGTCTGCTGATCACACTAGTTATATTTATATCCATTATTAATTGAATCACTGATCCATTTTTTATAATTTTTCCTTGGTTATCATCAATGATATATCAGTGTAACACTAGACTATTGATATTAATTCAAAAAATCTTGAATGATTGTTCATAATTTTATATATAATCATTTTTATGCCAATATTAATAAATATCATTTATGGAATGAAAATTTTCACTTCATGCTTCATGTTATCTTAATGTTTTGAGTTTGAGTTATCCAAATGAAGCTAAAATCGATGGAATCTTGGGAACGACCCAAAAATACATTTGATATTTATAGTTTTGTGGGTCATCTATGATATTATATCTATTTTATCTAGGAATTATCCCATATAGAAACATCAATGATTGGACAAACCAAGAAATTAGTGAATTTTGTTTTTTTATACATGGTATGAGTAATCCCAATAATCATATATAATGTTGACCTTAGTATCAATAGTCACCTTAAAGAAAAAAGGTATGGAGTATAATATTTTTTTCAAAGCATATAGATTCAATATTTTGGGTATATTTGACATAAAATGATTGAATGGTTACTTATGGCGCTAGATATTTCAGGACTCATACGAATAATTGTCTTAATTGTGATCTATAAATAGTTTTGGTGGCACATTTCATGTGATCCTAGCATCATTAATTTTTGGAATACATGGTTTTTGATTACACAGATCACAATATCATAAAGTACATATTTTCACATTAGGTCCTAAATTCCTAATATGGAATGCGGGTCATGTAGCTACATTTTTTTGAATTTGAGTTGGAATACACTCTAAGAAATTAAATCATCGTTTTTAATTACTTGACCCGTAATATGTTGACTCATCCAATGTTGTAATCTTATGATTAGTGGTAGTTGATGGTTCACATTGTAGAATTTCATATAGATTTTCTAGAGTCCCGTCCAGGAGAAACATTAACATTGATGTCTTTATTTTCCCCGTGATCTAAAATCATGTTGAGATAGTGTAGTTATCTGATCTGAATAGTTTATACCTGATGGACATCATATATGGTGGGGCCACCATTTGGTTAGTCTCTTAGCAGTGATTTGGTTATTCATTTCTATGGTTATATCTGGGATTCTATGGGTTTTTTTGAAGAGATAATGGGGGAATCCAATGATTTAAAATGGGAGGGGTGTATTAACTTATTGAAGATGTATCATGATCTCCATATCCAATATTAATTTCAAGATATATGAAAAGATGAGGTGTGCTTTGTAGTGAAATGCCTCACCTTCCAAATAGTGAAGGATAATTATTGGAGGCCTTATGAGTTATTGTAGTCATTCACATTTTATAATGGAAGAGTTTTGATATCACCATATACATCTTGATGTGATTATAAAAGACACCCCATAAAAATCATGTAGTATGGGTGATCATTGATCAACAGAATATGGTACCCCCAATTTTTACAATCTTGGATGGTAATTCTATTAATGATTTGGGTAATATCTATGAGTGAGATATAGTTTAATTATAGGGTGTCCCTCGGAGTATAATTTATTATTGATAACCCTATTTCATATTATGTTTTTGGTAAAGTATGTATAAGGTTTTGGGATAACAAGTACTTCTATGAACAACCTGCCAACCAAAGACTGGTGTCTAATCTAAGAAATTGATTAACATTATTGAGGGCATGTTATAATAATATGTTCATGATTTGGGTGGTTTTTTATAGTATCATTTATAACTTTTTATTTCCAATTATAATAATAATTTCCATACATCGATCCAAATGGATCATTTCAAGGATTTATATGATATATTGCTTCATTATCCATTGTTTGAGTTAAAGGTGGTAGGGACTCTGCATGTCGGACGAAGACTCAGTCTTGTGAAATATTAGTTTGTTTATTATATAATAATGGGTTTGGAAATTATGAACAGTTGGAATATATCAAATGATAACCATCAAAGATAACCTATGTAGTTCTAGGTTGGTCACTAGTATTTTATTAATGTGTCACTTTTGCTATGGAAACAATATATCTAGATGAATGGATTTTTGGTGGCTAGTTTATATGGCCTATTTCGGATAGTGGAGGGGTTGGTTTAGTGTTTTACTAATTGGATCTTCTATAGTGCTTTACTTCCATCCATGATATATTTCACATTTTGAAACATCATAAATATAACTGAGAACCTTCTCACATGATATATGCTTATGAGGTTAAGAATGATTTTTATGAATCATGTAAGGATCATCTCATAAATATTAGTGATCATAGTGAAAGTAATATTTAATTAAATACCCTTCACCATGTGTGAGTTATGTGGTGGAATGGAAAAGATCATTAGAAATGCATGGAGTTTGGAATAATGCACTAATATTTTCACTGATAACTCATAGTGATAAAAGGGATCACAACTTCAAGATGATGTATTATATAGTGGGGATATTGTAATATCCCAAAATTTTCTAGGAATATCCTTTTTCTTTTTAATAGAACCAATTTATATTCTATAAATGTGATTTTTACATTCATTAAATAGTGTAATAGAGGTACATGAGGTCTCAGATGGGGATTTATAGTGGTGGATCATAGTGGATTGAAGCTTCGTAGATGCTATTGTTCCACTGGATTGCTAGTGGAGTCCATCGGCTAGATGGTAGACTATAGAGTACCTCACTAGGGCTATAGTCAGCCCATCGACTAGACTATGAGACCCTACATATTTACATTGAAGACATGGATGAATGGATCTCCTAAAAAAGTCTCACTAGCCATCTGGTGGGGTTTGAAGCCATGTAGTGGATCTATATGACACCATTTCTTACCTAGTAGAATTTTTCTTTGCCATGTATATGAGAAAAATAATAATATTTATTCCACTTCATACCCCCTTCTAAACCTATTAATCCCCTATTTTGACCGTAATTTTGGATTTTTGAATTTGATGGTTTTTGAAAGGCTGATTTGTATTCTCCAACACTACTTCTTGACCTCCTCACTCCTTCTTTTATATGAATTACTTGAACCAATGAGTTTTTATAGCCGTGGGTTATTTCCCTTTATTTAATCCTTGGATTTAATTATTCCATACATGATATAGTGGATCTATAACTATCCAATTAATTTCATGCTATTTTGTATTGATACAGATGTTCAATCTCTATTTTTTTATTCTTATTCCCTTGATGTAGGTGTCCTGAAACATATCTCTAAGACATTATTTTATATAGTATGTGAAACATGTGTGATCATGGTGAAAAATCATGTGAGAAACCCTTAATAAAGATAATTAGATTATATAAATTCAATCCATATACGTAGACCTCTCACAGATCTAGATGGATCCAATGGAATCGGGACGTTGGCTTATGAACTCCAAAGATTTGTTCTTACCTTTGACCCTAGTAATGAACATATATCAGATGATCTTACAGCCAAAATAAAAATTTTGTGTTGTTTATCATCCTCTCCTAACATTAACTTTTGATTTTTTTTAATCATATAGATTGTAAAGTTAATTAACCCGATGACATGATGAAATATGTATACAGTGGATTTTGAAGGGTAATTGGCCTTTGTTAATATGTGGTTTGAAATTATCACAAAATTATGTGAACTATAATGATACTAATAATTGAGAACAGAGTATAGAATATTGGTAAATGGGTTACATATTATAATTAATTTAATGATATTGTAATTGGTATTTTGGATGGAATGACCAGTATGGAGGATGTAGATATGTATATTGAATTGGAAGACATTGGATCTTCTAGAATTTAATTTTGTGAGGTGTTAAATCATATCTATAATAGGGATTTATATAGATTATGATTTCCTATAAGAAATATTTTTTCCCTAGAATTGGAATTTAGTCTAGTTCCACTTGTAATTTTAAAAATGTATGGTCCGCCTCCTATGGAAAATATAAGTCATTTTAATTTTCGAATTCACATAGATCTTATTTCCACAAGGTTACCCAATAGTAGATGTTGAGATGCACAGTTACTTGATGCCTGAGGGTATAATACACTACTACATGATACTAAGAATGGGTATTTGGTCCTTGGAATGGGAATAAACCTAGAATCAGGGATGGAATTGACATTGATATTTGGTTATTGCAAAATAATGTTTTGATCGGACCATGGTGTGATCCTAGAACATGAGAGAAAATTGGTTATTTTATGTCATATATAAATTTATCAATTAATTTCCTTATTTATAATACTATTTCATGTGTTATTTTTTTATATTAGCTTTTTTTGAAAATGTAGGTATCGACCTAATAATTTTTACTCATATCCGAAAACTATGTCATTTCATACATAGGAATTATTCATAGATGTTGATCTGTATAAGGTAAAAGTGTCTATGTACATGATTCATTGATATACTAGACATGTTTGGATGATGGAAACAATATCATTCAAGGGATATGGGATTTTTCCTTCATATGGTATTATATATTTTTGTTAGTTGGTCATATACCTTTTATTTGGTTCGTTTATCTTGTTACTTATGTGATTTATACTCTATTTTATAGGTTAATGTCTCCACACTTTATTCTATCGACCATCTCTACTAGTTTTCAATCTTTGGAATATGGGGAGGAATGTATGAAATCATGTAGGGACCTATCTTGGTCACAAGAGGTAGAACTGAGCCATGGATGGTATATTCCACCCTTCATCTCAAATAAATAAATACAATGTAATTATATCATAATGATCAAGAATCATGGATAATATCTTTCATAATCCTAATTTATATTGAAAAAATCATCTTTTAACATTGAAAAAAATTCCAACAACCATTATCGAGTGGGGTTTAAAATTTTCCCAATTGATTTCATCGATTTCAATAATAATGATCATGACATTATGGTTTGTATTGCATTTTAATACACATGAGAAATGTTTTCATTATAAATTTAAATTCTCGCTATCAATAATACCACTCCATTAATAACAAAATTTTACATACACATTTTACCAATGGCATTAAACAAGTATTTATGCATATTTATTAATACAATTTTAACAAAAAACAAATTATTTATATTTCATTATAATTTTTAATATAATATATATTAGAGGGTAAATTAATAAATACATTAATTTTTAATAGGAATAATTTTTTATTTTATGATTTTAAGTCATGCTTTCTCAAATAAATGATTAATAAATAAATTTTCATATTTTGTTTTATTTTATGTTCACAATGAATTCTACATCACACCAAATTTGATGAAATAGAAATTATTTGAATTTAATCATATGTCAAAGAATTATTTGTATCATGTTTTAAAAAATTACCACACGTTCAATTTATTCTCAATCCATTATAATTATTTCACTTTTCATACAAATTCAAAATACATTTCTTCACTATTTTTTCATAATATATTCACTCCATTTAAATATGACTTATATAACTTTAAATATTTTTAAAATGATTCTAAAAATATTAGTATTGGTGTCCAATGTTTTTAAATGGAATCATTATTCACTAAATCTCTATTTATTCTCCTAAAAATAGTTCAAAAATATGAAATATATATTTTCTAGTATTGAAAAATATAAAATCAAATGAGTATAAACCATATTGATTTAGGTAGGACCATAGAAACCCCATGAAATAGAAAATAAAAGAATCAATGAAGAAACCGCAAAAAGACTACATAAAATGTCTCCAAAAACACCATTTCCAAAAAAAACATTAAAAACATTAAAATATCATCACACTACATATTTTAGTGATGATCCCAGTGAGAGGACTATACGGTATGCATGAAACTTCACACCTCGAGACAAGGACTACCCTGAGACCCCATGTTCATATCTACCTTGGAGGACCATCATACTACTAAATTTCATACACTATATCCAAAATCATCAACATTATACTATAACTCATATCGAACTCTATTATCAACATTGATGATCCATTTACTTTGGTCAATTATAAAAAAAATATGACACCTAAGAGAACAAATTTCAGAAAAAACCCCAACATGAATTCCATAAAAATACAACAAAATTAAAATAAATTAAAAAATCAACTTCACCGTGTCAATCAAAAATGTTAAATCTAAATCAGTTCAAATATAAATTTATGGCTGGAAGAATACTATATATACAAGTTTACAAAACAATTACATTACATAGTGATGTCCCCACATAAGGCCACCATAAACAACTTTTAATGGATAACTAATTTTGTATATAAAATTCAATAATCACCACACCAAACATGAAGACCCAATGTCAACCCAAGGATGAACATAGTCGGAAATATCTCATCCAATTGGATTAAGACACGTGTTAGGGTAGTTTAATATTATTATAATATTATTGGTTTACCGTTATTTACCATATTTATCTTTTAACCATGGTTAATAAAATAATAACTAATGTTACTATTCATTATGTCCAAAAATAAAAGCTAGATGAGTACACATTTTGAAACATATGATTACAAATATGGAATCCATTTTTCCAAATTCAAAAAAAAATCAGAAATTAATTTAAAATTAATTCCCATTTTAAATCAAAAAATTATGTTTTTAAGAAGTAAGAACTACTAAAATATTGACAAGTGCTTCTATCCAATTTAAAAGTAAAATTAAATCCAATGACTAAAATCAAATAAAATGGTAAAAATATAATTAAATTACACATTAATGCCAATTTAAATGACAATATAACTATATAAATAAATTAGATGAAACGGTAGTTTTGAATTAAAATGCAGTGATTTTCACTATTCATTAAAATATGAATTTTATCCTAAAAATACCAAAAATTTCATCCAAATTGAATTTTGATGTTATGATTCTAGTGAAGAATTTTTTTTTCATATTTAATATATACAAGTAAAAAAATATATTTTAAAAGGCTTCTCCATAAAAATGCGGTAAAACATCCTATTTTAAAGATATGAGAATATTTTATGGTTAAAATTGGATTCATTTTCATTTTAAGCCTATTAAATTTATTAGATAAATTTAAAAAAATTTAAAAAAAATGTATAATCATATTTTTGTTAGTTCTATTAACTCCCAACATTACAAATACTAGGAATTAACTAAAATTTTAAATTATAATTATATTATTGGATAATTTTTTGTATAAATCAATGTTTTTTACAATGTTATATTTTGGAAATAAACCGTTATTGCGTCTCGAGTACGCTATCAGACAAAATTTCCCCTTTAACATAAAATTAATATATTTATAAATAATATTAATAAATATGAAAAAGTATTATTCTATAAATACCTAGGTCGTTACATCATTCCCCATTTTTGAAATTTCATCCTCACCATTTTAAAATTGGGCTCGGAAACATCATTGAAAATCCCATAGCAAAAAAAGAGTCAATAAAACTATCACTTCAAAAGAAAGGAAGATAAGTACAAGGGTCACCTGAGATAACACATACAAATATTCCATATAGGAAAAAAAATGGATATGGAAGAAAAAATAAGTGTCATGTAATGATGGAGAGTGATAGAAATCATGATCATGAAAAAGTTAACAACCAGATTACCACAAACATGTGATGGGTTAAACAGTCCTTGATTTCCCGATAAGAAAAGTAAATGGAAAACATTTTTTTAGTTTCATTTTATAAATCTGAGGAATTTATTTTTTGGATTGACTAATAATATAATTACATATAATTAAATATTAATTATAGTTTCATCGTTAAATAAATTTCTACCACAAAATCATCATTTCTCCAAACTATGAGTATTCAAGATGACTTTTTCACACCTGAATTTCTAGAATAAACTTCTAGAGAACCACATAGTTCTCAAAAGATTAACTATATATTCATACAGCCCTAAAACATTATCCAAACCCAGAAAGTTTAGTACAAAATTAGATAATCCCCAAAATGGATAATCCTTTATCAAAAGAAATACTACTCCTGATCTCTAAAGTTCAATAAATAACACCCCAAATTTCATCAAAATACCATTTAAAAAATTTTCAATACAATTATTCAAGTTAATACAATAAATGATTGAATCCCAAAATTTAGTAGGTTTTGATCCCATAGTTTTCCATTATAAATATTTACATTTATCTCTAGATAAAAATGAGCACTCTTAAAGTCTCAAACTGAAAAAAAATTAACCTAGTCACATATTCTCCAAGATAGGTTACTAATTTCAATAAATAAAGAATTAGTTCCGAAAATAAACTTATTATTGATCCATAAAATCATTTAACTAAAAATAATAACTTATACTATGTAGGTACATCATGTAGTCTAGTGGTAGGATGTAAATCTTAGTTGCACATCAGTTGTATATTCGATTCTCATAGCTTTGTCTAACGTGATAGGTTTTCACACGGCCAATGTGTTGTCATTTTTCAAAAACTATAGAGTTATTAAAACATTCCCAAATATGAGTTAAAATATTAAAAAAAAACATAACATATTTTACCTCAAATGATATCTCATACCTGAAATTTCTCATTTAAAAAAATTATAAACCACAATTTCCTGAAATTTAAGGATCATATAAAGCCTAATGGTTCTTTATAAATATATCCCCAAAAGAAAATATAATACTTCCTCAATGAAGATTCTTATATTACAAAATTAAGGGTTACAAATTCTATAAGTCTTCCAAAGTAATCCCATTATTATAAAATTTAATCATATCATCATCCATAGGTCCAGCATAACTCTTAAATTCCTAAAATGCAGACATCATAATTATTAAACATTCTTCATGATCTGTTATCCATCTTTTCCATCTTTTTATTTTATAAGTCCTTCATAAAAAATAAATCATTCCTAAATTAAATTTATTTTAATAATTTCAAAACATGTTCTAATAAATAATCCATACAACTCATTGGTCATTTTTGGTTTCATCATCTGCAACTGGAATGGAATTAGGTATTGGTAAACATATATTTGTATGATCCTGCTAATCCTATTCCAAAACCTTCTACTTTGGGCATCTATGTAACATCCCAAGTAAGTAATGAATAATAGATATTTTTATCTATGTCTATTAATGATTAAGATAGTGTTATAGAGGCTTTAAATGAAAATAAATACAATCTTATGCATGGAATACACTAATATTCTTAAAAGATTGTTTTACTGCCTTTTTATGGAAAACCATTTTTGAATCTATATTTTGACAATTTTATAAACAATGTTTGTCAAAATAAACTTATTATTTATTATTGGGACATCAAAATTTACCTTGTGTGAATTTTTGGTATTTTTCTGACAATGTTCATTTTTTTAATGAATAGTGAAAAATACTGCATTTTACATCAAAACTGTTTTTTAATCTAATTTATTTATATGATTAGATTATGTTTTGAATTTATTTTGAAGTGGAATTAGAATATATTTTTACCATTTTATCCAATGGTGGTCATTGGAATCAATTTCACTTTGAAATTAGACTTAAACTGGTGTCAATCTTTTGATACTTATTGTTTTGTAAAAACACGCTATTTGCTCTGGCAGCGGGAATTAATTATTAAATTAATTAATGTGACTTATATGATTTGAATTTTGTAAAATAGACTTCATTTTTGAATTCTGAATGTCAAATATATCTTAGGGTGAATTTTTGGTAATTTTCTGAAAAACTTCAATTTTTGATGAATAGTGAAACCACTAAGTGGTAATCAAGAAAACTGATTTTTCAGTTAAATAAAAGTTTACCACTAATGTGTATTAAATTTTGAAAATCCGAAATACATGGTTTTCATTAAGAAGTAAAATTTTGTTCAATGAGATTATAATAATTTTTTGGTGAATAGTAACTTATTAAGTTCTTAATCGCGATTAGTGGTAATTAGGGTAGTTTAAGGTATAAATAATGCATTAATAATAGGAAATGACCTAGACACATGTCCCAACCTTATTGGTTGTGTCATGGCAGACCAAGACAAGCCATGGGTCAACTTGGGGACCCCATGGAGACACTTTGGTTTGGAAATGACATAAATAACGTTTTATTAAATGTTAAAGTAAAAATGACACAAACTAGAGATGTTTTACGAAAACAATTTTTACATGGGGTTATAAAGATCCGATTTTTGATTATAAATAGTCATTGGAAAGATAAAAATATTTCCTACATCAGAGTAGTTTTTTATGATTTTTAGACATTAAATAAATTAAATTATTTATGACATAATAATGATGCAGTGATGACATCATTATTTGACAATTTAAATAAAATGGAAAGATAATATAATATCTATGAACTACACATGTCCAAAACCAATTGGATGAGTGGATTTCGAACCCTTATCACCTTAGCCACGAATTATATCAATGTGGGACCTTTTGAAACCGAAACACATTTTCAAATAAAGTAATATTTCTTTACTTTCCAAAAGTGCCCCTCCTCTCCTCTTATAAAAGGCCCCCACCTCTACCTCATTTCACACACTCCTCAAGACTTTGGCTCGGCCAACCCCTGCCCATTTACTCTCTCCACATCCCTCTCCTCATCCTAGAGTATTCCCTTTGGGCATAATCCTTTCAAAGGAAGCCTTTAGACTCAAATCAAAAGGAGTTACACTTTTAAAGGTAATTCATTCTCTCATGTTCATTTGTTTTATTTTGCTTCTCCAACCCCCTAGACTCTTTTTATTTACTTCTTTTGTAACAACACCAGTATATTAAATATACTAGGTTGTTGTTATAAGATTTATTTGAGCTACACTCTCACACAACTACATCAAATGGTTAAAGAACATACGGTTTCCGTGGATGGCGAAATTCTGCCTCCCGAAACGATGATTGTTCAAAACTCATTTAACACCTTCAAAGGTGGCCATTATGATGTCACTATTTTTATATATGATATATAATATGTTTATTGTTTCCTTAAGCTTCTGTTTTTTTTCATTTTGGGCATACCTTTATGGTTTCCATTATGGGTAAACACAATATCTTCATTTTAGGAAGTGCGGACTACCACCCCCTCAAAGTGATTTGATTCGTTAAATACCATATGTGGGACATATAAAGGATGGAAATATGATATTATATATGATATTATACGGGAATTATAATATACCTTTATATCATTATGATTCCATTCTATAAAATACGAAATAGAAATGAAAGTAGCGTTCATGCGTACGTACGGCTTACCGTCTCCATGAACGGTGCATTTCATTTCTTACCTCTAAATGATTATGTAATATTATAAATGCATGTATGTAATGGATATATATGACTTATATGATATCTAAATCATGAATACCATTCTGGATATAATGAACCTTTGACCAAATTAACAACATGTAAGTGTAATAAGTCTATTTTTGACTTAAGAACCAAATACCGACAAAATGAACATTATTAACTTAACTGATTACATGATGTTCATAACATGGTATAAAAGGAATAATGAACTTGAAAAAGATTCATAAGCAAGTAGAGATTAACTGAAGTTTATTATTTAGGAGATTAAAGAACGGTCGGGTCAAGTCGGATACGAGGTATGGGACTTCGTCTCAATCTCCTTTCGTTGAGGCATATTTTATTTTATAAACAACTTTCTTTTATACGGTGTATAAACCAGTTTGACTTTTACGTTTATTCAAAAAGGAATCTTTTTTATACGAAGCGTTTACTAAACGACAAAAGGGAATGTTTTTGTCGTACGTATGCGGCGACAACGACTTCTTCGCCGTCGTGACCGTTATTTGAGTTTCGGCTTCCTCTACAAGCCATACCTTTTTTTTAAACGAAAAATAAATACCATGTTTTACTTTGGTATTGAAAATGGTTTTCATAATGTTGTTATTATATCAATGTGTTGTATTGATATCTCGTGATTGAAATGTGGGAATGTTATGGTTCTTTTATGGATGTTTTATGTGATATGATTATGTTATGGTTCTTGGGCATTATTATGAAGCGGGTGGTTCTGTGATAAACTAATGGCGGGTGAGCCCGATATAGCTCTCCAATGCATTGGGTAACGCGAAGGAGTGAAACGTTAAGGTTTCTACGAAGAGATTTTAGGGAATATACTGTGATGGGTATTCCAAACGTAACCAAGAGGGTTACTCCCTACGTAAGAATGTTATGAATGCCTCAAGTTACCTTTAGGTATTATGATTTCTATGATTTATTCATGATTTTATGAGGTATGTTAAAGTGCCTATGTTTTATGGGTAATGTATGATTTCATTCTTATGTATATATGCACTCATGTTTCCTTTCCATGTTCTTATAACCCATACTGAGTTTTTATGCTCATCCCAAGTTTTTGAAATGTTTTTCACAGGTCAAGGAAAAGGTACATGATAAGATGATAGAGTCAAGGATGTGTCAAGAAATAATCCATGTTTTATTTTAAATGTTTTTCCATTGATGGGAATGAAGAATACTATCTTTATGTAACCACTTTGTTTATATGTGGAATGTAATGCATGTTTTATGATCTAATTCTCTAAAACTCTAAACCCGAAAAGATCCTCAATGTGTAATCTTGTAATAACTCAAGATTAAGTAAGGTTTAAGGCTGGGGCCTTATAGTTGGTATCAAAGGTCGGTTTAGATAAATTTAGGAGTTAGAATTCTATTAAATGATTATCCAAAAAAAAAAATTTATTTGAAATGATATAGCATTTGATGATTACCATGTTGCTTCATCTAAGACATGTTTGTTCAGAATGGTTTTCTGTAGAGGAAAGAGGGAAGCAGTGCTAGGAAGGCATACAGAAGGAAATAACCTTCCGAATCAGCATCCTGAGATGGTCGGAATTGGAACTGAACAGTTTGTTGCAGTAATGGTGCAGTTGACTCAGGCTATAAATGGTGGTGGTATCCATGCACGAGATCGGCCAGACCAACCGTAGAGGAACATGTTAGTGGTCGAACATTTCATGAGGCAACATCCCCCATCATTCAGAGGATCATCTGACCATGTTCTAGCTGAAGGGTGGATTAAAGAACTAGAGAAGATTTTTGATGTCATGGGGTGTTCAGACAATCAAAAGGTTAGTCTTGCTATTTACCGTTTGGAGGGTGAAGCAGATCAGTGGTGGTCTATGGTTAAAAATATCAGGGACGCCGATGAGATTGATGCTCTTGACTGGGATGAATTCAAAGGTATCTTTCTTGAGAAGTATTTTCCTAAGGCTGTTCGACTTAGGATGGAAAAGCAATTCTTGGAATTGAGGCAAGAGGAAGACTCAGTGGCTACCTATAAAGAAAGGTTCACTAGATTGGAAAGGTATGCTCCAAATTTTATCCGAGACCTTGATAGTAAAACCATTCGTTTTTACACAGGATTAAAGCCAAAATATCGAAGGGCATTAGCTTCTCGTGAGTTTAAAAGTTATGAAAAGCTTGTTCGATGTGCTGAGAAGGTGGAAATGGAGTTTGCCGATGACCAAGTGTTCTATAACAACCAGCAGAAGAAGAGACCGAGGTGGCAGGAGAAAGGTAAGAGTTCTTCAAAAAAGTCTGATGATAAGAGAACTAAGTTTCCAGTTTGAGATAAATGTGGCAAAAGGCATGCTGGGGAATGTCTTCTGAATTTTGGGAAGTGCTACCGATGTGGTAAGATGGGACATAAGGCTCATGATTTCACTGAAAAGGATCAAGGTGAAGGTAAGAACAAATTTTATTTACAGTTAGTGAAATGCTATAAGTGCAATGAGATGGGTCACTATGCAAACAAGTGTCCAACAAGGAGCTTGAGTGATGGGAAGTAGTTAGACTACAAGCAGAAAGGGGTGGTGAAATCCTTTGCAACTATTTCAGCAGATGTCGGTCCATCAATTAGATATTCGTAGCTTCCTTGGTTTGGCGGGCTATTACCGAAGGTTTTTTAGAAATTTTTCATGGTTATCTAGTCCAATGACTAAGCTAACTCGGAAGGGTGTTATGTTTATCTGGACAAAAT
The DNA here is from genome assembly GCA_963277665.1 of Viscum album. Lineage (NCBI taxonomy): Eukaryota > Viridiplantae > Streptophyta > Magnoliopsida > Santalales > Viscaceae > Viscum > Viscum album. The sequence goes on from OY728146.1 coordinate 1,686,490,335, forward strand.
AATGTGATGATTGTTTTCAGGAATTGAAAAGAAGATTGGTGAATGCTCCAGTTTTGGCACTACCTTCCAGGAATGGTGAGTTTGTTATATAAAATGATGCTTCATTGAAAAGACTTGGTTACGTCCTAATGCAGAATAATCAGGTAATTGCTTATGCTTCACGACAGTTGAAAACTCATGAGGTAAATTACCCTACACATGATTTGGAATTAGCTGCTGTTGTTTTTTCTTTAAAAATTTGGAGGCATCATTTGTATGGAGTAAAGTGTGAAATATATACCGATCACAAAAGTTTAAAGTATATATTCACTCAGAAAGAGCTAAACACGAGACAAAGGAGATGGCTGGAATTAATCAAGGATTATGATTGTACAATTCATTACTATCCGGGAAAAGCAAATAAAGTGGCTGATGCTTTGAGTCGAAAAAGTAATGCTTCATTAATAATGTTGCATTTGGAATGTGATACTTTGGTTAACGATTTGATGAACTTTGGCATAGAAGTTGTTGGTGCAGGAAGTCCTTCTGTTTTGTTTCAGGTATCTGTGAGATCATTTCTATCAGATAGAATCAAGCAAGCAGAGAAGCAAGACAGTGGGTTGCAGAAAAAGGTAGAGCTTGTTCAGAAAGGTAAGTTGCCTGAATTCAACATTGATAATGATTGCATTTTGAGATTTGGGAAGAGATTGTGTGTGCCTTGTGATTCACAGTTGAAGAGAGAGTTGTTATGTGAAGCTCATAGTTCTCCGTTTTCAGTTCATCCGTGCAGTACTAAGATGTATAGAGATCTGAGGGAGTATTACTGGTGGGATGGAATGAAAAGAGATATTGCTGATTTTACTGTGAAGTGTTTGACTTGTCAGCAGGTTAAAGTAGAGCGGCATTTACCGAAAGGGATACTTCAGCCTTTACCAGTGCCAGAGTGGAAATGGGAGAATATATATCCATGGACTTTGTTGTTGGATTACCGAAGACATCTCGAGGTAATAATGCAATCTGGGTTATTGTTGATCGCTTGACCAAATCTGCTCATTTCCTTGCTATACGAGATACTTTCTCTCTTGATCAACTTTCCCGTTTGTATCTTAAAGAGATAGTCAGGTTACATGGAGTTCCTCTCTCCATTGTATTGGATCGTGATCACAGGTTTACTTCTAACTTTTGGAAAGGCCTTTAGAAGTCGTTGGGTACTGAATTAAATTTTAGTACAGATTTTCATCCTCAATCAGATGGGCAGTCAAAACGAACAATTCAAACATTGGAGGATATGCTACGAGCTTTTTCTATGGATTATCATGGAAGTTGGGACAAACATCTTTCTTTGGTTGAATTTTCATATAATAACAATTTTCATTCCAGTATACAAATGGCTCCATTTGAGGAATTATATGGAAAACGGTGTCGAACTCCAGCTTTCTGGGATGAAGTGGGTGAAAGGAAGTTGATGGGGCCAGAATTGGTAGAAGAGATGGCAGAAAAAGTTCAGCTGATTCAGAAACACATGAGAACAGCTCAGAGCAGGCAGAAGAGTTATGCTGATAACCGAAGGAAGGATCTATCTTTCGAGGTAGGTGATCATGTTTTTCTCAAGGTTTCTCCTTGGAAAAGTGTGATGAGATTTGGTAAGAAAGGAAAGCTGAGTCCAAGGTTTATTGGACCATACGAAATTCTGGAAAGAGTTGGATCAGTTGCATACTGAGTGGCTTTACCTCCGAGTTTATCTCAGGTACACAATGTTTTTCACGTTTCAATGTTGAGAAAGTATATGCCAGATCCATCTCATGTTTTGAGTCCAGAGGTAGTTCAGCTGGAAGAGAACCTATCTTATGAGGAACAACCGGTCCAGATTCTTGAACACAGGGAGCAAGTGTTACTGAATAAGGTGATTAAGCAGGTAAAGGTTTTGTGGAAAAACCACATGATTGAAGAGGCAACATGGGAATCTGAAAATGCAATGAGGGATAAGTACCCCCATTTATTTGATAAGTAAATAAATTGCGGGGACGCAATTTTCTAAAGGGGGGAAGGATGTACCATCCCAAGTAATTAATTAATAATAGATATTTTTATCTATGTCTATTAATGATTAAGATAGTGTTATAGAGGCTTAAAATGAAAATAAATACAATCTTATGCATGGAATACACTAATATTCTTAAAAGATTGTTTTACTGCCTTTTTATGGAAACCCATTTTTGAATCTATATTTTGACAATTTTATAAACTATGTTTGTCAAAATAAACTTATTCTTTATTATTGGGACATCAAAATTTACCTTGTGTGAATTTTTGGTATTTTTCTGACAATGTTCATTTTTTAATGAATAGTGAAAAATACTGCATTTTACATCAAAACTGCTTTTGAATCGAATTTATTTATATGATTAGATTATGTTTTGAATTGGTTTTGAAGTGGAATTGGAATATATTTTTACCATTTTATCCAATGGTGGTCATTGGAATCAATTTCACTTTGAAATTAGACTTAAACTGGTGTCAATCTTTTGATACTTATTGTTTTGTAAAAACACGCTATTTGCTCTGGCAGCGGGAATTAATTATTAAATTAATTGATGTGACTTATATGATTTGAATTTTTTAAAATAGACTTCGTTTTTGAATTCGGAATGTCAAATATATCTTAGGGTGAATTTTTGGTAATTTTCTGAAAAACTACAATTTTTGATGAATAGTGAAACCACTAAGTGGTAATCAAGAAAACTGATTTTTCAGTTAAATAGAAGTTTACCACTAATGTGTATTGAATTTTGAAAATCCAACATACATGGTTTTCATTAAGAAGTAAAATGTGGTTCAATGAGATTATAATAATTTTTTGGTGAATAGTAACTTATTAAGTTCTTAATCGCGATTAGTGGTAATTAGGGTAGTTTAAGGTATAAATAATGCTTTAATAATAGGAAATGACCTAGACACATGTCCTAACCTTATTGGTTGTGTCATGGCCGACCAAGACAAGCCATGGGTAAACTTGCGGACCCCATGGAGACACTTTGGTTTAGAAATGACATAAATAACTTTTTATTAAATTTTAAAGTAAAAATGACACAAACATAAGATGTTTTACGAAAACAATTTTTACATAAGGTTATAAAGATCATATTTTTGATTATAAATAGTCATTGGAAAGATAAAAATATTTCATACATAATAGTATTTTTTTATGATTTTTAGACATTAAATAAATTAAATTATTTATGACATAATAATGATGCAGCGATGACATCATTATTTGACGATTTAAATAAAATGGAAAGATAATATAAAATATATGAACTACACATGTCCAAAACTAATTGGATGAGTGTATTTCGAACCCTTATCACCTTATCCACGAATTATATCAATGTGGGACATTTTGAAACCGAAACACATTTTCAAATAAAGTAATATTTCTTTACTTTCCAAAAGTTCCCCTCCTCTCCTCTTATAAAAGGCCCCCACCTCTACCTCATTTCACACACTCCTCAAGCCTTTGTCTCGGCCAACCCCTGCCCATTTACTCTCTCCACATCCCTATCCTCATCCTAGAGTATTCCCTTTGGGCAGAATCCTTTCAAAGGAATCCTTTAGACTCAAATCAAAAGGAGTTACACTTTTAAATGTAATTCATTCTCTCATGTTCATTTGTTTTATTTTGCTTCTCCAACCCCCAAAACTCTTTTTATTTACTTCTTTTGTAACAACACCAGTATCATAAATATACTAGGATGTTGTTATAGGATTTATTTGAGCTACAATCTCACACAACTACATCAAATGGTTAAAGAACATACGGTTTCCGTGGATGACGAAATTCTGCCTCCCGAAACAATGATTGTTCAAAACTCATTTAACACCTTCAAAGGTGGCCATTATGATGTCAATATTTTTATATATGATATATAATATGTTTATGTTTTCCTTAAGCTTCTGTTCTTTTTCACTTTGGGCATACCTTTATGGTTTCCATTATGGGTAAACACGATATCTCATTTTAGGAAGTGCGGACTACCGCCCCCTCAAAGTGATTTGATTCGTTAAATACCATATGTGGGACATATAAAGGATGGAAATATGATATTATATATGATATTATACTGGAATTATAATATACCTTTATATCATTATGATTCCATTCTATAAAATACGAAATACAAATGAAAGTAGCGTTCATGCGTACGTACGGCTTACCGTCTCCATGAACGGTGCATTTCATTTCTTACCTCTAAATGATTATGTAATATTATAAATGCATGTATGTAATGGATATATATGACATATATGATATCTACATCAAGAATACCATTCTGGATATAATGAACCTTTGACCAAATTAACAACATGTAAGTGTAATAAGTCTATTTTTGACTTAAGAACCAAATACCGACAAAATGAACATTATTAACTTAACTGATTACATGATGTTCATAACATGTTATAAAAGGAATAATGAACTTGAAAAAGATTCATAAGAAAGTAGATATTAACACAAGTTTATTATTCAGGAGATTAAAGAACGGTCGGGTCAAGTCGGATATGAAGTATGGGACTTCGTCTCAATCTCCTTTCGTTGAGACATATTTTATTTTATACACAACTTTCTTTTATACGGTGTATAAACCACTTTGACTTTTACGTTTATTCAAAAAGGAATCTTTTTTATACGAAGCATTTACTAAATGACATAAGGGGATGTTTTTTTCGTACGTATGCGGCGACAACGACTTCTCCGCCGTCGTGACCGTTATTTGAGTTTCAGCTTCCTCTACAAGCCATACCTTTTTTTTAAACGAAAAATAAATACCATGTTTTACTTTGGTATTGAAAATGGGTTTCATAATGTTGTTATTATATCAATGTGTTGTATTGATATCTCGTGATTGAAATGTGGGAATGTTATGTTTCCTTTATGCATGTTTTATGTGATATGATTATGTTATGGTTCTTGGGCATTATTATGAAGACGGGTGGTTCCGTGATAAACTAAAGGCGGGTGAGCCCGATATAGCTCTCCAATGCATTGGGTAACGCGAAGGAGTGAAACGTTAAGGTTTCTCCGAAGAGATTTTAGGGAATATACTGTGATGGGTATTCCAAACGTAACCAAGAGGGTTACTCCCTACGTAAGAATGTTATGAATGCCTCAAGTTACCTTTATGTCTTATGATTTCTATGATTTATTCATGATTTTATGAGGTATGTTAAAGTGCCTATGTTTTATGGGTAAAGTATGATTTCATTCTTATGTATATATGAACTCATGTTTCCTTTCCATGTTCTTATAACCCATACTGAGTTTTTATGCTCATCCCAAGTTTTTGAAATGTTTTTCACAGGTCAAGGGAAAGGTACATGATTAGATGATAGAGTCAAGGATGTGTCAAGAAATAATCCATGTTTTATTTTAATTGTGTTTCCATTGATGGGAATGAAGAATACTATGTTTATGTAACCACTTTGTTTATATGTGGAATGTAATGCATGTTTAACGATCTAATTCTCTAAAAATCTAAACCCGAAAAGATCCTCAATGTGTAATCTTGTAATAACTCAAGATTAAGTAAGGTTTAAGGCTGGGGCCCTATAATCTAGATGTGTAATTACAATGAAAACCACATTTAAAACATTCAATTGATCCATCATAAATAACTTGTTTCCCTTTCTTGGATCCAACTGAACACTTCTTTTTTCCATGGTAGGTTATTGCATTATGACCTTTAATACCTCAATCATTCTCATTGAAGCTCACATTTCATTAAGATTCCTATTGAGAAAACCACGCAAGTTTTCTTTACATCCATTGCTACATTGGGGCTTTCTAGATCCATCAATTTACTAAAACCAAATGGTTAGATTGAGTTTAGCAGTAAAATCATCATATACAATCTTAGGAGGAGGGTGAACACTAAGATATTCATATTCACGTTATATTAAACTCATTCTATTTATTAAAAATAACAATGATTATTTATAATATTATAACCACTTTGGTTATATGAAACTACTCACATATGCTTAAATAACACCCTAACCTTTAATGTTATCTAAACATGTCATGACCCATCCTCGGGGCCCGTGTCGTGACTACCCCAAGCCCGCCTTCCATAGGCCAAGGGCTGGAGACTGGTACCAAAGGCGTAAATCCTGATAAAAAGAGAAGGTTTTTCCTTTATATAAGTAAATGAACACAACAGAGTATACAAGCTAAAGTAAACACTAAGTAAACTGAGTACAAAAGTATGTTGTGTAAAGTAAATGGGCCGGTAGATGAACCCAACTGAAAGTACAGTACAACTGAGAAAGAATGTACACCAGTTGAAATGTAAAGCAGCAACCACCAAGTCGTCCTCCGGAATTCCCGCCTGAAGGGTGGGTACAGATAGCCTCGTCGGCTCCTCGGGTCTGTCCGTCTGCTCTGAGGATGTCCCACCACATGGTCCACCTCCAGGTACCATCTCGCTTCACAAGACTCCCCCTTCATCAGTGTTGTCTGTCCTTTGCATCCCACACAATGTAGTATGAGCATAGCCCGTGCAGGGGTGATTATAAGATACTCAATAGAGACCCCGAGACTCTCGAAGGTTCCACAGAATCCACAAAGGAATAACCCACAAAGTAATAATATAACACGAAGTATCAACCAACACTACATAGGTATATTCCCATACATATACCTAAGTCATCAATTCCAGTTCAACTCCAACTCCTGAGCCCAAGTACAACCCAGTCCAAACAGGAATGCACAACCCAGTCCACACAAGAAAGAAAGTCAATCATATCGATGATAATGATTGAAAGTCAAGTCTCAGCTCACATAGGTATACTACTCACGATGTGGGGTGGAGATGATAGATGTAGCCTCTGAATCATCTCCCCAGCCGAACCCACATAAGATCTAAGTACATAATTCATCGCTGCCGAACCCACCTCGGATCCAAGTATAGTAACAATCACTGCCAAACCCACATAGGATCCATGTACAGTCGTCATCGCTGCCGAACCCACGGGGGATCCAAGTACAGTCGTCCTCGCTGCCGAACCCACGTAGGATCCAAGTACAGTCGTCATCGTCGTCGCAATCACAGCCAACTCTAGGGTCCCCGCACACAGCACGCTCGATTCTGAGAGGGTCCACTCCAAGAGCCAAGGGGGTTGATACATCAACTATCAAGAAGTCCAGAGTTGACGTATCCCAAAGTTATGTCTCTTAATTAGGAACTCAATGAAACATACGACACATCAATCAGACGCCCGATCTGATTGATATTGGCTTTTCCATCCCAGGGGCTTGGTTAGAAATACACTTATTTCGAACCCGACTGATATCCAAATTCATCCAAAACTCACTTAGATTATCGAAAAAGGACTGTCTCTTTCAAAGAGTCCCAGTTCCACAGACGGCGCATTGATCGGTCGCGCGGTCCTTAAGTTATTCATGTTTATGTGAATAACGTGGCCCGACCTATTTAGCCTAGTTGGTCGACAGGTCAGGTTAACTGAGTTTGACGGGTCCGACCTAGCAGGGGTGATAGACTGGTACGAAGAAATACAAAACTCATCCCGAAGAGACGCGGCTCGGCCCGATGGGGCGTGGCCCGGCCCGGCACGGCGCGCCGCGGCTCGGCTGGGGCCGGCGCGGTTTGACGCAGCCCGACCCGGCGCAGCGCGGGCCAGCTGGGAGCGAGGCCCAGCTGGCTGGCCGAGCGGGCTCGAAGGGGGTGAACCCCCCCCCCCCCACCCCGGTCTTCTGCACCGGCGGCGCCACCCTTCCTCGAACCGGCCGACTCGACTAGCCGATCTTCTGCATACACAGCCTACATGGGCGGGCCGCCGTTCTCCAGCACGGTGCCCTCCCGACGTCGCGGTCCAGCTCCACCCGGCTGGCCGGTTCCTCTGCCGAAGTGGCATGTGTAGCGGGCCACGATTCATTCCGCACAACCGGTGGGATGGCACCGGTTTCCCTCGCCACATTCTCGGCATGGTGTGACTGCATCGTGCTTCCTCCACCATCAATTACCAATTCTAAATTAATAAATGAGAAAAATGAAGGGTTGTTGAGCCGTGTTCGTTTGGCCCACACCCTCCGCGTAAAACGATAACAATCGGCCAAGGTAAACGAGATGCTCAATGAAAAACCAAAGCACAATTTTAAAACATTAAAACTAAACTTCACCCCTACCTCGGTAAAAGATGATGAACATCGGCATCGCGGTTGATGGCGTCACGAGGTAAAGATTCGTAGACGTCGATAGAGAGCGTTCGAGGAGGAAACAACGTCTCCCCTTTTTTCACAGAGAGAATATTGAAAGGCGTGATGGTGTTGGTGAGTTCCTGCATCGATGTCTCCTCCCTTGTCATAGAGGTAGAAGAGGGCGGAGAAACCGGGGTCCCCGAGTCGATGTTCTTCATCTAAGAGTTGGCATTCTTCATTGAGGACGAATTTCTTCGAAAGAGAAACTTCCTTATCCTTTTACACAAGAGCTCCCACCAATTTCTCCCAACCCAACATGTGCTAAAGTAATATAATAGACTAATGCTATTATTTTATTAACACAATTAATTTAAATTTCAAAATTCAAAACACTTAATCAAATTAATTAAAGTGGTTGAATTCATTAAATTAATGGGTTGTAAATTTGTTAAAGAGGGAGAGAGAAGGAGGTGAGTGGTCTCACATTAAATGAGAGTTAACAAAATAAAGAAGGGGGTTTTAAGGGGTCATGGGAGATGAATAGTTTATGTTACGTGTGGGATCCACCCCAAAAATATCCTCCCATGGGAGGTTATGTGGGTGTGGGCCCACCTTCAACTCCCCTTGGGAGGAATTAACAACCAACTATAAAAATAAAATTGTGCCACCAATTTTATTTATTTTAAACTATTTCCCCCAAAAAATAATTCTAAACCCGTTTAAAATGCATCTACGGTAAAGGTCCCCTTAAGAAATTACTGGCGTTGTGAGTTCATTGGTTCCCTAAGATTTCGATTACGAGTAACAGTTCAAAAGATATAAAAACTCACTTGTTCGTTCACTGAACGTACCCGAGCTAAACATCAGACAAATATTCCAGGAACACCGGGCCTCGGAATCAGGTGCCGTCAGAAACTGCGTACTCGTAAAATCCAAAAGAATTTAAGAAAAAATTTCCTTGAAATTTCCGAGTCTTCACATTACTCCCACCTTAGGGCTTTACGTCCTCGTAAAGCTACAAAAAATACTAGGGAAACAAATGAGGGTACTGTGCACGCATCTGATCCTCCCGCTCCCATGTACTCTCCTAGAGGTTCCCGTGCTGCCACCCGATACGCACTAGAGGAATCGACCGTCCACGTAGGACCAGCTCCAGTCAATCCTCGATCACGACCATGGCCTCCATCAATGTCTCCCCATCATAAATGTTCAGCTCCACGTGGTCGATGACATATGTCGGGTCATGCACGTATTTCCTCAGCTGAGATATGTGGAAGATGCCATGCACCCAGTGCAACTGATGTGGAAAGGCCAGGCGATAAGCCACCTCGCCTATCCTGCTGAGAACCTGGAATGGTCCGATGAAGCATGGAGATAACTTTCCGCCCCGACCAAATCTTCGTAATCCACGTTGAGGTGAGATCCGTAAGAAAACGTGATCGCCATCCTCGAACTCCAGTGGTCTCCACCTCCTATCAGCATAAGACTTCTGTCTGCTATGTGCAGTCCTCATCTGCTCCTCGATGATCTGCACCTTCTCCATGGTATCCTGGACCATCTCTGGTCCTACAAGTGCTGACTACCTAGGTTCAGTCCAGCACAGAGGTGATCTGCATGGTTAGTCGTGCAATGCCTCGTATGGTTCCATCTTGCTGGTGGAGTGGTAGCTGTTGTTATAGGCAAACTCCACCAAGGGTAGTTGATCCTCCTAGCTATGACAAAGCCAATGATGCAAGCACGGAGCATGTACTCGAGTGTCTGAATGGTCCTCTCCATCTGGCCATCCGTCTGAGGATGAAAGGTGGTGCTCAAGTGTAGCTGCGTCCCAAACTCCTCCTGCAACCCCTTCTAAAGTCGATAAGTAAAGCGAGCATCTCGATCAGAGACGATAGACGATGGCACACCATGAAGCTGTGCGATCTTCTGAACGTAGAGGAGACTCAAGCTCTCCACTGAGCACTGCTATCTGATAGGTAAGAAGTGGGCCTACTTGGTGAGTTGGTCTATGATCACCCAAATGGAGTCACGTCCTCTAGACGTACGTGGGAGTCCCGTCACAAAATCCATGGATATCCCGTCCCACTTCCACTTCGGGAACTCTAAGGACTACACCAAGAATGCCGGAACCTGGTGCTCCGCCTTCACCTACTGACAGGTGAGTCATCAAAAATGAACTCAGCCACAACCTTCTTTATACTTGGCCACCAGTGCTGTCGTTTGAGATCCTGATACATCTTTGCTACTCTTGGATGTACCGCCAATGGGGAAGTGTGAAACTCCCTCAGAACCTCCTCCCATAATAAAACTGGTTCCATGGTACATCCCCTGAAGGGGATGACATGCTCTGCTCCTTCATAAAATCCATCAGGAACCTTCCCTGTGGAAATATGATCACGTCGCGTCTCACAGTCAATGTCCCTAGGCTGTGCCTCTCTGACCCGCTGATGTAGTGGAGGAGTGACTGTGAGCGACTGTAGAAAGGCTACTCCATCTCTATCCACGAAGGATATCTTCAATGCATCTAGCTGCTCCGTCACCTCTCCAAGCAGTTGAATACCCAATCTCCTATTGAGAACATCAGCTACTACGTTCTCCTTCTTAAGAGTATAGACTATCTCAAAGTCATAGTCCTGGAGGAACTCGAGCCATCGCCACTGTCTCACTTTGAGGTCCTTCTGTGAGAAGATGTACCTGAGACTCTGGTCGTCAGAATAGACTATAAAGCGCTCGCCCATCAGATAGTTCTGCCACATCTTCTAGGCGAAGACCACTACTGCTAACTCCAGGTCATGGGTAGAGTAGTTCTGCTCATGCTGCCTCAACTGTCCTAAACCATAGGCGATCACTGCCCACTCCTGCATCAGGACACACCTGAGTCCTTTACCTGATGCATCGTAGTAAACTACGTACCCTACGCCCTCCTACAGTAGCCTCAATATGGGTGCACTGGTCAATCTCTTCCTCAGCTCCTAGAAGCTCTGCTGACATATATCTGACCACACGAAGGATTTCCCTTCTTCGTTAAAGTTGAAAGTGGTGCTGCAACTCTGGAGAAGTCTGGCACAAATCTCCGATAGTACCTAGCTAGACCTAGGAAACTACACACCTCGGTCATGCTCATGGGTGCCTCCCAAGAAGGTACTGCCTCGATCTTCGCTGGATCCACAACAATTCCCGCCTCAGAGATGACATGCCCCATAAAGTGGTCCTCTTGAAACCAAAACTGATACTTTGAGAGCTTACCATAAATCTGGTGGTCTCGAAGTGTGTCTAGTACAACCCGCAAGTGGTAGGTGTGCTCCTCCTCATTAGTCGAGTAAATCAGTATATTGTCAATGATGACTACAACAAATCGATCAAGGAAAGGCTGGAAGATCCTGTTCATGAGACTCATGAACACTGATGGAGCGTTTTTTATGCCGAAAGTCATAAGCAAGAACTCATTGTGGCCATACCGACACTTGAAGGTCGTCTTCTGCACATCCTCATCTCAAACTCTGAGCTGATGATAGCCTGACCTGAGGTCAATCTTCGAGAACCATCATGCCCCCTTGAGCTGATCAAAGAGGTCGTCTATCCTCGAGAGTGGATACTTGTTCTTAACGGTCACCTGAATTAGGCAACGGTAATCGACACATAGTCGTAAGCTCCCATATGCCTTCTTGGTGAATAAAATCAGAGAAGCCTAGGGTGAAACACTCGGTCAGATGAATCCCTTTCCCTGCAAGTCCTGCAGCTGTACCCACAGCTCTCGAAGCCCAGCGAGTTCCATAGGATATACTGGAGTAGATTGTTGGGTCGGAGAAAAACGGGAAGTGATGGCAAGAGGGGGGGTGAATTGCCTTTTAAAAAAAGTTTAACAAATTAAAATCAAAGTTGAAATGCAGCGGAAATAAAAGAGGCAATCACACAAGAAATTGTTAACGGAGTTCGGCCAAAACCCGGCCTACGTCTCCGCTCCCAACTCAACCGTTGAGAGATTCTACCGCTTGCATTTCAATGGTTTTAGCAAGAAACCCACTAGGCTTTGAGGTAGCACTTGGACCTATTACAGCTTGCTTTTATTGGTTGAGCAAGAACCCGCTTACTTTTAATGGTTGAGTAAGAACCCACTAGCCTTTTTAACGGGTGAAGGCTAGCTCACCAGTGACTCAAGCCTTTTAAAAGGAAAGGCTTGACAAACCTCTTCACACCTTGAAGGTGGTTTGAGAACCCAAAGAAGGGAGGATGAGAGAATTGGGAGTTTGTAGACACAAACTCAAATTTAAGCTCAAAATGAATAAAACAATAAAAACCGTATTTGGAGAAGCCTTGGGCGCCAATGGATGATTGGAGTTGAAGACGTGCACTCCCAAGATTCTTTGGTGATGCTCCTTGGATGTGGAATTGAGTTGGAGCTATTTGGGTTCCCTTGGAGGAATGCAACGGAGGTACGCCAAATGATCAACAAGGTGTCCGTGGGATTCCGTATAGTTCCGGTATTGATACTTGGCTTCCTAGTCCTTTATTTATAGAGGGGGAACCCTCATATGGCCGTTGGAGGTCTTCAGAGCCGTTGGAAAAGGCTTCGGAGCCGTTGGGAGGCCAAGTGGACAGGCTGGTCAAAGGCCCAACGGCTAGTTTGACTCCCTCCACCGGCTGACCGGTACAGGGCCACCGGTTGGCCGGTGCCTTGGAGATGGGTGGATGCTTCTGTCCAGACTCCACCGGCTGGTCGGTGGTGAGGCCACCGGTTGGCCGGTGGCAAGACAGTAGCAAACACTGTTCTACTGGGTGCCACCGGCTGGCCGGTGCTGAGGCCACCGGTTGGCCGGTGCTGAGGTAGTGGCTCTGCCTTCTGCCCAGGGTCCATCGGTCGACCGGTGGTAAAGCCACTGGTTGGCCGGTGGACTGAATTTCAGTCCAGTTTTGGTTCTTGCTTTCTTGGCCTAATTCCTTGGCCACCTGAAATGATTCCTATCATCCAAAAAACACTTGAAAAGGGATTAGATAAAAAAGAGGGTGATTGTGATCAGGAAAATCAAACCACGAGGGGTACGAGAGGTACAACAATCTCCCCCTATTTTGATGATCACAATCACCAAAACAAACAATGTAGAAAATGAAATGACAAGCATGCTTTAAAGGATTTTTCCCCCAATCAATCAAGAATTTCTCCCCCTTTGTGATTATCAAAATAGCACGGGGCATAAAACTTGATTGAGGGAAAATTGAAAATCAAGATTTTAGATTTGAAAATCAATTGAAATTTTGGAAATTGAAAGATTGAAAAAATTCGATACCAAGAGTTGAAAATTTTGAAATGAAAATTTAATAGAAAATTTTTAATTGAAAAAAAAAATTTGATACCAAGTGTTGAAATTGAAGGTTTGAAAAGAAAGTTTTGAATAAAAAAAAGCTTAAACAAACCTAACTCCCCCTAAATAAAACAACAAATCACCGGGGAGAGGTGTTTGAAACCGAAATAAATTTTGGGCTGGAGAGACTCGCTAATAGGGATTTTTCAATCCACACTTGTCTCATGGCGGGTCTTCTCCTATAGAATTCATCGGAAAAGAAAATAGATTTGGGTTGACCGTACCGGGCGTTTTTACAATTACATTCATAAATAAGGTGCCCGGATTTTTTACAATAATTGCAAAATTTAAAACTAGAGCTCCCCCTTACAAAAACAGTGGGTGCATGGGAGGAGGAGGCTTGGTTGGTATAGCCAAGTCCATGTGTGGTTCTAGAAACACGTTGAGAACCAAGGAGTTTTGAAAGATTTTGTTCCCCTTGGGTGAATTTGGCTAGGGATTCCCTTATATCTTTGATTGTTGATTCCAAGGAATCAACATTGGGAATGTTTTGTAATTTGAGGGACAACTCCTCCTTCTCTTTGAGAAGTTGTTCCTTTTCGGAAGAGAGTTTTTTGAAATTCTTTTTCAAAGCAACGAATTTTGAAGAAAGCTCATGAAAACCTTTTTCTAGTTGGTCTCTAGCGAGTGAGAGTTCTTCATAAGATAGATGGTTAAATGAATTAGAAGAACTAGAGGAGGAAGAGGAGGAAGAGGAGGAAGATACCTCATGTTTTGCCATTAGGCAATTATTACCATTGTCGCTCGAGGAGAAAGAAGAGAAGGAGGAGGTATCACTCCAAGTTTTCTTTAAAGCCTTCTTCTTCTTCTTCTTGGCCCTTTTCTTGTGAGGTGGGAAAACGGGCTTGATCTTTTCGTCGGGTTCTTGCTTTTGATCGGATTCTTTCTTTGGAGCCTCGCTAGTACCTTCATAGGTTAGTTCTAAAAATTTCCAAAGATCGTAAGAAGTAGAGCAAGTAGAAATGAAATTAAAAACATTACGGTCAAGACCACAATAAAGAGCGTTCATGGCTTTGCCATCAAGCTCAAAAAAACCAATGTCATTGGGGGTCTATTTAGACTCATCGGGAGAGGAGAGGGAAAATCCTTGCATAACAATTTTAAAAATAGGATAGCCAATACTTTTAAGAAATGTGGTCATGCGGGTTTTCCAAAAACTATAATCGGTTCCATCAAAGAATGGAGCATGATCCAAAGAAAAGCCTTCGGGGGCGTAAGAGGTTGAAGCGGTAGAAGCCATCACAAAAGGATCTTTAATTTGAAACCGGTTTAGGGAATTATTCAAATACTCCCTCTGATACCAATTGTTGGGTCGGAGAAAAACGGGAAGTGATGGCAAGAGGGGGGGTGAATTGCCTTTTAAAAAAAGGTTAACAAATTAAAATCAAAGTTGAAATGCAGCGGAAATAAAAGAGGCAATCACACAAGAAATTGTTAACGGAGTTCAGCCAAAACCCGGCCTACGTCTCCACTCCCAACTCAACCGTTGAGAGATTCTACCGCTTGCTTTTCAATGGTTTTAGCAAGAAACCCACTAGGCTTTGAGGTAGCACTAGGACCTATTACAGCTTTCTTTTATTGGTTGAGCAAGAACCCACTTACTTTTAATGGTTGAGTAAGAACCCACTAGCCTTTTTAACGGGTGAAGGCTAGCTCACCGGTGACTCAAGCCTTTTAAAAGGAAAGGCTTGACAAACCTCTTCACACCTTGAAGGTGGTGTGAGAACCCAAAGAAGGGAGGATGAGAGAATTGGGAGTTTGTAGACACAAACTCAAATTTAAGCTCAAAATGAATAAAACAATAAAAACCGTATTTGGAGAAGCCTTGGGCGCCAATGGATGATTGGAGTTGAAGACGTGCACTCCCAAGCTTCTTTGGTGATGCTCCTTGGATGTGGAATTGAGTTGGAGCTATTTGGGTTCCCTTGGAGGAATGCGCCGGAGGTACGCCAAATGATCAACAAGGTGTCTGTGGGCTTTCGTATAGTTCCGGTATTGATCCTTGTCTTCCTAGTCCTTTATTTATAGAGGGGGAACCCTCATATGGCCGTTGGAGGTCTTCGGAGCCGTTGGAAAAGGCTTCGGAGCCGTTGGGAGGCCAAGTGGACAGGCTGGTCAAAGGCCCAACGGCTAGTTTGACTGCCTCCACCGGCTGACCGGTACAGGGCCACCGGTTGGCCGGTGCCTTGGAGATGGGTGGATGCTTCTGTCCAGACTCCACCGGTTGGCCGGTGGTGAGGCCACCGGTTGGCCGGTGGCAAGACAGTAGCAAACAATGTTCTACTGGGTGCCACCGGCTGGCCGGTGCTGAGGCCACCGGTTGGCCGGTGCTGAGGCAGTGGCTCTGCCTTCTGCCCAGGGTCCATCGGTCGACCGGTGGTAAAGCCACTGGTTGGCCGGTGGACTGAATTTCAGTCCAGTTTTGCTTCTTGCTTTCTTGGCCTAATTCCTTGGCCACCTGAAATGATTCCTATCATCCAAAAAACACTTGAAAAAGGATTAGATAAAAAAGAGGGTGATTGTGATCAGGAAAATCAAACCACGAGGGGTACGAGAGGTACAACATAGATATCATGGTTTTCCTGGTGTATAGGTCAATATTGAAGTCTACCTCTTTTGGAGGAGGTAGTCCTGTAATTTCATCAGGGAAAAAATCCGAAAAATAATCCACCACAAAAGGAAAACTCGGACTCCGCCCATCAACCGCTCCAAGAATGAGACTAGCCAACTAATGTGTGATCAGCTTCCGTCTCCTCTGCGTAAGTCCATCCTGCACTGCAAAGGATCCCTTATCACTGGTGAAGGTGAACCTACTCTCATCCGTGTAGACACACCGCACTTTGCGCCTAATACAGTCGATCTGAGCATGGATTGTAGATAACTAATCCATGCCCAAGATGACTTCGTAAGGCCTTGATGCCGCTACAAGATTCTCCCAGCTGAAGCTCTCACCTCCTAGAGTAAGCTCACATAGCCAGCACCATTGCGTAATCGTTGTGTCTACTCCCATAAGAGTTTCTAGCCGTAAGGATCGAGCCAATGGCTCTGTCGGAATCTCCGAGCTCTGAACAATGGTAGCTGCAATAAAAGAATTATTCACTCCTATGTCTATATGAACTGCAGCAAGGGTGTATTAGACACATATAGTACCACAAATCATCTCAGGTGCATCGTGGTCGTAAGCCTACACTGCCTGAAGCGGAGCCTGCCTTTGTCCGCCAGCTCCCTGTGGTCGGGGTGGACCTCCTAGTGGTGGTGGTAGTAGAGCCTCAAAGCGTTGCCCACCACCCACTGCTCGGATAGCTCCCATGCCTTGTCCACCTGCTCCCTGCATACTACCATGGTCGAACCTCTGCCTCTGCCTGGGTGTTCCCTCAACCATCTACTGCTCCTCGGCATGGCGGGCCGGGCAGTCACGAGCCATGTGGCCCTGACCGCCGCATGCATAGCATTACCTGCCTCTCGTATGACTGGATCTACTGCCTGTTCCCCGTATATCCAAACCAGTATCCTGATGTCGCCCACCTAATGGCCTGGTCCACTTAGACCTCTACATCATCTGTCTACGGCCGGCTGCAGAAGACTCTGCTATGTGTCGCCCTACGTTAGGCCTCGCTGCTGGCGTAGGGTCAGTAAGGAAGCTATCCACATGAAGGGATCACTCTAGTACTCATCCCTATGTTAGAATGCTGAGGGAGATCATCGAAGCCCTGATCTCATGACCTAGTCCCTGCTCGAAGTTCCAGGCCCGGAAGAATGGGCCCCGTACCAAGTCCGTGGAGTAGTGATATAGGTCGCTAAATTTCGTCGAGTACTGGGCTATGGTCATGCTACCCTACTGCAGCTATAGTGGCTCCTGAATGCGCCCTGCACGGAGGGTGGCTGGAATGAACTCCAAGAGGAAGAGTCTCTTGAAGTTCTTCCATATTAGAGATTCCTTGTCGTGCACCTGGAGCATCAGGCTCCACCATCTACCTACTACTGGATGTAGTAGACTTGCAGAAAGGATCACCATAAGGTCTGCTGGAGTCCCTACAAATCTAAAGTCTCGGACAATAGCCTCTAACCAATCCTCGGATGCATGAAGGTCCGTCTCTCCACAGAACCTGGGATGCCTCTGTCGCTGAAAGTCGTGTAGCGCACTCAGGAAACATGCACTCTCCGCTGTTGGGGCTGGTGGTTTTGGTGGCCTAGTGGGTAGACGTACCGTTGGTGCCTCCACTGTAATGGGGCCCTGCACCAGGACCTTGTTGTTCGGTGGGCTTCCATCTCGCACGTAACTGGGAACCCTAGCTGGCTGCCATCGTCGGGCCATCCTAAAAAGAAACTGGTGCACCACGGTTGATACAATATACCTGGTGAACTGAGACAAAGTAATCACAATGAAAAATTTCTAAACACTCATGCAGTCAATGTTTTCGTGCACTGAGTCAGAAATCATAATTCAAGGTCCTGGTCTATGGATACGTCGGTTGCCGCACCAACACTAGAATCCCTAAACAGATAACCACACTCAATATGCTTAACACTATTGCTTCACAGATTGAAAATATTAGAGTATTGAGT
Source organism: Viscum album (assembly GCA_963277665.1). NCBI lineage: Eukaryota > Viridiplantae > Streptophyta > Magnoliopsida > Santalales > Viscaceae > Viscum > Viscum album. The sequence continues at coordinate 1,686,508,452 of OY728146.1, forward strand.
TCTGTAGTAGAACCAACTCCTCTAATACCAATTTGTCAGGACCCAACTTCAGGGCCCATGCCGTGACTACCCCAAGACTGTCTTCCATAGGCTATGGGCTGGGGACTTGAACCAAAGGTGTAAATCCAAATAAAAGGGAAGGAATTGTCTTTATATAAGTAAAAAACACAATAGAGTACGTAGGCTGAAGTAAACACTAAGTAAACGGAGTACCAAAGTAAGTTATGGAAAGTAAATGGGACAGTATAAAAACCCAACTGAAAGTACAGTACAACTGTGAAGGAAAGTAAAATAGCTGAAAAGTAATGTAGAAACCTCCAAGTCGTCCTCCAAAATTCCCACCTGAAGGGTGGGTATAGATAGTCTCATCGGCTACTCGGTTCCGGCCATCCGCTCTGAGTATGTCCCGCAATGTGGTCCACCTCTAGGTACCATCCTTCTCCATAAGACTCCACCTTGATCAGTGTTGTCTGTCATCTGCATCCAACACAACGTAGTGTGGGCATAACCCATGCATGGGATAGTATACGATACTCAGTAGGGACCCCAAGACTCCCGAAGGTCCCCCAGAATCCAAAAACAAATAAACAAAAAAATAATAATTCAACATGAAGTATCAACCATCACTACTTAGGTATATTCCCATACATATACCTAAGTCATCAATTCCAGTTCGGCTCCAACTCCCGAGCCCAAGTACAACCTAGTCCACACTGGAAATCACATCCCAGTCCACACAGGAAATCAAGTCATTCATATCAAAGATAATGATTAAAAGTCAGGACTCAGATCACACAGGTATACTAATCATGAAGAGGGTGGATATGATAGATATATCCTCGGAATCATCTCCCCTTCCGATCCCACGTAGGATCCAAGTATAGAAGTCGTCACTGCCGAACCCACATAGGTTCCAAGTACGGTAACTATCACTGCCAAACCCATGTAGGATCCACATACGGTCTTCATCGTTGTCGAACCCACAGAGGATCCAAGTACAGTCTTCCTCGCTGCTAAACCCACGTAGGATCCAAGTACAGTCGTCATCGTCGTCGTAGTCGCAACCAGCTCTAGGGTTCCCGCACACAGCAAATCGATTCCGGAGGGTCCGCTCCATTAGCCAAGGGGGTAGATACATCAACGGTCATGAAGTTCATATTTGATGTATCTCAAAGTTCCGTCTTGTCATTAAGAACTCAACACAATAGATGGCACGTCAATTGGACGCCCGTTCTGATAGATATTGGCTTTTTCGTCCCAGGCGCCTAGTTAAAAATACACTCATTTCTAACCCGGATGATATCCAAATTCATCCGAAACTCACATAGAGTATCGAAAAAGGACTGTCTCATTTAATGATTCCTATTTCCGTAGACGGCGCATCGATCGTTCATGCAGTCCTTAAGTTATTCATGTTTATGTGAATAATGGGGCCCGACCCGTTTAGCCCAGTGGGCCGATGAGTCTGGTTAACCTAGTTTGACGGGTCTGAACCAGCAGTGGTGTCAGACAGGTCCGAATAATTACAAAACTCGGCCCAAAGGGATGCGGCCCGGCTCGGCGTAGCCCCGCTCGGCCTGGCCCGGCGCGGCCTGGCTGGCTCGGTCAGCTGGCCGAGCTGCCCGACCAAAGCCGCGCAGGCTCCCGGGGGGGGGGGGGGTTCTGCACCGGTGGCGTCGCCCTTCCATGAACCGACCGGTTAGACTGGCTGGTCTTCGTGCGCACGTTTCCCGCATGGGCGGGCCGCTGTTCTCATGAAACGTGCCCTCCCGGCGCCGCGGTCCAGCTCTGCCCGGCCGGCCGACGGGCCGACCAATTCCTTCGCCAAAGCGGCCCGTGTAGCGGGCCATGGTTCTTTCTGCACAACTGGTGCGTCGACACCAGTTCCCTTCTCCATGTTCCCAGCATGGCACGACAACGCCGTGCTTCCTCTGCCATCAATTTCCAATTCTAAATTAATAAATGAGTACAACAGAGGGTTGTCGGTCCGTGTTCGTTCGGCCCACACCCTCCGCATAAAACGATAGCAATTGGACAAGGTAAACAAGATGCTCAATGACAAACCAAACCACAATTTTAATCCATTAAAATTGAACTTCTCCCCTACCTCGGTAAAAGATGAAGAACGTCGGCGTCGTGGTTGATGGCATCGTGAGGTGATGACTCATAGATGTCGATAGGGGGCGTCCTAGGAGGAAATGATGTCTCCCCTTTTTTTCACAGAGAGAAGATTGAATGATGTGACATCATTGGAAAGTTCTTGCATTGGTGTCTCCTCCCTTGTCATGGAGGAAGAAGAGAACGGAGAAACTAGGGTGACCGAGTCAATGTTATTCATTGAAGTGTTGACGTTCTTTGTTGAGGATGAAGTTCTTCGAATGAGAAACTTCCTTATCCTTCTTACACAAGATCTCCAACCAATTTCTCCAAACCCAACATTTGCTAAAGTAAAATAATAGACTAATGCTATTATTTTATTAACACAAGTAATTTAAATTTAAATATTCAAAACACTTAATCAAATTAATTAATGTGGTTGAATTCATTAAATTAATGGGTTGTCAAGTGTTAAAGAGGGAGAGAGAAGGAGGTGAGTGGTATGACATTTAAGGGGAGTTTTAAAAATAATGAATGGGGGTTTTAAGGGGTTTTGGGAGATTAATAGTTTAGGTTACATGTGGGCTCCACCCCACAAATATATTACCATGGGAGGTTATGTGGGTGTGTGCCCACCTACAACTCCCTTTGGGAGGAATTAACAACCAACCATAAAAATAAAATTGTGCCACCAATTTTATTTATTTTAAACTATTTCCTCGAAAATTAAATCTCAACCCGCTTAAAAAGCAACTGCGTTAAAGGCCCCCTTAAGAAATTATCGGCGTTGCGAGTTCATCGGTGCCCTTAGATTTCAATTCTGAGTACTGGTTCAAAAGATAGAAAAACCTGCTCGTTCTTTCACTGAATGTTCTCGAGCGAAACTTCAGAAAAATATTCTGTGCACCCTGGGCCTTGGAATCAGGTTCCTTCAGAAACTGCGTACTCGTAAAATCCCAATGAATTTAAGAAAAAAATTTCCTTGAAATTTCCGTGTCTTTACAAAACTGACCTATCTTACCAACTATAAGGCCCCATCAATAAATAATACTTAATCGTGAGTTTAGTCAATTATTTGACTTTAATTCACATCGAGGATCTTTTCAGGTTTAGGGACACATAGAATTAAGTTATAACTTATGCACAACAAATTTAATATTACAAGTAGACACTTCTACATACTATCTTTTTTTCATAAAACAAAAACTCTTTAAAATGAAACATGACATTATTTCATGTTTTTAAAGAGTTAATTTTTTGTGATCTTATCCTTCACTCTATTATTCTTTATGTGCAATGAAAAAAAATTCAAACATGGGATAAGGAAAAAAATCTCAATAATGGATATATAATGAATGAGAATTATTATTCTTTCAAAGACATGTAAACCACAAAAACTTTTTCATAAATTAATACTACCCCCCATTATGATGTATAAAAAACACATTACTAAATATAAGCTCATTTATTACCATTTTTATAACCAAAAAATAACCATGAATCCCATAGAATGAAATATATAGCTTATAATGTTAACTTCGAACAAAAACATACTTAAATGAAATAACTATACACCTGACTTCCACACATTTCACTAAATGGAATAACCATATATCTGACTTCCATACCCAATACCTTGGAGGCTATTACATAACCACCAGTCCTTGGTTTATAACAGAGCCACATGTCATTTGGATTATCATGTATCCACCCATCATTGATTATTCATGTATCCAACCGTCAAATGTCTAAGTACCATTTTGAAAACCTAACACATAAAATATTGAAAATATCAACAGTTCATTAAAAACATTTAATTTTCAATCACAAGAAGTAATTTCAAGATACTGATATAATGAATCCATTTCAGAAATCATTTTCAATAAAGAAACTCCAAAATATGGAATAGGGTATTTCTATTTTTAAAAAAATATTAAGGATTGTAGAGGAAGCCAAATATAAAATAACGATTATGGTGGTAGAGAGGTCATTGTCACCGCATACGTTAAAAATGTTCCTTTTGTTATTTATTAAAATGGTTCATATAAAAAATATTCCCTTTAAATTAAACTAAAATACAAAGGGTTTTATTAAACATTTTATAATAGAAGGGGGTGTTTATTATATAAATATTCCTCAATGAAAGGCGGTTGGGAAGAAGCCCCTTACCTTGAGTCTGAATCTTCATGTATGTTCCATGTTATTCCAAAATAAATAAATGAAGTCAATTTCTACTTTCTTTAGAACCCTTTTTCAGTTTATTATTCCTTTGATATCACTTATTACCATGTTATAAAAATTATATAATTATTGATGTTAATAATAGTTATTTTACTGACATTCAGTACTTGACATGAAGATGAACTTGTTTTGATATAATTTGTTCATGTGGTCAAAATTACATAATCATCAGATTGATATTAATGATTTAAATTTCATATATATATAATATATATGTATTTATAACAGTCCATAACATTTGAAAATAATAAATGAAATTCATTGTTTATTGAGATGGTAGGTCGTGCGTACCCATGAACTCTACATCAATTCCATTATCATATTAAAAGAATAATATTAAAATGATATACTATCATACCAGTATTATATTTATGTCATGTATGTATTATATGTTTAATAATATCATATATTATATGTTCCATGTATATAATTAACGAGTCATATCACATTGAAGGGGCAGTAGTCCACATATCCTCAAATGAAATTATCGTATTTACACATCATGGATAGAATAATGGAATGTTTTTAATAAAATTTTATGAATAATAGGGATAATATAAATATAAAATATATCATATATGAATACAGTTCCATCATAATGGCCACCATGAGAGGTGGAAGGGGAAAATCAAACAATCATCATTTCGGGAGCCGACAGTTTTCCGTATAGTGAAACAGTATATTCATAGCCATTAGATGGAATTGTTTGTAAGGGTAGATTTAAAAATTCTCATATAAAAATCCTATTATATTGAGGATACTGATCTTTTATGTAATAAAATAAAAATATTATTATATGAAGTGGAGAAATAAAATAAAACAAAATAACTTGAGAGGAGACATTGCCTATAAATTGAGTATCTTCTTTTGATTTGAGCCAAAATACTTTATTGAATTACCTTATTCTGAAGGTAAGTCTTCCAGGGGGATTATAAAGATTTTGGGAACTTATTTGGGCATAATTTGGATGAGCCAAGGAGCCTTACTATTGTGATTTATGTGGGTAGAGGAGTTGGCCTTTTATAAGAGGGAGGAGGGGTACTTTAGGAAAGTCTAGAAATTTTAATTTATTATAAATTCAATTTCAAATTAAAATTGATCAAAAATTATATATTATAATATAATATTCTTTCTTGGTGTAATACACATAATCTAATAATTTTTAGACATGTTTTTAATATTTTTTTATCCTTATCTTTTTTGTTTAACCCTTATTTTACCCTTTTTAATCTTACTTTGACATCATGTTATTTACACATTGTAGGTTAATGTAATAACCATATAATGTCACACTACCCACAAAAAAAGATATTTATGACAAATATTCACTTTTTTAATAATTTTTTTGAATCATAGATTATTAGGAATTTAATATCATTTAATAAACTATTTTATATTATAAGTTATGTATTATGTAAATTTTGGGTAGTATTCATATTTGGATTTTTAAAAAATTCCTAACAACCTGATTCCTCCAAAACTGATATATTAACTCATTTTGTATATTTCAATATCATCCAAAAATTCATGGATGATATCAAAATAAACTAAATACATTTATTTTAACATTTATAATATCATTTATTTTATTTCTTTATTAAAGAATCAATCACGACATCATCATTGTGTCATAAATAATTTTTTTTATATAATGTATAAAAATAATAAACAAAATATCAAGATGTAGGAAATATATTTAGATATCTAATGACTATTTATAATCTAATATATGAATTATATAACCCAATATAAATAAAATTTATTAAAAGATACGTGTTAATGTTATATTTTTCTTTACATTAAAATAATTCTAATAAAATTTTATTTTCAGACCCAAGTGGCTCCATGGGGTCTCAATATTCACCCAAGGATTCCTATGGTCATAAATAACATATCTAAGAGGATTATTATATATGTTAGGGTAGCTTAATATTATTATAATATTATTTTTTTACCCTTATTTCCAGATTTATCTTTTAACCATGCTAAATAAAATAATGACTGAAATTACTATTCATAATATCCATAAATGAATGTTACCAATTTAAATAATTTTAAACTTCTAATTCCATAGTGAAATACATTTTTACAAATTCAAAACATAGAATATACAGAAATTAATTAAAAATGATTCTCATTTTTAGAACCAATTTTTTTAGAAGAAGAAAAAACCAAAAGATTGAAATGTCTTTATATCCAATTTAATAGTGAAATAGCTTTTAATGACCAAAAATGGATTCAAAGATAAAAAATAAATCCAATTACCCTATAAAACTAATTAAAATAAGTATCTAATTGTATAAATAAATTAGTTGAAAAGGCAGTTTTGAATTAAAATGTATTAATTTTCACTATTCATAAAAATATGAATTTTATCAGAAAAATACCAAAATTTTGTCCAAATTAAATTTTGATATTACTATTTTAAAGAAGAAATTTATTTTTTCAAATTTAACATATAAAAGTGAAAAAATATATTTAAAATATCTTCTCCAATAAATGTTGGTAAAACATCCTTTTTTAAATACTAGAGTATTTTATGCATAAAATTTGACCCCTTCTCATTTTAAGCCTCTAAATTTTTTAAGATAAATATAAAAACATTAAATAAAACTTTATAATCATATGCTAGTTAGTTCTATTCTTTCCATCCACTAAAATAGTTAGTCGTTAACAACCATTTAAAATAATAATAATATTATTGTATTAATTTTTAGTACAACTTAAGGTTGTGTGCAACGTAAGATTTTGAAGAAACCCATTGCTGTGTTTCAAGTACGCTATAGAAATTATTGTCCTATTTAATGTAAAATTTATATCTTCTTCATAATTTTTAATAGATATTAAAAAATTTTATTCTATAAATATATGGGTCATTATATTGATACTCTACTGAATGGTCTAAACCTTTTCCACCATTTAAAAACAAGTAGTTTTTATTACCTAACATCATCACAAAATGAATGCATTCATCACATATTCCCTTAAATGGATTCATAAGGTGATATTTGGATGATTTAATGGGAACTATTGTTTTAAAAAGAACTCTAGAAAAGGATGATGTTGGTATCATCCTCTTTTTATTTCCATAGAACATGCTTGCAACATGTCATCCAATGTCTGAATAGTCCACTCAAGCTGGACATCATTTTGAGGATGATAGGTTATAAATAAGATCATCATATTTTTTCTATCATAATAGATACTTTCCCATAACATAAAGGTGAATATGAGATCTCGATCGGATACAATTTATAGTGGTACTCCATGAAGCCTTACCACATCCCTGATGTATATATGTGGAAGTCAGTTGAGTGAAAACTCATCTCAAATCACAATGAAGTTTGCGGTCTTTATAAGATTATCTACCACATCCCATATATCAATATTCACCATAAATTTATTTGGAAGACCAGTTATAAAGTCCTTTGTGGTTTATCATATTTCTATATTGGTATGGGTAATGATTGAATCATTGCCTTGTAATTTTTTCTTTTTTGATTTCACTTGTTGAAATAAAAGATACATTGATGTATATTCAGTGATAACCATATTCATATTCATCCACTAATAGTGCTCACAGATATATTCATACCACTTTGTGCTTCTTAAGTGAATGAATAAATATTAACTATGTTCATAATCCATAAGTACATTATTTAGCATTTTATTTTATGAAACTCATAGTCTTGACTAAAATCTCACAACTAATTTTTCATTAACATTGAACTCCAAGGATTTCCCTTTTCCTATAGTTTCCACTTTCTTCTGAATTATTGTGTCATCTCTTTGACCATATTTTAACCTCTCTAGAAGGGACTTTGGAGAAATAATTTTTAATAAACATATGATGTACCATAAATTAGTATATCTAGGTCCATAATTTCTAAATATAAGAATGTTTTATCTCAATCAATTATCATTAATTATAGAAATTACAGATTGTTTCGACTTAGACAATCTACCGCATTATTCATATTACTAGGATAGTAGTGGATTGAGAAGTTATGGATGTTAATTCGTTATATCCAACTTTTTTGGAAAATATTACACTCCTCATGTGTGAGTATATATTTCAGGATCTTTAGATGAGTATTTATCCCACCTCTCCCCATAGTTGAAATTCTACCACATTTTCAATGCAATGATCACAAATTTTATCTCTAGAAAATGTACAGGATAGTTATTCCCATGAATATTCAACATACCTATGGAATAGGCAATAATTTTATCATTTATCAATATAACTTACCTTAATAATGTTATCTTGAATCACTGTATTCAACAATTAGTTTCCCACATATTGGTAGTTTGATCACTAGTGCAATGAATTTTTTTTATCACCTTATAGAAGTTCTAAAATTCATACATCTAGAAAAACATCACCCTATTAAAATTTATCTTGGTAAGAGTGTTTAAAAATAAAATAATTTTCTCAAAAATAAATGATAATACAAAGATTACATAGGGAAACTATATATATAAGTCATATATATTGGTTGTATCCATCTTCCAATTGGTTTCATCATTTAAATTTGCATCGATATCCCAATCCTAGTGATGGTATTCACCTTGAAAGGGACTTCCTTCAACTAGAATTCACATTTGTTGTATTTTTCATAAGGACCTTCCTTTCATAAGGTATTTAGAACATCACTTAGATTCTCTTCATCATCATTCTTAGTATTAGAGTATATTAGGATATCATCTACAAGGACTAACATAAATTTTTCAAGGTGTTCCCAAAAGACTAGTCATCATGTCGATGAAGATTTTTGGAGAATTAGTGAGACCGAAAGGCATCACTAAGAAATCATAGTGCCTGTACCTTGTATGAAAAATTGTCTTTGGGATATCCTCCTTCTTCAACCTAACCTAGTAATATCTTGGCCATATATATATCATGGAGAATTATTATTCTCAACGTAGCTGATCGAACAAGTCATCAATCTATCTCATAGGATACCAATTCATTATTCTATTCTTTTTCAGCACAAAATAATAAATTCAATGGCACATTGACCTATCCATCTTCTTGATGAATAGGACTAGTTAACCCCATGTTGAAGCACTTGGTTGTATAAACCCTTTATCTAGATTCTCATATAGTTGTTTCATCAGCTCCTAATGTTTCAGAATATTCATTTTATATGTTGTATTGGATATTAATAATTCCTCAAGTATAATCTCATTTTTTAAATTGAACCTCTATGGTAGGAGGAAGACTAGTTAATTCCTCAGGAAAGACATCAGTGTATTCTATCCCAATGGTCATGTCTTCAAGGATGATACTTTCAATAGACTAAATCATTTGAGAAAGATACACCTGCTCATTGGGAAATAATAACCATGCTTGATATGTCAATGCTATAGAATATTCATCTTATTCCTTTCATTTGTATATAATTGGGTGTTTATTCTCAATACAGATATTTATTTCCTTCTCATGGTTTTTTATATAGGCTCTATATAAGGGAAGAAAAAACGTTCCCATAATTGCATCAAATTCCCCAATAAGGAGTATGATAAGGTTTTTCTAGGATATTTTTCCCACAAGAATTAATAGAGTAGGAGTGATATACATGGGATGTAATAATGGCCCCATTTTTTATTTTTAACAACATCTATTCATCAATGATTTGTGGTTGTGTTTAGATAGTTCCTCTAAATTTTAGTGGTTCAACGATATGTGTAGAAAAATAATCAAAAAAACATTCATTATTATTGAATGAATAAGTAGTGTACGAACCACCACATCATTTTTGAGATCCACCTCTGTGGTTCTTAAGGAAAAAGATATCCTTTTATTGCATGGATTTTGATGGTTTTCTCAAAACAATATTATCTTAGGGTATTGGTGTAAAAATTTCCATGGTTCTTCGCATTTGAAGCAACAAACAACATGATTAGGGTTGAATAGATCATGATTTTACACCAATGAATTAGTATATTTATCTTATCCAGAATTTCTACCTAGGTGTCCTTTTGTACCACACCTAAATAATTTATTCATCCCCCTTAGGAAATTTATGGGGTGCTTCTTTTCATGCCATTGACAATTGGGATGCTCAAATTTAATGTCATCAAAAGATTAATCTATCGAACAACAAAAATTAAACTCAAATTTCTATTTCTTATCCCCTTGATACCCTTCATATTTTCCAATAACCATTTCAACTTTGAGGGAACATCAAACAATTTTCTAATAACTATCATTGTCAAATATCGCCAAGTATTTTTGTATATTATATTTGATCCCACCAAAGATGAAACCAACAATTTATTTATGGGTAATGAAAAATCCAAAAGTGTATGATGAATGTCTTGTGAATTTTACTCACACACCCCGATTATTTCAGTGAATTATTACATGAGGGAAAGGAAATCTCATTCCCTTTTAAGTCGATGAGTGTGAGGAAAATATCTATCTACAAACACTTTACTGAATTACATCTACTTTGTTGATTCTATCTTTTACTCATTCATTATATTGTTGACCAATGTTCACCATGGATTGGCTTCGCCCTACATATAGTAACTCCTTGTAGAACCTTCTCTTGTTTGTCGCATTAAAGGATGTAAAATAACATATCAATGGATTTTATCCATTACTTCTTAATCAAGGGATTGGATGACTCACTTAATGTTGGTGGCCCTTGTCACATAATTCTACCAAACATATATTATTCTCTACTAGGGTGGTTTGGCTGCTTATTTAGATACATGATTCTAATCATAACATGATTCAGCTGAAAGTGTATCATCAAAATGATTGTGATTTTTCCCCCATCCAGTTTGTTATCTCATTGAGACAATCATCACATTTCCCATAACATTGACTACTTATATGATTTATCAAATTTCCATCCGTTTTCTAGAGTAAAAGAAATATTAGGGATGAGTATTTTTAAACTACTAAACACATAAATGGTGATCCTAATACATTAATGGGATAACTTATAAATTACATCCATTTACTTACATATGAATATCCAGGATTGAATATATATTATCCATGGTCTATTTATAAATATATAATATTATGTGATTTTCCCCCAAATAATGTTTTGTAATGTGCTTTTTTATTTACTAAATAATATCCCCTAGGAGTTTCAAATGAGGTGTGCATTATGGCCCACTGTAGTGTTCTAGGTTACCTCTAGTCCATCCATGGACACCATGTAAAAGTTGTTACCCCTAGGTACATATGATAAAGATCCACATCCACTTGTAGTATCTGTATAGGGATTTATTTTCGTGAAAAAAATAATTACTCTATAAATTAAAAAAATAGGTGTGTTTTCTTATTTATTGTCTTATACATAATTCTTTCATTATATTTTTCTAATTCTAATTCAAAAAATAACTAAACATTTATTTTGATACCCATTATAACAAACCATCTCATTATTTACATTAATTCATCATTTATTACATAAAAGTATGCATAACACAACCAAAAATATCGATCGGTATAGTGTATTTTTGAGTTAGTTACATAATATAAAATTATTAACATGGGATACAATAACATTATAAATAACATCCATAACATGATTCTAAAATTTCCATGGAATTTATAACTACATTGGATATCATGGGGATACTCATAAGAAGGGTTGACATAAAGATCCAATTAAGGACATAAAAATGGAGTAACATGAATAGAATTTTTAATTTTACACAATATTCATATCAAAGGGGAATTAAATGAGTTGAAATAATAAACATGAAAATGAGACATGATATATCTTGATAGTAATAAAATGGGAAAAGTGGAAATAATTTATAACATTGAATAATAATCATATGTTAAAGGTAAACCCTCCAACACATCATGGTGCACAAAGACCAATAATGGAATCAAGTTCACTACATGTCCCAATGTGGTGTATCATGATACTAAATATTACCCAATGCATTGGAGTGATATCTAGGTTAACCCGTCATATTCTTTTCATTCTGAGGATTATGTATTTCACATATATCATAAAACATAGATTCATTGATCATCGTAATTTCTTCAATGATTAATGACTATAAAATACATATATTTAATTTAAAAAACCAAAAATTATATATGCATGAATGTGAACACCATTTATATGAATTAGGTATGGAATTCACCACACAATTGTTTTGTCAAGGAAGATCACATTGAAGTTTTGGTAGCATAAGAGTTTCACAAAATGATTCTTAAAATTGGTTAATAAGAAGGAAAGGGGTATATCATCTTATAGAAATAATGTATGAAGTAATAAGGAACAGGAAAAATATAACCCAACATTAGAAATATGTAAAAATAAGGTAGAAAGAAATTAAGAAACATGAATAGAGAAAAGAATCCTACCTAAATTTCGGCATTGTAATGGGTGTATATAAAAAATCATTAGAGGATTAATGAGAGGGATGGGGTTATAATAACTTATAGATTTTCTTTAATGTAAGGTTAATGTTGAATAACATATTACATACTAAGAAAATGTAATTTATGATACATAACATAAAATATGATCTTTAATGAAATTGAGAATAGAGAAATTTCTTTTGAATTTTCAGCATGGTAACGAGAGTACATAATGGATCATGGGATGCTTAAAATGACTGAAAAGGGATATCATCATTGATAAATATAATGTAAATTAAGGGTAATATGTAATAACATTTTCATACATATGTAAATGGGTAGTTGATATTTATAACATAAATGATGTTCTTGAATGTGAATGAGAAGAGAGAAATATATTATATAATTTTATCATTGTAGTGGGTGTAAATAAATGATCATATATGGATTAATGAGGGAGAATTTAATCCCTATATATAGAAATGAAATGAAATTTAATGTTAATATGTAATAACATATCCCAACATAAGTAAAATGAAATTTATATACATAAAACAAATATTGATAAAAAGAAGAGATTTGATGATCCCTTTATACATTGTGTGACTCCAAATACATGTGATAAGATTCTTTATATATTTTGGGAACCTTTTTAGAAATCTAAATAGTGTATTTCATTGTATGGATGTGCACCAAATATTTTTAGTGAAGATAAATGGGTGCATGTGTGGGATTATATAGGAGACGAGTGTGATTTCATTATTTATTATGTTTTGGATTCAACATTATAAAATATCCAACACCACAAACCATCCAATGGTTTTTAATATAGACTCATTAAAATGGGATTGGTTTTTATTATTTTCTTTGTCTAATGGGTTAACATATAAAAATAATTCCCTTCATTATGTGGAGGCAAGTCACACTCTTAAAGTAATGATTTTATAACCTTAAAATACATTATAGGTTTTGGAGGATTCCTAATGGGTTCACAAAATAATGATATTATTTTAAAATAAATTATTCTAAATGGAAAACATTTATTTGGTATTTTATCTAATTTTTAGTAAATATTACATCAATTTTGGGTAATTATGATATCATAAAACACATAGTATATTTATATGATATTTATATTTTACCCAAAACTTTTACTATCTCATAAAATTATGTAAAATTAATTATAGGATAATTTCAATTTTTTGATCCAAAAAATAATATTCATTTTATATAAATAATTTCCTAAATATTTGAATACTTACTTTTAATGTAAAATATATATTTGTTCATAATTCATTGATTTTTAACAATATTAGTTTTCGAACCCTTATAGAAATTAAATTTGACATCATAAAAATTCTATGATAATTTATATTTTTAAAATATATATAATAATATAAAATTTATATTTATTTCAAAAATACATTAATTCATATGTTGATTAATTTAATTTTCATATAAACCAATATTATGGATCGTGCTTTTTAGTATCAATATAAAAATCATTTAAAAAGAAAAAAATAATATGATGATAATGTATTCCTTACAATATATAAAATAATGTACATATTAATATAACAAGGTTCATGATAGATATACCTTAAATACACTAGAAAACTCAATAAGATAATGTTGTGTGATGGTGTTCCTTTCATGGAGGGGTTTAGCGAACATAGTTTGGGCCGTGATCTTTATGGTGTTGAACTTCATTCATAAAAGGTCTGGATCAGTATTATGTTGTTGAATATCAGCATGAGATTGGTTGAGGTAAAAATCTAAAATTCTATAAAACATGAAATATAAACAAATGGCCTTCATAGGGTTTCATAATACTGGATGAGGCCATCACTTACATTAACTATGTCAATTGGATTTGTTAAAACCCTATATTCATACTAATCATGTGATCATTGTTCGATGGCTATATTATCAATGGTATGATACATAATTAAAAATTAAATACAATGTGATCAATAGAAAAAAAAGTTAATTTGTTTTTATAACTATATTATATAATAATACATTTAATTAAATAAAAACTGGACTTTTATTTATTATTGTTTGGGTCATTAAAGGTATGTTCTTTTTATATATTTCTATATCCTATTGAATTTAATGGATACTTAAATTATGAATAAAATTGATTCCTTTTTGCAATGAAAATATTATTTTATAACTATATTGGTTTATCACTCAATGGTTCATTCCTGAAATATGGTTTGTGGGTGTCACTAAAAAGGTGGGTTATTGAGGAATTTTTTCAAAAAAAATATTTGTTTTTTTTTGAACATGTTATGGTATGGTTGGATTTTTTTCACATGATTTGAATTTTTTTATAGTTACTTGTCATAGGGAATATTTTGGCAAAGGGAGTCCTCTAAGTGATAACATGGTAGTGAAATTATCTCTTCTCGGGAAGAGGGAAGGTGTCATTAATCATGCTTGCATGTACATGTGGGAGCTTTGAATGGGTTTTCCATGTTATATAAAAAGTACAAAATCCATTATTCTACTTATGAAAAATTATCTTTCTTATACATCCAATGAAATTCGAGTTTCTAATTTTATATATTAACTATAATGTAGTTTTTAAAATTTTGGTATCGTTTTCATGTATTTTATAAAAACTAAAATATATTCATGTCCATGTTTTATTAGCATGAAGAAAAAGACTCTTGGAGTGTTCTTATTGGGTTGTGACACTCACCCCCCCCCCCATCACATGTGACCTTTGGGAGATATGAAAATGTTTTTTCAATGATATAAGAAAATAGAATGTCCCATATTTCTATAATAATGGTTTGTAATATAACTATCAATAATGATGGAGATAGATCTTGGGTTTTGGTATTGTTATGGGTATCAGGAGTAGTGAAGGTTTTTTTCAATATCATACATAATTTTGAAATCGTGGTTGGTATAGTATATTGTATTCCATTTTTACACATATTAATGACTTTTTAGCATTTTATTTTTCATTTTTAATCTTTTATATTTTATATGGTTGTCTTATGATTGATTATTTTTTTGTTATGTGTGTGTGGTTGTCTGTGTGTGTCTAAAAATGGTAAATAATCCCAACCGTCATGCCAAAGCCTTAACAGTTTTTATCCAACATTTTGGAATCCAATGAATTCCACCCATGATTAGTAGACCATGTTTCATTAAAATATTTATAATTCCAATGAGAGTAGTAATTTTTTTAATCTACTCCATAATTTTTTCTTTCTTGTTGTATATTTTAACTGTAAAAAAATTATATATATAGGTATTTTGTACAATTTATTTTATAAAAACATTTCGAGAACCAAATTATTGTTTCAGTGGCATGTTGGAAAAATTTTTGTAGACTTTTTGACTATTTATTTTACTCACCCTAAAATATGAACTTCGGTGTATCAATACATATCGTTTTCCATGAGAGAAAAATGGGAAGGTATTATATTTTGTTAAAAATGATCCTTGTGGTACCTATAATGGATAATGGAGATAAGAATTTTGTATTGGCCGATTTCTGGTATTTAAGACTGATTCCAATTTGGTTTTTATGAATTTTATTGTTTAAGAGTCTTAGTTAATATGGATTATTGTTTGTAGGTGTTTCAATGATTATTGATAGGTTGTATATTTAATTTTGGTAATACCCAAACATAATAACTATATTCGTGTTGATTTTTTTAGTTTAAAAGTATTTTTATTTCTGTGTAGGAATACGTGTAGGGGTTAAAACCTTCCCCCACATTATTTTTAAACCCACATCTCTCCATTCAATATGAAAAATTTTGTCAGATAATATTTTGAGTACATAAGGCTCAGCTCACCTCAAAACCTTTCCTCGCCTTCCAAGAACCATGTTAGGGATATGTGATATTTCATGGTCTTTTAATAATGGAATTATGTTATGATATTATGTAGGGAAATCATATTCTATCATAAGTCTCAAGTAAATTTTTTCCACGTAAAAGGTTATATCCAATGCCTGGCCCAAAACAAGCTATAATGTTCCAAGACTAAAAATCATGGCCCCACAAACTAGTTGGTGAATATTTCATTTTATTTACTAGAAATAAATAAATAAATATATCTTGTCATATAATGAAATGGACATGACGCAACAATGTAAGATGGAGTATCATATGATGTTTCACGTAATATTGGGGTATACACCAATTAAAGGGAATTCAATAGATGTTTTTATATATTAATTCTTTTAATATAATAGTCATAGATGATCCTCGAAAATTGTATTTTTTGATATTTATTACTTATATTCGTTTGTACTTATCCATATTGAATGAAAACTCGGTTTTCTTCTCTATCATACGTATTCTCGATTTCATGGATTTAGTGAAAGAGGCTCAATGGAGAGATATATAATTCATCTCTATTATTTGAAACATAAATAGTATAATGATTAGAAAATATTGTTGATAGTGTATAGACTTTATGTATTATTTTTACAATGAATTTTAAATTTCCTATTCATGGAAGAACATCTTCTTTCCTATACCACAATTCAAATTGGTTCATTATCTAGGGAACTCATAAACAATAGAAGGTAGGGAAAGAATATAATGGGAGGTTTGGCATGTCAAAATTTATTGTGAATATATTTAAAAGGTCTCACTTTTAAATATTTAAATTATTTTAATCAATTTCAATGCGGCATTCTATAATACATTATCATATCTATTTTATAATCGGTGAAGATTTTAATGGGCTATGTCACAGGTCTACCATTGAAAATTAGAAAACATGTTGTTATTTGGGTAATTTTTTATTGTCTCACACTATCGGCACATTCTCTCTAAATTCAAGAGTATAAAATGATAGATAGTATGTGAAGGATTTATATTGGGTATTTCATTATGTTATAGATAGTATTGATATCTATTGTATATAATAGAGATCCTTGATTTACATATTTATCTCCGAACTATTTGTAATAATATCTTGGAATCTAATGGAAAATGAGAATGAAATAGCTTCCAAGTATTTATACAAAATCAGATCATATGATTCTGATCAAGGAAGATATTCATAGAGATTTTGGTCGGACATTGGTGACTCATGGGAGAATATTATACCTTTAGTTGTGTAATGGCTTTGTCCTTAGTATCCCGTAGTTGTTGGTTACAATAATAAATTTGAACAAGATATAAACGATTTCAACCCAAAGTACATGATAATTTTGTATTATGGGTACACTATATACATACATGAATATCACATTAACCATTAAATACAAAAAATAAAACAGAGTGGAAGTAAATGTTCTGCACCCTTAAACACATTCAAAAAAAATTATTCATATCACGGGGAAAGAAAAAAATAAGGGTCCAACTAAAGCTTATAGAAAGGGCTACATAAAATAGAAGCTATAATGATTTAATAATTTATAATCAATATATCATCGTAAATAACTAAAAACACATTTCTTTTAATAAATAACAACATCAAGAAATGCATCCATGGATGATATCAATTTTGTAATATCATGGATAATAATGATTGAATTATTAATGAAAGAATTTAATAATATTAGACGTCATGATTGTTAAAATCATGATATCTATAACATCATTTCTTTACGCCATGATAATTTATCAAATAGGTATGTATATGGAAAAAACCTATTTATTGATAGCTTATTTATTTTCCTAATTAGACATGTCGACACATAAATGGGTAAATATAATCAAGTCCCCCCCATCACTTGATGTACCATTAATTTCACTTATACAAAAGGATCAATTTAATTCATAAACTATAATCTTTTATAAAAAATTACTATATGAAAAAATTATGTGGAATATCATTATTTCCCTTGTAAATTAAATAAAACTCATAGTAAAATAAAATACGTAACAAAGGTAAACATTTTTTGTATATAATCATATCCATGACAAAAATAATCAATTTTTTCTTGTGAAATGTAATGTCCAATGATCACAAGAAATTTTTTTTTTCAACAAAAGTTTATAGCCCAAAAAATTGGTAAGATATAAGATATATTCTTCAAAACATCATAAATATTGGTTTTGTAATAGAATTATTTCCATTGAGTACATAACAAGAATAAAATTTAAATATTAATATAATCAATCAATAAAGTGATTTTTTAAACCATTGAATATAGACAGGAAAAGATAAATATTGTAAAATTTTTGTGCTGATATGTGTGTCCCTTAATTAAGTATAAATTTAAAATAATCCTTTTTAATTTATGGAAAAAATACAAAAACAACCCATTTGGAAAATTTTGGAAATATTTTGTTCAAAAAAATTAAAATGTGAAGGATAACATGTAATATTTTAAATAAATAAAATGATTAAAAAAATTTACTTTTAATTGTTGTTTTGAAAATTATGTACTGGAATGAAAATCTTACCGAATCACAAGTAGAGAAAAATATTCATTTATTTCAAACATTTAATATCATGATTCATGTTTTAAGAGAGTAAGAGTTGGAAAGAAATTATGGTAAACCCTTGAATATAAATATCGTAGAAGAATATATGGATTTTTATGAGGGATTTATTATATGATTCCTTCAATGAACCTAAATACAATCCAAAAAAAGACTATAAAATAATTCCTTACCCCTTTAGTAAAAATTTATTTGTGAAACCCTTGGAGCAATGTAAATTAATTGACAAATTTATCATCAAGAGTAAATATTTAATCTTTTTAGAAATATCATTAAGGTATTATATACACATCATAAAATTATATAGGTTCATAATATTAGAAATGTCTTAATGGAAGGGAAATTGGGGTGGAATCTATTACCTCAAGTCCAAATCATCATGTCCATTCTATATATTCTAGAATAACTTGCTTACGATATTTATTTAAATTATTAATATAAATTTTAAATTTAAGTATATATTTAATATTATTTATTATAATTTAACATTTAATTAATTAGTCAACTATGTTCATGTCATACATTTTGATGATATTTGGTTCGTATGTCCAAATTGATTTCATTATGTTGATTGTGGAAAAATAGTTCATTGTTCATCATCCCCAGATTAATAATCATAACCCAATAATGCATTTTATACATAAATTATAGATTTAAAACTATCCATGTAACATTGTTTTGAAATATAAACTATGTTTTAGTAATGTAGAAAATATATCTCACACATGACGGTGTAACATTTCCATTTTTTTACTATCATAATGAAATTAGTTAAGCGTTATTTTAATAATAATCAATTATAATTAAATAATTAACATCATATTAATTATTATCTATAATAATATATTCTATCCATACGGAATTTAATCATTATAGAATTATAAATATGTCATTAATATCATATAAATAGTGATTCATTCTTTAAAATCATCCATGAGTGGTGGGGGTGGGAAAAAATACATCAGTTCATGATATAGTTCTCTACGGTACACATATTCAATAGTTTTGTTTCCCATTTGGAGGAAGATGATATGGATATAGGTTATTCCATTAAAAGAATAACATATCAGTATACTATGGTTACTTATTCAATTATATCTTCATTATTTAATAATATTTACACGATGTTTATCAAAAAAATCCTCTGTTGGGAAAGATACCTCATCTTCAGACAGACTCTTTAGGTGTACACCAAAATCTTTACATATAGGGTTTTCTAATCAAACCAATTATCTTATGATTTATTAAGGGAATTAGTAATGATATTTTCATAGGTATTTTATGAATAATATTTTTCTTTAAGTGTTATGAAAAAAGGATAGGAGGATCCATTAATAAGTGACGGGAAGAGAACTTTTAGAATTCAATAAAATATTAAATTACAATAAGCTCATTTACAATTCAAAAAATTATGAATTTCTCTTTATTTATTTGTAGAATGGAACATCTCCCCTATATTTCCTCTAATTGTTATTAGGACTCATTTTATTGAAAATTATTCCCTAATATTTTGGTATTACAGTTGGAAAACTGGTTTTAACCATGATTTCGGTAACAAAGTTTTAAAAATAATTTGCTTATAATTTAATATATAATAAAATGGATAATAAATTTAAAATGTATGATATTTTGGATAATATTTTTTCTTGTTTTCCCCTTTCATGACTTACATTTTTTAATAATTTAATAAAATATTTTTTAAGAAAAATACCAATAATTTTATTTTTGATAATATTCATTAATTTTACATTGAATACATGAAAATAAAAATAAATATATACTATAATCCATTTCGAAAAATTAATACATATTTATTAATGATAAAAAAATTGGAACCTGAAGTCTACCAAATTGTTATATTTATATGTTTTTAATATTATTTATATTGAGTTCTTCACTATTTATATAAGCGTTGTATTGGAATTATATAATAATTTATGGTAACTATATAATAAATAAAACATATAAAAAAATTAACATCATTAAAATAATTTTATTATGCTAAAAATAACCCAAAATATTTATTCTTTAATTATTTTTATCTCTATATAAATTTTTAAGTGATATTTAATGGAACGTGAGTGACTTTTTTTCATTTTCATTACATTAATATTTATATAGGCCACTTATATTGAAAATTGTAACATAAACAGTTTAATCCGAAGAATAAGGTGATAAAAATCTAAATTCATTCATAAAATAAAATTTTAGACGAAAAATGGCGGCCTTGTAACTTAGTTTTAAATCAGGTTAATTAGATTTACCCAATTACAATAATGATTGTTTTACTATTTTACTATTAATTATGGAAAATAATTGTGTTTATCTTATTAATTAATATAAATTATTTTCATTGAAAATATGGATTTATTTTTATATAATTCAATTCATTTTATTTTCGTAATTAAATTTGATAATGAACCCAAAAATAGTTTCGAAAAACGGTTCTTCGAGAAATGTATTTTTCAGGCCTAAGATGATCATACATTAACTATATGAAAATTATTATTAATATCAAAAATGTATATTCAAAAATTTATAATTTTTAAATTTAGTTTAAAATATTCCTTTTAGGTGTTATTTTAATTCATTAAAATGGATAATCATTATGAACATAAAAAATTGGTTACGTAAATATGAATTTTAAATCCAAAAAAATAAACTCTCAAAAAATATAGCCTAAATATTTTTCAAATGAAATTATATAGAAAAAATACTACTATATAATACATATTATATTTATAAACTAAATTCATATCATAATGTTACTATATATTATATATTTTTCATATAACTATTTGATTGTTTTTTCATAAAGTAGTATTTTTAACAATTCACTGAAAGGAAATTTTTTTAGAAAATTACAAAATCTCACAATTTATTAATTTAGAAATACTATTATCAAAAATTATTCTATTTCTATAAAATAAAATTTTTAAAATTATTTGAAATTAATTATATAATATAATCTCAAAATGAAATAGAAATGTGTTTGCTGAAAAGTCTATATTTTCTGTATGTAATGACTTTACTAAACATTGGCTCATTATTTACAAATATATATTCTTCATCTAAATTAATTATACATTATATTAATGAATTGTTTATTCCCATCATACCACCAATTTTAAAAATTATCTTATAATTTCCATGTCTAAACAGTATATCATGGTTAGTTTGGGCTCGGTATTGCGTGTCGTATACAATATAAAAAAATTCCTTCTTCTAAAATATTGGGGTGCTATATTCTCCATAACATACACAAATTTTATCATAGTAATTTAAAATTTTTCTTGAATATAAAGGTTTTAATATTTGAAATTTAATTTAATGAAAATCCATATCCTAAAAGTATTAATAACATGTACTCTTAAATATAGGTAGAGGAAAATAAAATATTCAACTAGAATAACAGAAAACGGTGATTCTAAAAAAGAGAAAAATAATGCGAATTTAAAATATGGTCATTTTGGAGAAAAATAACTCTCATATACTTGAAAAGAGTGATATAGAACATGGTCAAGATAATGTTAACAACCACAGGTCCATATAGTTGTAATAGGTGAAAAGGTAATCAATTCATCGGGAATGATTGTAACATCATAATGTCTTTTCTCACGATCCTTTTCATATATTTGGTGAATTTTGTTACCTTCTTTACTAATAAAATAAACAAATATTCTTGATATCTTTCAAATTCTGAAACAAAATTTTATCCATTTGTTATTCTTATATGAATTACCAATTATCCTCTTACTCTAACATATGAATATCCAATATGAATTTTTTATTTCTCCAAAACTAAAAGAAAATAATAGATCATAAGATCCATAAAATAATTATAATGTTTCTATCTTATATTTAAATGATAACAAAATATAAAACGGTTATCATAATATAAGAAAATAAAAAATGTAGATACCTTCCTATGTGGAAATAATTAACATTAAAATAACATTTATATAGTAGGTTCAACATATGTAATTCCACGAATAAATAATCCCACATCCCAATTATCCATAATATTTAAAACATTAAAAAAAATTCATATTAATAGAGGTCTCATACATTTTAACATAAATCCCCACAAATTTAATTTCATTTAACCCAAAGAATCCTTTACATTATACCAAATGGTTATAAATACCTTATCCTTATAAAAACCTCATAAATTATCAATAATCACCACATTGTTAAAAATATTTAATCCTATAATTAATTTCACACAATTTAATTATTATTTATTCATCATATGATTTATGTAAAAATTATCTCAAACAAACTAGGACATCATATAGGCTAGTTGTAGGCACTGGACCCCTAGTTCCATTCCGTTGTTGATTCAAGCATTGTGGACTTACCAGATGGGGTGGTTATTCATCTATATAGTGTATTATACATTTTATAAAACTATTATAATATATTTCTGATCATGGAGTCAAAAATATGATGATCCTCCCAAAATACCATTAGCCCATAGATGGATTTTTAACCAAAAAAGTTGACTATCCATATTTTTTTCACAAAATTAAATAATCACAGTTGATTTTTATTACCTTAACATCATCATATGAACCCTATAGTATATCAATAAAACAAAAAAAAAATCCTAAATATTATAAAGTTTTTTTACTCAAATAATTGTTCCACTAAAATGTAAGTTATACAGAAGGGATACATATGCATCATACATCAATTAAATATAATGAAAATCTCCATGGTACATCAAACACATAAATCTTCATAAGTGGAATCTATACCTTTAATCAAATAATCAACCATAAACTTATTAACACAAGATCATAACTAAAAATATTCAAATATTCAAAGATGAAACTATTTCATAATGGGTTTTTGGAATTTCATCAAATTCATTCATATGGGTATGTTCCCAAGTATAAGTTTTACTAAATATAGTTTATAAGGAATCTACTAACCTTGATATGATTCTAACCTTAGAGACCCCAACCCAAGTAACCTTGATCCCATTGTATGATTAAATAATTTGTACTATATACATGACATCAAATCCCATATGACTAAATATTTTAGTTATCATAGTAAACTAGATATTTAATTGAATCTTACATTAATATTGAAAGCAAAAAAGTACAACATATTGAATTGAAATATTCTACATCCACAAACTCATTCAATTATTTCTTCTTCATGTCCTATAGAAAGCAAAAAATTATATGTGATGTGAAATTATTTGATAGGCATATATAAAAAAGAATATTTCATTACTAATTAATTCATAATCAATATGTAATGTTAATTAATTAAAGAAATATTTCATTTACTCAATAAAGTGAGCAAAGAATCCCTCTTTAGAGAATAAAAATGAATTTATATGAGGTTTAATATTTAATTAATTTAAATTAAAAAAAATTATTAATATTGGGAATTATGATTTCATACATTATGATTTATATATAATAAAAGGATGGTTCCAATACAGTTTAATACACATGTATTAATACACAAAAACCCATTTAATGATAGCTTAATAATTTCTCTCTTACTGATTTTCGATGCCTTGAGAGGATATATATAATAGGTCCCGACCAAACACTTCATGTGAAATGCATTCCTCGTATATTAAATGAAAAATTAAATTCTTAAACAATATTACTTTCAATAATTTTTTATTTTGAATAATGATTTTATAATATTAATATTTCCATAGACAACCAAATAACAATCATAGTAAACCAGCATAAGTAAAAGTAGTATATGGTTTATGAAATAATCATATTAATGAAAAATATAATATCGATATTTATATAAATTTAATGTCTTGTGATCATAAGAGAAATATCATAATATTTTTACATAATTGGGGAATTCTGTTAATGTTTTAAAATTAAAAAAAACCACTTTTTTAATTTTAAAAAGAAATATGAAAAAGAAAATTTGGAAAAATATTAAAATGATTCCTTTCAATCCTCATAGAAATTTATGTATAACCTAAAATTTCATTACTAAATAATTTGCGTAAAAAATTACTTTTTTAAAACAATTTTGAAAATATAGACATTGAAGAAAGTTATACCCGATCAAAATGAGAAATATGATCATATTTTAATTCGATTGATTCATTTCTTGACTAAATTTCTGAAGAGATGATATTTCTAAGAAAATAAAAAATATCCATAAATAAATTGAGGATAATAGAACATTTGGATTTATGAAGGACGAATGACAAGATTCCTTCAGTAACAATTATGGTAATCCAGAATAAATGAATTGTAAAATAAATCCTCATCTGTTTTGTAATTTCTAAATTATAACACATAGAAGGATTAAATATGAATTAAAACATTTATTAACATTAATAAATATGATATAATTTTACCTATATCATATTGGAAGTATATATACCATAGATAAGTAAATAGGTGCTTAATATCAAATATGACTTTGTGGAATAGAAATAGAGATGAGACCCCATGCCTCATTAATAACTTGTCGTGTACATTATCTCTCTCCATTAATAAAAAAGTATTAAATATGTAAATTCTTAAGAATATTTTTATAGTATAGTATTCCTTTTATTTTTTTTAATTTATATGTTATATTTAATTACATAATCAATTAAGATCACATTGGACCTTTTTATGTTATTCATTTCATATGTATACAATGACTTCAGATTGTTAAAAATTCTAAAAGGGGTAATAAATATATAATTACTATAATAATAATTTTGATATAATTATCATTTTTATACATAAAAAATAATTTTTTAAACAATGATTTATTGTGTAGGAAATGTTTATACGTTACCATCATGGAGACAGTAGGACATACATATGATTGAGTATCATTTACATTTTATTATGATAACGATGAAAGATGGAAAGTTTTATTTAAAAATTAAAATATTATAATTATATCTTAAATATAATTTTATTTATTTAAATATAATTATATAAAAAATAAATATGATTAGGAAATTGAAAAATGAATCACATTGCTTCATGGAGGGGTAATCCACACGTATGCACGAGAGACATTTTTTAAATGAGTTGAAATGTTATAAATTACATGATATATTATCATTATATAATGATAAATATATCATCAATTTCATACATATATATATAGTAATTCAATATTTAAAACTAATCATGAGTGGTGCTTTTGGAAAATGAACTACATTAATTCCCGAGGTGGTAGTCGGACATAAATAAGAAAGGTAGATTTATTTCCCATTTAATAGAAGATGACATGGATATAGGTTATGACTTTAAAATAATATCATATACTTATATGTAATATGTTTATAAGAGCTTCCCTTTTATAAGTGAGGGTGGGGAACTACTGTAATTTCATAAAATATTAAATTAAAACAATGTAACATTACTTTAAAATATATTTAAATTGTCAGATATTTGAGTTTTAGATTGTATAAGGCCTATATATTTCTATTAAATAGGATTCATAAATTTTCAAATTTTAAATTAAACCTTATATCTTGGTTGAACACCCAGGTAAACACATTTTAACATTAAACGTGGTAACAAATTTTCAAACTAAAATGACTATAATTTTAATTATATGTTTACAACTGGAACATAAATGGGAAAATTTATATCATTTTAGCCAACCGAACATCATAATTTTGTTCTTTATTTATTTTTAGTATATTTAAATAAAATAATAAAATATTATTTAGTATAAAATATCATTAATATCGTTTTCATCACTATTCATTTAATTTGACCTTAAATCCATGATGATAATTATAAATATAAAATATAATCCATTTATTTATCAATAATACATAATTTTTTTCTATAAAATTATTTTGGAAGCATAAATATTCCTAGATACATTATATTTCCAATTTCTAAATTTATTTACCTTTGCTATTTAACTATTTTCACAAGCATTATCTCAACATTGTATAATATATTAAGTTAGATATATGATAACTAATATTTATAAATAAAATAAATTAATTAATATATAATAATTATAACCATGATAGCCTTTAATATTCTTTAACCACTTATTTTTATCCCATTGAGAACATAAAATAGATACATAAAGGAAAGAGAGTGACATTTTTTATTTTTACTTTCTAAAATTTTTATATTCATCCCCTTCATGAATAAGTGTTGTAAAAATAATTGAATATATATTAAATGGTTATAAGTTTGTAATTACATTCATCCAATAGGAATTTATATGAAATAGTTTCTAGTATCACTTAGTTTTATTCTTGGTTTGCCTAATTTACCATTTTACTATGGTGGAAATTTTTTAGATTCTTACTATTAATCATGGAAAAAATTTATTTTCTACTTATTAAATATTATTTTATATTCTAATTTAAAATATGAAATCAGTTTTATTATATAAAATTCCTACCAATTTTATAATTTCATTTAAAAATTAACAAGTAAATGTGTTCAAGAAGAGTTTCATGAAATGTATTTTTCATCCAGATGATGATGATACCTTAAGTCTATTACTACTAATCATCAATATATGAATTAAATTTAATATATATATATATATTATAAATCCATATTTATTAAATCATTATTGAATAGGGAATATTTAATTTAATTGAAACACATAAATATTTTTTACAGAAAAATAGTTTTCACCCAAAAGCATTTTTATGCTTAAAAGTAAATATATATAAAAATTAAGTATAAATTTAATTCAAAATTTATTAATTAGATTATATATAACTGAAATATTGTTATCTATATTTTATCTAAAATTACATGAATAAAGGAAATTTTAAATTACACAATTTATTGAAAAGAATAACACTTTAAAAAAAAGTATTATTCACTATTTAATAAAAATAAATATTTTTTGGAATATCCCAAAATATCCACGCAAGATAGTTTTTTCATGGTGATTTTAAATATTTATTTCTTTTTTATACTAATATTTATAAAATTTGAATAAATTAGTTATATTATTTCAAATTACAAATAATAAAATCATATTTGAAAAAAATATTTCTGAATCATTTAAGGACTTTAGTATAAATTAAGTCCTTATTTTCCAATATATTATAATCATAAAAAATAATTATACATAATTTCAATAATTTTTTATTTCTTTTCCTACCACAAATTTTAAAACTACTGTTATAAATTTCACGTCAAAATAGTATATCTTGGGGTTTTAGACTCTGTGAAGCGTGTTTTATATTCCATCGAACATAATGTTCTTTTTTTAATATCACAATGTGATAAAATTGAAATTATTATACAATTAAATTTATCAATTTACAATACATATGGCTCTATTAGATGAATTAAGTGGTTTTTGATGTTTCTCTCTACCATATTGGGAATAAATTGGAGAAACATCCCTAATTGGTCCTTATATTTCCCAGAAGACTAAAGAAAATGTTCAAATGATTATAAAAATAATAATACATCCTATAAATGATAAGAATACTAATTATATATTCGTAATCATCACTCATTATCTTTTATTTATGGGACTCTGTATTGTGAATGTTTTACCACGATAGTTTCATCATTATTTGGAAATGAATGGAAACATGCTTCCCAATATCGATAACTTTTTGATATTTTGGAATGTTTTAGTGATGTATCATATTGATTAGCTTTTCCCCTAATATATTTTTATTTTTATAATGTTTTAAATTCCTTTTAATTAAAAAATATACCATCCAGATCAGTTTATGTGTTTATCTTGGATTATGTGACTTTGGATCTTGAGGATATATTTATCCATGAACTGATTTTGATTCTAAATAGAGAAGAAAATACAGTGTGAGGGGGAAATATTTCCTTGATATGAAAGTTTTGGAAACATGGTTTTATTTAAAAATATTCTTGTGAATGAGAATTATTCATATAGGATAAATTGATATATCTCATCAAAAAAACCCCCAATCATGTGTATTTTGAATATTAAAAGCCTAATGGGGGATATTTGAAACCATTTATTTTATATAACAATATAACTGATTCATAATTTAATGTTATAATGTAGTTTTTCTAGGTATATATTATATTCTTTTCGTTTTTAATACTATTCATGTGTATTTGAGGGTGTACGATTTGAGAATTATTAAGGGAAATTGTTAAGCGTATCTAGAAATACATACAAGGAGAACATCACTGATACTAGCTACGTGCATGTTTGGAACATTTATTTCCAAACTAAACATCCTAAAAATGGGGCTTAAAAATTTCTGGAAAATAGGGATCCATATAGTGGGAGTTTGGTGCTTCACTATGTGAAGTAAATATTTAATACTGAAAATATGTTTTAATACCTAAAACTCACAGTAAAACTTTCTTTCTTATTTCCAAAATTAGGATCGTGACCCTCATCTATCCTCTATGAAACTTAATAATGTGTTTTAAATTTAGACGATATTATCAATCATTATATTGCTGTTGGATCTTGGAATCAAATGGAAAAGTAATTTAAATTCTTTCAATTCTACATATTTTTAATCCTTATTGAAATAGACAATAAACCTTACTAGTTGTTTTTCAAATTTCTAATATTGAATTGGTCTTGATGAATAATTTTTTTATTATATAAATGAAACACAATAAAGTGTATATTTTTACATGATATTTGTGAATATTCATTATGTAATTTTTTTAATATGTTGGGGTTTCTTCCCTCATTCAGCATCTTCTAGAATGAAAAGGCTATTTTATTTATAAAATAATACATTTAAAATTGAAATGAAAATATAATGTTGAAATGCTACTATATTATTCACTTATTTTTTAGTTAGTAAAACATGTGTTATGAGTGTTTCCCACAAGGCCTTCGATGAATTGATTAATTGTTTCATTTGGAAAAGATATATTTTGATGTGTGAACATTGATTTGTATGGATGGTTTATATTCATTTTTTTTGTAACTTATGGGAAGGGACATGGTCAATTTGGAAAATTTTGGCATAAATTTATCAAAATTTGATGACTTGGCGGAGGATGGATCTCCTCTCACATGCTAGGGACGTGCCATTCGAAATTAATTGTTCTGTGTGTGAATTCTCAATTTTTTTTCATGTAATTTGAAAAAAATGGATATGATCCTAATTGGAAATATATATTTTCGTTAAAAATATTTGATTTCCATATTACCAGTTTTTTATATTTTCTTTTAATGGATTTTATTTATTTCTTATTTAAAAAAAATTAAAATATTATTTTTACATAATTCTTGTTTTAGTGGAATCTGTAAAAATTCACTTCTTTCCAAAGTGGTTGTTATATTGAATATTAAATTGGAAGGGGAATGAGAATATGTTCTTTACAGGTTTTAAGAGACTACAACATATATTTTTATTGTAGAATTCAAATTATCATGATATATCATTAATGATAATTAAAAAAGTTAATTTTCAGCAGAAATAAATGAATTAAAAGAACGTACAGATTTTTTTAAAAATATTTCGATCCAAAGTGGACCTAGTTTACTCTTATACATCTAAACATTAAAAGATATGTGTTGTCAAGAAATATTAATTTCAAAGGGGAATCACAAACACACTACAAACTACATTTTAAATTTTAAAAAACCATGAAACCTTACTTTTGTATGGGGAGTCAGAACACAATTATAATTGTGAATTTAGGCAACAAGAGTGAAAAACTGAATAGTAGTCCATTAGATTTCAGCAGTGATATCCCAATGAAAGAACATAATAATGAATTTTAATGTAAAATCATAAATAAAAAATTCATACTACGAGGGAGATATGAGAAGAAGTATTACAAACTCATTATCCTAAATTGAAATAGATAGAAGAATAATAAAACATTGTTACCAATTTATTATTTGGTTCAACCTCATTGTCTCATCAAGGTAGAATATGAAGTCACATTATATTTTCATCAATTGAGAAATAATCACTATTTAGTTAGATTAATATCATATGACTTAGTTTTTACAATATAGTACTTTTTTGGTTCTAAATAAGATCATTTTCTAACAATTCGTTTCTGTTAATCACTTTAAAATGAATTGTTAATGCTTTAAAAGGATCTATCAAAACTAACAATCAAATTCCTATATAGGAAAATAAATTCAAATCCATGTTACTTAATTATCGATAATATAAAAAATTATTTAATTAAATATTCATAACAAATATATAATAGATTTAAAACATAACAACCAATTAAAAAAATAATTACATGTTAAATGTTTATAATAGTCACCATAATAATAGTTTAAGGAATTCCAATGAAAATTATATAATAGTTTGACTACTAAATTCAAATTTTAAAAAAATTTCTAATTTTATGCAGCATGATAATGAGAAGAAATTAATTATAATTTATTTAATACCACAAAAGACGATTGAAAAAGTTCAACGAAAATAAATTTTATTTTTGAAAAAAATAAAATAAAAAAATTAAGTCAATATATAAAAATATAAGTATTTCAAATATATATTGTATGAATATATGTGAATAAAGAGTAAATAAAATAATTTTATAAAACATATCAAAATATTCTAAACAAAATTCTCATGTTTTTTTATAATATATATGAATTATACATATTAATTAAACAATTAAACAAATTAAAATATTCATGTTGTTATTCATATTATAAAAATTGATGGAAAACATAGCATGCCAAAAATTCTAGAATAGAGAAAAAATGAATTATGCAAGAACTGACCATGCAAGGTAAATGGTATTCAGGTTAGATACATACTGTGTTGTTTGGTCAGTTCAGGTGGTCTTTCAGTCAGTATACTAATTGTGTGAAGATTGTAATCTTGGTCACTATACAGATCCTGAAAATAAATAACTTGTGCTCACTATACTTACTAGCTGAATATTATAATGTGTGATAGGTTTAGCTACAGTTAAATAAACTGTAGGTCAAAATATCATTATATAATAGGTATAGTTATCATGTATGTGTGGTCGGTCGAAAATATCATATAGTGGTAAATATAAATAAAATTTACTTAGGTTTGGTTCACCACGGTAACTTGTATCATCGGAATATAAAAATTAACACACCATCAAGGTCACAAAAATATTTCCTCCTCATTATTGCATATAAAAAACACAATATGATAGGTTCTAATTCAATTATATATAATAAGAGATAATTTTTAGTTGAGTTGTGGTACGAAGGTTGCACTACTTCTACTAAAGGCAGTAGATTTTCACTATTTACATGGTAAAAGGAAAGGAGAGATACCACCATGGTGATTGATATAGTAAGAGATACCATGTTGATTTCTTGATGGAAAATTAGTTTTATACTACTAGTGTTTTATAGATGTGAAAATTCTATGAAAGGATATTCACACATTGTTCATAGATAAAGGACCTCACTATAGGAAAAAATTCCATCATGTTGAGGTTCTATTTTGATGTAGGTATGCTCTAACTATGCTATGTAGTGACCAATGAAATTTAAAAAAATATTACATGATTTCTTGCATTAATATATATTTTTTTCAACCCCTAGATCTTGATGCCTAGTGTCATTTGAAGACTAGTCTCATAATACATAAAAATTAAAATAAAATAAAACTTTATTTATTTTATTCTATAAAATGAGATTTTAAATCATTTTAAGCTCCTAAACATCATGGGATAACATGGGTAATAGAGAAAATTTTGGGTGAGATAAAAAACATAGTCATGGAAGTAACATAATAAGGATGAACAACTATTGAGTCAATAATATATTATTATATAATTAAATATAATGCACAATAGTAATCACATGGAATAATAACATAATGTAAATGGTTTTATAAGATCATAGAATCATATGAAACGTGGAAGAAATATATAACATGTTATAAATGTTATTCATGGATAATTACCATGATAATATCATATGGTGTATAATGTCCCTTAATGAATTTAATTCATTCCCTAATGCCGTACATTATGTATT
This sequence comes from Viscum album, assembly GCA_963277665.1. Lineage (NCBI taxonomy): Eukaryota > Viridiplantae > Streptophyta > Magnoliopsida > Santalales > Viscaceae > Viscum > Viscum album. Next base: position 1,686,541,479 of record OY728146.1, read on the forward strand.
TTAAGACTAAATATGTACACAATGCGTTAGAGTAATGTTTAGGGGACCCATCATAATATGTTAATGATTATATATTCCACAAATAAAATATATCAGAAGGAATGAACTTAATAATTTCCCATAATAATAAATGGGATGTATAATTTTGACTGATATCATAGTCAGTGGAAATATCACCATGATGGAATTTTATAGATGAACATATGTTCTTTTTTCCCATATTTAAAGGAAAATAAGCTAATTATAAATTATGTATACATATATACATAATTTATATGTAATATGTATCATCAAATTTTATCTTTATTGATGAAAATATCTTTTAAATATTACTTGCAATATTTATTTTTAAAAATAACCTTATTAACTTGAAATAACTTCTTAATAATCATATAAATTTGCAAAATTATATGGAAATTTTTTTCATTAAAATGATAAATGTAAAAATATAAATAATTCATTAATTAATTGATTGTTCTTGATAGTGGTAAATTCCATACATTTGTCATATGTTAGAAAAAACATTTCTTCCCCAATGATGAAAAAAGTTTTTAAAAAACATCATAAGAAAAACGAAATAGAATATTCCTATCAAAATATTTTTTTAAATAATAAAACATGGGTTAAATTTGTTTAATAATTTTTTTTGGTAAATTTAAAATCATTCATTGAAATATTTTTCTAAAAGATAAATACAATAAGAAAGCTAAATTTTTACTAAATAAATAAATAATGACATCATTTCTTGAAAAACATTATGAATAATCTTAAATAAAAAATATATTTAAATGAAACTATTAATTTAATAGATAATTTATAACCATATGATAAAAAATATATATATTTGGTTTAAGATTGAAATATTAATCCATTCCTCTAATAGAGACTTCAACATAATAATTTAGGAAAACTGATAAAGATGTGAAATAATTTCTTACCACATTGGGGTCAGTATAATCATACCCATCAAAAATGAAATAAATTAAAATTAAACTTTAAATATAATTAATATAAAAATATTATTTATATGATATTCAAATGGGAAGTATATACAACACATAAAAGAAATAGGTGGGGAATATTCTATATGTCTCACACAAATAAAAGCGGGATAAAAAATACCTTACCTTGATTCAAGACTGGTTGTGTGTGTCTATTCTCTCAAATATAAGAAAAATATATATTGTTTTAATATTAAAATAATAAAATTGTAATTAACTATACATTATTAGTTTACTTCCCTTTTTAATGACATTATTAATTAATTGTTCAATCATGTCCACATCAGGTGTTTTAAGTATGCTTTGTTCATAATTTCTAAATACAATCTATTTGTTGACAATGAGACATGAGTGATTATAACCTAATATCTATAATAATAATCAATACATAATTATAAATCCTATAATTTAAAAATACGTTAAAATACCCATGAAATATTGTTATGAAAAATCAACTATGTTGAAATCATATAGATTATAGGTCACATGTAAGAATGAGTAACGCATTAGTTTTTCAATGATAATAATGGGAGGAAGGTAAGTGTTATATTAAATTTCAATAATTATAATAATGTAATTAATAAAATAATATTTAATTTTATATAATTACATATACCATCCATGCCATGCATTAATAATAAATGAAACATATCACTTAGTGAGGTGGCAGTCTTTCGTCCACATGAATATTTGTATAATTTTTTCAATAGTTGGTAAGGTTAGAAGGAACATGATAAATTTAATTTCAATAATGATTAAAATTTAATGAATATAGTATAGAAAAACTAATTCCATCATCATTAATATCCATTCTATGTGATGATATAAAATGAATTACATCGGTTTGGGAGGTGGTAGTTCTTTGTTCACACGCATGATGGTTTTTTTTCAATTTGATTGAAGATGATATGGATAAATACTGTGAAATAAATATTATGAAATCTATATATGTAATATATATTGTTTTTGAAATATTTTAATATTTAAGAAATAACTTATGGTGGAAAAATAATATAAAAAAAAGGATCTTAGTAAATATGATTACATTTTCTTAGAGGAACCTCCATTGTATCTCTTAATAAGGACCCTATAGTTGGTGTATTAAAAATACCAAAAGATATATAATGTAGAAAGTGATTTTTTATGATATTTCATAGGATTTTTCATGCCATATGGCTTGATATTTGTGGTTATTTGAGGGGAGGTGTTCCATTTTATAATTATAGAGGTAGGGTGGTTCTACAAGTACCCAAAGTTTTTCAATAAATTGAAGTAAGTATCAATAAAAATGCCTCCAAAATTGATAATAAATGGATTATATAACTAATATGGTCTATAAAAACATACACCATTGAAAAGTAAAAACAATTTACAAATGGTTTTAAATTTACCTATAATGTAACTCACTTTAACCATTTTAATTTTTCACCACAGTTACAACTGTTTTTATTTCATATCATATTCATTATTGAGAAGAATAATTTGAAAAAATAAATAAAATATTAACTATGATGATTAAAAATATGATATCCATTTTATCAAATTCAAATCATAGATTTTTTATAATTCAATTTGAAATGAATCCCGCAATAGGATACGAAATTTTTTTTACCAAAAAATGTATTTTTGAACTAATAGACGATATTATATTAACAATAAGACTTAAAATAATAAATATATAAATTTTAATTCAAATAAATAGATATATAATAAATAAATTTAATTTATCTATTTCCTAATTATTATTTATTTTAATTAATTAAATTTTTGATTCCTTAAGCACCATAAATAAATTTTCAAAAAAATGTATTTTTAATCCTAAAAAAGAAACTTATACAAAAATCATTAAAATTGTTGATTAAAATTAATTTAATTATATAATTTAAAATAAAATGGTTCATATTTAACTTTAATAAAAAATTAATTATTTAATTGGACTTTTAAATTTAACTATTTAATTTCATGACAAAAAAATATTTGATAGAATCGTAATTCTCGTTATTCACTGTAAAATTAAACATTTCAAAAAAATTACCAAATAGTCATTTTCGATATATTTACTTAAAATGATTTTAATATTCAAAAATAACATTTCAAAAAGTTCAAGAAATTAATTTTAATATTGTGTTGAAAAAATGAATGAATATTGTTTTTGAAGAGAAAATATTTTTAGAAGAATAACATGTCTTGTTTAAATGTTGGGTACTTTTATTCTATAAAAAATGAATTTATATATACTAGGAACTTTATATATATTTTAGTAAGTATGTTTTACTATATTTACCCTCCAATTTATAAGCTTGGTTATAATGTTCATATTTAAATACCCATGGGTCGTTTAGCTTTGGTGTTGGGTGTCACATATGTAGTCGATCATACTTCTATTTACATTTTTTAAAGATCAGAGTGATAAATTATAAACCAATTAAATAATTTTTATCCTAGAAGATATATAAATATCTCATTAATAAATGTTTTTCTATATAAAATTTCTTTTTCCTGAAATACCACATTATAAAAAAAGAAAATTAATCTTTTTCATGATAATAAATGAATGGAAAAATGGATATGAACCAGAATAACACATAACTACGTTAATAAGTAGTAGAAAATTAGTGGGAAGTGAAAATATAAAAATGGAAGAAAATTGAAAAACCCAAATAATAATCGAGAGTGAGAGATACCATTGATCATAAGAAAGTAATTGATTATCAGAAAGTGAGAAACCAAAAAACAATAAATATGTGATGGGTGAAAAGACCATTTCTTCATCATGAATTATTTAAATAAGATAATTTTTTTTGTCCCAATATACATATCCATGGTTTTAGACAGTTATTTATCATTTTTAATAATAATATATGGGAATATACTAACTTTATAACATTCTATTTCATAAATAAACTTTTAATCTATTGTTGTTCTATCATCAATTTCTCCTTCTTCTCTTTGGAAAATTAATGAATGTGGAAAATATGGTTTTTATAATTGAATCAAAAAACATAAGTAGTAATGGATCATATTATCCAAAAAATAGTAATATTATATTACTCAAGCATTTAAATATTGACAAAAAATTAAATGGTCACCACAAGGTAAGATAACATCCAAACCCATTATAATAATATCTAAAGTCATAGTTCAACTTAAATAATTACATAAAATACATCCTAAATAACCAAAAAACTCATAAATTTAATTTTATCTTTCTTAAAAATATTTAATTTAACATTACATGTTATGATCAAGGATTACATATTACACAACTTAATGAACCATTTCAAAAACATTTCATTAATCACCTATAAATAAATAAAATCAAAAACATTTTTTATTAAAATATTTATCCAAAATGAAACATAATATTTATATATTGATTAATTTAGTTAAAAAAATTCCTAACATACCAGTATATTACATTGTAAATTCATAGGAATTTCACACTTATGACCCTTCAATTTTGGGTGTAACCCCATGGACTTTCCGGATATTATGTTTTTTCATATGATATATGGGTTTCCCTTTTTCTATAACTATATTAATATTATTACTATAAATGTACCAAATTCTAATGAACATAAACAAAATAAAATTAATTATAAATTTTTTATTGTAACCATTAGGTTTTTATATACAACATTTTTCCCACAAAATATAATAATATTCATTGAAAATTATGTTTCGAACATCAAATATTGGATAAACCCTAATGGTTACCAATACCATTTAACTTATATCCATAAATAATAAATTAATTATTCCTAAAATAATTTTTTTACTAAAACTCTTACTAAATATAAGAGTTTTATTACCATAAATTTCATCCAAAATAATATTAACTTTCTTACACTTCCATAATATAAAACCTCAAAGGTGTATTTATGCATTTCAAATAATGAGAATAATTATAAGAAATAACCTAATACGATTTATGTTTAACCTAGGTTATCAAATATTGTAATCTATTCAATCTACTCTTGACGATTTTTAAAGAGACTATTAATATCCAAACCATATCCACTAGGATTTTCAAATAAAGTATGCAACATGACCCATTTTCTTGAACCAGGTAAAGTTTACGTCAAATCCCAATGTTCCATTTTCAATGTTTGTACCACTAGGTAAAATTATTCCAAATACACATCCATTATAGTATCCATACATCGATGAAATTTCATGGAAACCACTCACTCTAAAAATTTGGAAATTACATTATATTTTTCTATGGGTAGACATATCATTATACATAGACATTTGAATATGTGACATCCTGACCCGGGAGACACTGAACAGTTCCCTTAGTCAGCTCACCACATTCCCTCAAGAGAGCCTCCCTGTACTCCAGAGTGTCTTTGTGATGTCCCAACCCGGGATCCACTAAATGGTTCCCCAAGACGATTGGCCACATTCCTTCAAACACGCCTCCCTATATGATAGAGGGTTTTTGAATAGTAGTGAGGGACTGGTAAGTCATTCTAGCAGAGACTATACCCTCAGTTATCAAAATAAACACCTGTGGCAACAAATAAAAATAACCAAGTGCGGATGTATATAAATAACAAGAACAAAACCCTGTCATATGATAACCAAAACAAGAAAATACAATAGTCAACTAAAAGGTAAATCTTGAAATGCCAGTGCCACTGTGAAGTGTCTTCAATGAAACTGAATGTAAAGACAAGCGACTCCAAATATGGGTCTGAATCCACACCTATTATCCTCTCACATGATCCATTACCAAAAACTATCCTATCCTAGGGACTTTCTGTTATCCTATCCTACAACAACAAATTCTTCTCAGGTTATGATCAGGTAGCCTAGATAGGATGTGAGTACAACTCAGTAGGCCACCACTAACGGTGTCAAAAATGTGTCCAAGGAAAAGATTGTTCATGCAGTTTTATGAAGAAATAAATACAATTTATAATTTAAACAGTTATCACATTTTAATTTAATCTTAATTCATCGCATTAGGAAAAATCAATACATGTTTCAAAATTTAATCATCAGTCATTATTATCATTCATTTTGATTAGGGCTTCATACCAAGAACCCCAAATAACAATTTACACATCATTAATTATTATCATTAATTGGATGTTGATCTTCATGCTTAGAACCCAAAATCTTGTTGAGTGTATGTCGTTTGTCCCAACACCAAAAATCTTGTTGACTATAGGTTGTCATTCCTATCACTTCATTTCCCATTTGGTGTAAGTCTTCATGCCTAACTCCCCATATTCTCATGCTTGGATAACTATTGGGGAGGAACTCTATGTCTATGTCCCAACTTATAATAGGTCATGGATGCCATTCCTAGCACCACAAAACCTCATCCATTTAATAATTATTTATTTCTAATTAATTTTCCACATTATTCATTTAATAATCCAATGATTAGTTAGACATTTCAACGGCCATTATTTAATTCAAAAATTAACTAGGAATATAACCCATTAATTACTTCATCAATTAATTAATCAATCATTAATATTCACATTCAATAATTAATAATTCACTATTAATTATTCATATGAAAACCCAAAAAGTCAAAATTAATTCTCCCAATTAATTATCTTTGACATCCATATATAGTTCCATAATTAATTACCCACAATTATTTATCTTATTACTATAATTCAATATCTCATGAAAAAAAATCATCTCCAAAACAAATATCAACTTCAGAAACCATACTCATTTGTTCAATGATCTATTATTAATTAACCACCAAGGAAATCACAAGTCAATTCCAAATTCATAATTACTCCAATTTAGGAATTCAATTTTCAAGGGAATTTAGAAAATTCATAAACACATAATAATCTCATAAATCATGACTATGGGAGTTTGATTTAGACCACCGGCCACAGTTTCTTGAAGAAAGCTACCCCAATGGAAATCTCCAAAATCCGAGCAGCAGAATGTCGTTGATGAAGCTTCGGATCCAAATCCCTAACACAAAAATTAAGACCAAAGGCATCAATATGATTAGAATATTTTTCTAGATTAAAAACCCTAGATATACATCTCAACCCATAGGTCTAGATTCATGAAATGGTGAATATCCTCCCTGAATAGTCCTAGAAAAGAATAGAGAAAGGACGAGAGAAGCATCGGGATTTAATCCACTTCTCGAGAGGAGATTAGATCTTCAATCCGGGCTTTCGGTGTTAAAGAATGGTGTTCAGATCGCCTTGTAATATATTCAGGTGGCTTTTTAATCACATAGAAATCATCAAGCTCAAGACAAGGTCGATAATATGGATATCCTAGGGGATCATGTGGTTCTAAAAAATATTTTCAGAATTAAAATCTTGTGGTAATGGTTTCTTGGGAATAGGTGCACGGTTAGGAAAACATTACACCAACCATGAAAACATATGTGTCTAGACTCGGATGGTTTGAATGGTTAGTCAAACCATGTGCCAACCATGCAGATCCCATTTCCTTGTTTTTCACTCTTAGAATGGTTTGGTTGCACAGTTTGTCAAACCGTGTGCCAATAGTACACAACCCATTATCCATTAGTTTTCATTAAAATTTTACCGAAACACACCGTAAGATACTAATCCCTGTTAAAGGTACTTAGAAGCTTCAAAAATTACCCGAAAATGGACCAGATATGACTCTATAAAATCCCTAGATCTTACAATCTCCCACCTTGTAGTAGCTTGTCATCGAAATGTATTCCCAAAATTCTCTAAGATTTCGAGCCAAAAAGAGTGTTTCCTTGAACCCTCATGTCTTATTCCCATTCCCATGTTTCCTCTTGAACATTTCTATATTTCCAAAACACATGAACTATAAGAACGTTCTTTCTTAGTAACGGTTTCTCTCTATGGCCTAGTATACATATCAGATGCCCCTAAAAGGAAGAATCGTACACAAGGTCAAACTATTCCACATCAATCACATGAGAAGGGTTTAGGTGATACCTTAGTAGTAGGGACACTTAGATAACATTATTCATAGAGTTGAATTTCTATGGAAGTGCATTTTGGTACGCCACTAGCCTGATTCTCCCCAGCACCTCAAATAATCCCGCAAACATGGGTGCTGACTTTCCCTGCCTCATTATCCTATAGTGACCCAATCTACATGACACCCGAAGGAATACACAATCAACTGCAATAAACTCTACGGGTCAACTCCTTCTATCATCATACGAATTCTACCTACACTGAGATGTATCCATAAAGTCCCTTGTATGGTTCCAACTGTATAGTTTCCTTATAAATGTTTTTATTAGAGAACTCTAATAAATCCATGTGTGTTTCCCATGAACCGCCAAACTCAAGAACGCATGCTTGTAGCATATCCTATAATAGTTGTATGTTACAAATTGACTGCCCATATGTATGTGAGTGGAAGGCTGCACTTAATAAAACTTTAATACCAAGCACCTTATGTAAACCCTTATAAAAGCATGATGTAAAGTTAAAATCATGATTTGAAACTATATTTAGTGTCACCCAATGAAAACGAACTATTTTTATCATGTATAGTTCTCCCAACTTCTCTACTATAATGGTTTTTCTGATAGGCCAGAAGTGCACTACCATCGTTAGTCGATCCACAATGACCCAAATATAATCATTTTTTTTATGATTCTTTGGAAGTCATACCAAGAAATCCTTATTCATGTCATCCCACTTCCATTCTAGTCTAATGTTGTCTCCCCACCATTAAGGATTTCCCCCAAGGATAAAGACTTTAGATCCTCATATTTCCTATCCATGATCCTTCTAAAAAGTATAGAATCCAATTCTACAGAAAACAGTGAAATCCTTTCCTGACTCTCCTAAACTACCATGTGAATTTATTCCAATAGATTCATCATCTTCTACTCTGCACTCAACTCATCTACAAATTGAGTCTAAGTTTTTTTCTCATGGTATTAGCTACACTATTTAGATTCTGAGCACAGTGGATGAAAAGTTGGTCCGACACCGAACATTAATTTTTATCATGATCAACGATTTTTTCATTATAAATACGACAATGAACTCTAATCTCCTGGGAATAGAATCAAAGGTTTTGAAAAAGAAGGAAGTGGCTAAAACCATTAGATAGGGTCTTACACATCATGTTTATTATTAATATAATTAGTTTTATAACGAAAAGAATACAAGGATCATATGTATTTTCTTCATTGATGATGTTGATCTTTAAGAATGACCCTTTTGGATTATCTCATTACACTTACGAGGAACCAAACTAGAATCCCTATAGCGGTTATCCACATGTGCTCTGATGGCCTCTGATCGACACCACTCATTCTCCAAGTACATGCGCGGAAAAGCGAGTGTCTTGTGTCAGTAATTATTGATCACTTGTTCGTCATCCTTGAAGAACATCTCTCATTCTTTAGATGGGCATGAACAGTATTTGAGAGAGAAATTGTTTACCTCAAAAATTATTAATTCACCAAGCTTGTGGTGTGTTCACTATGGCACAATAGATGCACATGTCCATTTATATTCATGGAACCTCAGTTAAAATATTTAATTTCATAAGAGAAAATATATATATTCATGAACATAGATAATACCCATGATCATATTAATAATACTACATCATTATTTATGGTGTGGAAAATTACTCAGAATAAAATTATTAATAATATTCTGCATCATAAAATAATATCAAAATCATTATTATTATATTTTGTGCCAACTAATAATTATTTACAATAATGAAAATAATTATTATACATCCGGACTGGCCTTACTCTGCTGGAACTCAACATCCATTAATTGAACTCCCGAATAAATAAATAAATAATTTATTCTGTTAAATAAAAATTTTATTTATAAACTAGTAAATAAATATTTATAAAATCATCAAATAAATAAATAAATATATTGTATTGAATTTATATGATCATATTAACTTGAATAAAATTATTCCACTCTCTTGAAAATAAAATTTGTTTAATTAATTAAATTCAAAATAAATTTAAACGAGACCCCCAAAAACACTTAGTGTGTGACCCTCTAGGATTCTTTCTCATTGGCATTAGGCGGGCTTGCCTAAAGTCCAAGAGTACTGTCTAGAAACGTGTCAAGGAACTCGAGAGAAAGAACGTAAAGTCACAACAACAACATCCACATTCAATTTCTCTCTGTGTAATATAATCTCATTGTCTCAATAACTCATCAATCAGGATTCATGATAGTATCACCAACCATTATACTTGATACGTCATCCTTTGAATAACTGAAATATACTCATCCTTAATCCATTTCCATTGAATTTCGAGTGATGGTTATATTTCAATCAAAGTGTCAAGATATAAAATTCCATAAATGTAATGTAAAAATCCTTCCTTGACTTATTTATTAATATTATGTCACTCGTGATGCACCCAACGTACCCTACTTCCCGCCAACTATCTTTGTGGAAATTTTTATTAGTAAATCAAAGTGTGTGATTAATAAAACAAATTAATGATAATTTTAACATCTATAGATCATTACAGATACTCGCAGATAGAAATATATAATGACATAAAAACATGCAGAATTCATTCTAGTGGGTCTGTTCCGATAATCTTATATTTGGGAGATTACCAAGTGAGAACTTCCTGAGAGGAAGTCTCATCTGCTTATGAGTACTCACACCTTACGGTCTGCATGTTCTGTATCCCTTCATATTAACTCATCCAACGATTGAACAATATTTAATAATATTGTTATAGAATTTCAATGTTCTCTTCAAAGTGGGGAGCTGCCATGACCTTATCAATGAAACAAATACTCAAGGACATTATTACATCATACTCAAGAAGAACAGTGAACAATATAGAATATGATGATTAATATTTAAATAAATTAAATATAAATTTAATAAAAGTACAACTAGTTGGTTCTAGGACACTAACTCTTACAAACTCCCACCTGGATTATAGCCAACTTCCTATGACTTTCAGTCTGCTAGACCTCAAATAGTGAAAGTTTTTCTGATGAGTCCAGGATTTAGTCAACAGGTCTGCCACATTGCCTTCTGTGGTTATAATTCTCACTGAAACATCACCTCTGTGATAAAAATCCCTCAAGAGATCATACTTTCAAAGTATGTACTTCATCTGTTTATTTGACCATGGCTCTTTTGCGAGTGTCACCGTTGCAGTATTATCATAGTACAGTGTCTTGGGGTCTTTTCTGCTATGTATCATATCCAGATCCTAGACAAATCTTCGCATCTAAACTTCTTCTTTAGCTACCTCAGAAGCTACAATATACACATTCTATTATATAAAATCTGTGACCACAGTCTCCATTGAGATCTTCCATCTAAAGTATACCTCCATTCAATTTGAAGATGTATCCCATTTGTGACTTCATGTCCTCTTGATTAGTATGGAAACTAGAATCTTTATTTCATATGATAAATAATTCCTCATATCCTCCATAAACTAATAACATATCCTTAGTACACCTCAGATACTTTAGTATTGTCTTGACTGCCATCCAATGGTGGTCACCTGGTTCATCATTAATTATTCATACAACACCTAATGCATATACAACATCCAGCCTAGTACGTAGAATGGAATACATGATTGACCCAATCACTAATGTGTATAGAGTCCTTTCCATTATCATTCATTCCTCATGTTTTTTAGGATAACTTTTCTTGGAAATATGTAGGTTGTGTGACACTGGAAACAATCCCCTTGTTGATTGTTCCATACTGAATATCTTAAATATTTTATCAATGTTTGTACTTTGACTTAGGCCCAACAATCTCATGGATATATGACGATTAATCTTGATCACCTGAATATATGATGCCTCTACCATGTCTATCATAGAGAGTCATTGATTTTTCCATGACTTAATAGACTATAAGACTGGTATCTGATTTCCAATATGTAATATTTCATCAACATATACTATTAGAAAGATTATTGTACACCCAATAAACCTTTTGTAGACATAAGGCTCATATTCATTCATAATAAAACAACATTATATTATGGATTCATAAAAATGAATGTTCCCTGACCTATATGATTTCTTTAATCCATATATGGATTTCTGCAACTTTCATACCTAACTGGCATCCTTTGCAGTCACAAACACATGAGTTTGTGTCAAGTAGACATCTTCTAGAAGGTTCACGTTAAAGAAGGCTATTTTTATATCCATTTTCAAAGTATCATAGTCCTAGAAAGGCATAATGGAAAGTATAATTATTATGGATTTATTCATTGCAACTGGTAAAAATGTTTCATTGTAGTCAATTCCTTGATGCAGTTTAATTCCTCTTGCAACCAGTCATACCATATAGGTACATACTTGTCCTTCCATGTCATTTTTTCGTGAATACCCATTTGCAGCAAATAGGCATTACATCAACTAGAGTATCTACCAAAATACCTACTAAGTTTTGATACATGGAATCCATTTGAGAATTCATGGCTTCTTTCCACTTGGAAAAGTTTGTGCCCCTTACTGCTTCCTTCTAGGATAGAGGATCATTATTATCAACTAATAATGATTCACCATCGTCGATGTCTAGAAAACTGTACCCTTTGGGTTCTCTGTCATCTCTTTTACACCTACGAATTATTTGTGTCTCTAGAACATATTCTTCTTCCATGGGTCTTTGTGGAATCTGTTCTTAAACTGACTATTGTGTACCTTGAGCCTCGAATTCATTGAAATCTATCTATCTCACAGTATCTCTTTTGGAGATGTGATCACTCTCAAGGAATTTTTCATGTCTTTCCACTATAAACATTTATTTCAAGGGTTGTATAGATAATATCACCTTGTTTCCTTGGGGTATCCTATAAAGGTACACTTTGTTTCTCAGGGAGAGAGTTTTTTACTTAAATAGGCCATATCAAACACTTCGCTACCCCAAACATGTAAATTATATAACATAGCTTTTCTTCCACTCCAGAACTCATATGGAATACCATTTATCAATTTAGTTGGAACTTCGTTTAGTCTGTGTGTCACTGTTTGTAACGCATATCCCCAAAAGGATGACTGAAGACTCGCATGACTCATCATTGATCTCACCATGTCCAATAGGGTGTGGTTCCTCCTTTCACTCAAACCATTCCACTGGGGCGTGTATGGAGAAGTGAGTTGGGATAGGATCACAAAATCTTGTATGTAATCAATCAAGTCTTGATTAATTGATTCTCCACCATGGTTTGAGCAGAGTTTTTAATATTCTAACCAAGTTGTTTTTCTACTTCATTCTTGTATTCGTTGAATATCTCAATAGAATCTGACTTATACCTCATTATGTATATATATCCATATATACTAAAATCATCAGTAAAAGTAATGAAGTATGAGTACCCACCACTTGCATCAATTATAAATGGTCCACACACATCAGTATGAACAAATTCAAGATTTTCCTTCGCCCTTTCACCTTTCCCTCTAAATGGGGCTTTGTACATTTTACATTGTAAACAAGCATGACAAACACCATGTGGTTTTAGTTCGAATGAATATAAATATACATCCTAATGTAATGTTGTTGTGCATTTCTTGTTTACATGACCTAGACAATGATGCCATAGTAGGGTGTTGTATGAGACATGTGAAGTATCTTTTTAATCGATTTCCATTTCATGGTTTTTGTAATCCAACATGTCAAGACCATTGTATAAAGGTTCCCTACCAAAATAATTTCTATCTTTGTAAGAGAAGCAACATTCATTTCCAAACAAGAAAAATTATCCATCTGTATCTACTCTAGATATAGAAATAAAGTTTTTAGTATCATAAGGATCATAATAAAAACCCTTTAACACAAAGATCATCTTAGTTAACAACGTGATGTGGTAGTCCCCAACCGTAACAACAACAACGCTGGCTCCGTTGGCTACTCCAAAATCTACCTCCCCTCAGTCATTCTTCTTGAAACTAATTAGTTCTTATATTTTTACACATATGTGAGAACCCCAAGCTGAATGTAATATCCAATTTTTAGAACCATACAGATTTCATTCGATAACAAATGCACCTGAAGATTCACCTTTCTTCTTAGGCTGGGTTCACTTCTTCTTCCAACAGCCCTTCTTTCCACAAGTGAACCAAACAGCCTCCTATTCCTTTGTATCCCCTTAGATCATCCTTTACATGGAAGGCCGTGAAGAATCTTTGGTCATAATGATATTTGCATTCCATTTCCTCTTATTCACCTTAAAAACAGAAGTATTTTCACGCTTCATATATTTGTCTACATGATAAATGAGGATAAGAATATCGGATATATTCTTCTCAATGTTGTTCATATTGAAATTGAAAACAAAGTTAGAGAAGCTCTGAAGGAGTTATGTGAGAATGAGATTGATGCCCAGTTCCTCTGGGATTTTAAACCATAGAACCACTAGGTGCTCAATGTAGCCAATCATCTTGACTACATGAGGCCCAACTTTGGCACCTTCTCCAAGCTGACCCTAAAAGGGTTCCTTGGAGACCTCAAATCTTTCTTGTCTTGATCACTCCTGGTAATGACCACAAAGGTTATCGATCTTGATATAAGCATCCATGTTTTCATGAGACTTCATGAGATCACAATACATTTTTGATAAAATAAAACATTGAACGTCGACCACATCATTCATATGTTTCCATTATACCACGAAATCAACTTAAATCTCCTCTTTTGCAGGCAGATTAGTTAATGCTAACTCGACATGTAAGACTTCCATTCGTGGCATAGGATAACCCAGAGGTGTCTAAAACATTCATAGATGTTACAACCAGTGAGGATGTTGTCTTTATCAAGAATTGGTCTTAGGGATAGTGTGGTTAATGAGATTTTCATTTTTATTCTACATATAAAATAAGAGATTATTTGATCTTTCTTGATTACATTTTATGAGATATGATAACTTTTTATTAAGTCTCCCACTATTTTATCAAGCCCCAATGGCCCTAATCATTGAACATATAATGTCCACATGCTATGAAATTCTAGTGGTAAGGATCAATTTTCCCCTTCGTATAAACCAAGAAATTGTTGATCAAGATAATAGAAGGTATTTAGGTCAGAAGTTCTTTTCTAACTATAGGCTTGCATCTCCTTGATCTGTTGAGTGGACTCTCCATTCCTAAAATCATGAATTTTTTATTTCCTCAACTCTTGCCTCTAATAATACACCAATTATAGAAAGGGATACTCTTCCTGATTTAATATGGTTATGTCCACCCAAACCTTTTATACAGGCTTCCAATATAAAAGTATGTGTCCCAACAAGCGTCGGTCATACACCTAGTTTTATTGACTTTTTCCCTTAATCACGTAATGGAAGGCTTCACCTGACAGAATAATTTATTTTAAGGTTTTAATCTCTTATGCATGAATTTTTTATTATCATTATCACATAGTTGTTATAATTAAGTGGAACTTACTTAAGTGATTAACCATGTAAGTATAATATTTATGCATAAGTCTGGTTTATTTTTGTTCCATATTGAATTCTTGTTTAATTAATTAATTTTGTGATCGTGACAACACATCCATAATGATAAACCATTCAACAAATAGAAATAAAATAAAGGGAATGATCATGAGATTTTCTAATGGTTAGTTTATCTAGAAGTTTGTATACTAACCCTGACCTAGTAAATAAATATCTTAAACCTTTTGGGTTCATGTTTACAGCTTTCCAACTGTCCACCTCTGTATCTCTTGGGATTGGTTTCGTCCTCTCTCTAGCTTGAACTGCCTCCACTAGTATGGGAGATCCATCCATTAAATAAGCCTTTTTTTAAAATCACATGCTAGTGGGGGTAAAAATGGGGTTTTACATAAATGAAACATTGGGAATACATGCCCTACTTATTAATGAGGAGAAGGCTTGCTGGCCAAAAAAAATTTAAATAAATAAATTAAAAGAAACCATTCACATACAAAGGTCTTGGTCTAGACCATGATCATCCATACATGAAATGATATTTACACATAAATATAACCATCATTAAATTATTTAATAGTTCTTATTTATGATAAATAATGCTCGTATCAATTAATTATCATCTTTAATTAACCAATCCTTTTATCATAAAACTTTTTCGGAATTTCCTTTAGATTCTCATACATCATGATTTTAAAAAAATTAATTAATTTAAAATTTTCTTTATACGCAACTTGTACCTCGAAGGAATCCTAATGAATTTTCATTCATAACTACCCAATGAGTAGAAATGAACATTACGTAGATGTTAAATTAAACTCACACACATATATATATATAACACCTACCACATGTTGTTCCTCAGATTTACGCCCACACTGTGGTACACCTATCAAGGGTTTGTATAATATAATAAAAAAATTAATATATCTGCATAATTTAGATTAGTACACAACATGTACTTCTAACTACACGGTGTGTACTATTATTCACCATCCATCTGAAGTACACAATTAGGGACATGGAGTGTATATTTTCTTCTAAAATATTTGGAGTACACGACGTGTTCAGTGGGACACATGTTGTGTAGTGTCAGCGTTACATAGTTTCCTATCGCGAAATCATTGTATGAGGTACATGGTCCAGCCCTAACCCAAAGGGACTACACGTTGGGTCCACTAGACTACACAACGTCTAATTTGGAAACTGCATGCCAACTATTCCTGGAAAACATGTAGATTCATTTAAGACTTATAAAGACTCCAACATGTGGCTTGGTTTCGTGAACCAGTCTGACACATTGAATATTGACTACACGATGTGTACTACCACATACATGTTGTGTGTCCTGGTGCTGCACATCCAGGAATCTTTGGTACCACATGATGAGTTCCTCTATTTTATTTTAATAATAATTAAATGAAAATATTGTTTCAATAAGGTGAAAGAGTGTAGAGACCCGAAGCCTGACGTACATGAACATTACATTACTTTTGCGGAATACATAATACATAACAAAAACACACACACAAGGACCGTAATAGTTTAGTGTCTTTGGAAACTTGGAATATAATCTTCTAATCGTGGTGAAAGATCTTCAACATCTCCCATAAAGTTCTTCTTTTTTTAAAACCTAAATCCTTTCTTTATATCCTGGGGAAAATAAAACATAAAATGGTGAGCTCAAATGCTCAGTAAGGGTAAACAAAATAAATATCAATCACATCATATTCATAAGAACATATCTTTTGGAAATCTTAACCTGCAAAAGAGATCATAATTTCATAACATGGGATAAATCATAGTAGTGAAATGTAATCCCAATAATCATAACTTAAAACATGAAACTTTGTGGTATACACACATAATCATAGAGAATCATTTCTTATTAGTCAAGACTCATTTCCAAGACTATCTTAGTGGACAAAGTCCCTTTCTGAACCGAGTTCACTCCTTGTTGCAGTCCTGTTTCACTGAACCGGTATAACCTACCGTTCCAGACTTGTCTATCTCATGAGATATAAAATCTTTACCCAATGCATTGGAGGGAGATATAGGTCCCACCCATCTCATAATGATACCATTCTTATGTGTGCCACAAAATCTTAAATCATACATCATTGCATAACCCATGTAATAAAAATTGGAATCTTTAAACATTGTGACATCATAAAACAATTCATATAAGATAAAAGAATTCATAAAAATATTTTCATCACAACATAATCAAATCCATATAATAATAGGGATAGAAACAAAACCCTTTATTATCTTAGATGGAAAATAATTTTGATAAAACACTTGAACTCCATTCTTGAGGAAAATATCCTTTCTACTTCAAGAACATTTTTCCTTTCTTAACATGTCATACAATTTTAAACTAAAAAATTTTGATTAAAAATAAACTTGGAAACTTGTAAAGGAATATTCTTGGAAATTTTGTTTTAAAAATCCATTCATTCCGTATAAGTTAAAAAAACATTCTTCTCGTACTTTTATCTGAAAAGTCAAATAGTACCTCGTACGAAAAACGACAAAAGATTCGTTTCATATCTTTTACTAAAAACTCACAGAAGGGTAAAATTGGATTTAAACAATTTTAGGTGGATGGAAATAATATTAAATATTGCGGAAATATGGATGTGGATGATAAAATACACCCTAGTAAATTTCAATGTATAAACAATCTCGGATAAAAATGAGATTGTGATATTTCCCTTACCTTAGGTCCGATTTGCTTCGTAAGTGTTTGAACCTCCTGTATAATGGTTTAACTAATGTCATTGACTTATTCCAGAATCATACTTATTGTTATGATATCATATATGGTTCACTTGTGACTATATATTACCCGTTCTTTTGTAAATTCCATGTTAAAGAGCGTTTTGGGTAAAATTGTTTCATTTGTCGTCCGTGTTTTGACTTGTAATTATTCATATGATTACTTAGATAATGATTAATTAATTAAAAAATATAAAACATTATTTATATATAATATATATTCAGAATAGACATATATATAATAAATCAGTAAATGGAAAGAAATACACAATTCATGGAGACGGTAGGTCGTACGTACGAATGAACACTGTTTTCGTTTCCTTATTGAGTTGAATGGAATAAAGTAGATGACATACACATATATAAAAATAAATCCAGTATCATTATTATGTAATATATTTCATGATTACTTATTATATACACTTTATAATCATTCATTAATGGTTACAGTGGAGAATGAATCTCATCGCGTTGTGGAGACGGTAGTCCGTACGTACGCACGAGCGATGATATCGTTCTCATGATCGTAGGACTGTATTGGAGTGTTTGTATAATATTTAAGAATCAATATCACTTTAAAATAATCATATATAGTTATTATTTACACCATTATACCCATCCAAGTAAGGTGGTGGTGGAAAATAGATTTCACCACGGCGTGGAGACAGTATTCTGTACGTACGCACGCGCGGTGATTTCGTTTTCCGTAGGATGGATAGATTGTGAAATAGGGTTGTTTCATACTTATAATAACATATCAGTATATGATTGATACTTATGTTATTACCTAATAAGAAGAAGTGGAAGAAGAAATAAAGTTGAAAGAATCGGTAACAGACATTACCTCTTCTTTGAAGCGCCTCTTTGAGATCTCCTTTTAGGGCACTAAAATTGGCCTTTGAGGAAGACCAGAACCTCTAGGATGTTTCTAGGGAAGTGGAGAATATAATTTGGTAGGGGTTTTCCGAGCTTGAAGGCTCAATGTGGTGTGAGGAAGAGAGGGAAGAGGTTCCCTTTTATAAGGGAGGAGAGGGGTACCTTCGGAATAACAAAAAATATTATTTTATTATAAAGCCAAATTCGGTTTTAAATAGATCCAAATTGATTTATTTCGAAGCTAAGGTGGGGATGGGTCGAAATACTCTCATCAAATAGAATTTAGACAAGTTTAGGTTCCTATTTTAACCTTATCATTTATATTTAACATTAAGTTAAATAATTTTACTATTACTGTGTCTTCTTGTGTTCTTACACTATATGTTTAATAAACATACTATAACAAGCCAAAAGAACACCAAGTTGTTTATTATTAATATATATAACCTTATCTAAGTCATTTGGCCGAACCTTAGATTTTTAGGAATAAAATAACAATTAATTATATAATATTTCTTTTAAAAACTATTTTATGTCAATTTTAACACTATTTAGTAATTGATTTTTGTGAAAATCATAACAGAATTATTAGTTCGAAAAAAATTAATTAAATCAATACTAACATGTCATATTAACCTATAAAATTTGTGGAATTCATAAAAAGTCTCAAATTACATTTATTTGGGTATTTATAATATCAATTATGTCAATATTTCATTAATAAGATAATTACTGCATCATCTTTGTGTCATAAATAAAATAAATTATTTAATGTCTAAAAATTAAAAAATAAAATAACATTATATAGGAAATATTTTTAGCTTTCTAATTAGTATTTAAATTCGAATTTATCTTAACTATAACCCTATATTAAAAATGATTTACTTATTAAACTTTGATTTTAACTATTTCAACCCTTCTTTAAATAAATTAATAATAAATGTCCTAATCTAATCGAAGTGGGCCTAAATGATCATATTTTATTACTAAGGTTGTTTTTTATAGAATTAAACTTATCCAATAAAATTATGACATGTGTTAGGGTAATAATAATAACATTTTTACCCTTAATTACCCTATTTACTTTTAACCGTGGTAAATAAAAGTAAAAAGTTACTATTCACCAAAAATTATTTTCATCTCATTGAACCACATTTTACTTACTGACATCAACCGTGTCTCTAGGATTTTTGAAATTCCACTCTCAAAAGCAGAAAATTAAGTTTTATGAAAAAATTCAGTTTTTTAACTACCACTTAGTGGTTTCACTATTCATCAAAAAATGAAACATTCCAGAAAAATACCAAAAATTAGGCCTAAGATATATTTGATATTATGAATTGAAAAATGATGTTTATTTTATCAAATTCAAAACATATTAGTTACATTAACAAATTTAAAAATTAATTCCCGTCGTCAAAACAAATAGCGTGTTTTTAAGAGATAATAACTATCAGAAGATTGCCACTTATTTATGTCTGGTTTAAATGTGAAATTACATCCAATGTCAAAAATTGATTTAAATTGTACAAATATATTCTAAATATACTTTAAAACCACTCAAATTAATAATTTATCACTATTAATTATTTCGAATAAAAAAGTTGTTTTTTAATTAAAATTTAGTAATTTTCACTATTCATCAGAATATGAAAGTTATCCAAAAAGTACCAAAATTTCACCCTAAGCTAATTTTGATATTCCGAATCCAAAAATGAAGTCAATTTTGAAAAATAAATTAATAAAATTTCAAAAAGTGGTTATTACAATTCATAACGGCTAGTTTTAATAATATTTTAATTGCATATCGTTGTTTAGAGAAAATTGGTATTGCATACAACACACGCTATCGTGGAAGGTCGCGATTGCATGTAATGAAAGGAAATTCAAGGATGCGTGTTGTACAAGCTCCTTTTGGTGTAGCGTACAACACAACAAATTAATGAAATTAAAAAGAATATTTTTCATAAAATCTTGGGGTGTTACATTCTACCCCCCTTAAAATGAATTTCGCCCTCGAAATTCGTCGGGGTTATAAATGGTTTACTACTCAAAATTTTGTTTAATAGAAACCCACATCGTAAAAAGGAATACCAAAACATGGCTTTAAAAACTAAAGTATGAAATGTAACAGTTACCCAAATTAACTCATCACTGGGTTTCCACATAGGAGGACATATGTGAAAATATGGATATGGAAGAAAAATCTAACCATCATGTTCTGATGGGGAGTGGTAGAGAACATGGCTATGAAAAAGTCAGCAATCACAAATTCATAGATTTGTGATGATCTAAGGTGCCATCTGATTCATCGGATATAATGGCACTAGGACAACATTTTTGGTTTTCAAGATCATTAAAAGAAATACTTACATGATTTTGGTACAATCTCATTGTTGTTCGTTAATTGAACAATTTCCATTTCATCCCTTAATTAAATGAAGTTGAATTTGTTATTCGTGATGTGTTAACAGATCATGTGATAGAATGATGGGTCATTCCATCTGTCTCAACCAAAAGGTCATAAAAGTTATCAAAAATACATAAGTCCATCTATAGTGAGATTTATCATATATGGTTCCTAAAATGGAATTATACTTCATATACCATATTGCTTAATATAATAAAACTAGTTTCTACTAAACAGGGACTTCCTGTAGGCCAGTGGTAGGCGCTAAAGGCTAGTCACACTTCGGTTGTGGGTTCGATTCCCACAGCCTTGTCCGACGTGATGGGCTATCGCCCGTCCTGCATGATTTCCTTTTTCTAAAACTATATTACTATAACATACCATAAATAATATCGAAAAAACATTCTATCCTTAAACAATACTATCTTATGTCCAACATAATCCATTCCAATCTTTAGGCTTATCCATAATACTGCAGTCCACTCTCATAATATAGTGAAAATGATTACCAGATATTTAATACCATCGTTGATCCCCATATATCATAAGATATGTCTTGTTGGTCAAATTACAAACATGTGAATACCTTAATCATGTATTCTCTTGAAGAATGAATACCCATTGAACCTTAGTGAAAATATGAATGCAGTCAAAAGTTAACTCTTTCCACATACCAAAATCCAAATATTCTATATACTCAAACCATGACATAACATTCTCCTTATATCAGTCATGAGCTCATGAATACGGTCAAACATTTCATTTTCTCGTTTTCCTTTCATTATGCGCATATCATCTTTTTTTCCAAAAATATCTCAATCACATTCTGTGGTTACCGGTACCATTTAAAATCACAATATACCAATACATAAATATTCCAATATTCCACGATACTATATACAACATTATTCTGGAATCCCATTACATAAACACTTAATCATTCCACCACATCGTTGTCATATTCAAAATCGCCAATGGTGATCGCATGTGACTTCCCTTTGTCCTTTTCCTTAAGTGGTTTCTCATGTCGATCATCACTAACCCTTGGATTAGGGAATTTATTAGCATAATGCCCCATTTCCTTTCACTTGAAGCATTGAAGTGTAGTGGGTTCATTTTGTGTATCCCTTCCTTTGTTTGCATCAGTAGACATATTCTTCCCATCATTACGGCATTCAAATGCCTGATGACCTTCCTTTCCACATTTGAAAGACTTACTTGTCCCTTTAAGACAATCTCCACCATGCTTCTTTCCACACGTTGAGCATAGGGAAACATTCATCTTCTTTTCACCATTATTCTGAGATTTCTCTTTGAACTCCATCTTTCATTTCTTGTCAAAACTATGAGATGGATAAGTAACACCAAATTCCATTTCTACCTTGATAGCACAATGCACAATTTCTTCATAGCTACTGAAGTCTCTTATAGCTAATACCCTTCTAAGATTTGGTTTTAAGCCATTGAAGAATCGATCAACTTTAATTTCAGGTTGGATGATAAATCCAGATGCATACCTGGAAAGCCTTGTAAAATTCGCTTTGTATATACCATCATATTCATCATCCTTTTTCTTTAGTTCAAGAAACTCCTTCTCCATCTTTGTACGAAGAATACGAGGGATGTACTTATTGAAAAATAAGTTCTTGAACTCGTCACATTCCATGGACTCAATTTCATCTCTTTGCCTCGTATTCTTGATAAAATTCCACCATTGATCACCTTCACCTTCCAAACGATATACTGCTAAGATGAATTTATCATGTTCAGAACATTGATGAACTGAAAATATCCTTTCAGTGGTACTGGTCTATTGTTCATCAACAAGTGGATCAGAAGACCCACTGAAAGAAGGTGGGCATTGCCTCATGAAGGACTCAATAGAATATTGTTCCCTTCTCTGCTCATTTGAAAGTCCAGAATGATTCATAGCTTCTGTAAGTATAGCAACAAGATTTTGCACTCCATCTCCCATAACATTTGTTTGTTCAAGAGGACAATCATTACATTCTCCATTGCATTGATCAACAAGGTTCCTTCGGGTTCCAGCCATCGTCTAAAACCCAAAAAGAATAGTGTGAGAGGCAAAAATCATTCTAGGGAAAAAACATAATAAAGGGGGAGTATCCTCAATATCTAACATCTTAGTTTAAATTCTATGATCGTTACCGTAGTTCTAGGATTGTATCCTATACGTATACTTATATTTAGGGACATCCCTAGACATACCTTAGAAATATCTCTAGGGATCTCACTAACGTTTTCGCATCCTAGTTTCCAATGGTTGACTAAACCTTTCCTCTGATACCAACTGTAGAGACCCGAAGCCTGACGTACATGAACATTACATTACTTTTGCGTAATAATTAATACATAACAAAAACAAACACACAAGGACTGTAATAGTTTAGTGTCTTTGGAAACTCGGAATATAATCATCTAATCGTGGTGAAAAATCATCAACATCTCCCATAAAGATCTTCTTTTTTTTAAAACCTAAATCCTCTCTTTATATCCTGGGGAAAAGAAAACATAAAAGGGTGATCTCAAATGCTCAGTAAGGGTAAACAAAAGAAATATCAATCACATCATATTCATAAGAACATATCTTTTGGAAATCTTAACCTGTAAAAGAGATCATAATTTCATAACATGGGATAAATCATAGTAGTGAAATGTAATCCCAATAATCATAACATAAAACACGAAACTTTGTGGCATACACACATAATCATAGAGAATCATTTATTATTAGTCAAGACTCATTGCCAAGACTATCTTAGTGGACAGAGTCCCTTTCTGAACCGAGTTCACTCCTCATTTCAGTCCTGTTTCACGGAACCGGTATAACCTACTGTTCCAGCCATGTATATCTCATGAGATATAAAATCTTTACCCAATGCATTGGAGGGAGATATAGGTCCCACCCATCTCATAATGATACCATTCTTATGTGTGCCACAAAATCTTAAATCATACATCATTGCATAACCCATGTAATAAAAATGAGAATCTTTAAACATCGTGACATCATAAAACAATTCATATAAGATAAAAGAATTCATAAAAATATTTCCATAACAACATAATCAAATCCATGTAATAATAGGGATATAAACAGAACCCTTTATTGTCTTAGAAGGAAAATAATTTTGATAAAACACTTGAACTCCATTCTTGAGGAAAATATCCTTTCTACTTCAAAATTTTTTTTCCTTTCTTAACATGTCATACAATTTTAAACTAAAAAAAGTTGATTAAAAATAAACTTGGAATCTTGTAAAGGAAGATTCTTGGAAATTTGTTTTAAAAAATCCATTCATTCCGTATAAGTTAAAAAAACATTCTTCTCGTACTTTTGTCGGAAAAGTCAAAAAGTACCTTGTACGAAAAACGACAAAAGATTACTTTCATATCTTTTACTAAAAACTCACCAAAGCGTAAAATTGGATTGAAACAATTGTAGGTGGATGGAAATAATATTTCATATTGATGAAACATGGATGTGGATGATAAAATACACCCTAGAAAATTTCAAAGTATAAACAATCTCGGATAAAAATGAGATTGTGATATTTCCCTTACCTTAGGTCCGATTTTCTTCGTAAGTGTCCGAACCACCTATATAATGGTTTAAATAATGTCATTTACTTATTACAGAATCATACTCATTGTTATTATATCATATATGGTTCACTTATGACTTTATATTACCCGTTCTTTTGTAAATTCCATGTTAAAGAGCATTTTGGGTAAAATTGTTTCATTTGTCGTCCGTATTTTGACTTGTAATTATTAATATGATTAATTAGATCATCATTACTTAATTCTAGAATATAAAACATGATTTATATATTATATATATTCAGAATATACATATATATAATAAATCAGTAAATGGAAAGAAATACACCGTTCATGGAGACGGTAGGCCGTACATACGCATGAACGTTGTTTTCGTTTCCTTATTGAGTTGAATGGAATTAAGTAGATGACATACACATATATAAAAATAAATCCAGTATCATTATTATGTCATACATTTCATGATTACTTATTATATACACTTTATAATCATTCATGAATGGTTAAAGTGGAGAATGAATCTCATCGTGTCGTGGAGACGGTAGTCCGTACGTACGCACGAGCGATGATATCGTTCTCATGATCGTGGGACTGTATTGGAGTGTCTGTATAATTTTTCAGAATCAATATCACTTTAAAATAATCATATATAGTTATTATTTACACTATTATACCCATCCAAGTAAGGTGGTGGTGGAAAATAGATTTCACCACAGCGTGGAGACGTAATCTGTACGTACGCACGCGCGGTGATTTCGTTTTCCATAGGATGGATAGATGGTGAAATAGGGTTGTTTCATACTTATAATAACATATCAGTATATGATTGATACTGATGTTATTACCTAAGAAGAAGAAGTGGAAGAAGAAATAAAGTTGAATGAATCGGTAACGGACATTACCTCTTCTCTGAAGCGCCTCTTTGAGATCTCCTTTTAGGGCACTAAAATTGGTCTTTGAGGAAGACCAGAACCTCTAGGATGTTTCTAGGGAAGTGGAGAAGATAATTTATCAGTGTTTGGCCGAGCTTGAAGGCTCAAAGTGGTGTGAGTAAGAGAGGGAGGAGGTGCCCTTTTATAAGGGAGTAGAGGGGTACCTTTGGAATAACTCAAAATATTATTTTATTATAAAGCCAAATTCGGTTTTAAATAGATCCAAATTGATTAATTTAAAAGCTAAGGTGGGTATGGGTCGAAATAATATCATCCAATAGAATTTAGACAAGTTTAGGTCCCTATTGTAACCTTATCATTTAGATTTTACATTAAGTTAAGTAATTTTACTTTTACCGTGTCTTCTTGTGTTCTTACACTATAAGGTTGATAAACATACTATAACAAGCCAAAAGAAACCCAAGTTGTTTATTATTAATATATATAACCTTATATAAGTCATTTGGCCGAACCGTAGATTTTTAGAAATAAAATAACAATTAATAATATAATATTTTTTAAAAAAACTATTTTATGTCAATTTTAACACAATTTAGTAATTAATTTTTGTGAAAATCATAACGGAATGATTAGTTCGAATAAAGTTACTTAAATCAATAATAACATGTCATATTAACCTATAAAATTAGTGGAATTCATAAAAAGTCTCAAATTATATTTATTTGGATATTTATAACATCAATTATGTCAATATTTCATTAATAAGATAATTACTGCATCATCTTTGTGCCATAAATAAATTAAATTATATAATGTCTAAAAATTACAAATAAAATACCATTATGTAGGAAATATTTTTAGCTTTCTAATGAGAATTTATAGTCGAATTTATCTTATGTATAACCCTATATTAAAAATGATTTACTTATTAAACATTGATTTTAACTATTTCAACCCTTTAAATAAATTAATAATAAATGTCCTAATCTAATTGAAGTGGGCCTAAATGATCATATTTTATTCCTAAGGTTGTTTTTGGTCGAATTACACTTATCCAATGGAATTAGGACATGTGTTAGGGTAATAATAATAACATTTTTACCCTTAATTACCCTATTTACTTTTAACCATGGTAAATAAAAGTAAAAAGTTACTATTCACCAAAAATTATTTTCATCTCATTGAACCACATTTTACTTACTGACATCAACCGTGTCTCTCGGATTTTTGAAATTCCACTCACAGAAGCGGTAAAATTAAGTTTTATGAAAAAATTCAGTTTTTTAACTACCACTTAGTGGTTTCACTATTCATCAAAAAATTAATGTTTCCAGAAAAATACCAAAAATGAGGCCTAAGCTATATTTGATATTATGAATTGAAAAATGATGTTTATTTTATTAAATTCAAAACATATCAGTTACATTAAATAATTTAAAAATTAATTCTCGTCGTCAAAACAAATAGCGTGTTTTTAAGAGATAATAACTATCAAAAGATTGACACTTATTTATATCTGCTTTAAATGTGAAATTACATCCAATGACCAACATTGTATTAAATTGTAAAAATTTATTCTAAATATACTTTAAAACCACTAAAATTAATAATTTATCACTATTAATGACTTCGATAAAAAAAGATGTTTTTTAATAAAAATTTAGTAATTTTCACTATTCATCAGAATATGAAAGTTATCCGAAAAGTACCAAAATTTCACCCTAAGCTAATTTCGATATTCCAAATCCAAAAATGAAGTCCATTTTGAAAAAAAATTTACAAAATTTCAAAAATTGGTTATTACTATTCATAACGGCTAGTTTTAATAATATTTTAATAGCATATCGTTGTTTAGCGAAACTTGGTATTGCGTACAACACACGCTATCGTGGAAGGTCGCGATTACATGTAATGCAAGGAAATTCAAGTATGCGTGTTGTGAAAGCTCCTTTTGGTGTAGCGTACAACACAAGACATTAATGAAATTAAAAAGAATATTTTTCATAAAATCTCTGGGTGTTACATTCTACCCCCCTTAAAATGAATTTCGCCCTCGAAATTCGTCGGGGTTATAAATGGTTTACTACTCGAAAGTTTGTTTAATAGAAACCCACATCGTAAAAAGGAATACCAAAACATGGCTTTAAAAACTAATGTATGAAATGTAACGGTTACCCAAATTAACTCATCACTGGGTTTCCACGTAGAAGGACATAGGTGAAAATATGGATATGGAAGAAAAATCTAACCATCAAGTTATAATGGAGAGTGGTAGAGAACATGGTTATGAAAAAGCCAGAAATCACAAATCCATAGATTTCTGATGATCTATGGTACCATCTGATTCATCGGATATAAGGGCACTAGGACAACAATTTTGGTTTTCAAGATCATTAAAAGAAATACTTACATGATTTTGGTACAATCTCATTGTTGTTCGTTAATTGCACAATTTCCATTTCATCCCTTAATGAAATAAAGTTGAATTTGTTATTTGTGATGTGTTAGCAGATCATGTGATAGAATGATGGGTCATTCCATCTATCTCAACAAAAAGGTCATAAAAGTTATCAAAAATACATAAGTCCATCTATAGTGAGATTAATCATATATGGTTCCTAAAATGGATTTATATTTCATATATCATATTGCTTAATATAATATATAGCGCCTCGGGTTTTTGGACCTGTCAGACTTTGGAATATTTCTACTAATAATTCCAGAGCTAGGTGCGAAGACGGCGTGCGATTCCGAGGCCCGGTGTACCCGAAATTAATTTAATAAAAATATTAAGTATTTTTATAGTATGCACGTGGCGGGGGTGATATATCTCCTAAAAGGTAGCTCAGAACGGGAATCTGAGGGCACGGTTGTGTCCGGAACGTGCCGTTTACCCTAGGCGAGGTGTAAACATTGCGGGCGCGGGCTTGCGGTGAGAAACGCTACCAGGGGCGTTTTCGTAAATAAGTAGGGAAGTTAGTGTGCGAGTGTCGGATCAAATAACATCTGAACGGAGTCTTGGATGGAAAATCTGAGTCCGCCATTGCGTTCAGAACGGCGCGTTTACCCTAGGGGTGACCTTACATTTTTTCAAATCGGGCGTCGGGTCCGAGGTGGGTTTGGCACCGGCGGGCAGCTGATATAAATATCAGCGCCCCCCCCCCCCCCCCCCGCTTTATCGTTCCTCTCAACATTATTCGGCGTTTTTCGCCACTGCTCCGCCGAATCGAGCAAACGAAGAACCCACGAGCTCGGAATTCGACGGCGGACGTTCCGCGAGCGCGCAGCGGAAGCTCTAAAGTGCGGATCAGAGGCAGAACGTTGGCGTTTTGCCCGCGAGGTAGGCAGATTTGAGTTTTAACCCCTGATCCCGTTTTGTTGCGTTTTTCTGTAAATTGAAGCCGTAACAGTATAGATCGGGTCCTGAGGGTCGTGTGGACGCCTCCGGATCGTAAAACGGACCATCGGGGTGCCCCCGGCGGTCTGCGGAAGTTTCGCCGGCGCGGCGGCGGCGCGCGGCGGAGAGCCGCCGACAAGGGCGGGCCGGCGACGGCGGCCGGTCCAGACCGGCTGGTCGGGGCCGGTGCGGCCTCTTTTCTTATATGGGGGTTTTTAAACCCCCGTATTTTGCAAACCGGGAGTCGGATTCGCGCGCCGTTTGCAGCGACGCGACCCTGACGAAGAGTCGAACCCTCCGGTGTAGGTTCGAGGGTTTAAAGGTTTGGGATCGTGGCACGGGAGCTAGAAACGTCGTAAAAAAAATATTATTTTATTATTTTACGACTTCGGGCCGTTGTAACTTCTACCCAGAGCATCCGATTGACATGCCGTCAGGGGCGTTGAGACCCTGATGGTACGATGGACTTTTTGAGATTGTTTCCGGGTGTTGGGACTGAGAACGGGGTGCGGGCCCCACGAGGCTGGGTCTTGGCGTTTGCGGAGAAACACAGCTTTTGCACCAGGAGTCCGATTTTGGCGGATAAATAGTCGATCCTGTGTGTTTTTCTGAGAGGATCGCAGTGGTGTGATCCGTTCGATGAGTTTCGGAAACCAGGTGTGGGCCCCACCCGAGCTGGCCTTCGGTGAATAGTACTTTTTTCACCGGGTGTCCGTTTTGGACGAGTGAGTAGTTGATTCCGCTTGTTTTTTCGAGGGGATCGTCGTGGTGTGATCCACTCGATGGGTTTCGGGATTGTTGTGTGGGCCCCGCACGTGCTATCTACCGTGAATAGTGCCTTTTTCATCGGTGCTTTGTTTCAGGCGAGTAAACAGCCTATCCTGCATGTTTTTCCGCATGGAACGCGATGGTGGCCTCGGTTTTGGCCTAGGAGGTGCGCAGTGTGGCGTTGTGGCAGTTCGCTCGGGTTAGTGATGTTTGGACCAGCAGTGGTTGGGGGTTCTCCCTTGGTTCGTTCCTACGAGGGTTTGTGTGGTATCACAACCTTCGTATGGGTTTGTGATCCTCTCGATGGAATGTCTAAACTGTTTGAGTTGTGGTACCCCTCCGGTGGGCCCGGAGTGGATCCTCTAGCATCTTTACCCTAGATCGGGTTCTTGGTATCGCTGTGACCACTTATTTACGGGCAGTGATCCCCTATCTAGCAGGTTAACCCTGTAGGGTTTGTGGCATCATTAGGAATATGATCCCCTACGCAGTGGGTTGTGCACAGTAGGGTTGTGGCATCGTCGGGTTTACGATCCCCTACTCAGCATGATGTTTATAGTAGGGTTGCGGTATCGTTGGTTATATGATCCTCTACTCAGCTCTTGGTGTCGGTAGGGTTGCAGTATCGTTGGTTATGCGATCCCCTACTCAACGCATGGTTTTGGTAGGGTTGCGACATCGTCGGTTTGATCCCCTACATCACGAGTTATACCAGATAGGGTTCCGGTATCGTCGTGACCATCTTTACATGGACGATGATCCTCTATCTGAGTGTTGAGTTTCCATCGAGCGCCAGATCGGGTTGTGGTATCCCCAAACGGATCTTGGGTGTGATACCCTATCTGTGAGAACTACGTATGCCAGATCGGGTCGTGGTATCCCCCAGCGGACCCTGGGAGTGATCCCCTATCTGTGAGCTACATATACCGGAGTGGGTCTTGGTATCCCCTAGCGGACCCTAGAGGCGATATCCTATCCGAGGAGTTTGGGTGGTTATGATGTTTCAGCGATGCTTCCTCAGTGATGTTATCCGACGAGCGTGGTCTCTCGAGTGAGCGTCTGAGATGTTTGTTTGGGACCCGATGGAGTGTGTCTCTTAGATTAGTGTCATCTGGTATGACAATGTTCATGTGGTGTACTCTCCTGGTTGGGGGTAGTTGATGGTGATGAGGTCGGTACCTCTTGTGGCTTTGTGGCGTGAGATGAGTATATCTGGATTGTTCAAGGTGTATGTATGGGCATACACCTGAGCTGAGCTGAGCTGACTTGTTGTGTTTAGCCAAGGATGGTCATGAGATGGAGTTTCTCTCTCGTCTGGGTTCCCTATGGCTGGGTTGAACAGACTGTTGCCTTTCAGTTGCTCCCTTGGGTTTTGGGATTTTGGGGTGCCTACTCAGTATGATTATACTCACCCATGCACGGGCTTTGCCTGCACATGTTTGTGTCTTGTGCAGACCACAGGCCCTTCGACGAAGTCCCAGGAGGACCCGGAGCAGGCAGAGCTTAGTGAGCGAGTTGACTGGGGTGTTTACCGGAGCTGTGCCGAGGGAGCTTTCCGGCGGGTGATTGTGGCAGTGTTCCCCTTCTTCAGAGCAGGATGGACGCGCTTTGTAGTTTTCTTTTGGTGGGCCCTGTTTTTCCCTTTGTACATTGTTGTTTCACTCTGGTTTGGGATAGATTGTATGCATGCATTTACCTTTCAGTTTCTATATCCCTGCATTGTTGCATGGAGGTGTTTGTGGGTGCGTGTGTACAGGTACCTTAGGCTAATGCCTCCCATGTGTGTGATAGCCTACTCGGCGCTGGTCGCCAGCCCCTGTCTACTGGAGGCGGGCTTGGGGAGTCGCGGCTCGACCCCCGTTGGGTCGGGTCGTGACAGAGTGGTATCAGAGTGGGTTCCACCTTTAGGATCTCAGAGCGTAGCTGGTCTAGCAGTGAGTTTGGTTTGGGTTGCATACCGGTAGTGTTAGGATGTTTCGAGTTCGGCTTTCAGGCCAGCGACTCCAGTGTTGGTGCGGCGGCCGATGTATCCATACACCAGGACTCTGATAACCTGCCTTTCGACACGGGACATTCGTACACTATTCGTAGGGACATAATGGTACATGCATCTTATAGGACTCGGTTTTTGGGTTTTCCTAGTCCTTCTTGAGTCAGCTCTCCAGATATACTTTTTGACTGTGGTTCATCTTGAATGTTTTTCAGGATGCCTCCACGACGACAGCCAGCAAGGGTTCCGCAGCCGTATTGTGCTGATGACCCGCCCTGTGTAGTGGCTGTGGAGCAGGGCGCAGGTTCTGAGGTTGCACATCCAGGTGGACTGCCAGTTGATCCACCACCTGTCGAGCAGCTGGTTGTGCCGGTAGTGCAGGATGAGGTTATGTGCAGGCTGAGTGTGCTGCACGAGTTCTAGAGGCAGCGACCTCTGAGGTTCCGGGGTGATCCAGACCCCAAGGCAGCTGATGACTGGCTTGAGGCAATCACCCGGGTATTCCGCCTAGTGAGGACACCTCCAGATCAGATGGTGGTCCTAGCGGCAAGCCTTCTGCATGGTTCTGCCGGGCGATGGTGGAGTATGGTGACGCAGTCCCATGATGAGGAGACGCTCACGTGGGCAGAGTTTGAGCGGCTATTCAGGGAGGAGTTCTATCCGGTGACGCTGAGGTCAGTGCGGATCCAGGAGCTTCTGCAACTTCGACAGGAGAGAATGACTGTGTCAGAGTACTCAACGAGGTTTACAGACCTGTCACACTACTCCCTAGATATGGTTCGAGACCCGTTCATTAGGGCTCGGACCTTCGAGCAGGGATTACGCAGGGACATCCGAGCAGGTGTGGTTTCATTGTGCCTGCCCACCTATGCTGGAGTGCTGGAGCGAGCGTTGGTGGTGGAGAGTTTTCTGGCTGAGCATATTCCCCCTGTTAGTGCTAGGAACTCGAGGGATGAGACTTTTTCAGTCGGATCAGCATCTGGTAGCTGACGACTGACTCAGGGGTCAGGACGTGGTTGACGTTTCAGGAGGTGACCCCATGATGGGGGATCTGAGGCTCAGGGCTCGCAGACCAGTTTTGGTCAGCCACAAGAGAGGTGGTGTTACGCTTGCGACGGATGGGGACATCTTGCTAGAGATTGTCTGACCCGACGTGCTGCTGAGAGGGATCCGGTCGATGGATCACCTTGGTAGAGGCAGCGTCTCGAGCAAGGAGGTCCGCTGGGCGGCGGACGTGGCGGCGGAGCTGGTGCAGCAGGAGGCGGTGGTAGGTAGTACCAGTTGCCACCACCCCCACCCCCGGGTGGTCCACGCCAAGCTCTGGGATCTAGTGGCTGAGGGCGAGGACAGCTGCATGCCCTGGAGGCAGTCGACCCAGAGGCACCGTGGATGGATAGAGGTACGCATTGTGTCTTTTCTACATACTGCAGTAGTTTGTCAGACACTGTTTAGCGGTACCCTTTCCTTTTGTGGCTTGCTCGAGTTTTGTTCAGGGCGTTGGTAAGACCATGTGTGGGTGTTTGTTGGTTTATCGCTGGTGTGTGAGTCCTAGTTGAGAGTCCAGTCACTTTCCTTGTGCTTAGAGCTTTTCGGGGATGAAAAGTTCTAAGGGGGTTAGGATGTAGCGACTCGGGTTTTTGGCCCTGTTAGACTTTGGAATATTTCTACGAAAAATTCTAGAGCTAGGCGCGAAGACGGCGTGCGATTCCGAGGCCCGGTGTGCCCGGAATTAATTTTACAAAAATATTAAGTATTTTTATACTATGCACGTGGCGGGGGTGTGATATCTCCTAAAAGGTAGCTCAGAACGGGAATCTGAGGGCACAGTTGCGTCCGGAACAAGCCGTTTACCCTAGGAGAGGTGTAAACTTTGCTGGCGCGGGCCTGCGGTGAGAAACGCTACCAGGGGCATTTTCGTAAATAAGTAACGAAGTTAGTGTGCGAGCGTCGGCTTGAATAACATATGAACGGAGTCTCAGATGGAAAATCTGAGTCCTCCATTGAGTTCAGAACGGCGCGTTTACCCTAGGGGTGACCTTACTTTTGTTCGCATCGGGCGTCGGGTCTGAGGCGGGTTTGGCGCCGGCGGGCAGCTGATATAAATATCAGCGCCCCCCCCCCCCTATCGTTCCTATCGACGTTCTTTGCCATTCTTCACCTCCGCTCCGCCGAATCGAGAAAACGAAGCACCCACGAGCTCGGAATTTGATGGCGGACGTTCCAGGAGCGCGCAGCGGAAGCTCTGTAGCGCGGATCTGAGGCAGAACGTTGGTGTTTCGCCCGCGAGGTAGGCAGATTTGAGTTTTAACCCCCGATCCCGTTTTTTCTGAGTTTTTCTGTAAATTGAAGCCGTAGCAGTATAGATCGGGTCTCGAGGGTCGTGTGGATGCCTCCAGACCTCAAAACGGACCACTGGGGTGCCCCTGGCGGTCCGCGGAAGTTCCGCAGGCGCGGCACCGGCGCGGCGGCGCCGGCGCCGGCGGATCCTGGCGGCCCACGGCAGAGCCGCGACAGTCGGCCGCCCAGCGCGACGGAGAGCCGCCGGCTAGGGTGGGCCGGCGGCGGCGGCCGTTCCAGGCCGGCCGGACCGGCCGATCGGGGCAGATCCGGCCTCTTTTCTTATACGGGGGTCTTTAAACCCCCGTATTTTGCAAACCGGGAGCCGGATTCGCGTGCCGTTTGCAGCGACATGACCCTGACGACAAGGTGAACCCTCCGGTGTGGGTTCGAGGGTTTAAAGGTTTGGGATCGTGGCCCAGGAGCTAGAAACATCATAAAAAATAATATTATTTTATTATTTTACGACTTCAGGCCGTTGTCACTTCTACCCAGAGCGTCCGATTGACATGCCGTCAGTGGCGTTGAGACCCTGATGGTACGATGGAATTTTTGAGATGGTTTCCGGGTGTTCAGACTGTGAACGGGGTGTGGGCCCCACGAGGCTGGGTTTTGGCATTTGCGGAGAAACGCATCTTTTGCACTAGGAGTCCGATTTTGGCGGATAAATAGTTGATCCTGTGTGTTTTTCCGAGAGGATTGCAATGGTGTGATCTGTTCGATGAGTTTCGGAATCCAGGCGTGGGCCCCACCCGAGCTGGCCTTTGGTGAATAGTACCTTTTTCAACGGGTGTCCGTTTTGGACGTGCGAGTAGTCGATTCCGCTTGTTTTTCCGAGGGGATCGCCGTGGTGTGATCCGCTCGATGGGTTTTGGGATCGTTGTGTGGGCCCCGCACGAGCTAGCTACGATGAATAGTTCTTTTTTCACCGGTGCTCCGTTTCGGGTGAGTAAACAGCCTATCCTTCATGTTTTTCCGCGTGGAACGCGATGGTGGCCTCGGTTTTGGCCTAGGAGATGCGCAGTGTGGCGTTGTTGCGGGTCGGTCGGGTTAGCGATGTTTGGACCAGCAGTGGTTGAGGGTTCTCCCTTGGTTCGTTCCTACGAGTGTTCGTGTGGTATCACAACCTTCGTGTGGGTTTGTGATCCTCTCGATGGGATGTTTAAACCGTTAGAGTTGTGGTACCCCTCCGGTGGGCCCGGAGTGGATCCTCTAGCATCTTTACCCTAGATCGGGTTCTTGGTATCGCTGTGACCGCTTATTTACAGGCGGCGATCCCCTATCTAGCAGGTTAACCCCGTAGGGTTTGTGGCATCCTCAGGAATATGATCCCCTACGCAGTGGGTTGTGCATAGTAGGGTTGTGGCATCGTCTGGTTTACGATCCCCTACTCAGCATGATGTTTTATAGTAGGGTTGCAGTATCGTTGGTTATACGATCCCCTACTCGGCGCTTGGTGTCGGTAGGGTTGCGGTATCGTTGGTTATGCGATCCCCTACTCAGCGCGTGGTTTCGGTAGGGTTGCGGCATCGTCGGTTTGATCCCCTACATCGCGAGGTATACCAGATAGGGTTCCGGTATCGTCATGACCATCTTTACATGGACGATGATCCTCTATCTGAGTGGTGTGTTTCAGTCGAGCACCAGATCGGGTTGTGGTATCCCCCAACGGATCTTGGGTGTGATCCCCTATCTGTGAGATCTATGTATGCTAGATCGGGTCGTGGTATCCCCCAGCGGACCCTGGGAGTGATCCCCTATCTGTGAGCTACATATACCGGAGTGGGTCTTGGTATCCCCTATCAGACCCTAGCCGCGATCCCCTATCCGAGGAGTTTGGGTGGTTATGTTGTTTCAGCGATGTTTCCTCAGTGATGTTATCTGACGGGCGTGGTCTCTCGGGTGAGCGTCTGAGATGTGTGTTTGGGACCCAATGGAGTGTGTCTCTCGGATGAGTGTCATCTGGTATGACAATGTTCGTGTGGTGTACTCTCCTGGTTGGGGGCAGTTGCTGGTGATGAGGTCAGTACCCCTTGTGGATTTGTGGCATGATATGAGTATATGTGGATTGTTCAAGATGTATGTATGGGCATACACCTGAGCTGAGTTGAGCTGACTTGTTGTGTTTAGCCGAGGATGGTCACGATATGGAGTTTCTCTCTCATCTGGGTTCCCTTTGGCTGGGTTGAGCGGACTGTTGCCTTTCAGTTGCTCCCTTGGGTTTTAGGTTTTTGGGGTGCCTACTGAGTATGTTTATACTCACCCCTGCACGGGCTTTTCCCGCACATGTTTATGTATTATGCATACCACAGGCCCTTCGACGGAGTCCCAGGAGGACCCGAAGCAGGCGGAGCTTAGTGAGAGAGTTGACTGGGGTGTTTACCGGAGTTGTGCTGAGGGAGCTTTCCGGTGGGTGTTTGTGGCAGTGTTCCCCTTCTTCAGAGCAGGATGGATGCGCTTTGTAGATTTCTTTTGGTGGGCCCTGTTTTTCCCTTTGTACATTGCTGTTGCACTCTGGTTTGGGATAAATTGTATGCATGCATTTACATTTCAGTTTCTATATCTCTGCATTGTTGCATGGAGGTGTTTGTGGGTGCGTGTGTACAGGTACCTTAGGCTAATGCCTCCCATGTGTGTGATAGCCTACTCGGCATTGGTCGCCAGCCCCTGGCCTATTGGAGACAGGCTTGGGGAGTCGCGGCTCGAGCCCCGTTAGGTCGGGTCGTGACATAATAGAACTAGTTTCTACTAAACAGGGACTTCCTGTAGGCCAGTGGTAGGCGCTAAAGGCCAGTCGCACTTCAGTTGTGGGTTCGATTCCCACAGCCTTGTCCGAAGCGATGGGTTGTCGCCCATCCTATAGGATGTCCTTTTTCTAAAACTATATTACTATAACATCCCATCAATAATATCGAAAACAAATTCTATCCTTAAACAATACTAACTTATGTCCAACATAACCCATTCCAATATTTAGGCTTATCCATAATACTACAGTCCACTCTCATTATATAGTGAAAATGATTACCAGATATTTAATACCATCGTTGATCCCCATATATCATAAGATATGATTGTTGGTCAAATTACAAACATGTGAATACCTTAATCATGTATTCTCTTGAAGAATGAATACCCATTGAACCTTAGTGAAAACATGAATGCAGTCAAAAGTTAACTCTTTCCATATACCAAAATCCAAAAATTCTATATACTCAAACCATGATATAACCTTATCCTTATATCATTCATGAGATCATGAATACAGTCAAACATTTCATTTTCTCGTTTTCCTTTCATTATGCGCATATCATCTTTTTTCCCAAAAATATCTCAATCACATTCCGTGGTTATCGGTACCATAGAAAACCACAATATACCAATACATAAATATTCCAATATTTCATGATACTATATACAACATTATTCTGGAATCCCATTACATAAACACTTAATCATTCCACCACATCGTTTCCATATTCAACATCGCCAATGGTGATAGCATGTTACTTCCCTTTGTACTTTTCCTTAAGTGGTTGCTCATGTCGATCATCACTAACCCTTGGATTAGGGAATTTATTAGCATAATGCCCCATTTCCTTGCACTTGAAGCATTGAAGTGTAGTAGGTTAATTCTGTGTATCCCATCCTTTGTTTGCATCAGTAGACATCTTCTTCCCATCATTGTGGCATTCAAATGCCCGATGACCTTCCATTCCACATTTGAAACACTTACTTGTCCCTTTAAGACAATCTCCACCATGCTTCTTTCCACACTTTGTGCATAGGGAAACATTCATCTTCTTTTCACCATTATTCTGAGATTTCACTTTGAACTTCATCTTTCGTTTCTTTTCAAAACTATGAGATGGATAAGTAACACCAACTTCCATTTCTACCTTGATAGCACAACGCAAAATTTCTTCATAGCTACTAAAGTCTCTTATAGGTAATTCCCTTCGAAGATTTGGTTTTAAGCCACTGAAGAATCAATCAACTTTACTTTTTGGATGGATGATTAATCCAGATGCATACCTGGAAAGCCTTGTAAAATTTGCTTCGTATATACCAACAGATGCATCATCCTTTTGCTTTAGATCAAGAAACTCCTTCTCCATCTTTGTTCGAAGAATACGAGGGAATTACTTATTGAAAAATAAGTTCTTGAACTCGTCCCATTCCATGGACTCAATTTCATCTCTTTACCTCATATTCTTGATAAGATTCCACCATTGATCAGCTTCACCTTCAAAACGATATACTGCTAAGATGACTTTATCATGTTCATAACATTGAAGAACTGAAAATATCTTTTCAGTGGTACTGATCCATTATTCAGCAACAAGTGGATCAGAAGACCCACTGAAAGAAGGTGTACGTTGCCTCATGAAGGACTCAATAGAATATTGTTCCCTTCTTTTCTCATTTGGAAGTCTAGAATGATTCATAGCCTGTGTAAGTATAACAATAAGATTTTTCACTCCATCCCCCATAACATTTGTTTGTTTAGGAGGACAATCATTACATTGTCCATTTCATTGATCAACACGGTTCCTTCGGGTTCCAGCCATCGTCTAAAACCCAAAAAGAATAGTGTGATAGGCAAAAATCATTCTAGGGAAAAAACATAATAAAGGGGGAGTATCCTCAATATCTAACATCTTAGGTTAAATTCTACGATCGTTACCGTAGTTCTAGGACTGTATCCTATACGTATACTTATCCTTAGGGACATCCCTAGACATACCATAGAAATATATCTAGGGATCTCACTAATGTTTTCGCATCCTAGTTTCCAAAGGTTGACTAAACCTTTCCTCTGATACCAACTGTAGAGACCCAAAGCCTGACGTACATGAACATTACATTACTTTTTCGGAATACTTAATACATAACAAAAACACACACACAAGGACCGTAATAGTTTAGTTTCTTTGGAAACTCGGAATATAATCTTCTAATCGTGGTGAATGATATTCAACATCTCCCATAAAGATCTTCTTTTTTTTAAACCTAAATCCTTTCTTTATATCCTGGGGAAAAGAAAACATAAAAGGGTGAGCTCAAATGCTCAGTAAGGGTAAACAAAAGAAATATCAATCACATCATATTCATAAGAACATTTCTTTTGGAAATCTTATCCTGCAAAAGATATCATAATTTCATAACATGGGATAAATCATAGTAGTGAAATGTAATCCCAATAATCATAACATAAAACATGAAACTTTGTGGAATACACACATAATCATAGATAATCATTTCTTATTAGTCAAGACTCATTGCCAATACTATCTTAGTGGACAGAGTCCCTTTCTGAACCGAGTTCACTCCTCATTTCAGTCCTATTTCACTGAACCGGTATAACCTACCTTTCCAGCCATGTCTATCTCATGAGATATAAAATCTTTACCCAATGCATTGGAGGGAGATATAGGTCCCACTCATCTCATAATGATGCCATTCTTATGTGTGCTACAAAATCTTAAATCATACATCATTGCATAACCCATGTAATAAAAATGGGAATCTTTAAACATCGTGATATCATAAAACAATTCATATAAGATAAAAGAATTAATAAAAATATTTCCATCACAACATAATCAAATCCATTTAATAATAGGGATAGAAACAGAACCCTTTATTAACGTAGATGGAAAATAATTTTGATAAAACACTTGAACTCCATTCTTGAGGAAAATATCCTTTCTACTTCAAAAATTTTTTCCTTTCTTAACATGTCATACAATTTTAAACTAAACAAATTTGATTAAAAATAAACTTGGAAACTTTTAAAGGAAGATTCCTGGAAATTTTGTTTTAAAAATCCATTCATGCCGTATAAGTTAAAAAAACATTCTTCTCGTACTTTTTTCGGAAAAGTCAAAAAGTACCTCGTACGAAAAACGACAAATGATCCCTTTCATATCTTTTACTAAAAACTCACCGAACGAGTAAAATTGGATTTAAACAATTGTAGGTGGATGGAAATAATATTACATATTGAGGAAACATGGATGTGGATGATAAAATACACCCGAGTAAATTTCAAAGTATAAACAATCTCGGATAAAAATGAGATTGTGATATTTCCCTTACCTTAGGTCCGATTTTCTTCGTAAGTGTCCGAACCTCCTGTATAATGGTTTAAATAATTTCATTGAGTTATTCCAGAATCATACTCATTGTTATGATATCTTATATAGTTCACTTATGACTTTATATTACCCGTTCTTTTGTAAATTCCATGTTAAAGAGCGTTTTGGGTAAAATTGTTTCATTTGTCGTCCATGTTTTGACTTGTAATTATTAATATGATTACTTAGATCATGATTACTTAATTCTAGAATATAAAACATTATTTATATATAATATATATTCAGAATATACATATATATAATAAATTAGTAAATGGAAAGAAATACACCGTTCATGGAGACAGTCAGTCGTACGTACGCATGAACGCTGTTTTCGTTTCCTTATTGAGTTGAATGGAATTAAGTAGATAAAATAAACATATATACAAATAAATCCAGTATCATTATTATGTCATATATTTCATGATTACTTATTATATACACTTTATAATCATTCATGAATGGTTAAAGTGGAGAATGAATCTCATCGCGTCGTGGAGACGGTAGTCCGTACGTACGCACGAGCGATGATATCGTTCTCATGATCGTGGGATTGTATTGGAGTGTTTGTATAATATTTCATAATCAATATCACTTTAAAATAATCATTTATAGTTATTATTTACACCATTATACCCATCCAAGTAAGGTGGTGGTGGAAAATAGATTTCACCACGGCGTGGAGATGGTATTCCGTACGTACGCACATGTGGTGATTTCGTTTTCCGTAGGATGGATAGATGGTGAAATAGGGTTTTTTCATACTTGTAATAATATATTAGTATATTATTTATACTGATGTTATTACCTAAGAAGAAGAAGTGGAAGAAGAAATAAATTTGAAAGAATCGGTAATGGACATTACCTCTTCTTTGAAGCGCCTCTTTGAGATCTCCTTTTAGGGCACATAAATTGGTCTTTGAGGAAGACCAGAACCTCTAGGATGTTTCTAGGGAAGTGTAGAAGAGAATTTGGTAGGGGGTGGCCGAGCTTGAAGGCTCAAAGTGGTTTGAGGAAGAGAGGGAGGAGGTGCCCTTTTATAAGGGTGGAGAGGGGTACCATTGGAATAACTAAAATTATTGTTTTATTATAAAGCCAAATTCGGTTTTAAATAGCTCCCAATTGATTTATTTCGAAGCTAATGTGGGGATGGGTCGAAATACTCTCATCCAATAGAATTTATACAAGTTTAGGTTCCTATTTTAACCTTATCGTTTAGATTTAACATTAAGTTAAATAATTTTACTTTTACCGTGTCTTCTTGTGTTCTTACACTATAAGGTTAATAAACTTACTATAACAAGCCAAAAGAACCCCAAGTTGTTTATTATTAATATATATAACCTTATCTAAGTCATTTGGCCGAACCTTAGATTTTTAGGAACAAAATAACAATTAATAATATAATATTTGTTTTAAAAACTATTTTATTTCAATTTTGACACTATTTAGTAATTGATTTTTGTGAAAATTATAACAGAATTATTAGTTCACAAAAAGATAATTAAATCAATACTAACATATCATATTAACCTAGAAAATTAGTGAAATTTATAAAAAAGTCTCAAATTACATTTATTTGGGTATTTATAACATCAATTATGTCAATATTTCATTGATAAGATAATTACTGCATCATCTTTGTGTCATATATAAATTAAATTATTTAATGTCTAAAAATTACAAATAAAATACCATTATGTAGGAAATCGTTTTATTTTTCTAATGAGTATTTGTAGTCTAATTTATCTTATGTATTACCCTATATTAAAAATTATTTACTTATTAAACATTGATTTTAACAATTTCAACCCTTCTTTAAATAAATTAATAATAAATGTCCAAATCTAATCGAAGTGGGACCAAATGATCATATTTTATTCATAAGGTTGTTTTTGGTCGAATTACACTTATCAAATAGAATTAAGACATGTGTTAGGGTAATAATAATAACATTTTTACCCTTAATTACCCTATTTACTTTTAACCATGGTAAATTAAAGTAAAAAAGTTACTATTCACCAAAAATTATTTTCATCTCATTGAACCACATTTTACTTACTAACATCAACCGTGTCTCTCGGATTTTTGAAATTTCACTCACAGAAGTGATAAAATTAAGTTTTATGAAAAAATTCAGTTTTTTAACTACCACTTAGTGGTTTCACTA
Source organism: Viscum album (assembly GCA_963277665.1). Lineage (NCBI taxonomy): Eukaryota > Viridiplantae > Streptophyta > Magnoliopsida > Santalales > Viscaceae > Viscum > Viscum album. The sequence goes on from OY728146.1 coordinate 1,686,584,225, forward strand.
TTCATCAAAAAATGAAAGTTTCCAGAATAATACCAAAAATTAGGCCTAAGCTATATTTTATATTATGAATTAAAAAATGATGTTTATTTTATCAAATTCAAAACATATCAGTTACATTAACTAATTTAAAAATTAATTTCCATCGTCAATACAAATAGCGTGTTTTTAAGAGATAATAACTATCAGAAGATTGACACTTATTTATGTCTGCTTTAAATGTGAAATTACATCCAATGACCAACATTGTATTAAATTGTAAAAATATATTCTAAATATACATTAAAACCACTCAAATTAATAATTTGTCACTATTAATTATTTCGATTAAAAAAGGTTTTTTTTAATTAATATTTAGTAATTTTCACTATTCATCAGAATATGAAAGTTATCCGAAAAGTACCAAAATTTCACCCTAAGCTAATTTTGATATTACGAATCCAAAAATGAATTCCATTTTGAAAAAAAAATTACACAATTTCAAAAAGTGGTTATTACTATTCATAACGGCTAATTTTAACAATATTTTAATAGCATATCGTTGTTTAGCGAAACTTGGTATTCCGTACAACACACGCTATCGTGGAAGGTCGTGATTGCGTGTAATGCAAGGTAATTCAAGGATGTGTGTTGTGCAAGCTCCTTTTGGTGTAGCGTACAACACAATACATTAATGAAATTAAAAAGAATATTTTTCATAAAATCTCGGGGTGTTACAACGAGAAACGAAATTGGAGGAACAGATTTTGAGATTCAGATATACAGATCAATTATCTTGAATTGAAACAACTAAATTATTAAACACGTAAATAATCAATGAAATATTTAAATAATTATAAACTATGATGTAACCCATGATACCACTTGTAGGTTCTGGGTACAGAGGAAGCACAGTTGGGCCGCCACCCAACATTAATTTTTTCAATGATCAATGATTATTCTGGGATAATTATGATGATGAACCCCAGTCTCTACAAAATAGAATCCATGATTAAGAAAACTAGGAAGATCCCTGAATCATTTATAGAGGATATTTCCAATCTTGTTTATAATTAATTTAATTAATTTCATAATGAAAATAATACTTTGATCTTCAGTATTTTATTTGTAAATGATGTTGATCATTTGGAATGACCCTTCAATATTATCTTGTTGTGCTTGTGAGGATCCAAAGGTGAATCCCTCTAGAGGTGATCCACACATGGTTCGATAGCCTCCGATCAACACCACTCATTATCTAGGTACTAGAGCAGTGAATAGAATGTCTTGTGTTAGTCGTTCTTGATCACTTGTTCTTCGTCCTTAAAGAACATCTCTCGTTCTTGAGAGGGACGTGAAGACGATTTGAGAGAGAAATTGTTTAGCTCAACAATTCTTAATTCTACAAGCGTGTGGTGTGTTCAATACGGCACAATAGACATAATTATCTATTTATATGCATGGAAAATAAGATATATTATTTAATTTCATAACAGCAATTAAATACATTCATGAATATACAAGAAATTATATTCTCATGGTAATAATACCACATATTTATTTATGGTGTGCTAACTTTGAAAAAACATAATTATTAATAAAATTCTATGTCACAAAATAATAACAGTTTCATTATTATTTTAACTACTTCAGACTAATAATTATTTACCATTATGAAAATAATTATTTTACTACTAGACCGTACAAGGTCCACTCGAACTCCACTTCCATTTATTGAACACCCGAATATATAAATAAATAATTTATTCTCTTAAATAAATATATTTTATTTAATTTTTGGATCATCTTAAATTGAATAAAATTATTCTATGGTCTTGATAATAATATTTATATCATTAATTAAATTAAAATATAATTTAACTGAGACCAACAAAAACACATAGGCTGTGACCCTCTAGGATTCTATCCTGTTGGCATTTGGTGGGCTTTCCTAATGTCCAAGAGTACTATATTGCAACGGGTCAAGGCACCAAAGAGAAAGAATGTAATGTTACAACAACAACATCCACATAAGAACTCTCGCTGTGTAATATAATTTCTTTGTCTCAATATCTCATCAAGGATTTTCACGATAGGGTCATCAACCTTTATACTGGGTACGTCATTCTTTGACTACCAGAAATAAACTCATCATTACAAAATAGAAATGGAATTTCGTGTGACGGTTCTATTTCAATCAAAGGGCCGAGATATCAACTTCCATAAATGGATGGGAAAAATCCTTCCACAACTTATCCATTAATATTAGGTGCCTCATGATTCAACCAATGTACACTACTTATCACAAACTGTGTGTGTGGAGATTTTCTTCAGTAAATAAAAGTGAGCAAGTCATTACACCTATTAATGATAATCTTAATTTCTAAGATAAATACACATGATTGTAGATAGAAATATCTGATGACACTAAAACATGCAGAATTCTTATGGGTGGTTATGTTATCATAATCTCCTCTCATGGAAATTACCAAGTGAGAACTTCATGAGAGGAAGTATTATCTGCTTATGAGTACTCACACCTAATGGTATACATGATATGTGTCCCTTCATCGTATATCATCCTACCATAGAAAAATATTTAAGGATTTTTTATGGCATTTAATGATTGTCATCATATTTGGGAACTGTCATGACCATATAAATGCAATAAAAACTCTAAAACATTATTAAAACATAGTCAATCAGAACAATGAAAAATTTCTGATATGTTGTTTAATATTTAAATAAATTATATATATATGTAATAATTGTAAAACCAGTCGGTTATAGGACCTCAACTCTTACAGCTCACACATAAGAGCATAAACCACTGCTACCAAATCAAGGTCATGTGTTGGGTATTTCTGGTCATTTTTCCTCAACTTTCATTACCCATTAATAGAAAATATATCTCGTTTCATCAAGAAAGCACAAGTTCTAACCCCATATGCTTCACAATAAAATGTGTAATATTCATCTGACTCAAGTAATACCAAAATATGTGTCAATTTCAAGTGTTTATTCTACTCCTAGGAAGCATTCTCGCATGCTTCTGTCCAAAAAAAAACATTATAATTTTACGTTTCAAACCTGTAAGTGTTGGTTCCATTTGGGAAAATACTTTAACACATCTCCTGTAATAACCATATATTTCCAAAAATAATTGAATATCAAAAAAATTCTTGGGCTTCTCCCAAGAAATCACTGCCTGCACTTTTTCTGGATCCCCTACCACATCTTCATAAAAGATGATGTGCCTCAAAAAGTGTACCATGTCAATCCAAAACTAACATTTATAGCTTCTCATATAGTTCATTCTCTCTCAGTATACTCATGAAGATTTCAAGATGTTTGGAAGGATCTTCATGAGTCTTAGAGTACACCATGATGTGACCCGCAAATACAACCACAAATGGATCCAGGTACGGATGGATGATCTTATTCATCATCTCCATAAACATGGTTAGAGAATTAGTCAACAGAAACAGAATTACGTAAAACTCATAAAGGCCGTACCTACTCTTGAAATTAGTTCTTTGTGTACCAGAAGTCTTAAATATCACCTAATAATAGCTTGATCTAAGGTAGATCTTTGAGAACACACCATCCCCCTTTAGCTGGTCAAACAGATCATCGATACACGAAAGAGGATATTAGTTCATCACAGTCATTTTATTCCACTTTTGGTAGTATACACACAAGAATAAAATATCTCCATCCATATTTGAAAACAAAATAGGTGATCCCCAAGGTGATGTACATGGACCGATAAACCCTTTATTATCCAACTCCTTCAACTATCTTTTGAGCTCTTGATGCTAAGTCATTTCCATTCTGTATGATGGAATAGATACCGACTCAACCCCCAACAGGAGCTCAATAGTAAATTATACATCATTATCATGTGGAAACACTAATAAGTCTTCAGGAAAGACATCCCAAAATAGTTCTACTAATGGTGGAAGTACATCTTCCCAACCAGTCCCATAATCCAGAAAAAGTATAGAAACATGGTCCGTGAGATCTACCAGTTTCTGAGTAATTGGACTAGCTATGTCTGCATGAATATCCCATTCCCCACGAAAGACATATTGGCCACCCTCAAGATATACAAAAGGTCATTATTCTATGATAACAATCTCTATGGGACCAGTATGCGATTAGCCTTTCCATACACATAATTAGATCAAATCCCATTATATCAAGGATATAGATATCCCAAAGAAAACGATACTCTATGATCTCTATAGAAAATATCATTCATAAATAGATATCCCTAGTCTGTCTCCCCAAAAGGTTACTGATATTCATTATCCTTCTTATGGACTCCACCTCAAATCTCAGGACATTAACATGATTTGCATATATGAATGAATGAGAGGAACCAGTATCAAACATGGATGTAGATAAAGTATAAGAAAATAGAATAGTACCTTTCACTGTCGATGGACCATCCTCTCTCTCCACATGTATAGGTTGCACTGCATGTAACTATCATGCCCATCTTCCATGTGGTGTCTCCTGACTCCCCTGAATAGAACCACTCTGCTAACATGTGAACTCATTCCCTGAACCACAATTCCCACTTCTTCTACCGCCTCTCTTAGTAGAACTCCATTTTTCAGACCTATATGGCGTAGAAGTCCTCCTTCTTGCACTATCACTCTGAGATACTTCTCCCTCAGCACCATCCTTCTGCCACTTCCAATAGAACCCTTATATATTTCCCATCTTTCTGCAAAACAGGGACTCCGCTGGTGGTCAAGGACAATGTTTACGATAGTTTTTCCTCCTACCGCACTAGTAGAAAAGAACATGAGAATGGTATGGTGTATCTTTTCCTCCCGACTTTCCGCATTCCTTTCCACTATCCTCACTAAGACTCTCTTGACAGCGCTTCATACATTATGAAGTCCCACTCCATAAAAATCCAGCTACCGATGTATTACTGGAAGCCTCTTTCAGGTTCCCCTCTGAAATGAGAGCCTGATTGACAACTAATGAAAAATTCTTTAGCATAAAGATATTCCCCTAGGTCTTCATTTCAAACTTAAGTCCGTCATGAATTAGTTTTTTCAAGTATTCCACATCTACCGATAGTACTAGAGGAAAACATTGTAAATCTATGAAACATCAAGCGTATTCCATTATGAACATTCTCCCTTGTTCTATATGCATAAAATATGAAGCCATCTCATGCCTCAACATGTCTGGGTATATGTGTTCTAAGAAATTCCCCAAAAATTCCTTCAATAACATATTATCAGTCTATCTAGATCATACATGAACGTCCCACCTGTGCTTCGCTGAACCCCAGAGCCTATAAGCAGTAAACATGACCCTCCTCTCAGCCATAGTCTACAAATGGTAATGTATAGTCTCTATGGATTCAATCCAGAATTCATCTCCCTTAGGACCACCCACTCAAATAATAGTAGGAAGGTTATGTAGTTGAATCTCCCTTGTCAACTCAGACATGATTTTTTGAACTCACCCATATACTCTCTCCATGAATTGCATGAGATGATAAATGTTCTCTCATAACATTTCCCCTTCTTCCTCATAATTCACCAATGGTTCCCCAAGTTCCCCTACTAAAAGATTATTCTAGGCCATACCCTCAGTCTCTCCCACAACTAGCATCATGGAGGAAAACTCTTACAAAGCCAAAATCATATCTCATATCTCAGGTCTCATAACGCAATCATCTAAAATTTATGTAAGATGAGAAGACTATCAAAAAAAAGTTTCAACATGTCCCTTTCCCCTTTTTCTCATTACATGGTCCACACTGAGGCCTTATCACATCCCTCAACCATCATACACCTAGGTCTTAGTTAATAAGGGTATATTAGTTCACATTAATGAATTCATCAATTAATTAATCACATTATATAAAATTAATTAATTAAATAATGAATTAATTAATCATTCCCTTTTCATCAATCGAGGTTCTCATTAGACACTCATATATTCACTTTTTTCATCATTATTTCATTCTCACAACAAGGAAAAACAGTTCACATTCTACAAATTACCCTTAACCCATTTATATATGAGTTCCTATAATGGTTCATTTTACAAAAACCCTGAGTGAATATAATGAATCATGTCGACTCAACAATCATGCCTATTTTGGCCTGGAATCAAAATAAAACAATTTTCCAAACAAATATCACATCATACCACAAGTGCATCACCCATGGTGAACTAATATCCAACTGTAACAACACAAAAGTATCACAACAATCCCACCCTGAGTACTCAGATTTTCTCCAGTACAAGGGTTTGAAACTCCCATATATGAGATCATTACCAAGCCCAATTTCTTCCTAGTCTCTTCTCTACCTTTCCTCAAAACTTTAAGATAAAACTAGAATAATGAATAGAAAACCCTTTTGATACCACTTAATGGTTCCATGATCCTAGTGTCCACAAGCCCTCAAGCGCACCACCCCATATTCCAAAGGGTTACGACGAGAATTGAGGGTATATAAAGTCATTCTTGTGTAGATTATACACTCTGTTATCAAAATAAAACACCATCTGAAGAAAATTAAAATAACTACGTGAGGATGTGTATAAATAACCAGAACAAATCAATGTCATATTATAACCACAAAATGAAAATAAAATACTCAACTAAAAGGTAAATCATTCAATGACAATGAAAATTTGAAGTTTCTACAGTTCAACTAAATGCAAAGATGCAATGACTCCAAATACAGGTACCGATCGACATCTGATTCCCTCTCCCATGCTCCATTCCCAAAAAGAAACCTATCACGGGGCCTTTCCCTTATCCTTTCCTGCAACATAAAATTCTTCTTGGGTACCGATTAGGTGGGCTGAATATGGTGTGAGTAAAACTCAGTAGGGCACTGACAATGATGTCTAACTAAAAATAATCCTGTCAAATTATAATCCATGCAGTTTTATGAAGCAATAAATACAATGAAAAATTTAAAGAGTTCTCACATAGTAATTAATTCCTTAATCATCACATTAGGCCAAATCAGTTCATGTTTCCCAATTAAATCCTCATTCGTTATTATCGTTCATTTGGTGTTGGTTGTCATGCATAGGACCCCAAATCCTAAGTGAAACAGTATTCATTATTATCATTCATTGGGTGTAGGTTATCATGCCTAACACTCCAAATCTCATTGAGTGTATGTCGTCATGCCAAGAACTTCATTCCTCCTTTGGTGTTGGTTTTCTTACCTAACATCGCATAATCTCATTCTTGGATAACTATTGGCGAGGAACCCCATGTCCAAATACCAACATCTAATCAGTCTAGGATTCCCCGACCAGTACCACTGAATCTCATCCTTTTAATCATTCTTTAATTCTCAAGAATTATCCACATTATTCATTTACAAATCAAATAATTAGTTAAAATTTTCAAAGGAAATTAGTTAATTAAAAAATTAACTAATCATATAACCCATTAATTAATTCATCAATCAATTAATCAATCCACCCATTTCACATTCCATAATTAATTATTCACAATTAATTATTCCTATAAAAACAAAAAAAAATCTTAATTAATTAAAACAATTAATTATCTCTTATATCCAAAGAAAATTCCATAAAGAAATACCCGAAATTAATTATCTTATTACCAAAATTCATTATCTCAAGAAAAAATCAATCTCCAAAGCAAAGATCAATATTTGTAACCACCTTCGTTTGTTTTGTGATCAATTATTAATTAACCATCATATAAACCACAAGTCTATTCCATATTCCTAATTACTAAAATTTAGGAATTCAATTATCAAGAGATTCTAGAAAAATCCTAAACTCATACACATGTCATAAATCATGACTGTTGGAGTTCGATTCAGACATCGTACCTCGGTTTCTGAATGAAATTTAGCACAATAGAAAACCCCAAAATCATAGTGGCACAAAATTGTTGTTCAAGCTCTAGATATTAATCCCTAAAAAAATGTAATATCAAATGCGTCAAGATATTAAAAATTTGGATAGAGATTCACAATTATAGATCTTGATCTCAACCCATATCTCTAAATCCATGGATGTAGTGAAGATACTCCATGAAAACATCTATAAAAGATAATATAATGAATGGAAGAAGCATCTGGATGAAATCCACTTACTAGGAGGATAACATATATTCAATCAGGCATTCAATAATAAATAAAGGTTTTCAGATCAGCTTGGAATCTCAATAAGAGGATTTAGAAACACCTATAATTCATCCAGCCCACGTGAAGTATAAAAATATGGAATTCTCGAGGATTCGGGTGGTTTTAAAAAATATTTTTAGAATTAAAATCATGCGCCCATAGTTTCCTGGGCAGAGGCGCATGGCTAGGAAAGCATTGTGCCAATCGTGCAGACCTCTTTGTCCAGGTTTTCATGGTTGTCACAATTTGGCTGCACAGTTTGTCAAACCGTGCACAAATCAGGTGGACACCTATGTCTAGTTTTGCACACATAGCATGGTTTTATCGCACAATTTTTCAAGCCGTGAGAAAACCGTACACAACCCAATCTCTATTAGTGTTCCTTAAAAATTCACCCAAACTCACCCAAGATAATACTCCAAGTTAATGGTACTTAAAATCTTCAAAAATTACCTGAAATCATGCCTGAGATGCATCCAAAAAAGGCCAGGATCTTATAGGATCTCACTAAATTATTCCTTTCCTATTTCTAAAAAATAACTACACATTTCTTGGATACAATTATAGAAACCAAACACTTTTACACATAATGTTACATTATATTTATCATAAATATCTTTTGATTAAAACAAAAATATCGGGAGGTCTATTGACATTAGAATACAATGTCCATAATACAAAGAATTGAGACAAAAATATTACATTTTTTACATTCCTCTCTATACTAAGACCCTAAATATATTCAAGCTCCTAAATATCTTACGAAATCATGGAAAATAAATAGAAATTTTTTTTGATCTTAAAACCACAATAAGGGGAAAACATGAAAATGAATCAAAACATTTGAGTCAAATGTATAATTTTATTTCACAAATGAGAAAACTAAAGTGAAATCACAATGGATAATAACATAAAGCACATGGTTTCATAAGACCATTGCGTCCTAGGAATTTTTTCAACAACATATAATATTATATTATCAAGAGTCAGGGCTAACCGGTAGGATCCTTCGTTTTGAACTATATTATGGTTCCAAATAAATAATAATTTTACAATTATGTGGAGGGTCATTCAATAAACAAAGATTTAGAATCTATCTCTAGGTATTGGAACACCTAATTGTGATTTATTTGGCTGAGGTTAAACAACCATAAGTGGTTTTTTGAGTTTAGATGTGTTACAAAATCATCAGGCTTCAAAACTATGTGGTGGGGGAAACAGGTATAGGCACACTTTAAGTATTAACCGTATAACCCTCAAGGAGAAATTGTGTTTCCTTTTTCTCTATAAGGGAATGGTTTTTTAATCATGTGTTTCCTAGGTAAAATAGTATATCCTATTCCTGTAGTGCTGAGGGTATCAAAGAGTTTGATCAGTCTACACTACCAGAAAACGGGGTTTCCACAGCACCACCCTTTAATAGCGATTTTTTTAGCGTTGTTAAAGGGTCGCCTTTATCGGCACTTTTTTAAATAGCGCTAATAAAGAGGCATCTTTATCTGAGATTTTTCCTAACTCTAATAAAGTATATTTTTCAAAAAAATCATGCAAAATAATATATTTATATATAAGAATATTTATACTGATATAAATATTATATATATTTTTTAAATATGTCTTAGATATGTATAAAAAGACTATTGCATTTAATATATAAAAAATATAATAAATTTAGATAAAATGAATTTAAAATATTATAAAATATATTTATAATTAATAATTTTATAATTATCATTGAATAATAATAATAATTAAATAATAATTTTAAGACACAAAAAACCCAAAAAGTTTCTAAAATATCTAATATAAGTTGAAAAGATAACTAAAACATTAAACAACTATAACATTTGATCCGGGTGTCCGTTTTAGCTCCACAACATATCAAATTGAAGCCTACGATGTGCTCTATATGCTAGTGACTGAAAGGAACCTTATGTCACATTTTTTTAGGACAAAAAATTCCTAGAAGGATTCTAAAATTGAGTTTTTACTTGGGATACCCAATTTGTTTAACATTTGATGAAATTTTAGCCACCTTTAAGGGGTGATTTTTGCCCTTTTTCAGTGGAAAATGAATTTATTTCAACCGATTACATTCACATTCATATTATGTCTTTTAAATTTTATCATTTTTAATAATGTAATGTTATTTATAATCAAATATATAACAATATATAAATATTTTTTATATATTCTCACATAGAAATTTAATTTTATAAATAATTAATTAAACATATTTACATATAAAATATATTTCCCAATATATAAGACTAATATATTAAAGAAACTATTGTCCATTTTATTTAAAATACAAATATATTAATATTTGTAAACCTATATAATTTGTACGTGTATATATTTATTTGTGTGTGTATGTATTGACAAGGTGATATATATTGTCAATATATTCTAAACATATATATATATACATGATAATATATAATATTTTTAAATATATATTCCTATATATATTATTAATTATAGATACAAAAATACATATAATATATAAACATGTGTGTGTGTGTGTGTTTTATTTATGTATTTATTTATTTATAAACACACATACAATTCATATTTTATAAATGCATTCAATATTGATCATATAAATGTATATTAATATAAGAATAAATATATAAATATATAAATATAACTATATATATTAATATAACTATATATATATTAATACAACTCAATATATATATATATATATTAATATAACTAAATATTCATTTATTAATATTTATATATATATATATATATGAGTTAATATAACTATATATATATATTAATAAATGAAGAGAAAAGAAATATGGAAGAGTTGTAAAGGCTGATGTGCATAGGCAACATGTCCCGAGTTCGAATCCTGGGGGAGGCAGGTCGAGCAGGAAGGTGGGGAATAATTCCTAGCTTTGTTAAAAGAGATGGGGGTGCTGTTAAAGGCTTGTGGGGGTGGATGGGGAGTGCGGGGTGTGTATTGGGTGTGGGGTGTTGTTGATGGGGGGCTTCAAGCACTTTTTAAGCCCCTCCCCTAATATGCTGAAAATATTTGTTATTTTTTTTTTCTGTTTTTGAACTTTTATCAGCACTTTCTAAAAGTGATGATAAAGGGGGACTTTTATTAATGCTATAAAAATCACTGATACATGCTCCATTTATCAGCCCCTTTTTAGCACTGATAAAAGGGCCCTCTATCAGTGATTTTTAGAGCACTGATAAAAGGGACCCCCAATCTTCACCTCAATTAATACCATCTTTATGGTGCTATTAATGCCATTTTCTAGAGATGATAAAATCCATATTTGCAGTAGATATATTTGAGAGGATGTACAAGGTAGTGTATGATGTTATTTAGAAAACTATAGAGTGGGGAACTTGGTCTGCACATGGTCTGACTAACCGTGCTCCAATACCATATTCATAGGTTCCGATAAGAATTATATCGACATGTTTGTATGTAAATTTGGAATTAATGTGCATAATTCTCATTAAAAGAAGTGAAATCCCCATTTACCTTAACATTTTTTTGTTTTATATTCTTCTTTTCTAACTCCAAGTACAACTAGTTTCCCTCATGTTTGGAGATCCTCCTCTACTATTCTAGGCTTGGTGATACCTTTATTAAGCAACCTCTGATTCAGGAACCACTTATCATGTTGGATTCATAACATTAATATCTTCAATCCTCTTCCTTCTTTCTTTCATTTATATTCCCATATGTAATGATAAATCCTTATGATAAATATCCCCTTATTTTCAAGAAATTCTAAATTTCATTGATTTATCAAGAAACATACCAGATCAATACTTGAAATTAGATGATTAAATTTTATTAAGTGTGAGGTTGGAGGACTATATTCCTTTACCTTAATATTTCATCGTTTATAAAATATATCCTTATTCTACACTCCAGACATTCTTTATAATGTATAATCCCTTATATTAATTTTTCTGGACTTCAACCTACACCCATTATGAGACACCTATCACGAGTGGTCATCTAAGAATTTATCCAAAACCAATAATTAATGTTTTTTGAATTAAATACTTAAATATAACATGGTTTCCAACTATACCATACTACCACATGGTTTTTTTGGGATTTCCCATAATTAGTGGATTATCAAATTGAATTAAAGGAAATATAATTGTTTAGTATACACACTTGACCCCAAGGGTAACATGTGTGAGAGTATTAGTAATGAATTAAGAGAACTGAAATTGAATAAATGAAATTATAATCGCCCTTATTTATAAATGGTTGACTGAAATGGATAAATAAATTTAAAAATGCATTAAATTGAATGGAAACACACTTTTCCATATCCAATATATTAAATTTTGAAAACATGAAACATCGTTACACGTAAAGGAAAATTTAAAATTATTTAAAGGAATTTTTAGGTGGGTTGGACAAAAGAATTTATACTTGTTGGACCATAACCTTTCATGGAGGATAGCTCTAATTAAATTTTTGTATTGAATTGTTTCATGTAACATAAAATGGCCTAATCATATGAATAAACTATAATCGGTAATGATTATAATCACATACTATTATTAATTATTAACTGAGACTTTCTACAATATTTTTCATACTTGGGCATGAAATCAATTTATCATGGATTCCCTCAGTATTTGTGATATTGCACATGGAACGCCTTATATGTTGTGATAATTGATCATGGAGTCCCTCAAGCATGGAGTGTCACAAACCAACCTGGGTCGAACCAAAACTAGTCACCCGAGCCGGTCCGCAACATGTCCCAAAGGGCATTCTCAATCCCTCTGGGCTGGAAACTAGTGATGGTAATAAAAAAACAAGTAGTAATGATTTTTCCCATAAATTAAATACATTAAAATAAATAAATACTGGTATTTAAAATGAATATTGTCCGAGGAAGGAAAATAATATTGTACATACCATCATGTGACTATATGGGTCAGCACCAACCACTAACCAACATCAAACTACGACGAGAAAAATAGAGCATCAAGTAGTACCCGAAGCTAAAAATGAAGTTAAACTATAGGTGTGAGTGCTAAATCCTAGTATCATATCCCAATAAACTATTCTAAATTCCCAAAAATATAAATAAAGAAACATTGATTTCAGTTTTGAGATACAATATAAAAACTATTTTTTTATACATTTTCTCTTTAGTGAAAATCACGGTCTATTTCCCTTGTTATTTTAATCGAATTTATTTTCCCATGAATAATCATTAACCTTTTTTAGATAAATATGTATAGAGAAGTGTATACCATTTTAAAAACCTTTTTCAACAAACTTTTGAAAATAATTTTATCCTCTTTAGTAAAGACATGGACCATATATGATGGAAAAAGCAGTGGCCACAGAAGGGAAGTGGAAAATAATAAGTGAGAGATAAACACCAAATAATGCATCTCAATCATCCACTGAAGATAACCAATTATTGAAATACATGGGAAAACATGGTTCTCGTGAGTAATCTATAACATACTATACATATGACTCATCCCAATGACATGCCCTACCTGAAGACATCATAAAACCAAAACAAATGATCATCGCCTTACTTGGCCTGGTCGAGGGGCACAATCCCATTTAAATGGTAACAAAATTACACCCTGAATTGGGGAACTAGATAGTGAATAATGTAAAATAGTTCATAAATCATTCATCAAAATTTCCTCACTATGCTCGATTCCCATGATCATACTAAAAAGGGGGTGATCCAATAATTTTAATAAAGTATCTAGACACCAGTACATTCATCACACACAGTCAACACACATTACAAGGTCACCCCCTGAGTCACCCCAAGGACCATGACTTTTCATTTAAATCATCATAACAAAATAGAAGCCATAAAAAAAAGGAAACTCCCATATTTTGACAACCAACAAGAAGATGACTCATTCGAATGATGTTTTTCTAATGAAACCATTTATTTATAGTTTCAACCTGGAATCGCAAAACCATCATATGATTCCATATCTTAAAGAACATCATGCATTACACTTTGAGAATTAGAATCAGACTTTAAAACCCATTTAAGCATCCCAAAACATCATTTTAAATCCAAAACTCCATTATAGATTCCAATATGGCATTTCATCATGCACTTGATGTGAAAAAGACAATCAACCCATTTATTAAAATACATTACAAGAAAGAAACCACTCCAATTCAAGATATAAATTTTACTAAAAAATCTATATGAATAATTAATATAATAACTGTGTGAAAAATTATAAAAATATATGACTATTAAATTTAAAGGTTTGTGCATAGAGATCCTACCTCAAATTATATCCAAGAAAAAGATTTCTAACTCAAGAAGCAGCTCGCACGCATGCACACACTTCCATATATATATATATATCTATATCACTCCTTAAATCGATGCATGTGATCCCCTGTGCCATAAGGGAACACCCACCTAGAATATTAATATGTGTTTATATATATCAATAACTAGGAATATGTGTGTGCACATTTGAAACTAATTGCACCTAAATCAAATAAATCCTCAGGACTCATAAATGCCACAATATCCTAAAATAGAGGTTGTGAATCCAATAACGAGTTCAGAATCTGACCCCAAAACAAGTAATTCCAAAATTTAGTAAAAACATGATTTTTTTATAAAACATGCAAAACATGAACTATATTCTAAGTCAAACGTTATTTTCAAACAAGATTTAAACCTACACAACACACTCGAATGTTCTAACCATGTTGTCACATCATATAACCCTTCACCCATTTCACAAGCATTTTCCAAATTCGACACAAATTAACACTTCCTAGAATGCGAAACCAAGGATTTACAAATATTTGATTCAAGTCAAACAAGTCCAAACATTATGGAACACACATGAAATCATATACAAAAACACCTCAATATTTCTAAAACAAATCCAAACATTCCATTTTGAAGATGATTACTAATATGGAAAATAGGGTTTTAATAAAACCCCAACATTTAGGACAACATTCATTTTAGGGAACATATATGTCTTCACCTAGTGAACCCATAGATGTTCCAACATCCAATGGTATATAACGCTTCAAATATGACACCAAAAAACCATTCCCAAAAATCTAGAATTTTCTTTTAAACTATATCCAAAAATGTATGTCATTAAATGAACACAATACAACACCTTAAATCCATAATACCCTTTTTTAAAACATTTTTAACACCCTTATCAAACATTACCATTCCAGAATTACACACATCTCACAATGATCAAAAACAAATAAACGTTAACACAAAATCATAAGGGCTAAGAATTTCATTAATGACCCAATTCTAATTTAAATGAAAAAAATCATATCGAACAAGAATCCTAGGTTCCTTAAACCAAGACCATTCACCCAAATAACTTTGGAAATATATTTTTTGTCAATTCTAAACCACCATTTTTATCAATCCGTAGTTATTTCATAGGCGCAAATAACTTTTAAAATATAAATGAAAACAATAATGTGTTAATGGAGTGTTCCAAAAAGGAAATGTCGGAAACGCTTACCTCAAATCAAGTACAGATGAAAATGAACTTCAACGAGAGAAAGAGTGAGACATACTAGACCAACTTCACACCGTAAACAATAAGAGAAATGAAAAAATAAAAACCCATTGATTATGGTTTTTCCAAAATGAATGAATACCCGTAAATTTTTAATGTAGAAAAAAACATCAGAGAATGATGATACAAAAAAAAGGTATTACAAGAGAAAACACTACCGGAGAGGATGGAGGTCGCACTAGTAGAGGGTGGTACAACCGGAGTAGGCGACGTTGGCTGTAGGTTGGTTCATGAAGGAGGGGGCACTGCGGATAAGGGAGGACATGTCAAGAGGACGTAGGGCAGCTGGACGGAGAGCGGGACGGACTGTAGGTGGAGAAGATGCCGAAGGAGGTTGTCATCACTAGAGCTGGGGTCATGAACGCAATGCGAGGGGAAATGAAATGGGTGAGTGCATCATGTATAGTTGAAAGGGTGTGGGGGGATGATTTTTGGGGAGGGGTGTTTGATGGGTAAAAAAATAATAGGGAATTAAAATACCCTTAATAAAATAGATTATAATAAAAAATTAATAATAATAATAATAATAAAACTATAATCATAATAATAAATTAATTATAATGTTAATTTTAATAATAATATTTTTATTCTTAATGATAATATAAAATATAATATAATCATTAAAAATTTAATAATAATAAATAATTAAAATATTATGAACAAATTTAATAAAAATAAAAAAAATTATAATTTAATAATAAAAAATTTTATAAAATTTTTATAAATAATACTATAATAATCTACCGTGATAATATTTTTACTATTATGTCTTAGACATTTACATTATTTTATTTCCATAAAAATATTTTTATTTTAAACATCATGCAACCACATAGTTACTCTTAACTATGCAGGCTAACCATGGAACAATGAAAAAGATTCTAAAATTTTTAAAATCGGCCCGCCCATTACCGAAACTCAAAATAATAATTAATTTATTTAAATTAATTAATCAATAAGGTTAGGGTGTGACAATTATCCACAATCACAAATCTCTCTTCCCCCATAATGTCACAAAACCGATAGTTAATCACAAGTTAACTCCATTCCCGAATAGAACCAGAAAGAACAAGGAATATCCCGGTTTAATATTTATTCCCAAGTCACAAAAGACCAACCTAGATGAAACCACAACCCAAAAAAAGGGAATAATGTGATGGTGTTTACCCTCACACAAGGATTCTCATTTCATGTATATTAAAACCCAAACATCTCCAAGTGAGGACAACCAAAACCAAAACCTAATCCAACCCACATGAAGAGTAAACACATGTTAAATACATGAAATGTTTTAAAATCCACTTTAAGTCAATCATAACTATTTAAAATATAATAGAACATGTTCATCGTAATTCCCCAAGGAAATGATGGACATAAAAGGGTAGAAAAAACTCAAAAGAAGAAAACAAGAATGAAAAATCTATAAATGTTCCAATTTGAACAGACAAACACAATACCTGGACCGGGCCTTCACACCGATAGAAAAACACAAAGTGGCCTTATATTGACCACAAGACCTATGGTTGGGGCTCTTATGGCTAAAGCATCACCTGCCTCAATGCCAGGAAATAGCATCTGCAGATCCTAACATTTTCTCTAGGTGATGCTATCTAAAAAACTTCTCCGTAAGTCCTAGACAACTGTAATGATGGAAAGTATTCAGAGATATGTGACATGATATATTAGAGTACTCAAACTTGAAACACTAGTGTCGCACGCGAGGATGATCTGATGAACTAGAATTTAGAATCAAATTTGTGAATTTTTCAAAAACAAGTCCCACTGGAACACCCCGGTCGCCCAATGGGGAACCTTCATGAATAAATAGATACTCCAGATTTTCCAATCGTCTACACTCCGGTGACCAACTTTACAATGAGAACCCCATCTACCATATTCTTAAAAAGATAGCGCCTAAAAGGGAGGACCATCTCTTTGATCTCTAGATGAATTCCTTGGATTAGGAGAGATGTCATCATCAAATCCTATGACACTACCTCCGGAAAAAAGGACATTGGTTCTTTGATATGGTTAACATATGTGTTCACCATTTTTTGGCCTTATTGAATACACATGAGATCTTACCTTTTATTCATCTTCACCTCTTCAGTTAAAAATTCACGGATGAAGAGGGATATAAAGGCATCCTATTTCATCCTCACTTGCAATGATGGTGGGGTGGACAACTCAAGTTTGTTCAAATTCAGACCTTCAATCAAACCCAATATAGCCTACACTCTAACAACATCAGGAAGTTCCCAATACCCGGATGACATGATCAACCACTTCCATCCACTCCCCTACCTCTAATAGACCTTGATCATCATTAAGAATATGCAACTTCAGAGAAGTACCAAAAAAAACCATGACTCATTGGTAACATTTGGGACCTTTACGGTAGTAATTTCCTAAACAACATATAAAGGAAAAATGTAAAAATGATATTAAGGAGAAGAAACATCAATAAAATAACATTCATCAAAAAAACTACCTTAAAATCCAAATAAATATACACACAGCCAAAAAAATCCTTTTCAAAAACTTATTTTAAAAAACAAGTACAATACTTTAATAACAAATAAAAAACCAACCATTTCCATGAAATGTTTCACTTGTGTTCATCACCTTCCATTCTTATGTGTCCACATGCACATTCCATTCAAATACCCCCCCCCCCACATGTGAATTGTTTTATAAAGAACACCATGGGCCACACCAAGCCATTTACTTACTAATTCCAAACAGGTAGAAAATTTCCAATCCATTACAATCCCAAATTTTGAACCTATTTTACAAATTCAAACCCATTTAAAAGAGAGAAATGGAATTTCATAATCACATTCACTCTAAATATTAAAATGACTATTAAAAATATAAAACCATTATGAATAATAATTTACATTAAAAAACTATTTTCATATTCAAGAGAACACTTAAACCAACCAAAAACAGGATAAGGAACCACTTAACCCAAACTACCAGAAGGCGGGACTAGCATCTACGCCTAACCCAAAAACATAGTAGTGGGAAACATCTCATGTAGGTTATAACACTAAGAGTAACTTCAACCATTCATGTGGACTTCACATAAGACACCATTTCATGTGGGGTCACAACATGACACCGAATCGCCTCCATTGACATCCCTCAATCAAAAAAAAAAGAACAAAATACTTAATCCTGGATTACCCCAGGTAACTCAAGGATCTGTGCGAGAAGGAGTTCACGATGATATTCACACACCTACCTTTAGAGTCCCAACAACACTATTCTCCATCTACCAATCAACCCAAACAAGAAGAACCTCCTCTGATACCATTTTGTCACAATCCAACCCGAGTCAACACTAAACTGGTCATCCTAGCAGGTCTGAAACATGGCCAAAAGGGAGTTACCTATCCCCACTGGCTAGAAACTTGTGTCTAGAATCAAAACTAAATAAGTGGGAATGATTTGTCTTGTTATTTAATGACTATAAAATAAATAAATATTGATAAACAAAATGAAAACTACAAGAGTAAGGAAAATAAAATTGAACATACCTTCAAGTGACCCTATTAGTAACCACCGACCTCAAACCAATTTTGCACAACGGAGATCGATACCAACAAAGAAGCAACACCTGAAGCTACAAACAATGATAAACTATATAACTGAGTCTTAAAAAATTATACGCTATCCTAATAAATAATACTAAATTCACTTCCTTCAAAAAAACTTATTTGTTGTTTTGAACTATAATTTATAAAATAATTTTTTCATACATATTCTCATTAAAGAAAGTCATTGTCCATTTCCCATATTATTGTAAACTACTTTCATTTCTCAAGAATGAAGAATTATCATTTTTGATAATGATGGCTAGAAAAGTTTAAAACATTAAAAAATCTGTTTTCCATATAATTTTGAAAATAATTTTGTTCCCTTTAGCAAAGAGATGGACTATATATGAAGGAAAAAGCATTGATCAAACATGGGTAATGGAAAATAACAAGCAAGAGATACCAACCAAACAATTCATATCAATCATCCACCTTTGATAACTAAGTATTGATAAACATGGGAATGCCTTGGAGCATGGGAATAATCTATAACATAATATACATGTGACTCATCCCAAATCCATGCCCTATCTGATTACATCATAATGCCCAAATGCCCAATCGTCACCCAACATGGCCTACCCCAAGGGGCCCAATCCCAATGCAATGATTACAAAATAACACCTGCTATTGGCCACTAGCCATGGTCACCCCCAAGTCAACCCAAGAAACAATTTTTTCTCCTTTAAAGCATCATAACACAAGGGAACGCCCAAACCATGGAAATCCCATATTTTTCAACCAACATGGGGAGGACCCATTATAAATTGGTTTTCCATTGAAACCATTTTATCTAAAGTTTCAATCGGGCCCCACACAACTATCAAATGCTACCATTTATTAGAGAACAAAAGGCATGCCACTTTAAAAAACTAGAAACATACTTAGAAAGCTATTTATGAAACCCAAACCCGAAATTTAAATCCAAAACACATTTACAAAGGCTGGAGGGGAAATTCATCAAGACATTGATGTGAAAAACACAATCAAACCATTTATTGCAATACATTACAAGAAATAAATAACTCCAATTCAATACATAATATTAATCTAACAATTATATATCAATAATTAATATAAAAACCAGCTGTGAAATGCTTGAATTAAATGTTTCTGAAATTTAAAGGATGGTGCATAGAGATCCTACCTCAAAAGACGACCAATCAAATTCTTTCTAACTCAATCAGCATCCCACTCACACGCATGCACTTCCACACACACATGCACACACACACACACATAGATATATATATATATATATCCTTAAAATGATGCATGTGTTCCCCGTGCCATTAGAAAACATGCACAGAGAAGATATATATATGTTTATATATATATCCGTACATGGAAATATATGTGATCACATTTGAAATTGATTGAAAATCACTCCAATAAATCCCCAAAACTCATAAACACCATAAGATCCAAAAATAGTGGGTGTGGTACAAACAACAAGTTTCAAAGATTTTTCCAAAATGAGTAATTCCTAACATTAGTAAAAACCTGAAATGTTTATAAAACATGACAAACATGCCCTATATTACAAATCCCAATTTATTATTAAAAAATATATAAAAATACACAACACAATTGAAGGCGCCAATGAGGTTGTAACTTCATATAACCCTACAACAATTTCACAATGACTTTCCAAATTTGACACGAATAAACACTACCAAGAATGAAATTCCAAGGATTTACCAAATTATGATTCAAGGAAAACTAGGAAAATCATTAAAGAACACACATTAAATTATTTCAAAAAACACATCAGTCTATCTAAAACAACCCATCAATTCTATTTTTAAGACAAGTACATTTTGTATGAAAAAAAATCACGAAAACCCCATCTTTAAGCACTAACTTCATTTGAGGGAATATCCATGGGTGCAGTTAGTGCCCCCATGGATGTTCCAATATACAATAAATCCCAAGCATCCAAGATGACAACCAGGAAAATAATTCCCAGAAAACGATCATTTTCTTTAAAACCATATACAACCATTCATGTCATTAAAATATCACAATCCATCACCTTAAATCCATAAAATGCTTTTTAAATACATTTTTAAAAGCCTCATAAATCAATACCACCACTAAATTACCCACACCTCACCATTCTCACTAACAAATAAATTTTAAAACAACATCATAAGGGATTAAAATTCCATAGAAGACCTAATTCCATTCTAAATGACCAAAATCATTTCAAACAACAATCCTAAGTGCTTTAAACCTAGAAATTTCACCCAAATTACTTTGGAAAACTATTTTTAGTCAATTATACCCAAAAGAAACTACCATTTACATCAATATGTAGTTATATCAGAGGTTTTAATAACATTTAAAATTTAAATAAAATCAAAAAAGTGGTCATGGAGTGTTCTGGAAAAGAAATGTTGGAAACGCCTACCTCAAATCAGTTGAAAATGCAAACGAACATCAATATAAGGATGATAGAGACATCGTGGACCAAAAGAACACCCAAAACAATGATAAAAACACAAAATTAATGTCCTTGTGATTAGGGTTTTTAAACTTGTATAGAAACCCCCAAACCATTGAATGAATAAAAAACAACGGATTGTGAGGATACCAGCAAGGGACGCGCGACCAAAGTGAAGACCGCTAGAGAGGAGGGGAACACACTAGTAAAGGTTGGTTTGACTGGAGGAGGATAGGTCGGTTGGAGGTCTTCTAGGGTGGGATTGGACACTAAAAATAGATGAGTACATGCCGTAAGGAGGTAGGGTGGCAAGAAATATAGCTGGCTGGAGCGTCAGTAGAGAGGAGGCTGAAGGAGGTTAATATCTCTAAAGTGGGGGTCTTGTAGGAAACACAGGTGGGGAGTAAATGGGTGATTGAATCTTGTATAGGGGTGAAATCGTACGTTTGTGGGGAATGAATTGTGTGAGGGGTGCGTGATGGGTAAAAAAAGAGGACGAGATTAAAATTCTATTAATAAAATCAATATTATAATAAAACTAATAATAATAACAACATTATAGTCATAGTAATAAAATATTTATAAAAATAATTTTAATAACAATAATTTTACTCTTTATAATAATGTTAATAATAATATAATAATGTATAAATTAATAATAATTTAGTAATAAAAATATTAAGAACATTTTTAATAACATTAATATTAATAAACCTAGGGTGAGCATACAAGTATAATCAGTAGGAAACCTACAGCTCTCGTGCACAGCTGGGGAGATATCCTAATGTCCCATGAGAACAATAGAAGAAACCTAGCAGGGAATTCTATCCACCGAACCTCACCAGCCACACTCAGCAAAAACACAATCACAACAGGTTGTAGTAGTATATAAGAACAAGAGTATCGGGTACCCCGTACCCTTCCCCATTAGTTAGCTGCTCTTCCTATCTGTGAACATCCTGACGCTACCACACTCTCCCCGCATGCACACACCTGGGCCTCACAAACCACACATCCCGCCCACACACACCTAGGCCTCAGAACCACGTATCCCACCCGCACACACCTGGGCCTCACAACCAAATACCATGCCCTCACACACCTGGGCCTCATTCCGAAGATTCTTGGGAAATAGTAAAACCTGCCCGAAGAGTCTTGGGATAAAACCACCCTAATCGAAACCTAACTGAAGGGTCTTAGGCGTAAGGTTGCCTCAAGCAATCACAACCTAGATAAGAAGGAGCATGAAGGATCTAGTAACTAAGGGGAAAACACCCTCTCCCATGAAATGGGTGTGTTCGGCACTAAGTTCTCAACATGGGTGGGGTACGATAAAACACAAAATATACAGATATATAAATGTATACCAAACACACAGCCCAACCTATAGCTTCTAAACATAGATACTGAGAACGTGCCTCAGCACTGCTACTACAAATCTTGCATACAATAAACAACCACAACCACATTTAGGTTTTCACGTTTCAGCAGAATTAGTTTATTAGTTCCTTCACTACTGGGAAACTATCCACAACCAACCACATCGATCGTTCGTAAAACATATCCCTGCCATCAACAAATCAAGTTAGAAAAACACATGCTGTATAAAAAACCCATCCTTATTAACCAACCAACCCATTGATTATTAATCCCGTTCCATTACCATGACCCACCATTCATTAATTCTTCCAATTTTTATTTATTAACCAAAACCCATGGTCCGTTCACATTCCAACCCATCCTTGCAGCCCTGCTAAAAACCACTATATCCACAACCACACCGTACATCGTCATCACTTGATACAACTTATCGCAGCCCCGCTGCACATCCAATCCAACACAACCCACAAAACAAGATTCGTTCCACATCATCTCCCCTTTTACATCATTTACCGTGGCCCTGCTGCCCGTTCTATTTGTAAGGACCCAGGATTCACCCCTCCCTTTCACACACCAGTAACCAAGCCAAAACCCACATGTTCATTATTCCATTTTGTTTAACCGAGGTGATCACACTAGGGTTCTATATTTTAATCAGACAACTTTACATGATTAACCAAATTACACATTCCACAAGGTTCTATCCACAAAAACGGTCTAGAATATAGGGAAACACTTAATTGCGCAAGAAAAGGCCCCCAAAGACCGTGATTTTCAGTAGGCATAATCCTATTCAATTCACAAGATAATATCATAGGATATAAGATAAACACAACAACTTCCCCATCCCCGTTCTTTAACCATTTATTATCTTCATTTAACGGTTCAACTGTTTCTCATGAAAACAAGAGGATACACACCCCGCATGATGTGCAATTTAGAGAGACGAAGGTAAGATTCCTACCTCAACAGGTTCAGATCACAACGCTCCCCTGGATCAACCTTAGAAGACGTCTGTTGGCATCCGTCACCTCTTTCGATTACCGGAAAAATCACCTCGAGTGGATGTTGGAATGGAAAGGCCGATGGAAAGACAACAGATTCAAGATCATAAGTTCCGCTTCATCGTTACGATCTCGTGGCCGCTGATGGATCATAAATCGGAGCTCGGACGAAGAAGTCATGGAAGAAAATGAGCCTTCGAGTCTCTTGGGAGAGCTCTACTCAGAGGAATGGGGAGGAGAGGGGCTAGTTGAAAAGGAGGATGGGAACCCTCCTTTTATAGGAGATAAAAGAAAATGTAAACGGCATGTACTTTATGGTACACAGCGTGTACTCAGCCATTTCACATGGTCACCACGTGGCTTCCAACACGGCTCTGTGGCCGTTGACTGGTCAACACACGATTTGAGGGTAACGCGTATGTGGGGAAGGACTAAACGGCGTGTAGTATAAGGTACACAGCGTGTACCCATTTATTTCACACGGCAAGGACACGACTCCAACACGGCACACGACGGTTGAATGGTCAACATCCGGTAATGCGTACGCGGGGAGGGACTACACGGTGTGTAGTATTAGATACACGACTTGTAATCATTTATTTCACACGGCAAGGACACGACCTTCAACACGGGGTATACCCAGCAAGGTGGTACACAACGTGTACTCACACTAAACGGTGTGTACTTACAAAATTCTGGAAAGTGTGGGAAAATACCATTTTACCCTCCAGAACACTTTGTGACCTTCAGTATGACAATGGAATGGGCTGGAGAGGTCTGGGCCATTACATCAGACACCTCTTAAAACATTCTCATCCCCAAGAATTCAAAAACCAACCCATAGGAACCCAAAAAGATAGATCTTAGGGTTCTCTTTATCATAGGAACCCAACCAACAACCCTAATCATAGGTGTTAGGAATTCCCTCTCCTATGTCAAGATATTATCCGCTTTAGGCAGAACTGACTCGCCTGCATGGGTTCAATTGCATCTGCATTAATGCGTCTCAATTAAGGATTGGGCCTTCCCACTTCCATATACCAGGATTTTCCAACTTACACTGCACCCAACACCGTACAACCCACACACTGCCCGAACACATGGCTTGGGGAATTCCTTCTCTCATGTCGAGATATTATCCGCTTTAGGTGGCACTGACTCACCCACACAGGTTCAATCGCATCTGCATTAATGCGTCTCGATTAAGGATTGGGTTTCCCCTTTTATCTACATATCCGGACATGTTACACACTTCTAGAGAACAAGGAAAACAAAAAATCTCACAATTGATAAGACAAGAATTCTATATATCAAAGGTACAGAGTATAACATCAACACAAAGCTCAAAAGAGCAAGGAAAAAAACAAAAGTCAAAAAAGCTTCGGGTACTGAGCGTGCATCTGGGCCTCCCGCTCCCAAGTGCTCCCCTCGAGGCCGCCATGCCTCCACAACACACGAACCAAGGGAATGGTTCATCCATGGAGCACCTTCTCTTTACGATCCTCGATTCTGACTGGTCGTTCTTCGAAGGTCCCTTCGTCTCCCATATCTAACTCTCCCCAGTCGATAACGTGAGAGTCGTCGTGCAAGTATCGATGTAGCTGGGAGACGTGGAAGATGTCATGAACCTTCTCCAACTGAGGTGGCAGGGCTAGCTGATATGCCTCCTCTTCGACTCGCCTCAACACCTCAAAATGTCCGATGAACCTATGTGAGAGATTTCTCTCTCTCCCAAACCTCCGCTACCCCCATTGAGGGGAAACCTTCAAGAAAACATGATCTCCAACCTCGAACTCCAAGGGCCTCCTCTGACAATCAGCATAAGACTTCTGTCAGTCCTGAGCCGCTTTAATCCTCTAATGTACAAGACGGACTTTCTCCGTGGTGCTCTGCACTACCTCTAGCCCAAGAGCACCTGTCTCACCATCATCTTCCCAGGAAATGGTTGAACGACATGGTATTCCATACAAAGCCTCAAACAGTGCCATGCCAATAGTAGAGTGGAAGCTGTCGTTGTAGGAAAACTCTAATAAAGGAAAGTGTTGTACCCATGATCATCCGAAATCTAGAACGCATGCTCGCAGCATGTCCTCCAACGTCTGGATATTCCGCTTTGTCTGTCCATCAGTCTGGAGGTGTAAAGTAGTTCTAAGGCGTAGCTAGGTGCCAAAAGCATTTTGTAACCCCCTCCAAACTCATGAGGTAAACCGAGTATCCCGATATGAGACGATTGTCTTTGTAACTCCATGAAAACGCACCACCTCGTCTACGTACCTCTGTGCTAAGGTACACAGTGGGCCTGACTCCATAATTGCTAAGAAGTGAGCTGATTTCGTCAATAGATCCACCACTACCCAGATAGAATCATAACCACCCTGAGCTCTGGGAAGTCCTGTGACGAAGTCCATTCAGATGTCATACCACTTCCACTCGAGGACATCTAAAGGTTTCAACAAACCACTAGGAACATGGTGTTCAGCCTTCACATGCTGACACACTAGGAATTTAGCCACAAACACCGCCATTTCCTATTTCTCCCCTGGACACCAAAACTGTTACCTTAGGGATCGGTACATTTTTGAAACTCGTGGATGTACCAACAAGGCTGAGTTATGGAACTCACAGAGAACTCCCTCACACATCTCCTCAGGAACAAACAACCTTCCATGGAAAAGCATCCAATGTTGGCTGTCCTCTGACCATCCTTCTAGAGCGTTTCCCTGATCGACACGATCCCACTTTACTTCCACCTCAGAGTCCCCCCACTGAGACTCTTCCACCTGCTACAACAAGGAGGACTACACTGTCATCTGAAACAAATAGCCTCTAACACCTTCTACTCTAGCATCCAAGTACAAGGCAGCCAACTCTCCCATCGCCTTCCAAGCATCAGCGGATTCCTGAACCACTTCCTGATGTGACTTCCTGCTTAGGGAATCAGACACAACGTTTCCCTTAACTTCAGTGTAATATATCTCAAAGTCACAGTCTTAGAGAAACTCAACCCATATCTGCTGCCGCAGGTTTATGTCACATTGGGAGAAGATATAATGTAGGCTCTTGTGATCTGAGAAGACCAAAAAGCGCTCCCCAAGGAGGTAATTTCACCAAAACTTCAGTGCGAACACTACTGCTGCAAGCTCTAGGTCATGGGTTTCATAGTTACGCTCCTGAGGGTGTAACTACCTAGACCCATAACAGATCACACCTTTCTTCTACATCAGCATGCACCTCAGACAAAGTCTAGAAGAATCACAAAACACCTCATACAACAACCCTTCCTCTGGAAACCTGAGTACAGGAGCAATGAACGGCTTCTCTTTCAGGTAGTCGAAAGCCTTCTAGCACTACTCGCTCCATAGGAAGACCTAGTTATTCCTAGTCAAAGCTGTCAATGGAGCATAAACTTGAGATAAGTCCAAAATGAACCTCCGATAGTAACCTACCAACCCTAGGAAACTACGAAATTCCACCACGCTCTTGGGTGCCGCCCAATAAACGATTGCCTCCACCTTCGACGGGTCCACTGACTCCCCATGATGAGACACTACGTGAACAAGGAAGTGTACATCTTGTACCAAGAACTACCACTTTGAAAATTTACCATAAAGATGGTGGTGTCGAAGGACTTCCAACACTTCCCTAAGATCCTCAATGTGATCCTCCTCTGATCTTGAGTAGATCAGGATGTCATCGATAAACACAACGATGAACCGGTCTAGAAACTCTCGGAAGACAAAGTTCATAAGTCCCATGAACACAGACCGTGCATTCGTAACTCCAAACGGTATCACTACAAACTCAATGTTTCCATACCTGCACCTGAAAGCCGTCTTCGAGATTTCACTTTCCTTTACCCTCAGCAGATGATATCCAGATCATAGATCAATCTTGGAAAACCAACATGCTCCCCTTAGTTGGTCGAAGAGATCATCTATCCTTGGAAGGGGGTAACAGTTTTTGACCGTTACCTGGTTCAACCTTCGGTAGTCTATCCATATCCTGAGACCACCATCTGCCTTTTTCACGAATGAAACTGGAGCACCCCATGGCGATATGATGGGTCGAACAAAACCCTTCTCCATCAGATCGTCAATCTAAATTTGCAACTCCCGCAACTCCGAAGGTGCCATCCGACAAAGGGCCATCGAAATCGGATGATCACCAGGCTGTAGGTCTATCCCGAACTCAACGTCACCTAGGGGGGGGGGGTAGAGTCACAACCTCCTAGGGAAAAACATCATGGAACACCCCAACAACCTCCAGAACATCCATCATCTCTGTATCAGATGGAACCACTGATAACCCAACTAACAAGGAATGGAGAGGCTCTAGATGTCGGCTTCCCACCTGATAGCTCCCCTCACCAACAAAAGCTACACGTTACCCATCCACGTCGGAGAACACGACCCTTCTTCGGAAGTAGTCGATAACGGCACTGACAGAAAGAAACCAATCAATGCCAATGATGACATTGTATGGCTGCATCTGTAACAGAAGAAGGTCCCCACTAGATCGATGTGGTCCCAACGTCATCCTACATCCTTAGAAAACACAAGATACGATGGTCTGGACTCTAACTGGTGTACTCAGCACCAGTGGTATGGAATGTCTCTCTATGTCTAGTCCAAAAGCATGGGCTAGACCAGGTGAAACAAAGGAGTGTGAATCTCCCGAATCGAACAAAGTATAAACAAGAGTGCTGAACAAACAAATCATACCTCGCACAACCTCTGGTCCTACTGGAGCTATCAACTATGTTGTGTGCAACTGTCCACGCCCAGCTCCTCTTCCTCTCTAATGTCATCCTCCTCCCCGACCATGCCCTAGTCTAGGTCCCTGAGGAGCAACCTAAGGTTGACCTCCTCATGCAATGTCTGCCCTCGGAGGAGCATGGTCATGGTGCTGTTGGAAGGGCCTCACCGACAACTAGTGCTGCTGAGGTGGGCGCTGAACCTTCCCACCTCCACCATACTGAGCTTGGGTCGGGCACCAACTCTGAAAGTTCCCGAAACCACCACAAGAAAAACACATCGTTCCTGGGATCGTGAAGAAGGGACGAGGAACTGAAGATCTGAACTGGAACTGTTGAGGCCTTCAACCCACAGGCATGAACCTGGAAGGTCCCATCGCAGGAGACCTACTGCTAACTACCTTCCCCTTCGATTAACATTGCTGAATCCCCTCACGTGGTGCACCTCCCTGTGAGTGCATCCTTTCTACAACCTCTTCCTTCTTCTGTACTGCCTAGTACGTCGGAAGGGTGAAGGGGGTGACAACATACTGGAGTGAAGGACGAAGCGCCTCCTCCAAATGTCTCACCTGATACTCCTCATCCGGAAAGAGATCCGGAGAAAAGAGCAAGGGATCCTTGAACATGATCCCCAATTCTCGTACTGACATACTCCCCTGCTGAAGGGAGAGTAACTCCTATTGCTTCTATGCCTTGATCATGGAAGAAAGGAATTCCTCTCGGAATTCCTTCTCAATGTCAGCCCAAGAAACCTCTGCCTCTATCTTCTCTGCGAGGTAGAGTGTCCACCACTGTCACGCCGCACCTCTCATATGACTGACTGCTAGGAGAACCCAATACTCCCTCGGAGCACAGATCAAGGTAAAAGCGGTACCTAGCTCCTCAAGACACCCCTCCGTCTTCGTATCCAAAGTACTACCCTGGTACATTTTGAGGGTTTGCCGCTGGAAAGAATGGAGAGTCTTCTTCCACTGGCTATCTTCCTCCTCTCGGTCAATCCTCAACGGATCGACCGCCTGAATCTGCTGGGCCTCGGCCATCTGAGCCACTCAGAGATGACGTCCAGGTACCATAGTTGTATGGTAAACTAAGATCGCGTAAGCCCAAGTAGTAAGGAAAATTTCTCAGGGTTTCATTTTATCATTTTTATTTGAATTTCTTTCCCAGAACACCCAAATCAAGTAAAACACAATCATGATGATGAATGTAACTTTCATAGGGTCTCTACCTATAATCAATGTAGTCTCACTTGGTCGTTCGGTAGGCTTATAGTCCTTGCATTGGATCACGGGGGGCCCTAAAATCCTGTGTCCTAGCCGGTCCTCCCTGGCCTCTGTCATGCACCAAGATTAACAAAACATTGTTTCCCTACCATCCCATGCAATCTTCACTGTTCCTAACTCCAGACTCCATATTATCTCTCAGCCATCACCTCTGATACCATTCTGTCATGACCCCCTCCCACCAAATATGCCCCTCCTGAGCTGGCGATGGTGAAAGGGAGATAATGACCCCGAGTCCCACCTCCAGTAGACCCCGAGGTGGCAATTAGCACCAAGGGTATGATTTTTCCCAAATATGGGAGGCATTACCCTTTTTATTATTTAAGATCGGGAAATCGGACAAGTCAACCACCAAAAAGAAAAGAACAAGTGTACAGAAATAAACCCAAACCGATCCCACATGCATGATTAAATTGTTTTGAAAAAAGGTTTATGTAAAAGAATGATCAAAATTACAATACCAAAAGAAACAATTGTACAACAACTACAACAACTCCAACTGTCCCGACTATTAGGGTCCCGCACGGCCTCGGTAGTCCTCCTGGAAACCTGAATGTAAATGTAGGGTGAGCATACAAGTATACTCAGTAGGGAAACCTAAATCTCTTGTGTATAGGTGGGGAGACATCCTAATGTCCGTGAGAACAACAGAAGAAACCTTGCAGCGAAATCTATCCACCCAACCTCACCAGCCACACTCACCAAAAACAAAATCACAACAGGTAGTAGTAGTATATAAGAACAAGAGTATTGGGTACCCCGCACCATTCCCCATTAGTTATCTACTCTTCCTAAGGGCGAACATCTTGATGCTGCCACACTCTCCCCGCCCGCACACACCTGGGCATCACAAACCACACATCCCGCCCGCACACACCTGGGCCTCACAACCACGTAACCAGCCCGCACAAACCTAGGAATCACAACCACATAGCCCACCCGCACACACCTGGTCCTTACAACCACATACCCCACCTGCACACACCTGGGCCACATTCCGAAGATTCTTGGGAAACAGTAAAACCATCCCAAAGAGTATTGGGCTAAAGCCACCCCAATAGAAACCTACCTAAAGGGTCTTAGGTTTAAGGTCACTTAAATCCATCACATCCTAGGGATGAAAGAGCAAGATGGATCTAGTAACTAAGGGGAAAACACCCTCTCCCATGAAATGGGAGTGTTCGGCACTAAGTGCTCAACATGGGTGGGGTACAATAAAACACAAAAGATACAGATATATATATGTATACCAACCACACACCACATCCTATGGCTTCTAAATAGAGAAATTGAGCACGTGCCTCAGCACTGTTACTACAAATCTTGCATTCAATAAACCACCCCAACCCCATTTAGGTTTTAACGTTTCAGAAAAATTAGGTGATTAGTTCTTTAACAAATGGGAAACTATCCACAACAAACCACATCGATCGTTCATAAAACATATAATCCTGCCAACCACAAATCAAGTTAGGAAAACACAAGAATCACAAAAAACACTTCCTTATTAACCAACCAACCCATTGAATATTAATACCGTTACATTACCATGACCCACCATTAATTAACTCTTCCACTTTTTATTTATTAACCACAACCCATGGTCCGTTCACATTCCAACCCATCCCTGTAGCCCTGCTGCCAACTGCCATAACCACAACCGCACCATACATCATCATCCCTTGATACAACTTATCACAGCCCCACAGCTCATCCGATCCACCACAACCCAAAAAACAAGATTCGTGCCACATCATCGCCCCTTTAACATCATTTACCGCATCCATGCTGCCTGTTCTATTTGTAACGACCCAGGATTCACCCCTCCCTTTCACACACCAGTAACCAATCCAAAACCCACATGTTCATTATTCCATTTTGTTTAACCATGTTGATCACACAAGGGATCCAGATTTTAATCAGCCAACTTTACGTGATTAACCAAATTCAACATTCCACAAGGTTCCATTAACAAAAATGGTCTAGAAGATAGGGAAACATTTAATTGCGCAAGAAAAGGCCCCCAACGACCATGATTTTCAATAGGCATAAGCCTATTCAATTCACAACATAATATCACAGGATATAAGATAAACACAACAACATCCCCATCCCCGTTCTTTATCCAGTTATTATCTTTATTTAACGGTTCAACTGTTTCTCATTAAAACAAGAGGATACCCACCCCGAATGATGCACAATTTATAGAGACGATGGTAAGATCCCTACCTCAGCAGGTTTTGATCACAACGCTCCCCCAGATCAACCTTAAAAGACATCTGTCGGCATCTGTCACCTCTGTCGAGTCCCGGAAAAACCTCCTCAGGTGAATGTTGGAAATTAAAGGCTGAATTAAAGACAATGGATTCAATATCAGAATTTCCGCTTTGTCATTACGATCCCATGGCCGCTGATGGATCATAAATCGGAGCTCAGATGAAGAAGTTATGGAAGAAAAGGAGCCTTTGAGTCTCTTGGGAGAGCTCTGCTCAGAGGAATGGGGAGGAGAAGGGAGAGTTGAAAAAGAGGAGGGGACCCCTCCTTTTATAGGCGAGAATATCAAATGTACACGGCGTGTACTTTATGGTACACGGCGTGTACTCGGCCATTTCACCCAGTCACCACGTGGCTTCCAACATGGCCCTGTGGCCGTTGACTGGTCAACACACGGTTTGAGGGTAACGTGTACGTGGGGAAGGACTACACGGTGTGTAGTATGAGGTACACAGCGTGTACCCATTTATTTCAGACGATAAGGACACGGCTCCAACTTGGCAGATGGTCGTTGACTAGTCAACACACAGTAACACATACGCGGGGAGGGACTACACGGCGTGTAGTATTAGATACACGGCGTGTACTCATTTATTTCACATGGAAAGGACATGGCCTTCAACACAAGGTATACCCGGCAAGGTGGTACATGGCGTGTACTCACACTACACGACGTGTACTTACAAAATTTTGGAAAGTGTGGGAAAAGTCCATTTTACCCTCCAGAACACTTCGTGACCTTCTTTTTGACAAAGGAATGGGATGGAGAGGTCCGAGCCACTACATCACAGCACCAGATCCAACATCAATATCTTGCGTCGGAGAAAAATCCCTATAGGTGACACATTCATTCGGGCGATTTCCATTCCATCTACTAGGCACCATATCTAGATAATTACATACACTAGATTAGGTTATGAATCATAATGTATAATCGAAACATAACAAAATACTTATAAAAATTGAGATCCTATGAGTGGCTAATCCCATATTCACAAATACAGTTTCTTTGAGGAATATTTTACATTTCAATCCTTCATAATGTATTGTAATGAAAAATTGAATTATCCTAAGAATATCCCTCAGTAGTGTCGTAACAAAGAGTTCATGAAGGACCGTTGTCGTGCACTAGTTCTCGTTCGAGTCAAGCTTAAAGCGGTGTTTCCAGGTTTTATCCCTAGATACATCTGTTCCAGAGCCGCATCCTTCTGCTCGTATCCAGACGGGGAGGTATTGATCGATAGATCCACATAATATATTCCTTACCCAACTACAAGGATGTTATTGTATGTATTTCCTCAATGACTAACTTAGAGACTCTTCCCCAATTCTATGTTTTCTAGTTTCCAAGTATTATGCTAATCCTCCCTCTGATACCATCTTTAAGGACCCGACCCCAGTTTCCCAGAGCAAGTTCCTTATTTGATTACGTTGGCATACATACAAGGAATACGAATCCTGAATGATCGTGTAGTTTTATATTATTGGAAACAACTTACATACAAAAGTTTAACATTACAACATGAAGGGAAACAAAACACTATTTTAATCCACTAGAAAAATCATGTCTCATAGATTATGCTTGCAAGTCATTCATAAATTACTTCTTTATGTCCTCAGAAAATGAAACATAAGAAATGGGTGAGCTCAAACACTCAATAAGAGTAATCAATACAGCAGTAGATAATATAAACATTAGATATTGTGAAAAATTGAAAACACATGCCTTTAATAATGAACTTGAACAAATTATGGAAAAAATATGAGCTGAATAAATCATGCCATAATAAAACATAATCATGGGTATTCTATTAGTCAAATAGCCAAATCAACATCAAATACTAGCATCATAATGAGGGAAGTGCATATGTCGGACATCATAACCATACCGTCCATGCCTTGTGCTAGGACCATAAAATTATCATTTTGTCAAGGCCTCGTGCCGAGACCATAGTTTGTCTCATGAGGCCTAACGATGCATCGAGGGGCTATAGTGGGCCCCAACTGCCACATACTAAGTCCAATGTATTCATTATATGATTAGGGATGAACATAAACAACATATACACTCATATTGAAACTATCATATGAAATGTAACAAACTTTTACAAATTATTGAACATAAACGCTAACCATGTGAAATAATATGATGAATGGTTTTAGGATAGATCATCCACAATAAATGTATTCATAAACCATTAAATAAAATATTTTATATGACTTCATAAATTATTAAACCCAATAATACCATGGAATAAATATAAGAAATGAATGAAAATACTCTTATAAAATCATTAATCAATTTTGAGATAAATACTCTTTTATTTTGAAAAGAATAGTTCTTTTGGAAAATATTTGTATAAAACCAGAAGTGATGTAAGATATTATTTTCATAATAAAATGAGTATATTTAGAAATATAATTATTTCCAAAAACAAATTATAGAGTTCCCTTGTATATAGATATGAATTGGAGAAATTCCATTGAATCAGGCTTCTTTTTTGGAAACAATTTTTAAAGTTCCTTTTAAAAGGTGTAACTATCCATAAAATAAGGAAGGGTAATGGTTTGTAAACATATATATGATAATCACACAGAATATATGATGAGCACATAACAATACATAATAATTTCATTGAGGTAATTAGACAATGAATGTAACCCGAATGTAAATGGATGTTCGGGTGAAAAAACCCTTACCTTAACTCCAAATGTGTTATTCTATCGAACTTAATCTCATGGAATATGAAATTATACATATTAATAACTAATTTAAAAACATAGTAGACATGTATTTATTTTATAATAATTCTTTTTAGTTCATTTATACCCCTATTTCTATGTTATTATATTGAATTTTATTATTCTGGGGTGTCATTTTCTTTATTTTCATAACCGGTTTAGTTGTTTTTAAGTAATGGAGTTCTTGTGGAATGGTTATAAATCACCAGTTTTACAATTATATATTATTTATGAACATCAATAATTTTTAATGGTAATTTCTATCATATGGTTATATGGAATGAGGATGAATCATTAGATGAGAACCACTTCGATTATTTGGCAGTATTATGATTATTATGTAGTAGTTTTGTCATATAACTTAAATATGTACATATTCTGGTTCTTGAATATTAATTATGTTATAATACATATATTATAGTCTGTTTCAACCATAAATATGGTTTCATGACCAGTAATGAAGAAGAAATTGAAGAACGAAACTTCATCATCCACGAAGGCTATAAATTGGAACCTCATGGATGTTGATTTCGTTTATAAATATAAAAGGGAGGGAGTAAAAATATTTATGCTGGTTCTTCCATTCACATGATATAATTACAGTATATATATTTTATTGGATTTATCATGGTGATTTTTATAGAGGAGGTGAGGAGGGAAAAATAATAGAGATGATCTTGAAAATTAGAGAAAAAGTGAGAGATCCCTTATAAAAATTCGGCAGCCTAACGACGTCACATAAAAATTCATGAAATCAAATTATGAGAACAAAAGGGTATCTCATCATAATGAAATAAAAATTATAGTAAGAAGAATGAATAAATCAAACTTCAATATATGAGAAAGTAATTTCAAATAGATAACATAAAAGAGGTATCGATATAAATAATAGAATGAAGGATTCTCTTACCTTGTATAATAACTCCTAGATCATGAAGGATGGGACCTTGGGGGCTTAGGGACACCATTGGAGGACTCCTAGAGAGGTAAATCCACCAGAGCTTCGAGGATGAAGGATTTGGAATGAATGAAAACGAATGGATGAGTGTGTATTTATAGAAAAAGAGAGGTAATTTTTTAATAATTTCAAAGGGACACCTCGATAGTGGTTTTTTCCAAACCATGGGCCTGCCCATGGTTTTAGCCCATTGGGACACCTCATGTCATAAGTTACAATAAACAAGTCTACCATCCTTTTATTATAATGATTATGTTTTCACGATGTCATTATACTATTGAATACTAAAAATTTCATTTTCACTATTCACAAAAAATTCAAGTATTTTAGAAAAATCCCAAAAATTCACCCCTGCTATTTTTCGATGTGTAGAATTAAAAAGTGAAATACATTTATAAAAAATAATATTATAAATAATATTAATTTAATTTTTAAATAAGGTCATAGTAATTTCAAAAAATAACAATCTTGGAGTGCAATTAGTTTTTTGTGACATTGAAATATTAATTAAGATCTCATTAACATATTGCCTTACGAAAATAACATAATAATAATATTTACTATTCATAAGGGTCATATTACTATTCATATTACAATTTATATTACTATTCATAATGCTATGTTACTATTAACCAAAATTCAAGTTTGTTTTATCAGACTCTAAATGACATACTGAACACAACTTTAGATGACCATTTATTGAAATTCAAAATATAGAAGAGGAAAAGTTTTGTTTAATGAATAGATTATAAAATTGAATTCGATATTTATTTTCAAAACATTGGGATGTTACATTTATGTCATGTAGGAATGGTTATTTAATGTTATAGTATCCAATTATAAGTTACATATAAATGTTGAGTGGCATCTTACATAACAAGTTCAATAAAATTTAAAAAAAATATCATTCATCTATTTTGAGAAATATTATTATGAGGCCTAGGTTAACTAAATTTTGTATAATAACCTACAAGTTATTTTCTTCTATATCCTATAGTTGAAATTTTATTTATCAATGTAATATATGAGAATCGTAATAAATAATTAATATGAATAAAATAAATTTATAAGATAAATTTCCAATTCTTTTGAATGGATGGTAGCTAAATAAATAATTCCTCAAATAATGTTCAACATAACTTATTAGTGTGTCTTATAGAATTGCATAAAAGATGTACCAAATATAGTTGTCTCTCATAAAAAGTACACATATTTTCATAAAATAAGGCTCCTTAAATTTTTAAATTTATATTTAAATCATTGTTAATGGATTTATTGAATCGTTATTATGGGGATTTTTGATTCTACCCTCATCTTAAAGATGTTTAAATGATTCCATGTAAGTTCTCTTATAGTGGAAACACGAGAATCACATATAGGATTCCTCTTCTATTGCTTAAAATTAATGATGGGTTGTAAATCGAAGTGACCTTAATAATGTGGCCTAATAATAGGGTGAATTATCTCTTCTCTATATGGGGATATCTCATGGTTGGTTGTTTCCTAAGAGAATTAAAACCTTTCTAAATTATTTTGAACTATTTCAGATGTGTTGTGTCATTATGGAGTCATTTTTCTTGAGTAGGAATCATAGTTTCTAAAATTAATCCTATGTTAGACTACTGGTCATGTGATAATTCGACCCTTGTTATGGGAATTAGAATCATGTAATTATATATTTAAGTAGGTTGGAAATTCATAGGGAATAATCAGTTTCTTGGTAAGTCATGTGACCCTTCATCCTTTTCCGATGCATTATTTGGAGATATGTAAGATTTTAGCAGTCATGTGAAGTAATAAAACTATAGAGTGTGCATTTTTTTCTCTGAAAAATTAAATGATCTAAATGATCTTATTTCACAAGTGTGAATCTTAGGATTTTATGTGTCAATAAACACAATACACATAAGGTTTATTAATGGGTAAAATTAACCATATGATATCAGTGATCATAATTTGAGGCTCGACATACTACACTTAGTCCCTTGGTGATATTTGATGTAGAGGGTCCTAATATTTAATATAAATCAAACTCATCCCAATTCACAGAATAACATTCCAATGATGATCTGGTGTTTTTGCACATTGGTTAGTCTAATTAGGGGGTGTATTCTAAATGTTAATTATTTAAATTTATGAGAATCATAGGAGTTTCATGCAAGAATCTCAATTGAATTGGAACATTGTGTGCTCACTAAAATCTAGTTATTCATTATTTTTCATTTCAGTTCTTAGTAAATGTGTATTTCACACATCCATGATCTGAAATTAGTGGGTAATGGAACTTATGTTGTGGGATATGTTCTCATTAATAGAAAATGACAATTAGAAAAATCGTAAGGTGGGGATAATCCTATAAAATGTGTAATACCATGTCCTATAATTAGAGGGAGCAGTCATGAAAGGAAATGGTATCCATTACATTAAATTCCCATGATACTAGTATGTATTAATACTTGTTGATGATTACAAGGTAGAACGATGATGAAATGTTTAGTTGTGTATGAAATCTTTGAAGACAATGTTTCCTAGGGAGGGACTTCGCTAGAAATTCATGAGTGATCATGGGATTCCTCAGATAGAAAAATAATCATGATTGGTTAAAGATAAAAAATCTGCAGGAACAGGAAAGATATTTTTAAAGGATTTATCTTGAGATGGTTCAACAGTTCGTTCAATGCATAACATCATTATGGATGCTAAAAAACCCTTTCGGGCACCTGTTCTTAGATGTGAAGGGAGTTTATTTATTCTTATTTGTAACATTTTCAATCCACTTGGTACACTGTTGGTTCATTTATGATCATTACCCTAATCTTGAAATCAAAGAGGATGCACTAGGGGAAAATTTATTATATACTAAGATAAATTAAAATTACTTTATGCGTTGATATGTATAATAGGTGGGAGTTTCACTATGGAAGTGTATTTGTTCATCGATTCATGGTGTTTCATAAGCTTTAAATGGGTTCCCATTTAATAATGTCAAGTAAAGTCTCATGGACCCCAAACGACACTAGAATTGAATGGAATTTTCATCAATCAATTTTTGGTGTTGGGATATTCCTTCTATGTACCAATGTCTCACTTGAGAGCACCCGATTATGAACTACCTTATATGTGTTCCTTAAAATCTAGTTAATTATCCTTATGTTACCCTTGACTTTAGTTGGACTCGGTTGAGATGTTTTATTTTTGATAATCTATGTGTTCCAGATATGATATACACCTATGTTCAGTTTTTGTAATGATAACATGAATGAACATCTTGAATAAAGATGTTACTCAAAGATGGTTACAATATTCCGTGAATGTGCTCATAGATATCATGAGATAATTCAGTTTTAGTTATCAAGATCTGGGTTTTAAATTAATTACAAATCAACAATGATCAATTTTTATGGTATTCAATAATAGGTGGAGTGACTTAGGATATCTATCTCTATCTATCTCGTTTTTTTCTTGTGGTTGTTGAGGGACCACATCTGGCATATTGTCTGGTTCTATAAAGTTCACTCATGTTGGCTTGGAAGTTTCATGAGAAGCATGAATGATCACAATAAATGACATACATTTGGAATTGATCATTCAAGAGACTCATGTTATCACAGTCTTAGTGATTGAAATTTGGAATGTGATTGTTCTATCGAGTTTTAATGTCATATATATCATATGATTAATGTGATTCTTGGATAGGTGTTGGGTATTATACATTAAAAATTACTATTTAAATAGAAAACTATGACCCTGGTAATTTTGGTGTTGTTTTTTTGTTCCCAAAGAATTCTCATGGACAATATGTTCGATTGTGGGGAAACTATATGATCCCATGTTTGTTACTGAATAATGATTACAGGGGAATTCTACGTGAAAGATTTAGTGAATGGACATTTCTTTAAATGAAGATTCATTATATAATTATGCAATTTGGATTACTTAAAAAAGATTTTATTTTAAATTATTTTCATGTTCCATAACATGTATCGGGATTTCAGATGAGTTTCATAAGCATTGGGCATAAAACTTCATTTCATGAGAAATAAATAGAGGAAGATGGTCAATACTAACCATGTAGTCTTCTAATAGAAATTATGTTTAATATTTCTCCAAATGGGAATGGTTTTTTGAAACAATTATGTTCATTTGTAAAACAATGCATCATGTACTACTGGTTGTGAGGGTCTTGTGCATTTTGATCTAACTGTATGAGAGGAGGAACATGAACAATGTTCTATAGAAAACTAAAAACGAGAGCACATAGGCTATCCACAATTTGACTAAAAATGCTCCAATCCCAATTTCTTAGTACCAAATAGATAGTTATACCCACATGGTTAAGAGTAGTATTTGAAAATTTTTCATAGAAATATTGTGTCTCATTAAAGAGGTTTAAATATCCACGTTCTCTTTCCTTACATTATGATTTCACCTCCTCTTTTCTTCCTCCTCGCAAAGTTGTTTCCCTTATCATTTCGAGATCCTTATATCCACTTCTAGGTTGGGTGATAAAGTCGTCAATTGGCCTCAAAATTATGAACTGGTTATTTTGTGGGATATATACCAGCAATATATTCCTTCCTATTTGTTTCCCCTTTATTTGTCTTCCTATATGAAATATTAAATTCATTCAACCACTTTTACCCGATTATTAGCATGTTGGACAGTTTCAATAATTTTACATGAACCGACCTAAATCGAAGCTGGATATTGGATGAGTGTACTATCATAAGAATAATTGGGCTGGTCTGTATTCTTTGCCCATAAAGATTCATCATTTATAAAATGTTTCATGGTATTGTACACCAGACATTCTATATAATAATTTTGAAAATTACAGTGTAAATTAATTAGAAAAACCTAAAAATAAAAATCTTAAGGGACCCCTAGCATGGCTGGTGGTCTATGAAATTAACCTAAAGCACCACCTATGGTTTTTTTGAATTAAATACTTAAATGGAACATGGTTTCAAACATTACCATACCACCACATGAGTGTGTTATAATTTACCCCTATGAGTGCATTATTAGTATGAATTATATGAACGGTTAGTGTTTATTTAATTAACATGACCCTAGGGTAATGAATATGAGAGTAAGAGAGAGAGAGAATTATGAAAATTTATAAAGGGGTAATGGAATTACAATCGATCCTATTTATAAATTGATGAATGAAATGAATAATTAAATTTAATAAACTGTTAAATGAATAGGAACCACACATCACCATATTCAATACATTAAATTAGAATACATGGATCTTCCTTAAGAGAAATTTATTGTTAAATAGAATTATATGAATTCCTAGGAGGGGATGACATGGCACTTCAAACCCCATGGTCATTCACCTATAATGGTGGACAGTTATAATTAAATTGTTGTATTAAATTATGGAATGGATCATAACATGGACTAATCATACAGAGGAATGATAATATGTTATTATTACTAACATATACTATACTATATTATTTAATTCACATGCCTACTTTATTATTGACACATGGGATTGGAATCCCTTGGGCATAATATCCCTTGTTTTTTATGACAGCTGTGTAGGACACCCCTTATATGGTGTGATACTTTGTTATGGAATCACGTGTCCATGGGGACCCTAATTATTTGAGAAAATCGAGTATGTATTACCTTATAAATTGTGACACTCTTAAATGGAATACAATATTATTACATGAGGCTCTTGTGGTTAAGCATTGATGTCTGAGTTATGCCTCAAGTCCTTGATTGAACTGCGTATATGAATATATATATATATATATATATGTTACTACATAGATAGTGAATATCTATACATATATAGTGACATTCTTACATGTTTATAAATATATGGGGACACCTCCTCAATGATAATTATTCATGTGATGAATAAGGTATAGTGGTCTACGTTTCCCTAAAGAACCTATGTCAAACTTGTTTACATTTATTTAATAGTTACATCAAAAATGATATACATGCACACTTTTGTGTTTTATATTCACATACTTGATAGAATAAGACACCTTTTTGGTAGCTAATAAAGTATATCTCACACCCTATTTAGGAATCCAGCGCATGGGGGAACTTGAATAGATCTATCGATATAAGGTTTATGTTTTTCAATTATTATTGTGCTTTTTAATTGTACATGGGAGATTATGAGTACATAACTGAGCCAGAGCTCAGGATGATAACTGATTTAGCCCCTTTGGATTTTTTTCATTTTTTTCTTCATATACTATATTATATTTCCTTCTTTATAGTTACTTCTTTATATATTATAGAATACTACAGATATTCATTCATGGTTTTTTTGATTTCCCATTTTATTAGATTATTATCATTCTACTATATCCATTTATTAATACTTATTTCTCGATTCATTATTTTGATTATTCCATTATGTTTCTATGATAAGGAGGGTATAATATCCCCACCATACCAAAATTAAACCCTCACATGTAGTAAATAGCCTATGAAATAAGAGTATGAGATCATGAGGCTATGTAATATATAGATCAAGGAAACATTTCAGATTCTCATATGTTATGATGTTAAATATCTTCTGAGACCATAACACAAGGTAGAAAATTTCCCATATTGAATTTGGATTACTCTCTAATTTGATACATGATGGCTCATAAGTATAATGTTTTTCCCAATAAATTAAGTAATCTATTTGGGTTCACATGTAATGAAATTTTCTTGACTATGTGGGATGGAAAGGTAATAAATTAGAAGGAAAAAACAAAATAATTACCCATGGACAGAAATGGGTTTCATAATCATGTCTCATATCATAATCAATGGAAATTTAATTATTAGTCCATATGATAGTTTAACATAAAGTGGTTATTACCTCTACAAATTATGCGATAATAATCTAGGTATATATTTGGGAGTCTTATATATCGAATTTAGATGAAATCCATAAAATAATGAAAATTTATAAAATATTATAGAAACAATATTCCTTAAAAATAAACAAAAAACATATGAAGGAATCATCAAGGAATTGAATGGTCAAGATGGTGGATAAGTTTTTTACATTTTATATAAGTTAAAAAACATTCCATTCACACAATTTCCAATGAGATTAAAAGTACCTCATCCAGAAAATAACAAGAATATTTTTTTCAAAAATTTGGGTAAAAAGTACAATATGGGAAAATTTCTTCAATATATAATTTTTATAATGAAATAACATTACTGTAAATACTTTTAGAAAACATAGAGATATAAAAAATAATAATTTTTACAAAAGAGAGATATAAAGTCATCTTATCTTAAAATAAATTTTCTAATACAAAAGATAAGAAAATGTAAGTATTACTAAAAAATTCCATGAAAAACCAAATGAAAATAAAATATATTGGTTTTAGGATATAAATATAAAAAAATTCCCCTATGGGAGAATTAACTTAATCAATTCCAAATAATCATGACATTTGGGAATAAATATCTACCAATTTGGATATTTTTAAATCATAACCCAATGAATTATGTAACATCAGATGAAAATTTTAAAAAAATAATGTTATATAGATTAATTAAATTACATTAAAATTTGATCTATTTACACTACACAAAATATATAAGTGCTTAATATGGGACATGTCTCAAAAAAGTAAAAGTGAGACAAGAAATTCCTTACCTCAAGTCCAGACTTATCATGTATAACCTTTATATCCTATATAAAAATATATAATTTTTTTTTACTTTATTTGGAAACATATCTAGTTTTATTCACTTATACATAAACCATTTACTAAGGTTATTTTAATAATATATTTGATAACTTATTTTTTTATATCCACACAGAGTGTTTTGAGGGTCTCTATTGAATAATTTCAACATAGCATTTGATTGTTAAACATGGTTAAATGGTTCATTGTTCCAATATACCATCAATAATAATAATGAAATGATTACTATTCTTATAAAAAATTATAATTTTAAAACCAACCATGATAAATTCTTATGAAAAATGAACTACATTACAAACATTTTTATGTTAAGTTGTATATAAACAAGAGTAACATGTCAATCATAAACAATAATGATGAAAAGAAGGTAAGGGATTTTATGTCTTTCATGTTTGATAATTATATCATATATATAATATTATTACATTAAACACGCTTTTATTCACCATCCATAAGATGTATTAATAATAAATGAATCAAATCAATTCACAAGGGATTTTTCCACCATGCACATGATCGATGTTATCATATCCCAAGGTATGGAAAGGAAAGAAGGTATATGATATGTATATTTTATTGAATTATTAAAATTTAATTAATATTATATATAAATATTAAATCAATCATCTTGAAAATCAATGATAAGAGATGATGGAAAATGAATTACATATTTTTGTGATGTAGTAGTCCACTGTACACACACATATTTCTTTTGCTTCCGATTTCATCAAAGATGTGATGGATAAATATTTTTCCATGAATATAATAATATGATAATATATAAAAGATACTAGAGATATTATATTGTAATTATTTTGAAAAAATTGAAGGTGGGAAAATATTAACAAAAAATAAGGAGCTATATGATGATGATTACGTTCTCTTGTAAGAATGTTTTTTGGATATCATATTAAAGGCCCAGTTATTGATACTTTGGGATGAAAAGGACCACTAAAATGTGGATAATAGTTTTTTTGTAATACTTTTTTCAGGTTTTTATCCAAATGTATTGAGAGGTTTGAATAACTGAGGGGAGGAGGTTCCCTATTATAAATGAGTAGG
The DNA here is from genome assembly GCA_963277665.1 of Viscum album. Lineage (NCBI taxonomy): Eukaryota > Viridiplantae > Streptophyta > Magnoliopsida > Santalales > Viscaceae > Viscum > Viscum album. The sequence continues at coordinate 1,686,629,142 of OY728146.1, forward strand.
AGTTAGATTTTCATAAATACCCAAACATATTCAATAATGTGAAGTTTCGCTAAACCCATGTCCCTAAATTATAGAAAAATAATGAATTGGATGGATTTTATAGTCAATTCACTATTATAAAATAAAAAATTAAAAAGGATTGAAACATGTTATGTAACAAACCATAATTCTATAATGGGAAATTCCCTTTTTATAATTATTTAATATAGAATAATTAACATAAAATCTCATTGAGAACACAATAAAAACATTATAAATTAATAATGAATAAAATAAGAGAAATTAAGGAACCTACAACTTTCGAATAGTAACATCACCCTTGGAATATTAACATGATAATTTGGAATAATAACCTGACCAGTAGAATTGTAACCTCACCTAAAAAAAGTATAAATAAAATTTAGTAATATTATAAATGAAATATAATATAATTATATCATATTATAATTAAATAAATGTTTTAATAATGATATGTTATTTTTTGGTATTTTCGTAAAACAAAAATTTTTATTTTATATATTATAAATAATATAATAATTTTAAAAAAAATTATATTTGTAAAATAGATTCACAAATTCAGTTTTCATTTTAATATGATTATATGATCGTTTTATGAGACCTTAATTAATTTTTCAATGTGTCATAATATCAATTATAAATTTAAAAGTTTTATTTTTAAATTAATGATACCTAAAAATTAAATTTATATTATTTAGAAATTTATTTTCATAAAATTTACTTCATTTTTTAATTCTAAAGAACAAAAACTAGTCAGGGTGATTTTTTTTGTATTTATGCAAAATAGTTGAATTTTTTATGAATAGTAAAATACTCTCAATTATGGTGTATATACATTAAATGTTTAATAACTATTTCCTGATTTATTGATGATATAATACAAATAATCCCAAACCACCCTTCATTATTTAATATATATAGTAATGATGTTCATACTATTAATAGTCTATATCCAAAAATAATATATTAATGAATAAAATAATTAAAAAAACCCTTATCCTCATCTATAAATACTTCCCATCACCAAAGCTTATTCTCACAACTCCAATGCATTGAATATTTTCCAAATTCAACACAAACATATTCCTAATCCCCTTTCCAATTTTTTGAATCATTTTATATATAAAAAATCAAACCTCAATTTCCCTAATGTGGTTCTCATGGAGATGATTTCAAGAGGTAAAATCCTATATCATTTTTTTAAATTTCATTTCGATCTATTTTCTTTTAAAATTCCCTCCTAAAAATCCCTTACCTATGTAGAATAATAATTCTAGTATCTTTTATATATTGTATTGTAATTATGTTAATGGTATAATCCTTCTTCGTAACTATTCCTCTCACCCATTAATTCTAAAAAATGATGATGTCTTCTCTAAGGTGTTGATTTATCGCTTTCAAGGATGACATGTTTATATTTTATTTTACCGCTTTTCATGATGTTCATAAAACCATTATAATGGTTCAAAAAGTTTATAAATTTATTTTTAAACCTATTTTTGGTCTGTAACTATCATATAAAAATAACATGAAATAATGAAATAAAACTAGTTCATGATGATCGAAAAAGATCCAAATTAATTTAAACAGTTATGATTAATGAATTATCAGATATATCATTACCATACAAGGGAAAAAATAATATATAATACCTCTTAAATTTCTTTAATTTCATTAATAACATATAATTTCAATTATAGAATGTTATTCTTAGTTTACATACATGTATACAAGTGACCTGATCATGAAAACCCTGAAAATGAACACTCCCGAGTGATGAAATTGAACAATATAACTTAAGAAAATGGCCATAATCATTCATAATAAAATTATAATGAATATAATTCCTGTAAAATATGTTCTTAATTTATTAATTAAGGAACCTAATTTGATTATCTAGGATTTTAAAATGAAGAAAGAATTCAGACATAATGTGTGTAGATTATCAAACCCAACACCCCTTTTTTGGGTTATCACTCTTTCATTCCATATTTTTTTTGGATATTTCATTCTCTTTTCCTTGAATATAATTTCATTTTCATTCCCATAACTATGTTGGGATATTAATTCTTTCAATATTATGATATATGTAATAATTTGTTTTCAAAATAACTCTTCTTTCTATAAATACATCTAATACTTCTCCTGATATTTTCAATTTTTCTCTCAAGATTAATGATTCTTATACCAAGTTGTTATTACATTTTTATTTTTTGAACCTTGAAGTTTATTCATAAATGTACCCTCACGAAATCCATTAATTTCCATGCTTTATTTTATTTCCATGATTGAAATACATTCACTGTGGCATGCAGGATTATGAAAATGTTATGATGTGATGGGCCGGCCAAAAATTATATAGCACTCCAATACATTAGCTAATTGGATGTGTCACATAAGATAATGTGAAATATGTTTGGATATCATTGTTCATAATGATGATTTTTTGTTTATCCACATATTTTATCAATGAAAATGATGAAATTTTGTTCCACAACTATGTGTGTAATTTGATATCTAAGAGATGATATTTCATTTTTATATATTTCCACATTCTGTAATTTTATCTAAATCTTAATCTAATGATTAGGATAATGATAAAATTATTATTTTATGATGATGATAATTATTCTCACCCAAGTTATATTTATCCATGTTCTTATTAATCCTTTTACAGGGATTTTAGCTCACCCGTTTCATAGATGTATATTCTCGGGTGATTACTTATATTAAGGATAATATGAGGGACAATAATAATATAATGAACAATGAATTAAAAAATTTATATGTTATAATTTATAAATTTATATATTATCCTATTTTACTAAGGACATTGAACCATTGGATCTATGATTTTAATACATCCATATTCATTATCATTAAATTAATTTAAAATTCATGCAAGAATAAGCAGGGTAAATATAGTTGGTATTAGAGAAAAATTTATATAAATTGTGAATTATGATTGGAAAAAATTAGTGAAACCCATTATTATGAGACTAAGTATATGAATAATCATTATACTATTTCTCTAAAAAATTATAATCATTGTATACCATAATATATTCCTTTAGAGTGAATTTCACAAATGAATACATTATTTATTCATCACTTTTTGACTTCTGTTTTTTCAAACATTTTTTATTTTGTAAAATGGTGGGAACAATGAGATATAAGGTCAAAAACCCATGTGAGGGACAATGCAATGAATTCTTGATGGACATCAATGATTCAATGGGAGGTGGTCTTCAAAATTTCATAGCGATTCTTACCCAGTAATCTAAGGCTTTGAAAAATAACAAGAATAATGTGTAATATCTACCTTTAGATGAGAAATAGAAACAATCTACCAAATCCTTAATATGTAAATTACCAACAACGTTTAGTGGATCATCTAATCTGCTACACGCGTAACAATTGGCCATGTACATGAAAAATATATTATCTAGTATCTAAAATTCATAGATTTAGAATCTAGCAGTTTATCATTTCGATTGAGAGGTTTATCAATGGATGGAATTGATTAAGAACACCAAGAAAAATTACTAAATCCAAGACATGGAGTGGGAAGTCTTTAAAAATATATTTCATAAAACCTATTTCCCATGAAATTTTTATACAATGATAGAGGGATAATTCGTAGAGAGAAAGAAAAAGGTTGGTGAATTAGTCATAGATTACATTGAAAATTTAAAAAGTATTTCAAGGTGCACCTCATGATTTTTTATCAAAAATGATAGAAAAATTGATTGATTCTTTTCTGTTTAAAACAAAACATTCCAATGTATCTAGTAATCTGAGACACAGTAAGTTATAAATATGTAGTTTTATGTGTTCTCTAAGTAGCTATGGAGTTTGTAGAATGGTCCCTTGGCAATAAAGATATGAAACGAGAAATGGAGTTTCATGCTAGAGTATCTAATGTAAAAGGTAGACAGAAAACTCAATCACATACATGCAAACAAATTGGGAATAAGAATAATGGGAATTTACAAAAATGGATAGGTAAATGATTTTCCTGTGGGAGATAAGTCTAGAAACATCCTTAATGTCGAAGAGAGATAAGTAGCCTATAAAATTTGGTGAAAAAATGGATAGAAACACCTAGGGTTAAATACATCAATTTTATGGATAATGGGAACTATTCAAGATGGTGCACTAAAACCTGACTCCTTGAGGGTAATTAGTGTTAGAAAACACCAAATCTTAAAGAACGTGGGAAATGTTATGTCGTGACTATCACTAAGATAGATCCCAATAGTGATGTAGTTAAAATTAAAAGTGTAATTCATTCAAGGGTAGTGAACATTCTATTTTTTTCCCATTCTATGGAATCATTCAATTATTGAATGTTTAAGAGAACTATTTAACCACCACCTCCAAATATAGAGGTTGGGATCTCTTTGAGAATATAAAATAGGTTAAATATTGCATCCAATGTATATAACTCATCCTCAGTTAATTTTTGTTGACTTAACTAATAAGAAAATCATTTATTACTTCTTTTGATGGAGTTTGATGCTATATTTGTCATGTATTGTCTATCTTTATACAAATTGAACATCAATTTTTAGGAAAATAAGGTCACCCATCACCTATTAAAGTTTCCTAAAATTATATACCAATGTAAGGATGAGAATAAATCTCCTTAAAAATAATTTTCTCAAGTGTGGATATTATTTCTTTATAAGCATACATGTCTAGGTCAGATGACATAGTTAAATGAGAGAGTCAGGCTCTAAGGCATGCCCTTTGTGAGGGACTACACGGATGTGTACCATAAATAATTTCCTTAACATTCTCCTGACTTCATGGTTGATTTATTAATTGAACATACTTGTGGGTCTCATCTTATATCAAATAAACCTTATAAAATAGACACCCTTGTGTTGAATGAATTAAACAATCAGTTATAAGAGAATCTGGTCAAGGGTTTTATACACCCAAGTGCTTCACCATCGGGTGTTCTTGTCCTCTTCATCAAGAAGAATGATTCATCAAGGAACCTTTGCATTTATTATTGTGATCTCAACAAAATCACAATAAATAAAAAGTATCCACTTCCATTGATATATGATTTTTTCGAATATTCGTGGACATGATTAATAGAATATTTATATATTATGTTCAAAAAAATTTGTATTATTTTTTATGATATTCATATATACTACAATAAAAATGAGGGGCATGGGGAGCATTTAAATAATGTAATAAAGGCAATGTGAAGGAAGAATATATATGAAATGTAAAATAAGTGTGTGTTCTAGATGGAGGAAGTACCATTCTGGGTCACATTATCTATAATAAATAAATATCTAAAGACCCTTCTTAGATAAAAGAGATCATAGAGTGGCCCAAGGAAACATCAGTAATTAAGATCCATAGTTTTCATGGTTTAACTGGGTATTACTATAGATTTTTGAATAAAACTTCTTCACTTTCTTACCCATTATCCAAGGTGAATTCGATAAGAAAAAAAATTTATAGACCATTGAATGTGAATATTTCTTCAATGAGTTTAAAGTGAGGCTTATCACTGCACCAGTGCTCATGCTACCAACAAGTGGTGAAATATTTGTGGTATCCAACGATGCATTAAATAATGGATTAATATATGTGCTGATTCCAAATGATAAAGTGATAGAATTCGCCTCATGTAAGTAAAAAATTAATGAGAAAAACTTTCCTACTCATGATTAGGAGTTGGGGGGTTTTATAATGGCATTGAAAATCTAGAAACATTATCTCTTTGGCGGAAGTAGGAGATATATACTGATCACAAGATCCTAAAATATATATTCACATCGAATGATCTTAATATGAACCATTAGTCTTTGTTAGATATCTTCATACATTATGACTTCTCAATCCAATTTCATTATGGGGGGCTAAATAATGTGGGGTGTGATCTTTGTAGAAATGATCTAGAAAAAATTTAAATGATTAGAATTTAGAAGGTTCCAATATTCAATGATTTACAATAGATGGATATGGGAATAATTAAGCATGTAAAATAAGAAATTATTTCTCAAATTATTTCTCAAACATCCATTATGGATAAAATAAAGGATGATGAAAGGAATGATGTGTAAATTCAGAAATGTTGGAAGCAATCATAGAAGAGAAATCCTGATACATAAAAATTGATGACTAATGAGTGATAGGATTTGAGTCACAACTATGTATACCATCCAATATAGATATAAATAAGGAGCTTCTTAATGACTCACATATCTCAACCTTCTCTATTCACATATAGAGAACAATGATATATTACGATCTATGAGATAACTATTGGTGGGACAATACGAATAAGGATATAGCTAAATATACATCAAACATACTATATATTAAAAAGTGAATGATGAAAGAAAATAATAAAACGTGGTGATGAAACCTTTTTCCAAACCGATATGGAAATGGTAAAACGTCACCATGGACTTTATAATTGGACTTACGAAGATATCCAGGGGAACCATAGATATATGGGTTTTTATTGATCTTCTAAAAAATATAGATCTCATTATCTTAATTTGAGAGGACATATCAATGGATAATATTGTATGGATATACATTATAATTTGGGTATGGAATCCTATAGTAAAAATATAGATTATATCCAAGAGATCTGAGATTGAACTCAATATTCTGGAAAAGTCTCCAATATATACTAACCTCTTAGAAAATAATTTGTATGGTTTCTCATCCTCAAACTGATGGCCAATATAAACATAATATTATAAAATTTGATAACCTGTTGAGAGAATGTTTTATGAACTTTAAAGAACGATGGGACTAATATCTACCTCCGGTTAAGGTCTCATTCAACAAAAGTTTTCACTAAAATATCCAAATTGATCTAGGTGAATCTATTTGTGGTAGATGATGAAGAAAAATGGAATGTTGGAATCAAGTTATTGAATGTACGTTTCTTGGACCTAAAATGGTCTATGAAATTGTAGAAAAATTAAAAACCATTTAACAACACATCTGGTATCCCAATGTTGAAATTAAAGCTATGAAGATATTCATCAACAATAAATTGAGTTTAAGGATAGAGACATGGTATTCCCCTACATATATTAATGGAATAAGATAATGAGATTTCAGAAGAAGGGAAATATTATTCCCATGTACATAGACCCATTCATGATCCAAGGTCATGTTGGAGTTGTGGTGTATTGACTAACACTTCCACCTGCCATGTATTAATTTCAAGAAGTATTCCATGTATTACTCTTGAGTAAGTAAATACAAAATCCCTAAAATGTATTGAATTTAGAGGTGGTAAAATTAAAAAATGACCTCTCTTATATTGAGGAACATGTGAAGATCTTGGACCATAGAGATAATTTTATATGAAATAATACAACTCACCTGGTCAATGTAATTTGGAGAAACCATAATTTTGATGAGGCTACATGGGAACCATTAGAAATAATGAAGGACATATACCACCCCTTTCTTTCTCAATAGATTTTAAAATTTAATTTTGATGGTGGAATTTTATACAGGGGGATGAATTTAACAAACCAAAAATATATCAATGGAAATTTTCTTCTTATAATTATTCCATACTGTATCTATCACATAAAATCACATAGAGAACACATTAGAAAAAATTATAAATGAATAATGATGGAAATAAGATAAATTAAGGAACATATACTATTTTAATTCTGACATGAAACTTTGAATAGTAAAATGACCATTATGAAGAGCAATATGAACAATTTAACGATAAACTTACCGAAGAAAGTATAATTAAAATTTAGGCATCTCATAAAAGATGACATGAAATATTTATATAATAAAAAATATAAATAAATGTTATAAATTGATAAATTATGTGTTGGTATTTTTATAGAATATAAATGTTTCATTATTTTTTTATAATTAATATAATAATTTAATGGAAAATTAATATTCAAAATGAATATTCATAAATTAATATTGTTTATTCTTATGATTAGAATATTAATTTATGAGACCATAATTTATTTTTTGAAGTGTCATAAAATCTATTATAATTATAAAGTTGGTTTTTTCTATAAATGATAAATAAAAATTAAATATATCTTATTTATAAAATTATATACTTGAAATTGACTTCATTTTTGAATTCAAAATCTCAAAAAATACTTTGGGTGAATTTTTGTGATTTTTCTAAAATAGTTGAATTTTTAGTTAATAGTAAAGTATTGTAATATGTGATATATATACAGAATAAGATATATAATAAATTACATGAGTCATTGCTGAAGTAATCACCACATTATTGAGATACCCTAAATTATTAAATATGTTATTCTATACTTTTGAAATAATTCAGAGTCTTGAGAAAAAATAAACTAATTAATTAAATAATCAAAAAAACCCCACATCAACAATAAATACCACCCCTCACCACTTGTACTTAACAAAAACTCAAATCCATAAATATTTTCCAAATTCTACCCAATAAACTTCCCAAAACATACTGTATGTCCATGGGACTTTAGTTTCAACATAAGACCAAACCCAATTTCCCTAAATAGGTTCTCAAAGAGATGAATTCATGAGGTAAAATCCTCATGCATTTTTATTTTAATATCATTTGATGTTATTTTACATTCTTCTTCTCTCCTCATCTTTCATTATCCAAGTATAATAAAAAATCTAGTATATTATATATAGTGGGATTTAATTATGCTAATGGAAAAATCTTTAATAAAGCCTATTCTCCTCAAAATTTCATTCTAAAAAATGGATACATTGTTTTTGATGTATTGATTTTTCACCATAGAGGATAAATAGTTTTCATTTTATTTTACTACCTTGAATAATTTAAAAAAAACTATTATTAGAAAGACCCCCTCTCCACATTTTTACCCCTCCTGGGTTTGAAATGGGTGAATCCAGATAGTGACACAAGATTTCCACCTCTATTAGGCCCTAGATTTGTGACTTTCACCGAAGGTATAGTAAACACCTAGATTGGTTGAATTTCCCTCTAATAGAACACATGAAAAAAGAAAGAGATAAGATATAAATCAACCAACTCCTTCATAGACTCCAACATAGAAGACAATAAAAAATGAACATATGTAATTTCAGGAAAGGAGTACTAAAAGTGAGAGGACAACTACAAGTACCAAAATTAAAGTTAAGACTATAGAGTACATGAAGCCCAAAAAGCACCTGAAAAACCTCAAGATATCATTAACTAGGCGGACATCCAACATTCTCCTACTGAATTGAAAAATAGTTTATATATACATAGTGAGAGTATAATTGTATAGTCATTAGGATCCTCCCCAGAGCCTCTCCATAAAAAGGTAAATTGTGCATGTTAAGGAATAATAAAAAACATGTGAAACCAACTCAACACCTAAAATGGTATAATATGTTCATGGCCTCATAATGGATAATCTCACTAGGTATCACATAAAAGATCATATAATATACTAGAAAACATCATGGTTACCCTAAAATGACTTCCCCACTAGTTTTCTGCTCTTCCCCAATGTCACACGTCTGTAACACCTCTCTCCAAAAAGAATAGCTTATAGACACCTCAGTGAACCACCATAACATACACCTCATGCATCACACCTCTCTTTCCATGTAACAAAATTAACAAGATAGTTTCCATGTGACCCCACTACCTACGAAACATTTTTGATATATTGGGTATTATACCTCATTCCCTAACAACCAATACACTGAGTAAGGATACTCAATCTATCCAAACCTACACATGTTATACATATAATAGTCCTTAGGAAACTATATCTATAATACATGTGTGTGAAATAAAAAGGAGCCATTATATCCCTCTACACACATATATGGGGAAAAATAACCTCTATGTATATTAGAAAAAGTAACTACCAATAGAAAAGAGTGTGGAAATAGGGGGTAGTCAGTCATCTATCCTCCCACCGGGATGTTGTAGAAAACACACCCCTAGGGATAAAAATCCCTACGGAGTCAGATTGCCTAACTGACAGAGCTGATTAGCATATAGAAACAGAAACATACATGAAATAATATATCTCACAACTACAATGTGGGCGTAATATACTCAGACTCCACTGCTAATAACATCTCTTAGAATCCCAACAACCACTACAAAGACAAGATATCCTAAAAAAACATATCCATTTATTGAGATACATTAAATTAATTAATTCCTTTTCATCCATTTGACATTAAATTAATTAATTATTTTACAATGAGTTTATAATTAATGTCTCAAAATCATATTATAATATCATTTCAACAATATTACATTCCCTCTAAGAATAAGAAAATGGATTCCATGACTTCTCAGAATTATCAACCTAGTATTCATCCCTATAAGCTCCAACCCCATGTGTTAAATATTTATTAATATATAAGTATATTAATTTCCATATTACTAGGTACTGTTTGAAAACATCCTAACCTACTAAATAAGGTATACAACAAAGAACATCCATCTTTCTCAGGTAGTGGGTTAAGGAAAGTAGACAAACAAACAACCTAACAGTCGATCAATAAACACATTAAAATAGGCATCCAGCCTTCATATCAATGTTTAATCCTATCATTGATCTATTTCATCATCTTTAGTGTCACTTTTGACACCCACATGCATATCCCGACGCATCTCATCACTCTAGGTGTCAACTTCTACCATATAAACCTGGCCCCACAAACCCTCATACCACAACAACCCTCTATAATCATCCATCCTATAATCATGTCACATCCTTGACTCCTTGTACTATTTACCACAATATTCTTTCAGTATCATCCATCCTAGGATCACATAATATCTCAAGAATCAAGAAAAAATAGAAAACAGTCTCTTTTCCCAAAAAATGGCATTCATCTTTCATACAAAATGAGCTATCATGGTTGCAGAGCACACAGAATATGGGAATTACAAGAAATCGGGAAACTCAGGACCTACAAGGATGTATCTTTTATTCCAAAACCATTTGTTATTACATATTGAATTAATATATTCATCATTACCAATTTCCAACTACGAGAACCCTATGAAATGATCTATCACAAGCTATTATAGGTTAATTGAAAAATTAATTTAGTATGCCTTTAATTCATTTATCAATATTAATAAATATGATTCCGGTTCATTAACTATTTTCATTTAATGTGCATATTTTCAACAATTTGGTTTTCATCAAATTAAAAAAAACATGTATCAATAAACATGCCTCTTTAATATTTTATCCAATTAATTATCATTTAATTCCATCATTATGTTCATGAAAAATTTTATATGCTAGAGAAATTATAACAAGAAGAGAATGGATATCACACTTTCTAGAATATCAAGAGGCAAATTGTTATCGCAGTACAAAGAAAAAACATCTTTATATAATCAATACAATTTCCTTAATCTTCTCCGAGGAATTATTTTATTAATTTCTTTTAAATCGATATGGTAAATCATTCTTCCTCAATGACTTTAATAAATAAATATATAAGAAACCATTCCCATTCCTCAAATGGGTTTCAACATTCTTCTCATAATAACGTACTAAAAAATGGATCTATGATCACCCCTCCCCCCCCCCCACAAGAACTGCATCCATATGAGGATTCCCTAGCACAATCGCAACAACATAAACCAAGATAAACCCTATTAGAAATATAGAGGATCATCCTCTATAGCATGGTAAAATGATAATGAGGAAGAAGAGATCAACTAGATGAAACCACTAGAAAATGATGGGAAAACACACCTTGGATCAACACGGGTCACCATGGATTGAAGATGGATGATCGACGATCAATTCCCATTGAAGGGATCTCCAAAACACCAAAGAGGGGGGTGTTGGGTTACATGGAATGGGTAGGAGAGACACTACATACATATGGTTATGAATAACCTAAGCGGCTAAAGATTCCTTAAACTGTACTATAGTGGGTAATTACATGATGTTTAATACCGTTGCACATCGTGTAATCCCCTTGGGTCAGTTTTGGATGGAATATGTGTTCCCTATTCATTTTATTTAATGCTGGAAACATACCAATTGTGATCCTAACATACATAACATGTAATTCATGAATGACTCATAATTCATCCTATTTTCTGCAATTTGTAGTCAAAATCTTGTAGACTTCCTCCGATCCTCCTCCAAGAACCTCGATCTTTAGAAATATGCAAAGGGTCAAACCTAGGGGATCTGGTTCCTTCCATTAGACACCCCTCAAAAAATTCACATCCTTAAGATTCCAAAACCAACACTGATAGGAAACATAAACGGATCATATGAAAACCCCCCATGATATACCTCTCAAGGCTCCCATCGCCACATGATCTCATTCACTTCAACCAAGCACAGGGGGTTGACATAGCGAGTTGATGAACTACCCATCGAGTCCTTTACACATACGGTAGGAGAGTAGACTCATCCAACCACAGAAATCTAAACACATAAAGAATTTGGCATACCTTATGCATATTTTATTCTTACCGAATGATACTAATCCATAATAAGTAACAAAAGAAATACATCTCCCAAATCAGAAAAGGTCTACCACCACAAAATGAACATTACAAGAGAATAAATAAACCCCAAACATTTAGGTCACCGAGTGTGTATCTGTGACTCACATCCCAAGATACTCTCCTCTATGCCACTATATTTAAACTAGAAATGAACCAATGTGATTGAATTTCCACACAACACCAACTTCTAGCCGTCTAAGATAAATACAGGATGAACATCAATGGTTTCATCATATCAACATTGATCTCATCCAAATTGATGATGTGAGATTTTTCACAATGATAAATATGAAGATACATCATTTGAAAAACATTATGTATCTCGATCATCTATGGGGTATGTCCTATCAAATATTTCAAGGCTCCCACATGAGATAACACCTTAAAAGGACAAAAAAACTAGGGATAAATCTTACTCCCATATCCAACCCTTAGATGGATAGTAGTGTGAATCAACTACAAGAACACATGATCCCCAACATCAAACTCTAGAGGTTTATTCTTATGATCAACGTAGGATTTCTAATAACCCTACACTACTCTAATCCTCTCACGAACCATTTGAACCATCTCTGTTGTATTCTGTACTAGCTCTGTCTTGAGAATTACTAACTCTCCAACCCCAATATAGCTCAATTTTGAATAGAAATGTCATCCATACAAGGATTTAAATTGTGTCATAACGATGGTGGAGTGAAAACTATTTTTTAAATGAACTCTTCTAAGGGGAGGTGCCTCATCCATGGTCCTCAAAAATACAAGTCACTAGAGCGCAACATGTCTTTAGGAGTCTGGATGGTCTACTCTATCTTACCATCTATATACGCATGAAAAACAGTGATAATGAATATCTGAGAACCAAAATCATTAAATAGATATTTCCATATTCTAGAGGTAAAATAAGGATCACCATCAGAAATGATCATCCTTGGGACCCCTTCGAGTCTCACAACCACATGAGGATACTACCTCAAGAAAAACATCTAATGAGATAAAATCATTCATCACAATAAAGTGGGATTATTTTCTCAAACAATCCACTACCACTCATATAGTTTCATATCCTCCCTAAGGTAGAGGTAAACCCAAAACAAATTCCATCGAAATGTCTTCCCACATACACTGATGAACATCTAACAGATGAAGAAAACCGTTGGGAATATGCTGCTCAACCTTCCCCTTCGGGGAGGAAAAACATAGAGTTAAAACCCTACAACTACATGCTTCAACCCAGACCACAAAAACTGAACTCTCAAAGATCGGAACAACTTTTTCACACTAGGATGTACCAACAATGGTGAATTATGGAACACACATAGAACCGTCTCACACATCTCCAAAGGGGTGAAAATCCCTCCCTAAAACAACACTCATTGGTTTTATTCCTTATACGAACCAACACATGCCTCTCCATAAACAAATAAGTCTCTCCATACCTCCACTTCCAGATCCACCAACTTGGACTATTCCAGTTTCCCCCCAAGAGATGATTTCAGCGTTGAAGGAAAAATAAATCCTATTTCCATGAAATCATCTATATTTAGATGCAACACCGAATTTTCTTCCACCATTCTCCAGTATTCACCTAATTCATGTACAATGTCACTATGAGAATTCTTACTCAGTGAATCGGCCAAAAATTCGCCTCTCTAGTTGTATATGTTATCATGAAGTTTTAATACTATAACAACTCGATCCTTTAATGATAATGCCAGTTCAGGTCATAATGGGAGAAAACATTCCTCAGGACATTATGATTAGTCAATACAATGAAATGATCACCTAGGTGGTAATGTATTCAAGTATTCTAGAAAAACTCTACCCCTAACATCTGAAGATCATGGGTGGCATATTTTCACTCATGGGGGTATTACATTCGAAACCCATAAGAAACATCTAATCTATGTTGCATCATAACAAAACTAAACCCAAGACACAAAGAATCAAAGAAAACATCAAAATGGATTCCATTTTCTGGATGAAAAAGAATTGGAGCACAAATGTACTTCTTCTTCATATAATCAAAAGATATCCCACACTGATAAAACACCATATATGGTTGATCCTTTCTGGTCAACCCAATTAGAGGAGTCTTAACCTAAACGAAATTTTCTATGGACCTCATATAATTTCCTGGAAGACCATGGAATCATTGAAACTCTACCACTATCTTGGGCGATTCCCAAGATAGAACGTCTTCTATCGTCAACTGATCCACATGTTCTCCTTGATCAGATACAACATTCCACAAGAAACAGACTTCTCAGGACCTAAAATCACACTTTGGAAACATACCAAAAAACATATCATGGAAAATGACTCACAAAACGACACATAAATGATATAAATTCTAATCCTGAGATACAGATTATACTAGGATTCAATCAGAGAAATATAACATGAACATATCGTAGAACTCACCTAACAATGAATTAATTAACCCCATGAAAATAGCTCGAGCATTCTTCACACAGAACGACATCACAGAAAACTAGTAATGCCTGTAAAGACAAAAGAAAGTACTATAAATAATATCTTCATCCTTTACTCAAATGGGATGATATTATGACTGAAAATTGATCATTGAGAACCAACATCCACCATTTAGATGATTGAATAAATCATAAATATGTGGAATTCGGTAGTGGTTCTTCACTATCAATTGGTTCAAATGATGATAATTTATGCACAAACAAAAAATTACATCTACATTCTTTACGAACAAAAGGCATACACCCCACAGTGAAACACTAGGCTAAATAAAACCACATTGTAACAGACCATCAAGATGTATACATTGATCTTACAACTCAAAAGTCATCTTCTAATACATATACATCGAAAAAGTATACAAGTCTAACTATAGTTAGATCCCAGACTCGATCTCTCATCGAGGGTTAACGTTATAAATTCCTTAGGAAAGACATTAGGGTACTATTCCATGACCTAAGAAACCCCGACTACTAAAATTCCAATGATCTCCGCATCATCCTAGCTATCAATTATGACAAGTAAGAAACATTCTTCTAACTTATATGAGGGTCACGATCACCGAAAAACCTTGTTGGTTCTCCACCAGAATCATAGAATAAAACATGAATCCTGGGGAAATCCATGATATCTTGCATATAATACAACCAATCCATGTCAATGATGATTTCATATATTTGTATCTGTAATCATAGGAAATCCCCCCAATATTGGTGCATCCCCAAAACTATAAAATATTTTCTATATACATCAATATATAAAATTTGACCTCTAACTGGAATAGTAATCACTAAGGGAACTCTAAGTATCACAACCTCAGCTCATTAATCATGGACAAGGGAAGGTAATATAAATTATTGTGTCACATTGGGTCAAACATTGAATGTACCCAAGTATAAAACAAGAAAATAGTAACTAGAATGATTATTATGTTGCATGATTCTAGAAATTCTAAAGAAAAAAGCTAAACAAGACCTAATCCATGGCCTTTTTGACCCAACTGATGACCACCTCGACAACTATGCTCTTCTTTATGAGGATGGGGAGTTTCCTAAGTCTATCCTCTACCTACCCCAATGACACTATCCTACTCCCAAACTGGAGAACCCTACTGCTGATACCTTGGATTGAACTGCCTCCCCAAAGGAACATGAAGCAGAATAAATGGCATATTCTAACTAAAAAAATTCTAATACTCTCACCACTGATGACCTAGGCCTCCTTAAGAAAAACATCCTTTAATCCATTAATATTGTCCTGATAGCCGCTACACCTATAGAAATGGTACATTGAGGGTTGGGACCTACCCCCTACAGATTGGATGCTCTTCTATCTAGAAAACTATGAACAAAATGCTACAGATCCACTTCATGAGTAATCTTGAATAATCCCTTCTCATGACGATCTGGTTCTAGATAATGTCCTCTTGATGCCCTATTCTCCCACTAACACCTCAAGGAACATCTTCAACATAAACAGGGTGACATGGACCTTGAATCTCTTGACACAAAGCCTCCTTGAAATTCCTTGACCTTACCTCCTCATATTACAAAATATCAAATGAATATAATATAAGGCTCTTGAAATAGATCCAAAAATCTCACGCACTAGAGCACCCGTATCAAAGGGAAAAAAATCTCCTTGCGACTTGACACCTTTATGGTATAAATAATATACTCAGCTCAAAACTGGTCTTAGAACTCCATCCATGAGACTTATGACTCCTTGTTATCCCTCAGGAACAAGAACCACAACTGCCTCACTTCCCCATGTTGTATCATCACAACTAGCGTTACCCAATGCTCTTTTGGAACACAAATCATACATAAGGATATATAATCCTCTTTCAACTAGTATTCTGTGAATTCCTATAAAATTGATCAATCATAACTTTGTATCCTTTTGAAATGAACCTCTAGGAGTTCCCTCCTCTATGTTTCATCATCGCCCACCTGTACACTATGTCGATCACCTAGGACAACATGATGAATATATTCTACACAAACCTGGTAAGGGCGTCAATGTTAAGTTATTCCTTCAAATGAAAAAATGTTTATAGCTCCTAATCATGGTATATAGAAAACTATTATATTAATTAATTTCGACATTTATTCATTTTAG
Organism: Viscum album; assembly: GCA_963277665.1. Classification (NCBI taxonomy): domain Eukaryota; kingdom Viridiplantae; phylum Streptophyta; class Magnoliopsida; order Santalales; family Viscaceae; genus Viscum; species Viscum album. The sequence continues at coordinate 1,686,646,282 of OY728146.1, forward strand.
GTAACCTATCCCAATGTCTACCAATTCAATCATAAGACCAATGAAGAAGGATGCAAGATCCTTTATTTGATCTCTACCCTACAACCATAATCATAGTGTTTAGTATCCACCTTAAGATTAATGGACAATGAATATGATCACTGAGGGACATAAATACCTATTTCTAAATCAGCATAATGTGTTTATAGTTCTTTATAAACATAGCTGACATTTTTCCCCTACCAACCCACACAACCTCACTTGTATCTGACACCAAACTCTTTCCTATACCCCAACCAAACCTCCAATAACACTCTATCCCAACCCCTTCCCAACTAGATGTACCCCTCCTCAGCCAGAAATGGGAGAAGAGAGATAGTGAGACCCAAGTCCCACCTTTAGTAAGCCCCGAGTTGGTGACTAGCACCAAGGGTATAATAAACATGAAGATGTGGGGATTAACCATTATGAGAAGACATGCGAAACATAGAAATAAGGGAGTCATCAAAATACTCCTTATTAGATTTTAATGTAGATGAAAATTCAAAATTCACATGTGTAATTTAACCTAAGAACTACAAAGACTAAATGGAAAAATACAAGTAGAAAAATAAATGTATAGACGAAAGCGACCATGAATCCCAAACATATTCTAAAAAACCCCATTCTATTAGTAAATATCTTGATCTCCAAGCATCTCCAACTGACTTAAAAATTGTTTATATATATATAGGGTGAGTATAAAAGTATACTCGGTGTGAGACCCCATTTATTCTCTCATGAAAAAGGTAAATAAATCATACAAAAGCATAGTAAACAACAAGTGAAACCAAAATTTCATCTAAACATGAATACTATGTTCCCAGAGTCACCATGGATACTCTCTCCAAATATCATATACAAGAGAATACAATATAATAAATAATATCAAGGGTCCCCATATATTGATTCCCCACTAATTGGTCTCTCTTCCCCAACATCGTACGCCATCACCAACTATCTCGGAATCGACAAGCCCCATACACTTGAGTGAAGCACCAAAACATGAACCCCATGCATCACCCATTCACATCCACATAATCAATGTAACCAGGTATTTTTCGGGATCCACAATATCTTAAAAAATTTCTATCATACAAATGGTATTATATCACAATTTTTCACAACCCATAAACCGAGTAAGGATTCTCAATCCATCACATCCTATTCACGTTATACCTACAATAGTCCTTATAAATCCATATCAAGAATACGTGTGTGTGAATTAACCAAGAGAAATTACAAATCTATATAAATATATATTGGGAAAATCAATTTTCATCCATACCATCACAAGTAACAATATGAAGAAGAGATTGGTCCCAAATGGGGTAGTTAGCCATCCATCCTCCCACTTGGACATTAAGGATAACAAAAACATGCCTCTAGGATTAGAATCCTCAAGATTTTAGTTTCCCATACTGATATAGTGGAATATTGTTTAGAAAATAAATGTAAAATATATATTTAATCTCAAAATAACACTATGGGAATACCCTAGTCTCAGACTCCACTACATCTAATGTCTCTCAGACTCTCAGCTACCACTCCAAAGACAATATATCATAAAAGAACACAACCTTTTAAGGATATAAATTAAACTACATTATTCCTTTCCATCTATTTCACATTAAAGTGATTTATTATTTAGCCATTACATAATCGTTAACAACTCTACATTAAATTACATTTCCCTTAAATGTTTGTTCCATGACCTCTATGCCTAAGAAAATGGAGTCCATGGCATCTCGTAATTATAACCCCAGCATCCCATCATAGCGAGTTCCATCCCCATGGGTTAAACACTTTTTCTTTTATTAATAACATTATCTTTAATATTACCAATTAGTATAGTGTAAAATACTTATTTAAAAAATATGGCATACAACCATGAAAACCCATCTACCTCAAACATTGGTAAAAGTAATGAAGAAAAAAACAACCTGGATATCAACCAATCAATAGATTAAAATGAGAATCCAGTACTCATATTAATGGTTAACCCTGCCTTTAAGCCATTCAGTCATCATCATTTTCCTCCCCAACACCCACATGGATATACCTAAGCATCTCACCTCTCAAGGCATAAAATTATATGATTAAAATTGGGCCTTCCCATACATCATACAATAACATCTCTCTAGTCTCATACATCCTAAGTTCACATCACATCCTGGCCTCCTCACCCCATATACAACAATATCCCTCCATGAGAGTTTATCCTGGGCTCACATCACATCACAAGCCATAAGAAACAAATATAGATACTTGGATCGTGGCCCAAAAAAGTCATTTAGACATCGTAGACAATAAATTCTCATATCTTGAAGGATTAAAGCACATGTACCTTACAAACAGGTTGTAAACTCAGGCACTACATGACATTATATTTAATCACACAATCAATTATTATTCCATCATGAATTAATGGATTCATAAATTAGTTGAAACAAACCTTCCAACTACAGGAAACCTATGAAGTAATATTTTAAATTCTATCATAAATTAGTAGATGAATTAATTTAACATGAATTCAATTATTATATCAACAATAATTTACATTCTTTAGTATTATTAAATAATTCAATTAAACATGAATACATTCATCAATTTTAGTATAATGAATTTTAAAAATCACTAGATTCATCAAACATGACTCTTTATGATGTTATCCAATTTATTATCAATTCATTTTGGCTTTATTTAATATACTAATTTCACATACTAGACCGAGAGTAACAAGAAGAGAATGTATATCATGCTATCTATAAAAAACAGAAGAAAATTGCTATCATGATATAAAGAATCAACATTGACATGTGTTCGATAACAATTATTTCACCCTGTTCAAGTTATTATTATGTTAATTTCAATCCAATCCATATTCTAAATAATGACACCTCTATGATTGAATGTAAATAAATTGATAAGTATTGAATCCCCAACCTCCTAATGGTGTCAACATTCTCTCAATGAGAACAAACCACATAACAAATTTCGAATTACACCTACCATAATAACTGCATCCCTTCAAGGATTCTGTGACACAACAGAAACAAAAAGAACAATTGAAACCCCATTAGAAACAAGGATACACAATAGCATGTAAAGAATAATTGGATTAAAAGTGATCAATAAAAATAAACCACTAGAAAATGAATGAAAAACACACCATGGATCAACATGGGTCACCAAAAATCGAATATGGAATCCTGATGACCAATTCCCATTGAAGGGATCTCCAAAAACACTGAATAGGGGTCATTCGGGTTTCCTAGAATGATAGTGATAGACACAATAGTAGGAGGGTTATGAATAACCTGAGAAACTAAGAATTCTTAGATCAACATATCATAGGGGAATTATATGATGTGTCTTCCCCTTTCACATATTGTAATGCTCAGGGATCGGTTTCCCTAGAAAACATGCCACCTATTCAATTTATTTAACCCAAAAACATGAATTATGTGATGTGTAATTTTAACATGACATTTAATTGTTCTTGTTTTGAGAAATTCGCATCCAAACTCAGCTGAACATCCTTCGATCCTCCTCTAAGTCCCTCGTTATTCAAAAACACACAAATGGATGTTATACACAGATCAAAGACCTTACTATTACAATGGTTGAATCATATTCTAAAATTAATTTTATAACCTTTTTATGGTATGTAAATAACATATATAAAAAATATGAAATAATGAAACAAGACTACATCATGATGATTGAAAACTGCCAAACTATTCTAAATAATTATCAGTAATACTTCATCTAATGAATCATTATCATATCTGGAGAAAAAATAACATATTAGGGGAATAAAAAAACTATATGTTCATTAATAACATATAATTTCAATTCTAGATAATTATTCTCATTTTACATACATGTATACAAGGGAGTTGGCAATGAAGTCCAAGAAAACGAACACTCACAAATGTTAAAATTTATCACTATATCACATCAAAATGGACATAAACGAACTTAATAAAATAATAATCAGTCAAATACAAGTTGAAGAGGTTTTGGATTTAAAAATTAATGAATATAGTTTGATTAACCTGTCTATTTAAGTGAATAAATCATTCAAAAATAATGTACGGGAATTCTCAAACTGAACACCCTTTCTTTGGGTTATCACTTTTCGTCCTAGCTTGTTTGTGGATATTTCCTTTAATGTTCCTTTAGTATAATTTCATTTGTGTTCCCTTTTATATTCTGGGATGTAAATTCTTTAAATATAATGATAAATGAAAATATTTTATTCCAAAAATACTCTTATTTTTAAAATCACATCATATGCATCTCTTAATATCATTTCTTCTTCAATGAAGATAAATGATTAATATACCAAGTATGTTATATGCTTTTTATTTTGGGAACCCCAATGTTTAGACATTAATGTATGACCATGAAATACATTATTATACAACGGTTATTTTATATCCGAGATTGATATATATTTTATGTTTATTGCATGATTTTATAAATTTTATTATTTGAACGGGATGCCCATATTCTTATAGCACTCCAATGTAATGGGTAATGTGATATATCACATGAGATAATGTCAATCATTTGTGAACATGAAGACATATTTTCTTCATAATGATTATGATTTTCTTTTGAAAATTTGTTATGAGAGAACATTATTCTATGTTTTTTATAACTGCGTGGGGTATTGATCACTAAGACACGATTTTACATTTTTATGCACCACCACATTTCATGCCTTTATATGATTCTTCATCTCTTGATGATGATGATGATACAATGCTTTTGTTATGATGATAATGATTATGGTCACCTATGTTATATTGATTCATGTTCATATATATCCTATTTCTAGGATGTTAATTGTTCCATATCATTGATGTCTATCCTAGGGTGATTAATTATACTATTGGAAACATGAGGTCTAATAAGAATCTTGAAAATAAGTAATTAAATAATATTTTTGTTTTATTTGGTAAATGTTATATATAGTCCTATTTTTCCCAAGACATTAAACCTTTTGAACCTAAATTGTAATTATTTTGTATATTTTATCTTTAAAATATTGTAAAAGTGTTATAACACAAGTCTAGGTTATTATATTTTTTTCCGATTACATTTAAGTTTACTCTATTTTACCGTTTATTTTTGTCAACCTAATAACTAGTTTTTTTACCCTTTTTAATACTCAATACGAAAAAATTAAGTTTACCTTATTAGATAATTTAATTTATAACGACTAAAAATATTTAATATAATTTATCAATATCAAATAATTGATTTGGAAATAATCATTATAAAATTAGACCATCCATATGCAATGAAAATAAGTTTTCCAATAAATGCATATTTCAAGAAATATATCATATATTATTAACTCTATGATATGAAATCATCATTATATAAATAATAATTCATAAAAACTGATATATAATTCTAAAGTAAATTTAATTAATAATTTAATGGTTGTTATTTTAAATAATTAATGGTGAGAAGCATTAGGCACTTTAAAATTGATGTCATAAAAATGTGTTTTAAGCCTAAAAAATATACTTACAGAAAAATCATGAAAATTATATTTTCAAAATAAATTAAATAGATAATTGTAAATAAAATCATTTAAACTCAATTTAATAAAAAATCAAAATATATAGGGGATTTTAAATTACATAATTTAATGAAATGAAATGAATGTATTTGGAAAACCTGTAATTTTAAATATCTACTAAAAATAAGCAATTTCATAAAAATCAAATAAATCATACATAATTAAATTAATACATTATGAGTTTAAAATTGAAAATAATTTAATAAAATAATTTTTGTCAAATTAAAATAAATTATTTTAAATAATTTAACTCAATAATAAATAAAACACATTATTTATAAAAATAATTTTTTTAATGAATAAAATGTCCTCTTTAAAAAATGTGTGCTTATTTTCTATGAATTTAACAACAAATTTATATCCATTATTACCTATATTTATATTTCAAAAATACTATTCATAACCTCTAATTTCATGGCTATGTTATAATGGTCATATTTAAATAATTGTAGTTTATTTTTTCTTGGTGTTTCTGGTCCCAAATGTTATCAATCATAGCTTTTTTTGAAATATGTGGTTGTTGCAGTAAATATAAAAACTCATTATTGTTTTAAAAATGGTTCATGTTATGTTTAATTTAATATCATTTTAGGTATATAATGAACATGGTAGGCATGAAAACCAAGGTATAGTAGTTATCCAAGATGATATCAAAGTTAGTAGACAACACAAGCTTCAGTGAATTTCTAAAAAACCATTCCTCATAATTAGAAAAATTCCCAGTTTAAAATAAAATAAAATAAAATAAATTATTTTTTCAATGGATAAAATAACCTTTCAATTTAGCATCCATTGAGCCAAATATAATAAAAAAATGAAAATTTATACAAAAAATGTAATAAATAATTGGAAAATAGTAGCATATTAACCATTTTTTAGGAAATGTATTATTTTAAAAAATTATAAATATGGAAAAACCATCCAACAAACTCCCCCTATATTAAATTTCAAAACTAAATCATGAATTTATTAAAAACGGCTTCTAATTTATTTTTTTTAAATAAATTATTTTAAAAACAAGTTGTTTGAAAATGGGTGAACTCCCCAATGATAAAAGTATATTTATTTAAGTTAAAAAATACATGAAATTTCTAAACTAAATTTCTAACATACCTCAACCAAATTTAATTTTCTAAAAAATATCAAATTTGGGTGGTTTTTTTAAAATATCTGATAGTTGATTTTTTGATGGGACATATTCAATAATAATATAAACTTTTTTAACAATATATCAATAAAAATTAAATAACATTTTTTATATTCTTAGTTGTTTATTTCAATAAGGGGTATATTAAAATTGAAATACAAGATGAATTATTAAAATTAATAGAAATATTTTCAAAATAAAACCACAGTCATACATAGTTTTTTCAATCCACATAATTTCAGATAAACATGATGAACTAGAGATAAATTCACATTCATTTGTTGATAATGTAATAGAGTTCTGTTTTTCTGAACTCCAAGAAACTAAATTCTTATAGTGAAAAAATACCTAAGGTGATATTTCTATCAAGTCGATTTGGTCTAAAACCAATTACAGGTTAACTTGTTAAATGAAAAAAAACATTCCTATCAAAAAATTCCCAATTAGTAGTTTCTTTATAATATTTAGTAACACACTTAACATATTAAATGTGATATTACATTGTATCTTATTAAAATATAGCACATAAAAAACTAAAGTTTATATCGATTATATAATAAGTTAAATACAAAAAAATTACAATCATACAACTAAATAATTTATAATTAATGTATTTATCCAAATAATTATAGTTTAATCTACCAATAAAACTCATAGTGGTATTAAATGTTTTATAAAAATCAGCATAGAAAATATTGAATAATTATCATATTTAAATAATTTCAAAAACAATCCATAATTTCTTTGAAAAAATTTATGTTATGAATAAATTTTAATTCTCCCATAAGACTTATTTCCAAAGGATTTCCCATAAAATTTGAAAACTCATTACAATTAAAATAATTAAATGAACTAAATAAATATCATCTATATAAATATATACTATTCAAATATCTTTCGAAATTATTTTGATAATCTTATAAGGATCTAATTTTACTAGAGGAAAATAATTTTTCAACAAATAAATATAATTTTATCATCCCAAGAATGAGGTGATTTCTTATATTCATATAAATACATTGATCACATAATAACAAGATTATGAAAGTTCTCATTTTCAAAACTCGAGTGTTCAGAAATAGAAAATTTTTCAAAAATAAAAAAATAAAAAAATTCATTGTTCATATCCATTTGAAATAACATAAAACATTAAAAATCAAAATAACATAACAAAATGGTAATAAAATAAATTCAAAAAATAAGTGAAAAATATTCATCGCAATAAATAACTTCTTTTTGACAATAATATTGAGTAACACTGCCAAATTTATTCTTAAAAATCTATCTAGATCTATCCATCTTATTTCCAAAAAAATCCTTTAATTATAATATCATGATTTTATAGTGTCAGATAAACTAAATAAAAAACAATATTAAGATAGAATTTTTTTTATCATAACATTTGTAAGAAATAATCCAATTAGAATGATTTAAATCATCATCAAAATTATTAGGAATAGAAACAATAATAAAATCATAATTAGCACAATATTATAAGTTAAAATTTCTGGTGTTAATAACATAATCAACAATAGAAATAACATTGTCAGAAGGATGATCTCTATGATTATTACAAGATCATGGATCAATTTGAGAATGATTATTCTACGTCCAATTTATTGAACCTTCTCTTAAGGTTTTATTTCAACAAAGTTAAAATATTTACACTCAATATCAAATATATCATAATAATAATTTAAATTCACATAATTTTCATCTGACCAAACAATACAGAAATCCCTAATAACCATAGTTATTTATTATAAAATCTATAATACATACTAATGATTAAATTTCCAAGAATAAAATAATCATTTATTTTAGAATAAATTTCATATACATTATCCATTGAATTAAAAATAAAAACATTAGTACAGAAAAGTCAAAAATATCAGCACTAGGATTTCTTCCATTAATCTACTAATATTGATTTCTCTTCATAATATGTCTAACAAAAATTATCATTCAAATATTACATATAAAAACTAGATTGATTCTAAAAATATCAAGGAAAATTATATCCACATAACATAGTTCTGGAAATTCTACTAATAGTTATTTTCTTCAATTATATAACTCATTTTTCTACGGTGTTCTAGGATCATAATTTTTTCTTTAAATTACAATTACTTTCAGAGAAAAAATCGAATTGTAAATTAGGAAATTCACACCGTGTAATACCCCGATCCTACATCATTGGCTTGAGGAGGCGGTGAAGGTTACATGGCATTAAGCAGCATCCCCAAGATGCCAAAGGCTGGCAATAAATGCCAAAGGTTTTCAAATACAAGTGGGGGATGATTTACAATTTAAAAAATAAACCATTAAACCAACCAACTAAAACAAAAAAAATTACTATATGATACATGAAAAAATGAAAGAGAGCTAAAAAACTACATTTATGTAAAACCAAATCAATGTACACAACAACTAAAGACCAAACCAGTTATCAAATTATACAGTGGATAAACAACTCAAGACTCTCAAAAGACACCAAGACTCCATGCTACACAAACTCTAAGTAAAATAATCACCGAACCACCCAAATCATCAAGAGGTAGTACTAAAAATGTGGGTAATGTTTCCTTTTCCTCTATCCCGAAAAATATCATCTGCAAAATCACCAAAGTGCCAAAGTAGGGGTGAGTATAAAACCGAGTAGGTTTTCCCCAATAACTTCCATAATCACGCCACTAGGATAGAAGAGTTACCAAGAATTATATAAAATTGTTTAAATAAAACATTTTCTCATAACAATTTATATCAAAATTTAAACAAGTTTCCAAAACCATTTATAACCCAAATCATAAAAGTGTAATTGAAACCAATTTTTCCAGCAAGTTATGTTTCTATAAAAATAAATAAACACACTTTACAAAAATTTCACAATATCCCTTGTTGGCATACCCAACCATTCCAAAAACCAATGCAACCAATAGTGCATGATACGTTATGACAGTACCATACTCATGAGTGGTTTCTCATCGATCAACCAAGTCATCACAAAGTAATTGTTTCCCATGTTGCATTAACCCTTAGGCACTGATCCCATGGTCATATTTCAACCAAGCCTCGTGTATGAAATTCCCTTGTTCTATTAGACAGATGGCACCGAGAACAAGGTCATATTTCAGCCAAGCCCCGTATGTGCAACATGAATACATACCACATATTCCCAATGATCATGCTAAAACAACCTTTTCAATAAAAGCTCTTTTTATTGAAAACCATTTTCGTCAAAACCATTTCAATGCCAAAGATTTTCAATTCCAAACCATTTCAATAAAACTGAATTTTTACTGAAAACCATTTCTATTAAAAACCCATTTTTCATCAACCATTTAGAAATTCTAGAAAATCCATAATTTAAAATCATCATTTAAAATTCATGAAACCACACCCCCTTTGGACAACTATTCACTAAGTTGAAGAAATTTCACAAAAACCATAAATCATCACTAAAAAAGCTTTTTCCATTCCTTTGACAATCAATAAATGAATATGAATATAATCCAATCAATTATTGCAAGAGGAGATGAGAGTGAAGCCTCTTACCTCAATGGTTTTGACGAAAACCACAACGAACGTAGAACACTCAGGAAACCCGGGTTTATTCTTCAAAAACCCACCTTAGATCTCTTCTCCTAGCAAGAACAAGACAAATATCATCATATATGGAATCCAAACACTTATATCTACACATAATGGGCATAGATCTAAGAAACTGAGAGAAGTGGAGATGTATATCTATTAATATCTATGAACCCGATCAATAATGATGAAGAACGATCACATAACTCAAGAATCCAGCTTTGATGTGCCCAGGAAAGCCTTCAGATTCGCTCCAAAATTCTTGGGAGAAGTTATCCTACCTTCAAGGGAGAGTAATCCTAAGTTATGGCCGCTTAAAAAAATTCCATTTAAATCAAAAAACATTTGAGATTCACTTTTTTAGGATCTCACTTAAGTTCCCACACAGTTAGTTCACACAGTTTAGAAAAACTGTGTGCTAACCCTGCATTAGCCACTGCCTTGGCAGTGTAACGTCCCGGTTCTGGAAGCCACCCAGAGGCGCCCCTTACCCAGTTGGTCACAATGCCTCAAGCGCATTTCCCCAAACGCGAGAGGCTGCTGACTAGCAGCGAGTGCCTTGGGTGTGATAGTGGGGAATCTATGCCCTTATTGGAAGAGTACACAGTAGAAGAAGAAAACAAATAACAACAATATAGGAAGCATAAATCATCCATACAAGAGTAAATAAAGGAAGACTAATAAATAAACAACTGGAGAAGAAATATATGTAAATGATGCATGATAAAAATATGTCTTGGAAAATATCCAAACAAGTCACAATGTTGAATACAGTACGAAAAAAAAGTACAAAAGAAAAATAGATAAGAAACTCATCAGCATCACAAGCCTGGGCTTGGTCCCATGCTCTCCATCTCCAGAGCAATCACGGACCTGAATTAGAAGGGTGCTTTCCCTTATCTATACATGAAGCAATATAATATATTTGGGCCCAAAAACATGACCCAAATAGGATGTGAGACGAATTCCCAATAAGAAATCACCCAATGATATGTGCCTAACAGTCAGTGAATATATGGCAGGTAAATTACAGTAAGCAGTAAATAGTAAGCAGTAAACAGGATAATACACAACAGTACCAATCCACAGTTTCTAGCATATAATCTACAAACAAGAACAACTACTCAAGAAATTAGAACAAAAAGGTAACCTCTTGGTTGTTATCACATCCTAACCCCTAAGGATCAACCTACAAGTACTATAACCCCTCTGGGAAGTGCATACAGTCTCACCCCACTAGTTCAGCTAAAGAATAGACTCTTTTAGGAAGCACTCACCTTCAATTCCACCATTAGTCTCGTATCGTACTAAAGGCTCTCTGGGGAAGCACTCAACATCGATTCCCCCTGTGTCCCACATCGAGGATCTACAGACTCTCTAAGGAAGCACTCAATGTCAATTCCCTTTGTGGTGTCGCATCGTAATTAAAGACACTCTAGAGAAGCCCTTAGATCCATTCTCCCTATGATCTACTACACTAGGTTCTCACAGTCCTATGTAAAACAAACATGCATAGCACGCGTATCGGCCCATGTAAACCTCAAGAACTACTTGGATATCATTCTAAGACACAACATCAATACAGTACAACAGTTTAACTATCCTACAATTAGGCATGGAAACTGGAAAAACGCCAAACAAGCAAAACAAGCATGGAAAACATCTATAGTACAATAAAAACTACCTAATTCACAAGCAATTACCTCTACTCAAGCAATCAAGAAAAGCAGGCAAACAAAAAGGAAAAACACCAAACATGCAATACCCCGTTCAAGGGTATTGGTGGAAATTACACATACTATTCACAGACTTCCTACGGAAAGGAACCAACCACATACCTTGATTCTAGGAGAACGATATACATGAACCGCGATGATTGATTCTCCTTAGAATGTCGAGGATTTGAGAAAACGTCAAAAATGCTCAACCAACGATATCTTGAGAAAGAGGAGGAATTGGAAAATGAAGATCTAAGAGAAGGTAAAATCACCACTACTCTTCCAACACAATCGACGGTGGCTGGAATTGAGATCAGACAGAGTAATGGGGGCTCATTGAAGATCTGCGGCCATATAGAATTCTCTCAGTCGAACGAGACCTAAAATAAGTGTGTTATGTTCATTAGGCGTGACCCCGGTCCATTTAATGAAAAAAAAGAAAATACATTGAGTGTAATTATGTGTTACATGGCGTGTACTCTGTTTTTCCATACTCTACTTTAAGCAGCTTTCACGTCACCCCTACACACTGTGTGTGTGCCCCAGAGACGGCCATCACACGGTCTGGCGCGTCAAAGTAGTATATGGCGGGTACTCATAAAGTACACGACATGTACTTCAAATTTTTCCAGAAACCCAACTTATCTCAAAAAATCCAGAAAAGGGAAAAACATACCTGAAACGAAGATCCGCATTCTTACAAACATCCCCCCTTAAAGAAATATGTCCCCGAATTTCCCTAACGAGGCAGAGAATAAGAAACCTTGAAAAGCTCCGGCCACAGCGATCACACATCGGCCTCCCTTTCCCAGGTCTTATCCTATACTCTCCGATGCTGCCACACCACCTGTACTAGAGGAACATACCGCCCACGGAGAACCTTCATACTACAATCGAGAATCTGGATAAGATTCTCCTCAAATGATGCATCTGCTTCAAGCTCAACCTCCTTGGGCTGAAATACATGAGACGGGTCTGAATAGTAACGTCGGAGCTGAGAGACGTGGAAGATGTCATGCATGGCCCGATACCTCTGAGGTAATTGCAGCCGATTGGAAATCGGCCAAACTCTCTCTAATACCTCAAACGGCCCGACGTACCACAGTGAAGGCTTACCCTATCTCCGAATCCTCTTGTGTCCCAACCACGGTGTGACACGTTGGAAAACCGGTTCCCCGACCTCGAACTCTAGAGTTTGTCTCAACTGATCAGCAAAAGACTTCTGTCGAGACTTTGCTGTAGCCATCGTCTTCCAAATCAACTCTATCTGCTCTGAGGTCTCTTGAACAAGACGAGGTTCCAACATAGCTACCTCTCTTGCCTCCAGCCTTCATTACTGTAACAACCTGGTTTTTATATTTGATGTACGGGCTTCTTCTTTTCTCTTTTCCTTAAGTGTTTTTGAGAAAATATGGAAAATGGGAAAAATTCTAAATTTTGGGAACTACACGCCGTGTACTTTTGGCCACATTGGATGAGTACACGGGGCATGTAGCCATTTTGGCGACAAAGGGTGTAAGAACTGACTACACATTATGTAGTGGTCCATTACACATCATGTAGTTAGTCGGCAGGCCAAAATAGTAAGGCGGTGGAGCATCCGCCAGCTGGGCGACAGTACATGCCGTGTATTCGAGAGTGCATGCCATGTACTCATGTCGACGGACGAACAATGTGGTGGTGCCTCCAGAGGATCAATTAAATGAAGGAATAAGAGGTTGTGTACTTGGAAGTACACGCCGTGTACTTTGTTTTTTTCACTTAAATGGGCAGTAGCCTCCCCTGTTCACATGGAAGGCTTAGAACCGGACAAGAGGAGTGGGAGTGGATGGCCGGGACTTTAGAGATTCGTTGATCGCGAACCGGGAATCTGTTTCCGCCTCAGACGATCATGTTGGAACCGCGCGGGTAAGCCCTCCATTCTCCTAGCGTGTTTCTTACCAATTCATTCCCTAACTAGAGTTATTTGAGGTTGAATGAAAGTTTTCTTAACTCAAAACTATGCCATTCTTGGGCATTTCTGGGATCGACGATTGTGTATACCACTCGTTGACGCATAAGGTAGGTGGCTTGGTGTTTATTTTCCAACTGTCGTGTGTTTTTGCTTGTTTTTGAGCTACAAACCCATATTTGGGGTGTCGTGAGGCTGAGGTCGTGGCTATATTGAATACCTAGAATTGAATAGGTAATTTATAAAAATGTGAAAATGCTGTTTGGGATTGCTGCTTGGATCCAGGACCGCCCCGGAGGTGTGTTCCTCTATTTAGTTTTTTGGCCAGGATACCCGAGGGTATGCCACATTTAAATAATTCATTACTTTTTTCTGGAGAGTAATTGTCTGTAATGTTCATGTTTTTATGTTGGGAATGGCCCGGTTACTTATGCCTGAGGGCGATGTTTAATATGGCCGAAGGGTGTGACAGTATTAGCCTGAGGGAAACATACTATTTCGCCTGAGGGTAACCTTTCGTGCCTTAATGGATGGACTTCTATGCTTGAGGGAGACACTTCCTATGCTTGAGGGAAAGTTCTGTTATGCTCGAGGGCAATACCTGTGGGTTGGATTTTGTATAGCCTGAGGGCAAGCCTGAGGGCGTGGTTTACTATTTTAGCATGAGGACACGGTTCGGGTTGTCCTGAGGGCTTGGTGTTGTTGAGCACAAAATGTTACTCTATTAAATGGATTAAATGAATAATTAAATGGAAATATAACTGTTGAGTTAGATACTTTTGAGAACTTCTTAGTTTATTGCATTTTACTACTGCACACTGTTGTTGCATATTTACACACAGTTGGGCACATGCCTTTTGTGGGTGCCTACTGAAATATATTTATTACACCCTATTTGGGACATGCTTTTCGGACCAAACAAATTATGTTTCTGTAGGTGTTGATAAGGGATAGGGTCCTTACATAGGTACTTGATTGCATCAGGGGTGTAGGAGAGCATGGGACCGAGCATTGGCTAACGATGCAGCGGGCTGTTTTGTTTTGCTTTTCTGTACCTGTACTTTATTTGTATTGTATTGATTGTGTAACATGTTCTGGATTCTTTCTTAAAATTTGTGGCATGTTGCACCATTATTTATATACTGGTTGGTATTATCTACTACAGTTGTTTATTTCAGTTGTTTACGTTTTAATGCTTCCCCTGTTGTTGTATGTTTTTTTGATTCTGATGCGCTACACTTTGACAAATGAGGGCACAGTTTCCCCACTATTAGACCTAAGACCTCACTGATAGTCGGTAGCCTCTTGCGTTTGGGGAAATTCACTTGAGTTCATGTGGCGAACCAGGTCCGGGACACCTGTTGAGTGGCACCCGGAACTGGGACATTACAAAGTGGTATCAGAGGGGTTCTTTTATTTGGCTTACTATTTGGAGTCGTAGTCAGGGATATGACGAACGGTAGTTGGTAATAAGTTGTGCCCGGGCGTAGCTAACCCATGTACAGGAAAAATCCAATTTACATCATGTTTCAATTTTACTAATTTTGAAATTTACAGTTGATTTGTTTTCTCCATTGGGTAACGCACTTGAGATTGTGCTATTTATAATTTATCTATGGGTTCTATTTAGTTGCATCCTGATGAGATGAGGGTATTCCATCCCATGTATCATTTAGGCAGATGCTAGAAATCAAATTCCATGCATAATTTCCATGCCATTTAGGTACATTAGAAATTTCATGTAGTTGTGATAGTTGTTGGGCTAATAAAGAACGTTGTTGCGATAGATGCTTAATAAATACCTGCTTGTGATATGGTACTTTCATTTGAGCCTGTTTATAGAATGGACGCAAAACTTTGGTTTTTTGGGATTATGGGCCCCCATTGACCAGAATTTGGAGGATCATTGACTGTTTATTTGTTATAACACATATAAGATGTCAAACATTGATTCATGCGGAGTGTGGGCCTTCACAGGTCAGAATATGACACTTAGGTGTTGTTTTTTTGTATTTTGTGTGTTCCGGGGAAGTTTCTGAGGCATACTATCTGGAAACCCAGTATGCACGCCATATAGTACATTAAACACGCTGTGTATGTCCTTCTGTTTGGGAAGAAAAATAAACTTTTTGAGTACACGCTGTGTACCCAGAGTACACGCTGTGTAGTCTCTTCCTGTGTCACAAACCGTGTAGGCAGCGACACGGGGAAGGGAAGATCTTGGGTAAAACATTCCATGTAGCTTTTTTACACGCTGTGTAGTGTTGACCCGGAGTCCATCCATGTAACTAACAACATGGGTCAGTGAACTCTTGTATAGAATACACCTTGTCAATGATGAAAACGCCGTGTAGTTTGACCTGGGGACTCGGCCGTGTAACTAACAACACGGGTCAGTGTCACCTCTCCTTGAACACGCCGTGTACCTGTGGGACATGCCGTGTAGTCTTGTTCGGGGACAGACCATGTGGACTTAACTGTGTGGCCAGGAAATCGGGTAGTTTACATGCCGTGTGTGTGAGTAACACGCCATGTAGTTGCAATCCGAGTAGTCGGCCGTGTCAAAAACGACACAGGCAGTTGGAAAATAACACAATACACGTCGTGTAGATATAATACACGCCGTGTAGTTTTTTATCAATGGGAGATTTGTGTCTTAGCCATGTATAAGGACCCGGGCAGGGGAAGGGAGGTCAAGTACATACAGTGTAGTTGTTGTACACGTCGTGTAGTCTTGTTTTGGAAATCTTGAAATGCCTTCTTCCTCTTGTTCCTTTGTGGTTCCTTCACTTTCAGTCTTTGAAAAACTTGAATCTAAGGCGTGTTTTTACATTGTAAGTGTCATGCCGCCTAGACGACTGCGCATTGTTCGCCAGGAGAGTGGCAATGACTATACTTCAGAGATGGTGGGCCATGGGATACCAGTTGATCCTCCAACAGAGCCAGATGCGGTGCCTGCTATTATACCGGACACAGGCATGGAGGCACAGTTCCGTGAAGGCTTTATGCGGTTCATGCAGACCATTCCGAGAGCACCGCAGGTTCCACATCTATGGTCGAGCGGACTCGTGTCTTCCAGCAGTAGCATCCTCCTATGTTTTCTGGGGATTGTGGACCGCAGGCTGCGGAGTCTTGGTTGGGGTCGATGCAGACTATTTTTGATCTCCTTGAGACGCCTCCAGGGAAAAGGGTCAAGCTTGTGACTTATATGCTGCGTGATTCCACCAATATGTTGTTGGATGTTACCACCCAGTCAGAGCATCACAGAGACATGGCATGGGAATATTTTTAGGCAGTATTCTATGAATTATTTTTTCCAGAGATGCTGAGGGTAGATAGAGCTCGAGAGTTCATGAATCTGTAGTAGGGCGCTATGTCGGTGATGGACTATTCTGCTCATTTCACCGAGCTTCAGCGGTTTGCACCCGTGCTGGTGGGTGATGAGATATTGAGAGATAGACATTTTGAGGATGGTATATGTTATGACATCCAAGCATTGGTGAATTTTTTCAGTTTTACTTCAGTACATACTATTGTGAATCAGGAGCTGATCATAGAGAGGAACCTACGGGAATCTAGTAGTGTGGTCCATGGCGGTTCAACACTAGTTACTGGTACTATTTCTTATGTAACGTGAATGAAACAGATGGATTTCTCTCAGGGAGGCAGTACCCACCTTGCAGCTTTTTTAGGTGGCCCGATCAGGTGCTACCAGTGTGGTAGAGAGGGGAATAAGAGGCCGTAGTGTCCACGTGGTCCAGTGGAGCGCCGAACTTGTGGCAAGATGGGTCATCTGCAGCGCTTTTGTAGGGAATTTCTACCAGTGGCTAGTGAGAGGTGTTCTATTCAAACTCCGCGTGCGGGAGTTGGACCAATGTATTCTTACCTGTCAGGGAACTGGAATACGTCAGGGTGTGCAAGCAGAGATGGTGTTCGTGGCCGTGGTAGCCAGACACCAGGATCTTAGAGGCAGCAGGGCAGGACAGCTCAGGGTAGCCAAGCTGTGTCGCAGGGCCGCGGAACCGGGTAAGCATATGCAGTGCAATAGACCCAGCAGGAGCAGGATCCCAGACCTTCTACAGTTAGAGGTTCTATACTAGTAGCTTCTGTCTTATCTTCAGTACTTTTTGATACGGGTGCTACACATAGTTTTATATCTGTACCCATTTTGGAGAGCATTTGGGCTCTGTTTTTCTACTTCTTCTAATATCATGATGCTACACACTCCGTTGGTGACTAGAACGGCTGGTGTGCGTCAGTGTAAGGAGTACCCCCTTGAGGTTGGTGGGTGACACTTTTTATGGGACCTCTATGTCTTAGAGATGACAGCTTATGACATCATTCTTGGGATGGCCTGGTTGGATCCCTTTCAAGCCTTTGTGGACTGCTATCATTACAAGGTGAGTTTCACATACCCAGAGGGCGGAGAGTTTCTATACAAGGGCGAATGGGATGTTCAGGCGAGTCGAGATAGACCAGAGCATCATGGGAGAGGTGGAGTCACAGCCCAGATTGCGAGTTTGTATCTGGATGATTAGGGGACTTGTTAGAAGAATTTCCCTCCAGTTGTTGATCATTTTAGAGATATCTTCCCGGATTACTTTCAAGGTCTAACTCTGGAGCAAGAGGTGGAATTCTCTATTGAGACTTTTCCAAGAGCAGCACCTTTGTCCATTCCTCCTTATAGGATGGCCACGCATGAGCTTCAGGAGCTCAAGAGGCCGTTATAGGAGTTACTCTCGATAGGTTTTATTCGACCCAGTACTTCTCCATGGGGTTTGCTGGTACTTTTTGAGAAGAAGGCAGACGATACCCTCAGACTTTGTGTGGATTATCAAAAGCTGAACTGGTTGACAGTTAAGAACTGATATCCCTTCTGAGGATTGATGATCTTTTTGATCAGCTTCATGGATAACGAGTGTTCTCAAAGATTGACTTGAGATCCGGATATCATCAGCTATGTGTGAGACGATCAGATATACTACTTACGGCTTTTCGGATCAGATATGGTCTGTACGAGTACTTGGTTATTCCGTTCGGACACAAGAACGCGCCAGAAGTTTTCATGGCTCTGATGAATTGTGTGTTCCATCTATATCTTGATTATTTTGTGGTAGTATTTGTGGACGACATCTTAGTGTACTCTCGCACTCGAAACGACCATGCCACCCATCTTGAGATCATATTGAGTACACTGAGAGTGAATCAGCCATATGCTATGCTCTCAAAGTTCCACTTTTGGATGGACCAGATTCACTTCCTGGGTCATATCATCTCAGAGGCAGGAGATGCAGTGGACCCAGAGAAGGAGAGAGCAGTAGTTTCCTGGGATCATCCTAATAATGTGTTTGAGATACAGAGTTTCTTGGGGAAGGCTGGTTACTACAGATGCATCATACAGGACTTCTTCCACTTAACAACACTGTTGATAGGTCTGACTAAGAAGGGTGTGAAGTAAGTTTGGTCAGAAGCTTGCGAGACAGCCTTTCAGGACCTGAAAGGAAGGTTGACTTCAGCACTGATCCTGATACTCCCAGAGTAGGGGAATAGATATACAGTTTACTGTGATGCATCAGGTATTGGTCTGGGAGCAGTGTTGATGCAAGGCGATCGAGTTGTTGCGTACGGGTCTCAATAGTTGAGGCCACATGGGAGGAATTACCCGACGCATGATCTCATGTTAGCTTCAGTTGTGCATGTGTTGCGCTGTTGGAGACATTATCTTTTGGGAGAGCATTTTGTGGTTTTCAACGACCACAAAAGCCTCAAGTATATCTTTGCCCAGCATGACCTGAATCTAAGGCAGAGGAGGTGGATCGAGTACCTACAGACCTTTGATTTTGAGATTTCCTATACACCTGATAAAGGTAATGCAGTAGCTAATGCACTGAGTAGGAAGACTCAGATACATGTAGTGCAGGAGGCCGGTGGAGAGTGGCTGCTTATGGCCTTGTTATCTGAGATGCATCTGGAGGTGCATGACAGTCAGGGGAAGACATATCTTTCCTCGTTAGCTGTGACATCTACCCTCCTGGATAGAGTGAGGATGAGACATCTATCTGATTCAGAAGGCCATGTTCTATAGGATTCGGTGGAATGTGGGGACCCTTCTCCTAGGTGGACGATAGGCAATGATGAGGTTTTGCGTTTTCATGGACGAGTGTGGGTTCCATGGGATATACGCGAGGAGATGATGTGGGCGTTTCATGCTTCAGCATGGGCAGTTCATCCCGGGGTTACCAAGATGTACCGTGACTTGAGGCGTCAGTACTGGTGGCTGAGTATAAAGAGTGATGTGGCTGGTTTTGTTATGAGATGTTCCACCTGTCAGTAGGTCAAGACATATCATCAGAGACCAGCTGTACTGTTATAGCAGTTACCCATTCCAGAGTGGAAATGGGATGATGTCGCGATGGATTTTGTGACTGGATTGCCGAGGTCACCTCGTGGAAATGACGCCTTGTGGTTTGTGGTGGATAGACTCACGAAGGTATCTCACTTCTTGGCGATCCAGGAGACCTTCGGTGTAGATGAGATCGGCAGGGTGTATATCTGAGAGATAGTACGTCTTCATGGGGTCCCTCGTTATATCATTTCGTATAGGGACTCCCGCTTTACGTCTCGTTTCGAGAATAGTTTTTAGAGGGCACTGGGTACACAGGTGCTTCTGAGCACAACATACCACCCTCAGACAGATGGCCAGTCAGAGCGAACGATACAGGTGCTGGAGGAAATGATGCGTGCATGCATCCTAGACTTTGGGGGCTCTTGGGAGAAACATATACCCTTATTCGAGTTTTCCTCTGACAATATCTTCTCGGAAACTGTTGAGATGGCACCATACGAGGCTTTATATGGTAGGACATGCCGATCACCTTTGTGCTGGCTAGAGGCAGGCGAGGAAGCTTTACTGGGACCACAACTCATACAGGAGACTTCTGAGTAGGTCCAGTTCAATTGGTAGTAGATGGCTACCCTGCAGTCTCGTCAGAAGTATTATGTTGATCGCCGGAGACAACATTTACATTTCATTGTAGGGGATCAGGTTTTCATGCGGGTTTCTCCGAGGCTGGGACACAAGCGGATCCGGATAAAGGGTAAACATTCACCAAGGTATGTGGGGCCATTCCATATTCTGGAGAGAGTCAGGCTGGTTGCCTATCGGTTGCAGTTACTGTAGCGGTACCAAGCCATGAATGACGTCTTCCACGTGTCTCAGTTGTGTCGCTATCATTCAGACTCGTCTCATGTCTTTTAACCTGAGGAGGTTGAGATGGAGACAGATGTGTCCTTTGAGGAGCATCCTATTCGTATCGTTGATAGGAGAAAAAAGGTTCTCTGAGGCCGGTCAGTTCCTCTCGTACAGTTGCTATGGTAGCATGGCTGAGTGCAGGACGAAACCTGGAAGCGGGAAACCGATGTACGTGCTCAGTGGCCAGAGATATTCAGAGCTATATCTTCGCTACCCTTGGAAGGAAAATTCAGGGATGAATTTCTATAAGGGAAAAGTTTTTAAGAACCTAGTTCTTATATTTGAGGTACAAGCTTCTTCTTTTCTCTTTTCCTTAAGTGTTTTTCATAAAATATGGAAAATGGGAAAAATTCTAAATTTTGGGAACTACTCGCCGTGTACTTTTCCACACACCTTGTACTTTTGGCCGTGTGGGATGAGTACATGGGGCATGTAGCCAGGTCAACGACGAAGTGTGTAGGAACTGACTACACGCCGTGTACTTTTGGCTTTGTGGGATGAGTACACGGTGTGTGTAGCCATGTCGGCGACGAAGGCTGTATGAACTGACAACACGCCGTGTTTTGGTACTTTAAATTCCGTGTAGTCGGTCGGCAGGCCAAAACTGTAAGGCGGTGGAGCAGCCGCCAGTTGGATGATAGTATACGCCATGTACTCGAGAGTACATGTTGTGTACCCATTTCGACAGATGAACAGTGTGGCAGTGACACCAGAGGAACAGTTAAATGAAAGAAGTACACGCCATGTACTTGGAAGTACACACCGTGTACTTTGTTATTTTCGCTTAAATGTGTAGTAACCTCCCATGTTCATAGGGAAGGGATAGAACTGGACAAGAGGAGCAGGAGTGGATGGCCGAGCCTTTAGAGATCCATCGATCGCGAACCGGGAATTCGATTCCACCTCAGATGATCTCGTTGGAACCGTGCGGGTAATCCCTCCCTTCTCCTAGCGTGTTGCTATCCAATTCTTTCCGTAAAGGGTGTTATTTGAGGTTTAATGAATGTTTTCTTACCTCATATCTACATCGTTCTTTGGCGTTTCTAGGAACGACGATCATGTATACCGCTCGTTGATGTATAAGGTAGGTGGCTTGGTGTTTATTTTCAAACTATCATGCGTTTTTGTGCGTTTTTGAGCTACGAACACATATTTGGGGTGTCATGAGGCTGAGTCAGTGGCTATATTGAATACCTAGAATAGAATAGGTAATTGATAAAACTGTGAAAATGCTATTTGGAATCGCTGTTTGGATCCTGGACCACCACAGGGGTGTGTTCCTCTGTTTAGCCATTTGGCCAGGATACCTGAGGGTATGCCATGTTAAAATTATGCATTACGTTGGCCTTGAGAGGAATTGTATGTAAATTGCATGTTTATATGTTGGTCATGGCCCGGTTACTTATGCAAGAGGGCCGTTTTTTACTATGGGTTGAGGGCGTGACTGTATTTGCCTGATGGCAACATACTATTTCTCCTGAGGGAAACCTTGCGTGCATGAGGGATTGACTTCTATGCATGAGGGTGACACTTCCTATGCCTGAGGTAAATTTCTGTTATGCCTAAGGGAAATACCTACGGGTTGGATTCTGTATAGCCTGAGGGCGTGGTTTACTATTTTAGCCTGAGGCCACAGTTCTGGTTGGCCTGAGGGCTTAGTGCTGTTGAGCACAGAATGATACTATATTAAATGGATTAAATGAATAATTAAATTGAATTATAGCTGTTAAGTTAGTTACTTTTTACTACTGCTTAGTTTATAGCATTTTACTACTCCGCACTATTGTTGCATGTTTACACACAGTTGGGCACGAGCCTTTGGTGGGTGCCTACTGAGATATATTTCTCACACCCTGTTTGGGCCATGATTTTTTCCCCAAAAAGATTAAGTTTTTACAGGTGTAGATAAAGGGAAAGGGTCCTTACACAGGTACTTGATTGTTGCTAGGGTGTAGGAGAGCATGGGACCGAGCATTGGCTCGCGATGCTGCAGTCTGTTCTTTTTTTTTTGTGCACCTGTTCTTCAGTTGTATTCTACTGATTTTGTAACATGTTCTAGCTTCTTTCTTATAGTTTGAGGCATGTTGCACCATTATTTATATACTGGTTGGTATTATCTACTGTAGTTGTTTATTTCCATTGTGTATGGTTTACTGCTTCCACTGTTGTTATATGTTTTATTTCATTCGGCCACACTACACTTTGAAAATTGAAGGGAATTTTTCCCCACTATCAGACCTGGGCCCTCACTGCTAGTCGGCAGCCTCTGGTGTTTGGGGAAATGCGCTTGAGGTCATGTAGCGAATCTGGTTCGGGGCACTAGTTGATTGGCAACCAGAACTGGGACGTTACAATAAGGGTGATTGGCATGGCCTACCCTACAAAGCCTCATGAGGTTCCATATGAATAGTCGCCTGAAAAATGTTAATGTAGGAAAAATCCAATAGAGTGATATGCTTTTCCCAAGAACCTCCAATGTCTAGGATGCAAGCTCAGATCATATCCTCAAGCACCTGGATCGTACGCTCGGACTGGCCATACGTCTAGGGATGGTATGTTGTACTCAAAACTACCTGTATACCCAAGGCCTTCTGAAGCCCCTTCCAGAACCGAGAAGTAAAGCGTGCATCCCTGTCTGAAACAATGTAGTGTGGAACTCCATGCATATGCACAATCTCTCGGATGTATAGTCGTCCCAGATCATCAACACTAAAGGTCTCTTTAATCGGTAATAAGTGAGTAACCTTCTTAAGCCTATTGACGACAACCCAAACAACATCGTTCCCTCATGGAGACCACGAAAATCCATTCCCGAAGTCCATCACGACATCGTTCCACTTCCACTTCAGAATGGGTAACTACTGTAAGAGGAATGCTGGTCATTGATGCTCTACCTTAACCTACTGACAAGTGGAACACCTAAAGACGAAACCAACAATATCTCTCTTCATACCTATCCACCAGTACTTGCGATGAAGATCCTGATACATCTTGGTGACACCAGGATGAACTTCCCAAACTGAGGAATGAAAATCCCTCATCAGCTCCTAGGGTATGTCTACTGGCACCCATACGCGTCCCTAGAAATGAAAGATCTCATCCTCGCCCACTGTCCATCCAAGAAGAGTGTCCTCTCCTGACACACTCTCCCAAAGGACTAATCCTTTTGAGTCCGATAGCTTCCTCATTCGTACTCAATCAAGAAGTGTAGAGTTAACAGCTACAGAAGATAGAAAAGTCTTTACATTTCTATCATGCACCTCAAGATGCATCTTAGAGAACAGATCCATAAGTTTCCACTCACTGTTGGCTTTTTCAACTGACTGAATCTATGTTCTCCTACTCAACGCATATGCCACTGCATTTCCCTTTCCCTGCATATAGGAAAGCTCAAAATCAAAGGGCTAAAGATACTCGACCCACCTGCACTTTCTCAGATTCAGATCACGCTTAGTGAATATGTACTTGAGACTATTGTGGTTTGTGAAAACCACAAAGTGCTATCCCAGAAGGTAATGTCTCCAACAGTGCAAGGCATGGACAACAGCTGATAACTCTAGATCGTGTGTCAGGTAGTTCCTCTCATGTGGCCTCAACTGCTGTGACCTGTACACAACGACTCCATCTCCCTGCATAAGCACAGCGCCCGGCCCGATACCTGAAGCATCACAAAAAACAGTACAGATCTTTCCTGTCTCTAGAATGACTAGTATCAGTGCTGACGTCAACCTTCTATTCAACTCCTAAAAGGTTGAATCACAAGAATCTGAACATAAGAACTTCACCCCCTTCTTGTTCAGACCTGTCAAAGGTGATGCTAGGCGTGAAAAGTCGTGAATGAAGCATATGTAGTGTCCATCCAGCCCTATAAAACTATGTAACTCAAAAACGTTCTTTGGCTACTCCCAGGAAACTACAGATCTCACTTTCTCTAGGTCCATAGATACTCCTACCTCTGAGATGACGTGACCCAAGAAGGGAATCTGATCCATCAAAAAGTGGCACTTCGAGAGTTTAGCATAAAGCCGATGCTCTATCAGCGTACTCAGAACGATCTCTAGGTGGGTATAATGGTCGTGTCGAGTGTGAGAGTACATCAAGATATCATCAATGAAGAACACAATGAAAAAATCTAGGGAAGGATGGAACAATCAGTTCATCAGTGCCATGAAAACCGCTGGTGCATTCCTGAGACCGAACGGCATAACCGTATACTCGTATAGATCATACCTACTCTTGAAGGCTATCAGTGGTATATCTGATGGTCTAACATGACACTGATGATAACCGGACCTCAGGTCGATCTTTGAGAACACCCGGGCTCCTCAAAGCTGATCAAAGAGGTCATCAATCCTCGATAAGGGATATCAGTTCTTGATTGTCAACTGGTTCAGCTTCCGATAATCCACACAGAGCATAAGGATACTGTCTGCCTTCTTCACAAATAGAATAGGAAATCCCGAAGGAGAAGTACTGGGTTGGATGCGACCCTTTTCCTGCAACTCCTCCAACAAATTTTTGAGCTCCTGTAACTCAGGTGTAGCCATTATATATTGAGGAATGGACACTTGTGCCGCTCCTAGCATGAAGTCCACCTCATGCTCCAGAGGAAACCCTGAAAATTCCTCTGGAAAGACATCCCTAAAATGATCCACCACTGGAGAAAATTCCCATTGTAAAGTCCCCTGTACATCATGATAAATACTAGCAATCTGGTCCGTCACCCTTCCTTGCCCATGATGCTCAAGTCCTGCCCGACTTGCCTGAACACCCCATTCAACTCTATGAAGAAAAGATTCACCCTCTGGTGAAATTAAACTCACCCTGCAGTGATAAAAATCAACAAATGCCTAAACGGGAACCAACCAGTCCATCCCGAGAATGACATCATAACCTATAATCTCTAAGACATAGAGATACCATAAGAAATGATACCCTGCAACCTCGAGAAGGAACTCCCTACACTGACGTACAGTAGATTTCCTCATTCCCAAAGGTGTGTCTAGTGTTACCAAGTTGGAAAAAGAAAGGATACAGAGCCCAAGGCTCTCCACAATAGCAAAATAGATAATGCTATGTGTAGCACCAGTATCGAAAATTGATGAAGATAAAACTGAGGCTACTAAGATCATACCTCGAACTGTAGATGGTCTGGGATCCTACTCCTGATAGGTCTACTCCACCGCAAAACTCTGGCCTGCCCCGCTGCCCTATGACCCTACCTGACCACTCTGATTTGATCATCCTTACTGGAGCTAAAGGACTGGTGACTGCCTTCCACGACCTCGACCTCCACCTCGGCTTGAACGGCCGGAAGAACTCCAGTTCCCGGACTGGTGAGAAACTGCTGGTGCGTCTCTTGAACGAAGAGTCATGGAAGAACCCCCGTCACCATCTACTGGTGTGAAAACCAGGGAGAAACGCTGAAGGTGACCCATATTGCCGCAATATCGGCACTTCACTGGGTCTCTCTGGCACTGCGGCCTCGTGGGCCCTACCGTTCCACACTGGTAGAAAACTACCTGGCTACCTGAAGATGTATCTCTCCTTCTTGATTCGCCACACTTAGGCTCCCTACGACGCTTATTATTGTCAACTGGAGGAACACTAACTCAAGAAGAAGAACCGCCCTGGCTCTCAGCTACGGAGTCTCTCAGATTGCGCTCCGTATTCAGCGCCTGGTTGATGATGGAAGTGATGGATGTAAACTGGAAGAGATTCACTTGTGAGTAGATCTCCCTCTGGAGACCATCCTCAAACTTCCTTTCCAAGAACACCCAACTTCCCTCCCGAAGGGGTGTGAAACACTACATCTCGGTGAAACAAGAGGAATACTCCATGACAGAAAGAGTACACTGATCTAGATTCATGAACTCCCGGGCTCGATTGGCCCTCAGGGTATCTGGGTAGAAGTAGTCATAGAACACACACTAGAAATCCTCCCAAGCCATAACCTTCTGATGAACTACCTATGAGATCATGTCCCACCACCTCTTGGTGGAGTCTCGGAGCATGTATGTAGCAAGCTTGAACTGCCTCTCAGGAGGTGTCTCCAGATTCTAGAAGATAGTCAATATGGATTCCAACCATGACTCTGTGGCCTATGGTCCTCTTCCCCCAAGAAAGTAGAAGGATGCTGCTACTTGAAAACCCACTTCACATCTTCCATAGACGTGGCAGGATGAGGTGCTCCCTGAAAGGTTTGCATGATCCTCATAAAGCCTTCCCTGAACCGCGCATCAGCGCCTGTAACTGGTATGACAGCCCGTGCCAAGGCTAGCCCGACTAGAGGCTCGGTAGGAAGTCTGTGACCAGCCATATCTGGCGTCTGATCACTAACTGACAAACTGACGTACTACCAAAGGACATCACAGAGGCATAACTCTTAAAGATCAAAAGCATACCATAGATCAGAAAACAATTACCGAGAAAAAAGGAGTACAAAATAGAAACAGAAGAAGGAAACACTCAATATTACAAAACATGACTACACGGCATGTATAAACTCTACATGGTGTGTACTTAACTCTGTTCCCCTACCCGTGTCTCATTGCATGGCTGACCCACACGGTCTTCAAAAACTGATACTACACAGCATGTTCCCTATGAACACGGCGTGTACATGACAAGGTTTCAACGACCCGTGTTGTTAGTTACATGACCAGTTACACGACTGAGACTACATGGCGTGTTCCGAACAAACACGGCGTGTACTTAAAGATTTTCCTGACCTGTTTTATTGGCGACATGACAAAGTACACGACTAAACCTTACACAACGTGTTACAAACAAACACGGCATGTATAGGAGGATAGAACACTGTCATGTGTTGTTCGTGGAACAAACGAGTACTGAGGACAAGGATACATGGAATGATCTTACAAAACACGGCATGTATAACACAAGATTCCCCGACCCGTTTTGTTAATTACATGGATGAGTACACACTCACTACAACACGGTGTGTACCTACCATACACGGTGTGTTTCTGGAGATTTCTCACAACTTGTGTCTCTCCCCACATAGTCAGTGATGCGGTTTAAAACTACACGGCATGTATATTCAAAGTACATGCCGTGTATTCTATGTTTTTCCAGGAACTAGCTATGAAACTGCACCAAAGCCCAGAAAACACTGAAAAATGAGCAAGGAGGTGCCAAATTCTGATCCATGAGGGCCCTACTCCCCACGAATCAATGCTTGGCATCCAATACATTCATATACAAGGAAAAAAAGGTCAATGATTCACCAATTTCTGATTCAAGAGGGCCCATAACACCTCAAAAATCAAATTTGGTGTTCATTTAATCAAAATAAAAAACAAAAAATTTCTCTATCAAATAACATAGATTCTATAAAATCATATATCACAATAGCATGCATAATCTACACAATGTCTATCAAAACAACATGAAATTGCTAATGCACCCTAGATGGCAGGGAAAAAATGCAAGGCATGTGATTTTAAACAAGTGCCTATATGATGCATGATAGGGCATAACCTCATCTCATCGAGTTGTGACAGAAATAAAACCACAATATCAACAACAATAACAACACAGGGCATGTGAATCACTCTAGTTGAAATCAGATCAACTGTAAATCTCACAACCAGAAAACTACAATAATCGCGGTAGTATGGATTTTCCATGTACATGGGTTAGCTACTCCCGAGCACAGGTTAATACCAAGTACCAAAACCATCCTTTCCTAGATAAAGGCTCCAATTAGTAAAACAGAAGAAAATAAACCCTCTCATACCACTTTGTAACGTCCCAGTTCTAAAAGCCTCCCAGAGGTGCCTCGTACCCGGTTGGTCATGTGCCCTCAAGTGCATTTCCCCAAATTCCAGAGGCTTCCAAATAACGAGGGCCTTGGGTGTGATAGTGGGGAAACTATGCCCTCATTAGCAGAGTACACAGGGGAAGAGGAAAACAAATAACAACAATAGTGGAAGCAGTAGTCATCCATACAAGAGTAAACAACGGATGACTGATAAATAAACAACTGGAGAATAAATATATGTAAATGATGCATGATACATATTTGTCTAGGAAAACATCCAAACAAGTCCCAATGTAGAATACAGTACAAAAGCAATGTACAAATGAAAAACAGATGAGAAACTTCTCAGTATCGCAAGACTCGGCTTGGTCCCATGCTCTCCAGATACAGTGCATTCAAGAACCTAAAGTTGAAGGGCGCTTTCCCTTATATGTACCTGCAACAATATAATCTGTTCGGGCCGAAAAGCATGACCCAAACAGTGTGTGAGAAAAAGTCCCAATAGTAAATCACCCAAAGATCTATTCCTAATAGTCAGTGAATATATGGCAGGTAAAGTATATTAAGGAGTAAACAGTAAGTAGTAAACATGATAATACACAACAGTACCAATCGACAGTTTATATCATATAATCTACAAACAAGAACAACTACTCAAGAAATTTTAACAAAAAGGTATCCTCTAGGTAGTTCTCACATCCAAACCCCGATGGTTCAACGTACAAGTACTAGAAACCCTCTGGGAAGTGTACACAATCTCACCCCTCTGGTTCAGCTAAAGAATAGACTCTATGAGGAAGTACTCACCGTCAATTCCCCCTATAGTCTCGTATCGCACTAAAGGATCTATGGGGTATCACTCAATGTCAATTCCCCCTGTGGCCCGCATCGAGGACTTACAGACTCTCTGAGGAAGCACACAACGTCAATTCCCCATGTGGTCTTGCTTCGTAATTAAAGACACTCTGGAGAAGCCCTTATGTCCATTCTACCTATGGTCCACTACACTAGGTTCTCACAGCCCTGTGTAAAACAAACATTCATTGCGTGCGTATTGCCCCATGTAAACCCCAAAAACTACTTGGCTATCATTCTAAAGAACAACAGTAATACAGTACAACAGTTCCACTATCCTACAACTAGGCATGAGAACTGGAAAAATGAAAAACAAGAAAAACAAGCATGGAAAACATCCAGATTTCAGTAAAAACTACCCTATTCACTAGCAATTACCTCTACTCAAGCAATCTAGCAAAGAAGGAAAACAACAGGGCAAAATAAAAAACACGCAATACCCCGTTCAAGGGTATTGGTGGAAATTGCACATAATATTCACATATATCCTACGGAAAGGAACAAACCACCTACCTTGATGCTAGGAGAATGAAATACATAAACCATGATTATTGATTATCCATAGAATGTCGAGGATCTGAGAAAATGTAAAAAATTCTCATCCAATGATATCTTGAGATAGAGAAGTAATTGGAAAATGAAGCTCTAAGAGAAGGAAGATCTCACCACTGCGGTTCCAACACAATCGACGACGGCTGAAATAGCGATCAGATGGAGGCATGGGGGCTTGTTGAAGATCTTCGGCCATATGGAATGCTCTCAGTCGAACGAGCCCTAAAAGAAGTGTGTTCTGTCTGTCAGGCGCGACCCCAGTCCGCTTAATGAAAAAAATAAAATACAGGGCATGTACTTCTTGGGTACATGACGTGTACTCTGTTTTTCTGTACTCCACTTTCTGTGGCCCCCACCTAACCCCTACACAATTTGTGTGTGGCCTCGACACTACCAGCACCTGGCCTGGCGTGGAAAGGGAGTACATGGTGTTTACTCATGAAGTACACGGCGTGTACTTCGAAATTTTCCAGAAAGTCCTCTTTTCTCAAAAACTCCATAAAAAGGAAAAAAATTCCTAAAACGAAGACCCTGGTTCTTACAGGTAGATCCT
The DNA here is from genome assembly GCA_963277665.1 of Viscum album. Lineage (NCBI taxonomy): Eukaryota > Viridiplantae > Streptophyta > Magnoliopsida > Santalales > Viscaceae > Viscum > Viscum album. The sequence continues at coordinate 1,686,677,307 of OY728146.1, forward strand.
CGCATGACCTCCTTGTAGGATCTCCCGAACTGTGCTCTAACCATGCAAGATCCACTACTTCAAAAGACCAACTACACATGTTTTGGCCGCACGGTTAGACAAACATTTCACCCCCATGCGACTTCCCCTTTTCCCCAAAACATCATTCAATATTCTCTCGACTCTCCCATTCATTACCCCTAAACATTATAACCAAGAAAATAATTGTTTAAGGGTTACATACCAGAAACCGGGGGTACAAAATTCTCTCCACCATTGTTCTTTCCATCCTCATAAAGTGGAAGACCCTAACATAACTGAAAGAGTTCCAGCCACTGCTCTTCCATTACCTACTAACGTTCCCAAATCTCTTCCTAAATCTGACAATGGTTCCATAAAACCCTCACTAGGTCAATGCTTTTCCCAATCAATACATTCTATTTTATATCTATGATCCACACTGAAATATGTACCAGGGATTCATCTAGTTCTGTTCAACGTGATCCCATCTGATCACATGGTCAAGATCAGGGTGATACGTTTTCAACTGTGATACATGGAACACATTATGCACAGAACTAAACCATGGTGGTAATTCCAACCGATATTCCACCTCTCAAAACTATTCTAGAATATCAAAAGTGCCAATATATCTAGGATATAACTTTCCCTACTTCCCTAAACTATGATCTCCAAGCCTTGGAGAGATCAGTAAGAAGTCATGATCACCCACAACGAACGACAACGGTCTTCAATGGTGATCTGCATAAGATTTATAATGACTCTGATCTGTCTCCATACTCTTTGAAATCAATTGGATCTTCTCTATTGTTTCTTGGACAAGGCTTGGCCCGACTAGTGAAGTTTCGCCCGTTTCCACCAAGAATAGTGGAGATCAACCAGGACACCCATACAATGTTTCTAACAGAGCCATGCGTATCGAGGGTTGATAGCTTTTATTGTATGAGAACTCCACTAAGGGTATATGATCCTCCCATGAGCCACTAAAATCAATTACACAAGCCCATAACTTGTCTTCTAGTGTTTGTATCATCAATTCAGATTGGCCATCCATTTGAGGATGATACGTGGTGCTCATAGTCAACTGAGTTCCATGGGCTTACTATAATGATTTCCAGAAACGAGATGTGAACCTCAGATATCTATCTAAGACTATAGACACTGGTACACCATTCCTCTTTACAGCTTCTCAGATATAGATTTTTGAAAGATCCTTCACAATCTGAGTTTCACGAATAGCGATCAAATGTGCCAACTTAGTTAGTCGATCCACTATCATCCAAATGACATGGTGTTTCCAAACGGTTCTTGGAAGACATGTAACAAAATATGTTTATACTAGATCAAATTTCCACATTTGGATGGGTAGAGATTATAACATACCAGCTGGTCTTTGATTCTCTGCTATAGCCTTTTTACAATTTAAGCACCGCGAGACAAAATCGGCCACATTTCGTTTCATGTTGCTCCTCCAAAACTGTGGCTTCAACGCCTTATACATCTTCTGTGTACCTGGATGTACATCCCATCTTGAATTGTGGTATGCATGAAAGAGTTTTTCCTGACAAACCATAGGTATAACCATCCAATCACTGAAACAGAAAACTGAACCCCCATCATGTTTCCAACCATCAATGGTCTCTCAACCATTTAGTTTTGAACATACAACTAGTAATTCTCATCAGATTTTTGTGATTCTTTGATTATTTTTACTAAATCAAGAACAAGCGTAGCTGAAAAGAAAACCGCAACATCACCTTGGTCTTCACATTCCACAAGCATGTTGGCTAAGACTGACATCAAATTCCATTCATATAAAGATTCATTCACCTACTGATCATATGAATTTCTACTCAATGCATCTACCACCGAATTTCCATTCCCCGGTGAGTACATCAAGTCAATGTCAAACATTTGGAGATACTCCATCAACCTTCATTGCATCGGAATCCAATCTCGCTATGGGAAAATGTTTTTCAATATTTTTTGATTCATGAACATAGTAAATTTCTCACAAAAGAGATAATGTCTCAATGTTTTCAATGCATGGACGACTTCATCTAACTCTAAATCATGTGTTGGGTAATTATTATCATGCACCCTCAACTACCATGAACCATATGCAACCATGATATCTCTTTTCATGAGAACACAACCCAAACCTGATCCTGAAGCATCACAAAACACCACATAACTATGTCCTGATTCTGGAAAAATCAAGATAGGTGCTGAGGTAAGCAAAAAATTCAGTTCCCGGAAAGACATCTGATATTCTTTTGTCCATTGGAATAGAGCATTCTTATTTTTCTGAGCAATCATTGGTGAAGCTAGTCATGAAAAATCATGCAGAAAGCGTTTGTAGTAAACAGCTAGACCATGAAAACTTGGCATCTCGAACACATTATTAGGTGGTTTCCAAGAGATAACGGTTTCTATCTTTTCAAGATAAACAGAAACGACTTCATAGAAAAGAAATGTACAAGGAAACATACTTCATGTATCCAAAAATCACACTTTGATTATTTGGCATACAAACGATGATCTCTCAAGATTTGTAACAATCTTTCTAGTTGCACTTCATGATCAGCCCCTGTCTTTGAATAGACAAAAATGTCGTCCAAAAACACAACAACAAAAGAATCTAGATATTGTTGAAATATTTGATTCATCAATTCCTTGAAGACTGCCAGTGAATTTTTTAGACCAAAAGGCATGACTACATATTCATAGTGGCCATATCTACTTCTGAGAGTTGTATTTGGAATACCCTCTTTCCAAACTCTCAATTGGTGATATCCTAATCACATGTCAATCTTGGAGAACCACTAAGATCCCCTTAATTGATATAATTGATCATAAATTCATGGATTTGGATATCTATTCTTTATCATAACTTTGTTAAGCTTACGATAAACAACACACAGCCAAATTATTCCATCTACCTTCTTCACGAACAAAACTGGTGCTTCCCATGGAGACGTACCAGGTCGAATGAAACCCTTTCTTTCCCACTCCTCTAACTGCACTTTCAATTCCCGTAACTCTGTTGGTGTAATCCTATAAGATGGAAGGGAAATTGGACTTCTCCCCAGAAGGAGATCAATTGTGGACTGCACTTAAATTAGAGGGGGTAACCCTGAGATGTTCTTGGGACAGGCATACAGAAATTGATCCATAACTGCTGGAAAACTATTTTCATTGATATCTTTCATTGATTCCAATGTCAATGCTTCCAATTGGTATGATATTGTTCCCACAATTGGTGCCAACAAGCTATTTGAACCTTTATTTACAGTCCTCTCTCCTCTAAAAAAATGATCGATACTATCCTCAATCTGGAAACTAACTATTATGCTATAACAGTCAATCTTAGCCTTGAACGTGGTCATCCAATCCATTCCCTAGATTACATTATAGAAAGACATATCAAACATCGATAAGTCCCATTTTAACTCAGCACCATCAACAGTTATTTAACATTCTATACACACAAAGGCTTGACATTCTCTTTCACCAAGAGTATCTTTCATTTTCAAAACAGAAGGAATTATTTCTAGTTTTAAACATAACAAGACAATGACACAAGAAGCAATGAAGGTATGTGATGCACCAGTATCAAACAACACTTTAACAAAGGTATAATTCAAAAGAATCATACCTCTTACTATAAACGGTCCAGCCTGATCAACGACAATCATCTGCTCAGCTTCATATAATTTCTTCTTCACTATACTATTCTCCATGTTTCCATGTAGTGGTTTCCTTGGTTGAGGAGTCATGGTATTTCAAGAATCACCATGGCTAGATCTACTCTACTGAAAAGACCGATTCTGCTATCCTCATCCAGTCGAATCATATGATTCTTGCGATAGATGAGATGATTATCGAGCACCTGACCTTGGAGCACTATGACAATAGCACTGAAGATGTCCCATCTTGTTAAAATTATGAGATGCTCGAGGTCATGACATAGAATCTTGCTTTATGTGGTCAAGAAAAACACATTGAAATCAACCTACTTTGCTCTGGGGCAATGGAGGAAGGTTTATTGAACCAACAGTCAGGTTCTGATTTCCACTTCCCCATGGAAATAGGTGTCCCTTTTCCTCTTGTTCCTAGCGGTTGAGTTCCAACACTTTCATATAGGTACCATTATTCCTCCTCCTATCGATCCTGAGATATCACGTTCAAAAAAAATCACTATGTTCACCATCTCTATATAATCCGTAATATAGATCACCATAATCTTCAATCAAATATCATTCCTTAGCCCTGATTCGAAGATGTGTGCCTTCAAAGTCACACATGTCACATCCTCTAGTGAAAAACCAAATAAATTCAAGAACATATCCGAATAATATATAACAGATAGGATCCCCTGTTTCAGGCTGAAGAAGCCCCTAATTTTCTGGATTTTGAACATGTGAGGATAGAATTGTTTTTGGAAAATGTTTCAAAATCCTTCCTTGTAAGAATTTCGTCCAATTTATCCTTCACTGCTAAATCTCACCACAATCATGCAAGATACTTGATCATATATGTCTCCAACTTGACAATGAGCTCTGATGGTGTGGAGATGAAATCAAATATACGATTCAACATACTTAGCCACACCTCCGCCATCTAGGGTTCAACGTCACCCAGAATGTTCGGTGGATTTTGCTTCATGAACTTGATGGTATGATCCACCCACCTTGGATAATTCCTCCGGTTCCCCATATCCATAGCATGAAAATCCTGGACAATACTCTGAACCATCTCTTGGTTTACCCGTGGTTCAGGTGTAAACACATTCTCCGCAGCTTTATCGGGTTGGTTTCGACGACACCTACCGGGTTCCATTTTTTAAGCCAACAACAAACTCCATCAATATCACTCTCTAGAAACTAATTTCATAACATTTCAAATTCTATCACATCAACTATCTCAACACTGTTTTCCAGAACATCCCTTTTCCCATGTGTAACTATTTTCGAAACCACTTCACATTATTTTTTAAATTTAAACCATTTTCAAAATATGATAATAATTCACTATTTTAAAATAAATCATTTAAAAATCAATTCCATACTTTTCGAAATTGAATATTTCACGAAATGATGTATGCACTCCTAGTGGGAAGTCATTCCTCTCTAATGGATGTCATGCTTGTCTCGTTGGCTAAACCCATGACAATGAAATTTCAAAATCCTAGAAGTGTCTTCAAACACTTATTTACCCAACCCTCCATTAACATGAAGTTCTGCATATAAGGGTTTGCTATGTCTTTTTATGCTATATATTTCAAGTTCACACAATCCTACTCCTTTCTATGATTCCCACCAAAGGGATAGACAAGAAGGGTTTTCATCTCCAAATATAGGTACATCGATGACTACTTTTTTGGCAGGGACTGAACAACCTGGCTCTGGTACCATTCGTAACACCCTTCCTCTACATCATTGGCTTGAAGAGGCGGTGAGGGTTACATGGCCTTAAGCAACATCCCCATGATGAAAAATGTTGGAAATAAATTCCGAAGGGTTTCAAATACAAGTGGGGGATGATTTACCATTTATGTAATAAACCAATAAGCCAACCAACCATAAACAAACATTCAATATCTGATGCATGAATAAATGAAAGAGAGATAATAAACTTTATTAATGTCAAACTACATCAATGTACACAAAAATGGAAGACTAAACCAGGTTTCAAAGTACATAGTTGATAAACAACTCAAGACTCTCAAAAGACACCAAGACTCCATGCTCCACAAGCTCTAAGCTCCAAATCACCGAACAGCCCAAAGCATCATGAGGTAGTGCTAGGAACGTGGGAAATGTTTCCTTTTTTCCTATCCCAGAAAATGGAATCTTCAAATGTACCAAAGTTCCAAAGCATGGTTGAGTATAAAACTCAGTAGGTTTTCCCCAATGACTTCCATACTAACGCCACTAGGATAGAAGAGTTACCAACAATTATATAAAACATATTATATAAATAATTTTCTCAAAAAATCTTATAACAAAATATAAAGAGGTTTCCAAAACCATTTATAAGAAAAACCATACAAGTGAAATTGAAACCAATTTTTCCTGCAAGTAATTTTTCAAGAAAAATAACTAAACAAGCTTTAAAACTTTTTCACAATATCCCATTTTTGAATACCCAACCATTACACAAACCCATGAAACTAGCCAGGAATTATATGTTATGACATTTCCATATTCATGAGCGGTTTCTCGTCGATATTCCATGTCGTCACAAGGTAATTGTTTCCCATGTTCCATTTACCCTTTTTCACTGAGCACATGGTCATATTTCAACCAAGACCCGTGTATGAAATTCCCATGTGCCATTAAAACATTGGCACTGAGCACAATTTCATATATCATCCAAGCCAGATATATGAAATATGAACACACACCACATATTCACAACGATCATGCCAAAACAACCAATTCAATAAAAGAACCTTTTTATTGAAAACCATTTCATTCCAAACCATTTCCATGCCAATCCTTTTCAATTCCAAACCATTTCAATAAAACACTATTTTTTTGAAAACCATTTCTATTTAAAATTCTTTTTTCATCAACCATTTAGAAATTCCAAAAAAATCCATATTTTAAAATCATCAATTTAAATTCATGAAACTACACCCCCATTGCACAACTATTCACCAAGATCACAGAATTTCACAGAACCATAAATCATCACTAAAGATGATTTTTCCATGATTTTCAGAATCAATAAACCAATTTGAATCTAAGACAATAAATTCAAGCAAGTGTAGATGAGAGTGAATCCACCTACCTCAATGGTTTTGACAAAAAACACCACGAATGAAGAACACTTAAGAAAACCGGGTTGATTCTTCAAAAACCCACCTTAGATCTCTTCTCCTAGAAAGACCAAGAAAAAATATCATAATATTTGGCATCCACACCCATTGATATACCAATAATAGGTGTAGATCTAGTAAACCGATTGAAGAGGAGAAGTATATCGAAGTTGATCTAAGAAACCGATTTGGAACAATGAAGAACGATCACATACCTCAAGAATCCAGCTTTGATTCACCATGGAAACCTTCAGATTGCCTCCAAAATGATTATAAGAAGTTATACTACCTTCAAGAGAGATGTATCCCTTGTTATGGGTGCTTAGAAGGAAAAACGATCTATTTAGAGGCAAAAATGTGTCAGTTCAACTTTTTTAGGATATCACTTAAGTGCCCGCATAGTTAGTTCCAATGTTTTAGACAAACTGTGGGCTAACCGTGCATTTTCCACTGCCTCGGTAGACACTCGTATGACCTCATTGCACAGTCTCCTGAACTGTGCTCTGACCATGTGAGAGCCACTACCTCAAAAGGCCAACTACATATGGTTTGGACGCATGGTTAGACAAACCGTGTGCCACCCTTGCGGCTTCACCTTTGCCTTAAAACTTCGTTCAAAGTTATCTCGACTCTCTCATTCATTACTCTTAAACATGATAATCAAAAAAACCTTAAGTAAGGGTTACATACCAGAAATTGTTGGTACTACACACCAATTATCACTACAAATAGAAACAATCATACAACCTTTTATATTTTTAACTAAATTATAGAAGGTTATAAATCAATGTAAGGTATCATAATTATGTGTAATGAATTATACCAATATAAAAATTCTATAATAATCAACCTTACATATAGTATATTTAATTAAACCAATATTTCAAATTGAATTATGACCAAATCGATCAAAATTTACAAAATGTAATGTTCTATAATTAATTATTTGATGGGCCGAACAAAATTAAGATTTTTGTCATTTCTTATTCATTCAGTTGTCATGAACATGAATTTATTTTCTCTTTATATTAGGTACTTATTGCACAATATCATTTTTATATATATTATGACGAAATGTGAAATTAATATGACTTAATAATTAATGTAATAGAATATTATCACCATTCACATCAATCAAACACTTATTATGTTGAAAATTTTGTTTAAAAAACAATAATATAAATAAATTCATTTCGATTTGAATAAAATAATAAATATTCATCCTCAAAATATGAACACTTATCATTTTGAATTTTAAAATTCATACCATGATTTAAAAATTGATATATACTGGTTAAATTATCTTCAAAACTTCAAAAGTTTTACATTTATAAATAAAACTATATCTAAAAATTCTATCTTTAACAAAACATTTTACGTTTCCTTTAGAATAATATCAGAATTTAACAGTTACTCCATCACAGTTTTTGTATGTCAGGAACAATGATGGGTGTCTGGTCATATTCCTTGATCATTCACTATCTATATACCATATTACTTTCTGAGAAATCTATGTCATTTTCCCTACCAAACTGAAAACAAGATAATTTTGTAACTCAATCTGCTTTATTTGAAATTAGCTTACAAAAATAAATTAGGTACCTAGAATAAAAATAAAGAAGTGGTGTATGATACTATAGATATAATTATTTATAAATTTAATCCATTATAAATCCAAATTAATCATTGAATCTAATAGAACAATAGTTTTTATAGTTTCCTTCCAGGAAAAACTGAAAACTAGAGATAGTAGAAGTAAAACCTGTTATTATTTTAAAAAAATATTTAAAATTCATTTATTGTATTCTCCTATAAATTACAATACCATGATTATTTTTATTTATTTTATTCAGATAAATATGTTTAAGATAATTTTTTAAAACCTTGAATAAAATTAGAAAAACTTTTCTTCAACCGATTAAAATACTTTCTCAAATTTTCATTCAATTTGTAAATAATTTGAAATTATCATAAACATTAGAATGTGAAGTACAATAAATATTCGTAAAATTTTCATTATATTTTTTTTAAATATTTTTCAAAACAAGATTATCATTTTTTTATGAATGTTATATAAATAATTATATTTGAAAAAAATAAAAACCATCAAATTTATTCATTTTACTAAAGAACATTCATATTTTCATAATAATATTCAGTTTTAAAAGTAGTAGAATATAAACCTGAGCCACTATACTCATCTATATAATCCATGAATCACAAGTAATAATATTCATTCCCATCTCGAGATAGTTCAGTAGAATGATTTTCTTCAACAATGCTTCTATTAGTTTATAATTTCATTTTGTTTATAATTATTTATTATTTAGTTTTGGAATGTCATACTTGATAAACCCTTTCTTCCCACACTTGAAAAAATTAACACATGAATTTTTAAATTTATTACATCTGTTCATATATTCCACTAATTGTTTCCTTTTGATCAATTCTTATAAATCAGTTCATAAATCATTTTTCTTCCATTCATTGTTGAATTTAATCACAATATGATCCACTTCTTCATTTTCACAAACCAATAGTTTAGAATCATAATAGTAAGATTTAATAAATCATACATGTTTAAAATAATTACCTTTTCTTTTTGGTTTCCCCTCTTCAATGTCATTATTTAGTTTCAATTCATACATAGGTATTCATGAAATCAATTTATCAAGAGTGTATAATTTGATATTATTTATTTTTTAAATGGAGGCCTTATCTGTGTGTAATTTCTTTAGTAGTTTTAAATTGAATCATTAAATAGATACTTAATTTTATAGTGCTACTCACAAGGAATTCATCCCATTCAAAATGCATGTGAATCAGTGGAAAATTTGGTTTATAGTTCCATCTTCACCCATCAGAAAGTATTGGTACTCATTTTGAAGCATTCTGAGTATAGATCGTAGAATTGTTTATAATCAAAGTTGTAAATTTTCACATGATCTCTCTTACATACATACACATGACTAAAAACATCTTTATTAATTTCCCATTATAATATATTCACAAAATTTAAATTTAAAAAAATCTAGCAACAACGCATCTTGAAAGAATATTTGGGCTAGATTCTGGTAGTTTGAAAATTTTTGGCACAATGGACCAGTTTTCTATACATAACTACTTCATTTATACCATAGTTAGAGAATCCTTGCAACCATATTCACTTCCAAAAACGTGTGGTGGCTTCTGAGGAATCCACTCATCATTTTCATTTATTCTTATGATCGTAATTCTCTTCTTCATTTACAATGAGGTCTATAAAGGGGTTTAAAAACTAAAATTTGAATGAATTAATTCTTAATAGGGATTATAATAGATTGATATTGTTGGTATTAGAAAATAGAAAATAGAAATCAACTGAAGATTCATAAAGTGTTTGTCCTAATATATTATTTTTTTTGTGATAAGGGGTAATGGAATATGGTCTAGAGGGGTGTGAATTGACCAAATTAAAATTTCATAAAAAAATATTAGTTATCATTATTTATTATTGATGATAATTAAGATAGTTAATTATATGTTTCAATATAAGAAATTAAAAAATGATGTTTATTATAGTAGTTCACTCCAAATCGGATATAATTCTGTCATATAACTCTATAATAAATGAGAGATAATTTTTTCTGTAGATCAATTTTCTAAAGTTAATCACTACACAATTATGAAATCAATTTTCTAGTTAAAAAATATCTAAGAACACTTAATTTTGTATGGGAAGTAAAAAACACTTACAATTTGGCTTTAGATTATGGGATTCAAAACCTGAAAGCTCCAGAAATTCAAATATATATTTCAAAACATGAAGAAAGTAAAGAGTAATTACATTTATTGTAATATAATAAACCTAAATTTGAGAGTATTTTAGAGAGATATAAGTTGTTTCATGGACCCATGAAACAACAATGGAACATATAGAATATGAATAAAACAATAGTAAAAATTCTTGAGTTGGAAAATCTTGATTGTATCATAATGGAAAAAAGATTAAATCAATGATTTTCTAGTTCATCCTATGTGAGAACATCTTGTGGCTTAAATACTGACCAGAAAAGGCTTAGTTTGTACAATAGTTAAAATATTTGGTTCTCATAATTTTTCTGTTCATATAACTTTTATAATTGTATCTCTTTTGATGGTGTCCATAATAATTTAAATAGTATCAATAAAAACTAAAAAGAAAATATCCAACAAGGTATGTAAATTATAAATCAAACTATATAAATATTCAAGGGAGACAAAATTAGAATTCATAATTATCATAGTAATTATATTTTGAATTAAAAACAAAATGAACCATACGATCCAATTTTAATTACTCATTTAATATTTCCAATAGTCTCTATAATAATAGTTTAAGGCAACCACAAGAATATCATAAAGTATTTGACTACTAAATTCCAATTTTAAAATACACACTAACTTTTTATAGTATTTAAATATTCAAAAATGATTCATACTATGTTTAGTAACACAAAATAAGTTTAAAAACATTTTACATGAATAAATATTAATTTATAAAAAATAATATATTGCAATTAACTCAAAATATAAACATTTAAATATGAAAAATATATATTGTATGTGTATACATTAATAAAGAGTAAATTAAATCAATTTTAAAAAATGATAAAATATTTTAAAAATACATCACGTAAATTATGTATATTATATATTAATTTTAGAAATCCATAAAATATATAAAACAATAAAAAAATATGTGGTTTATCATATTATCAAAAGGGAATAATAATAGAGCATTCCATAAATTCAAAGTATAATAAAATATAAATTACGTAAGATTTGGTTGTGAATGTGGAGTATTCTTGAGGTTATTATTCTAATCATATCGAGCTGTCAATTTACCTGGTCTTGCAGTCAATATGCTGACAATATGAATATTAAAACGTACAGTCTCTATACTAACTTTGTGAACAAATATGGTGTGGTAACTATACATATCGTGAGAATATTATAACATGTGATAGGATTAGATCCCATGAATGCATGATAGATTGATAGAACATCATTTTTTATGTATATTTATTTATAAATCATGGTTGGTAGAAAATATAAACATGTGGAAATTATACTTATGATGTTCTTATGGTAGGTTAATCGTGGTAACGTGGTACACCCACACAGATCCCTAAATTAACCATCACAGTTAATTGTAGTGTTCTACTTCATGGTAGGTTATTAAAACCTATTTATCGCATGTTCAAACACCTATGTGGATATGAAGAGAAAAAATTTATTCAAGATACTATGGGAAGATAAAACTACTTCTAACAAGGAAATGCTGTTGTGCAGCTTCTAAGAAACAAAAATAAGGAATGTTACCTCCATAGTGGAAAATTTTATAAGATATTCCATGATTAAATTTCACTATAAATTAGGGTTTCATGAATTAGTTTTTTCATTGTTGCAAAAAGTCTATGCAAGGATATTCAAACATATTTCCTGGAAAAAGGAGATCGACAGAGGAAGGACTATTACAGAATTGTGGTACTATTATGATAAAGGTGTGGTGCACCTATGTTAAATATAAAATGTTAAAATATTTTTCAAAATGATTCATGGTATACATAATAGAATGTCAATAAAGGTATTTTTAACAAACATAAGGTTTGAAAACACTAGTAGGGTTAGTATCCTGAAGGGTTTCAATGGTAGAAGAGAACACAATCCTCATTGCCTTTTAGAAAATCTAATCCTTAGAATTAGCTAAATATACAATTTAATAAAATATAACATAAATAAATATATTATTATTGGATCCAACTAATATTCAGGATTACACTTTTTAGGATTGATATTCACAAAAAACAATGAGTCATATAAACTATAACATTTGAAAAGATAACAGGAAAATTTCAACATATAATCAATTTTTTTGATACAAAACAGAAATTTTTACCTTTCATTAATTTGATGGAAATTTATAGAAATATATTATATTTATATATAAACAAATGGAATTAAATTTTAAGTTATTTCATGAGAGTTTTCATTTAAAAATATAAGATAATAATAACTTGAGATTTTGTACTTCATAAAAAATAGGACTAGATTAAATCATTTTCTATTGAATTAAAACATCAATTCCATACAAAACAAATTGATGAGATGAAAATAAATAAATTTTATAATCTAGTAAAAAATCAAATATATGATCTATATTATTCATGTTATCATAGAATAATTATGTCAAACATTAAAACTATACAAACTGTTAAATGAAATAAAACAAAAGACTTGTATCATGTTTGGAAAAAATTATAACATTCTAGATTTTAATTTAGACATTATCACAGTCAAATAATATATATATTTGATCATTTTAATTCATAATAATTAGAAATTGTAAAATAAAAAAGAATAATTGATAATGTTTTTAATAAATTATTTAGGGAAATTGAAAATATTTTTAATGAAATTATAATATAACATAAAATAAAAAAATTATGGAAATGAAGTATTCCAACAAATAATATATAAAACAAAATAAAAACCAACCAATACTCACCCCTTAATATTCAATTTTATTCAAATGGAAATACTTTTTCTATGATACAAGAAATTTAAATGTATCATATTTCACTTTTATCACTCCCTGGTGTAACTATCAAGGATGTTGGAGATGGGTCATACATGTTTGTTGTGTTCTAAGAGTTTGTACTGGTACCAGTTTAGTATTTTTTTTCACACATTACGTTAGATTCTTGTTTGATCTAGTTTACTTAATTCCATTTTTAACTCTAATTAGTGTCTTATTAAACATTCAATTGGTTGATTTACTTGGGAATCACTAATGTAGTTGTCGTGGGTTTGATTATTGTGTGATTATCTGTGTGTGTGTTTTAGGGTAAAACCCTCTTTATATTTCCTTTTAAATCCTTGTAATTTATTTCCAACCAGTTGTGTCTTGAGAATGTCATATAATGTCGGTCGAACCACATATATTTTCACTGTTAATACTACATAGGATAACAGTATTTTATAGGTAAATAGCTCTTGACATTCCACTTTCCTATTTTATAAATTAAATATGAATAAATTTTAACCATTTTGGTATTTTGAGTAATGGTTTTAAAAAATCCTTGATCTGTACCAATTTTTATTTTAGTGACATGTGAAAAATGTATCTCTAGTTTTTACTACTAGGTTGTTATATGAAAACCCTTTATATACACATTAGTCTATATAAAACATATTTTTTATAATATAGGAGTGGTAAATATCTAATATTTCACAATAAGAACATCGTGAGGGTGTTTTGTAGATAATGGATATGGGTCTTGGGTGTTGGTTGTGATCCACGGGTCAGGAGTAGTTCAACATTTTGACATTGTATTGATTTGTTTTAGATTCATGGTTTTCTTGGTTTATTATTTTATTCTATCACATTGATTATTGTTAATTTATACATTTAGCTCTTATATTTACTTATGCATCATTTTTATTATTGTCATGGTTCTCTTTTTTTTCTGGGTATATATGTCTCTTTTTGTGTGTCTATGTAAACTAGATAAATTATTCCCACTCTATCATTTTGAATGCTTAGTGTTCCTTCCAATTAGACTGAATATTGATAAAAAACCTTTTGGGATCATAAACCTCAACTTATCTTTGAACATATCCATTTATTTTTTGAAATGTTGTAGGGTTATGTGCTATATTCTAATGTTACTAGATTGGTATAGGGATTTATTATTCATTATAAAGATCATGTTATTGAATATGTCTCAAAAAAAATTTAACACATAAAATTGTTTATCCAATGCATGACCTAGAAATTACTGATGATGTTAAAAAATTAAATACATGGTGCCACAATATATTTGGGGAAATTTTTTCAATCTTCAATGATCATAAAATCATGAAATATATACTCCCTAAAAAATTCCTAAGCATTAAGAAATGACGATCTATAAAGTATCCCTAGATTTTTTACTTTAACTTGGTGTATACACCAATAAAATAGAATATAGTGGTAGATAGTATGAGATTATGGTCAAATAATGAAATGGTCAAAGAGGTTCATAACCATTTGAAATTATTTATTTTGCATATAGAGTGTGTTGAACAAAATGAAAATGTAGTTTTCTACCCAAGAACACTTCTTCCAAATTCTGATAGTTTTAGTTAAATATTCGCAATGATATTATCCTTTAAAAATCAAAGATATATTGAACTTAAATGGTAGTAAGACCATGAATGATTTGATAGAGGGTGATAAAAAATAATTTCATTTTCATGAAAAAATATTTGGTCCACCATTCTTTCAAACAATATATTTTTTTACTGTACCACCAATCAGAATGATTCATTCACATGTGTAATTTAAAATTTTTCAAGTAAATGAAAAAGGATTTCTAGTAGTAATTAATATAAATTAATATTATGGATTATGTTATGAAATGTTTCACTTTTTAAATGTTAAATGGTGTGCATTAATGTCTAGTTGGTAATCTATAATCTATGCCAATACATTTTTGAAAACATGATAAAATTTCCTTATAATATTCCAACATTATGTCATACAAACTTCAAAAACATGATTCTATTTTGGTAATTCTGTTTTGACTCTCAATCTTGGATCATTTTATCCAAAATATATAGTCAAAAATAGTAGAGGATCATGATAAACATAATAGTTTAGAAGTCATTATGTATCATGGAGTACAATCATATACTGTATCTAATAGAGAACCTTGATTTACATTTGGTTTTGGTTCATAGTAAAAGAGGCAATGGGAACCCATTTGACCATGATAACAACATAGAATATCTAGACTAATGAGAAATTAAATTAAACAATTTTGATGTTGGAAGAGATACCAAGATCAGGTGTCATAGACTATGGTCCCTCATGAAAACACCATACTCCTTCAGAAGAATTATCATATAATAAATATTATCAATCGATAATACATATTTCTTTATTATAGTAATTTTATGGTTATCCAAGCCTATCTCTAATATATTGGGTGGAAATAGCAGATACATCACTAATTGGATATATCCATATCTGTAACGCCCCGATCCCAGTTACCCAGAGTCGGTGCATTATTACATAACATTGGCATGATCACAAGAAAGATCAAATCTCGAAAGACCGATTGGTTTAGTAGCCTTGGAAACACTAGATATATTCATAAGTTTTACATTACATCATTAAACAAAAAACTACTACAACAACATATTCTCTCCATAATCCACACTCATATCCCCACATAAAATCCCTGCAGGTCATTCATAACTTACTTCTTCATATCCTGGGAAAAATAAAACATAGAAAAGGGGTGAGCTCAAATGCCCAGTAAGGATAACAATATAGCGGAAACTTTCATAAATAAGAATAAACATTTAAGGCAATGCATTACTAAAACAAAATCCTTTTAAATATGAACTTTCAACATGGTATGGCATAAATTAAATGAAATAATGCCTTTTACTTATTCACATGGATATTCTACTAATCGAATAATCACATGCAAAAATAAATAACCACTTTCATAATGTTGGAATGCATAATGCCAGACTATCATAACCACATAGCCAAGGCCTCGTGCCAAGACTACAAATAAGATTTTGTCAAGGCCTTGTGCCAAGACACTAGTTTGTCTCATGAGACCTACCGATGCATCGAGGAGCTATAGAGGGCTCCACCCGTCACATATTAAGTCCAATGCATTCCCATATGAAAAGGTTTAAACATAAAATAAACATTCATATTAAAACTAGCATATGAAATGTCAATACTTTCACCATAAACTATGAATGGTATAAAAATAGAACATCCACAGTCAAACATATCACAAAACCTTCAATACAATATAGAAGTTTTGTATCATAATAAATCAACTTCAAATAATCTTAAAATCCATCAAAGGATGTTGACATAGATGAAATCAAAATTCTTTTTAAAGAAATATCTCCTTTTATTTTGAAATAATTTAAGATCCATATAAAATAAAACATTTTCTTTGAAAATATTCTTATAAGCTTGCAAGGGAAGCTTTGAAGATTTTATAACGGCGGAAAATAGCCGCACCCGCCGTATAAGTTAAAAAACATTCTTACCTTAATTCTGTCGAAAAGGTTAAAAAGGACCTTGTTTTGAAAACGACCAAAAGATTCCTTTATAAACCACTTATAAAAGTCAAAAAGGGTATAAATGACTTTAACTCATATTCTAGTAAATAGTAAAAATGTTTTGAAATGCATTTTTAAGAAACATGGATGTGGATGATAAAGAGATCCCAGTAGATTATTACGTATAAACAACCTTGGATAATGAAGAGGTTGTAAAGTAAACCCTTACCTTGTACTCTTCCTTGGTTGGGGTAGGTTAACCTCCTGTATAATGGTGAAATAGTTGTTATTAAATTATACAAGAATCATATATAATATTATGATATTATATATGATCTTTTAACATTGATTTGTTAATAATATCTTAGAATTATTGTCGTTTCGGGAGTTAACTTACTCATTTTCTTTTATATGTTTTGTTACATAAGCCATGTTTGTTGTATCATATTCATATCCAGAATGATATCTATTCCTTAAACATCATTTTTAAATCATCAAATGATAATTATACTTGAATGGTTACGATGGAGAATGAATCTCATCGCGTTTGTGGAGACGGTAGTCCGTACGTACGCACGAGCGACAATATCATTCTTTTGATATTAAAATAATATTTAATTGAATGGTATATCATATATACAGAATCATTAACATGTTATATTTATTATTTACATGTGTTACACATCACTATTATACCCATCCAAATAATATTATATTGAATAACAATTACACCACGACGTGGAGACGGTAAGCCGTACGTACGCACGTATGGTGACATGTTATTCAAAGGGTGGATAGAATACTGAATATGGTTGTACCATACTTATAATAACATCACATTATATGTGAGATACTGGAGTTATTATTTTAGAATGGTAAGAACAAAGGAAGAAGAAGTGGAAGAATAAATGAACTTAGAAAAGGGTGGTGAAATCATTACCTCTTCTTCGGGTTCTTCCTTTTGATTTGAACAAAAGGGATCCTTAGGTTGGCTTTCTGATCAAACTAAGGCCTCTAGGTTGTAGTGAGGGATTTTGGGAGAGTATTTGGGCAGATTTTGGCCGAACCAAAAGGCTTTGAAGGTGTGAAGAAATGAGAAGTAGGAGTTCCCTTTTATAAGAGGGGTGAGGGGCACCTTTGGAAAAGCTAGAAATATTAATTTATAATAAATTCATATTCGGTTTCTAATGGCTCCAAAGCTTATTATTCAAATGTTAAGGTGGGGATAGGTCGAAAACCACTCAACCAATAGAATTTAGACAGGTTTGGGTACTTATATTAACCTTATCTTTAAGTATTAACTCTAAGTTAATTAGTTTCACTTTTACAATGTCTCTTTGTATTTTTATATAATATGGTTAATAAACTTACTATATACATCCAAGCGACCCCCAAGTGGTACATTAATGATGGACCTATCCTGATATAAGTCTCTTGGCCGAACCTTATATTTTTAGGAATTTAATATCAATTAAGAATATAATATTTTTTTTAAGAACTCTTTTATGTCAATTTTGACACTATTCAATAGTTGATTTTTGTGAAACTCATAACAGATTGATTACTTCGAACAAAGTCAATTAAATCAATCCTAATATATCATATTATCCTAGAAAATTAGTTTAATTCATTAAAAGTTTCATATTATATTTATTTGGGTATTTATAATATCAATTATTTTAATTTTTCACTATTATAGTAATTACTGCATCATCATTGCGTCATAAATAAAATAAATTATTTAATGTCTAAAAATTATAAATAAAATATCATTATGTAGGAAATATTTTTAGCTTTCTAATTAATATTTATAATCTAAAATACAACATATATAACCCTATGTAACAATTGTTGTTCTAAAAGATATATGCTTGTGTCATTTTTGTATTCATTTTAACTAAATTAAAATAAAGTGTCATTATCACTTACAAGTGGATCCATGGGGTCCCAAAATAGACCCAAAGATGGTCATGGTCGACCATGTATCAACCAATAGGTTCAAGACACGTTTTAGGGTAATTTAGTATTGTTATAATATTATTTTTTAACCCTTATTTACCGGATTTACCCTTAACCATGGTAAATAAAATATTACCGCAGTAATTATTCAAAATATCTAAAAATAAAAGTTACCTATTTACACAATTTGAACATCCTGATTCCAAATATGGAATCCATTTTTCTAAATTCAAAACACAGAAGTGGCAGAAATTAATTTAAAATTAATTCCCGCTGTCAAAACAAAAAGCGTGTTTTTAAGAGATAATAACTATCAAAAGATTGACACTTGTTTATGTTCGGTTTAATTGTAAAATTTTGTCCAATGACCAACATTATATTAAATAGTAAAAATATATTCTAAATATATTTTAAAACCACTCAAATTCATAATTTATCACTATTAATTATTTTGATTAAAAAAGTTGTTTTTAATTAAAATTTAGTAATTTTCACTATTCATCAAAATATGAAAGTTATCCGAAAAGTACCAAAATTTCACCTTAGGATAAATTTGATATTCCGAATCCAAAGATGAAGTCCATTTTAAAATATAAAATATATATAACTTCAAAAAGTAGGTATTACTATTCATAACAGCTAGTTTGATTGGTTACGGTGTGTTAGAACTCGAAGTTGCGTACAACACACGCTACTGTTTTATTCAAAGGAAAGCGTACCGTGGAAGCTTGGGATGTTTCATTTTAAATTTTTTGATGTCTCCATTTAGTCAAAAAGTTTAAAATATTGTATTTAAAAAGGTTTCACTATCAAAAGTTGATAAAAGTGCAATACTGAAAATGAATCTGTTCTTGCATTATGACTAAGAAACTCATAATATGGATTCTAAAATAATAAGGATTATATAAAGTTTAAAATTTAGTTAATACTATTCATGACCTCTTTTAATGGCTTTTTTTGGTAAGTCACGGTGCAATTGAACTCAGTGTTGCGTGTAGTGCAAGTTATTGAATAACACACTATGAAATCTTGGGGTGTTACATTCTCCCCTCCTTCAATAAATTGCGTCCTCGAAATTTGAAATTGTTCTTCAAAAATAAAAGGTTGAAAGTAGAAAATATATTTGTGGGAAAACCCACATCGGAAATTGGGTTACTAAAATTTAGTCTTAATATGAGGAAAAGAGAAATGAAAGGATCACCACCAAATTATGATCTCTATTAGGAGAACATTGGTGGCAATTAGAGACATATAATTGGATGAAAACGTAAATATTTATAGGTAGTGATTGAGGTCATCAATCACAAAAAAGTATAAAATTGAGGTCCTTAAAATAATCAATCTATGATGATTTGAAATACCATCGGTTCAACAAAATATAGGGTATTGGGATAACACATTTTTTACGTTTCAAAATATCTTAGTTGAAATCCCACATCGAAAAATGAATTAATGAGGCCTCTATTTTAAATAAAGAGTGGAAAGTATGAAGATTAACGAAAATAACACATACTATGGTTCCATGTAGGAAAATATGGATATGGAAGAAAAATATAACCATCAATTATCTGATGGAGAGTGGTAGAGAACATGGCTATGAAAAGACAACAATCCCAAAGCCATAAATTAGTGATGATTTAAGGTACCATCTAGGGAAACATTTTTGTTCTAAGTTCCTTTTATTAATGTTGAGGAATTTATTTATGAGATTGGATAAGATCATAAGGAGATATACTTACTTTATAATCAGAGTTTTATCCATTAATAAGTTTCTACCACAAACTCATCTTTCACTCTAAAAGATAATAGAATGTAATTTTTTATTTATTTATACTATTCGTACAGGGTTCCAAAATAAATGAATTTATAATTCATCTACCAGATCTTTAAAAAAAACAACATTATTTAATCCAGGACATCTCATGGGCCAGTGGTAGGTGATACACCCTTGTCGCCCTTCAGTTGTGGGTTCAAGTCTTACAGCCTTGCCGGACGCGACGGGTTGCCGCCCGACCTCCGGGTTGTCCTTTTATGGTAATCCAAAATAATCAAAACTAGAACTATCCATAATACTTCTGTCCAAACTCACAGTCCAACATTTATAAGGAAGGTAAACATAATATAGATCCTTTTTACCCCGCAATAGCATATGAATACCTTCATCTTGTATTCTTTTAATAAACTGAAACATCTTGAATTACCATATTCCTTATTGATTACATTCATGCTCCCCTATTCCATATAGAAAGCTGGATATACTTCATTAATCCAAAAATGTTTTAAAACCCAACAATGATGGAATATACAAATCATTAATCAGCTTCAAGGTAGTCAATAATATCCAATATAATTTATCCTAATCAATCATGTATTATTCTAAAATCACCACCTCGGTATCTGAACCATATTATGGTTTATCTTTCTCTCAACCATATATTTTCCAAAAATTTAACCTGCTACTGAGTCACCTTTCTTTGTTCAACACAATCTCAAGTCCTTAATGAAATAGTACTGCAGTACAATCCTTATATACTCCATAATTATTATAACAAGTACATTGTTGATACAACACTCAATTGACATAATCAACATAAGAACTCTAATCATTCCTCTTCATCTGTGGTAGTATCATAACTTGGTTATTATCCAATAACATCATTTGCGGCATAGTCTGATGACTGGGACATAGGTTCGCGTAGTGTCCAAACTCCTTGAAAATGAAGCATTGTACATTTAAAACCATTTTCTTACACTTGCAGTCACGTACTTTGTGCCCTTTTCCTCCACACTTATAACAAACTCCCATTCCTTTCAGGCAAGTTCCAGGGTGTTTCTTTCCATAGTTACCACATATGGGAAAATTCTTCTTTTCCCTCTTCCCTTTATCCATCTTTCTCTCTTCCATCCTTTTCTTCTCTTGCTTCCCTTCAAAGCCATAGGACTCAGTAAACTCTGTACATATCTTATCAACACATGATATTATTTCTTCATATGATGATAATACATGGGAGACTATTTCTCTTATAAATTCTAGCTTAAGACCATGAAAGATATGATCCTTCCTTCTCTTTGAATCATGTGTATTTCTGGAGTTCTCATTCCTTCTACTGGGCGCCATTTCTATACTATGGCATAAACTAGATCAGTTTATGAATCAAAATACATAATCCCATACTTATAAAACACTTAACATAAATTGAACTATTTATGGATATAATCCATAATCATAAAAATGTTTTCTTTGAGGAAGTATATACTCATAAACCCTTCATAATGATTTGTAAAGAAAATGAGAGTTATCCTAAGCATATCCCCCGGGAGTGTCGTAACCAAGAGTGCAGCAAGGCCCGTTGTGGTGCACCAGTTCCCGTTCGAGTCTAGCTCAAAGCGGTCTTTTCGGGTTTTACCCCTAGGTACATCTGTGCCAGAGCCGCCTCTACCTGCTCGTATCCAGACAGGGATGTATTGCTCGGAAAACTCACAAAATCTCTACAATACCAAAATTCTAGGAAGTTCTTCTATACTAATCCTCAAAGTTCATCTTAGGTCTACGTGCTCTAATCAGAGTTTATCTAAATCTAGTTTCCAAGGTTTGTTCTAAACTTCCTCCGATACCAACTGTAACGCCCCGACCCCAGTTACCTAGAGTCGGTGCATTATTACATAACATTGGCATGATCACAAGAAAGATCAAATCTCGAAAGACCGATTGGTTTAGTAGCCTTGGAACCACTAGATATATTCATAAGTTTTACATTACATCATTAAATAAAAAACTACTACAACAACATATTGTCTCCATAATCCACACTCATATCCCCACATAAAATCCCTGCAGGTCATTCATAACTTACTTCTTCACATCCTGGGAAAAATATAACATAGAAAAGGGGTGAGCTCAAATGCCCAGTAAGGATAACAATATAGCGGAAACTTTCATGAATAAGAATAAACATTTAAGGCAATGCATTACTAAAACAAAAGCCTTTTAAATATGAACTTTCAACATGGTATGGCATAAATAAAATGAAATAATGCCATTTACTTATTCACATGGATATTCTACTAATCGAATAATCACATGCAAAAATCAATAACCACTTTCATAATGTTGGAATGCATAATGCCAGACTATCATAACCACATAGCCAAGGCCTCGTGCCAAGACTACAAATAAGATTTTGTCAAGGCCTTGTGCCAAGACACTAGTTTGTCTCATGAGACCTACCGATGCATCGAGGAGCTATAGCGGGCTCCACCCGTCACATATTAAGTCCAATGCATTCCCATATGAAAAGGTTTAAACATAACATAAACATTCATATTAAAACTAGCATATGAAATGTCAATACTTTCACCATAAACTATGAATGGTATAAAAATAGCACATCCACAGTCAAACATATCACAAAACCTTCAATACAATATTGAAGTTTTGTATCATAATAAATCAACTTCAAATAATATTAAAATCCATCAAAGGATGTTGACATAGATGAAATTAAAATTATTTTTAAAGAAATATCTCCTTTTATTTTGAAATAATTTAAGATCCATATAAAATAAAACATTTTCTTTGAAAATATTCTTATAAGCTTGTAAGGGAAGCTTTGAAGATTTTATAACGGCGGAAAATAGCCGCACCCGCCGTATAAGTTAAAAAAACATTCTTACCTTAATTCTGTCGAAAAGGTTAAAAAGGACCTTGTTTTGAAAACGACCGAAAGATTCCTTTATAAACCACTTATAAAAGTCAAAAAGGGTATAAATGACTTTAACTCATATTCTAGTAAATAGTAAAAATGTTTTGAAATGCATTTTTAAGAAACATGGATGTGGATGATAAAGAGATCCCAGTAGATTATTACGTATAAACAACCTTGGATAATGAAGAGGTTGTAAAGTAAACCCTTACCTTGTACTTTTCCTTGGTTGGGGTAGGTTAACCTCCTGTATAATGGTGAAATAGTTGTTATTAAATTATACAAGAATCATATATAATAATATGATATCATATATGATCTTTTAACATTGATTTGTTAATAATATCTTAGAATTATCGTCATTTCGGGAGTTAACTTACTCATTTTATTTTATATGTTTTGTTACATAAGCCATGGTTGTTGTATCTTATTCATATCCAGAATGATATCTAGTCCTTAAACATTATTTTTAAATCATCAAATGATAATTATACTTGAATGGTTACGATGGAGAATGAATCTCATCGCGTTTGTGGAGACGGTAGTCCGTACGTACGCACGAGCGACAATATCATTCTTTTGATATTAAAATAATATATAAATGAATGGTATATCATATATACAGAATCATTAACATGTTATATTTATTATTTACATGAGTTACACATCATTATTATACCCATCCAAATAATATTATATTGAATAACAATTACACCACGACGTGGAGACGGTAAGCCGTACGTACGCACGTATGGTGACATGTTATTCAAAGGGTGGATAGAATACTGAATATGGTTGTACCATACTTATAATAACATCACAGTATATGTTAGATACTGGAGTTATTATTTTATAATGGTAAGAACAAAGGAAGAATAAGTGGAAGAAGAAATGAACTTAGAAAAGGGTGGTGAAATCATTACCTCTTCTTCGGGTTCTTCCTTTTGATTTGATCAAAAGGGCTCCTTAGGTTGGCTTTATGATCAAACTAAGGCATCTAGGTTGTAGTGAGGGATGTTGGGAGAGTATTTGGACAGATTTTGGCCGAACCAAAAGGCTTTGAAGGTGTGAAGAAATGAGAAGGAGGAGTGCCCTTTTATAAGAGGGGTGAGGGGCACCTTTGGAAAAGCTAGAAATATTAATTTATAATAAATTCATATTCGGTTTATAATGGCTCCAAAGCTTATTATTCAAAGGTTAAGGTGGGTATTGTTCGAAAACCACTCAACCAATAGAATTTAGACAGGTTTGGGTACTTATATTAACCTTATCTTTAAGTATTAACTCTAAGTTAATTAGTTTCACTTTTACAATGTCTCTTTGTATTTTTATATAATATGGTTAATAAAATTACTATATACATCCAAGAGACCCCCAAGTGGTACAGTAATGATGGACCTATCATGATATAAGTCTCTTGGCCGAACCTTAGATTTTTAGGAATTTAATATCAGTTAAGAAAATAATATTTGTTTTAAGAACTCTTTTATGTCAATTTTGACACTATTCAATAGTTGATTTTTGTGAAACTCATAACAGATTGATTACTTCAAAAAAAGTCAATTATATCAATCCTAATATATCATATTATCCTAGAAAATTAGTTTAATTCATTAAAAGTTTCATATTATATTTATTTGGGTATTTATAATATCAATTATTTTAATTTTTCACTATTACAGTAATTACTGCATCATCATTGTGTCATAAATAAAATAAATTATTTAATGTCTAAAAATTATAAATAAAATATAATTATGTAGAAAATATTTTTAGATTTCTAATGAATATTTATAATCTAAAATTCAACATATATAACTATATGTAACAATTGTTGTTCTAAAAGATATATGCTTGTGTCATTTTTGTATTCATTTTAACTAAATTAAAATAAAGTGTCATTATCACTTACAAGTGGATCCATGGGGTCCCAAAATAGACCCAAAGATGCTCATGGTCGACCATGTATCAACCAATAGGTTTAAGACACGTTTTAGGGTAATTTAGTATTATTATAATATTATTTTTTAACCCTTATTTACCGGATTTACCCTTAACTATGGTAAATAAAATATTTACCGCAGTAATTATTCAAAATGTCTAAATATAAAAGTTACCTATTTACAAAATTTGAACATCCTGATTCCAAATATGGAATCCATTTTCCTAAATTCAAAACACAGAAGTGGCAGAAATTAATTTAAAATTAATTCCCGCTGTCAAAACAAAAAGCCTGTTTTTAAGAGATAATAACTATCAAAAGATTGACACTTGTTTATGTTCTGTTTAATTGTAAAATTATGTCCAATGACCAACATTATATTAAATAGTAAAAATATATTCTAAATATATTTTAAAACCACTCAAATTCATAATTTATCACTATTAATTATTTTGATTAAAAAAGTTGTTTTTAATTAAAATTTAGTAATTTTCACTATTCATCAAAATATGAAAGTTATCCGAAAAGTACCAAAATTTCACCTTAGGCTAAATTTGATATTACGAATCCAAAAATGAAGTCCATTTTAAAATATAAAATATATATAACTTCAAAAAGTAGGTATTACTATTCATAACAGCTAGTTTGATTGGTTACGGTGTGTTAGAACTCGAAGTTGCGTACAACACACGCTACTGTTTTATTCAAAGGAATGCATACCGTGGAAGCTTGGGATGTTTCATTTTAAATTTTTTGATGTCTCCATTTAGTCAAAAAGTTTAAAATATTGTATTTAAAAAGGTTTTACTATCAAAAGTTGATAAAAGTGCAATACTGAAAATGAATCTGTTCTTGCATTATGACTAAGAAACTCATAATATGGATTCTAAAATTATAAGGATTATATAAAGTTTAAAATTTAGTTAATACTATTCATGACCTCTTTTAATGGATTTTTTTTGGTAAGTCATGGTGCAATTGAACTCAGTGTTGCGTGTAGTGCAAGTTATTGAATAACACACTATGAAATCTTGGGGTGTTACAATATCCAATATACTACAGGAATGATTTAAATGATTAGAAAGTTGATTTCCATAGTGAGATGAAACCCTAGGTGACGATTCTCTCTCACTAGTAGCAATGGTGTAATCATCGGTGCTAGACCCTCCCTCCTTAGTGTGGGAGGGATCTTCGACAGCCATCAAGAGAGTGGGGAATCCTTCCCATCCCTTATTTAACCTTGATTTTATGACTCCTTTTTTGAAATCTTATTTATGTGTTAAATTTCAAGATCATGTTGTTGGATTCTCCAACCTCCAATTTTTGACAACGGATTTCACAGAAAACTCAGTGCTTCTATGCCTTACCTTGGTTTCTTGGTTTAAGAAAAGGTGACCATCGATGGATTTGTTCGAAATGTTCGTCTTCAGTTCATATAATTTTCAGGAGTGGTCGATAGTGTGTTTTCTTGATAGCCGCCACATTTTGATTCGGTTAGCTTAGGAGGAGGATCTCATCATTTACAAGTCGAGTTCCACTGGCAGATTCAGTGGATATTAGTTCTACCTATTCCATTGGTATTTTTATTTCCATTAGAAACATGATTCTCATATAGCTACGGTATGGGTGAGCTTTCCTAATTTATCTTTACCGTTTTAAAATATTTTGGTCACTAGGATTCTTGGAAATATCATTGGTATATTCATATGTTCCAATAGTCGTACTGAATCTATATGATATCCCATCAATCCGCATGTTTTTGTGGAAATGTATGTACCAAGGATACCTTTTGAGTATGTTAGGTTTACAATCAGTAAAGAGTATAGGTGTAAGAAATGGGCGGGTTATGAGACCCAGATAGGCTTCTTCTCTACCTACAAATGGTTGGTCACTCTATTGATAATTGTCATCAGGGAGTTCATTTATATTAACAGAAGGTGAATAGATATAGTGGAAAGTATTCAATGGTTTGTGATGTTGATGTCATGTCGATGCAGATGTCTATGGGTATGGAATGTAGAGGTTGGGGTGTCAATGCCTATTGCCTGCGGAACAGTTTGGGCTTGCCTCAGTCATCAATGTATGTACAGGAGAAGTGGACCATCAGTGACTTGGTGGACTTCAATGTGTCCTTGTAGGATGGTTATGGTGCGGATTTGGGGAAGAAGGCAATGTGGTCTTTGGTTAATATAATGATTTCTGATCTTTTTAACATGTTGAAGAAGGATATTGATGGTCCTTCTAAGTGGATTGTGCTGATCCCAATTTATAGTGTAAGGGTGGGTGATGGAATGGTCCAAAATGATGTTTTATAAGAGGTAATCCATATTGATTGGGGTTCAACTAATATGGATAAGAGGGAATGTGGTGAGTTTGATGTCATTATTGCTTATTATGTTGAGTGGTTGAGGCCAGGTAAGAGTGATCCATGTAATGGGAGGTCGGAACCTCTAAATTAAAAAGTGCTAGGAGGCTAGGGGGTTCTGTTTCAACGAACCGAACCCCAATTCAGTTGAGAAAATTTTTTGAATGACATACAGAGGTAGGTCTGCATTCTGATCTAAATAATTTTATTGATACAGATAGAGTTCGTGTGATTGAACCCAATGGAAATTATCCTAGTCTTTAGGTTGGTGAATATTCAAGCTTTAAGAGTGACATGTGTAAGAGGACGAGGAAAAGTATGAAGGATTTATCCTCTTTACCACCATCTTTTGAGAATCAATCTTGTAATAATAAAAAGGCAAAAAAAAAAACAAACTTAGAGGCTATGTGTCACTAGCCCTTGTAATTACAGTTATGTTCTAAAGAAGGAGTGGTGTACCAAGTCTTGTTACCCAATTTGATTGAATGGGAGGAAGTTAAGATGATGGGGAAGTCTCTATGGGTGAATCTTAAGGAGGATATATACTCCTGGATTGATAGACATGACCTAATTATTAAGGGGGATTCAATGAAGGAAAGATTAGACTTGAGGAGTACAAACAGTCTTGGGATTAGCTAGATTCTGAATTAAAAAATATGATGTTCATTGTTCCATGAATCTAGGTAACTTATATCTCCTGGAAAATTTGTAGTGAATTAGTCATAGGTAATCTTTAATTATTTTACAATGATTCTGTGTAAATGGGTGGAATCTATTGATCATTTTGGGAGGTATACTGGATTGATTTTATTATTATTTTTGAGAAACTATGTTTTATAATTTGAAATGAATATTTGGTGATATGGAACCAAAATTCAACACGAGTCTACATTATATGGTGTTCATAGCATTAAGCCTTCAAAATTTCATGACATTTCGATTTGGTAGATTGAGTGGGTATTTCTATGCCATCTGTTTTAAGTCTGTGCAACCCTTAATGGGACAACTAGCTGAGTGGTTAGTCAGTGGTGAGGTTTTTCATCATGGTATAGTTGATGGGGATGGTTGGACCCTGTTTTTTGGTTATGGGTTTTATGGTTTTAATCAATTTTAATTCTGGTTCCTATGGTTTCTCAATTTTTTCCATAATATTGTTTTGTTAGTAAAAATGTTTATTTATAGCCACATTAGGGAGTGGACGAAAATGGCCCCTAATTGATAAATATATTTTATAGATCATCACTATTTCCCATTATATTTTGATGTTAGTGACTATTTATATTTTAGTGATTCTCCATGATTGGACCATCATCTCTTTGAAATGTAAGGAAAATAGCCTCTCGATATATGAGACCATTTGAGAATATGCAACATCAGAGTGTTGTTTCATATAAATAATCTCTAATTTTGAGATTCAATGTTTTTCATATAGGATTATGTTACTCTTCATCATGATGTGATATTTTTTCATCAATCAATTTTTATTCAATATAGATATGAAATTTCTTCATGAGGGAGAACTATTTCCTTTTAAAAGATTTGGAATATTAGGGTCATATTCAAGAAGTGTCTTGGGAAATATAACAATTCATGCTAGATAAATGGATGTAAATATTAAAATATAATTCCAAACACAAAAAAAATAATGAAATTTATACCAAATTATAGGGATAATGTAACACTCCCAGTTTAATGTAATCCTGTGAATTGTTATGAATTTTATGCTACGTAATTCTTGTGTTATGTATTAGTATGTTTCAAGATAGATTTTAATTTTTTAGAAGTGTTTTTCGGTGTTCACAACTTGACCATGGTTAACAGAAACTATTTAACTTCATAATGAAATAGAGTGAGGTGAATTTGAATACTGTGGGGAAGGAACATGGTCAGTTCATGGTTTTCATATCCATAAGTTTTAACAATGAAATTGGAAATATGTTAGATAGAGGTTACATACATGGTTGGATCATTTGTTTCCGAACCATGTGACCTAATCATGCAATTTCATTAATTAATTCAAAAAAAATTAGAATAGGGAATACACTCAAAAACCCTCTTTTATATTTCTCTAATTATAGATCACAAGCCTCATTCATGCTCTATGTCATTTTTAAGATCTTCATCTTCTAGAATCTATTTATGATTATTCTACGGGTGATGGATGATGGAAACCAATGGTTAAAGATCTATTATTTATTTATATTCTTATTATAATAATTCCATATTGAATTGAACCCTTGAATAAATTATGTCACTATTTGATTATATTAGTTAATTTCTTATTGAACTTTCATGTGATTCATTTATGAGATTGAGAAAAATTCAAGATATTTTATGTCGTGTGGATATTCTCAATGACATTTGTTTTCTAGGTTAGTGGTCTTCTCTATATCTACATTCATTATAATATGAAGTCTCTTTTCTTTCTAAATGAATATTCTTATTCTTTTATAAGAAAATATCATACTGAAACTCAACAAGACTATAGACTCATTGGTTGGATCTTTAGACATGGTTTGTTTTTGTATCCTACAAGATGGTTGATGAATTTTTTATTTTTCATTATAAAAAAAGTATTTGATGTGTGAATATATAATGGAATGGTTAGTTTCAGTTTCAGTTCATTATACCTAGTCTATAGAGACTTGTCCATAGGGCCAATTTGGGGAAATGATTACTTCTATGTGATGACTTGGTGAAGGAAGGATCACCACTCATATCAAAGGGAGGTGTCAATTACAATGCATGGTTGTGTGTGAGATATCATATAACAGGTTTAACATATTATTTAATAAGAAAATATATATTTTCCTAGAAAATGAGAAATATATATTTTGTTGCTAAACTGTGCCTGAGTTTCTTGTTGTCTGTTTTAAACAAAAACTGAAAATTTATTTAACTCCTTTGTTATTTCTCATAGACCATTTAAAAAAACATTGATCCAACAATATTATTTTTTTAAAGGCATTTTGGAAAATTAACTTTGTGTCTTCCATCCATTTTGTTATACTATCCCACAACATATAAATTTTGGTGTGTATTTAGATGTTTCCTTACATGATACATAGTAGGTAGGGATCTCATATTTCATTATCTATTCTCATTGAGGTAGTATTCAAAGAGATTAGAGATGAATCATGGGTTTTCAACATGTAATATTCATTGGGAAAATATTGACCTTTGAGTAAATGAATTTATTTTTTTGATCCTTATTTATTTCAGATTTTTCTATTTTATTTATACAATTATTTACATTTAATTCATTCAGTTGTTTTTTAGAAGGAATCATTTTTATAGTTGTATTGATATTGTTTGTTTTTTTGTACACTTGTGCTTTTGTGTGTGTGTGTGATAATGGAAAAATTTCCCCTATAATCAATGGGTGCTAGCCTGGAGTGATGTTACATTGATTTAGGTAACCCTGTTGGGTTTCGAAATAGTTATGTGACTTTGGGGACCCTTGACATTGACCCGGTTCTGTTTTAACCCTATATAGGGTGTGTTCATCTAATGTGAATCAAATATTGTTGATTTCACCATAAACATGAGATGATAATGTGTACATGATATTACGATAGTGACAATGATAAGTGGACATACCCTTTTGTTATTAATATTATTATTACTATTATATATATATACATAACGTGTTCAGGTGATTGGAAAACTCAATTGATTTGACATGGTGTTCTGAGGATGGTGTACCTCTGGGTATAAGTGAGGTTTTTCTTGGTTTTTTAGTGATGATGGACTCTATGGAGTGCAGATATGTGATTTTCTCTAGGGATTAGGTTCCATTTTGGTTAAGTTATATAGTTTATATATTCCTATATGTAATGAATGTGATATAAGGTTTTTTGTACCTAGTGTGATATTGGACCCTCATGTAATGAAGGCTTGGTACCATGTTCAAATTTGGTGATGAAACCCATCACATATATGATACATGATTATTCGAATATATAGTATTTTGATGGTGGTATATTTATGTATTGGGATAATTATATTTCCTTGAGTACTTTTCTATGCTCTAGGATAGTTATATTCTCTAAGGTAGCTTATTATGTTTCAAGGATGGGTATATATTCCCTAAGTGGTATTTTTTATTATCAGATAAACTTTTTCCCATGCCAACGTGTCCTTGGTTGGTCTTAAAAGTAACAATAGAACCTGAGGAGAAACAATAGTTCATTATTTAGGTTTTTGTACAATGATTTATTTTTATTCTATGAACATACCATTTGGTATATAGTATTTACATATTATTATTAATACTAAATTGGGTGTGAACAACTAATATAAGATCACACCAATCATGAAATGTCATTGAAATTGGTTAAACAAACAGTCTTAACTGGTTTTAGGTTTGTCTTTATTAGAAGCATGAGTTTGGATTAGTCAGATGGAAATCTAGGACAAGATTAGAGATTAATGATTTATGTCTTGGGGATAGCCGTATATCCTTTCACATTCATTATTTTCTAATTTTATATATGTGATCATCCAGGTAGGTGAAAATTATGGTATGATAGATTGACTATAAACCTATAAAACATCTTGTAATACAAATTAAAATTATATAAAATAATTTTTTATTTGTTTATTCTTCATAATCTAATAGAGGATAAGTAATTATATATGGAGTGTTATTTTTTCCATCATTGGAAAATATTACATTTGGTGTATAGTCTACCCTAATTGATACCCAAGACTCCAACAATAATTTTATATCATTTATCATATGGGGAGAACACCTAAGGTCATGTGGAAATCTCCGGTCTTGATTCTAGTTATGTGGTCCATATGGAGGGAGTTACATACAATTTATTTTATCAAACGAAGATAAAAAACCTTGAGCCTTGGATAAATACCCCCTTGAACAGATGTTGATATTTCATTATAGTATTCCTACATTAACCATTGTAGATACTTGGTTGGCTTCACCTCAACACAAGTCTAAGATATTCATTAATCATTCGTTGTTCTTTACATTAAATGATTACTCACTCCTAGGTGATGGGTTCAAGGGGTTTTGAATTTTATAAACTAAACCTTGGACACATAGGCTCATAAAAAATAAACGGTGATGTCATGATAAAAATTTCATCATATATAAATTAAAATAAAACCATCACACAAAATCCATGAATTAAATAAATTAATTAATTAATAAAAATGAAAACTCAGGTTGTTCACGTTCATGATTACCCCTAAAATGTAATAAATAAGAATTTTAAATTTCATGGATTGATTTTAATACAATTTATTTAGATAAATTTATATAAATTAATGTCTTGACATAATAATTAATTACATATTTATATAAATATTCTTTTAAAAATAATCCTTATGATTCCCATCGTATAAATTTTTAATAATGTAAATAGTTTTAAATTAATTTAAAATTATAAAGTACATGGTTCTTCTAATGAGACCACATATCATATACTTTTTAAATCATATTAAATTCATTACAAAAATTAGATATATACATATATATACAAGGAATGTGTTTTAGAGGTGTCTTGATGTGTATTATCGACTTACTTCCCATGTACTTTCACTCAACATATCCTGTAGATCATGTTGTTTATAGTCCCTATCTTTTACTATCTACCCACATGACATGTATTCCAACATTAAATGTCATGATATACATTTCTTATTATTATTTTGGTCAAGACATAGAGTCTATTAAATGTATTTTACCACATGATATTCCAAAAATATATGTGGCATGCACCATTGGAATTACTACAAATGTGAATAACATTTAGGAATCCAATTACAAGTCATGAAGATACATGTCTTAAATAGAAAATAATTATAAACCATTTATATCCACAGAAACATATTAAAATAAAAAAAATGTTCTTATTCTAATTTTAATTATATCACAAATAATGTAAATTGAATTACTTAGAATGTAGTTTAAATTTTTCTTTAATTATCTAATAATTTTTCCAAGTTACAACAGTATCAGTATATGTACTATGGCTGAGTTGGAAAATGATACACGACTTGTACGACCTGTAACATTTCATGTAATGTACTTTTAAACACCCACAAAACATTCCTAAAATCAAAAATGTACCATTCATTTGTTCTATAATTTTGTATTGTGTGTACAACCAACTCTACATCTGATAATAAACATATTACATTGCTTCTTATTGGAATTCAATATTGGGATGTCAATGAAATTGCATGGTCGACCGCATGGATTTTCATGATTAAATTAATATAAATACGTTTTGTCCTTGAACTAAGTGTATTTTGGGTTACATGTCATTTAATCTATATTATATTAGATTCCACATCATTATTTAATATGCACTGTGTAATTACACATCTTATCAACCCACACAGAGAGTTTTTATTACCACAGCCCATGCTATGTTTGTGGACCAAGGTTAAAAGATGTCTATCTTTCCAATACATTTCATATATTACTATCATGAATCCAATACCCTATTCACTTATGGATGGGATATTTTCACATTAAACATGTTATAATAATCATATAAATTAAAATTAATATGTTCCATAAAATTTTGAATTATTAACTTATTTAAAAATTGAAAATAATGAGGAAAAACAAAAAATAGATCAAAAATATAAATAATAATTATATTATAACCCCTCTAATACCACATTAATGTTCTAGTTCATTGATGAATGTATGGGTTGTTGTCTAACAGTGTGTTTTCATCAATTTCAAAGGATATATCCATTCAAATTAAATTTATAATCAATTTAAAACAATAATTACCTCAAATTTTATAATTATTATTAATTTTTTTATTTATCTCACTTATTTTTTCATCATTACAATGAATAATAAACGAAAATATTCCACTATTTTTATTGAAAAATTCTCTATAAATCCCTAAATTATGTTTTCTATATTTCAGTTCTTATCGTAGATGAACCTAGTGAATTTCAATTTTGTCACCGATAATAACAAGATGAATATATTATTCTCTCTTATTCTTGAGTGGAAATGAGGATGAAATTCATTATAGGGATTGATATAATATCTAGTGTCTCATCATTTGGCATAAAAACTCTAATACTATAAAATATTAAAAGATGGAATATATACATAGTGTTAATGTTTGAAAATTACACAATTTATCTCTATTTAATATTCATTATAAGTTATACACCATGTCTAATAAAAAAAATATTCTGATTATTAAATTTCATGATAGGTGAATATTTAAATATGATTTTCTAAATAAATAAATTAATTTGTACATAATGAATATGAAATCAAATTTATCATTTTCATAGAGACCTTACCTCGAAACATCAACAGTACTTGATATTTACCAAACCATTAGTAGAAAATATTTTTGAAGATAAATATTTTTCATTCAATAAAAATATATATATTATATTCACGGAAATATTAATTAATATTTGTTTTAATATTAATGAAAATAAATAAATATTTATATTAATATATTCACTAATCTATTGATGAAATTAATATTCATTTGTTAAATTTTGAATAATAAATAAGAGATATAATTCAACTCACATATTCAAAACTAGATTATCTCTTCATTGAATATTTTTGATCATCTAAACACAAATAATTATTATTCAAAAATAACGAGACTAATTTTTTTTCAAATATTTAATTCAATCTAAAAAACTAAGATTCTAGAAAAAAAATAGTTTGCTATCCTAGAGACCTCTTTCATAGTAGAATAAGATGGATATTAATAATGTCCATGATCAGTATCCATAGACACATCAAGACACCCATTGATATTGAAGTAAATGTCATAATTACAACAATCTACTTATTAATTCTACTATTTAGTATAATTTATTTATCTAAATGTTCCATCAAGAAGGATGAATACATGAATCATAACCATATATCATTATTTACTAAATATTTGGATTTAAAAAATTAACTCATTGATGGAAATATATGGTCATAGAATTTTCCAAACATCTCCATATCAATCAATGGTTTAGAGAAATCATATTCAATTAAATTAGAATGGAAAATACTTTTATGAATTTTTCAATTAATAACATATAAAATATGGAGTAACCAACAATTTATACATATTCTAGAAAATGTATCATCGTGGTTTGAATCAAAAAATAAATATTTTTAATTCATAATATACATCAGTAATAATCTCAAGTTGAAGTGCTAATACAAAATTTAAAATATATGAATATCTGCAGAAATATAGTCAAGTTTAATTCCTAATAGATGGTATATCTATGTAACCTACCTTCTCTGAGATTACCATGTGTGGAATTTTTTGGAAGACGTCTCAATGTCGTATGAGCCTCCAACAACTCATATTAAAACCTATTTTCTGTATCATATAGGAAATGTTATATGTACAATAAGACATATGTTTTGGATTATGTCCATTAAATTTATATTTTCTCAATATTACTGGGAAGTGTTATATCATTTCAATAAAATAAATACTCTAAGGAAAATATCTCATTTATTAAC
Source organism: Viscum album (assembly GCA_963277665.1). Classification (NCBI taxonomy): domain Eukaryota; kingdom Viridiplantae; phylum Streptophyta; class Magnoliopsida; order Santalales; family Viscaceae; genus Viscum; species Viscum album. Next base: position 1,686,713,700 of record OY728146.1, read on the forward strand.
CATATAATAAAAAACATCATGGGATAAGTTATTTATTAATATTTTGATATAAAAAATATTAAGGTCATTTATTTCAAGGGATCCAATTCTAATAATTAACAAAATATACAAGGCAATATTGGATTCTCTATTCATCAGGGAATCTGATTGACCGTACATCACGTAGAATACATATTTATTTTCTTCTTTTAGATTTAGATAATACATTTGTATTTTCATCCTTAATGTGGTTCAGTATGTGTTCATCAACCTGTCTTTATATTCATCTTGCACAATTTGGTGTGATATTTACACTTTATCATCTATAAAATTAAGATCCAATACATCAGAATCCTTAGACTGGAGGTTTTTCATTGTACTAGAGAATCCTAAGTGGATTGGAGGATTCAGTGTAATATAGAGGTAGTGAAATTTATTATTATATGAGGGAATAAATATATTAGTATGTGGAGTGAATTTTAGAAAAAGTAAATAATCTCCTAGGATTTATTTATCAATGTTACAACGAGATAGAACAACACTTTTTTAATTTATTATAATGTATCATAAATATTAGGATTTTTAAAATCATTATACATTTGTAAATATATATATTAAATATTTGATGGAATCCATAATATATTATCAGAAAAATAATATTTATTTTTTCTTTAATATTCTAATAGAATCAATCGAATGAAAGATAAAACTTCTTGAAAAACTACTTCTATAAAAGCAGAGAAAATATAAGAATTAATAATATTTCTGAAATTAATTAAATCACTATAGTGAAATTTATCAACGAGATTACCTCTAATATTCTATATTAAAACCCTGGGGGAACCACTTAATTATCTAAAAAAATTAAATACTATTTGGACATGATAAAAAAATGATGTATATGAAAACTCATGTAAAACTGAAAGAGCTATACACCATTAACTCCGCTTTTAAAATCATCTTCTGAAAAAAACCTCCCACTTGGTTATCATGATCTTAATAGACATCATCATCACAAAACCACTTTCTTATCTTCCCACTATAGAGTATGGAAGAATATTTTACCTTGAGAAAAATATATTCTATAACACACCATGATTGAACTCTGTTAATTTCATACACCTTACCAAAGTCAATACACTCACAAATTAACTATTTTTAATAATATGTATTCAACCCATTTTAAAATAAATCACAGATAAATAAAAGGAAACAGAAGATATGAAATATATATTTTATTTTCAAATAAGAACCTATAATATCTATCTAAGAAATAATGTCTCAATCTTAATTATAAATTGAATATAAATGTCCTTTATGAAAAGTAGCAAAGACATCACTCTTTTTATATAAATTTATAAAAAAATGAAATCCATTTTCATTTGAAAATAAGATATGGGATAAACCATAACTATATCTCCATAAACATATCATTGAAATATATATGATCCAACAAACATAATTTGATAAAAACATAATTTATCTATCACTAATTCTAAACCACTAAAGAAAATATAAAACTCCATTTTAAAATTTTAATAGAGAAATAGGTATTCCCATTAAAAATAAACATAAACATAAAATACATCATCATTAAATTATCTAAAATGTTAAACTAAATATGAAAAAGAAAATAAAATATGGATACATAAAAATATAGTCCACAACATAATCTGGTGAACTTTGGGGAAATAATTAATCCATTTCATAATATTTTTTGAGTAAAAATGTAATTATAATCATTGAAAAATATAACTTTTAACACATCACATATATTAATAAATTTAATCTATTATACACTTTTGTATGTCTCTGATGAAAATTAATTTTTATATGATTTAAAATACCTATTTTTTTCATGACTCAACTTCCAGATCTCTATTATGAAATATCAGGTTTGTAACTAGTATGAGGAAGTCACATATTCCATAAATCATAGAAATACCTATTCAATTAATCGTTTGATACTTTATCATGATGCATTGCCATTTTATTTGTTTAAACGTAAGTATAACATAAATATTCCACTAATACTCTTGAAAAAATCCATTTGTTCCAAAAAAACTCTATGTTTGAAAATTTCTCATAATAATTGTATAAACTAAATTTACTGTGATACAGATATCACTAACTCCAACTAACATTTCTCTATTTTTGAAAATTTCTCATAATAACACTATTTTAAAATGTATCCCTATATATTAAAATATTTTCCATTTTTCTCCATTTATAGGGGTGTTGCGTTACTATTATCATTAATAATGGCTACCACTAAAGGCAACTCCCTTAAATGTTTAGTGAACCCATTTAAATGTTTTCCAAGAACACTATTATCTAGAATTAATTTATAAACATGGAAATATTTTGTTTTAAATCACTCTTGTTGAATATATAAGAAAAATATTACCTCCCTAGTATTCAAAATATAATGATAGAACCAATCATTCTTAAGATAAAACCTCTTACATAATTACATAGAGAATTTTTTTTAAGATAATTGGTCTGTTATAATTTTCTAGAAAACCAAATTAGTATACATATATTTGTATAGAAAACCCAATTAGGAAAGATGATTAAAATTCATAAATAAATTTAAATAAATAACTATAAATATGATATTATAATGAATTTAGTCTTCAGATCATTATTTTCTTATAAATTATTATACAAAAATGTGGGAAAACAACGTTGATATGTCTCTAAAATATCTCTAAAAACCATCCAATAAAAAATAAAAATTCTTAGAGATGTATATCTTAACATATTTCAATAATAGAATTAAAACATCTCCTAATAAAAACATTTATGTTGGTAATACAAATCCTTTAATAAAAAACTATTGTTTGAAAATAAATATTTCTCAGTCAACAACTTCTTGTTCAAAATATTATCCGTAATATATATTTTTAAAGATAAATATTTATTGTAATACTTATTTTAAAAGTATTATAATATAATAGTTTATATAGAATATTTTTACAAATAAATTAATATAACATATTGTTATATTAGAAATATAATTACCAACATTTATATCTCTATCAGTAATACTCTAAACCATTTTGTTTTGTTTATTAATAAATATAATAGAATCAATGATATAAATTTATAGTAATTATTTAGAAAAATGAATTTTTATTTCTATTATTTTATATTTTAGTAATAAATGTTTATATAAGATATTATTAAATTTGTTTCAATTATTATTTAACAAAGATAATGATTTTATAACAAATTTAAAATATAATAAATTATAATAAAAACAAATAAAATAATTAAATACTCAACTTATGGATTAAAAACTTCATTTCAATTAAGTTTCGATGTCACCCAAATAAATAAGGAATATTTAAAATATAAAAAAATCCAAAATACATGTATAAGGTAGAAACATAAACATCACTTTCAATGAACCATCACTAAAAAATCATTTCCCAATAAATAATAATTTCCTAAAATTCATCTAAATCATCTAAAAAATACAATATATTACAAGTCTATAATAAGTATTTTCCATTATAATATTTTTGGGGATCATTAATGTTGTAAAATTCATAATTTTTTTTCTTAACAATGAATAGAAATTGAAACACTGCTAAGAAATAGGAGCATTGATAATAAGAGGAATATATGACATGTTTATTATGATTTGAAATTTGAATGAGTAATTAAATGTGTTATACATGTATTTTAAAAACCTAGCATCTCAAAAATTCCATAAAAATCAATAATAATTACAATAACTATATAAATCATAAAAATTAAATATAGTCCTAAATATTATTTGCTTCATCAATCATATTTCATAAATAATTAAAAAAATTACCCGAAATCTATGTTATTTATATTATAAATCATAAAATTCAAACCCAATAATTACTAAACTATGACCAGGGTAAATAATAAAATATTTATTTTATTTAAAAAAGATGAAAGGAGAAAATATAAAGAAATAAAACATTGAAATAATGATCATATTAAAATGTTTTTTATAATTTCATGTTCAAATAGTGAAGTAATAAATATAAAAAAATAAAAAAAAAATAAAACTATAAAGATTATATAAATGGAAAAATTATACAAATATATATACCTAAAACAAATAAATTACCTCATAGGTAGAGTATAGTAATTTAATGAACTTCTTAAAGACATATGAAAACATGAATTTATTGTTATCCTAAGTTATCGAAATGATTGAATATGGGCACTAATGTTTTCTCAAAATATTTCAATTGTAGATTCTAAAACTACATGTAAAAAATAATAAAAAAACATTGAATATTAATCTATTGAAATCCCCTATTAAATATCCAATGTAAATTCCTTTTTATTGTGACAATGTTTTTATTAATTTTAATTATTCTCATTGATCTAAATGTTTCCAAACACATTAAAACTAGAATCAAGGGTTAAAAACGAAAATATTTCATTAAAGTCTACAAATGTTACAAATAAAAAAATAAAGTATATGACTCCATTGATCATTATGAAGTTATTCAAATGTTTTATAATATGATGGTTTTATTAAATTACTTTAATAAGTGTTGATCATTTAAAATAATTTTCATGATTTGTAGCTTATTTATAATTTTCCCCAATATCACAAATTCTTATTTCACCTTCAGGTTAATCATTACTATAATTATTTTTTACCTTCCAAGAAAAACATATTAATATTCCTTTTTATTTTCTTTATGAAAGTTACATTATACGATACAAAATTATTTGGTGAAATATCACATTGAAAAAAATGAATCAATTCATCTTTTTAATCATTAATAAATGTGTTAAATAATCTGTTTTTATTAAAATATTTCCTTATAACTATATTTAATAAATTTTTTGTCGGACCATAATCAATAAATTATGAAAAAATTGAATATTTTAAATTGAAGTTACAATTTCTAATAAATATTTTACCTGTAAGAGAAATTATAATTATTTTAAAATATTATTTAGTGGATCATTCAACAATATAATATAGTCCCAAAACTCCACCAACTAATTCATGGAACCTCAAAATGTTTTTCTAGTATTAATTCAAAAACAAACAGTGCTATAATTATTATGAAGAAAATATGTTACTATTCTATTACCATATTTTGTCCATTTCAAGGTTATAGAATTAAAACATATACAATTTTTATTGTGCATTGTTTTTTATCAATTCAATTTTAGGGTAATAAAGAAATTTAATAATTTAATAATACAAAAAAGCATTAGTATAATACTACATTTATAAAAGAAACACCTAGTTATAATTTTCAATATAGAAGAATCGAGTATTTAATTGGGTATCTTATATTCACCGAATGTAATTTCTGAAGCAACCCATAGATAAAAATAAATGATAAAAAACTATTGTAAAAATATAAAAAATATAAAAAATATAATTTAATCACCAAAAAATATGTAAATTAATATTCATAAAAGGTATAATAATGTCGGTAATGGTATTAAAACACAACATTGTAACCCATGTTCATTATCAAGATCCACTACCCTATGACTTATTTATTATATAATTATTAAATCTTAACTAAACAAGTCGTGAGTCTCTATAAACTCTGAGAACACAATAATCATAGATTATAGTGAAGTGGAATCAATATATGTATAATTAGAGCCACATATTTTGGAGCAGAAAATATCCTCCTTTCCAAAAAATGATAAATTAATCACTTATCATGAAAAATCCAACATTAAAATTAGATTTTAAATCAAATCTCAAACAAATCTTGAATGGATGATTGATGTTTTACAATGATGTGAGATAAGTTTTTCTATAATATTCAATAAAAATTCAATAAAATGATTCTAAAGTTGATGTAAACCATATCTATAAATGGAATTAAATTACTCTAAAGGGATATAACAAACAATAATTTAAAACCCCATCTTAGGCACTATCATTTACCTTCTAGGCCTCACCATCCAAACAATATCCAATATAGAAACCCATGAATGTCCCTTGGGGACTCTATGTTAGGTCTCGTTTACCTACTCTCTTGTCCCGAGAAATAGTTAGCTGAAACCAAACAATTTCATATATAGATAACATTTCTCGGTTACTCCCATGAAAGTAAAATTAATCCTATTTCCCATTATCATCCATTCACCACAAACTCTTGAAAACATTACAACTAGTATCCAAAAAAAATTACTTATAATTAAATTAAATTATTTCTATTGAGATGGGGTGTCATTAAAAACTACCACCTAGGTCTTATCATCACTGAAATGAATCATCACGAATAATTAATGAAAAAATGTTTCTATTAAGACCACATATTTTCTTCTAATATTTAGGTCCATTCTTTTTAAAATAATTTTCTTCACATAATTCTCTATTAAATAAGAATCCCGATCTTAACCCATATCCACAAATTGAATTACATTAGAAAGATAAAGTTCATACATATAAAATAAAGATATATATATAAGATCATTAATATAACCATATAACAATGTTGGAGCTAATCGGTAGGTATATTTCAAGATCCTCATTAGAACTTGAAATAAAACATTATTCCATCATGATACATTTCATTGCTTTCCACTTCCCTAATTCCCTAAACACATAATGGCCTAAGATAAAAATTATCCCTATACAAAAACACAAGTGGTTAATTCCTTTGGTCATTATATGGATAAAGTTTACTCTAATTTGTTATCTTTAATTTCCTCTCTATTTATACATTATGAGAATTTTTTTTCACCAATGAAGTTCTAACCAATGGTTCTTCACAATTACATCCAATAAACTAGAGAGAGACAAGTATTAATTTATGAATCCTCAAATGGAATCATCTAAATTGATGTATAATATATCTTGTTATTAAAAATTCCCAAAAAACACACATGATCCTAACACACACCAACAAAATCATAGCAATATTCATATAACATAAATTCAAGGGTTTATATGTCATGCTTAGACTAGATATCAACCTATATATCATAATCTATACTCGACTTCATTTGAGGGTCCAATTCCCATTGAAATCCTTTAAAAAACCAATACATCCATTACACTTCTTTATCTAAAATTATCTTAAGATATACTCAAATAATTGTTAAAAAAATTTAATCATAGATATATAGAATGTACTAATCTTTTATATAGTTACATGATCATAATAAAAAGGGAATATCTCATCAGCTGGTTAATAAAAATACGTTCCTCATCTATCCTCATCCATGACCTGGGAAATCCGATAATTAAATCCATAGTGACTATATAAAACTTCTACATTTTAGTCTGTAAGGAACGAAGTAGAAATGATTACCTATGATTCAAATATTAATTAGATTAAAATTTAATTAAATATTAATGAAACCATTTTATATCTCATGTTATTTTGGTCCACTATTTTTTTTTCAAACACTCATGTACATCATATTCATTAAATCAAATACAATTATAGTGGGAAATATCAATGTGTTTCATCACATCATCCCCTGAATCTATTGGTTAAAAAAATTATCAAATGGAAATATACGGAAAAACCACCTCCAATCACACATCCAAACATAACTCCAATAAGGAAAAAAAACTAAAATATTTAACAACCATTAGTTTTAGTCAATAATTAATTCCTTTATGTATTTTGGAGTATTATTTCATCAGCATTATAAAAAATATATTATATCACAAGGTCGAAACTTCCACAAGGTTTCAATGCTTCCCACAACATAAAACATTTAAGATATGATATATATTATTTTTAGGAAATTTCTTCAAAAAGTTTCATCCTAGAATCAACATTGTGACCACACATCTATGAAATATTATGATAATAAAATTTAACCCTTTTCGCATAATTTTCATCCCCCGATAATTTTTTTTAACATTATATGTGGTAAAAAATATTAATCATTCCCATTATTCATTATGAACAACAATTAATTTGATCATTTTAGTTAATATTATCTATTATGAATCTATATTTGGAATCTATTTTAAAACATTACATTCATATAATTTGAAATATGAAATTTAAAATTAAACATTAAAACATGACAAAAAATTGACGGTTCCAAAAATATGAATTTTAAGTATAAATTTTTTATACAATGATAAACTATACAAATCGTTCTAAAGACCATAATTTTATAATTGATAATTTAATGGACTAATTATAATTTTATACCATTTAAAAAATTATATTTTTAGAATCATAAAAAATATCTTTCAATAAAAAAGTTATTTTCACTACTTATTGAGAAATAAAACATTTCAAAAAATTACCAAAAAATAATAATAATATAATATTGATATTCGGAATTCAAAAATAACGTTTATTTTATCATAATAAAATTAAATCTTTTGAAAATAATTCATTTAAATTAAAACAATTAATTAATGAAAATATAATTTGGTTTGAAGTAATGCTTTCTCCTTTTGATTCAATAATTTTCTAGTATTCTTATAAAGATATAAATATATAAAATATTATTAAAAAATATTAATAATACATTGATATTGATTTTTTTAACATCATCTTGGTTCTGACGTTCTTCCCCATTTTGTAAATTGCATCCTTGAAGTCTTATTCATTATTAAACATGTGGAGATATTTTTCGATCATATCATTTTCAGATTTCTATATTTATTCTTCAATATATGGTTTTCAAAAAAAAACTGACATTGTAAATCACTTTCTTCTACCAAAAATTTAATTTTTGTTTTGGGATCTATACCGATTGTTCCTTGTAAGAAATTTTTATTCTAAATGAACTACTTCATGGGAAAAATTATGAGATTTATCTAAGAAATGTTTTTTAACAATGATTCTTGAAATAAATTATGTATATGAGATAAAAATTGAGGAAATACCACTTGGTAGCGAACTAATAGAAATTTCACTATGATTTCGCAAATTTGACTGTAATGAACAATTAAAGTTACCTTTTTATAAAAAAATCCAAATAATTTTCAACGAATATGCTTTAATATAAACATGATAAACATCCTCAAAAAGAATTTTTATTCCTTCAATTATATTCATATTTTATCTACATTCTATGATCCATCTTGAAGGGATACGAAATATTATTCCCAATTAATACCATTTCTCTAACTATTCTTGTCCTAATAAAGATCATTCCCAAACATCAACCCAACAATATGCAGTTCGACACTGCATTCTATAAAAAAATATAAAAAGGCACCATCTATATATGGGAATGAAAAATATTATTATAATAAAACTAAACTACAGTCATATATTGATACCAAATTCCTTGATAATCTATTGAACAAGCCCTAATAATTTCCTCCAAAGTTTGAATCTTTTTCTCTGTCTATAAACAAGATTTGGGATTAATGGTTGTACTGAAATTTAATTCATTCCCAATGAATTCTAAATATTTTTCCAAAAATATAAAGGTAAACCTGGGATCATGGTCAAATAAAATTGAGGGAGGTAATCCATGTAATCAAATTATCTCTTTAAAATAATGTAAATATATTTTATCCCAGGACATATTATCTCAAATGGTATGAAAATGTATAGACTTAATTAATTGATCAAATGTGACCTATATCACATTATTACCTCAAGATATATTTGGTAATCCTACCATGAAATATATAGATATATTCTCTCATTTAGATTAGGGAGATGAAAAGGTATAAATAAATTCCATTGATAATAATGATTTATATTTAACCTTTTGAAAAAAATTACATTTTATAGTAAACTCAACAGTATATTTATTTATTCTTTGTTATGAGAAGTATTATCGACAGTATCTATAAATGTTTTTTCCTCGAGGATAAATTAGAATTTCAGAGATCTGGGCATCATCCAATACTTCATTATTCGACTCATACTCAAATGGAACACATAAAATTTTATGAAGCTCAACATACTTTATTTTTTAATATGAAACATAGTGAACATACCTTTCTTAATACATTCCATGTATTCTTATAAAACACTAACTTCTTTGTTTTTTTAACCATTTCTAAATAAAATCTATGTAATTGTACCTAGAAGAAATTATATTTTTCTACATGCATGATTTTATAGATGACATTCAAAAAATTATTAACCAATAGATCATGTTCCAGATCTGTGATAGTTAATGTATCATTAATTTTTTTTGACTCAATGTATGAGTTACCCTATTTTATTTTCCTAGGATAGAAGAAATTGTGGATTCATAATCCTTTATCATGTACACACATTTCTCAAGTCTCATGTTCAACTCTTTCTAATTGAATATATAATTCATGACTTTATGCTATGTATAAATTTCACACTATACTCCATATAAATGATTTCTACTTCTTCTAATTCAAGTTCATGTTTAGGATAATTTATCTCATATGGTTTTAATTGATGATAAAAACAAGAAATTTCCAAATCATTTTATATTGAAATATAACCTAGTTCCTTAAAGTAATCATTCTATTCGATAACGAAGTAACCATTTATGAATGGTAGGTCCAAAACTGGATGATTCACTAATCTTATTTACAATTATTGAAAACATTCATCACATTTCTTTATCCATATGAACCAATATCCATTTATTTTTAACATAGGTAAATGTATAGATAACCATTTAAATAACATAAAAACACTTTTAATATCCAACTAATCCACATGAAAATATGAATCTCATAAACATTTCTAGGTATTTGGAATTTATAAACCATATATGTTTGAGAGAGATATTTAGTTATTCAATATTTATTTTTTATATCCATGTAATGAAATCTCTTGTAATAAAAATACATTTACTAAATTTTACATAGAAATTATTATCTTATAAAGTTGTAGAATAATTCATTGATTTTTTTCATGATTCATTTAACAATTGAAATAAACTGAAAGATCATCAATAAAAACCCAAAAGAATATCTAAATATTCATATGATCCTTGAATATGGAATGAGAATTCATCAAACCAAAGGGATTGACCACAAAATCGTAATTCACATACCTATTATGAAATATTTTTAGGGGGATTCTGTCCCCATTCACCTTTGGTTGATGGTATCTGAACCTAAGATCATCCTTAGAAAAATACTCACCTTCCTAGAGTGTGTTGAATAATTCATTGATATGAGTAAATAGGTCATTATTATTAATTGTAATGGTGTTAAATTGTATATAATAAATTAAAATCATTATGGAACAATATTTATTTAAAAAAATTAAAATAGTAGAACCCTATGTTGAAGTGATAATATGAATGAATCCTTTATTAAGAAAATCGTGAATTTTTTTTCCAATATAGATGTTCTTCCTGAGAAATTCAATAAGGGTTGTTGAAATTTTTTTATCATCTATTGATAATTCAATATTAAATTTAACTTCCCAATTGGGTACAATACATGTAAAATCATCAAGAAAAACATATACATATTCTTTTTCTGCTGAGGATTCACTTATCAGAATAGTTCCTTTATTTTCATCAAAATTTACGAGGTAACATTCATTAAAATTTCATAGTAGTTTTCTATGTTAATTAGATGTTATAAATGTTTTTAATATATTTTAATATAAAAATGAAATCATAGTTATGAAAATAAATTCTTTCGCTCTACATCATATCATAGCATGTTAAACTAATATATAGTCCATAAATAGAATAACATGAAATTATAAAATTAGTAATTAAACAATTTTTTCATGGAAAAATATTCAACATATGTTTACATGAATATCAATGTAAATTATTTTTTACTTAAAACTACAATTATAGGTTTTCCCCAAAACATATATATTTATTTATTAAGGTGAAATTTTAATTTTAATAGTACATTTCTCTGATCTTAAAAAAAACTGTACACCCCAAATAATACAATACATTATCATAATTTGAATAGATAAGTAATATAATTGTTACCAATTAGTTTTATGTCCCAAAATATACCAAATTAATTACAATGGATTTTAACACACTCTTCATCTTATTGTATTTTTTACATCATTCGGCCTCTTCTTGGGGAATGTTTCCATATAATGACCCATCACATTACATATAGAATAAATTACTGTCTATTTATCAAATTATTCATAAAACTACCATGTTTTTGTCATTTCAGTTACAAGATGTATTCAAATATATAACTCATCAAAATCACTTACCAGATTTAAGAAGACGTTCCCCAAGGTTCTCTTTATCAAACAATGATCTAACTGAAAACTAGATTTTCTTACCGTTAGATTTCATCATATTTTTATCCCAATTTTTCTTCAACATTGACCTACTTTTCATTCTATTCTCATGAATTACATGGCATAATTAAACTTCAGTTAAACCTTATTATCACTACAAACAAGTTTCTCATATGTTCAATAATTTTGATATTCAAAAACTCATATGTATCTTGGCATTAATTCTGAGTAACACTGATTAATTTTAATATCACGATCCTAATTAAAATTTGGTGTGTACCGTGTACTTCATTTTAAGATTCATCTATACCACAAAACTAAATCTCTTACCTTCTACAACAATCCCCTAAATTTAATTCCAACCCAAATTTGAACAACCTTGTGAAAATATTTCTTAAGGAAAAAGTTCTGAAACATATCTCATTTCAAGGATCCAATGTAATGCCAATATCTATTATTCATTACTAGTATCCACTACTGATCAGATTCACCATAAAAATGTTAAATTGAAAGAGTTTGATTTAATTTTATAAACAACCCATGAATTTGAATATATTTCTCAGATATTTATTCCAACCCTTTTATGTCACTAAGTCAAAATATCCAATGAATTATGGATGGTATTTCCTCATAGAATGATCCACTATTAACATGTTCAAATACATAATATCTAATTATTCTCTATAATGGATACCACAAACATTTATATCCTATGTGTACTGATCCATGAAATCAAAAACACTATTCATTTCCATTTCTAAAGCATTCATGTTTACTAATTTGGAATGATATTATATTCTTGGTTCCTTCCCAATCCGACATCACTATTTACCCTATGGGAAACAATTTGTAAAATACATAGTTTAGTTGTAGAAACATGGAAATATTTAAATTTAATTTCATGATAACCATAAATTATAATCCCTTAATAGTATTTGAATAAATTATCCTAATCTCTATAATTGTCTAAAACTTTCCTCTAATACCAAATATTAAGTCCTAACAACAAAAAATTAATAATCATGAGTTTTTAATCAGAGTAAATTCTATTATAATCTATAGATATTTATGTTTTAAATTTTAATATAATTCTATCATCACACTTATACATACAAAAATTACTTCACAAGGAGGACAATTCTATTTAGTATCAATTTTTTCAAAAATATAAAATGTGAAAGATATAAAAATATTTCATATCATGAAATATACTAAAAAATATTGTAATTACATAATCATTATCCCTCATAGTATTTAAAATCCTTTCATAAAAACATTAAAAATTATCAAATAATATTAACCCACTATAAACATGTTTTAACATTATCCAAAGTTAAATATTAAAAATGTTTTTACTATTCATTATGTCTAAAAATTTGGCTTCCTTATTACATAAAATTAATTATAATTTTTTGAAATATGGAATCAATTTTATAAAATTATATAAATGTATGTGGTAGGATTTATTTTAAATGTAATCAAAAAAATATTGATAAAAAATTCCAAAAAAAGTTACATTATAAGAATAAAAATTGTTTGGTATCACATTATGGTAAAAAATCCATCATAGTGATAAAAATTGGAAAATTAATAACATAATTGAACTTTTATTACATTGAAATAATTTTAAAATGAAATATAATTTTTAAAATTCTTCAATAATATGTAGTTTTTGGTAAGCCAATAAGTTCTTTATGACTTTTCCATTATTTACATTTTAAAAATCAAAAACATTTTACTATTAAAGATTATTTTCTTTATCTAAGTAAATTTGTATTCATGACCATTATAATGTCCTTATATGTTATGCTTAATGTTATTAATCTAAGCATAACTATATTTTCATTAATACCAAATTAAATTATGATTAATCAGATCCTAATCAAAATCAAAGAAACATATAGTTCTATAGAATCTCATTCTCTCTGTTTTGGGAATTTTTTTCAATATCATTTTAGACTCCAATTAATTCTAGAATTAGTCTGTATTTTTTAAAAAAAAAATTCTGATTCTGATTTTCTCACAATCTAGACTCATATTCCACCAAAATCAACACTTTGATTTCATCGAAATCTCGATTTCGATTTCATTAAAATCTTGACCCAGATTATATTGGAATATAAACTCTAATTTCATCAAAATATAGAATCAGATTTCATCAAATTCTAGACTCAGATTCATCATATTTATAGACATTGATTTCTCATATTCCCATACTTTTATTCCTCAAAATCATCGAGTCCGATAACTCATTTTTTCAGACTTTGTTTCTACATATTTTAAGACTCTTTTAACAAATTAATTTAGACTGTTATTTCTCATCATCCTTAGAATGTGAATATTTATATCTAGTAAAGTTACATTTATTCCTCAACATATTGTTCCAATATTATCAAATCAAATTATTCTCGAGTTCCATTAACATGATAATGATTCTTATATGTTATTGTTTCTTACACATGATAATGGTCCCATGTTTTATTACATAAAACAATATAATAAAATCTATTATTAACTAACAGTTGGTTGAGTGACACATTTCAATGTCCCTCTTATATTCAAGGAAAATATGACAATTGGAGGAGTCGACCATTGGGATTATCGCCAATAAATACCCATACATTATAATGATCCAAAAATATGATTTTAGAGTGTCTACTATAAGTTACAAACCAAGAGTTGACTTCTTAGATCATCATTTTGAAGTTGTGAAAACTCTGCTCGTTCTTATTTGTTAGAATGATGTGGAAAACTGGTTCAAGATGAGAACATCTTATTGATCATTCTTAGGGTGATTTTATTTTTTCTGTACAATGGAGGGCTTTTGAGGAAAAGAGGATAGAGGTCTATATCAACTTAAAGATTGAGGGCTTGTATGGATAGAAATATAGATACTGATATTAGTATCGAGGGCTTAAACTAATATATTTAAGACAATCTTCCTTGATAGTGTAAATTAATAGACCTATATCCAAGGATGTTTGGTACCCTTCACTTTGGGTCAAAATATTTGTTATACTTTTCATGTTTTGTTACACGTTTAAATTTTACATCATTTTTTTAATGATAAGAAGTGAAACATTCTTACACATAATAATACTTGTAGAAAACATGATATATTGGATTCATTATTCATTAATGCAGAATCATTCCCTATGTAATCTTGTCATATGTTTCTTTATCAAATCCACCTTATCAAATCATATGAATGTTGGTTACCATGTTAAGAACTAAAGGGGGGTTTTTGAATTCATCTTATTTAAATTTGTTAAAGATATATTTTCTTAATGATAAAAATGGATGATTTTAAACCGAAAATTCACACCCCCACTTGTGTAATTGAGAAATCTAAATCTACATTTTGATCTTATAATTTTCAGTAATGTCGATTAATTTCAAAATTGTTTGAAATATAAAAATTCATTATAAAATTTAATAAATTCAGCCTTATCTAATAATGATATACTGAACAATAAAATTAATTTAATATTTTTATATTAAAATTATATAATTTGAAATTAATTTATTGTAATAAAACCATATATTGCTTGAAAACACAATTTGTTTAGGAATAATGTTTTTCCTTTTGACTGAAACATTTCAAAACTTATTATAATGACTATAACACTATAAAATATAGTTAATGAAGATTATTATTTAATAAAAATGATATATCTAATCATTACCTGTGTTTTTATAGGACCAAATGATATATATATCTTTATAAATCTTACACTCAGAAATAAATGATTACCCAAATTCACTTTTTTAACAAAGGATGAAGTGTTACAAAAATGAATAAGAATAAAAAAGACTAATTCCTCAACTGGATAATGATGTACCTCTGAGAATAGATTTGTAATATACACACCTATATAGATTCTATAAGGACATACACATGGTACAACCAGTTCATATTTGTAATTATCGAATTTCCTTTATGAGGTGTATATATAATCTAAAAATCCATTATATGATGATATTAAACCTGTATTCTCTATCAAGGATTTAGTTACTTCTAGAAAAAAATATTATTCATGATGTTATGGTAAATGGATACCATAATCATTTCAATGAATAGATAATGCCACCAAATCTTAATATCATTAATCACTATAACTGACTCCATATCATTGATTGTGTAATTATTCTCATTCAGAATAATCTGGAAAGTACGCTACACCACTACATGACCTTATTAAATCAACAAAAATTACAATACCATATCTAAATAAGTACATTTTACCTCGTATCATTTCATTGGTTCTTATAACATGAGTATATGAATTGATGTCAATATTATATTTAATTTTTAGAATGTAATCTCCCACTTACCATATCATTATAATTTTACTATTGTTCAAGCTAGTGAAAACAGTGGTGTATCTAGATAATGGAAATCTAAAATAAAGTAAAGATACTTTCCTGCAAGGACTTAGAATCATTGAATCATTAAAAAGTTATTGTTTACCTCCAAATACAACATTGAAATTACCTTCTATAAATCAAATTATATTCATAAATCAAAAAAAAACTAGCAAACTAAACCACTTAATTGTGAAATTTCAACACAAATATCCTTCCATTCAAGTAATTAATTTATAAAATATCCAATACAAGTATCAAGTACTCCCCGTGTTGCTTTTAGAATCCTGATCATACCATAATATCATCAATAAACATAATCAAAAGATAACTATATAGGGAGGAAAATGATTCATCAAATACATAAATACTACCCGTGTGTTCATCACCCAAATGATATCACTATAAATTAATAATTCCTAAATAATTTTTGGAGGGCCTATTTAGACACATCCTCTAATCACATCCTCAAAAAATGATAACCATATTAAAAATAAATTTTAGTTACCCACTATGATCCTCTTAAATGACCTAACAAATCATTGATCAACGGTAATGGATATTAGTACATGATGGCTACCAGGTTTAACCGGCGGAAATAAACGTACAACCAAAAAATATAATCAATATTCTTAGAAAAAATCACTTGATCTCCCCACAGTGACACACTATATAGATGAACTCTTTATGAACATGATCCAATAACTAAATAATAAGCTTGCATGCCCCAATATGTTCCATAATATAAAGAGTATTATAATTGTGCATTATAACTGATAATAAATCAATAAAAATTACACCTTGTGCATAGATAGTAACCCAACATAATCCTTAGGAAACAAAACATGAGGCAGAACAACCATAATGGGAAACACCAGACTACAAACACTATTATCCAACCAAATATACAACCCTACCAGATGAGATTTTATCTTCATAATATAACAAAAATAATTATATTTTCTACTATTGTGATAATCCCACCCCCTTAGAATGAAATTTTCCCTATCACTTAAATGATTAAATCTCACATGCTACCAATAGTAGTCACTATCACATAAAAAAATGTGTAAGTTAATCATTATTTATCTTCACATAAAACCCACTATTATCTATAATAAATAAATCCCAAATATGGAAAATTCCCCATATATGAAACACATAACAAAAGTCGAATTTGTCGGGAAGGAAGGTCCACAGAAGCACAGTGGTTGTGCATCTACGATGAATCTTCTAACATATCGGTCTGATTCGGTTTGAGACATTGATGTCTGGTCTATTACCTGGAAGGACAGAGCAGCGAATCCAAGTGACTGCACGCACTCAGTGGATGGCATTGTACAGGAGAGTGTTGTCTGTAGTCGGCATGAAGGTATATTGCGGGATCACGATGCCGTTTCGGAGGTTGTGGGCATTGACCTCAGTTTCTGGACTTTGGTTGTTGGATTTTTGGGTGATGGTGGAATGCAGGGCCGAGATTCAATGTCTGATACAAAATTTCTATTGAAGAATTATTTTTCTTTGTATTTTTGCGATGGCTCCCACAAATTGGCTGTTATAATGTCGCCTTCAAAATCATTTTTCCCTGTTTTGCGGATGATAAATCCAAATGATGTGGTGATGTTTTAATATGCATCTTTACCTGACCTTTTTTATGGAATAATTCATCAAAAAGGGTCATCATTACATGTTTAGGCCAGTCTTGATGTCATTGCGGAAAGTTTTATCATCCGTAAAACCTCTTTGATTGCACGTCTTGTTTTTCCCAAAGGTCAGAAATCCTTGAGCATCAATGAATTGGTCTGACATATCTTATTTTTGTTGGGTTTCTCTGATTGGAGGTGTGTATCTCTTGGATGTGATTTCATTCACTGCATTTTTCCTATCACATGCTTCAAAAATTCATGTGTGGAGCACTAGATCTATTTCCTTGAAGCCTAGTTGGCTCTACCTTCATGAATGTTCCATGGAATTCAATGCTTAGCATCCAAGAAATGATTTTTTCCAGGTATGGGTTCATTTTCTTGGTCTTAATTGGGGTTTTTGGCACCAAAAGATACTGCATGATATTGGCATGGAAATTGGGACTCCTATACGACTTGACAAACAGAGTGAGAATGTTTGATTTGGACACTTCGCCAGAATGTTAGTGGAGATTGATCTTAGATCCACCCCGATTAACATGGAATCTCTTTCCACTCTGATGGATGACATTCATATTGATTTTGGGTATGAAAGAAAGCCACTTTTTTTGTAATGAATGTATGGTGGTTGGAAATTCATTGGAACTATGTTGGCTACGTATTTCCTGTGAGAACTATGGGATGAAGGGTCATCCATCCAACCTTTGTAGATGGAATGTAAAGAGGAATGATGTGGATGTTTCACAACCACTTGTTCATAAAATAAATCCCTCTTCCAATAAGGATGATGTGGTGGCTTCTTCAAAAGAACATTAGTTGCCTTCAAAAGGGAAGGGACTGATGGTGGACCTATCACCATTGAGATCAAACAGTGGTCCTACTAATAATCAATAAAACACTACATCCCAGATGAGTGGTCCCTCTGTTGTGTGGGTTGGTTTTTCCAAAGGTATTACACGCACGAATGGTTTTGCAGTTACTCCCATAGGATTAGTTGGGACTAGAAAAAAATATCATTCACTCTATTGCAGGGTCTCCTTCTGGAATTGACCCCTAAAATAAATGCATGAATGATAGACCTAGTGTAGGTTTTCTACGTAATGATACTGCTAAGATTACCTTTAACGCTTGTCAACAAGTTGGTTTTCATCAAGGGATTCAGAATCTATTGAATTACTCTTGGATATCTTGGATGTGGGGTAACATCTCGGAGGTAGAAGGGGTTTCATCAGGTAGTCGTCGGCCTACTATTTTCAAGGATGCACTCACGTCTGGTAAAGGGGAGGTAGATTACACTCCTACTCCTTTGAGGCGAAGTGAAAGGAAAGACTATTCTAATACATCTCGCACTGTGTGTACTCGATCTTCTAAGTTATCATGAATGTTTAATACTAATATTCATAAGACCCTTAACTAGGATAAGTCCCAATTAAAATGGGAAACTGTTGATGACTCTGATAATGGGAATGATATGTCTTATTGTGATCTTTAATTTTGTGCTTTGACGGATGAGGGAATGTCTCTTTGTTTGACCCTGCCCGTCTCCACTGTACTCTTTTCCTTTGTGAATAAATAATCAGGAGCATCACTTCTTTCTAGGCTTACTGGTAAAAAAATGAGAAATAAAAGAATCAAATAGATCATCACCTACTGTTGTGGAAACCAACATCATAACAAAGGGAATATAAGAACGGTTTTTAATATTCACTAGCATCTTATCAACTATAAAAATATATATAGAAATAAAACAATGACAATTTACCTTGGAAATCAAGTTTAACTTTACTAAACCACCTCATTAATCATGCATCTAAGGGCCTCAAGATCCACCTTATTCAAATCTCCTTCATGATATATGGATTTAAAAATTATATGGAGAACTAGTACAAACATTTTATGCCTGATTAAAACACAAATAATAACTTCCTCTCCTTTAATATCACCTTTAAAAAAACCTCTTAAAATTCCCCATCATTCAACAATTGTGAAAATTACCAGGATTATAAAGTATAATATAATGGTAATGGCCATCCATTCCACATTAAAAGAATATTATTTATGATATTTCTCTAGAAAAATTAGATGATAAGGTTTCCCCCCTAATTTCATAAATATCTATGAGTATCATACTCATTCCCTCTTCTTACAACTATTATATCGAACTAATTCCCTATATTTATATTTCTCAACATTATGTTCAATATTATACATAACATTCAAATTTACCAATTATATGATGTTAATTTAACAAAAGATAAAACTCATGGAATTAATCTTCTGTCTTAACTCATACTCAAATAGGAAGACATTAGAGATATCATTCTCCCACATAGCGGGAGAAAATTCAAGGATCTTGATGTTATTGAATTCATAATTGAGAAAAAAAATTCTCTTATATATGTTCCATGAAATCATACACTCATCATATAAAAAAATGTTTTTGGATAAAACAACATAAGAATGAAATATTGAAAATCCTATTTCATAAACCTCATATTCCTCTTAGTCAAACTCAAGAAATCCAACCAAAATTGATGTGAAATCATATGTATAAAAATTACCATCGTTACCTTTTTTCAATCCAAATCAATGAACAATTAAAATATCAGATCAATTACCTCAACGGAAGCTCAAAATTCTGGAGTTATTATATCGCTACTAAAAATGGTAAAATGTTGTACTTAAGAATCAAACACCACATATGTGGATATAGTTACATTATGGGATGGTCTCACCTCTATGCCCTAGACCACCTTCAACATTCTCTCATTCACCTTCTCTTTGAATAAGGACACTATTTTTTCTACTAAGGGAATATTCATTTCTTACCACTCTATATGCCCATCATCAAAGCAATACTTCACTAGCTCAATTTCATAATGATCATCATTTTTTCCTTTATCCCCATAATTCAATAAAATAATCAATAAACCCACTATAATAAAAAAATATGAAATTAAAAGTTTATATTACACATCAATATTTGTATGCATGTGTTACATATTTAATCAAACTAAGTAATATCCTATGAATGAGTGTAAAGAAAATACATATTTAATTATATCATTTTCCAAGAATGATGTATTAACTTATAACTATTCACCCTCATTCAGGTGATATTTTACCCAAAAAATATTTATTAAAACACGTAAAAACAATTGCATCCCCTAAAGTTACTTGTTCATCTTATATAGTTGTGAATTATAAAAGAAAACATAAAAATTGCACACTAATTTCAAAACACATGTCTCCCATTAACCATAAAAAAAATATTACTCATCCTAGAAAGTCATGTCATGGTGCCATTTTTATCATATTTCCCCAGTGTTCCCAGGAATAATATGTTAACTGAAACATTTACTCTTGGTGAAAAATCCATCACCCATGATTGGAGAATAGAACTGAGCATCTAAGATGTATTTTAGGGAATAGGTTTCCTTATAAAGTTATATTATATAAATTAAGAATATGATGATAATTAAAAAATAAATGAAAATATAAATATGACATCAAATACTCTAAATTTTTTAAATAATATCCCAAATGCACAAAACATTCATATAACTAAACAAGGATTTTTGGTATGTTATATATTCCAAAACGTGAGGAAAATAAATAAAAATGATGAATTGATGTGTTGGTAGATAACTTCTAATGACTTTTTGAGACCATGAACTAATCTCTTGTGTTTATAAAAAATACAAATTTTAAAAATATAAGCTATTTTAATTTTATAGAAACACCAGTAATGAAATTATTATGGTCACATGGTTCATTCATTGTGTAAGTGAGAATATATTCCTTACTGAAGACCACTACAAATTTTCCCCACTCCATGAGTCAATATATGATGATAAATACATGTATAATATTATACATTCCAAATTATAAAATCATTATCAATACTAATGATAAGCTAAAAGTGTGGGGGAAACCCTGTCACATGAACCGGTCATGTCTACTTCAACCAATGTCGATAATTGAGGATCAAGATGAATGTTCATAGATTATCATCAAATCCCAGCCTTGGACAACTCCAACCACGATAATCACATAATCTAAAATTCCCCCAATCCTATATTATCTTATAACATAATATTTATCTAACCCCTAAAAGTCAGTAATTCCAAAAACACTCATAACATATATATAAACTCTCATGATTAAACATTACAAACCATGGAATAAAATATCATCTCCTAATATATTCTACATAAAAGTTAACATTAACATGGATAAAGGACAACACATCATGTTTTGTGAAATAAATATTTCACAACACTTTTATTACTACACAACATATCTATTTAATCCCATGTAAACTCATATTTTCTATTCATTACACTAGAAACATATATTCAAACAACATGAATGTACAATCCCATTTGAAGCATTAAAGTACATATATTTAGTTAGAAATTGGAAAGTATAAACCAACTAAAAGAGTAAAAATATCTTAAATTTATAGAAAACATACTTAACCCTTCTTTTACCCAGTTAATGATTTTATTTATCCATTCATTGTTTCTTTTATAGCATGAATATATGATCATTTATATTTCTAGAGACACAATTTAAACACAAATTCATGGGGTGATTCACCAAGAAATAATGATACACTATTCCCATTTCGGGTGACATTTACAAACATAAAATTGGTTCTCATAGTATTAAAAAGAATAAATAGATAAATACAACTCAAATTATCACAACCACATGAAAAAATTGATCAATTCATTTATTGAATTTTTTATCAAGTGTTTCGAATCTTTCATAACAATTATCAAATTTTTTGTTATTTATAGTCATGATCAACCATTTAAAATAAATATATTTTTATGAATATAATTTCTATATTTTAATATATAATTTCTATTACCAATACAATACTTAAATCATTATTAATCATAAATTCTACTGCCATCCCATAATTTTATCTCATAATTATAGTCTAAAAATCCCTAAAAACAATTCACTTCTCAATGATAATGTCAATTTAAAGACCAAGTATCACATTAAAACAATTTAAATCATTACGATGTCCATAATTCATTTAAAAATACATACTAGATACTTGAGAAATTATGTCTTCACGAACCAAAATTATTTTAAGAAATTGTCCTTAATGACAATACTCTAGAAACACCATGGACTCAAAAATACTGGATTTCATTTAACATATCAAAATAGAAAGAGAATTAGAATGAAATGGAGAATAATACCTTATAAAAATAAAATTAAAAGTTATGATTTATTATTTACTTGTTCAAATGAACCCACTTCAAAAATAAGATCTGGAAACCATGCTCAAAGGAATTTATGATCGAATATTCTTGTTCATAATGGAAAGAGTAATTTATGTGTCCAAAATTCCACAAAAAAATAATCCAAATTCCCCCTTAATCCAATGTAAGAAAACAGAAAAACAAATCCTCTTGACAATAAATAATATTAAATAGACCCACATTAAAATGAGGTGACATTTCCTCTATTAGTTTATCATTTAGGCCTTATCTATTGGCAGGTATCCCATTGAAAATATGATGAAAGAGCACAGGGAACACAGTTAACAAATTAGTGGAATAACTCCCCAAGCTTAACTAGTAGGCATCAGATAGCTTAAAAGTGTTTACATGGCATCCTTTTCACGGTAATTCCTAAAAAATTCACCGACAATTCCATCCCTTTTCTCTTCCCTTCACCTCGAACTCATAAAAAATAAAAATATAGTCACCGTTCTAACAAAAGACATTAAATTAAAAAAATGGAAAACCATAATAGTAGATTCCATTAAAATATTTAAAACA
The DNA here is from genome assembly GCA_963277665.1 of Viscum album. Lineage (NCBI taxonomy): Eukaryota > Viridiplantae > Streptophyta > Magnoliopsida > Santalales > Viscaceae > Viscum > Viscum album. The sequence goes on from OY728146.1 coordinate 1,686,737,634, forward strand.
TTGGAAGATTCATGTGTAAATAGAAAGAGGAAAATTATTCTTAATTAGAATAAATTCAACAAAAAACAGAAAACTTCTTGGAAAATACATGGATATATTGGATGTTCAAGAGGGTTAATCTTAAAAAAACATTAGACTAATATTTATATATATATATTAGATAAAATATTTAAATAAAAAATGAATATAGTAGTATAATACATATAAACATTCTAACATAAATGAAATGATAAAAACAATATTAATTATTTTTCAAGAAGCTCAATATGATCTAAAAAAATAACACCATAAAATAAAAGCATAAAAAACGAACATAACTAGAGATTAATAATTTGTTTGAAGGTATTTTAATTAATAAATAAAGGGTATCCATGAGATTAAATATGGAATTATATTAAATGTAGATTAAAAAATACTTTTTAATCATGGAAATAAATGGATTTTAATATTTTTTGGTTACATATATTCCACCCAAAAACGTGATATGGCATTTGGTTTTAAATAAATGACTTACACATACATTTTCATTAAAGTATACATTAAAAATTAATTAGGTAGTTAAATGAATCCACCAGATATATCTTTCTTGGTCATGTTGAACATTCATGTCTGCTTCAATGCTTGTGCTGGTGGTCGTAGTCATTGGGGGGGGGGGATATGGAGATGTTCTCCATCAAGGGAATTCACTACTCTCTCCTCTAATCTTGCTCCATGACTCATACACTCTCTCTGAGGTGGATCTGAGATGTGGTCTTCCTGTTGAATGTGGATGTGAGGGTGGGAGAACATAGGATTTGGTGGTTCGGCCTTTGTTTTATCCATGAGGTTGAAGACGTCGAGGATGTAATGTTCTATTGCTGCCTTTGATTATCGAATATGATATATTTTGTGTTGTTCGATATTATCTTCAACGGTGACTATCACCATTGGGGGGATGTGGGGACATGCACTGTTGAGGTAATTGGATGCTTGTTCCTCTGATGTTATTCAAGGACTCCACCAATATCTCTGAGGTGGATCCGTGTGGCGGTCTCCATGGTTTTTTCAGATGTGAGGGAAAGATATTTATTGTGTATTGTGGTGGTTTCATATCAGTTGGATCACCAAGATTGGCGATGTTGGGGTGATGATGTCCTTTGATGGATTTTTATCTTAGATATGGAAATCATCTAGACACTATACATGGAAAAAAATTAAATGGGGAGACATAATAGGAAGTATTCACTCAAACTTGGCCATTTGGATTTGGATGAACGAGATGGTACGGTTTTTTCATCGGTACTAGGGACGTGAAATCATACTCGTGACAACTGCCAAGCGGTCATGCTAAGGTGGAGGCTTGAAATAATGATGTAGTCATTGGGGATGGAAATTTCATGTAGTTTCTATCTTGGATTCCTATATTTTACTATTTTTATTGGTTGATGTTGTTAGGTTTAACACATTCCTTTTAAAAGTGTCGTTTTAAATTTTAAAAAAATCGACTTGACTGTAAAAAGACAACAAAATTCCATATAAATGGTGCAGATCCATGCTCGCATGTGAAATAATTGAACTAAATTGATGAAATATTATTAATCTTAGAAAATAATTATGGACACACACATATATATATATATATCATTAATGACATAATTTCATGTGAGGTTAAAAACAATGAACCAAAAAGTGTCCCAAAATAATTCACACCATTATAGGGATTTTATGTCTATAACATACATAAAATTTAATTATTATATATTAATCAAATTTGATAATAGAAATTTTAATAGTACATTTATTATCACATAAATATAAATAATAAAGTGGTATATTAATATATATGAAAGAAAATCCATTGAAATTCATGAAAACTACTGTTATGTACTTTTTGTTTCCAAATAAAAGTATAAACCCTATGGGAAAACATATTATCATAGCAGTTTAGGATTGGGGGAATTTTAATAACCATGTATAATATGTTTACCAATGAGTTTTAATGAACCGATACTACATAAGACTTGTCCTCCCATCATAAGGTTTTATAGATAAGATAGAGTTTTTGGAATCACATTAACTTCCCACCGAGTATACTAGATATATGTGTCCATATTAATAAGGTGAAGGAAATAATATAGGGTGTATTTCACTAAATAAGGATAGAATAAAATATACTTGTTATAATTTAAAATGATCATTAATTATTACTCAATCAGTTAAAAGAAAATTATCTTATCCGTTATAACATTTAGATTATTGAGAATTACATTAGGATTCACTATTAGTAAAGTGTAATTATCAATGGGATACTGGAATTAAATAATCATATAACACCAACTATTCAAGATTAGGCCATCATATATTAGTAATCCTTCAATACATGGTCATTTAATATTATGTTTTAGACCATCTTTAGGAGGATTCCATATAAAAATATATCCTTTATCTTTTTAGTGTACATTTTTTGGGATTTGATTCATTTCCAACCAAAGATAGTTCAAAACAAAATTGATCCCTAAAATTTTAGTGGGATTTATATATCCCTTAATAAGCTTAAATAGGTTTACCAAAATCCCATAGACCAAGATTCATCCCCTCAAATACACGTTCCTTATGTATAAATCAAGAAAATCCAAAAAAAAACACCACTACTATCAATCACATAAACTGATTGTGGATTAAAAAAACAGGAATGTTACAAATCTATGTCTTCAAAATATCACCCAGACAAGATATCCTGGGTTGAAGATCCACAACTCTACCAAAAAATCACGTAAACGGTCTTCCAAGTAAACCTGAGGAATATATGGTCAATTGTCCCTATCTGAGTGGTTTCAATTCCTTATAAGTAAGAACCCAATAAAATACCTCTCATATATATAGTATGATTAGTCGGACGACATCCATTATGAACACACAATATGAGGAATCAATTTAATAAATCCACCCATGAGTATTATACCCCATCAAGCCACTTTTTTATGTTAAAAATATGAAAATAAAAATTTTATAGAGGTGAATATTCAGGCATGTACAGATATGATGAAATTGTGATCATTGTATTAAGTGAGATAAATGTCTTAGAGGATACCCATCTATAGCACATTCATTACAATGTTCATGAATTTCCTAAACACCATATTTATCTCTAACTAAAAATTTAGAACCAATTCTCTAATAATTATTGGACTTCACCAACCTTATTCTCTTGGGAGAAAAGAATCTCACCCAACGAGACAGTCCATATATAATTCTATTATATAAGAAGTCTCATCCCCTAATGGTTTTTATAAATTATAAATGGGCTAGAGAAAACAATATTTGTCCCAATTGAAGGATGCACAGACATACTCTTAAAAAAGATGGTCCGAACTGATAAATTATGAATGTAATCTTAGACCATATTAAATATCATATCATTCTTGGATACCATTACACTCATTATTTTAATCAGCCCTGTAAAATAAGGCCTGCGGAATATCTTCAATCTAACTAAATGATAGTGACTCTCAGTATTAATATATTCTGAAATTTTTTTAAATGTACAATAACCAATTAACAAGAATAAATCAATATATTATAATATAGTATTTAATATTACAAAAATACTTTAAATAAAAACTAAAAACCTTTAAATTTTCATGATAAAAAGTATGTTTAACCTAAATAAATGATTTCAAATGTCTCGTTGACAGAAATATTTCCCTCGTTGTAATAATAACCTTTTCATGATATAATACTGGTTTGTAAATATTTGATCATAATTTAATTTATATAAATATTATTTAAAATCATAATGTGGTTTTTCATATATTATGTTATCTACTTGGAGAAGTAACTATACAATAGTCATTTAGGGTTTGGATCGATGATTTTATTTCTATGTCTTTATGTTTCTAAGTGATTTTTGTTTCTCTATTCTCATTACTTTTTAATCCATTGTTATTTTTTACATGAGTTGGATTATTTTACATAGTGGTATTCCAGAATAAATATTTTGACAAAAATTTTTATGTATTAGTTTCCGTTCACCCTGTGAATCTAAACATATCTTGAAAAAATTGATGTCATCTATATGAAACTTCAATGTAGTTAAGGTAGACTTAGAGATCCTCATTTGGGGTTCCATCTAACGATTAATATATGTACACTCCATCCATAGTTTTAATAATACTAATATTCATATATATGTAATAATATTCACTCAATATTATTCTTTTCAACAAGGACATAATATTTTAGGATATGATTTGGACAAGGAATGGTTGGGAGACCAAGGGAGTCAATTTAATGATATTTTCTCATCATCTTCTTATAGGGTGTATATTAGTGAAGTAATTTCCCCTTTTACATAAGAATATGGTGTAGTATAGTATTTTCATAATGATAGAGTGTGCAAAAAACCATTCATATATGAATATTTCTATTTTTTTTCTCTCTAGGGGAGGGATATAGGAAGAATGTTAACTTCTGTGGGTGGAAATCCCAATGGGCTGTCTCTGTTGGACATTGTAGGTGTTTTCTTAGTGTAGTATTCCTTCTATTTTGGGTATGGGTTATTAATTATTTATAATTTTGACCCATGAGGGATATTTTTTTTGAGATGAGGTATTAATTACCTCATTTTCATTTTATTTCATCAATAAGACATGTTCATGTGGAATATGACTCTAGAGGATCATGGATAATGACTGGTTGTATCTATTCATAATGGATCTTTTAGTGTTTTATTATTTATTGATAAATCTTTTTTTTCTCTAGTTCATTCCCAATATATTTTTATCATATGTTCACTCACATATTTTTTTTCAATTATTGCTATTTTATCCATTGGAATGTGGTCATTAAAGTGAGATAACAATAAATTAAATTGTGCATCATGGTTGATAGGATGAGAGATTATCTTATCTAATAGAGGATATTATGTCTTGGTTTGATATTCTCAAATTGATTTAAGATGTATTCATGACATTCATCTGAGTAACAATATATGTTAAAAATATTATGAAGTTGACCAATCAACACTATGAATAGACTTAAATAACATATGTAACAGTGGTTATCAAAATTTATATATAGTATGTTAACTATTTTATCCATTTTAACCATTTTTTGGTTGGTTATAATATGGTTTAAATCCTTATATTTTTTTAATTCTATAATTGATATAAATACATGTAGGTTGTAGGTGGGCGGTTAGGATTAATCCCATGGGATATCATACCATTATGTCCTAGTGATGGGAATAAAAACATGAATAGTTATATTCTTTTTAATGAAACACTTCATACTTTTTAATGTCATGTTATATTTTCTATTTTTGTATTTTTTAATGTCAAGTATCACTAACCCACAATGTTCTTTTCATGTTCATGTGTTAATGTACCACCAAAAGTATGATGATTTTTTCTGTTTATAATAATTTTTTGAGTTATAGAATGATTATTATTGGTTCCAGGATGTCCTAATGGTAATTTTACTATTTATGAATGTTTTTATAGGTCACATGATTTATTCAATATCTGTGGAAAACTATAAATAGTATTAGGTAAAAATGAGAGAGTTTATAGGGAAGTCTATAAAGTAAAAATGTTTTCCCAAACCATCTTATGACCATGATTCCTCATGAATTTTGGGATAGTGACAATTCAAAAGGTCAGAACATTGTTTTCCAAACATTGTTTCTAAATGAAGTAGTTGTGGTAATAATTCAGTAGCACCCAAATGAATGGAAAATAGTTTTCTAAACGAAACACATAATTAAAGGGCCCATAAATATGATTTTCTCCAGGTCTTTCCATTTTAATTATCATTATTCCTCATACATCATGGTATCTTGATCCTCTATAATTCTATTGGTTGTTTTGATAATTTCATTCCATTTAGGGACCATTTTCATAGAATAATTTGGTATTAAAAAAATGGAATAAAGGTGAGAGTTATATGAAATTATTCATTTATAATTGCCTCATTCAATTTTGGATGGAACCCTATAATAAGGTTTTAATTCACAAACTATTAATAATGTATTCATTTTTATAGGATTCTATTATGATCTATTAAAAGGGATGTTAATATTGAATGAATGCAACAACCTAAGATTTTATAAAATGATTTATTAAAAGTAATATAATATTTTTGATATTTTTATTTATATGAAACAATATTCATTGATTAATTTACACAAAACCATGTTTTTGGAATTTGTTACTTGCAACAATGAGCTGAACTTAAATTACACCCAATATTGACTCTAAATGAAATGTAACTAATTATTAAAATATTATTATGATAGTTTTAACATTTATAATGGAATTGTTGTAATGAATATGATGAAATAAATTATGAAAATATTTAGTAAACATGTATATACAATTAATTCTTTTGTGACAATTTAATTTAAAATGAAAAAAACCATTTCGAAAATAAAATGAAATATTTCTCTGAGATCTATTATTTTTAAGTGCACAAGTGTGTTTTATGTTAATAAATTAACGAAGTAATTGTTTTTACAATTTTTCATTTAATTTATATATTACATGTTCCAAAAATGTTTAATAATCTTATTTTTCTTCTAGTCAAATACATAAGAACAAATCCAATTTTATGCTTAAAAACTGCCTTTTTAAATGCTTTTCTCTGTTTTTGTGAAATAAGAATAAAATAAAATTTTTTATACTTTTAGAAAATTAATATGATACAATAATATTATTTTTTAAAACAATATTATAAAAATTATCATATGGTGAAGTTTTACGATTTTTTCTAAAAAAGTCTCATTTTTTGTTGAATAGTGAAAAATAATGAATATTAACTGAAAAATACACTTTCATTGAAATCTTTTACTACGTTAAATTATATTTTAAATTTTATTTAAGAAAATTGGTTAAATATCATATCAATTAATAAAATTTAGATCATTAGAATAAAGTTGTTAATTATTTGTGATATAAAAACACTTCATATTTTCCAACCACTTCTATTTAAAACCATGATTTCTATTCATAACTACGAGATTAATTTTAAATTATATTTTTCTACTTATGTGAATAGACTACCAAAAAATTATTTCAATATTTGGAATTATATAAATTTAATATGTCTAATATGTCCAATTCAACTTTTATCCTATAATGAATATTTAATGCATTAAAAATTAATTAGTACATTTAAGGTAAAAATGGGTTTACCATGTGTTAAACTAAAAAAAATGCATACACATCAAAAATTTAATTTTATAAAAATAATATTTTGTGATTATTTAAAGAATTAAACCATTTAGGTTCTATAATGACCTAATTGTTATCCTTTTTAAATATGAAATATTTAGGAACACTTATTTCTTTTCAAACATACCAAGTATTTTTCTCCTCTACTTATAAATGGTCACCCCTATCAAATCTTACTCTCCCATTAAAACCTATTTGGAATAGAAAATACATACCAATATCAATTAACATATTTCATCCTCTCATCCAACATTAATTATTTTTTACATAAAGACATCCAAGGAAGCCTTTAGTGAAAACTTAATGATAATAAATGAATAAGATGTATTTTTTTCAACACGAATAATTATTTTCTGTATTAATCCACCATAAATTATTTTTATATAATAACTATAAAATATAAATTTTATATTAAATATACTTCGATATTATTACGATAATTTCATTACCTATAACCTCCTTTACTTCCATAGAAACAGTTATGTAATCATTGTTCTTTTGTACGGAAGACTTCCACCATGCAAATTGATGTCATCCCTTTCTTCTGTTACCCACTATAAGAGTATGAAATAATCATGGAAATTTTTTTAAATATTATAATTAGGATATTTTTATTATTTTAAAATTATTATATCACACATTAGATTATGGATGCCCTTATTTGGGAATATTATAACATCGATTATGTGCACGATGGACTACTGCATCGCGAAGTGATGTGATTCATTCGCACTTTACATGGAAGGTGATAAGGGTATAAATAATGATTATATGAGAATCCAAATAAAAAAATTAATATATCTAGGACCTATTCATCATTTTGAAATGATAATATATTTCTTTTTTTACATTTTCCTTTAATGAACGATGATAACGCAGCTCTAGTATGTGTGGACTGGGGCCATCAAAAAGTAGTGTGACTCTCTTTTCACCCCCACACCATATGAATGATATGTATGACTATATTTAACAAAATAATATTTTTTATGATATTATGATCATTATGGAAAGATAAGATATTACATACTTCTTTTCTATAATGATCATTGAAAAATAGAAAAGTTATTCACGCATATGTACGACTTACCATCATAGTGATCATAATATACTTCATTTCTCAAAACCCAATTTTATGATTTGTATAAAAAAATTGTTTTCAATTTAAATATTATAATTTTATCATTATTATTAATATATAACTAATTAGTCATTTTAAAATTAATAGGACCCAAAATAAAAAATCAAAACATATATGAAAAACAAAGCGGTCATTACCGCTAATGTGAATATAACTTTGAAGTGTAAATAAATTTATAATAAAATGACTTAAGAAAATAAATTTTTTATATAATATATAAAAGTATGGTTCTATAATGAATTCATAATAAAATTATACTTTTATAAATTAGGTTCTAATGAGTGGGAAGGAAGTTGATATTTCAAGTACGGGATTTATATCTGACTTTTTTTTGAGACACAAGCCATATTCACCACATGTTTCTTTTATGTGGTGTATATAAATCCCATAAATGTATTTTATGAATATGTCAATTTAAAAAATTATTTATTTATAGATTTTATTATCTCTCATTCATGGGGTTTATGGTTCAAAAGTTACCAAATCAATAAGGTATTTTTCTCTCAATTTTTCTTCATTGAGATGTACATTATGTTGTGCACCTATTTTATTTAATGAGGTGTAAAAAAAATTTGATTTAATATATTTCATTTATTCATCGTAACAAATTTTTATGTTTCTTATAATTATATTCCTTTATATTTCTTATGTTTCAATGTTACCAATGTAGAAATGATTTTATGATATAATCTCATTGTTTATCTATATTGTTTATGACTAAGACACTAATGATCCAATATTATAAACCATATATCAAGAAACCTATAAATTTTCTTCCCTTATGGTTATTCCATGGTAATAAAATTTTACCCTTTGTTTTCCTCAATTTATGTATAAAAGTATTCAAAAAAATTAAGAAAAATTATCTTTACAGTCCAAACCCTTTTTAAAAAAGCCCAGGTTTTCTAAAAATGTATTAAATATGTTTTCAATTATAAAATTACTTTCCAAATTTAAAGGTTATTTTCCTCAGATAATGTTTTATGTTATTTTTGAATTCTTCTTTTATAAATATTCAAGTTTATTTTAAAATAAATGGATTTTCATAATTTATTATGTTTAAAAAATTAATTTTCAAAGAAAATACACTTCCCTCAAGAAATATCCCATATATTATATCGAAATTATTTTCCTTATAATATGATATTATTTGATATGAATTATTATTTACTATGGATATAATCAAATGACACCATCCTTATTCTTTCTCTGAATGGTTTATATTTAATATGACATGTTTTCTATGAAATACATTTCTCTCCTATGAGATATACCTTGTTAAAGTGATTATGAAACACACTTATTTTTACAATAGTTATTTATTTTTGAAAACATTGTCTGATTATGAAAATAATTTATTTTATTTAGTTCATGTTATGATGAAATTTTCATTAAACCAATTTCATTACTTGTGTTATGATATGATGAGTGTTATATGATTTTGTGGAATAAATATTTATCACTTTCATTATGTGATAATTGTTATGTTATAACCAAAGATGGTGGTTATGTAATAAAAATATATTTTGTATCTATATCTCCCCCAACACATAGGATAATGGTTTTTAGATAATGAGTTAGGTAGGACTTGAATGGGGTGTGAACCCAGTTTAGTCAGATGGGAATTGATCTTTGAACGATCTCTACATAGTAATACATGGATATAATATGGATTAAACACTATTTAGTAAAGGAGTTTTCTCTTATAATGGCCTTTGGAGTGAAGTGTGACTAATGGGATGGTTTGGGGATTGAAATAATCCAACTATGATAAAAGGGATTCAATTGGTTTTGTTGGTGTGTACTTCCCAGGAGGTGGGGCCACCCATGGAGTGCCTTTATATGTTTTGGAAATGATCCTAGACGAATATGAAAATTCTTTTCTATACATACGTGTATGCCACAATTTTATGTCTTATGCTAATTTTATTCCTTTAGAGATCATGTTTTTTTATTTCCTAATAATTCATGTATTATAAACAACCAATTTATATTCCATTAATCATGATTATGATCTTTGATATGTATTGTGTGGTTATCATATATAATGCTCATGTCATCAACCCCTAATATTCATGTTTTAAATATATATCTCACTAGTTTAATCCAATCGATCGCATAAGCACACCATTTCTTATGTTTAATTTTCTTTAGGTTATGAATTAATGTTTTCTGAAGATTATGTATATTAAGATTACTCAATGGGAAGATCATACCCGGAAACATTGATTATCATTAACCATATTAGAAGATTATAATCCATGTTTCCAATGGCACTAACCTCTTATAGTCCTTAGTTGTGTGTTTCAATAATGATTTTAATATTCATCTAAAAAGACTTAATGTATATTTATGAAAATCCTAGGTCACTATAGTTGGTATTAGCGGAAAGGATTAGTTAACCTTTGTAAAATACATTGATAAAATTTTATCCATGTTCATTATGATGATTTTATAGACATATCTATGGATATCTCCATTGATAATTCTATGAATTAATAAGAGGTTCAGAAAATTCATAGAATTTTGTTATAGGATAGAGGGAGTGGTTTCTATGTAATTACATCCTTGTCTATATACTGTTAGTGAATGTTTATTTTGAAAATATTTACCTAGGGATAACAACCTCAAAAACAATATATTAAGCTACACTTGATCTATAATGGATGCATAACAATGTTCCTTATGCACAGCTAGTTTTACACTTCTTGGGGAAATTAATTAAAAATTCATAAACTCATTATGAATCATCATGGAGGATTTAAATAGAACATGACTATGAAATAATTGGATAAATCTAATGTTTTAGATTTTAAACAATGTTCCATGATTTACACATCTTATAAGAAAATTTTCTTGATTATGTGGTTCTATCACTTGTTTTAGTGTTTCTCACACCCTGATTTTTGTTTTTAGTCAATAAAGGGAACCCAATAGAACTAGGTTAACATTGAATGAGATGGAAATTTTTTTGATGATCAGTCAAATGGGATGAGGACTTGTGTAAAGGATATTATGTTTATTCCCAATCAATAATCATGGAACATGATCGAAAATATTCACCTTAACCGACTCTCATACTAACCAAATACGAGAATGAGATATTTCTCTAAGATATTGGTTAATGGAGACCCTGAAGGAAATACGATTCACATTCCCATATACCATAAATGTGGAAATAATTGTCAAGGATATTTCTTAAATGGAATGGTTATAATATTTAAATATAGGTGTGGGGGGGACATAAATCATGAGAATGATGAAATATGATTAATTGTATGCTTAATGGAATATAGGTGAAAAGGACAACAACTAATGAACCAATTATGATCTGTTTTTTCATGTTAAGGTTTTTAGGAATAATAAAAAATTATTCCCTAAGGAGAAATACTGTATTGAGAATCAGTATGGTTTAATGTATTGTAGTTTGTTATTTATTGATGAAGACAATATGAATAACATATCAAAATAAAAAAGTTTTTAAAGAATATGATGATGAACCCTCATTAATATATTTGGAAGGTTATTTTATGATTGAGGTATTTTCGTATTCTGATTCAGCAATTATGAAATATGTAAGAATTAATCAGTATAACATTTTTCATTAAGAATTTGAAAGAGTGTGTTAAGTGATCTATATTACTAAGAAAAATGATTCATTGGAAATGTAATATATTATTGAAAAGACATTAATAAGTGAATCTAACCCATAATATTTTCCATATTTTAAAAATATGTTGTTTTATTTTGATAAGGATGTGTCATATTTGAATAATATAAATTGGATAATACTGATTACCTTCATACATATAAATTATTTGTTGATAATCTTCCTTATGTAATCATGGATAGTGTTTGTGGAATTTTCTGATTTCATGAATATATCCAATAGTCTGTTTTCTACAACTGGAATGTAGATTCATGTATTTTTTCCACATTTTTTATAGTTTTTTAGGTTATTACCATGTTTTATAAGAATAAATTATGAATATATTCACATAATTGATATATGATAATAAAGAGTTACTTTAAAATATATGAGGGACCAATGTTAATATGATTTTGAGAAGTTTAGTCAACTTCTTTCCCATGTTTTATATTTTAATCTTTCATGATATTCATAAGGTTTACCAGTTATGAAAAAGATTATGTTGAAATTTTAATTAAATATTGTAGATCAATATATTATTTATATATTATTATTATTCTTTTATATTATATAACTTTTTATAACCATGTTTTTCATTATATGTAGAGAAATAAGTAATGAATTACATTCTTTATTGATATTATTATCCATTGCTTCTTCAAGCATTAAAAATTATCTTTCATATCTTGGAGCGACGTATGATATGTCAATTAATCAAGGCACAACCAAAGGGTGAGATTTATTTTATGAAATGGAACTAAATAAACCTGGTATGTATTATCATGAAAATTAGTTAGCATTAAGAAATTGGTCATAAAAGAAAATCTCGTCAAATAATTATAAATTTTGATGTTATTGATGATCTTTTCCACACCTATTTTTTTGGTCTTATGGTTATTCACATTATCTATATCACCCTTATTCTTATGATTAGTGACCATTATTGTTGTCTATAATTATATATGATTTTACTCCACTTTCCAGTATCCTAATCCCACCTACGTTATCCTATGAAGAAACATAGAAATGTCTAATTTTGGGGAACCATTATGTTTCGAACAGTTAATTTTTAATTGAAGTTTTATTATTCATTTCTTTGATGTGGGTTCTATTATCTAATTTTTAAATGTTTATCCTTTGATGATTGATATGAGTTTTTTGGGTGAATATAATTTTATGTTTGGTAGAATGTAACAGACAAATATATTATAAAGTATATTTTGTTATATTAATTATTTTAATATTTTAATTTGAACACAACAATAAACATATCTCCAATTACATGAAAATCTACATTTGGAATTTGTGACATGAAACACTAGGCTTATGTTTCATTATACACAACTCTATGTTTAAATGAAATGTGATATATTATAAAAATATTGTTATTATAGTTTTCACCTATTCCTTGGAAAGGTTTTTATGATTAGGAATAAAAAATAATGATAAAAAAAGTTTACACATGTATATAAATTTAATTCTTTGGTGACCAATTAATTACATATGAAAATAAGATTCTTTTGAATATAAATAATATATCTTAATTTGAAATCACTTTTTTATGTGAAGAAGAATGTTTTAAATAGATAGATTAAATGAATAACTTTTTTAATGATTTTAACTAAATAAATATATTATATATTCAACAAACATTTTAAAATTAATCTTCATTTTATCTATACAATAAATAATAATAAATCCAATTTTCTTCTTGAAGACTGTATTTTTCTAAAGTGTAATTTTATCACCATTGTGTGGGCTTATAATAAAGTCATATTTTGACACATTTTGATATTTAAATTTATAAAATGAACAAAATTTTGTAAATTATAATTTCAGAACGATATTGTCAGGAATTTCTGAGATTTTTCAAAAAAAATTCATTATTTGATGAATACTGAAAATACAAAATTTTAATTGAAAATTGAATTTTCACTTAAATTATTTATAATGTTAAATTATATTATGAATTTTTTTAAACGCAAATTAAGTTATATTTTATATATAAATAAAATTACCTAATATTTAAATCTATTTATCAAAACAATGTCCTCTTAAATAATTTCATGTTAAATTTTGACATAATAACATTTCAAATGGTTGAACTTTTTTCATTAAAAAATAAATTTCACATAACGTCTATGATAATAATTTTAAATTAAATATCTCAACATTTGTAAATTGAAAATTTTAATGTTAATACCATATTTTTAATCATCATAATTTATATTTTGTAATATTTTTAACAAATGTTTTGACCAAAATAAATAGTGACTATAGTAAAAATTTAATAAATGCAGTTCAAGTAAAAATGGGGTTACATGGGGGTTAATATAAAACATATAGTGGAAACAATGAAATATAAAATTGTATAAGAACTATTTTACTTCTATAACATGAATATTCCACCTATATGGTACAAGAATAGCCTAAGTATTACCATTTATAAATAAAAAACATGTATAACTTATTTCATTTCAAAATATACCAAGTGTGTAACCTCTCCCCCTTATAAAATATCACCCCATATCCACTCATATTTCCACATTAAACATATTTATTTAATCCAATACACTAAAAAATCACATCCATACTTATCGAATTTCATTATAGATTAATTGATTTATATATAAACTCGACCTTGGAAGTCATTATGGAAAACCTCAGGAGGATTCCCGAAGAAGTGGTAATGTTCTTCCAACAGGGACTTTATTTTATTTATTTCTCAACCCACCACAATTGTTTTTAAACCATGATGATATAATAACTATAGTATTTTCCATATAATGTTAAGTTTCTATAATATGGTAATTAACTAAAATCATCTTCATGTCCATAAAATTGGTTATGGAATCATCGTTCGTGTGTACGGTGAACTATCATATCCCGAAATGAAAACATTCATTTTTAAATAAACACCCCCAATATTTTAGAAAAATTGTGGATTTAACATTAATATATTATATTTTTTATATTATTATTATTATATAATTATTATATCACACATACCATTGTGATTTACATTTTATAAGAATATTTTAATGTCGACCATTTATGTGGCAGAATACTGCATTGAGATGAAATGACATCGGTTCATGCATTACATGGAAGATGATATGGGTATATTTAATGCTTAAATTATCTATTAATGAAATAATTATTATATTAATTTCTTATTTATCATTTTAAAAATATAATATATATTAGTTTCGTGTAAACCTTTTCACTCAATTGAAGATGACAACACTACTCTTGTGCATCTGCACCACCACATTCCTGTAGTGATGTGACTATCTTTCCATCACCACTCCACATGTACTTTATGTATAACTATATTTAATTAAATAATATGTTTAGTATGATATTATTATAAATATTTAATTTTAATATATTAATTACCTAATTTCCATAATGATCCTAGAAAAATGAATACATTACCCAAGCGTATGTACGGCCGACCATCTGCATGATCGTAAAATACTTCATTTCTCAAAAAAAAATCATTATTTTTATAAAAATTATATTAGATGACTAAAAATTAAAATTATCCTATTATCTTTCATCATGAAGTGACTGAACCATGATTAATGTACCAGGATCAAAAAGAACAAATCCAAACATATATGAAAGACAAATATATTATTACATGAAAAGTGAGTTTAACATAGAATATTTTGTAAATATGTAATAAAATTACATAAGTAAATCATATATGGAATGAAATATATTATTAATGTCATATAATAGATGTAAAATAAAATCATATTTAGTACATATTATATTTTACCAATTGTGAATAAGTCAATAATTTCGATAAGATATTTTCATCTCACATTTATTTTTCAGTAAGATATAATCATTATTCACCACACCTTTCTTTTTTATTGGGTAAATATTCCAATTGAATTAATTTTAGTATGATTCTACATAAAATTATTTCTATTTACATATACACTTTAGTATATCAATTTCTTGGGGTTTGTGGTTCAAAATTTACTAACGTGGTTTCAGATTTTTGTCTCAAATTTTTCTTCTTTAAGACAGATGTTATGTTTCTGACCTGTGTTCTTTCAAGAGGTGTATATACCACCACATTTACATGTAATATCATGATTTAATTCATACTCATGAAATTTTATGTTTCTTTTTATTAAATTCATTCATGGGGATTGTGTTTTTATGTTACTAATGTGGTATTAATTTTATGTACAATCTCATCATTTATTTGAGATTCAATATGAATATATTTCTCATGATCAAAACCTATATCCCATATCTCATGAAACTAATGAATTACCTTGTACTTTATTAATTTCCTGAGAATATTTGTTTTATATTCATTTTTCTCTCTTTATTAATTGAAAATTTTCAATATTGATTGTTTTTATGAAAAATCTTCATTTCGGTTAAAAACACATTTTCTTCTGAAACCATGTTTTCAAAAATGAATTAATATTGAATTATATTTTAATTTTTTTTTCAAAATTGGAAAATATATTTTACTCATTAATTGTTTTAATTTTTATTTAAAAGCTGTATTTATTTTTTTCATGGTTTTTCTCAAATAATGGTATTTTAATGATGTTTTATGATTTAATGATAATTTTAAAAGAAAAGCTATTATACTCAAGAACTGGCTTATTTAGTAATAAAAAATATTATTTATATAAGATGAAATTTTTCCAGGTCACTTATTATTTAAATAGGATTCAATACATGTATACCATTCATATTTATTCATTTAATGACTTATAGTTTAATGTCAAGATATTTATAAAAATTGTTTCTCTTACACGGATTATACCATGATAAAATCATTATGAAACCCAATTCTTTTTCAATGGGTTATGAATTGATGAAGTGATTGAATTATTATGAATTTTTTTTAATCACAAAAATGTTAGAATATGATGAAATTTTTGTGAAACCAATTTCATTTCATGGGATCTGATATTATTAATATTTTATTATCTAATGGATCACATATTAATTATTTTCATCATATGAAGGTGGTTACGTTATAACCATGGGTGGAGGTCACATTATTAAAAAATAATGTTGGAACATATATATACCACCAATTAATTTTATAAATATTTATATATAACAAGATAAAAAGTCATAGTAAAGGGGAGTGATCCCAGTTTAGTAAGATATAACTAGAATAAGAAGTGAACCCGGTTTAGTAAGATGGGGTAGGTATAAAGAGTGAACCATGTTCAGTAAGGTTCTTTGTCCATTATAATGGCCATGTGAGTGAAAATTGGCATCCATTACTATTTGGATAGTGATCACATTCCACTTTGATTAAATAGATTCCACTTGGGATGTTGGTGTGTCCCACCCAAGAGGTGTAGCCACCCATAGAGTTCCCAGATATATTTTTTAATGACCCTTGACTATTAAGTAAATGATTTTTTGTGGTTATTTTTATGCCACAATTTTATGTATTATTCTAATTTTATTCATCATGACTCATGTTTTGTATATAAATATGATTAATTTCTTATGAACTACCAATATTTATTCCATGACTCATTATTATTATCATCGTTATAAAAGACATGGTTATCAGATGTTATGTTCATGTCCTCGTACTCTTATATTCATTTTATAATTAAATATCTCTCTTTTTTACCATTATAAATAATATTAAATCACCCATTATTATGATAACTTTCCAAAAGTTATGAAGATAGGTTTTTTGTAGGGTTTCTATATGAAATATAATAAATGTGGAGATCATTTTGGGAAACATTAAAGATATTTCACAAAATAAGAAAATTGTGATTCTTTTTTCTAAAGGAAATAAACTATTATTTTCCTCATGAATTTGTTTGTATAATTTTTTTAAAATTCATCTTAAAATAATTAATATCCATTCATCAGATGTTTATGTTTCTATATTGAATCTATAATTCCATGGAAACCTTATTGGAGATGGACACATAAGAGTTGGATGGATTCCCCTCCACTATACATTTTCACCAAAATTTAAGGATTTGGGTTTTGATATTAATTTTTCTAATTTATATATTTAAACCCAATGATGATATTTTCTACTTTTAGATTTTAAAGCTATGAGTATTTTGTGACATATGAAAGATGTTCAAAAAAATAAAAAATTGAAATTTGTTTCAAAAGGACTTTTTTAGGGTCAAAACATTTCATAACATTGTTGGGTTATGTTCATGATATATAATGGGTCCTTGTTGGGTCAACTATGGATATTAAGAATTTGGGGGCACTCTAAATTGTACCACTAACTGAACACTCTAGTGAATATGGATAGATTTCACTTAGGAGTTTAGACTCTTATGTGGACATATGGGATAGGTAATATATTGGTTGGAAAATTTCATGTGGGTGTGTTTTTCTTGGTGGAATCCTTAATGGGGTTATATATAGTCACTACATCCACATTTATAACTTTTTTACTCATTTAGGATTATCTCCTTGGTTATATATATATATATGTGTGTGTGTGTGTGTAAATTTATAATTATGAACTAGTTTTTCCTTATCCTTGTGGCATGATTGGGAAGTTGTTGTTATTTCATACTTGGTTGTACACTCACCTTCCTTCTATGTACCATATAGTGTATGTGGGAATTGTTTCTCAGGATTAATGTAAGGGGAATCCCTCTTACATTTCTAGTGAATCATCTGGATTCTATAGTCATTGTTCATTGAATAACGATATTGGTAATTGTAATGTAGTATAGTTGGTTATGTTTCCAGAAATGTACCACAGTTTCTCTTCATTTCAAATGGTTTTTGAGGCTTGCGGTGTTCTATGAACTATTAAAACACTGAATATTTTTAAATTACATTCTATTGATTTTTATCCTCTTTTTTATATATAATATTTGTTTGTTGTATTATAGTTTTTAGGTTTTGTTTTATATGTAATGATGAATCATCCCCTATTACTTTCTATCTTCTTCAACCTTTTATTTCTAGTTTGTAGTTTTTGGGGGAATTTACCTATGTTGAGTGGACTGTTGGTCTTACCCATGTCAATAGTTAAGGGTCTGGATAATACCAGTGGTATCAGTTGGGTATAGTCTATAAAATAAGAATTATAGTCATGGAGATTGGATTTGTCAGGACATGATATTTAGAGTATAAAAAATGAATATATAACATCTGTATTCTGAATATCATATTTCCATAGTTATTTTAGTATCGAAACTATTATTATGAAAATATAGTCTCATCATCATGGGTATAACCTATGAGAGTTTAGTGTCAAACCTTACTAAATATACTTCCCACTAATATTTCATCATTAATATGATATTTTCTAATATTTGTTATCATGATTCATATTTTTAAAATTATATAGGATTAAATTATTTAGTTTTGATGGGGTAGTGTATTTACAATGACTATAGTCAAATGCCACCAATCAAGGAACCTAAAAATAAGAAAATTGGTGTTTCGGAAAATATAGTTCCTCCTAAAGCGTAAGTGAATCAATCTTTTTTCAGAATCATAATAGAATAATTAATTACTATTAAATAAAGAAATATACTTATGAAAACACATAATTTAGAATTCTAACTATGTTATAAACGTAAAATCCACCAATTATTTTAGGTGAATCAAGACCAGATTAATTATAAATATGGATTGGAAGAATGAATAGAATTTTGAAATTCCTATTAACTCCATCAAAAAATAAGTAAAAAATTTATCTATACATTCTAAATGATTTGGTGTGATAATAATGGGACCTTGATGTCAGAGATAAGGTTGACTAATTCCTTACCTAGGAGGTTCCTCTTATACATTTTTCAACATTTCTATAGGCATACCATATGAGTATTGAAAATTATTTATTTAATTTACATGAAATAAGGAAACCTCAATGTTTGTAAATATGGATTACATTTTTCATATATTTCACTTTTTCATCAGAAGGTGTAGTTAGTGAATCACTAGAAAAATGGATACTTGAATTAATTTTATGGATAGTTGTTCTATAAAGAGTGGTTTTGTGTCATAATGAAAATTAAATGGTCATAGTGAAAAAGGTTGTGGTTGTGGAAAAACATTAATGAGAACCTTATTAAGGGAAACACCAGTATCCTCCCTTACATCGGGGGTACCATTATAGGTAATACTTGCAAAAGAAAAAGATACTCTTATGGTAGTAGTTCACCATAGAACCAATTCATTGTATCATTTTCCATTCATCTACATCATCATAATCAACCAAGATGTTTCAAGTGTTGTTTCTTATAGAACACAAAGAGGGAATACACAAAATGATCCCTATCACTATCACAAATATATCCATAGAGATAATACTATGTGATATTGTATGGATTCTATGAATTCAACAAGTGTAAATTGTAATAAATTATTATATGTGTCTCAATGTAAATCAATATTATCTCATCACAAAAGATCATGCCCTTGTAATCAAGGTATTCATGATGATTTCTGAAATTACAAGACACCAAAAAAAGAATCACCTCAATATTGGGGTTTAAATCATTTTGGGATGTATCAACAGATTTAAAAGTATCATTTTATTCTCCCAAATATAGAATTAGGTCCCCTGAAAAAGAGAGATAGTATTTTCCTTCAGTCTATATCAATTCATGTTTTGGTTAACACAAATGATTTGTATTAATTATTTATTCTCAAGAGGTAAGGATAATTTTATTATATTTTGAAATGATGTCTCATGTTATAAGGATTAAGAAACCTCTTTGGAAATATGTGTTAAGCGGATTAAAATTGTTGGTATGATCCAAAAACATTGAATTAGTTCTGCTATAATTGGATTTTTCTGTTTTAGACATGGGAATCATTAATTTAAAATTGGAAATGGGTTTCCTTGTACTGTTCAAAGATTATATAAATTACTAAAATTAGTGATTGATGTTTGCATATCCTAAATGAGTGGTTCCATTATTCAATGAGTAATGGGATATGAATTCTTTAAGAGAAGTATCTTTAGTAAAAATTCCTAGAACCATCCCATATAAGATGAAAAAAATCACCGCGGGATATATTGATGAAACTGAGAATATATGTTGTTTTTATATAGTATAACATTACCCATATGTTTTATGATAATTTCTGTTGAATACCACATGAAAGGGAAGTGTTATTTTCTCTCCAATTACTCCCACGAATTTATCCTATTACATTTCCATCATACCAAATGGAACCAAAAAATTACAGGATTGGAAGATCCACCTTTAACAATTATAAATTAAGGATTTATAAGACCAATTATATTATTATGGGATAATTTTGGTTTTATTTATTTACAATTAAGATGAAAGACTTCCTCTTTAGTCAATTATCATAAACTAAATCAAGTTATTATTGAGAATTTATATACTCTTCCACAAATTTGTTAAATATTTGATCAAATGAAGGGTTCCTAGGGGTTATGAAAAATATAACTTTGATACTGTACAACTGACTCTATGCCATTAAATAGTATATTCCCAAAATATCTTTTACAATCCATTAAATCTATTTTGAATACGTAGAAATTCATATTAATCTCTATAATTCTCTCGAACTCTTCGTAGAATTGAAGAATCATTTAATTCATAGATTCCTACACTCTTTCATTGTGGTATTCCATGATGACATATTAGTTCACTCTTTTATGAAATAATACCATGAAAGGTACTTTTAGATTTGATTGAGTATACTATATGATAATTATCTATATAAAAAATTATATTTCACTTATTTATAAAATAGATTTTCTTTTTCATGTTCAATGTTTCTAAAAAAGAATACTTATCAACCTCGATAATATTGATGTTAAAATTTCATAGAATGTAGAAAACATTTCATTGAGATATAGAGATTTATAAAATTATCATTATATTATACTGTATGTATTAGTATCTTCTCACATCATTTTTTCTCATAACTATGTTGAAAAGAAAGAGTATTACACACTATTAGAGTAGTTATTTCCATACACCTTTTAAAAATATTAATACATGGGTCACTTTATCACCCATACTTCTCTTCATATAATCATTTGTGGTATACATTATGTTTTTTATGCATCCTGATCTATACTGGTTTTTTTTCACATAAAGACAGAACATGTATTATCTTATGGATTAGGAAAATTGAGAGTATAAATAATTAATTATCAAAAAAATGATCTATAATTGGATATTATGGTAATTACCTTAAAAAATTACATCAAAATATTTTCAGTATGATTTTTTATTTCTTCAAAAATCTGAACATCATGAAATTCATATTCACAAAATGGGACATAAAAATAAGAAATCAACAATGGATGAAATATCATCAGATGTTTGAATTTCAATTGTTCTCTAAATATGGGGAATGAATTCTTCTGGCCAAGGAATTATTTTATAAGCCATATAACCATGTCGCAAGAAATTATCATGGAGAAATAGAAATAATTTGGGTCAATTACTAACACATACTTATAATGTACTCAGCAAAATGATGTTGTGGTTTTCATTCTGGTTAATTTTTTTCTTGATATGGTTGAACATGTCATGAATTATCAAGAGTTATACCTTGATTGTGTCAAAATTTAGTCCAAAATAAATAGTAGGGAAACAATTAATGGATGGGTAGAGGATTAAGATTATATATGGAGATTTCGAGATCTAATTTTAGTTCCTTGATATTTTCTTGAGAAACTCATTAATGCATATCATCCTTCAATGTTGGTATCCAATCTGGTGTTTAAAAATGAATATGAAAATAAAGAACATTTTCTAGTATCCTAGTATGTAGTGGAAATCTATATAGTATATCTCGAGATTCCAGATATATCAATTGGTGGAGGACGAATACAAATTTCCATCTAGCACATTACAATCATTTCCCATGCCCATATTAAAATGAAGGAAATTTTTTATAGGCTCTATAACTATTATATTGAGAAAAAATCAGATGAATGATGTTATTAGGGTGATCATAGAAAAAATCACCATGTTGGAACACTTCATTCCAATCCATGAGACTAATATAGTAATGGAATTGGTAAAGCTCTACATCTAGAATGTGGTGAAATATCATGGGGTAATACATTCTATTATCAATAATTGAGATCCTACATTTAAAAAATGTTGTTAGTGGTATTTTCAATAGGACATTAAATGAATAATGACCCGGATCATGAACCACCATTCTCAAAAAAATCATAATTTTCACAAATTATTATAAATTCTCTGGAGGATTATCGTAGAATTTTTTATATCATTAGAAGTCCATTTTCATTTCCTATATTTTTATAATAAAAATATTTATTAAGAAAAGATATATATGGCCCTATATGTGTAATTTTATGTTTTCCATCATGATCTCCACTTTTTGGGTAGAGATTATAGAAACACCACTAATTAGACCACACTTGGTGCCTAAAAATACTGAGAAAATACAAATGATCTGGAAAAGGGTGGGAAAAATGTAGAATTATCAGAAATTTAAGGTATTACATAATCACTTCCCTTTTATCTATTTAATTGGAAATTTTTTTATCCTTATGATTATCCCCATGACTTAGGAATCATCATGTCGGTAACCATGGGAATTAGATCTTCGGTATATTAAACCTTATATAATTATCAAAAATATCAGTGAAGTTGATCATCAGATAATTCTACTACTCATATTCAGTTCAGTTTATAAGATTTTCTATATTTTGTTATTATTAACATACCAGCCCGACTATGAACATGTGATCTCTTGGGACCATGTTACTCTGGAGAAAAATGCGACATTTTTTCACACCCTAATTTATATTCTACACAGGACGTACAAGGTTTTTTATGGTATAAATATATCTCTATATTAGTTATTTTGGAAAAAATATTAATTTATGAATAGAAATAGGAAAAATAGAATTTTATTCACACAGATTGTCCAAATATTTTCCAAAGTGATGAAAAATTACATCTTTCTATGGAAAGAAATCAAAATTTTACGTGATAATGTGACTCCATTAATTTTGATGTATTTAACTATTCATATTTTATTTTTTGATCTATAGAATTTTTTGGGATATATTTATGATTTTTTAGGTTTTAAGGATAATTTTCAAAGATTTCAGAGGGCACACTTGTAATGACCAACCAATTCTCATTGGCTTGAGAGCTCAACGAGTCATTACAAAGCCTAAAGAGACATCCCCAAGGCACCAAAGGGTGGCAATAAATGTAGAAGTGTTTCAGGTACAAGTGGGGGATGATTTACCCTTTAAGATATAAACCCATAAACCAACCATAACCAAACATTCACTATATGATGCATGAATAAGTGAGAAACCAACAAATAAATTCATTTATATCAAACCACATCAATGTACACAAAAATGAAAGACCAAACTAATAATCAAAGTACACAGCCTACGAACAACTCAGGACTCTCAAAAGACACTACAACTCTATGCTCCATAAGATCCAAGCTCCAAAACATCTCCCACGAATCACCAAAATCCACTAGCAATAAGATGCTTTACCTTTACCTGTGTCCAAGAATACGATGTCTTCAAAAGAACCAACGTTCCAAAGTAGGGGTGAGTATAAAACTCAAAAGGTTATCCCCAATGACTTCCCTACTCACGCCACTAGGATAGAAGAGTTAGCCACATTTATATAAAAAATAGTTTATAAAAAAAAATTTCTCAAAAGCAGTTTATAACTAAATATAAACAGGTTTCCCAAACTATTCATAGCCGAAGGCATTCCAAGATATATTGAAACTAATTTTCCAGTAAGTTATTTTTCTAGAAAAATAACCAAAAAAGCATTAGAACCATTTCATAATATTCATTTTTGGCATACCCAACCGTTCCACAACCCATGAAACAAACTATGCATGCTACATTATGACAGTTCCATACTCATCAGTGGTTTCTCTTCAATCTACCAAGTAATAAAAATGTAATTGTTTCCCATGTTCCATTACACCTTTGGCACCGAGCATAAGGTCATATTTCAACCAAACTTGGTACATATAGTTACCATGTGCCATTAAACATTTTGTATCGAGCACAAGGTATTATTTCAACCAAGCCCTGTACATGAAATATGAATACCCACCACATATTAACATCAATCATGCCAAAACAACCTTTCAATAAAAAGTATTTTTTATTGAAAACCATTTCCTTCAAAACCATTTCAATGCCAAACCATTTCAATTTCATAATATTTCAATAAAACACCCTTTTTATTGAAAACCAATTCCATAAAAGTCATTTCAATCTCATCCCATTACAATTAAACACCCTTTATATTGAAAACCATTTTTCATCAAACCATTTACAATTTCATCAAATCAAGATCTTAAAATCAACATTTTAAATTCCACAAGCCAAAACACTTTGCACAACAATTCACTAAGATTTCACAATCTCATCGAAACCATAAATCATCACTAATGAAGATTCATTCTATGCTTTTGAAAATCAAATACATTCAAATAAACTAATTTGAATCTAAGCCAATAAATTCTAAAAAGAGGAGTCGAGTGTGAAGCCACCTTCCTCAAAGGTTTTGAAGAAAACCACAACGGTTGAAGAACACTCAAGAAACCCGGGTCGATTCTCCAAGAACCCACCTTAGATCTCTTCTCATAGAAAGACCAAGACCAAATCACATCATATTTGGAATCCACACACATAGATCATCCCATAAAGGGCATAGTTCTATGAAACTAACAGAAGAGGATAAGTATATCAAAGTAGATCTAAGAAATTGATCAAGAACGATAAAGAATGATCACATATCTCCAGAATCAGGCTTATATTCGCCAAGAGAATACTTTGGATCACCTCAATAATGATGGGATAACCCTCTTTGACATTTGGAGAAGCAAAATCCCGTGTTAGGGCCACTTAGGAGCTTAAACGAGGCAATTATAGTAAAAAATTAGTTAGATCAACTTTTATATGATCTCATTTAAGCGAAAACACGGTTTGCTCGCACAGTTCGACAAAACATGTGCTAACCATGCGTTAGAAAATTCCTTGACATACCCTCCATGCATGGTTTGGCCGCATGGTTAGATAAACCATGCGCCGCCCGTGCAGAAGCTACTACCTCCAAGACCAACTACGAAGTGTTTGGCCACACGGTTTATAAAACATTTGTGCCGCCCGTGCAACTTCTCCATTGCCTCAAAAATATCATTTAATTTTCTCCCGACCCTCCCATTCATCATTCATAACTTTAAAAAAAATAAAAGCATCATGAAAGGGTTACATATAAAAAAATGGGGGTACTACATTCTCCCCACCATTGGGCTTTCCTTCCCCGAAAAGTAGAAAACCTTCACCCAACTAAAAGAGTTCCAGCCACTGCTCTTTCATTTCCTTCTCACGTTCCCATGTCTCTTCCTGAATCTGACCATGCTAGAATAAAACCCACACTAGACCGATTATTTTTCCATGCTAGAGTTTCTCTTTCCTATCCAAAATCCGTACTGGGATATGTATCAACGAAGCATCCGACTCTAGGTCAACGTGATCCCATCTGATCACATGGTGAGGATCTGGCTGATACTTTTTCAACTGTGATACATGGGACACATTATGCATTGAACTAAACCATGGTGGTAATGCCAACCGATATTCCAACTCTCCAACCCATTCTAGTATCTCTAATGGCCTAATGTATCTTGCATATAACATTCCTTGATTCTCGAAATGACGATGTCATAGCCTTAGAAAGATCCTCAAGAAGTCATGATCACCCACAACGAACGACAACGGTCTTCGATGATGATCTAAATAAGATTTATAACAACTCTGAGCCATCTCCGTACTTTTTATAATCAACTGAATCTTCTCCATTGTTTCTTGGACAAGGCTCAGTCTGACTAGTGAAGTTTGACCAGTTTCCACCCAGCATAGTGGAGAACGACAAGGACGCCCATACACTGCTTTAAACGGATCCATGCGTATCGAGGTTTGATAGTTTTTATTTTATGAGAACTCCACTAAGGGTATATGCTCCTCCCATGATCCACCAAAATCCATTACACAATCCAGCAACATATCTTCCAAAGTTTGTTTCATCCTCATGGATTTCCCATCCAGCTGAGGATGATACACCATGTTCATATTCAATTGAGTTCCAAGGGCTTGCTATAATTATTTCTAGAAATGAAATGTGAATCTCAGATATCTATCTGAGACTATAGAAACTAGTACACCATGCCTCTTTACTACTTCTCGTATATAGATTTCTGAAGGATCTCCCACCGTATGAGTTCAATGAATAGGGATGAAATGGGACGACTTGGTTAGGCAATCCACTATCACCCAAATGAAATCATGTATCTGGAAAATTCTTGGAAGACCTGTAATAAAATATATTGCTATCTGATCCCATTTCCACACTAGGATATGTAATTATTGTAACATACCAGCTGGTCTCTGATGCTCTACTTTAACCTTCTAACAAGTTAAGCACCGCGAGATGAACTCGGCTACCATCCTTTTCCTGCCTCTCCACCAAAAATGTACCTTCAACGCCTTATGCATCTTATGTGCACCTGGGCGTACAGACCATCTTGAATGGTGGTATGCACGAAAGAGTTGTTCTTGACAAACCATAGGTACAACCATCCGATCTCTGAAACAAAGAACTGAACGACCCAACATGTTTCCAGCCATCAATGGTCTCCCCACCATTGAGTTTTGAACATACAACTAGACCTTCTGCATCAGATATTTGTGCTTATTTGGTCATATTTACTAAATCAGGAACAAGTGTAGCTGAAAAAACTGCAACATCACATCGGTTTTCACATTCCACATGCATGTCGACTAAGACTGACATCAACTGCCATTCATATGAAGCTAATTTCTCTAACTGAGCATATTACTTTCTACTCAATGCATCCACCACTGAATTCCCTTTTCCTGGTGTGTACATCAAGTCAAAGTAAAAATATGGAGGTACTGCATCTATATATTTTGCCTCATATTCAAATCTCGCTATGAGAAAATGTGTTTCATACTTTTGTGATCTGTAAAAACAGTGAATTTCTCACCAAATAGATAATGTCTCCATGTTTTCAATGCATGGATGACTACAGATAACTCCAAATAATTTGCTGGGTAATTCTTCTTATGCACCCTCAACTACCTTGAACCATAAGCACCCACATGATCTATTTGAATGATAACACAACCCAACCTTGATCCCAAAGCATCACAATACACTACATACCCCTATCCTGATTCTGGAAAGATCAATATAGGTGCCGATGTACTCTGATATTTCAGTTACTGAAAGGATTTCTTACATTCTTCAATCCATTGGAAGAGAGAATTCTTCTTAGTCAGAGCTTTCATTTGTGAAGCTAGTCATGAGAAATCACACACAAAGCATCGGTAGTAACCAACTATACCAAGAAAACAACTAATCTCGAACACATTATTCGGTGTTTTCCAAGAGATAATGACTTCAATCTTTTTAGGATCAATAGAAACGCCATTCTCAGAAATGACTTGGCCAAGGATATGTACTTCCCATAAAAAAATCACAATTTGATAATTTGGCATTCAAACGATGATCTCTCAATATTGGTAACAATGCTTCCAGGTGCACCTCAGGATCTCACCTTGTCTTTGAATACACCAAGATATCATCCACAAACACCTTGACAAAAGAATCCATATATCACTAAAATATCGGATTCATCAAAGCCATGAAGACCGCTGGAGCATTCGTTAGACCAGAAGGCATGACTACATATTCGTAGTGACCATATCTACTTCTGAAAGCTGTCTTTGGAATATCCTCTTTCCGAAATCACAATTGGTGATATACTAATCACAAGTCAATCATGGAGAACCACTAATCTCCCCTTAATTGATCAAAAATATCATCAATGTCTGGAAGTCGATATCTATTCTTTATCGTAAATGGGTTAATCTTAAGATAATAAACACACAGCCGAAGAGTTCCATCTGCCTTCTTCACAAACAACACCAGTGCTACCCATGGAGGAGTACTTGGTCTAATGAAACCCTTGATTTCCAGCTCCTCTAACTGCACATTCAATTCCCATACCTCTATTGGTTCCATCCAATAAGACGGAAGGGAAGTAGGACTAGTCCCCAGAAGGAGATCAATCGTTAACTCCACTTCCCTTAGAGGTGGTGCCCCAAAGATGTTATTGGGAAAGACATTTGGAAATTGATCCAAAACACCTGGAAAACTATTTTCCTCAATCTCTTCCATTGATTCCAAAGTCAATGCTGCCAATTGGCAAGTGATCATTTCCCACCATTGGTGCCAACAAGATTTTTTCAGCTTTCTTTATCATCCTCTCTCCTCTGAATAGATGGTTGTTTTTTTCCTTAGTTGTTAAACTAATAATTCTACTATAACTGTCGATGTGAGCCTTAAAAATTTTCAACCAATCAATACCTAGGATTATATCATAGACATCCATGTCTAAGATCGAGAAGTCCCATTTCAACTCAGCTCCATCAACAGTTATAGAAAATTCTGTACACAATAAGGCTTGAAATTCTCTTTCATTAAGAGGAGTTTTTTGTTTCAAAACTAAAGCTCAAACTATTCCCCATGGGTACCACCATGATTCCTCTACCCAAAGCTCCCAACAGATCCTGCTGAGCCACTGATACTCGATTCACCATCCCTATGTGATCACAGATACACAGTACTGCTATTTTGGAGAGGATCTCTTGCCTTAACCCCGCTTTGAAGATCCTATCCTTAAACGATATGCTACCCGACACCTCGGCAGAAAACCACACTAAGCTCATAAACATAACTGCATACTCTGTCACAGACATATTCTCTTGTGTCAGACTGAATAAATCAGTTGTGCACTGAATTCAGAATGTATGTGTGTAGAAGTTTTTATTAAACAATTCTTCAAAGCCATCCCACGGCATACCCTGGTCCATTCCCTCTTTGACTATCAACTCCCACCACTAAAGAGAAAGATTTTCTAGCTTATACGTTGCTAGATTTAATTTCAAATCTACCTTCGTCCCCAAGAATTCACAAATTCTGTTCTTTCTAGAAAGTCACACCTATGCCCTTTCAAGGTCCAAATCACCTATAAAGACGGGTGGATCCTACTTTTAAAATTGATCCTCATAAGAAAAATATTTTAGATATTCCGCTCTATTCACACTTCCCACAGCATGGAAAGATTGCACTATGCTCTGGAATAACTTCTGGTTCACTTGGGGCTTAAGTGCAACCACGTTCTCATTGGCCACTTATGGTTGGTCTCTACGACACCTACCTGATATCTATAAATAGAACAACCAACCTGGAGTCTCACTTCCATAGACATCATCAATATCCATTTCAAATCACATTAGACAACACTATCAAAATGAGGGCTTCCACATTTCTACATTTTTTTTTCTAAACAGACAATGAACTCTGTCAATATCACTCTCTAGAAACTGTTGTCTTTGCATTTGAAATTATATCACATCACCTGCCACAACATTGTTTTTCCAAAAACAACATTTTTCCATGTTCAACCATTTTTGAAAACCGTAAACATACTTTTTGAAAATCAACCCATTTTAAAAATACACTAAATAACATGTTTTCAAAGTCTTTCACTTGAATACAATTTCATCATATTTCAAAATTGGGAACCTTGCACAAAATCCTTACTCATTCCTCACAATGGGATATGAAATCCAAGTAGGAAAAAATTACTCTAAAATGCATGTCATGCTCCTATCATTGTCTAAACCCATGACAATGACATTTCCAACATTTTGGAAGTGTATCCAAAATAATTATGTACCCAACACCCTGGTAACTTGAAGTTCACCATAAACGGGTTAGCTACGTCCTTTTATGCTATACATTTGAAGTTCTGAAAATCCTAATTCTATCTAAGATTTCGACCCAGGAATAGACAAGAATGAATTTAAACTCCAAGACCAAGAACATCGATGACCACTTGTTAGGAAAGGACCGAACAATCTAATACCATTTCTAATGACCTACCAATTCCCATTGGCTTGAGAGCTCAACGAGTCATTACTAGGCCTTAAGAGACATCCCCAAGGCACCAAAGGCTGGAAATAAATGACGAAGGGTTTCAAGTACATGTGGGGGACGATTTACCCTTTTATAAATAAAACCATAAACCAACCATAACCAAACATTCACTATATGATGCATGAACAAGTGAAAGACCAAAAAACAACTTCATTTATGTCAAACCACATCAAAGTACACAACATCAGATGAACAACTCAAGACTCTCAAAAGACACTACAACTCCATGCTCCACAAGCTCCAAGCTCCACAACATCTCTCAAGCTTCACCACAAGCCACTAGCAACAAGATTCTTTACCTTTACCTGTGTCCCAGAATAATACATCTACAAAAGCACCAACCTTCCAAAGCAGGGGTGAGTATAAAACTCAATAGGTTTTACCCATTGAATTCCTTACTCACACCACTAGGATAGAAGAGTTAGCCACATTTATATGAAAAATAATTTATATAAAACATTTTCTCAAAAGCAGTTTATAACTAAACATAAACACGTTTCCAAAACCATTCACAACCAAAGGCATTCAAAGAGCTTTGGAAACCAATTTTCCCGCAAGTTATTTTTCCAAAAAAATAACCAAAATATCTTTATAACCATATCAAAATATTGATTTTTGGCATACCCAACTGTTCCACAACCCATGCAACAAACCATGCATTCTACGTTATGACAGTTCCATACTCATGAGTGGTTTCTCGTCGATCTACCAAGTCATCACAAGGTAATTGTTCCCATGAGACATTACACCTTTGGCACCGAGCACAAGGTCATATTTCAACAAAGCCTCGTACATATAGTTACCATGTTCAATTAAACATTTGGCACTGAGCACATGGTCCTATTTCAACCAAGCCTCGTACATGCAATATGAACACACACCACATATTCCCATTAATCATTCCAAAACAGTCATTCAATAAAAACATCTTTTTATTGAAAAAAATTTCCATCAAAACTATTTCAATTCCAAACCATTTCAATTCCAAACTATTTCTATAAAACTATATTTTTATTAAAAAGCAATTACATCAATGTCATTACAATATCAACCCATTTCAATAAAATACCTTTTTTATTGAAACACCATTTTTCATCAACCCATTTACAATTTCACCAAATCCATAATTTAAAATCAACATTTTACATTCCACATGCCAAATCACTTTGCAAAACAATTCACCATGATTTGACAATCTCATCAAATCCATAAATCATTACTAAAGAATATTTATTCTATGCTTTTGACAATAAAATCAATTCAAATGAACCAATTTGAATATAAGGCAATCAATTCTAACAAGAGGAGTCGAGAGTGAAGCCACCTACCTCAAAGGTTTTGATGAAAACCACTACAGTCAAAGAACGCTCAAGAAACCCTGGTCGATTCTCTAAGAACCCTCCTTAGATCCCTTATCCTAGTATGGCCAAGACCAAATCTCATCATATTTGGCATATTCACACTTAGATATACCCATAACGGGCATAGATCTAAGAAACCAAGGGAAGAGGATAATTATATATAAGTAGATCTAAGAAACCGATCAATAAAGAAGAATAAAGATCCCATACCTCAAGAATCTGGCTTCGATTCACCAAGAGAAGCCTTCAAATCACCTCCGGAATGATGGGAGAAACTTATTTGACCTTAGGAGAAGAAAAATACCGAGTTTGGGTTCCTTAGGAGCTTAAACGAGGCACTTAGATGCAAAAAACGAGTGAGATCCACTTTTATAGGATCTCATTAATGTGGCCGCATGGTTTTCTCGAACGGTTAGACAAACCGTGTGCTAACTGTGCCTTAACCACTACCTAAAAAGACCCTCCAGACACGGTTTGACAGCATGGTTAGACAAACAGTGCACCGCCTGTGTGGAAGTTATTGCCTCTAAGACCAACTACGCAGGGTTAGGCCATACGGTTTAGACAACCCGTGCACCGCCCGTGCGACTTCCACATTGACTCAAAACATCATTTAAAGTTATCTCGACTCTCCATTCATCACCCTTAACTTTAAAACAAATAAAAGTATCATGAAAGGGTTACATACTAGAAAATGGGGGTGCTACAATACTATTTGTTCATGGTTAGGTGAAACAAATTAGAATTCTTTTGTTAACTTGTGGATGTTTTTAGGGATTTATGTGTATGTTCATGATTGGAACAGAGTTTGTAAAAATCATGAAATAACCATGTGGCCTTGTAACCTTTTATGCAGTGATGATTCACATTTTAATTATATAGTTTTCTAAACCATGCGGATAATCAATGAACCCATAGAGATGGTATAGTAGAATAAACATTGATAGTAAAATCTTTAAAAACTGTAAAACCAAAACATAAGTGTAAATATTGGGTTTTGGAAAATAGATATTTAACATACTTTTACCCAATAATGAAATTTGTTCCTCTTCTAGAATTTTATCTTAAACTAATGAATTATATTGGAAAATTAGGATAGTTTACTTTTATCTGAAGTCTATTTACATCAAATCTTGTAGCATTGGACAATGGTAATCAAAGGTAAGAGTTCTAGTACACAATACCTTCATTCACTTATCATTATTTCATGGTTATATCCAAATATTAAGTCTTTTATTCCTAGATATATGACATAATAATATTTTATAATTGAATTATCATTTAATCCTTTGAAGAGTAGGAAATTATATTCCAAATATATGTGTTTGTAGAGTATTTTTTCAAGAAGAAATCACCAGTTTTTTCATAATGACCAATGCATGGAGATTTGTGGATTTCCAAATTGGTTACATAAAAACACATTTTATATTCCCCATGTTGAATATACAAACATGTTTTATCAAGAAAAATAAATTAGTAAATCCAATTACTTTTCGAGAAGTGTGAATTTATGTGGGGGTAATGTTTACTAGAATGTGGGTCTTAGAAATGGTTAGGTTGTGTAGTTGATCATGGTACAACACTGGTACCTTACTTTCTCTTCATGTCCTTCGGTATTATTGAGGTATGTAATACTATTGATTACTATGAATCTTATTAATATCATTTTATGTTCTGTTGGATTTTGTCGGCTAGTTATTTTGAAACATATTTGTTCATTGTATAATTTTTGGTTGTCTATTGATGGTTTTGTTACGAATGTAAGGGGAAGTCATCCACTATGATTTGGTAACATCTCTAATAATTTATGACTTGTCGTTGGGGTTCAAGGTATAATACACAATGTTAGAGGAACCAAAGTCCTTCTCAAACCGCTTATTTGTTGTTGGGATATTACAGTCAAGGTCTGATGATGCGCCTCTTATAGTCATGAAACCATGATAATAGTTTCATGGTGTTATAGTTCAATTGACTATGACCAGTTAGATTCTTTCTGAAAATATGGATGGTGGGAAAATGGTTTGATGAGCACTATGTTGTATATTTTTTTTCATTAGATGGATGATTGTGGGGGGGATTCCAATATGGCTACACAATCACTCACTCCCAACTCACCACATTCATTTCCTAAAAACTACGAACTTCTCCCACATCAAGGACAAGATACAATCCTAATTTACAAATGGAGGCATTCAATTGGGGGTTCATACCCAATGACACTTATGAACTCACATTGGTCGATAGGATGGGATGTCATCCACATCACACCCTTTTGGAGGGAATTATTTCATAATCCGGGACTTTGTTATAGGTTTAGGGTATGTTCCTAAATCTCTTCCAAATCCTGATACAGGGCCAGTTACCCAAAAAAAATTCAATTGTTTAATCCTTCAATTTGAAAAAGGGCATTTCTTAATGGGACCATATGTATGTATCTGTGTTTCATCATCCATTTCCTATTATTTATTATAAATGTATAGTTTCTTATATTTTGAATCCATATAACTATGAAGTAAATAGTTTAATTCCATCCTATGAAGAAATTAATATTTTTATAATGGGATTGAACATTAATAAGGTATCATACATTCCTTATTTTTAATATGAATAGGATCCACAATGTTTGTTGATAATATTCAGTTTAACTTTTTTAGTGAAGGACCAATATGGGGGAACATAGAAAATAGGTATAGTTGTCAATCCTTTGGAAGGAATCCTACGTATTCTACTTATGGAAGGAATCATTGTCAAGGTAGTTTGATCGCATCCTCAAGACTCACCCAATTGTGGATGCCTTTGCATGGGGTAGAAATATCATGCTACTGAATGGGGATTATATATTAAGGATTCCATATGTTGGGAAATAATCCCTCAAGGAAACATTTTGGTGAATTTTGATTGATTATTGTGTTGAAAAAGAACATTCAAACTCTATGGAATTATTGAAATATTTGTGTATATGGTGGCTCCATTTCCTAGTCTTTTCAAACAATTTGGGGTCCAAAATTTATATAATGACTCAAGATGCATGAATATTTGTGTTTCACGGTGATTTTTACCTTCATGAAGGATGATTTTGTCTTGATGGTTTGAAGGATTAAGAATAGGAAATGGAAAGATGGTAAATATCTCTAACTATGAGAAGAATAGGGAATAAGAAACTATCCTTGGTTATTAACAATGATAAGGAGGCTTAGGAACATGAAATTGGAGACAAATAAAATATATGTAGTGTGGTTGAAAGCTACATGAATGGGAGTAAATACCTATAAAAAGGCATTTACCCCATCATTTTAAAAACCCATCCTTAATAAATCTGAAGGCTCTGAATTCTCAAAGATAATTCGTGAATGATGTACTTTTAAAAAAAATCTCAAATAAAGAAATTTAGTGAAGGATATAAAAGATAATAGAAATATGTACGCATAACGAAAGTATTAAGCTCTGTGAAGGCTGCACAAGCATCGTGAAGTGTTGATCCTCAAAATGGTTAAGGGAGAATTATGTAATGAGGGTTATTCATGGATGAATTTTTAGATTAATGAAAATATTACAATTATCAAAAGATTTGGTGTTCATGAAAGAAGTATATTATTTTATTGAATTGGGAAATTTCATGATGAATATGTGTGCTTCCTGAAAGCAATGAGAAACGTGAATGTTTTAAAAAGTATTTACCCAGTAGATCATTGTGAAAGATTTCTTCTTCAATGGGATGAAATTTGATCTTAGTGATGTATAAAATAATATGTAATTCATATTGATTTACATGATCAACAAAATAATCATCTGAAGGTGTAGTAAGCACACTTTATTTGAGATATCAATGATATTTAAAATTGTGATTGGTTATAAACAATGTGGGATACTGAGTCTAGTCTGAACCTAGTATTAGTACTGAGCATTATGGTATTTGTTTGATAGTTACATTGTCTTTGTACTCATATCATATGTTTCATAGTAAGGGTGAACGATGTCAATATTTTTTATCATTTACATGTTTTACTTCACATATGATTCTATCTTATGGGAAGGAGAGGGTTGGGATTTTTGTTTGTTGATGAAAAAATATCCAAAGAGATATTTTTCCTAGTCAATCATACCTTTATCCACCACCCAACCCCTAATGGAATTTAACCTAGTTGGAATCACAAATTGAATCAGAGGAAATTATTATTTTTAGTTGTTCTCTCTAAGTGGTTTCAATGGAGGTTCTCAGTCATATGGAGATTCTAATATTCAATGTTATCAATGTTAAATTATGGATGAAACAGATGTTGTACTACATCCAATATTTAGTAAAAGTTGTCTTTATAGCAGTTGTGCATAGTATTTTGGCCAGTTAGGATAATGGTTCTTTATCAGAAGTCCGCCAAGGAATTTGGATGTTGACGCCAAAAGAATCAATGATTTAGGGGAATCCCTATCAAATGAAATCTTTAAAAAGGGGATGTCATGTAATATGTCACATGCTATGTAGGAAAAGTTTATAATTATTTATATAGGTGCGTCAAAATTTAATGAATCAAATTAGTAGGTATATTGGAAGATGTATAATGATCTATGAATTCACCCAAATGAGTCTATTGATTCATTATTTTACTGGTTGATTGTTTTTATGAAATAAATACATGCTATAATATAAATTAATGAATATGTTAGTATTTTTAATCGCATTTTGCGAAGTCATCATACTCCACTCAATAAGAATGATTCTATGTTGGATAATAAATATCCAAATAATCTTGTAGTAGATATCTTACATAGTACACTTATGAAATTAGAAATGGTAAATGATGATAACAATTATTTGGAAAAGGATAATTCTAAATAAATGGAATTCAATTCCATGAAGAACCTCACTATTCTTGATGGATAGTATAGAGATGATTTGGATGAAGTCTTGTTATTAAACTCCTAAAATCCACAAAGAGAAATGATGAAATTTCAATGGAAAAATCCATGTTCATGATTTCTATGTGGAAATATTGGACATCCTATAGAAAAAATTCATAATAAGATTCAATTTGAGAATGTGGGTAATGATGAATTTCCTATGAATAATAATTCATCTCATGCTTAATATAGGATAAGTACGAAGACAATTTTTTTAAAATTGAATAATCTTCATTCAAAAGAAGATGACTATTCATAATAATAAGAGGAAAATAGTTATAAGAATGTATGTATAATAAAGAAGAATCTATGGGTTAGTGGTCATAAATTCCATAATAATTGAAAAATGCAACAATGATGGAGCATAATTTAGTGGATGATTTTATATTTTGATCGAATATAATGTAACGTATGAATAAATTAATGTATGGAGAGAGAAAAAAGAAATAAAACATTGTGGTTATGAAACCAAACACTAAATGAAACAACCGGAATAAGGGAAGTCTGATATTGTGGATGAAATTGAATTTCATAAATATAAAAAATCCAAAATCCTTAGAAGAATTCATTGAGTAGAAGATCAATTTTGAAGAATGGACCAAAATTGACTATAGTCTGACTAGAATTTATGAAGTTCGAGTTAAACACATTAAACAACTTGAGGAGAAGGATTTCAATATATGAAAAAATTAAAAAGAAAAAAATAATCTAATGAATTAGGTTAATCAAGATATAGAGGAAATATAAAAAGTATAGTATAATTAATAGTTCTAAAGAAATAGATAATAGTGTGTAATGAGAATAAAATGGTATATGTGGATGTATATATGGTATAGAGAATGATCACAAACAAAAAGTAGTAATGGTTGAAGTTAGACCATAAGAACGCACTAAAATGTAGGTGATTGATTTCTCTATGAATTAAACCAAATGATTCAGATACCCTATGGGAAAACTAGTGGTACAATAGTGAAACACCAGAATGAACCACAAATAAGATGTTATTATTGTGGAAATATGGAACACTCACAAAATTTTAGTTCTATGGAAAAGTGGCTCGAAAGGGAACAAGAGAAACAATGGAATCTAAATAGAGATCGATATTATTGGTTATCATTTTATTGTAATTATTTCTGGATGGGAGGATTAGGACACATCAAAAAACATTGCACATTAACAAACCCTGGGAAAGTACCAAAATAGACTCAAAGTGATCATATAAAACAACTCAATAAATACTCAAAATTCCTAAAAATGAAAAATTAATTTTCATCATTTCGAGATGAATTTGATCCATCATACTGTGAGAAGGATAAATAATATAAATCAATGAAATTGAACAAAAGGAAAAGAGATGGATTTGGTGTGGTTTTAGATATTTGTTTTAATGCATCATATCACTCTTCAATATGGATTATTGATAGTGGATTCACCTCTCATATGATAGAAAATAAGGATCTAGTGACCAAAATTATGTATGATAAGGAACATATCATAATATTTGGAAATGATGAAAGTATGAAGATTGATGGCTTAGGAAAATCCCGGTTTGGGTGAAGATACATGAGACGTGTTGATGTATTGGATATTAAAGGCCATAGTTTAAACATGATCATTGTCAGTCTATTGAGTGACTGAGGACATTCGATAAGATTTAAAAAGTAATTATGTGTCATCATGGAAAAATATGGTATAATTGTTTTATTTTGAATGTTCAAGTATGGAAATCTCAACCTTGTGATTGGGAAATAACATGTGTACTTTTTATCTAGAGAGGAAAAAATCATGTTGTCGCATAAACAGCTCATCCATCAATGCCAGCCATCATGGGGAGGTCTGGTCAAATGTGATGAAACTCAAGATCACCCCAAAATATCACATGATCATACTCACTCGTGTGATCAATGTCAAAATGGGATGTTGTGTGTGGAAATATCTTACTAAGATCCATTGATGGAAAGTGGTATTAAATTGTTTTTATTGATGATTTTAGTAGGTTGGAATTATAATTTTTCATCTCCAAATTTTTGGGCATATTTAGTTTCATAAAACAGTATTATAGTGAATAAGAAAGGATGCTTGGTTAGAAGATTATGATTTTTCGTATTGATAATGATACAAAATTCATAAATATCTAGGTAGAATATTATCTCAAGAAACATGGGAAATGGAATCCATTTCCTAGAGTGATAACTCGTCATCAAAATGGAGTGGTTGAGAGGATAAATTGGATGATAAAAAATGGTAATAAAAATGACTATTGAAAATGACCTACCATTGAAATTATGGAATAAATAAGTCATGACATTAGTGTGCATATCTAATAGGGATCTCTTATTTCTAAAAGAGGAAAAGACTCCATACAATATATGGTACAGAAAGTACGAAAAATTATAATAATTTTGAATATTTGGATGTAAGTATTTTAATATCCATAAATATAATCCCAAATAATTTGAGTACTCTGTAGATGAGGGGATATTCCATGGCTATGTGAAAATAGAAAATCATATAAAGGCTTCAAAAATATGATTGCAAAAGAGGTGAAATAAATGATTTCACTATAGTGAATGATGAACATAATCTTCAACAAAAAAATGAATTGTTTTTTTTAAAATTTATAATGAGGTAAGTTATTGAGGGGGAGAAGAAGTGGAAAATTCCTATTCAGAAGAATATATTGACAATTATCACTAGGAAGTCAAATATTTAAATACACATAAGTTGAAGAGTCTAGAAAAATTAATAGTCGAGATAACATTTGTCGTTAGGAAGTTCAAATTGAAACAAGAAATAATGAGATATTTACAACATATGGTGTGTGTAAATCAATACTCTAACATTTTGGAATACCCTTACTTTTTAACTATATGGGTTGAATAAATAACTAAGAGAATTGTATTCATGTCTTGACTAGTTTTTAAATAATCTCAATTTTCAGCATTGTGAGATTTGTTACAATCTCTATGTCAACAATGATAGTAGGAAAAGGAATATAGTGTTTCTTTATGTTGATGATATAATCCCTAGTTGACCAAGTGAAGAAAAGTGAAAATAGTTCCCAAGATTCATAAAAAATGAGTTCAAAATATCACTAATTGGTGAACTAACCTTTTTCCATGGTCTATAAGTGACACCAGGAAGTAATATAACATTAAATTATAAATTAAAATATGGAAATAAGATTTTATAAATTTTTGAATGGATTAATACAAGGATATGATTAATTATATGGCTACCGAGATAAAACTATCATGATATGATGAATCAAAAGTATTTAATGTCACAAAATATAGATAGATCATTAGAAATATGTTGTACTTAAGAGTTACATGACTAGAAAATATTTTTTCTCATGTCATGATTTATGGTTTAAAAATTATCAAAATGTAATAATCATACTTATAATAATATTATTAATTCTTTTATATTAATTACATGGTGGATTTTAGTTTTTTATGCAATGAAAAATCTCAATAAGAATTATTAGGCTATACAGATACAGACTGGTCCAGAACACCATATGATAAAAAATAAATTTCCTACGATTCATTATATCTTGTAATATTGTGTATTTATTATCCAACCAAGAATAGGATTCCATTTCATTGAGAATCAGAAAGGATAAATATGATGAAGCTACTCAAGCTTCTGCACTAGTATTGTTGATGAAGCAGCATCTTGATGTTATGGGAGTTGATGTGATGGCCCTGATCAGAATCCATTTTTACAATTCATGGTATAAAAACCATATAAAACATACATTCCACCACTCATAGTCAAATAAAATTGAAATAAAGCTTCATTATATCATGTATAAGGTAGTTTTT
Organism: Viscum album; assembly: GCA_963277665.1. Taxonomy (NCBI): domain Eukaryota; kingdom Viridiplantae; phylum Streptophyta; class Magnoliopsida; order Santalales; family Viscaceae; genus Viscum; species Viscum album. Next base: position 1,686,778,774 of record OY728146.1, read on the forward strand.
GCGATTTTGATGTTTAATTTTATGAGTATCGAACTAATGTTTGTAGACATTCTGATGAATTCCTTACTGAAAGAGGCATTTGAGCAGCATTGACTAGATCTTGGAGTTCAATGGAATCTGAAAACATTAAATTATGATGATTTGGGCCCCCACTCTCTGAGGTATGTGTGGTTTTTGTTAATTTGTCGATCTATGTTCTTTTCCCTATTATAATCCCCAAAGGAGTGACTTTCAAGATTTTTGGCAATGTGGGAGAACTTTTGTCTATAAATGGGTGAGAAATGTCTTAATCATGTAGAGAGAGAAGCTGGAATGGTTTAAAAAATTAGGTGAAGTTATTTTTAACTCTAAATATACAAATTATGGTTGATCGAATTTTATATATCATGGAATACGGGGTTTTGGATTAGAGTAGTTTACTAGTTTGGGGTGAAGTAATTCATTGATTCACCTTTTCATTGAGACTTATTTCTCATGTAGAGGATGGATCATATGGTCATAGAGTTTGTGTTGATAAAATCATTCATATGTTTCATGAATTAAGAGAAATAAATTTTGGTATAAGGTTCAAGAATAATTAATGTTGAATAAAATGTGATGATGTTTCAAAAATAACAAAAAGAGGGAGATTTTGGTGCAAAAATCAGTCATTGTCACTTTGTAGTGATTTTTTTTGATTGTGTTTGTTGAAAAAGTGGCATTTTTGATGTAGTTTGGATGGATCATTAAAGAGTGATGGAATTAAGGTAAATCTCTGTGACTATAACAAGCATTGTTAGTGGGAAAATTTATTAAGTTCTTCAAGAATACAAGTCCATTCACAAAAAAGAATGGAGAGCTTCATGATCATTCAGTTTTGAGGCTGATAGCCTCATGAATGGGTATAAATTCCAATATCTAAGACTCTACCATATCATTTTTTAGATAAAGCCTTAAAAACTTCTAAATGATCTTAATTGTAGAGGGCTATTATTGTAAAAAATTTCATTCATAATGGAATTTGTAAATGTTTATGACTGGTAATAAAAATTTGTATCTATCACAATAGTATTAAGATTCAAAAAGGCTACATGAGAATCATTAAAGTGCTTAGCTTCATGAAGTCCAAGTGAGGATCAAAAAAGGATGGTCCTTCATGAAGTCTTTTTTATCTTTGATTATGTTTTCAGCTTTATAAATGCTATCAGGTTTGGAAAATAGGAATATTCATATAAATAATTGGGATGTTTTACAATTACTATGTGAGTTTTTTGAAAGTAGTGAGCATCATGAAATTGTTTAGAAGAGGTTACCTTGTAGATACGTGGTATAGAGTTATTCACCTGGTGGATAAAAGGGGAGATTAATTATGCAAAAAATTACATGTATAACATATTGATTCAAGTTATCAAAAAGATAATCAATATAAATACAAGATAAAACACATTAGTTTAGAGAGTAGTGAGCTTTCATGTAATTATTTGTTTTAAACTAGGAGGGATAGTGAGTCTGGTATGAAAATTATACTAGAAGTATGAATTAGTGGATATGAAACATAGGCACATGGCCTTTTTATTCTCCTTGTACGTAGCTAATGATTGTGAACCAAAAAAAATTGTTGTGTCTATGAATGTTTTAATTATAATATAGTTCTATAATATGGTGAGGAGAGAGAAGAGTGTTTTGTTTAATGATTAGACAACGTCCAAATAGATAGTTTTTAATCAATCATACCCTAATTCTCTCCCATCCCACCCCCTCATGGAATTTAACATAGACTAATGCCCGAGATAGGAATGAATTATGATTTGAATGATTTTATTATTGAAAATACCTAAGACCACATGATCCATGCTTAGTTTTTGAAATAAGAGAGAGCATGTGATCAGTTATCATCCTATATGTATTACACAATTATGCACTACGGAATCCAAAATTAGTTGTTTAATATAAATTTTGTTCTAAGTAAGGTGTCTTATGTATATTTTTATTGTTGTAAAAAAAGTAAATGAAGTTCACTTAGATTCTTAGTCTAATGATAGATGAGGCAGGGAGATGAACCCATAGGAGTGTTTGGGTCACATGGTTTTGAATTTCAGAGTAATGGAGGGCCTTTCATAAAAGTGGATTCCCATTATATCTCAGACCTTAGAAAGGCATCATATATAACCTCCTTGGACAATAATATGATTTATCATTGTTCAGTTTGGGGGTATTCCTGAATATGTCCACTAGACATAGTTATCATGTCCCGGGATATCTGGAAGATATGTCATAATCATCCTCATGACAAGTCCAGGGTGTTTTTATGAAATTTTCAAAAAATATATCACATATCTTGGATGGAAATAGGAAATGTTGAATGAAAATCAATTGATCTAGTTGACTATTTCAGAATATGTCGCATTATATAGATAATGAGTATGTGGGACATTGGAAGACCTTGACTTGTTTTGAAAAAATCCAATAGCATTGATGATATATCTAGAGGACATCGCATGATCTTGATGGAATGTATTTCTAAAATGTATGAAATAAATATATTGATATAGATTGAATGTCTAGAGGAATTCACATAACCTATATGACATGTTTGGAGGATGTCACATGACTTGGTTGATGTGTCCTTAGGGAACCACATAACCTGGTTAACATGTCCTGAGGGTGTCGCTTGGCCTATTTGATATATTTGGAGGGATTAAAAAGCCCAAGATCACATTCCCAAAGGATTGCCAAGTCCATGATATCATCTATTGATGTTTTCACATGGCATGACTGACACATATAAAGGACTTTTCATGTCCTGTTTGAAATGGATTGGAATTTTCTCGTGATCTGGGTTGGTTATTCAAAAAGCATGATGATTAGCACATATTCCATCACATAAGTATTATATAATTTTATTTCCATATAATCAGTTATTTCATCATTCCCTCAATTATTTAAAATAATATGATTTTTTCTTTTTCATGTGACCCATAAAACATGTGTCAAATTCTTCAAATGATACAGATGAAACTCTATATGTCCTTTTTATGATCTATATGATGATAATATGAGGCACGTATTTCTGTTTCATGACCCCTGAGTTTATTCCATATAAATTATATATTGTATGACCTTTTCAATCACGTGACATGGTTATTTGAGATGTTCACATTGGTGCTCCCATATCACAAGCAATGTTTTGTGTGTCTTCTTTATGCTAAATAGGGGGATTTATAAGACTCACACCCCAGTTATGGGATTCCATACACAGAACTAATTTTGTAAATATGATATGGAATTAGTGGTACATAATTTGGATCATGTTCATATCAAGATGATTTCATGTGTCATCCATGGTGTCGTATGATATCCATTACCTTGAGAGTATTCCTAAAATTCCAAGTTTATTGGACACTATCTGATCTAAGATATTTCACATAATCATGTATTCAAGTCAACAAGTCATTGAACCACAGATCATACATATGTGAAAACCTCAAATAGATCAGAATGCTCATAGAAGGGATCTCGCGTGATAAAAGAATACATTTCGTTGGTCCTTCAGGAGCCTAAGGATGCATGTTAGAGGCTATTTAGGAGATCAAGACATTTTATTGTGGGAATCGAGAGAGATCGCACTAGATTATCAAGGGGTCTTCACAAGGCCAAGAAATCGTGTTAAAGGGATGTCATATGTTTAATGGGTATCATGTTGGGTTCATGAACCCATTAATGTAAAGATCAATGTATCCTACATTAAAAATAAAATTCATCCTTTTCCACATTATTTCCATCCTTATTTTAAAAGGACATGAGATCTCATGACTTTGTGAGAGCATTTTCATGGAAACTCAAATTACATGTCTGTGATGTGTCATTTGGTCAGTGATGGATATCATGATGATGAGTTAACACTATCATGAAAAATCCCTCTATATTTATAAATTTCCAATGGGGAATCTCATGATCAATTGGACATGTTCACATTATTTTTCATAATGAATGTGGAATGTTAATACACTCTCACATAGAAAGCTTGACATATCACTTGGGGGTCACAGTGTCTTGTGAATCGCACTAGTACATTGAATGAAGGTCAATAGAACTCTCCATCACATGAGTATTCCTCCTTTATCTACCTTTACATTATAATAGGTTTTGTATGATCATCAAAAAAATCATTGGTCTGAAATTTCCATGATTAGAGAAACTCATCTAGAATCCTCTGTGTCACAATTTGTGCTTGTCTAAACACTCAATCAAGAACATTATGTTTAGTCAAAGTGGATTTATGTTTTCATTGTAACAACATTTAAGGCACACTATCCTCTTACATGACCCTCTTAGGTTCATGAGATTAGTTATCCTTTTGAAAGTTATGATATCCACATGATTCGTCCACCATGACTTTATTTTTTTTTGAGTATATATTAATACCCATGATTCAGTTGTTTCATCCATTTTAGAACCTATAATTCTAATTTTGTAGGATTCAAAAAAATACCACCCCCTAGGAGTGATTTCCATATGGACAAAAAAAAAATTTATGAGGAAATTAAATTCCCACTTGAGCCTTTGGGACTCCCAAGGGTCACTATCTTGAGTGATGTTTTGGTCTCTAGATTAACATTTGGTAGTCCACAGAGAATTTTATAAATTGGGTAGTGAGGCAAGATCATTTAAATTATGTCTTAGATTCTCTAAAGAACTCATGATTTCTTCAGTCCCATGATTTCAACGCAATACCACATTACAAGATCGCCTTCTCTAGTCCTCTCCATGTGAATTGATTGCAAGATCCATGTTTCAAGATCTCCACATGAAATAATATCTCAAGTTTTCACCATGTGACTGCCTTGTCTTGACACCTGTTCAAACGAATCATGAATCTATATTTGGTAATTTCAAAATACTTAAACTAGGTCCTTTGGTGTATTTAAATATTTCAGTCATTTCACAATATTATAGCATGGTCGTGTGATCGTTCAATAATTAAACATTTCTAATGAATATCTTTGTGTCATGAAACCATGAGTCTTATAACTATTTTTGATTGCAAGACATTTTTTGTGTTTTATGATTCAAGAGATCTCCTTAGTTTATAAAATTCATGGGACATGTATCTGTTCATGTGTTTCTTTGTTCCTTCGTGGTTGATGAAACTAACATGGTGATATTGGATCATGGACCTATTTGGGAAGGGCTTTGAACTCATATAACATGCGTTCATTTGTTTTTATTATATTTTTTCTACTTATTTTACATATTCCATCTCAACTAGATATAGGTCCATGATTTCTAGGAATCATAATTATGACCCTTTGTATCATGTGCTCCTTGAAAAGGAGGTTTTGTGGTTGAATCTATCATCTCAGCATCAGAGCTATACCTTGTCACACTGTCTTTCATTGTATGAATTTAGTCTCATGATAATTTCTTCATTACCACACCTGACTAAAATATTTCATATTTCAAGATGTCATATTCTTTAGATTATATTCAAAAAAAATATTAATGAATCAAATTGGTCATCATGTTATTCTAGTGCTTTTCCAACATTTTTGTGAACTTCGCTTGAGGTCCAAACGATTTTGATTTCCCCAACCATCCAATTGCACAATGTTAGGTTAGAATACATGTATCCTCCTAGAATAATCTGAGAAGTGATGAGAGGTGCAATGGGAACAAATTATTGGGTGGTAATTTTTATAAGGATTGGGTATTTCTATTCTAAGTTAGAAAAATATGTTTTCTAAACAACTTCAGGCTATTGACCGTCATGAGGATGCTTGGATTTCTAATTTTATCATTTATCATAAGTTAAAACTTCATAAATAACTAATCAGTAATTAGATACATGGAACTATTTCTGTTCCTTTATCCCACTATTGTTTTGGTATCATCCTATTCGACATTTATAGGCTTGGAGGGATATCAGTACTTTGGGATATGTATGATTATTATCTTCCAAACATTTATATTTGGGATGTCCCTAGACAAAATCTAAACTATGAAAGGGACATTAATACCATTGAGAAAAAGATCTTAATGAAGGGTCCAAATTTACACTTGCTTATCCTCCTATAGGAAGTAGATCAACATATTTCCCTGCTGTAGAGGAAATCATCAAACCACTATATTCCATTATCAGTCCCATTCCCAAAATCTATTCTACATAAAAATATTATATTGGGAAATCGTTGATGTTTGGGAGTATATCACAGGGAGATACTAGGTGGTATAGAAGTTATCCCTAAGTCTTCAATTGGTAGAATGTTTAGACATGATTCTGAATTGATGGATTTTTCTGATCGAGGATTCATCCTCATGAATATGAGTGGGTATACTGGTGATTGAATATCAACTAGTAAAGAGGAGGCCTCATAATATATCCATTCTATCTATTACTCCATTCAATAAACTCATGGGCCATATATAATAAGGAAACATTCCTTATTGGATAGAGGGTGATTTCAAGTACTTGTCCGACTAGAAAGGAGAATATTTCTACTTGTAAAAATACCATAACACTATTTAGATCCTTGATGCTCATTTCATACCAAAATGTTGAATATTATTATGGTTTTGGGAAAACACACTTGGACTTGATGTGATTTTTTACATGTTTACTCACCCTAATAATTTCAAATTTATCCCTTATCCCACACCAACTGGAAAATTTTTTATAACAGTAGTGTCTCTCTTGACGAATGTCCATACAATATCTGTGTACAAGATGCGGTTATCTCGTCCAATTTAGAATATAAACTTATTTTCGATCCATATACACCTTTTTGGTTCACTCTCCAGTTCTGTTTCATCCAATGGGTTTATCTTCTCTCTTTAGTGGGGGTATTGGAATAATGAATCCATGGGGTTATCCATCAATTTTGGAAAATATTATCATGTGGAAAAATAACCATTGAGATTTTCCAACTACATATTGGCACCTCTATCTTCCAAAATTACGATTATTCTATGGATTTTGTGGAATCCTTCCAGGGTGGTGCGCTAAATATATTTTTTATTCACCAAGATAAACAATGTGCTTCACATACCTACATATCTATAGAAACAATGTAAATGATTCTATCATCAAGAGATACACTAAGGAAGAATCTTAGTCCTAGAGATAACCATTTCATTACTGAGTAATAATTATTTTGGAATGGTGGTCTTTATATATAAATGTGGGGCGATGAATCATTTTAGAGAAGAGCACATGTAACTTCTTCTCTTGTTTCTTCATTAGTTGAACCAACACTCCCCCTTTGGAAAAACCAACTCTAGCAGTTAAAAAAGGAAAAAATTGAAATTGGATAATCATGATGTAGATCCGCACCTTGATAACTAAGAATCCTCTTTAAAATGTTTGGTAGTAAGAGGAACGATTTCCCCAACTCCTCTATGATTTCGGGGAATACGAATTTAACTGTCGGCAATTAAATGATATAATTCATCAGATCATCCTGAACCAGCAACAATTTATTAATAGTTTGATGGGTTTCCCATTTTCAGTGATGAAGGTTCCTTTACCCATGAACTATGTGAAACTCTATATGTTCTTGATAAAAGATTCCATTTAGCCTCTTAGTTATGCACTCATGTGGAACTCCTGACTACAAAAATATCAGAATATGAAGGTTGTGTATCTGTCTTCATAACCCATCTTCTGACATGATCATTTCAATATTATTCTAGTCCAAGATTATCTAAACTAGCATCGTTCTATATTTATACTCTTCGTACAATTCTAGTGGTGTAGGTTTAGAGTAAAAGACACTTCAAAAATCCATTTACAGTTCACTCTAGACTCTATATGAATATGAAAATTATGGGAATTAAAACTTAATTTAGTCTCATAACAAGATATTTTTTGGATGGAATATATGGAGATTCTTTGAAATGTCATGATTACTTTATTCAATTTCTCAATAAACAAAGTCTCTAAACATTAAATTTTGTTATCCAACATTCCCTAATTCAGGATTTTCACTAATCATCCATAATGTAGATTCAGATGAGTCATCATGGGTACTAATAGTTTTATAATATCAAGTAATCCTAAACAGCTACATTTTACTGTTTATATACCAAAGTAGTTTTTCATGAGAAATTATCATTAATTACCACAGACATGATATTACTAATTGACATAAATGCAATATTTATCGTTAGATCATCTGATTTATGTAAATAATTTGGGTAAAATATATGTCCCAGAGGAATAATTCTATATATTTGGATGAATATTTATGAATTAGACAGTGTATCTTAATTTTATTTAAGGGAAAGGGTTTTTACACACAATATTTATATCTTTTTATTTATATTCCCATAGAATTTTTCCTAATCATAAAATAGGTGATGGATTTGAGGGTATGAACATTGACTTTTCTTTGGACTCCCTCTAATGGTTTATCTGCCTAAAAGGTCTTGGGAATTTTTATTTTATGAACACCCAATATAGTTTAGAACACATAAAGTTTATATTTAGAAATCATTGAATTGATTTTTTTCCATATTCCCTATTTATTTTTTTACCTAGCAAGCATTGTGTCTCTTTTAGTTGATTATTTTATGGTCTGGTAAACTATAACATTGTTTTTTGTACATTAAGGTCCCCCAACTCGTAACATCTACTTCTGGTAATTTAGATTCTTCTAGCTCGTACATTCTACTATTGGTAGTTTAGAGTCTTATACATCCAAATTTATTCTGATTATATCTTAGTTTCTTCCAACATAATATATCTATTGTTATAGTTTAGGATATTTTATCATGGAAATTATATTTTTTCAATTAAGGGACTTCATTCATGTATGTTAAATTGATAGTAATATATCATCTTTAATGTAATGTTCTTCATGCATTTCAACCTCTTATGGTAAGGAAGCCTTCCATGAAGTGTAATTCTAGGTGGTAATGAAATTAATATGCCATTAATATTAAATTCTTGCTAATATAACATGATAGATGAATATATACAATTTGTCATACATGGTTGGGATGAACCAAAATACCATATGGTGCTGAGTTCATCCATGTTGTTTCTAGTGCTATGGAGGATTGGATTTCCATTCCTAAGAGGATATGCCTCTATATTTTAGATAAATGTAATTATGCATCATTGGAATGGTAAAAAAGTGGAGTCCCCTCTCTTTTTAATGGTTCATGAAAGATTTTTGAATATTGTTTTGAGGGATTCTGAAATAGTTGGGATAGAGAGTTCATTTCAATAGATGTTTTGTGTGTTCTTCAATTCCAAAATCAAAATTTTTAATAGATAAATTTGGAATGTGTTGACATCTCGAGGTTGACCCAAAATACCCAAAAGTGTTTAGTTCTACCATGGGGTTAATGAGGATCATGAATAATAGAGTTCCTCAAATAAAAGAAGGGTATGTCTATATTTGGTAGGTTACAAGACCTTATAGATGACCCCATAACGATTACATGCATGTTCTTGTAATGGACATCCCCACTATTCTCCACGTTTCATGAAAGAATTATGATGAATAATTCATTTTTAGGATGAAGTATAAAGTGGAGTAAAAGTTCTCTAATAAAGGGGTCTAGAACCCAAGGTCAATAGAACTTTTATTTGGGAATATTGGACCCTTCGCTCGGTTATTTCAAGACAAATTTCGTGGGAAATAAATAATTCAGGAATTTTGTTTCACATTAATACTTTTAGAAAGGTTAAAATACATGGGAACATAACATCGAGGCTGTATAATCTTATTTTACTATCTAGTTAAAAGAAGTTTAAATCCTGTTATAGGAATATTTTAGTTAACTTCTGATGGGAATTAGTGGATTACATGCCCTCCCTAGAGAATGGAATGATCGTTTAATGTTTAACGTGTTTTGGATAATAACTCTTATATTTTATGGAGGCCTTCTTAGGTTCCAAGTGTCTATTTGTCCATTCCAGAGCCTATTACCAATTTCTTATGTGTAAGAGACAATATAAAAAAAATAAAAAACTCCATTGGGTTCTGGGAGAATGATTCCAAATGAATTAAATGGTTTTCTTAGATCATACATCCAAATCATGAAGGATTTTTTATGTTTGGTTTATGATTAAAGAAGCATTACAGCACACTAAAAGTGTTGTCTCTACCTTGGGATCACATTATCATGGTGAGGATATGTAACAAATCATTAATCTAAATTTTTAATAATGTCACATCGTCTACTAGGACGTAACATTTATCCTTCAACAGTCATATTGGTTGGTATCTATATTTCGAAGCCCTTATTCAACACATATAACATGTTTTCAAGAAATCATTATGTAAATATGACTTGTATGTCAGTAGAATGAGAATTAATGAATTGACCCCCCTTAAAAAGTGGAATATTATTCCTTTATGATTTGGTCAATGTGATGAAATATTTTCATTCTATTTAATGACTTTTATCAGGGAAATTGTTATTATTATACATGGTGTGGATAAACCTAGTATTTGAGATCCTAGAATTGTTGTGTATCATTTAATGAAAGGAATCAGGGAAGATGTAATTCCTGAACAAGAAACTCTCCAGGTAGGTCTAACCTATAATCAAATGGGAGGAAATTTTCTTTTTTTATTTTTTTATCTGGTCCTAAGATTAAAGATCTAAGTGTCACTACATATCTTGTGATGACAGGAATCAATGCCCATATAGTTCTTGAATGGGAATCATTCCAATAATTCCTAACCCATACCCATAGGGGGAGTTATTCTAATTGATTTTTTTAGTTGGACCTCGGATTTGAGATCTATGAATCAACATACATCCTCTTATGATAGAAATAAAGACATTCATATTTCTTGAATGGGAATCTCTCTGTGTGGGTATGACCCATACGTAAAGGGGGCATAGTTCTAGTAGATTTTTGTAGCTCAATCCAAGATTTTAGATATGGGCATAACTACATATCTCATGATGATAGGAATCAATATACAAATAGTTCTTTAATGAGAAACTCTCCACCCCTGTATCATCTATAAAAATATGGGAAATGTTCCCCTAGATTGTTATAGCTAGATGACGGATTGGAAATCTAGGAATGACGACATATACTATGATAATTAAAATCTATCCAAATGTAGTTATTGAATTCTAAAAACTCCATGTGTATCTTACCCATAAATATAGCGGGAATTGTTCCCCTTGATTAGTTTATGTTGGAACCAATATTGGATATTTTGGCCTTACTATGTATCATGTGATCATAACAATCAAGCCACACTTATTTCATTAATTAGAATCTCTCCACACATGTCTGACTCATATGTAGAGGGGGGGAATTATTCACATTTATGATTGTGTATTGACCTAGGATAGGAGATATGGGAATAACTATGTATCTTTTGATGACAAGAATAAATCCACATATTGTTCTTAAATGGGGGTTTCGTGGGAGACCAAATCCATGGATAGTGTTCCACTCATGTGATTACCATATTAATGCACTAATTTATGTTGTGAAAGAGTCATAAACCATGATGAATAACTTTATGTATCAAGGATATATGGTGTTCCTTTTACAGTATTCCATCTTGGACTATGCTAACCCTATCCTAAACTAATATTTCTTGATCAATTGGGGAAACCTTTACCAAATATCCTAAGGCCATGTCATCAATTCTTGGTGTGATAAATAATGTATGTAAAATATATTTGTCATGACACATATGTGATGAATGAAAGGAACAGGGTAATTATAAATCATATTGTGGAAAGTCCAAAATATAATATCTACGAATACATATGTTTCTCAATATACTATGAATCAATTCATCTATTATTTGAGAGAACTATGTGGTTTAAAATAATGTTGGAAGGATGTTAGCCATTAATTTTAATATAATACAGTTAGGATGTAATCCATGAAATTTAACATCAATTGTTAAGGAATAAAGGGACTCAACATGAAGGAAAAAGAGAAATATTGTTTTTTGGCATAAGACTAGAGATCTTGGAATCACTGTGTATCCTATGAGGGAAAGTATCAAGGTGGATGTTGTTATTAAATGGAAATAATATCTATTTGTATCTGAATCTCAAACAAGGATGGGATAATTCCATTTCTCTTTTTCATAGATTTATCTCATGTGTAGCGGGTTATCGACCAAGTGAAAATTTTCATGTAGTTTAACATCATACAGTAAGGGAAAAATGTGTTCTGCAGTTTAATGTCTTTATTCTAGAACATCATTTTGGAATTTTTAACATCATATGATAATGATTTTATTATGTACTTTAAAATCATGAAACTACTAATTGTATATTCTTGATGATAGTTAATAAATTTACTTCATAAAAAATGTCGCATTAGTGGGGCGTGATGTTTTCCCCGTCTAGTTTTTCCAATGAGTATGCTCTATTATAATAGACCTTATATATGTTGTAAGGACTTTCACATTTAGGATATATCTTGACATGAATTTTTCTTAGTATCATTTGGTTGAAAAGATCAAATACTAGTTCTTCTTCAAGTAATCGGTAGAGGTGAACCTTTTTATTAAAGGATGATGTGATCAGATTATGACAGGCTTCAAGGATGTGTAGTGTACATATCCTTTTCTCATCAAACTCTTCCAACTCATCTAGAAACATTTGTGACTTCTCATCATTTAAGAATTACTCATACATATCTCTTAGAATTGATAGAACCAATAGTTCAATGGTAAACACTTCCTTAGTTTCATACATAAATGAATATGGTGTTTCATGTGTAATATTATATGTGGGGGTATTGTAGGCCCATAAATCATGGAAGTGATTTTCTGAACATGACATCATATCTTTATTCATTGTTATTTGGATTATATTTTAATGTGTCTTATGAAATTACTATATTTTTTCATTCACTACTACACGAGAGCATGATGAATGGTTCGACTTGATGTTATACTCCTGAAATAATTTGTTTACTTGGTAGAATAAAATTTGGTGTTGTTGTCCATCAATATCTTGTCAGGAACTCTAAATCTAGGGATGATATTTTAATTATTGAAGTTATTGATATTATTAATCACTATTTGATTTAGGGGTATTTTCTCACTCAATTTTGAAAAGAATTTGGAAGTGAAAATGATTTTATTAAACTACTTAGTTATGGGTGGGAGATATAGACTCACAACATCCATACCTCATATAGTAATGTTCCATGAATATTTAGTTATATATAAAAATTATGGGGGTTGATAGATGATGGTTTAATTAATTTGGAATGAATTATATTTCTTGATGAATTTCACAAAGTACTATTACATTGTTTTCAGTAGCTTCTAAGCCTCAAGATTTTATGAGAGATCCTAGTGCCAAATTGATGAGTGCCACAAGATCCAATAAGGTATTTTTAGATGATGGTTGGGATATCTCTCTTTATTCTCTGTCTTAGGAGGATCCCATAAAATATTAGTTTTTATAGGGGTTCTTCTCATTTATCAAATCTCAAGGGTTGATGTTTTTTACTCGATAATGATTTTATTCCCTTCCACCTTGGCCCAATGCGGGAGTACCATTTTTTAAAAACAAATTGTGGGATCTACCCATATATGCGTGGATATCAGTTCATCATGATCTGGGGAAGTTTTGATCTGATTTATTTCGTCCATGTCATAGAAGGTGACTGATGATACCTTCTTTTGATGCATGATGTGAAAGATCACCTCATCCTGATCAGGATCGGCCAAAACTGTAGATAAATTCACCATTGCATTAGCACAAGCTTTTTTTGATTGGGGAATATGATGATTTTTTTTTCAAATGGGAACTCAACCATTATTCCACTATCATAGATGAAGGGACCATCCAGTTGTCCCTTTTTAATTCAATATTCATCATTAATCTTCATTATCACTTGTCTTGAATACAATTTGATGTTAAGCTATTCCATCTACAAATTTAGGGATAGTTTCATGATAGAAATGTGGGATTCATATTTAGCCTCGATATTATTCCAACCATTTCATAGTGGATAAATAGATACAATCTAATGTATAACCCGATTGAGGATCATTTTTTCTAGAATCTTGCCTATACGAATTTGGAATGCCCTATCAAAATAAATATCCCATGTTCATGGAGTGCCATGGGTATAGGAAACCTTATCATATAAGATCTCAGTGTCCACTAGTGTACATTCGGGGGAAGGATGTTCAATAAAGAAAAAATGTAGTGCCTAACCTTTAACTAACTTCTGTGACAGGATTTGGATGTCATACTGCTCCTGAATAACATCCCATTAGACCAAAATACCATTCAACATAGGACATACTAGGATGTACGTAAGTGGGTCAATATGGGATACCAAGTGTAATTAATGGTGCTACAGATAATGAAGTATCATTATCACTACAAATATGATCACAATGTAGTTATTCTCATATTCATAATATTGGTTCTCAATGCCTAGCGTCATTTGGATGAGGTAGAAGATATTTTGGTCATTCTAGAAATCTTTTTTTTATGTGAGGATTTTTTCAAGTGATAATTCCACGGAATCCACAAATAAGATGAGTGGTTTTACCTCCATCGGCATCGTTAATAATGATGGGTGCTGAAAGTAAATCCTGACACTCTTAAAGGAATCTTGGTAGTCTTCAACAAATCAAGAGGTGAGTCCTTTATTCGTTATCTTGGTTACAAGAAGTAGTATTTCAGATGGGTTAGCTATGAAACACCATATGTAATTGCGGTGCCATCGGGTTCCAATCCAGCATTTAAGATTCTAAGGGGGGTGAAAATTCAAGGATTTCACTAATCTTACCTCAGACGACCTCAATTCCACGGTGTTGTACCATAGATCCATGGAATTCTCTTTAATATATCAATCAAATATAATTTTAGTTGATTAATCTTTGGACGCTGATAAATCAACTTCTCTAAGATCTTTTGAAGGTTTATCAAGTGAACTTATCACTATCAATATTTTATCACAATTTTATCGTCATAACATTCAGTTATTCATCCTTATAATGGATTAGATATTAGATTCATGGATAATTTTTTTTAGAGACAATGTTTTTTTATCAAAAAAGGGAATTACCTGATAGATAAAGATCCCCTGATATTATCTAAAAGTAGTGGATTCCTCATCTTCAGGGGAAATATTTTTTTGATTGAACCTAGAATAACCATTGACGAATGAAAATTCTTGCCAGCATGTTGTTTTATCGATCAATGTTTCTCAGATCCGAAAAGGGAAATCATCCATTGGTAAATGATGATTATGATCTCTAATGTTGATGAAAAATATAGTCTGAATATTTATTTCTTTACAAGAATTATTTTGGTGTGCCATCTTGTGTATTTCATTTTATAGAAAATTTATTCTTTAATCCATTTTTTAACATATGATTCTACATTGGTATCATTAGAGAGGTTTATCCTCCTGGATTCCTACTCAAAACCTTGAAATCATTAGGTTATCCTAGATGTTTTGTTTCCATATTGGGGTTTATATCAATAATTTCTATTCAATTCCAAGTAAACACATATCAACGTTTCTTAATAAATGAAATGTACATATCTTTCTCCTAGAGAGGAATGGTGGAACTAATAAATGTGGGAAACATGTCTTATTTTGTTCCAAAATTTTCCTGTGTGAGCTCATTGATGGCTGTGGAGATTATTTCTTCAAATGAGAGATGTGTTTTCCTAAGGTGTTCATATTAATATACCATTTTTTGAGTCTGTGAATCCATTTTCATGCTTGGTGGGTAATATGAGGGAATCTATGTCACTATCGAGATGATTCCGTACATGGGAAGAGGTATTTTCATCCCCCAAATCATAAGTAATTGCAGAGATATTCAAAATATTATTATTTTATTTTACACAATCAATTGGGATAGGAGGATCCTAGACATGTGGGATTAATTATACTTTTTAAATAAAGTTTATAGACAAAACAAAATTATTACAAAGCATTCTCTAGGGATTCACAGGGGTGGTCCCAAAGCCATCAAGGTATGTAACCTATATATCTATATCTAACATTTTTTCCAAATTTTTTATAATACTTCCCCGACATATAGGGATTCACAAGAATTGAAGGGGGATTATCACCATGTAGTATGTTGACCTTCCCATCTATTCGTTATTTCAAATATTTATATAATGTTGAAGGCATCACCACATGGATACGAAGATAATGACTTCTAGTAAATATATTATATTCATTTTATTTCCAAATAACAATGAACTCAGTATTATTGGTGATATCCCCAAACTGGTCTATGAAATTTATCTTCCCAACAGGTCTTTCCACTCTCTTATCATACACCTAAATTGTTATAATTGTTGGATATAAATCTATCTCTCTATATCTCAATAATAAAAGGGTCTGAATAGATATAAGGTTGATCCAAGAACCATTTCAATAAGATACCTTTGTATTTCAGCATTGTATTCCCTTCCTAAAACATATATGAGTTTAATGTATCACTACATGTCCTCTTCTTGATCATGATCTATAAATAATATATAGACATGGAATTATGATTGAATAGTATACACTTGATAAACAATAGTTGTAGATAATTCTATCTTGAACAAATGTGGGACCTAAAGGGCCTTGATTAGTGCCTCTCTGAGTCCGTTTGAATGATGGAGAGAATCATGGATTTAGGGTTTTGGTGGAACAACTACCAACATTTTACGAATGATGGAATTTTGTACCAAATGAATGCGCTTCCTATGGTTGGGTTTAACATAATTACGTGCCTTAGAAGATGTGTCATTTGGTGTAGAAAAACCTGGTGATTTTACAGATTGTGAAATAACATTTTCCCTCAGTTTTTCAGTTCATGTTAGCATTCCCCTTTGTATGGGTAGATTAAACCATCACACCCCCAAAATTGATCGTTTAAGAAAACTATTTTGGGGTGGAAACTGCAAGGCACATTGAAAACTCTGTGTTTACATAGGGATTTGTAGAGTTCTTTCCCATGGGTCTTTCCTGCATATATGTCTTCTATAAGGATGTGACTAAGATATTGGTTCTAATCGTGCAAGTATTGTCCCCCATATCCTCTGATACAATGATTTTGGCCTCCAACACCCCATTCATGTATGAAATACTCATTTTTTGAGGAATATTCATCATTAGATAATAGATCATTCATGTGTATTACATTAATGGAGAAAATATTTCCTCTTTATTTGATGAATGATCCTTTTAATGGTGTGGTTCCCATTCTCTGAATGTCATTGTAAAGATGTCTACAAGAGCCATACCTTGCAAAATCGTAGAATGCAACTCTTAATCGTATATTTATTCCTATTAATCATGATTATATCCACTTATGGGTATTTTATTTGATATCACCTCCATATGTGAAGGAATCATTATGGTTTTTCATAGTTATACTCTTATGGTCGAAAGATCATGGTAAACCATCATTTGATTAATCTAGTTATCAAAATTCTACCCATTCATGGCCCAAAACTTTTTCTAATTTCCCTATTCATCACACTGGGTGATGGTTCCACTATTCAACATGTCCATAGAGTTCTCCAACAATAATTGTAATGAATCGACCATGCTTCAGAGGAAATCTTTGAAGACGAATAAATTCTGGATAGTGGGACCCAACATCATATGGAATGGGAAGTAGTGGGGATGATCAGTTAGGTTGACCTTGTTGGGATTACTAGGCCAAATATACTTGATTATGTTATTTTCCATGGTTGTAGGGAAATAAATAGGTACTTTCTCATTTCATAAGGATTTCAATTTATTCAATCATTCATCAAATACCAGATGACCCGGGTCCCTTTTCACTTGTTCACAAGTCTGATTATGATACTATATTTAATCAATTAGAGGTGTTGGAAATTTTTGTTATTTCATAGGTTCATGACTGAGAACCTCTATGGGTGTGTGGGTAAAAATGGTATTCTCTACCTTACCAATACTTTTCCCCTACACTAAAGGAATGGATTAAGATTAGCTAAGGTCCTTTGGATGGAATTTTCAAGATATTTTACCATTTCTAAAAACACCAAGAATCTTCATAGAAACATTTTCAGAATTATAGGTGTTTGTATCACATACCTATTATTTTTATCATAGACATCTTATATCTACATCAATAATAGAGGAATACTGAATGAATGGATTAAATCATTCAATCTTCTTATGATATCCTACAAATATTCATTTTAATGTAGCTTTCAATTCGTGAGGTCAATGATTTTAATCATCATTATTATAGAGATAAAATAATAATGGAATTGTTAAATAATGTCTTCACATATTACAATGGATCCCTAAAGAAGATTTTTGAACCAAATAAATGTTGTCCCTATCAGTGTCTGTACAAAAATGTTTAGCCTTTTCATCATCTGCTGATATTGATGGCCCATCATTAGACAACATTGGGACTCAAAGTGCATGAGATGGTGTTTTAGATCTCTAATAAAATCAATGGTAGAGAAGGTAAGATTTATGAAATTGGGAGGGGAAAAGTTTCATCCACCCATTTGGGATATATCTTCTTCTAGGGATGTTAGGGTCACACCGCCTTCCATGCCACTTATTCAAGATGTCATTGATTCAATGGTATAATGAATTTTTCGAGGTACCACTATCTGGGCACCCCTCAACTACATGTAGTCTGAAAATGTTGATATTTTTTCTTTGTTTTCATATCCATTGGATTTTAGATTCATGGTATGATTGGATGATTGGTCAGACATAGGAGATCTTGTCAAAATAATGGATGAAGTTAGCAATCTTCATCGATTAACTCATCTATGTTGACAGGATACCTAGATTCATAATGATTCCAATGCTCTAATTCCACCCTTGTAGGAGGATCACCTATTTTTAAATTTTTGGGAGGATGGATATTCACCTCATTATTAAGATCATACAATGTTGGAATGGTTCCACTAATTATATTGTCATTGACTTGTCTAATATTTTTTATATCATTTTCATACTATGCCAGATTCTTCTCCTTGAAAAAAATTTCAACTCTTTGGGGTGATGAGTGGGATATGAACACTACTTAGTATTAATCCTTGGTAGTGTTCCACCATAATAGTAGAAACTCGTCATTTAGAGGTGTAAGGTTCTGGATTCTACTCAATTTCCTTGTGTGTACAACCTTAGTTGGTGCATCGAAATAACATTCCTCAAGAGGTATGTTATTTTATTATGTCCCTATGTACTTTTATATTGTTCCAAAATATCTATTATGTTGAGGGTGAATATATTCATTGATTTTAATCACTCATTGGTAGTCATCCCATTACTATCACCAAAATAGAGTGCTTCTGCATATCTTACATTCGTGTCATTTTTTCAAACCCTTTCCATATTGGACCCTTTTGGATTATTCCCACTATGGGGTTTGATTTATTTTTTCATATTCTCCTCGCATATTTGACTTTTAGCATTGACTTTGAGGTAGTCTCCGCACATTCCAACCAAATGATACATTAATTCCAATGTTTTGTCATTTTTTAGAGGAATGTATTGGATGTTCACTGTTGATATCTACCTCCCTACCTAGAGGAGATTGGTTTCCTCTACGGTGATCATAATGATTAAAAAGTCCCTAACACTAACGGTTGGGGCCCATTCTAGGCCACTGTTGGCACATGTTGATCCTGATGTTAAGAATTTGATAATTATATTTGAGGATTTTATGACTCCATGGTTGGGAATTTAGATATAAATTACCCTTTCTCTATAGGATAGGGTTTATCTTGAACTAACACTAATTTCTTCTAAGACACTATTAGAGTGTGATGAACCTAGAGATGAAAATGAGGATAAAAATTCCCCCAGCCCAGTGGGATTGGATTAGATTATAGTTGTTATCGATATTTATACAATCCTATCAAGGATTTATGATCTTACAGGTGGGGATGGTAGTAAATATTACCCCATCTATGTGATCCAGGTTCTCTCATGGATGGTTGGTATGGTAGCTACTATTGCGACATATTTTACATAGAGAAATTATGCTAGTGTATTATCTAGGTGAACCGGATTCCCGTGAAGGGATTAATTTTCTTTGGTAAGATGTTGGTTTTTCTAGTGCATCTCCTTCCATGTTTCAATTCCGTTCCCATTATTCTGAGGGGCCCAGCTATTATTATTACTCTCCCTCCATTCATGAAGTCATTTCATATGTAAAGAGGTAGAATTCTATTTTAGTGAGAAACTAGAAAGTTCCATTCTTAGTCCCTAGATCTCGTCAATGAATTTTACATTATAGGTTTCAGTATCTTGGAAGATATTATTTTTTGGAGTCATATGGAACTTAAATGCTCCATGTTTTCCCCACCCTTGAAAATGAATGCACGAGAGGGCACTCAAAATCAGTTAAATGATATTTTTTGTCATACCGAGGAAAACATTATGTAATAATTTTTTATATTACTCCATTCAAAGGTTTTACGCTATGGAAAAGGAGGTCATAACAAACTGCCAATTGATTATACTTATGGTATGATGTTGACCCTCTTTTTAAGATAAGGGAGGTGTTTATCCTTTAACCACTGATGAGTTTCCCAAATGTTTTGGCATAGGTAATGCATGCACTCCATTTATATATTGTTTGGTATCTCATAATCAGAAGTGGTGAAGGGATAAAACATGGTGTGAATTTTTCCTCTAGATAACTCTATTTTATATCCATTTTGGCCTCCTCTTCATCGGACTCATACACCTCCAACTAGTCAGACCACCGAGCTCACATCTCTGGGTCCCCTGCTAACCATGGGGATTTTTTTTGGAAGTTGATAGGGAACTATATTTGGTTTTCACCAATGTTTCAGGAACCATCCTTAATGGAGGTTTCTGTGTTCTGAGGACCTATCTATGCTAATGTTCCTAGGAAAGGGATGATTTCTTTCTCTAAGGGAGATATAACAATGGGGAGGTTTACCACAAGAGATATTTATAGTAGAGTCCCTATGATATATATCAACACTCCTATAAGGAGGAAAATAAAGTTAATGATCACCTTATACTTCATTTTATGTGTCAATAGACCCTTGTGGTGTCACTAATATGCATCGAACATCCTTAAGGGCCATGGCACTGAGAAGACTAGGAATATGAGACTCATTCTATATCATGGCTAGAATATGCCAACCTAACTATTTGGGTTTAGTAGGAATATGTGACTACATCTTAAGGGTTGTAGAAATATCTTTATAAACATCTTGTGATATAGGCAATTTATATTTTTTTTAAGAAACAATTTGATTATGTTGGTGATCTTATGTATTGTCGGTAGTTATATAATCCTTCATGTGGGTGGTTTCTGGAATATGATTTTCAACATTGGATTAAGTGCGGATATGACCCCAATTAAAATTTGATTTCCCTATAATAATGTTTTTACAGACTTACATAATGAGATAAGGGATATTTTACATTTTAATGTATATCCTTTTAATGATGTCGGTGTATTTTTTTGATTAATGGAATTGTGGATATGATCTTATAATCCATGAGATATTAGATTATTCCATGTAGATTCACTAATAATAATATTATCATATCTTGAGGTGTGTGCTTCTCTAACATGGTGAACCCTGGTTGGAAAGAGGATATGTTCTTGAGCCTATTCTTTTGGAGTACATTTATATTCTTTTTTTATATGAATATGAGCCTGTATTGAAGAATGTTTCACTCTAATTAGGTGAACCCTGATTGGATTGGTAATATGAGACTGATCCAGTTCCATTGGAGTATTCCACTAGTCTATTTTTATATAAATGGATTCCTACCCCAAGACATATGCCACTCCCACATGCTGATCCATGGATGGAATGAGAACATGAGACCGGATAGATTCTACATCCTTTATCAAAATAAGTGGATAATAATCATTGATGAGAGAAATAATGTCTCCTTTATCCGTATTATCCACATGTTCATACTCATATGATTTTTTGGTGATCTTACTATTGGTATATGAATGTGTTACTATACATGTACCCATACTGATGTAAGAATATTCTGATATAATTCTTCGTGTCATGATAGAAAGTTAAGGAATTTTAGAGAATTGTGTATAGGGATGTATGACTATAATGTTTCTATATCCAATATGTACTCACATATATAATGTATTAAACCAGGGAGATATGACCAGACTATCCTCCTTGTAGAATATGAATATATTGATGGGATTCAAGCATGGGGAAATGTATATTTTCATCCCCCATGTCTTTTGCAGCAATATGACCATAGACTTGCTTCATGTGAGCAGGGATATGAGTCTGCTTGTAGGATACCACTTAAATATGCTAATGTTATTCATTTTTAGAAGTAATGATATTAGGACACTCTAATTTTTTCAAATCATTTCATACCTAATTTTACATACATGGTGCCTGTTCTAGAGAATCATCGGTGCCAATGTGTCTATTTTTTTCCTCATTAGGTTACTAACAAGCACTATAAGGATGATGCTGGTGATGGTGGTTGATAGGATCCTTATTTGGTAGTATCTAAACCGAAATGGATCCGTAGTCAACTACATAATACATCTTCTATAGACACAAAAGGTGTTGATTATCACATTTTTTGATAAGCTTCCAATGTGGTTGGTGGTGGCAATGAGCACTGCTGGTTTCTCTGGATATTTCTTTAATGATGAAAACTCATTTGTTTCAACATATAATGACCCTTACATGTGGTCTCAATATTATGTATTGTTCCATGATGATGGTATTCAAAAAAAATTGTTTTCCACCTAAAAAAGAAGTCATCGGGTTGGTGTGGTCATTATGTGATTTTTTGGGGTTGCATCCATAACTTATTTTCCATCATAGTAACCAGATGAATAAATGAAATCATGTTAGGTTGTTATTTTTTAGAGTAGTATCTGTAGAAAAAAAATATAACAAGGAATAGGGTCATTGATATGTGTATCATTGTAGGCATAATACGTTTTCAATTAAAAATTCACAGGTAAAAAAGTTATCAATTTTTTTTACTAGTTATTTCATTTTTATTTCATGGACATGTCAAGGAATTAATGGCCTTATCTCATAGAAACACCGATTATAATAGATTTAATTTCTATAATACCACTTATGTTATTAGTGGAGGGTCAAAATAAAATGGCTTGACACATTGTCAACTGATCATTTTTTTTATTTGAGAGATTCAAATCAAGTTCATAATTTTTTGTTTCATTTGAAATGATGGATGTCTTGAACAACATTTTTATAAGATCACCAGTTATTATACCCTTTTTTGTATCCTTTTGAGGATTTATTATGCATTTCCAAGATAGTGACACAATAATTCGTTACTAGTTCACCGCTTTTATTTCCTATAAACTACCATCTTCTCCCACATCCATGACAAGATACACATCTATTTTCCAATGGAAGTTATTCAATTGGGGTTTTGGACCTAGTTACACTTAAAAAAGAACACTGGTAAGTGGGATGGGAGGTTGGGATCATCAAAACCTTTTTAAATTGTTTCCTACACTCAAACTCTCTTATATAATTAAGATATGTTCAATAATTTATTCTTAATCTAGATATAGGACTTATTACCCTAAAAAATGATCAACTGTTGAATCCATCCACGTTCGAAGGGGGATATGTTAATGAGAGAATCTGTATGTATTAGATCTTATTAATCCATTTCTCAAAATTTCGTGGAAATTGGTAGATTCTTATATTTTCAATCCATATAACACGATACTCTTGATTTTTCGTCCATCTAGGATAGTGAATACTGTTTTGAGGATGGTATGGAACGTTTATGTTGTGTCCTATGTAAGTTGTTTATAATTTCACTAAAAACCCATCCATTTCATTTAATTTGTTTAGTTTAAGATCATTCTGGAAGTAAATATGTGTGGGAACATAGGCATCAAGTATCCAGATCCATCCTTAGAAATTTGTCATCTGTATCCAACTTATGGAATGAATTAGAGTCATCATAGTTTAATAAATCCCCAAATAAATAACCTAAGGTAGATACCCTTACATGGGGGTAGTCATATCAGGTCACTAAATTGGGATTACATACTAAGGTTTTCCTAGATGTGGAAGATTTATGATGTGAATTATATGATTATTAAAAATATCTAATACCATGTCAACCATGATTAGTGTGAGAAACAAGAGACAGAAAGTGATCAGTCCCATATGGATTGAGGACTTAAGAACTAGGAAGCATTAATGGTATTTCAAAAGTGTATCCCTTTAAATTTGAAGGAACAGTATGTATCCTATTTATAGAAAGAATTAGTTTCATCATAGTTGCATTCAATTCAGAATCCGTTGATGGATGAGGAAAGGAGATGAGCCCATAGGATAGTTTGGGGACTATGTTTCTAAATGTAAGATACATGGAGAGATATGCATAAAAGTGTATTTATATTGGAACTCAAGATATAGGTGTCTAACCTACATATACAATTTTTATAGGAATTTGAGTTCTCATAGTTTAGTTTGGGTGTATGCCTGAATATACCCACTACAAAATGTTATCATGTCCAAGGGTGTTTTTATAACATGTCTGGGGTGTCTATATGACATATTGAGAGTGTCTATCCGATGTGTCTAAAGATTTATTTAAAATACATACTTTCTTATAAAACACACTAAAATACTATCTTATGATCCATTTGAATTTTCTGGAGTATTCCACATTGTCTAGATGTGTTTCTTGGGGACATTTCATAACTTAGATGAAATGTTTGAATACATATTCTGACTTGGATGTAATGTCCGGAGGACATCACATTATAAGGATGGAATTTCTATAATACATTTCATAACATAATTGAAATCTATTGAGCGAATACAATGATCTAGATGGAATTTTTTGGTTCATTGCATGACCTGGCTAGCAAGTGTGTACGTTGTCTCATTACATGGTTGACATGTCTTGAGGGTGCTGCATGACGTGACTTACATGTTCAAAGGGTGTCACAAGAACTAATTGATATGGTTTGAGGGATTCAAAAAGGATTTCTAACATGAACAAAGTAATTATCAATAATGATATGAAATTTCCTTAAGATGTCCCATGACTTGTGTGATATTTCTAAAGGACTTTGCAAGACCTAGATAATATGTCTTGGTTTTGCCTCATTAGCTAAGTAGGTCATGTAAAGTTCATTAATATTAGTTTATACATATTATCATAATCATTACATATTTTTTAGTTTCTATTATACCATATTTAATACATGCCTCAAGGAATGTTAATAGTTTCCTAATTTTGGTTTCTCATGTCCATGTCAATAAGAGGAAACTCCTTCTATGATCTGGATGGCTCGCCAGACGTCCATTGCATTATGTATGTAGGGATCATGTGAATCACATATTCATTCCATGTGATCCCTTATATCATTCCTCAAACTATATTTTTTACAATACATTTTCTATAATGTAACTTCCCTTTCCATGAAGTCTATTCATATTACCCTGTGTTGGATTTTTCTTCTTATGTGTGTTAATTTTTTTGAGGTTGAGGGATTTATTGGAATCACCACCCCAATTATACACGGTCTTCTATTGAGTTTATTTTTCAAATATGAGCTTTAGTCATTGGAGTAATTTTTTCATCAATCTATTATCATGATCCAACTCTGCTTCATCTATAACGTCCGATGATAATAGTGACTATAAGAATATTCCATAAAAACATAGTATATTTGACCTAAAATGAATAAAGTTATTTTTCATAATCATTATGTCATATCAATTGGGTTTTTAATCATTTATTTGACAGGCCTATCATCCTACACATGATTCAGACACCCATGGAAAAGCTGTCGTATGATCAAATATGTCTTTTGGAGGTTCCTTCATGAGGCCACAATGTCTTTTTAGAGGCCTCTCATGGGATCGTTATGACATGTTAGGGGTGAGTGAACATATCACTCTAGATTGACTATGTTTCTTCATGAGATGATGCATTCTTTTTAAAGGTCCTTCCGTGATCAATGGTCATTAATCAACGTACAAATCTCTTTTAATGTGATGATCAGTATATCATTCCTTCTAGGGAAGCTTCCGCCTTTTTCCTCCTTATTTTTATCTTACTTTTAGAAGGACAAGAGATCTCATGATGTTGTGTGAGCATTTTCATGGAAAATATTTATGAATTTATATGATGCATCATCTAATCCATAATGGATTTTGTGATGATGTGAGTGAAAAATAATGAAAAATTCCTCCATGTTTCTCTATATTAGAATGAGAGTAGCAAACTGTATTGTACATGTCTGAGGTTTTTCACACAATGAAGGTAGCATGTCAGAAAATTCGCATGTTCCAATTTCAAAATATATACAGGGGCCTCATGAGGTGTTTTGAATCACAAGAGTAAATCAAATGACAATATAAGTTGATCTTCTTTTCATGAGGATTCCTCCATTCTCTAACTTTAATTTATAAGGCATTTTTATGATTTTTTGGCATCAGTCGGTAGAAAAGTTTCACAATTGCAAGAACTCAAATGGTAGCTTATATGTGACCATTAGTGCTTAACTAGAAATCTTCGCAAGAACATGATTTTTTGTTAGTAGAGAATCATGTGATCATTAGAATATCATGTATGGAATATGATCCACTCACATGACCTTCCCAGGGTCATGTTCTTTGGTGTCCTTATTAAGGTTTTGTGATCCGCATGATTCATCCTCCTATGCTTCCTTTATTACGCAGATAAATTAATACCCCAGATTTAGGTGTTTTTTCTATTATATACTTTTAGATGCTCATTTTGTAGGTTTCAAAACAATTATAATTATTTTAATCTCATTTGAGATGGACTACATGGTAAAATGGACCTTGAAATGGAATATATGGGACTTAGGTTTCACTTTAACTAAAAATATGACTAAGATGATGTTAAGTTAGTGGATAACAACAAGATCGATGAGAAATCGTGTCCATTCATATTTTACCCGAATAAAGAATCTCACAAAAAGTTCCAGATCTATAATGCATGGTTCAGTGCATTTGGGATAAGTATCATAGGCCTAGATGACCTCCACTATTTACCTATCTATTGGGGACTTCATTTTCAATGGAATAAATCAATGAGTTCACCATGGGAGTCATATCCATTAGGGAGAACAATATGGAATAGATCTCTTATATGATTCCCAATTATCATTATTATGTAATACATGATCAAAGGGAATAACATTAATTTTTATAACCCAATCAATAAATTCTATAGGTTTTAGGGAATTCCTAGCTGGATCAGACTTAGTATCATGTCCATGTGTGCTAAATATTTTCATCATGTTCTTTTAGTGTGTTTCATTATACTATATAATGGATCATAAAATAGGGCTCCTAAGTATATTTCTTGTCTGATGAATTCTGATTGATGGTCAGGATCCACAGTGGAAGACCTTCATTAATGGAAACCCAATTTTTTGTGTTGGGACAGTGTATGCTCATCTTGGGGGACTCGACAGAATGGATAAGAGTTAGGTAAACATTCAATGGATCTTATAATGCAAACCATGGTTCCATGAGGAGAATATAGTAGATATAGAATTCCTTTATAGGTTGTGGAATTACATGAATGGTTTCTTAGTTTAATATCCACTAATAATAAACATTTGATTCATTATTGAAAAACTAGTCACATATATCCTTCAGAAAAACATGGAATCATTCCCTTTAATAAAAAATTTGGTATAATAATTTCATGTTTTAATCTCTTGGGAGTGACACTTGGGAAGGATACATTTACCTTGTCCTCTTGATAACCAAGTTATAGTGTTATATTTCAAATATTGTTCCACTAAAGGAACAAATACCCTCACTTTTCCATATTTCTCTTTAATTTTCCATCTAAAATAACTTAAATTGTAATTGTGTAATAGGTTTTAATTTTTATCATGTTCTCATATGGTTCCAAGTTTTATCATCTCTAATATAGGACAAGGTGGTAATTATATAGGAAATGATATATTATAACCATAATAATAACTTATAACTACTATGCGTAACCATTTCCTTTGACAAGGGTAAATGGTACCTGGGTAATGTTGACCATGCATTCCACAAATTGTTGCTTGATATGGTTTGAGGAATGATATAGCTATATAGGGAAATAGAAATTGGTGTCTCTAAGTAGGGTGAAACACATGACACCCTTGAATAATAAATGAGACACTAGGTCCCTATTATTCTTCATCCCTCTGAAAAACATTTAATATTTTATATAAAACATGGAGTTCATCCTTCTACCAAATTTTAGCACCAAAATCCACATCAAAAAAATAAAAATGAATTGTTATCTGATAAACATGAATAAAATAAAAATAAATTGAAAGTATGACATGGTAATTCCTTTAATTGAGTGTAGTCACTAAGGTTGATGTGGTAGGTGGATGTGAAAATAGGTGGAAACATTGGTTTGGGCGTTGGTATAGCTATAGACACACACAATTATTCAACATTGGTCCCCAATGTGTAATTTTGGGTGTGTATGGGATTCCACTCTATGTAAAGGAATCCACCACATCAAGGGACACACACAAAATATGAAAATCATTTAAACAGATTTCTATATTTTATCTATAGTCATGGTTTGTGTTTTTGATAAGTCTTAGGTTTAACATAAACTCAAATATGTATATGATATATTGCATACGAAGGATCAATATGAATTAAAATGTTTATATGATTCATAATGAGCCACCTGGTGAGGGATATGGGTATCCCTAACTAGGATTCTAGGCCTAGTCGTGTCTATCTAAGAAAAATCAATTTGCCTCTTCAACTTCAACATTGTGTCCTTAGTGTGATAATCTTGGTGAATGTTCATTTTTAGTGATATTTTCAGAAAATTATTTCATGCCCTATTTAAATATTTTATTCAATAAAATTCTAATTTTTTGTCTTCAATTTTATAAGATAATGACCGATGCATGTCAAATTATTTTCAAAAAAGTCCCAAATCGTCAAATATAATATATAACTTATAATTTTCATCACATTTTCATTGACTATTCAATGTTGAAAAATATAAATATGCTCAAATCACTTACTACATTTATTATCTATTATGTAGGATTTTCATGTGCATCATAATATGTTCCCATTTCCATAATTTCTACCAAAGTATGATCATAATCCTCTTAGTGACATTCAAATACCTTGACCATAAAAATAATTTTCAAGATTATGGTTTCTCTTGAAACATGGAAATTGATGTCATGAATATATATTAAGGTGGTACATTGGATAAGGTTACAATATTTGGATTACCTTATATAGTACTCAAATATTCATTGGGAAAAGTTTCAATATCATCCAGAGAATCAAAAGAATTTTTATGCATTGATATATAACTAAGAAATCATAAACCATCAATAAGGATGGAATAACAGCTAGGATCTATACCTATGGGTAGTTTTAGGCCTCAAAATATTTGAGAAATTTGCGCGTGATGTACATAAACTAAATTTTTGGTTTAAATAAAAGCATCATGAAGCCACATGTTTATATAGGTGTTATAAACCTATATATACAAGAACACACATTTTTTGGAAATTTTGTTAAGCTATTGAAATCATTAGAAAAAAACATTCCTTTTATCACATGGAGAATTTAGTACAATTTTTTGGATATTTACAATATATCTGAGGATGAAATACTTTGGGCTATGTATGATGAGATTCTCACCCAAATGAGTATCTCGATAACAGCTTAGGAACACACCGAATGCATCATGAATTCATTGAATAAATCCTAATGGATATGGTTATGGTTCCCAGTATATTGATGAATATTCACCTGAAAACACAAATAATGATCTTATTTTTACCTAGAGAGGTTATTACCGCACAAATCCCTTTGATTTTCTCGAAAATTTAATATTGAGGAACAGCAAGATCAATCTACCCCCAACTATAATGGGGTCGACACAAACTTTCATTCTCCTTTATCAACCAAGACATTATCCTCCAGACTCACCTCACTCCCTTATTTGTAATGTGGCTCAATGGGTACATTTTGTTGTTCTATAAATCATAAATACCAGTTATACTAGTCACAATAATGATAAATTCATGAATGGAATACCAGAGTCTTATTAGAAAAATAGTTTTGACGCCTTCTAAAATTCTTTAGTTACAGCTATATATATAAAAGAAAATATTACTCTCAGAAATTTCATACTGTAATAGTGTTATGGGGGATGTTAGTGGAATAATTCAAGAGTTATAAAATTCACAGGCCAACTTGAATTTTGAGGTGTTGATTAAGGTCTTTCATCTGAACCATATAAAATATTCATCCCGTAATGATAAATTATGGTTGTGCTATCAAGGCATTGATGGTGCATTCTAAGTGTAATTAATTTCATTTGGTTGAAGTCATAATGGGGTTAGAATTGGATAACAACCATGATGGGTATTAGAAAGGGTAATATATAATGGATTTAAGGGAGGAAATCTTGTATGTGTGAGTGGGATACATTGTCATTTGTAAATCCTTTGTATCATATTATTTATAAATTAATTATGATGTATTTTATAGTAAGTGTCAATACTTCTGATGTGTGTCAAAATATAGTTACACCCTATTATGGAGTGGAAGCTATGGATTATTTTTAATCAAAATACCACCAAATATAGAATTATATTTCCATTCTAAAATTCCATTTTCATACTAGAATGGAGTATGCACTTGTGATGATGTGATGTAAACTTGAATTTTCAAAATTAGTATATGTTATTCTATAAAAATACACCAACATTAATTTTATTCACTAGTAAATAGTGATTTACATTAGGTATATGAAATTGAAACTTAGTTTCACATTTTCATTAAATATTAACTTTATTGATATATTCATGTTTTTATATAAATTTTGAAGGCATAGATTGGGGGGAAATTGAATTTAAATATTATAATAAATTATTATTTTAGAAAAATACAACTTTAAGAAAAAAAGTGTGAATATTTTTGTTATGTAGTTTTAAAAGTTGAAAAGGGTTGGAAGTGTCATGTCATCCACAATCACTACACTGATCATGATTATTGGTCATGCATTATCCCCAATATTGATATCCTACCACGACATTGTCTATTTGGATAACATCCAAAATCAATTCTACTACCTACTATGAACAAGTTCCTATTGTTCCTTCAGTTGACCGTGAGTAGTTCTCATTGACACTTCATCACCTTAAAATGCCACCACTCTCATGGTAGGCATACCCATCATATTATTTTCTAATTCTAACCAATATCATGATTGGCACATGGTTCATATCTTTGATGATAGGAATGCTTACCCTGAACTTTTCCAAGATCTATCAACTATGCCTCGGCCTCTAAAGATTCAATGTTACCACCAAAAGATTTCATGGTTACACTTTCCCTGAGAAACACAATCCCTATAGACTAGAGTAGGTAGATATTACATATGATTTAAATCACTCTAAATTTGGTCACCAACAATTTTGTTTCCCCACCATGTGAAAAAGTAGTATACCACCTACTTGGGTTATACCACCTTATGGTTCCACCCATGAATCTTGACTACTGATATAGTGGATTCACCTTACCAAGAGATTCACAAATGTACAATGATCCCATCCGAGTTCTCTATTGATAGGTTGTTAGATACCACCAAATGTTCCAATAGTGACGCAACCCTATCTGGGATGCCTCTAAAGTAGTTTTGACATTCCAATCAATCAAAAAGGAGATCTCATCTTACTGACACTAGAAAATCACAATAAAGGACAATGATCCCATGAGAAGTTAAAGAGAAGATGTGAAATGCATCGAACTAGAGTGGTCACTATCCAAAAAATTTAAGAAGATCTATGCTCTATTATATAGAATATTTTATGGGTGCAAGATTTGAGCATGAGGTATAAAAGATAATTGAGAACCCAAACTACTGAGAAATTTCTCACTACTGATAGAATACTATTGGGATTAGATGGTTAATGATGGAACACATAGGTTAAAGACACTGATAAAGTATGAAGATTCATATTAGAAATGGATAATATCTATTTGTATGTATATATTGAGTCTTATAAACATAAAATCAATCTTGTTTTTCTCGTCAAATCAAAACAAAAATTTCTATTGTGATGAACATCACAAAACCACTCCACCGAAAAAAGGATACTAAACTTGATCAAGCGAGGGGCACTATTTTCATCCAAACCCTAGATCATTGACCCATGATGACCATACAGCTAAAAGTAACCCTAATCCATGCTGAATGAAAATGAAAATTTTAAATTTCATGAAGATATTAGTGACACTCACAAGGAGGGTAACATGCTTTGGTTCCTAGAGTTATTATTTAGGAGTAAGAGGACAAACTCAATTGAATGAGGAGATAAAATATTCACAAAATATAGGATGTGGAACTCATTTTATTTTCATTCCACATTGTTAAAACCCCAGTTATGGAACACTGGTACATTTTTAGTTTCTCCTTGTAGAATCCTTTCTTTCCAACTGTTGATGTTTTTTAATAATCAATTATTATTATTAATTCCTTTGTGTATTTTAATAGTTTTAATCAGTATAGGTTGATTATAGTCATAGATTTTAATTTATTATTTATATTATCATTATTTCACACACGAAACACTTGGATTAAATTCACTACAAGTGATAGAAAGCATTGGAGAAATTCAAGGGCTAGTAGAGGCATCCAATAACCATGCCAGGATACTGTATTGACTATAGTGAGCAGTATATTTCCATATATGAACTGAAATTACCTGATAAAAGAAATCAATGGTATTCAATTTATAAGAGGCTTTATTGGTACCAATTCAATAATTATTCAACATGGGAATAATGGAATGATCCAGGGTGATATTATTGCATGTTAAATTTAATTTCTAACCAATATTTCATAATTGATTCAGAAAACTAAACTACCAAAAAATATTTCAATGCACCCACAGAACAGTATTCTACAGAGACAACATGCGTCCCACTATTATAAATATTTATCTGGAGTTCAAAATTAATTGTTGTTATCTTCATGACTGGCTCACACCAAACCACAAACTGCTAACGGGGAAGATTTTTTTTTAAATTTTGCAAAAAAATCATTCAAATAAATAGATATAATTCTTCCAACATCTTTGGTTTTGATATGGATATTGAAAGAACTATGAAATTGAGATAAAGAAGTCTAATAATTATAGAGTTGGAGGACTGATACTTTTTCATCATTCCATTTTTAGACTCTCCCTCCACCGTATATCCCCCCAAAATGATACAATATTAAGTGAGAAAGAAATCAAGATAATATTTATTATGTTAATAGGACTTTTAATGAAATGTATACACCAAATTTAAATATTAATATACAAAAATATAATATAAATGATAATCAATATTGTGAACATAAAACTAGAATGATGGAGATACTACTTAATTTTTATCAATTATCTGGTGAAGTCCCCCAAAAAATAAGAGCCTTAAAATATTTTTGTGATAGATTTATAAATAGAGGGGTCGCTGGGTATCAAATTAGCTTGAAGGATTTCCCCTTCTCATTTGAAGGGGAAACCAAAGTGTGGTTGTATAATCTTCATCATGGAAAATTAACCACCTGGGATAATCTATATAAGACCATCCTCTATGAATTATTACATAATTATTGGTTATCATAACATTGAAAGGAAATATATTGAACCAAACAATAATCCTGAGAAACTAACTATCAGTTATATGATAGATTCAAGAAACTAACCACATCGTTTCCATACTATCCAGATGAATAACATCACTTATAGGTATTTTTCTACCAAGGTTTGATGGACAATTACAGTAACCTAACTCATTCTTCTTTTGGAGGAGAACAAATTGATAAATCCCATGTGGATGTATGAGAGCTAATTGATTGGATATCATATAACTCCAAAAAAAATTGTATGATAACAAAAACTAGAGGCATACATGAAGAAAAAAGTTCCAACTAACATTCATATGAAAATAAAATTTATGAACTAACATCTCTTGTAATAAAACAAACTGTGAACAATGTACATGACTCAACACCCACCACACTTCCATGGGTGTTACAGTTATTATATTACCTTGATCATTTCACTGATGGATTCCCCCAAGATTAAAGGTCCACATATTTTGATGAAATTTTCCATATAAAATTCCAAAACCAAAATAATTGGGAACCAGTTATTCAATAATATATCCCATATTTAATTTTAAACGAGGAGAAAACATTAATAAAGGAAATTATTTCATCTAGCATTCAAATAGGATTCTCAAAACCATTACAACCCCCTCTATTCCCAAGATACATTTTATATCCCTCTATAATCTACACTTAATTGAATCCATTAGAAACATATACTACGGGCTTGCTGATATTGGTAATATAATCTGAAATTAGTCAAAAGACAACTCTCACCACCCATGGATCAGAATCGAATGAATTGAAAGGATGGTTCATCCAGCTCATAGCCTCCATCAATAATATATTAAATAAAGAATTTTGTAAGGTTCTGCATCATCCAATTCTTAACACACAAAATAAATGTTATTTATATTCCATTAAGGAGTGGAAAGAAGTTGGAAAAGAAATAATGAAACACCTATAGAAATTAAATGTAGAAGAGAACAAAAACATGACTCTAAGAAATCTAGCCATGAAAAATAACCTGAGAATGCGGTTTAGAATGAACCATCAGATAAATAAAAATGAAAATCCAAAATTGATGTACCACTACATCTCCAACCACCATTCCTATAATGATGAAAAAACATTAGAAAACCATGGAATAGTCAATAGAATGGGATATAGTGTAATTATTCAATGTGGATATCAATATGCCTTACTAGATTTATTTTTCTAAATTCATATGTATAAAAAATATATTAAATACATGTGAAATGTTAGAAGGATTTTGTTGGGAAATAAATTGGTATGGTTTGGTTAGAATGTTTCTTCTCTTGTTGAGCCTCAAATCCATATGAAATACCAATTGATAGGTACTTTTACTTTCCACTCCTAAACTAGTAATGTAAATTCAACTAATGCACTATCTGATTTCTGAGCATCAACCAATGTGATGAATTATTCAATTTATCATTCTATGGAGAGTTGAAAACTAAAAACCACTCATGTGGTTGTGAAACTAGAAAATCTCACCACTGACAGCCTTTTAGGTGTCCTTGTAGATATATTGATAAGTGTGAATGGTTTCCCATTCCATCTTGACTTCTACGTTCTCAACAATGAAAACGGAAAAGCTAGGCGTACATCTCTAATTATTTTAGGTAGACCATTGAAAAAGACTACTAAAACCATCATAAATTTTAATTATGGAACTATTTACATGATATTTGTTATGAAAATTGTACATATCAACATTCTAGATTCAATAAAACATCCACAAGAAGGGAATATTATTTTTACAATAAATCTCATTGAACTGCATTGTTCTTTTAGGGTGTAATAGATATGTTAGATGGTATAATTATATTAGAAGAAGTTTTGGAAACACTCAACCTTCATCATAAATCTATTCTGAAAATGAATTTAATCTTCAGATAGTCTTGACAGTTGATCTACAAGATGAGATTGATTTTAATTATTTGGATGAGTTTAAATAATTGGATACTAATAATTGTTTATTACATGTACAACTTTCCCATAAATATAACACTGATCTGAAAACATCTATAAAAGAATCCCATTAGAAAGAATCACAATTTCTCAATTAAATCATAAAATAATCATTTTAAAAGATAATTAGAAAATTATAGTAATAATATAAAATGATTTCAGACCTATAAATGAAAACAAACTACTGAAAATAATGAAAATAATTCTAGGGAATTATGATGGACTTTAGGGGGCCTCCCTAAGATTATCAAAATAGCCTATATGTGTAGGAATTTTATTGAATATGAAAAAATAGGGATATATCACCATTGTAGACTTACCCAAACGCTTATTTATGTTATTAAAACTAGGTATACATAATTTTATGATCTAGAATAGTCTACCCCAACTCTGTCTCCAAACAGGTATGTCCCATCCAAATTGTGCCAAAGAAAACAAGTGAAATAATTATAAAAATTCATAATAATGAGTTAGTTCACTTAATAATTTAGAATAGTTATAGATTATTCATATATTTAATAATATTGAATCCTACGACTAGAAAATAACACATCATTATACAATTTATAGACTAACTATTAGAGATAGTCATCGGAAATGGTCATTATTTTTTCCATGATTGGTTTTCTGGATATTTTCGTGTTTTAATGGAACATTGTGATCAAGAAAATATCACCTCTACAATTCCCTTTAGAAAATTTTCGTACAAAATGATGACTTTCTGTCTTCACAATACCCTAGGCACCGTTAATTCTTATATGGTATTTTTTTTTCAAAAATGATTTGAAACTACATTGATTTATTCCTTGAGGAATTAACTTTTTTGGGACACTTTTTATGGATCTTAGAGAGTCTAGAAAAATAAAAAAAATAGTTTTAAATATTTAAATGCTTCATTTTATTGTTTAAAAGGGTATTTTTTCATTTAATTTAAAAATATGGGTTTGAAATTGAAAAATAAAAATTTTATTTTATTTCCACTCAATTATACCCCAAAACTATGAGGCAAATCAGACCGTTTATAGCCAATTTTGGATTATATAGATGGATTATTGATAAATTTACCGAAGTTCATTACCACTAACTAACCTACCAATGAAAGAAATTGATTTCGTTTTTGATGTTTCATGGAGGAAAATTTTTCCCATAATGAAATGGTACATGACCAATTCCCCCACCATCTACCTACCAAACTAGATTCAGACCTTTGAGATTCTATGTGATGCTTTCAAAAAGCTGTAGCGCTTGGGATTTCCCAAATAATTGATAGACTTCCACAAATGATAGCCTATAGATCAGAGACCTTAGAAAATTCCTAGATTAACTACACACAAAAAAGGATTATTTTTTTCTATTGGAATAGATTTAGAAAACTTCTATTCTTATATTTTAGTAAGTAAAGTAACTGTTTAATTTGATCATGCAATATTAATATATTTGACCATGAAATTAAAATCACAATTTAGGATATATATTTGAATGTTTCTACTATAGTAATATGACCTAGATATTAAGGATATAAAGTGTTCTGAAAATACCGCGGCTAACCATATGAGTAGGATGCTTGACATAATCAGGGTGATAGAAATCCCCAGGACCAATCTGATTTTTGAGGTTGGATTTCATCCCATCAATCTTTAAAAAATATCTTTATTTTGGTAAAAAAAATTCTGAAATATTTATTTTTTGTGTATTTGGAAAATTGCATCAGATTCCCGAAATCCATTTATTTTGGTGGCGATATTTGATGTATAAGGAGTTGAATATATGGGTCCACTCCCTAATCTATTTGGATTTTCCTACATTCTACGAGAATTAGATTAAGTTTCTAATTGGATTGACAAAAAATATTTTAGAACTAAAAACTCAAAAACTTTTATTGAATTTCAATAATAAAACATATTTCTTGGTTTTCAATACCTCAACCTAAATTTAATTACCATGAAACATATTTTTTTAATTAGAAAAAAGAGTCCCTCATAAGGAAATAGGGTGTTCAATATAAAAACTCTTTTACCTACAACCTACAGACAAATTGTCCTATTGTGGTGTCCAAAAAAGTGGTCAAAAGAATATTAGATAGGGTATTATAACATAACCACAATGATTGGAGTATGAAATTAAAATATTTAGTACATGAATATGAAACTATCTACAAAACCCTATTAGGTTTGTCACCATATGTTATTGTTTTTGGTAAACACTTTCACAAGATATTTTTTATATTGAAAAAACTTATTAGATTTTCAAAATAGTGAAATTGGAATTTGGAGACGCTATAGAGAAAATAAATCTAATATTATGGCTCTTTAAGGAGCTAAGAAATGAAATATATGGGAACTAACTATTTTAAAAGTAGATAAAAAGATATATTCCTGATTAATTATTCCAGAAAATAGAATTCCATTTTTGAGACAAAGTACTATTATTTTACTTAAGGATAAACCTCTTCCATAGTAATATTCATTCTAAATAGACTAAACTATACATAGTATCTAATAACATTCATTTGAGGATTTTTAAAATGAATTAAAAGGTTCAAAATAAAAATTTGTGGTAAATAGACCAAAATTGATGAAATCCATGGAATAATGTTGGCTAGAACATGTAGAGAAGTACATACTCCTCTCAATTGCTGACAAATAAAGCTCTTCCAAGTTGTTTTGTTCCATTATATTGGTCTATATTAATAATTTGTTAACTTTTTTTCATGAAAAAGGAATACCGGAATACAATAAAAAAATAGTTTTAAGAAAGTATGGGGTTGAAAAAAAACATTCTAAATTACTTTTTAAATCCATATTAGTAATTTTTTATCATTTTTAAATAAAAT
Source organism: Viscum album (assembly GCA_963277665.1). Lineage (NCBI taxonomy): Eukaryota > Viridiplantae > Streptophyta > Magnoliopsida > Santalales > Viscaceae > Viscum > Viscum album. The sequence goes on from OY728146.1 coordinate 1,686,817,197, forward strand.
TGAAATTTTTTCCTATAAATACCATTATGTACATTTAAAATATTGTAAAATTTTATGTTTTATTTTCCAAAAATTTATTAAACATTATTGGTGTCCTACCTAGTTTTAAAATAATAATTCAAGTGTTGAGTAACTAATTGGTTATATAATTTTATTTCATTATGTTATTTCTACGAGATTGAATATATATATTCATGGAATTTTGGTATTTGAACTATAAATGTCAATAATAGTGAAATTATATTTGAGGAAAATATTATATAAAATTAGTTCACCTGGAATTTAAAACAAGATATAAGGTAACTCAATATTTATAAAACCCACCATTGGGAGAAAACTAAAATGACAATGATATAATTCCATTGAACCTATAATGAAAATGGGAAATTGGGATACCATATTGAGTCTCTAAGACCAGGGCCCTAGGTTCATTTATATAATTAAAAAGGTCATTTTTTAATCTCAATAAGGTTTATGAATAGTGAATTTCAAAAAATTATGACTGGGAAAATTTCAAATAAAAGGAATTATAAAAAATAAGTTCACTTGGGAGAGGGAAATACTGGACCCATGAAAGGGGAAATTGAATTATAACGCATTCATTTTAGTTGTATCAATAAAGTGGAAAAATCAATCATTGGTATGAGGAAACATATGAAGGAGGTAAATTTCATGTTCTTTTGATTAAAATTTTTATTCCACTTAAATCCAATTTGATCCAATTCTAGCATAATATTTTTATCTAAATTGAAATGGGGTAGTTGTTTGATACACATATGACCCATAATAATGTACATAGTAGATTTGTATCTATGTACTTCTTCTCAGGATGATAAATTTAGATATAGGAAGGGGGAATTAATTTTTGGATAAGTTGAAATTCAAAAATAATATTTCTCATTAGTGTAAAAGTTTAATTATTAGTGAGTTATGTGAGATTGAATTTTTGACATTTATTGTCTGTTATTTTTTGAAAATTACCCAATTTTAATTTGATTACCTATAAAATAGTGATTTTCATTAACAATATGAAATTTTAACATAATTGAATATTTGATTTAAATATGGTTTTTATTAATATATTCATATTTTGATATAAATATTTCTCCCGTACATTTGAGGGAAATTGAATCATATTTTTTTAGTGAATTTTAATTGAAAAAAAAACTACATTAAGAAATAATGTAGTTATTTTTGTTATGTAGTTTTTAAAATTGAAAGGGGTGAGAAGTGACAGTGCCATCTAAGCACACTACATTGATCAGGTTTACTAGTCATTCATTCTCTCTGGTATTGATAATCTACCATTAAATGGTAGGTATAGCTACCATCCATAGAAATATCCACTACATAACACAAAAAATAACTAACCGTGAACAATACTCATGATCACATAATCACCTTAAAATGCCACCACTATCACACTACACATACCTTCTATAATATTTTTACATTTTAACTAGAATCAAAATTGCCATAAATATTGTGTACTTAATTGTAGGAATACTTATCATATTCTTTTCCCACCTCTATCTACAGTGCCTACGGATCCCAAAATTCCACATGACCTTTAACTAATTCCAATCCTCCATATCCCCTGAAGAGCCCGATAACTATAAAATGAAGCCTGAAGATGAACCATAGGGTGGGAATTGCTTAAAATATAACTTCCCCCACTAATTTTCCAAAATAGTGACAAAGATTATGATGTTTCCTATTCAAGTTAAACCACCTTCTTCTTCCGCCCATTATTTTGTTGATGGAGTGGACCCACATTTCTAAGAGAGTCAAGGTTGTACGTCAATCTAAACTGAGCTCCACATTGTTTGAGCCTATGAACAATTCTAACATTACCTGAGTAAATAAGCCCTTCCTATGAAAACTATGAGAGTGTTTTAAAATTCAACTAAATTATAGTGGAGATTAGTACCTTCCAACACTAGAGTCACATCATGAATAACCAATATCTGATTATAAATTTAGGGAAATAGGTGAGAGGTGTCAAACTGATGTATAAACTATCTAAATATTTTAAATAACACCATACAATATATAATAGAATCACCCACGACTTCAATATTTGACCACGAGGTATGAAATTAGGTCAGAAATAATACTTCTGATAAATGAAATGATAATGGTAAGAGATGGTATGATGATGGAACATCTGTGATGTATAAACTGAATGTGTGTGACATTTTTAATTTATAAAATATAGATACTGGGAACAATTAATTAATGAGGCCCATCAAAAAATTCCAAATCCTATTTTCCACATTAAAGAAAGATTATATATATATATATATTGCTACAAATAACATGAACAATCCACCACAATAAAGACAGTGAACATGATCATGAGAGGAGCACTGAAGTCATCTAAAACCTAGATCCTAGACATATTTTGATCATCCCATATAAAATAATACTTCTCTATGATGAACACATATGATATTCCTAAATTTCATGCGGCATTTTTTTTATGATCACAAGGTGGGAGAATGCTTAAATGGAGGATCATTATTCATTAAGAGGATGAGGACTAACATGTTCTAATGTGGGGAGAAGACACTCTCATGCTACTTTTCCCCACACTCTATTTTCAATATCTATTTATAAAAACCCAATGATTACACACCATTTCATTTGTGGTTTCCAAAAGAAGAATCCCTTAATTCTATAAATTTGATGAATTATGATCATTCATTGTTATTATTAACTCAACTATGGATCTTAAGGGGTTTAGTGAGTATTGGTTTCATCTAGTTTTATATTTCAATTTGTTATAAATATTATAAAAATCTCAGACACATTCCATGCTTATTTAATTGACTACATGTTAGAGCGATAATTTGGGGAACCTAAGGGAGAATTGAGGTATCCCATCACAATGGTACGAAATGGTAGAGACTATAATTTTCATTGTAATTACTTATCTAAAAATAAGTATCATGAAAAGTGAAATCAATTATAGTCTATTGATAAGAAGTTGAATTAAGACCAATTGAATAATAATTCTTCAATGAAATATTTTAATGATTCAATGTAATATCATTTCTTGTTAATGTTTATTTTAAACTAATATTTCATAAATTTATAGAAATTGAAACTCCGAAAATAATATTTCAATGAACCCACAACACTCTCATCACTAGATACGACCTTAGTTAGACTATACTATATTGATCTCTAGTTCAAACAATTTTTTTGAAAACATCCATGTGATAGTTTTGCAACAGAATGTATTCATAAATTCATAAAATACTATATCATGAGTTCCCCATAGTATGTAAGGATTTATCTAGAGATATATTGAAATATTCTATCTTAATGTTCAAAAAATGGTAACTAAAAATGAATCAATAAATACTCAGTAGAATAGTGACATATATGATTATTGATAAGTTATAATTTAATAAAATGGAAATACTGAATTTTAGCTATAGTAGTCAAGGAGAATATGGTGATAAGATTTTTTTATGTAAGTCTATTGATTAAAAATATAACTAAATATGGAGGATCCAGAAACTTAATCTAGATTGGATAAATTGAAATAAAAACTATCTTTAAGTTACTTATACATTAATTCATTCTACTTTTATATTCCCTAGTAATTTTCTAACTGAGATGAGTACCTTTGGGTTACAAAATATGTTAGTATATGAATCACATAAATATGTAACTAAAATGTTTACGTCAACATCAAACATAAAAATAACAATGGGAAAGTGGTATCCATGATCATGTAGAAATTATTGATTCTAGTATATATTGTTTCATATAGATCCTCCATCAAAGATTGTGTACAAGAATTTTTACACAATGAAAACATAAATAGGTAAATCGTTCAATTTATCGATGAACTGCGTAATGACTTCCTTTCATATGATGTTGTATGATGAATCTACCTTAAAAATATTTTCTTTAACCATAGACTATTTTCAATATTAAAAACATGTTTACTTGTAAAGTAGATAGAGGGGGAATGGTCACCCATATGGTATCCACAATATATTAAGGGTGGAACCCCAAAGGTATTGAGGTGTAAAAATTACTCTAATTTGATCCATCATAAAATAAAAAACATCATGCTAGAGGTTGATAGATGATACCAACTCTAAATCGTCCCAATTTTGGGATCATCCATCATATAGAAAAGATTAAATACCTCACTACTCTTAATCAGGAACTAAATAAGGACAGATACACTATCCATACTTATTTATATTAGTGAAAGAGGTTAGTCTTATACAATTTCTCATATTATGTAATCTTGATATTAATATTATATTATTATAATTACATATAATTTATTCTCATAATGTTATCCAAAATGTAAGAGGCCCAATAACAAGTTGAAGAATCAATCCCACTAGGTAATGATCAATTTTCCAAAAAAAATATAATCTCAAACCCAAATCATGTCTTTTTCAATATTTCTTAATATTGAAATGACATTTTTATTTTTTGGATTTTACTGACATACTCATTATTCGAGAAAGATAATGAGTTTCAGGATGTTGTAATTATTTATATTATGGAGGTATAACCCTCAATTACAAGAAAAGAAACCCCTCTACCCCTGTTTAATCCATCTATCACACCAAATAATATCTGAATTTATTAAACTAACACTCAAATAATTAATGGAGAGTATCTAGTGGTGGAAGTACTAGAGATTATTTTTGGATGTATTTTTATATAAAGTTATCGTCAAGAGTTCATATAACTTATACGTTCAACAATCAATAGAAAAACACATCTGTTTATAATCATAAAAAATAACTAATATATTATAATGAATCATACAATATTTCAATGACAAGACCTGAAATAGTTGATAATATTGTGGTTTAGGAATATAGATTTATAGATATCTATATAGAAGAGTTTATTGATGGTTATGAAAGGGCCCCACCAAGATAGTATACGCTGATCAATATAGGATATTATTTGGAGCCAATAAATTTCATGATTCCAATATAAAATCATTAGGGTGGTTCTAGTGGTTGTGAAAAGGATGGAGTTATTTCAATTGGACCATCTAGAAAATTAACAATAGCTTAAATAATAGATAAATTATTATATGAAAGAATATTTAATCATTAATCCAATTTATCCTTCATATTGTCCCATATAAATAACTAACCATGGGCTCTTTTATAAAATTTCTAATTTGGGATATTGAAATGATTGGATATAAATCAACTATTATGGAATCACAAATCTAAAATTCATTTTAAATCAATAAAAATAATGATCATGTGTTTTCATTAAAAGACTCAATTTCATTTTGTGTTCCACTTTCTTCAGGGGTTTCAAGCTCAAACCTATTGTATCTTAACCTTTAGTGGTCTATGGGATTGAATTTGTGGATGGAAATATGGTAATAATTCCTAACACACTTATAAATGAACTATTACATTATACTTAAAATATTCATTTCATGCTAATTATGTTGTGGTTTGAAGGATTTGACATTAGAAATTTTTGTTCATCCATATGAAATATAGTTAATGGGAAGGGGAAGTAAGAAAATACTTGGGTAGAGATATCATGTACTGAGATTTTGGGATTATATATACAACATTGATTCATGGAACATCAAGAGCTAACTCATCTCACTGTGAGAGTGGCTGATTAGTGAAATTTTTCCAATGAATTGTTATCAATGGATGTCCAGTTCTATTAACAGTTAACCAATTATGACGATTATATATGGGAAAATGAGTGGCATATTGATGTGGATGAAAATGAAAGAGATATATTAGTATCCTAGTTGTCTAATTCATATTTTGGGATAATTCACACCATGAAATATTATATAAACTAAATCAAGTTATGGAGGAATAAAATTGTTCTATGATCCAACTAAAATAGCAAATAAAACACACTTTTTGTGGCCTTTTAATTTTATTCCTCCGTTATCGACCATTTTACTGCTAGGAAGATACTTTAGACTATGGATGATACTTAATATTTATTTTTCAACATAAATGAATTAATTTTAATTCAATGAATGTTTTTTTATATTGATAATTTAGTATCAAGAAGACTTGTTCTTATTACCTTGTATAAACACACAACGGAAATAATATCATAGTATCTTAATCCACTGAAAATATTAGTATGGATTGGTTTTTTAAATAATAATCTCAATAAAATTCATTAAAATGCTGATTCTTTTATATAAATAAATAATCTTAATGTAAGCTACTCTCATATGAATATATAATGGCTATATATATTGTATTTTTATAACATAGTTGTAAGATGAGATAGCATAATTAGATAAAAATTTAGAATCTTGAGTTCATTTAGAACATCTTCACTAGGATGTATACAAGAAAGGTCAATTTTTAATGGATTTACCATCATCATAATCAATTTTTGGTTCACTCTATTATGATTACGTGAACGACTCGTCATAATGATAAATATCAAGGGGCTTCCATAGAAAAATAAATTATTTAGAGGTTTCAATTATCTTAATATTATATTTCTAATCATTCAACACATATTATTTAAACTAATATATATATATATGAGGAATGAGGTGATTCTTTGACTTTTTATTACATATATATCCCTAGTGAGAAAATCCTAACATTTTTTAAGGGTAAAGATTGTCCATTGAAGTTTAATTTTATTTTTTTTAGCCCTATGTTTTTTATAATCCACAAGACGGAATTTATTTTATTGTAGAATGATAAATGTTTCTACATCTACACATTTTTAATTTTTTACATTGAAATATTCATTCCAATTTTTATAAAAATTCACATGAATTTTCCTAGGCTATCTAATGGAAAACACTAGATAGTGGAGATATGTATTCTTTATTGTATTATATTTATGGGTTTTAAACTTCACAAGTTCCATATCTCTTTCCCAATTTCATTTAATATCTATAAATTTATACCATTAATGAATAATATTTAAGTCCTGCAGTCATTGACCCCAGGATGTTGATGTTTACTATCATATAGATATTATGAAATTATGATAAATTTTAAATATGAAAATGAAAAGGTAGACATGATGTGAATGAGAAGTCCAATGCAATTTTAGAGGGAATTAATTAAAGGAGGATCACGATTAAGGTCATATTACTTAGACCAATGAGATGAATCGTTAATCAAATAAGGGTTTAAGAATTATCATATTTTCAACACCATTTAACAATAGATGAAACTAATGTAAATAAAAACATTGGATATTTAAATTTCTAAATTATGAAATGAAATAGTATTGTTGAGGATGACCATTGACTATTTTTTTTATTGAGTTTCATTATAATACATTTGATAGAACATGGTTTTAGAAGACCTTTTTCATAAGGTGAAGAAATTTTGATATTAGGATAGAGGATGGATGGATACCTGGAATGTATATTACACTATGAAATGGGATGATTTTCAAAATCAAAACTACTCACTGCCAATATAAATTAATTTTTTATAAGAATTAAAATACCTAAGATATTAATTATAATATGTGGGAGGAATGTACATGAAATTTTATTGGAACATGTTAGTTCAAGATTAAATTATATTGGTTTGTTATGGAATAGGTAAAACTGTATGATGATGTGAAGTTTTCGATAGTCTCATTATAAATTCTATAACATCACTCTCTATGGAGACATAATATAAATCAAGTAACACATAGTTCTAGGTAGAAAATATGTATCACCCACACAAAAATTCAAATATAGAAAGACCTAACACGAATGAGGATAACAAACTATTGGAGGGGACTGAATGATAATTTAATTTTTGATTAGACCATGATAGATGATCATGAAATCACTACATATTTTTATGATAATAGGAATCATGCTACAATTAGTGCTTATAAAGTTTATGAAAATTCACATATTAACATAGAGATAATAGTGAGGGTCCTAAGATGAATTAACAACCCTGAGTTGTATAATATTATTTACAATAGGGTTGAAATTAAATTTTTGGTTGGGTTTGAGATAGATGATTAATGAATTATTAGATATTTTAAAATAATATAAAATAAACCAATTTTTTTTGAAATAATTTCTTCTTGATAAAAGATCCCTATATAGATGTAGCTCAATTATATTCTAAAAGAACATATTGGGGGAATCTTAGGAAAAGGAAGAAATGTTTGAGACTGAATGTTAATTGATGACTGTTAAAACTAACATATATTATGAAATAGAATTTTGGAAAACATTGTGTTCGGTTCTAAAAATTCAGAGCATCGCATTGTATCCTATGAAAAAAAATATTAAACATGCACGTAGTTCACAAAATATATCTCTAAAGTGATTATGTTCTTGTAATGGGTAAAATAGTAAATCACTCAAAATTATTATGGTTCTCTAGAGAAAACGTGACTTCAATGATTAGGGGGGACAAAAACTATGAAAGATATTTGAATTACGGGTTATCATATTTTCATTCATACCTAGGTGAAGGCCTCTTTGAATCACTACATATCATATAATAATAGAAATCATGCCACACATGGATATTATATAATTTTTTTTAAAATATATAGATAGAGAGGATAAATATTGTGAATTGGTTCTGTACTAATGTTAAGTGGTTGGAGGATACCAAATTTGAATTAGGATTCCCTACACTAATATTGAATGAGATATAAAAATGGTGGAATTTGTTATTGGATCCTAGATGAATAGTGTGAATATAACAATGTGTCTTATAAAGACTATATTCAAAGAAAACATAGTTTCTAGAAGATAATTGTATATAAACCTAGATTATGCAAAATAGAATAATAGTGTCTTCATTTTACTGTCGGGATGATGATGAAAACCCAATTTGAATGAATAAGTTGGTTATCCACCTATATTATTGTTAATTTTATTTATAGATTAACCTGAAGTAATAAACCTAATCATGAAAACATATATTATAAGGATATGAATCCAGCCACACATAGTAATAGGAAAAGAGGTCCTTTTTAACCTAATGTTGTCTTATGATTTAGTAGAACCATACTCAAGGACTTTTACATGGATCCGACTCTTTTTAATGAAAATAAATATTTATAGACTAGAACAATCCATATAGTTTAATGGCTATATGAGGTTGACCATATGTCATGATGATTACTATTTTTCAATAACCACCCAGATTCCTTATAATTTAAGGTTGTGTATTGGGACCTATTCTGAGTATTTTAATTTAACGTATAATAGAATTTCATTTTAAACTATAAAAAACTATTTCATGAGAAATGGTTCATTAGTGGAAATTGTGATACACACTCCCTCCATTGTGATTAGGGATAAGGTTAGGTTTGGTTATATCTTTTAATGAAACAACATTCTTTAAATTACTTCCCAAGCATCAATGATTATTTCCAAGTATCCTCAGATTTATCATTTGTAAATAAAATAACCAGTGGGTCACTATGTAGAGGGATAAATTATTATTAATTGAATATGAAATAATCTTTGGATAGTATTCAATAATATTTAGTTTTTGTATCCACTCCTAATTGAGTCATTCTACTCTATCAAGTCAAATTTGGGGCAATTTCTCCTTAAACAGTTGATTGCACATATCATTGAAAAGTGAGGTACATCGATATTTAATTGGAAATATTACTTATAACTTGTATACTAGATTATATAGGGTTTCTTACATAGAATTTTGGTTATGTTGTGATAATCCCTAAAGTTATTCATGAGCCTATTGGGATAACAACTATTGTTATATTACACCACCTTCAAAAAAATATTACATATAGTTTTATTAAATGCATGTTTCTGATTGATTCTCACTGTATGGTAGAAAGATTAATTGTATGAATGAATATCATGCATGTGTAAAAATTTCATCATATTGAAGTCATAAAAATCGGTCTCATTATCTATCATTATTTTATGATAGAATCCAAATTTTTTATGACATTGGGTGTCATGAGTTTGATTAAAATCATGGTCCTAAACTCCCTTATGGGCATAAATTAAGATAATTTTGAGATGAATTCTGTGGAACAAATAAAATAATTAAATATCAAGTTCTATATTGATAGTATAAACCCATGGAAAATATTCCTTATATGATGAATGAAATATAACACTTAGAAGTGTGAAAACCTCTTAGGGTTGAAGGATTAAATTCACATGTATTTAAAATGAATAATACCTATTTAGTAATTTCATGTTGTCTTATACCATTGTCGAGATATTATATCCTAGAGTTTTTATCTATTTGAAAATGATGGATATTGACTAATGAGAAACACATGTTTCTTCTTGTACTCCTTATGTAGTGGTAAGAATTTCTCCTTCACCAACACACTTTAGGGGGTCTCATTAAATGATGAAATTTTCTACCTATTGAAGATTATTTTCATCCAGTATTGATCCTATGTAAAAACTCTACTGTAATGATATTCTATGATGTTATATATCAAAATGGTAATTTCATTTGTAGGTGGAGGAGAATAATTTTATTGATCTTTGATGGAACTGAAATCATTCATCTGATTCATATCATTACTCTCAAATACCGAAACAAACCTATGGTGTGTTATATGAATGGAAATTAAATCTTGATCTTGTCCTTCCAATGTTATAGTCACTTTCATTAGAGTATCCAAATGAGCATTATAAAACCTAGAATGGTCAACAAAATCAAATCTAGTGTAAAATCATCCAACAATCCTTTGACATCGTCTATTAAAGGAATCAATTTTTTTCATTATGGTATACTCATTGATGATTTTCCTAACTACCATCTCCAAATAACCCTTGATTTCTAATCAATAAATTGATGGCAGTAATGAAAACACCAATACAATGATGTGGTATTAGTATTCTATTACATTATTAGCACAAAATTATAATAATGTTATGGAATACTATATAATTTTCTTTTTTCGGGGAGATGTACATAATCCTCAAACCAAACAATTTTAGTTTTAGTTTTTCCATCCTTCTCATGTTTACATTGAAAGTATCTTTATTAAAGTATATAACCCATGTTTTAGATATTTCATGTATGATAAAAAAATCTTCATCATGGATCTCCATTTCTAACGATGAATCCTCTCGAGTTCGGTGTGTCATATGAATGTTTGCTAGCTCAGGCCAATTCATTTTTTATGGGACACAAATTAGATTTCAAACCATACAATCCTAATATTTTAATATATGTTTTCCTAAAATTAATTAAAATATTATTAATATGTTTCTCAACATACAAAACTTAACTATAATGAAATTGTAGGATGTTTTGATCGTTAAATCCTATCCATTAAATCACCAAGTATAAATAGGAGTAAATGAATTAAAAAATGTAGTAATATATATAGGTTGTCATATAGAAATATATATAATTCATTATTGTCATTATAAGTGTATTTTTTTATGAAATATAATTTTTAATAAATATTTCTAATGGTTATTTTATTGACTGATTATTTAAATAAAATAAAATTTATATTTTTATTATTTATTTATTTATTATTGTTTTATATAAATAAAATTTAATAAAAACTTGTGTTTTAAAATGTAACTTTCCTAAAAAAATTAGTTTCTGATTGTATTTTATAATTTCAATTAAATGTAAAATTAAATATTCTATTAATTGAAATTGAAAAAATGGACATTATATTTTGATATAGAGAGTCAATATCTTTTCAAGATGAATTCTTGGGTTTCCCCTAGAAAATATTGACTTATAGGTGAATATTTAAAAATACTATTTTTCTTAAATATCATGATTTTGAGGAAATTTTTAGTATATAATTATGCATTTTAAAATCATTAAAACATTATCTTTGACAAAATATGTACTTTCTAAATGAATTTATAATATTTGAAAGAAAATAAATAATTTTTTTTCTCAAAAATATTTTTAATAAATTATATATATATATATATTATTAAAATTTACATTATAACATATATATATTGAATATAAAAAATTTATTCTATTCATTAGTTCTTCATGTCAAAATAAGTATCCGATTATTTTTTGGTATTCTTCTAAATAATTTATTTTTTAAAATTTGGAAAAAATTTCAAAATGAAGAATTTTTTTCATATATCAGTATATAAGAGAGACCTAAAATGTTATAAAACATTTTAATTAAGAAAATTTTCTATTTAAGGTATAGTGTTATAAATTTCGTGGATATAGTTTTAAAAATGTTAGAACATATATTTAAACTTATAAAATGAATATATTAATCTTTACAAAGAAAAATTAAATAATTTAATAAATTCACTATTATCTTGATTTAAAATACACATAAAATATATATATTATATAAACTATTTTGTTTCATTAAAATCATAAACATTGATAATCCTATCCCACTCTTGATTTCTAAGATAAAATGATCATTTTATAAATAATAGTTTCTACATGTTATATGCGCTCATATTAAATAATTTTTTTTAATCATAGTTATATTTTATATAATTATTAGAATTCAAAAAATGATAATTTATAAATTTTTAAATAATTTTAATTTTAATTTTTTCCATTAAAATTTGTTTCCAAGTGTAAAAGTGGACTTACCATGATAAATGTAAGTTACGGTATAATTTGTTTAACATTTTGAAAATTGGTAAAACATAAGGAAAAATATATTATAATTGATGTTAGTGTGGGATGAAACTTATCCTTTTTAACAAATATTTATTTTCCATTTTTGATCCTTTTTACTTGAATAATATGGTGATATTTTTAAGAAAAAAATTGTTTTTACAAAAGTGATATTTTCTTCACTTTTAAAAGTATACCACCTTCAACTCATTTTACTACCCAAAATTAATCATTGAATCAATAAAAACATACAGTAGTCTCCCCAAAAAACCTTATTCATTACTTTTATGCCTTTGTTTTACCAAAATGCCAAGCAAAGGAACCTTGAGGATCTACCTGATGGGGAACTTCCAAGGGATATCTAGCACTTTTCGTCCAACCTTTCTAGTTCATTTTTCCTTCTACCTTCCTCAAGTACACAATATCTATATTCGAATGATAACACCATGATTTTTAATATTATAAATATTTTTTTATACTAATGGAATTACTTTTTTTATATTTCTTATAAAAATCATTGCGAAAAAAGAAAATGATGTCATGTGTGTGTTGACAACCATCTACATGATCAATGTGTTTAATTTTCCATCACCACATTAAATTGAACGTTAAAAATGTTATTTAATTAAATAATATGATATTTAAAACATTATTGTATTTCTTAAATGACAAATATCCCATTTTCAATCACCTCTCATTCCATGGAAAATCATGGTTTCATCTTTTAATTTTTTTCGAACTACGACCCTCATGAAATGAAATGATTTTTTCCATAAACATCTAACATGGTTGGAATAAAATATATATTAAATTTGTAATAATAATACTATTGAAACCATTAATATTATTGAATAACGATTTAAGTTATTATGTATCTACGATCAATGAGAAGGGGTCATATAAACTTTATCCACCTTAATGCACTTATTTAGTAACCTTTTTTAGATTTGTTTTATACTAGTATAACCATTAAAAATGTGTAAGTGGAATTATAATGTAATAAAATTTGAAATAAACCTCCAAAAAATATATATCCGGAGATAATTTTCAAACAATTTTGACTATGTTCGACAATCATAAATTATTGCAAATAAAATAATTGAAAACCCAACGTAGTCAATGTGATACAAAAATATATAAAAAATAAATAAAAAATGATAATATATGGGATAAAAAATTAATATATATGAATAATGATTTTTGGTGTATATATAATTAACATAATATAATTATGGAGCACATTAATATCATGTTCAATGTACATTTGGATATGATGGTTAGGGATCTTCCACACCACCCTTATTACCTTTCAGTTTCCCTTCATCTTTATTTTTCTCCAATTCTTATGAAATATTGTTCCCATGAACAATTTTTTTCCGAATATATATACCTGGATAAAAATCTTTTTTATTTCCATTATTATATATATTTTTAGTTTCATTGAAAATTACAACATTAAGGTAAACCTGGTTTATGGTAATAACCATATTTCTAATCTTAGGTAAATAATCACCACTATTTTTATATCTAGTATATTTTAATGGATTTAAAACTATAATGGATTTTGAATTTTTCATTTTGTGGATGGTCCGACAATTTAACTAAACATTTAAATTTTAATTATAATATTTGTAACAAATAAAAGTGTTGTTTTTATATGTGAAATGAGGCTTGCAAAGGGTAATCAAGGTTTTTGGGGCATCCTAAGGGGTTTGTACCCAAATATAATGTTTTGGGAAAAGAATTCTTAAGTGAAGAGTTTGTTCATAGTTAGTACTAACTGTGTATCACAACTATGCATCCAAATTTGTAAGGAAACACACATTATTTAACAACGTTTTTTTGGTCCATAGAATCATGAAAAAATGTGGTGAGGTGTTGAGGGAAGCACATTCTTGGAACATAGTTTGTTAAAATATTTGTTTCTTCCATGTGATGTAGGATATCTTGGGGGTAGTAGTTCCACGTAGTTGGAGAATCGTTCTTAAACTATGTGAGGCTACCATGTGGCTGGATTTTTATTTGAAATAGGCACTGTTATATAGTTAGAATGTTGGCCTAAATATATTTCATATCCATGCACCTCATAAAAAAGAGATATTATTTCATTTAAATTTTGAAAAAATAATCAGAATTTTTTTTAAGGTAAATAGAGAACCCAAAAAGATAAAATAAAACACCATGTATCAAACCCCATAAAATATTACCATCATACCCTATAAAATATCTAAATGGTTTTATTCAATCACCCTATATAAACTCCATGCAACTAAGGTAACCTTCCTGTGTGGATCACCTTTTATGGGATCCTGAAAGTGGTAGTTCATCATTGTCCCAGGTCTTAATATAATCCCCCAGATTTATTTTCCCCTCATTTATTCAATGTTCGAATATCTCATGTTTTTTGTTGATCAAATCATTTCTACCTTAATTAAGATGAACTCGAGTCAATATCGAATAAAATATATTATTTTTTTCCTTAAAAACATTTATACTAAAACCTTCTTACATTATATCTCCATTGGAATGTAGGAAAAACATCAAATCAACATCCTCTTTCATCGTATCATTCTTGAAACCATCAAATTATTCTAGTTCCAGCAACCGGTTAGGATCATCTAAACTATGATATTTATTCTCTATTTCCTTCTCACTAGCTACCCCAACCACATCACTATGAGTTATTCTTAGAACTCCTAGAATTCCAAATTCCAAAACATCCACAGGATCAGACCCTACTGTTTCCTCAATTTTTATTAGTTTTTAGATGATTTAGTGACTATGTGCTTTAGAAGGTTTGATTGGCCTTTAGATTTCCCTGTTTTTTTTTTAAATTTTATTATTTTGAAAAATATTCGAATCAATATTAATTAGATTATCATTCATTGAATCACACCCAACACCTATAATTGTAGGGTGATCACGCTCACACATTGAAGACGGTTGGGTGTCTATTTTTTCACTATCTTGAAGATACCCCTGTGTCCTAGTCCCACATTTTTCATCTTCCATATTGGAATATAAAACTTCCACCTTTCATGATCAACATCCCCCTCGTCCCTTTCATTCTGGGATGGGAATTAGTTTCATAGTTGAAATTAGATAGGGGGTTCGATCCATGTAGAATATATTATTAGGAAAGAAACCCCTTCAACCATATAAGTCTATGAAAAAAATGAAATCAATGGAATAACTCATCACAAAAACATTTATGATGACAAGAGTTGGTTTTTAACTAGCAAATTCATTCTATAAGATAGATGAAATGTTCATGAACCTCGTTTAATGGTTCAGATACATTACTACTTTCTGATGGAAGTCCAAAAAAGAAGAAACAATGGAACTAAAGGGATCTGATGAATGTTATATAGGATGATTGGTCTTTTCCCCTACAAACATTTGTAGGATTCATTTCCATGAAACCAATAGGATAAATATAAGGAAATCATCGATTCATAGAAAATATTTAACTTCAATCAGATTCCACCTATGTCTTGGTTCCAATTAACTCCAATGGTACCCCTGAAACATCAAATTCAACACATATCAGAGTATATTTGGGGAGACATAGATCTCAGGTTTGAAACATTGAATAAAATAAATGACATAATTATTTTTCCAATAAACCGTATAACAGATGTATTCTATAATAGGAGATGAATTATGGGATGGAGATCTAAATAATAGTGGAGGTAGGGTCCTTTTAAAGTGAATATTAGACAACTAGATAAATGGGGAAAATTATAAATCATAAATATAATAGGGAGAAAAATACAAGACATATATCAGATCAGATTAATATAAATACAAAATGAATAATTGGAGATGGTTCATAAGCTCTATAACTTCTGAATCATTCAAAATCAAAGACTCTAAAACGGAATTATTTAAGGCATCTACTCAGTGAAAATTATTATTTAAATTAACAAAAAAAGTGAAATCCAATAGCAGAAAATCATCTATGTATTCTAGTGGAGAAATCAAGAGTGAAAGAAGGCCATTGATGTGCAACTTGCCTTTAGAGAAAACATTACATTTGGGAATGGTAGGGAGAGTTTAAGGTCATTGAAAGTGGAAAAGTAATGGCATTGGGTGGAATGTCTATGTATTATCCTTCCCCAAAACTAAAGGGGGTGGGGAGTGGATGGTCAACCATTCTATCACATACACCATTGATTTGTGTGGGGATCCGAGGGAGTGAAAATATTTTTCCACCCTCATTTTTACCAATATCACTCCATACACATCATCTCCCATTTCCCCTTACATGGGTTCTCCCTCTACAATTATTAGTCTAATTAAAATGGAATTCACCACATTGGAATACTAAAGTAAATCCTAATCCTCCTCTTAAATTCTTTCTAAATTTTCTTCTCCCATAGAGGTGTTATTGTTGTGTGATATAATATGATATATTTTTAGGGTATTCATTAAATTCATCTATTTTATAATAGTCAATATTGAATTTAATCCATATAATGGAAGATTCAGGTGTCATTTGTATAAGTTATGTGGTCTATTTGTTTCCCCCTTGATGTTGAGTGGTTGATAATATGTGTTAATGTTACATGCATTGGGATTTTTCTGAATCACCTTTTAAATATTAAATTATTTTAAATGACTATATAGTACCTTCAATTGCTCATCCCTAATAAAAAAAATATCAGCTAGTGTAAGCTATGATAAATTGATTCAACCCTTTTGGTGTTTTTTTCTTATATTCCATGACATATATACCATGTTATTCATTTTAACCACGTTTTTATTTATTTTGAATTTTCTCTCATAAATGATATCTTGATACTAAATTAAATTAAAAGGATCAATTTCATCAATTGACTCCCTATAGGACAATCATGATGAATTGGTTATCAGTGTTAATTGAATTGAATTGGGATTTGTTTAATTAAATGAGTCATGATGATGGAATCCTACATAGTCTTAGTTTAACTATGATCTATGATTATGACTGTAGATATTATAGATACTTAGGATCATGTTTTTTTATTAAATTAAATTGATATTGTTAAAACAAATGAAAGGTTCAGTTATATTTAATAGGAAGTGAATGGCATGTCCATGTAACATATCCTTTAAGGTACAATAAATAAAATCAATTAGGAGTGGTAAGTGGTGTTGGACATGACCATCATCAGTAATTTTTGAACATATTGGAAATGGAGTTCCTTATATTATTTGAGAGTATTGGACATGAAATTCCATATTATTATCATTATCATTATCATTATTATTATTATATAATGGGCATGGTTTTCCTCTTTACCTATGAAAATTTTGGTATGTCATGATACTTTTTATTATTATTAGAAGTTACTAGGAACGATGTTCCTTATCATCACTTCTAGTTGAACTTGTTGGCCATAGAATCACTTATCAAAATTAGTAATTATATTACTAATTATTGGTTGTGGACTCACATATCATTAATTTGAAAAATCATTATGCTCCACTCTTCCTGGAATTAAATTCATGGATTGATGCTTCATTGTTTAAAATGAAGCCCCTAAATAATAATCATTCTATATGGGAAATGTGTACTGGTGCCTCGGTTATGTTTCTTTTTAATATAAAGTTGTTTGTTTGTGTGTCAATGAAGATAAGTATACATATTTAAATATATATATATATATTTATTTATATACACATACATAATGATTCATCATCATAGATAATCTAAAATGTGTCGTAGCATGTATGGTTGACCAGGATTCCCTTAATGAACATGAGCTCAACTTGGTTTACATTTATGGTACTTATTTACTATTGACATACATGCCCACTATTGAACATTATATTTGTGTACTAGAAATCATTAGAAACCGTTGGTGGTGGCCTAATGAGTTTTACTCACAACCTCTTTGAGACAACATTTGGTACTAGAATAGATCTCTTATTTGTAGGATGGAACCTTCGATTGTGATCGTTGTGGTTTCTACACTAAATATGAGGAATTGATAGGTATTTAAAGGATAATAAAGTAATATGGATTCCTATTGGTGTTGAATATTCTGTTTATTTATTCTTTTGTTACCCTAGACTTGTTCTATTTATTAACAACTATTTATTTTCAACGTTTATTATAACACGACATGTCCATTTGTGGTTGGTTGTTTGATTTTCTAGGTTTTATGTTTATAATTTCTATTTCTATTTAATTATACTTATTCTTCTACAATATTATTTATTATTGATTTCAATATATTTAATAATGAACAATAGGAAACTAAATCCTTATTTTACAATCAGTAAATCGTCACAGCTAATCGGTAGCCCCTAGAATACGGGTAGGGGCACTCGATGCCATGTTGAAAACTAAATCGAGAAACTAGTTCAGTAGCTCTAATCAAAGGACAATAAAATGAGTTATTAGAGGTATTTTTTCTCAAATATAACTATTTTGGCATGGAATACATCATATAAGTAACATGTTGACACTTCGTAAATAGCTCGTGTTTGGGTTTAGGCAACCCACGCATGAGGGAAATATGATTTCAACATGGATGTGATTTTTTTGTAATATTATTATTACAATAAAATATTATTTATAATTTAGTGATTTTAGTAATTCCACAGTTTTGTTAATTAGTTATTTATAGTTGTTAACCATTATCCCAATATGGAAAGAGAGGGGTGTGTTCATCCATCATTTCAGGCAGATAGGATTCACATGTCATTAGTATGGTAATATGTGTACAATTCATGGGTAAATTATGTTCCATGATTTTCATTATTCCATTATTTTATTATTATTTATAATTACCACATGTATACCATGAATCCATGATTATTTACACGTCCATATGTATTCTCTTATAATGTGGTAGTGTTCTCTATTATAATTGTGAGGATTGGTTGGTTAAATAAACTGTCTATATCAACCAAAATGGCATTTCCTCCCAAATCCAGTTGATGGATCTATATCTAACTATATTTTGATAAGTTAAAGAAATGATTTATTTCAAAATTGTGTCTTATAAATAGAAAGTAATTTTTTATTTCATAATAAATTCAAATAATTGTTTCTCGATATTAGTTAAATAGAGTATCAATTAAAACTTATAAATTCCAGTACCTTTATTACTTAGGAATGAATACCCATATAAAACAATCATATTATTCTTGAATATATCCATTTAGGTGTATTTATTGTTGTTATTCTTATATGATAACCATCTTGATACTGTATTGAAATTATAATGAATTGGCTAAAAATGGTTGGTTCAAAAATTAATTCAATTTGAAATTTATAATTTGTTGACTCCATTCATTGGGAATATATTCCAATATAATTGAACCTATGATGGCATGATGTGTCCCCCATGGGTTTCCGTTATCTATTAATTCATGGAACCACACCAAAGGGGGTATATTTAAGAGATATGGGTATGATTATATAATTTCTCAATAACCACTTATATGGTGTTTCATATAATTTTTTGGTGGTGTCTTACTAAACATACTCCCTCTAAGTGATAAATGAACATTGGATACTTTTAATATTTATTTATATAATGAATAATTTAATTAAAATTATTATTATTACCTAAATATTTTTATTATATAGCTTTGAATAGTCATTTTGTTTACTTGATCTAGTTGTGGGAACTTTTGGATAAGAAAAAAATTGATTGAGAGGGAAATTATGAGATAACATTCCGAATGATGCATTGGATTTTCGAAATAAATTGTTAATTATGGTTTGAGAAATTTTTTCATTTCCAAATGTAACATGAAATTGCATATTTCTGGTCATTTTAATGTTAAAATGAATATAATGTTTTGAAATGGTTTTAATAAATGCTATAGTGGAGATTATATTTGAACCCTCATGTAAGTGTTATCATTATTTTTTCCCTTGAGTATTACCATTGAAAGGGTCATGAATGTTTCTCGAGAGTCTCAATCACTTACTTTTTTTCAAGACCCAAACGTTAGGTGGTAGATCCGAGTGACCTTTATGGTGTGACACTATTTTTAAAGTTGGTTCTTCATAATTTCTTCGGGGTTAGCCTATCGTGGTAGTAACCTTGTAAATGTGAACTAGTAGACTATTGAGGTAAGATACCAGGCATGTTAAAATCAATTATTTGAACATTTGAGTAGGTTGGGACACTTTAATCTTAAAAAGAAACCCCAGCTATGCTGGGTGTTGTCTAGTAAGTTAATCCTGGAGGTGGTATTGCTATATATGAGTAGGTGGGGATTGACATATATAGATCCTTTTTATGTTTCGAGCATTACCATGTAGGTAATAGTTCTTTATAAGAAAGGTCATAAGAGATCAGGGCTTGATATCCTGATTCTTGGCTGTTGAGGTCATTATGCTTATAATGATTAATTTTAACCTCATACATCGGTTTTCATTTTACATTCCTTTAGTTTCATCTCTTTATATAGAGTGTTTTAGGAATGTTGGATTTTTTGTAGTAGACACCCATATTTGGAATATGGTACTCGTATGAGAGATGGTAGAGCTATGTGGGATATCTATAGGCCCTAAGCTTTAACTCGGAACATAGCAAGTCTAATGAATTACATTTGATAGAGGGAATACTTATAGAAGGTCTAGGCTAGTCTAAGATTTCTTTTAAGGCAATGTTCATTGTTTTACACTTTTTTAATATTTATGTACGAAATATGTTTGGGTTTTTTCATATTGGTGTGAGTATGCCCATAGTTGACAATGAATCGCCTGGGGTGTTTGGGTGTCATGACAGGATTATATGGGTAAGACTCTTCAATTGCCAATCATAGTTGTCCATTAAACTTTTTTATGACACTTAAATTTCAAAAAATACACCATGAAATTAGGGGATTGATAAATAATAGAATCTTTGGTTCCAAATTTTAATTATGTGTTCGACGGGAGATCGTCACATATTAAGTATTTAAATGTCATATAGCATGGTCAGCTCGGTCTTGTGGATGAAGGACTTCTGAGAGCATGGTTTGGATCTTGAACCAGCTTGTATGGGATGTAAACCTAATGTGAATGAAAATTTTGGTACATGGAAATGGTTTATAGTACCATATAAATAATTAATATGATATCTTTTTGGAGTGATCCAAATACCAATAGTTTATAATAAGTGAATCTCATAGGAATGGTGACCCATAACATTGGGTAATTAAAGGAAGTTACCATGATGATGGATAACATGTAAATAAACTATTTAGCATGATATGGTTGACGCATGAGTGGAACATGAACATAATTTTAGAGATTAATGGTTATGGGTTGGTAACTAGAAAGTAAAGCCTTATTTTATTTGAGTGTTTCTAGTAAGATCGATGTGTTCTTATCAATATTATCTTAGTATACTCCCAGTTTTGTGGTGATAAAGACCCATATCTTGAAATCATCTTGATTGTGATGAGAGGGCATTATATATACAATTATCTATCCTAAATGTATTCTTATAGTGTTATGAATAAATCCCTTTCGGTTTTTCTTGAGGATAGATTTAAAGGTGGGTTATATTATGGGTAATGCGCAGTTTTCCATTCGAGGTTAGTGACCCTCATTATGATTTGAGATTTGGAAAATAAAATTAGAACAATTCTCGTAAATCGAGAACAACTGATTGTTGTTGTTTATGTCAGGGTTTGGGGTTGACTAGGATCTTATCCACACATGTTGGTAAGTCTAACAACATGTGGATCATGAGTTATTATTATTATAAATTTTATTATTAGAGAAATAATGAGGAAGAACCTATATTTGGGAGTGATATGTCTATCACTAATGGGAAACCCAATTGTGCGAATGTTAATTATACCTTGAGTTCTGTTGTTGGATGGAAGTTTGAATCACTTATGTAGTTAAATAAATGGATTCATGTACACATGGATTTCATGGAAAATTATAGGTATATGTTCAATTACAGGCTAGGGGTCCTATATTAGGGATTATTTCTGGAATTAATTGTTATAATACAAGAATTTTGGATCTGGTTTCTATGAGTGTTTTTGTTGTAGTACAGTTACGAAGATGGCCAGAAGATGGGTTAGTCAAGAGACATAAAAAAATATTCTTATTGTCTTCAATGAGAGTTCTAAAAATGATCATGGTGTGCCTCAAGTTAAATGTAATTAGGATATATTTTTTGTATGGGACATCTAATGATGGAAAGTGTTATTTTTAAAGAATCATTGAAGGGAAAATCATCTTTATTCTATTGAGAATTTTCATGTGGTCGATAAAGAACCACATCGATAACATCATTGGGGTGAGGTAGGTGACAAGTAAGAGTTGGTCTTCTATTTTCATGAAAAGTTATACTAAAATAAGATAAAAATAATCAATAAGGATTAAACCATGTATATAAAATTCAAAATCTTTCTATAATCATTACTGGTACATTAAGTGTGAGTTTCAACAAGAAATTTTGAATGTGGGATTACTGTAATTTGGATTCATCCAAATAAAACATGATCCTATGGTGTCTATAACCATTGGATATATAATGATATAAATGATGATGTGTTCATGTCAAAGGTTATACAGGTTTGAGAAAGAACCATCTTGATGTTTCATCTTTTTTATGAGTGTTCGATCAAATCCAATATGCTTTATTGTAGAATTACTAATGTAGATGTTGGTGGAATGTTGGGAATTGGAATTCCAATGAAAACATTTTTACAGGATTTCTAGAACCAAATAGGTCAGGTGATGTTTTTTGTTCCCCACAAAATCTTAAGGAGAGAATTAATAAGGTGGGGAGGTTTTAACATCTTATATTATAAAATTGGTTGAAAACACTAATTGATTATGGAATATTTCAATTGATGGAATTTAAAAACATGAATAAATATTAAAAAGGTATTTATAAGAGTTTGAATGCATAAAAGTATTTTTTTAATATTCCAAATGATGTTTTAATGGTGATTTATTAGTTTTATTAGGACAACTAGAGTGGGGACATAAATGGATATTTTGGGAAAAGTCAACTCATTCTCATGGTTGGAACAAAGTTAGTACTAACCATACGTCACAACCATGAGGCCTATATTTTATGGTAAAATACATTGGTTATCCATGTTAGGTTCACTAGAAAACCATTAAAATAGGTTAATATTTTCTAACTGATTAAAATGTTTATCACACTATTTTTTTATTCATGTGGTACAATAGTTAGGTTTATGAGAACTTGGTGTAGTAGCACTAAATGGTTGGATCATGGTTTGTATGCCATGTGAGACAAAAGGGTTTCTTAGAGGATAAATGTACCGTGGAACCTCATCTTTGGCACACTATTTTATTAAAAGCAAATCCAAAGTATACACCTCTTAAGTTGGAGAAAATTTTCTATTTTCTAATAATTACCCTAAAAGTGGTGTTACAATATGTTTTAACCCTATTTCTCCCAGAATCCCTCCACATGAATCCCTCTCAAAATTCGCATACATTGGTGGTTCCTACATAAATATAAATCTTATTCATGCATCATTTTTCATGTCAGAATGTTGTAGGAACGTCTAAGACTCCTCTTAACTACTTTCCTAATTTTCATCTCCCATATGGATGTCATTGTTGTATGAAATAAAATTCCTTATTTTTTGGTTATTCACTGGATACATCTGATTTCCATCATTCTAGATAGATTCAATGACTGATAATGTACTAATGAGGATTCGTTGTTATATTTAAGGTGTTTTACATTACATTACCTAAATGTTTCTTTGTTTATAACATTAATAACTATGTAATGAATCGGGATTTCTATGTGTTTCCTCTTAAATGTTGATTACTTTGTAAAATGAATGGTTAGTACCTTGAATTGGTCATCCATGAGACCTAATTCAATTAGTTGAGGTTGTCTACCATGTATTAAACAACCCCAATTGTGGTGTGATTCTAATTTTCCCTAACACTTATACCTTGTCATGTACTTAAACAACCATTTTTATGTTGATTTATCCCTCTAACATGATATGTTTATATTTATTTAAATGAAAAGATTGAATACCATCAATTCACTACCATTAGACCAATAATAATGTATTCGTTATTAGTGTTGATTTAATTGAATGATGGTTTGTTTAGTTAATCAAATCATGATGATTTTTATAGTGTCGTGGTTTCCTACTTGGATATTGTTTAATTATGATGTATTCTTATGAATCATGAGATTATAGATACTCTTGACCCCTTTTAATTTGACAAATTTAAGGGAACTTGTTAAAGTAAAAGAAATTTTTAATTGTGGTCAGTAGTAAGTAAATTCCATTGACATGTCACATGGACTTTAATAAGAATTATATTAAATGATTTGGAAATTTTATGTGGTGAAGGAAATTATGCCCCTAACTACTTATTGAACATGTTGGAAATTGTGTTCCACTTATTATTTGAGATTAATGTAAATAATATCCTTATCATATTCATTATTATTATTATTATTATTATTATTATTATTGGGGAATAGATTTACTATTTACCTACTAAAATTGGTGGACATGGTATGCCGTATTATTATTATTTGAACTTGTTTCACAAGATGTTCATTTTAAAAACTTCTAATTTCATTAGTAATACATGTAATTCCTTATCATTATTATTAATTTTAATATAAATAATTGGAACTGATGTCCCTTATCACTTATTAAGAAATATTCGGTCTTGGTGCTCTACCCTTCCATGATTTAGATGTTAGTACCAATGATCCATTATTAAATATGAATCCCTTACATTGTCATCATTATAAATAGATGTCGTGGTCATCTTCCTCAAGACCCCATTTGTTTTAGATACATGTATATAAAAATAAATATAGATAACTATAAATTTATACAGATAAATTTATTTATTTATTTATATAAACACACATGATTAATCACATATGGAGATAATATGGACTAAACCAAATGAAGTATGTAATGATATGTATCCTTCTAGGAAACTAAGATAGAATTGGAATATATTTATTATATTTCATTACTTTTGATATACCGACACGAAAAATAATTTTTTATTCATGAAGTTGAACGAATTAGTCCTTGTTAGTGGTGGCCTATGGATTTTTACTCACACCCTGTTTGGGTCACCGTTTGGTACCCAAAAAAATTGGTTAAAGGATGTAACCTTGATGTGATGCCCCAAAAATATAACGTAATAACCCTTTATTTGATAGCGTGTATGACACGTGACATCAAGTTTGTAAGGTAGTGTAATATTCAGATACTTTAGAATTTATTTAATATTTAATATCGATTCTATATATATTTCAATGCCTCAAACTCCGAGTTATCATGCATTATAAGTAAGATATAACATCCAACATAGCTTGTGTTGCACACAAGAGGGGCCTTCCATGATAGCTTATGTTCCACGCAATACCAAGTTTAACGAAATAACAATTCATTATTAATATATTTTTATTTAAACTAATGTGATATAACATAGCCGTTATGTTAGTGGTTATTAATAGTATTAAATAAATTATTAAAATTCATGTTTTATATTAATATAAAATGAATTCATGTGTTACCAACTAATAAGAAACAAAAATAAGAACTAATTGGATATAAAAATAAACATTATTAGGTTTATGCTTCCAAAAGAGTTTTATCTTAATAAGAATAACTATTTACAATTAATAAATTATTTTAATGAAATATATATTTTATATTTTCATTCAAATATTTTTTTTATACATACATTAGGTCTGATTTGCATAAGACAATAACAAACCTAATTTTTCAAATTAAAACCAATATTTTTATAATGGTTATTTTACCTCTTTTTAATAGTGAACCTATTTTAATTATGAATATTGAAACTTTAGTTGACATAATGTGTCAAAATAAAATTCATATTTTAAAGATAAACAAAATAATTAGGTTAGGGAAAAAAATTTATATTTTTCAGAATCATTTCATTTTTTAATGAATATTTAAAAATACAGAATTTTAGTTCAAAATACCATTTTCATATAATTTATTTATAATGTTAAATTATACATTTAATTTGGTTTATATATTAATTATATTATATTTTTATAAATTAATAGATTTTATATAATTTTAATAAATTTCATTTTGAAATTGATTATAAAAACATATTAATATTTTGGACATCTTTACTTTAAAAACTCGGATCATTGTCCCTTTCACGGGGTGAATTTTAAAATAAATTCTGAATATTATATTTTTGGTATTTGAAAAAAAGGATTCCATATTTGGAATTGAAATAATTTATAATTTTTAATAAGACAAACATTTTTGGATCAAAAATATTAGTGAATGTGATGAAAATTAATTACAACGATTAAGGTAAGATTAAGCCAAAAAGAGATTAATACTAATTCTTAATGCCCAAAAGGACCAAAACACTTATCCAAGAGATATTAGAAGGACATATTTAGAATCTAACCAATCGTTTCTCAAAATTTTACAATTATTGGATACACTTTCAATATGAAAAATGTGCATGAAATTCCATTTTCAAAATATTACAAGAGTGCCACTTCTCCACTATAAAAGGCATCTTATCATCCCACATCCTCAAACATATCAAGAATCTTGGACTTTAACATTATCTAACCAAATATCTCTTACAAACCCCTCCCCTCATCCTATAAACATATTCTTGGGAATAACAAAATCCAAATAATCCTTTTCGTATGAACCAAAATAAATTACCCAATAAAGAGGTAACATCTTCTCCCAACCTCTCTAGATATATTTTCATTATACAACCCCTCAATAAATTATATTATATGATTTTATATCAAAAACATAATCACAAATATATTATTATTATTTTATAAAAAAATTGACCTATACATACACACAATTCCATCTAATGGGTAACAAACATGTTATTTCTCTATACGACGAATTACTACCGCACAGAATGATGATTATTCATTTTTTCCTTTACCACATCTCATGGTGAACATTATGATGGAAAAACATTTTATATTATATATATGATATTTAATACTTATTTATACTTCTTTAATCCTTTTATTACACATACCATTACTTCCTTCCATTTTATGCTAATATGATAACATCGTTTGAGAAAGTGGACTAACACCCCCTCGAAGTGATTTGATTCATTCACACTATACATGAAATGTGTAAAGGATGGAGTAAATTAAAAATATGTGACATAAAAACTATATATGATATTCATGACATAATTAACTTGCTAAAATATACAATATATATATATATATATCATTTTCATTATTACCCTTTCACACACTTAAGAAGTGATGACACCATTTGTGGATGTGTAGACTACCACTTATTCAAGACTATGTGATTCCTTTTACATCGCAATAATTATATATAAATGTATATATAGTAAAATAATATGGTTTTTATGATATAATTATAATTATATAAATATTATTTTCACTTACCTTATTTCCATGACGATCATTTAGAAATGGTATTGTCACTCATTCATATGTACAGCCTACCATCTCAATGATTGTAATGTTGGTTCATTTTTAAGAACCACATATAAATATTTATTTTAACAGAATAATTCATGTATAAATATGATAATTATGTATTTATTATTATTCTATATATGATATAAAATGACCCCCTGTACGATACTTGACCTACCATAGCTTTTTTCAACATATAAACCGAATTTGTTCAAAACAACTGGCGTAAACATACTTGATTATGCTGTTGTAAAAAACATGATAATATTTGGAAAAAATGATAAACATGAAATAGGATCTCAATAAATTATTAATTTAACCTAATTTTATTATATATGATGTTAAAGGACGTTCACCCAAAAGAAAACAGAAGCTAAGGGATTTTATCTAAATTTACATTTATTGAGATTATTTCTTATTATGCACCTATTTTCTTTTATATGGTGTATATAATTCCATTCTAAATGATATATTATGAATTTAATTACTCTCATGACATTATGGCATTAATTTAATGTAATTTCTTTATATTTTGTATTATTTAATATGTTTTAAAGTGGTATGGGACACTTTGGAATGTTTAAAGATTATTTATCCACAATAATGTTTTAATGTAAACAACCATTACTATAACATATCCTACTATGAGGTATTTAATATATATCTATATCCTTTATCCCATATGGATATTTGACCAGGCATATTATTCATTCGATATGAGGAATGATTTGGACATGTAATGCACGGGTCGGGGACTATTAAAGGTATTCCCTATGGGTCGGGGACTGGTTAATGAAATCCCTGGGATGCATCAGTAGTCTCATTAAGAGAATTAGTTTCACAAATTAGATGGTTTTCCATCCAATAAGCTAGAATGTTTTATAAATGGTCCTTATGGTAGTGGATCCATGTACTTGGGAAATATATAATCCAATAATTTTGTATTCCCTTCATTTACTTTCAATTAATATCCATCCATAAGATTTTACAACAACATATATATAGATACTTTTCATTTTCATTTAATTGAATGAATGTAATGTGTTTCAGATTCTTCTCATACCATATTTCTTTTTCTTTACCCAGTTATTTTATTACATGGATTTTGTTTTTAGTTATTCACCTTTCCGTATTGATAGTTCTCATTAATTCATTGTTTCTTCTGCTATATCTTTCCTTTACTGATCATTTGAGCACACCCTTATTATGTTTCATTCTCTATGTATTTTATAATCATACAATGAAAGGTATTCCATGATTTACAATATATATTTGAGTTATACATGATGTAAATTATTAAAAAATAATAAAATAATTTGGTTTTAATTAGTGTAGTAATTTATAATAAAATACTCATTTATGTATTTGGATTACCAAGACTACTAAACACTTGATCCTCTCGGGTTTTACTCCTTCGAATCAAAAAAATTATTTGATAGAACTCACTAGCTCTGGGATATCTATAGTCAGTTCTCTTGAATTTTAATCTAAGTAAGTTTAGTAGAAATATTGGGAACTAGATTTAGGGAAAAAATATTAGATAACATAACCCTATGGTAAATTTTTTGGATAACAATAAAAGAATATCCTAGAATTTTCATTAGGTAGTGATTATATGGGTATTACTAGGAATGCATCCACGTCTAGATATTATAAGTGGATGTGGTTTTGGCAGAGATGTACCTAGGAGTAGTAACTCTTACACGGTGTTCTGGGCTTGACTCAAGGAAGCCTAATACATGATAATGGGGCTTACTACCCACATAGTTTGATATTCCTAGGGGATATGTGTAAGATAATCCATATTTTATTTACAAACCTCAACGAAATATTATGAAAATGAATAAACAAGGTTGAAAAACGTGTTTTAGATTAAAAAAAAAGGTGTCATGACTTAGATATCTTAAAGATAATTGTATTCCTTTCTCACTAGGATTATTATTTATCAACCAAATCATTATTGTTTTAGTCAATGTATAGAACCCACTGTATTCATGTTAACATTGAATAAGAAGGAAAATAATGTGAAAATGAGAAACCAAATGATGTGTTTATTGGAGTGAAGGATATCGTGTTTATTCATGATTAACAATATATACGTTTAAAAACTCTAGAATTCACCAATGAAGAGAAGGATAGTGGTTTCTTAGAGCTCAAGTGGTGGGGAAATTGAAGAAATTGAGTGATGATTTCTAAATTGTGAGAAGTGTGGAAGGAGACACCTAGGAAAGTGTCTCAATGGAATAATTAAATTCTTTATGTGTGGGAAAGAATGAAATAAACCAAAGGAATATTGGTGAAAAATTAAGAGTACGATGGAAGGAAATGAATCTCATTCTATGAAATCCTTTACAGATCATTGTCGTAAGTGTGGGGAACCTGGAGATTACCCAAATAAATTCTCTTTTCTAGAGCATAACCTCTATATTAAGAAAGGGTCTATAAGGAAAAAGTTAATGAACTATTTATGTTTTAGGGTTGTAATGAAAATAATTATTAATATGATATTTAATGATTAAACATATTTCAAGGATTTCCATCATTTATATTTTTTAAATTATGCTAATATGGTTTTAGAAAAGGAAAACTTATAATCTAGCTACAACCAATCAAATATGTCCTGGTTGTGGGTCTTGAACATATGTCTGATGGACGATAAGGGTTTCATTCCAACCATTGACCTATGTAATTTCCTGGTTAATTATTCATTATTTTAGTTAAACAATTTGATAAATAAATGTAAATGATGAACCAATCATATCACTTTTTAGGATTAGTGATTAATATATTAACCATTTTTATTTTTAAGGATATTCATAGAAAATTGAAAGACGTTCCACCCTTTTATTGTATATACGATCCTTTAAAAAGAATTTTTGTGCATCAGGCATAAAAAACTTGTTATTGGGAGTAAAGGGGCTAACTGTAATTTGATCAAAGAACAACCAAAATTTAGGAATGATCTTTTAAAATATAATCTAATAAGGTAACAATGTTTCGTTATATTAATGGTAAAAATAATAATTACCCAATATTATTATATAAAATGTTTTCCAAATACATTAATTTATGTCAAAACGATGGCCTTCTAAATAATCATAGATTTATGGCTTTGAGGACCGAAACATTCTATTTATCATTAACATGTCTGTGATTAATGGCCCCATTCACTCCCAATAAATATATATGATTTTCCTCCAAGTACATATCTCTACATTCCACTGATTTTCTCAACCTAAGATACCTAGTTACAAGGTATTCCATGTGACCTTTGTACATCCCATTATCTCTTTTATAGAGGATTATTATAAATCCTTCTCACAGTGTGGGATTTCTAATATAAGAAGTATATCACAATATATCACTAAAATTTAGTTTAAATTGATAGTATTCAATTTAAATAATTTCGGGAGAATGTGACGCCCAGAGAATTTAAAGTAAGAACCATGTATTCGATAGCATGTACGACACGCGACACCAAGCGCGTAAGGTAATATAATATCCTAATACATTATGATATATTCACTATTTAAAATAGATTATATATTTCTTAATGCATGAAGCACTGAGTTATATTTCATTATACACAAGATCTAACTTCCTCGATAGCTTGTGTAACATGCAAGATCACCCTTCCAGGATATCATTTGTTACGTGTAATACACAATTTCACCGAATAACAATGTATTATTAAAATATTATTATTTATTATAATATTATATAAACGAGTTGTTATGTTAGATTATGTTAATATTTTTTACAAAATTATTAATGTTTTTAGTCTTTATAAATACAATGTGAATTCATGTGTTTCTTGAAAATTAGAAAAAATAAAACCAATTGGATATTAAAATAAATACTTTTATTTTGATGCTTCCAAATTATTTTTATCTTAATAAACAAAATTAATTACAAATAGTGAATGATTTTAATTAAATATATATGTTATTTATTAAATAAAAAAATTATATTCATACATTAGGTATTATATTCTGAAGATAAGAACAAACACTATTATACACATAAAACCATTATTTTTATAAAGGAAATTTTACCATCCTCTTATAGAGAACCTATTTTGAATCTGAATTTTGACCATTTATTTCTTATAATTTGTCAAACTATACTTAATATTTTTATGATAAACATAAGTAATAGGTTGGATGGTTTTTTTATATTTATATGAAACATTTAATTTTTTAATGATTAGTTACAGTAGAAAAATTTTAGTTCAGAACTAATTTTTCATATAATTTATTTGAAAGGTTAAATTATATGTTTAACTAGATTTAAATTTTAATTAGATAATATTTTTAAAAATTAATATAATTTATTACATTTTCAATAATTTCACATTGAAATTGATCAAAAAACATAGAAAAATTTAGGACGTTTTTACATTAAAAACCTGCATCGTTATCCCGCCTTTGGGATTAATTTAAAATTAATTTCTACCGCTTATATATTTGGAATTTGGAAAAAAAGTTTCCATATTTTTAATAATCATAATATATAATACCTAATAAGTAAAAATTTGTTTTTGAACGAAAATATTAGTTAATGTGATTAAAAAGTATTTCCAATTATTAAAGAAAAATTAATCTTAATAAGGGACTAAACTTTAACCATAAGGCCTGGGACAACCTATAAACTTGTCCAATATATATTTTTTGGCTATATTGCGTCCCTATAATATCATAGATCGAAATTGGAACATTATTGGATCAAATTTCCACATTAAAAATTGTATATAATTCTTTTTTCCAAATATTACTGAGTGTCACTACTCCTCCAATAAAAAAAACACATCCTCCCCTCCCATTTCCTCATACCTATCCAGCAACTTTTTCTAGACCAATATCTTCCCAAATATCTCATAAATATCCCTCCACTCACCATATAAGCATCAAAATATCTAGAAATAAATCCAAAGAATCCTTTTGGTACAAACCAAAAGAAGTTACCAGATTAAGACGTAATTCATTCTCTCAAGATCTATAATTTTATTTCCATTCTCCACCCCCTAAACCCTTCTTATTATATACTTACATAAATCCCAGATATCGTATATATACTAGAATTTGTGTATACTAAGGTTTCAACCAAAACTGGAACACAATTCCATCGAATGGGAAATAAACATATTGTTTTCGGTTAATAGTGAACTTTTTTCTTCATGAAACGATGATTAGTAAATTTTTCCTTTACCACCTCTTATTGTAGAAATTTTGATAGAAACTCTGTTTATATATAATATATATGATATTTTTATTTATTAATACGTATTTAATAATTTTATTACTCACACCAATAATACATTCCTTTTTACTTTAATATGATAACATCAATTGAGGTATTGTGGACTATCGCCCCCTCGAAGCGATGTGATTCATTCACACAATACATGAAATGTATAAATGATAGTTTTAATTAAGAAAATGTGACTTAAAAAACTATATAATATATGAATTAATAAAATAAATTTCTGTAAAAATAATATATATATACATATATATATATATATATATTGGTATCATTTTCATTTTAACCCTTATGCACGCTTAAACAGTGACAACGTCGTTCTTGGACATGTGGACTACAACCTATTCAACATGATTTGATTCATTTTACATCACAAGAATTATATATATATATAGATATGTATATATGATTAAATAATATGTTATTAATGATACAATTATTATTAAATAAGGATTTAATTTACCTACCTTCGTTCTCTAATAATCATTGAAAAATGGGAGTGTTACTCATGTGTACGTACAACCTAACATCTCTATGATTGTAACATTGGTTAATTTTTCATAAATATATTTAATTATTTATTTTAAGAGTATAATTTATGAATAAATATGATAATTACCTCAATATTTTTATTTTGGTGCTGGTATCTACTACCCCCCTTTATGATAGTTGACGTACCAATGCTTTTTTTGACATATAAACCGAATTTTCTCAAAACACTCGACGTAAACATAGTGGTTTATGTATTTTTAGAGAAAATTGTAATAAGTAAAAGAAAAGTGATAAAAAAAATAAAAATATTCTACATAAAGTTTAAAATTAATATAAGCTCATTATATAGGATGATAAAGGACATTCACCTGAAAATAAACTGAATGTAAGGGATTTCGTCTCAGTTAACATTCTATTGAGACTTATTTATTATAATTCACCCATTTTCTTCCATATGGAGTTTATAATCCCTTTTTACAAGATATATCATGAATATAAATACTATCATGATATTATAACTTTAATTTAATTTAATTCTTTCATGAGATTTATGAATTAAAATGTTTCAAAGTGGTTTGGGATAATTTGGAATGTTTAAAGATTATTTTTACTCCATAAATTGTTAATGTAAATAAATATTTCTACCACATATCCTCCAATGATATATTTATGATAAAGATGTAACATTTATTAAATATGGATATTTTATAAGGAATATTATTTATTATATATGAGGAATGTTTGGGACATGAAAGAAAACGGTTGGAGACCGTTTAAGGGAAGCCCTGCTGGTTGGGGACCAGTTACTAATGTCCCCTCATTGAATCTATAGTCTAAGGAGGAAAATAGTTATAAAAAATAGATGGTCTTCTATCCAATATGATAAAATATCTTCTAAAAGGTCTTCAGAGTAATGGTTTTGTGTACCTAGGAAACATGGAACCCATTACATAAGCATTTCCTTCATTTGGTTTCGGTTAATATTAATCCATGTGAATTTGGGTAGACATGTTTATGGATACATTTAATTTCCATTTCATTTATCAAACGAAATGTTTTTTTTATTTCTGTTGGACTCCTCATGTGTTAATCATGTTTTAATGATCACAAATCTCATTACTGTTAATTAATCTTGATCTTCAGTGCATATCTTGCTAATACTCTTCAAACTCAAAAATAGGTGCATATCATGTCTTTATAATAACGAAGCTTATGGATGTTAATTACTCTTTAAAAGTTTTATGCATAATCACAATTCTCTCATATATTATCTCTAATGATTAACCTTAACCCATATTCTGCATATCACTATCTTAGGCCGAATACAGATTTTTTGTCAATGTATGGACACACCATGAAGGACTCACCGTGACCAGACACCATGACCAGACACCGTGACCAGACACCGTGACCAGAAAACCTGACCAGACACCGTGACTGGACACCGTGAATAAGACACTGTTTCCATGATCACTGTGACACCGTTTCTTAAGCTTTTGTCAATATTATTATAAATAATGCTAACGGTCATATTTGTTGTTTTTAATGGAATTAATGTTATTTAATGTTAGTTATTGGAATGACAGGAAACTGTATCTCGTACCTATGAAAAGGGAATCATTCCTACTGACAGAGTTCGTGGAATATAAAGAAGATTGAGATGCATTAGAGAAAACATGCACGCTTGACACCTCTCGACACATATACTAAAATACATGCGAGCTCTGTACTGAACAGAAGAACAATCCAGAGTACAACTGTGAAGAAAACATTGCACGATTCTCAAAGAAGTTCCATACATGCCACCCTATATTTCTAAAGAACACACGACGAATCAAGATACTGTAGAACACAAGCTGAACTACAACACTCTTTTTTTCAACAGAAAAACCAGAGAAGGACTCTGAAGCATTCCTGCTGAGTCCAACGAGTCCAGACCTACATTGAAAATCACTAGAGCCATTTCTAAACTCTACATCTCTGCTATGTGATTCATTATTTACTTTTCGAGCAGTGTGTGTCATCTGCATTATTTTTACTCACACACTGTCTCCTGAACTTTAACTGGAGGATCTTTAAATCCTCACTCAAACTCTTACATATTTTATTTCCCACTGGGATAGTGGTAGAGGTAGTGTGTGACCTAAACAGCTGGTTTACTGTTGTTTTGTTTCCCACGAATAACAGTGGTAGCGGTCTTGGACCTGGACAGTTTTTGTAAAACTGTTGTTAACCCCGATCCAGGGTGTGGATCAAATTCTTATATATATTTGAGAGGACTAATTCTCGGCTTGATACTGAACCTCTTGTTATATTTTATGTGCATCTTTCATTTACGTTTAATGTATACGACATATATTATATTTATTCCGCTACTATTACTTTAAAATACAAAATTATTTTGAATCTACTTTGACAGTTAGATTCGCAAGTGTTTACACTTATTGTAAATCAGTAGAATAGTTTCAAAAGTTAGTTTGATCTTGTGGTTAAAATAACTGAGACCTAATCAATCTTTGAGAAGCTAAGTGAACATTTCCAATCTGTATAAATTCACTACAGTTTAAATTATTTTATAAATCGTGGGATTTTAACTAGAAAATATTTTAACAGAAATTTTAATTGGAACTCAATTCACCCCCCTATTGAGTGTCCACTCTGACCAACATTTGGTATCATTGGTTTAGTTTTCTGTTCAATGATTTTTTGAAATACTCTGTTTTTCAACTATGATTTTAGTTGCATCTTTAAAGATCTTAAATTTCTGTTCGTTCTAATTTTTTTATCTCATTAAATTGTCTTTCTAAAATCTAGTTATGGATAATAGACTAGAGGGTGCTACTACTAACAGGCCACCTTTCATAAATGGTACCAACTATGCTCAGTGGAAACATAAAATGAAAATTCATTTAGAAAGCATAGGTTTTGATATTTGGACTGCCAAAGAATTAGAATATAAAATTCCCACTACTGCTAGAACCACTAGGGAGGAACCTACAAAGACTTCTTACAATAATAATTGTAAATCCATGAATGCCCTGTACTATGCTTTAGGAGATGAAGAGTTTAACAGAATTTATGCTTGTAAAATTGCTTTCAAAATTTGGGATACCTTGAGAGTTTCTCATGAAGGAACAACCAATGTTAAGGAAATGAGATTAAATACTTATACTATTAAATATGATAATTTTAAAAGGAAAACTGATAAACCTATTTCTGACATGTATCTCAGGTTTAATGAGATAGTCAATACAATGAATTCACATGGAAAAGCAGTTCCAGCAAAGGAACAAATTATGAGAATCTTGAGATGTTTACCAGACCGATGGAGAGGCACATCTGTTTCAATCAGAGAGTCATGTGACATTGCTTCTCTACCTGTGAAACAACTCATTGGTAAGCTTATGATGTATGAGAAAGAACTCAAGGTGAAAAAAGAAGAAGAAGATAAACCTAGAAGAAAGTCTTTTTCTTTCAAATCTTCAACTTCAAAGAACAAGGATAAGGAGAAAAATCAAGCTATAAATGAGAGTTCAAGCTGTGAAGACAGTGAAAGTGCTTCTGATAGTGTTGCTAAAATGGCTCACATTTCCAGATGGATTAAGAAGTTTTATAGGAAAGAGAAATTCTTCAGCAAATAAAATTTCAACGGAAAGTATGACAATAAGGAACATTGGATGAAGGATTGGAAAAAGCTAGATAAAAGTAATGAAGTTGTCTGTTATGAGTGCAAAAGAAAGGGACATATTAAATCAGACTGCCCAAAGCTCAAATTCAAGATGAAATATGATTACAAGGATAGTATGTACAAAAAGGCTATGAAGGCTAATTGGAGCGCTTCTGAGGATAGCTCCACTAAATCTGAAGTTTCCGAAACTGAACACAGAAATAAGGCAAACATGTGTTTTATGAAAAACACTTCTGAGGTAACAGATGAAACTCCTGCTTTAAATTCTTATTATTCTGGTGATGATACTGAATCTGATAACATGTCAAAATCTGAAAAATTTGAATATTGTGATATGTTAGAAGAAACCTGTAATGAGCTGAAAGACAAATACAAAGGTTTAAATAAACAGTATGCTTTAACTATTAAACATAAATCTGATCTTGATATTGAAATGGAAAAGAATACTCAGTTTCTTAAAGAAAACACTGAACAGAAATTATATAATGAGAAACTCAGAAATGATTTAGAGAAAAACACAAATGGGAAGGATACACTAACTCAAATGCTAGGAAAGCAAGTTGCATCAAAATATACTACTGGAATAGGCTACAAACCTAGACAGAGAAAGTTTACTAAGAATTGATTTATTCCTAAATATGGATAGAATTCTACTAATTCTAGTTCTGGACATTTATATGCCTCAAATAGTTATATTCATAGTTATGGAACTAATAAGGGTTATCTTTCAAGGTCTGTTGATTCTACAACTTTCATGATACCCATAAGACAAATTTGGGTACCAAATGCTTTGATTGCTAACTTGTCTTGACCCAAGAAGATCTGGGTACCAAAATCATTTCCTATCTAAATCTGTTTTGTAGGAAACCTGCTTAAAGAGCTCCTGTAGGAAGACCTGGTACTTGGATAGTGGATGTTCA
Source organism: Viscum album (assembly GCA_963277665.1). Lineage (NCBI taxonomy): Eukaryota > Viridiplantae > Streptophyta > Magnoliopsida > Santalales > Viscaceae > Viscum > Viscum album. The sequence goes on from OY728146.1 coordinate 1,686,855,556, forward strand.
AGACATATGTCTGGAGACTTCTCATGCTTTAAAAGCTTTGTCATTATTGATGGAGGCTTTGTCACCTTTGGTGATAATTCTAAATGGAAAATCATCAGCTTAGGCCAGATTGGTAACACTGACTCAGTATTAATTTCTAAAGTTTTATTTGTTGATGGACATAGATATAATCTGTTAAGTATTTCTCAGTTATGTGATGATGGTTTTAATGTTAAATTTGAAAATGATTCTTGAAATTTTTTTAATTCTAAAAATGCTTTAGTATTTTCTGCCGTGTGAAATGAAAATGTTATGCTGTTGATTTAAATTCTTTAGCTAAGAAGAATATTACTTGTTTGAATGCTTTTCATAAAGAGTCTTGGCTTTGGCACTGAATATTAGGATACTGCAATATACACTCACCTAGAAAACTTACTAGGAGGAACTTAGTTAGAGACCTACCCAAACTTGAGTTTCCAAATGAGAATGTTTGTAATCCTTGTCAAAAGGGAAAGAAACACAAAATATCTTTCAATCCAAAGAAAGAAGTCTCAACTCCTCAACCTCTCGAGTTGGTTCACATGGATTTGTTTGGACCATCTAGAGTTTCTAGCTTAAATGGGAAGCACTATGTCTATGTCTTAGTAGATGAATTTTCTAGATATACGTGGGTATATTTTCTAGCTCAAAAAAGTGAATCTTGTTCTTACTTTGTTAAATACTCCAAATCTGTAGAAAACCTTAGTGGACTTAAGATTAAAACTCTGAGAAGTGATCATGGCCATGAGTTTGAAAATCATGAATTTGAATCTTACTGCTCACACAATGGCTATAGTCACAATTTCTCTGCCCCTAGGACACCCCAAAAAAATGGTGTAGTAGAAAGAAGGAATAGAACCCTACACGAAATTGATAGAACAATGATTAATGAGTATGACCTACCTGTTTATTTTTTGGCTGAAGTTGTAAATATATCTTGTTATATAATCAATAGAGTCTTAATCAGACCTGTTGTTAAGAGGACCCCTTATGAGTTGTGGAACCATAGGAAACCTAAGGTTAACTACTTTAGAGTTTTTGGCTGCAAATTCTTTATTCTTAATACCAAAGATAATCTTGACAAGTTTGCATCCAAGAGTGATGGAGGAATTTTTCTAGGTTATTCTATCTCTAGTAATGCCCATAGAGTTTTCAATAATAGAAGAAAGTGTGTGGAAGAATCTGTTCACATAATGTTTAATGAAACTGATCCACATGAGCCTATAACCTCTCTTGAAAATATTGAAGATGATCTCTCTGTTTTGAACCTTAATGATAAAGACAGTGGACCTATAGTTAAAACGTGCAACTCTTGAAATTTTCCAGAACCTGCTTCTGTTGATTCCCAACCTGTTGATGAACCTGAAATTTCTAGCCCTACCTTTACTAGATCAACTAGAATTCTGAAGAATCATCCTTTAGATGTTGTTGTAGGAAATCCTGATAGAGGGACACAGACTAGAGCTTCTCTTAGAAATCAGGTTGAACATCAAGCCTTCTTGTCACAGCTTGAACCTAAAAACATTGATGATGCTATTAATGATGAATTTTGGGTAATTGCTATGTGAGAAGAACTCAATCAGTTTGAAAGAAATAAAGTTTGGAAACTTGTTGAAAGACCTAAGGACACTTTCACAATAGGCACAAAATGGGTGTTTAGAAATAAAGTAGATTAATCCAGAAACATAGTTAGAAATAAAGCTAGACTAGTTGCACAAGGATATAGTCAAGAAGAAGGTATTGACTATGAGGTGACTTTTTCTCCAGTATCCAGATTAGAAGATATTAGGATTTTACTTGCTTATGCTGCACATCTAAATTTCAAACTATATCAAATGGATGTCAAGAGTGCATTCTTAAATGGATATATTGCTGAGGATGTTTTTTAAAACAGCCACCTGGTTTTTCAAACCCTCATTTTCCAAATCATATTTTCAAACTATCAAAAGATTTATATGGTTTAAAGCACGATCTAAGAGCTTGGTATGATAGATTAAGTACTTTTATAATTTCTAAAGGTTTTACAAAAGGAATAGCCGATCCTACTCTTTTTATAAAACAAATTTCTAAAGATGTTTTAGTAGTACAAATTTATGTTGATGATATTATCTTTGGATCTTCTAAAAATTCTTTATATACTGATTTTTCAAAAATGATGCAAAATGAATTTGAAATGAGTTTAATGTGTGAACTTATAATCTTTCATGGTTTTAAAATTTTTCAAAATGATGATGGAATTATTTTAACTCAAAGTAAATATACAAGAGATCTTTTAAAACGTTTTGGAGTTGATATCACATAAAGTAGTGACACTCCCATGAGTACCACCTATAAGATGGTTCTTGATGAAAATGGTAAATCTATTGATCAAACCACTTATAGAGGAATGATTGGAAGTCTACTCTACTTGACTTCTAGTCATCCTGATATTATGTTTAGTGTGTGTATATGCGCTCGTTTTCAAGAAAACCCTAAAGAGTCACATTTAAATGCTGTAAAGAGAATTTTCAAATACCTCAAGCAGTCTCCCAATTTAGGAATGTTCTATCCCAAAGGACAATCATTTGAACTAGTTAGTTATTCTAATGCTGACTTTGATGGATGTAAGCTAGATAGAAAAAGCACCTCTGGAACATGTCATCTTTTAGGCAAGTCACTAGTATCATGTTGTAGTAAGAAACAAAATTCTGTTTCATTGTCAACTGCAGAAGCTGAATACATAGCTACTAAAAGTTGTGGTGCAAAAATTTTGTGGATGAAACACACATTATTAGACTATGGATATCAATTTAGACATGTCTCAATAAATTGTGACAACACAAGTGCTATTAATATTTATAAGAATCATGTTTCTCATTCTAGGACAAAACATATTGATGTAAGACATCACTTTTTGAGGGATCATTATCAAAAAGGTGATATCACTTTGGAATTCATTGGTACTAAATATCAACTTGCGGATATATTCACTAAACCATTAAATTCTGAAACATTAGACTACATCATACATGATCTTAGTATGATTAATCATAAATGAATATCTTAGTGATCTTAATGTTTAATACTTTACTATATTTTACATTACGGTTTTATACTTACTGTTTCTAAGTTACTGTTTTATGCTCACGGTCTGACAACTCACTGTCTCACCGTGACTATATAAACTGCTCACTATTTAACAATGATAACTATAAACTGTCTCACCGTGATGGCTAGTTTTCTATCTCACCATGAGAAGTATGATAATTTTTTATTTTATTTTTACCCGTATCGTGGTAATTTTTATTTCACCGCTATTTGATTTCCCACGTTTGTGTTTTTATGACGTTTGACATTACCTAATGATAAAACTTAAGGGTTTCATTCAACTCCTTACCCGAATTCTCTCTTGAACCTTCTCCTCCCTCTCGCCCGAACCTTTAGTGAATTCCAAGGATGAAGCGTCCATCTTCACCCTCGTCTAAGAAGCGCTGCTCTAAGAAACAAAGGAGGATACCGAGGATAGCTCCCAAAGGACCTCTAAACCCAAACCTGGTAAGTCGTACCGTTGTACCTGAAAAAGAGGTTTTCCCTAAATGGTTTCTATCTAGCAGATCGTTAGTTTTGAAAGTTTTAAAAGAACAAGGATGGCATGAATGGTTCACTGGAAAGAATATACTGATTTACCCGAGGATTGTATCTCAATTCTATCAGTATTTGAAGTTCTCTTTTGCGTTTGGATAAAGATTTTTGGTGACCAGCTGGATCGATGGTCAGAAGTGCTCTTTCTCTTCAATGATGTGGGTTGCATGCCTATGAATTCCACATGAAGGAGTGTGTGAAGATTACAAGAGAGACCCTCCTCCAACAACTGACATATTTGACCTAGAAACCGCTTTGGAAAATCATACTGGAAATGGAACCAAGCGAAGGGCCATAGCTGTTGAACTGGATGGGGAGAAAAGACTTTTGTTCAAGTTTGTTCAGAATTTGGTTAGTCCAAGAAAAGAAGATTTTGCTGTGATGAAGTATCAGGATGTGTTCCTGATTCATCTGTTGAAGAATGGAAAAAAGATCAATATGTGTAAGTATGTTATGAACCATATATGTGAGCTTATCAAAGTAACTTCCAAATCCACCTCCCTGTTTTTTTCAAGGATGATTTCATCCATGTTAGTCTCAAAAGGAATGGTTGGACCGAATGAAGAAAAATTAGAGGACTTTGATTTCTGCCTATCCATGCCTATCATCAGAAGGATGAAGATTAGCTGGAATCCCTGGAAAAAGCAATGGGTAGAGGATAGTGATCAACTATATTAAAAGTTTAATCATGTTGACTATCCAAGAAGTCCTAAGAACCAAGATGATCCTGGTTTGGAACTAGATGAAGTGGCTGAGTACTCAGAAGAAGTAACTGCTGAAGTTCCATCTATAGAAGAATCAGTAATACCTCTAATGGAAACAGTTCCTGTTGAAGAGGAAAGGGGTGTTATCCCTGCTGAAATACCTCAAGGAGAGGAAGTTTTTGTTGAAGAGACTCTTTCTGTTGAGAAAGAAGCAAGTCTGGAAGCTTATCCAGTGGAACAATCAATTCCTGAGATTATTCCATCTACTGAAGAAAGAATGGACATTTCCTTTCAGCTGGAAAGGAAAGATTTTGATGAAGAGATTACGGATGATCCTGTGGATCTTTTCCATGTTCTTGAACCTCAAGAATCTGAAAGGGAAGCACAAGTTGAGGGGGAGGAAAATAGAAATCTTGATATTGTGGAAGCTGGATCTGGTGAAGCTTCAAAACCTTCTGTCAATTTCTCTGTACACTTTCGGTATGAGTTCCCATAATTTTATGATGTGAATGAGTCACATCAAGTGACTGCGACTAGAATGGATATTTCTTCTCTATTTCAACTGAAGTCCTTAGATCATTCAGAACCAGAACCAGAGCCCCAACCTCAATATGGATCAGAATCTGGGTCTGAAGATGACTCGGATCCTCAACCAGAATTTGAACCTATACCTTTACCTACATCCTTACTTGAGCTTCATTCATTTGTAACCAAAGATGATCTGACAGTTTTTTGCGAGAATTTGTTAGCTGATTTAGAGAAAATTGTCTCTACTTAACCTCACCCAGTGACTCAATTAAGTCAAGAAGATGCATCAATTCTCTTGGAAAATATTATCTTGCATATTCAACCAAGGATGATCCGATAAATTCGAGATGTCTGAGTAGAAAATAAGCTACTGAGTGCTGATGTTGCAAATCTGAAAAGTATGGTCGCAAGTCTGCAGAATGAGCTATCTATGAGATCCGAGCCTGCTCCAATTTCTGCCCCTGCACCTTCTTCTGTTTCACCTGAGTCTTCTGATTCCCTCCTTGCTAGGGAGAATGTGTCTCAAGTTCATCATTACCTACCATCTTTTGATTAAAATATTGGAAAAAGGCACACGAAGATGCTAGAACGCATGAGAGAGCATGTGGAAACTCTGAATAAGCTTACAGATGAATACACTGGATGTCTGAAAAAAGTTCTGAAATAGCTCAAAGTTCTAACCGAAGCTGTCAAGGCTTCACCTACTTCTGGTCAGACCTCTACACCGGCTTTGGATGATTCTCTGCTGAGATCCATAATTAAGGAAGAATTACAGAATTCCTTCATTGGCTTGGATCTATCTTCTTTTTCAGAAGTGATTAAGAACAGTGATAGAGCATTGGACTTGGTTAGGATCCATTCAAAGATAGCCAATGATGCTCAACAAGAGATATCCAAGAAAATTGATTTGTATCTTTCCCGGATATTCTCTAAAAGTGACATGACAGATCACTTTAGATATCTTGTGGAAAATCGGAGAATCCCCCCGGTGACTCAAGCTTTTAAAGCTCAAGTTCAGAAACTTTCAGAGTTCACCAGATTGTTGGACAGATTTCTGGAGAATAAGGATGATTTTGAAAAGGCTATGCAGTATGGTGGTGAAATAATTACGGATTTCATAAATCTTTTGAAGCCGTATCTTCATGTGCAGAGTACTGGTATAGTTGCTCCTGCTGCTGCACCACTTAGACCTGGACATCCTGCCTTAGCATCAACTACCATGTCAGTTTTCCAAGGCCTTTCTCAGATTCGGCCAGTCATTCTTGACCAACCTAAGCCTAGATCTTATACTGCTCCAACTTTGGATCCATCTATTTTTGAAGGTCTACCCTCTCCCACATTGTCTACCTCTTCTATGCCTTCTTCTTCTTCGACACCAACTCCTGCTGTTGATAAATGCAAGACAAAAATGGATCCCTAAAGAGTTTACCAACTGTTTTTCTTTTTGATGGGATGTCATTTCTTGTTTACAGTTTGTACTTCTCTTGTACTTTGTATTATGAATCCTTTGTTTAATGAACACTTCTTAGTTTCATTTCCTTTTCTCTACTTTTTGATAATCTTAAAATGGGGAGAAAAACCTACAGGTATCAGTTCTATAATAGTATAAATGGGGGAGAAAAACTGCAAGTATCTGTTCTGAAAAATTGCAAGTATGTGTTCTATAATGTTTTTGCTATTCTAGTATCTTTAATATTACATGTCTTCTATATTCTGCCTATATATGATTTGTGATCATCAAAAGGGGGATATTTTTGGACTCCTCATGTGTTATTCATGTTATAATGATCACAAATCTCATTACTGTTAATTAATCTTGATCTTCGGTGCACATCTTTCTAATGATATTCAAACTCAACAATAGGTGCATATCCTGTCATTATAATAACAAATCTTATGGATGTTAATTACTATTTACATGTTTTATGCATAATCACAATTCTCTCATATATTATCTCTAATGATTAACCTTAACCCATATTTTTCATATCACTGTCTTAGTCCGAATACAGATTTTTTTGTCTAAGTATGGAGACACCGTGAAGGACTCACCGTGACCAGACACCATGGCATGACACCGTGACTAGACACCGTGACCAGACACCGTGACCAGACACCGTGACCAGACACCGTGACCAGACACCGTGACTAGACACCGTAAACAGACACTGTGAAGAAGACACCATTTCCATGATCATTGTGACACCGTTTCTTAAGCTTTTGTCAATATTATTTTAAATAATTCTAATGGTCATATTTGTTGTTTTTAATGAAATTAATGTTATTTAATGTTAGTTGTTGGATTGACAGGAAACAGTATCTTGTACCTATGAAAAGGGAATCATTCCTACTGCCAGATCTCGTGGAATATAAAGAAGATTGAGTTGCATTAGAGAACACACGCACGCTTGACACGTCTCGACACATATACTACAATACATGTGATCTCTGTACTGAACAGAAGAACAATCCTAAGAACGACTGTGAAGAACACATTGCACGATTATCAAAGAAGTTCCACACATTCAATCCTACATTTCTGAAGAACACACGACGAATCAAGAGACTGTAGAACACAAGCTGAACTACAACACTCTGTTTTTCAACAGAAAAATCAGATAAGGACTCTGAAGCATTCCTGCTCAATCCAACGAGTCCAGAGCTACATTGACAATCACTCGAGCCATTTCTAAACTCTACATCTCTTCTATGTGATTCATTATTTACTTTTCGAGCAGTGTGTGTCATCTGCTGTATTTTTGCTCACACAATGTCTCCTGAACTTTAACTGGAGGATCTGTAAATCCTCACTCAAACTCTTACATCTTTTATTTCTCACTAGGATAGTGGTAGAGGTCGTGTGTGACCTGAATAGATGGTTTTCTATTGTTTTGTTTCCCACGAATAACAGTGGTAAAGGTCTTGGACCTGGACATTTTTTCTTAAAACTGTTGTTAACCCTGATCCAGGGTGTGGATCAAATTCTTAAATATATTTGAGAGGACTAAGTCTCGGATTGAGACTGAACCTCTTGTTATATCTTCTATGCATCTTTTATTTAAGTTTAATGTATACGACATATATTATATTTATTCTGCTGCTATTACTTTAAAATAAAAAATTATTTTGAAGCAACTTTGACAGTTAGATTAGCAAGTGTTTACACTAATTGTAAATCAGTAGATTAGTTTCAGATGTCAGTTTGATCTTGTTGTTAAACTATCTGAGACCTAATCAATCTTTGAGAAGCTAAGTGAACATTTACAATCTGTATAAATTCACTACAGTTTAACTTATTTTATAAATCAGGGGATTTTAACTAGACAATATTTTAATAGAAATTTTAATTGGAACTCAATTCACCCCCCCCCCCTCTTGAGTGTCCACTCCGACCAACAATTTCTAACCTTTCCATATGGATTTTCTTTATCTACTTATTTTATTACATGGAATGTGTTTTTATTCATTTAACATTCTTTTTTGATCATTATCATTGATTCATTATTGCATCCGCTATATTTGTGCCTTAATAAGCACTTGACATCACCCTTATTATGTTTCTTCACCCAAAAATCCCAGAATTTTACTCTGAATGATATACATGGATTTACGTTATCAATTAGAGTTAACCTCAATTTTGTTTAATTATAACTAAGAAAAAAAATATTGTAATTAGTGTATTCATTTTAATACAAGACTCATTTATTTATATTGTTTTTAAAAAATATGCAATTTTTAATCCTTTAGGATTTGATTCCTTATAATCATGCCAATTTAATTGATATCAAACACTGGATTCGAGATTTGGGGGGGGGTCACTACACTTAATTATTTATATTACTCTTTCCTTACTATATATTAGCACTTAATTGGGATCTTGGGGAAGAGAATATACTCATTATGCCTACTATATTATGTTATTTTGTTTATGTATTCCTCTATCAGTCTAAGCCTATTTTATTTATTACCTTTTGTTCCTTGACTGCTTATATTATAACCCATATTGTTCATGCATGGTTGTGTATTTAAAATTATAGGTTCTCAATTTTTGATTATTGATACTATTTCATTTTATAAATTCTTCTTCTCCTCTATTTATTAGTTCATTTTCTATATTTAGTATTGGACCAATGGTTATGGTTTCACCATCATAACATTAGTATACCATTACAGCTAGTCGAAATCCACTAGCATATTTTTCAGAGTACTTTAGGCCATGTGGTTAAATAGCATTGTGAACCGATTTACTAGATTTTGGGCTAGGATGTTATTCCCATATAATGCTTTTAAACAATGAATATATTCTAAAAAACACCTTTTTTTGAATTACCATCAAGGATAAATTCTAGTTTTATGGGAATGAATAGGTTCTTTCCTTATTTAAAAGTATTCTTACTTATTCTATATACCATCCCTAAATTAATTTTTTTAATATTTTCTTATCATAAATCCTCCTCATGAATTTACTATATTAGAACTAAATTTCCATGACCTATGTCAGTTTTCTAGTTTTCTATGTTCTAAATATTTTAATTCCTTCTTTTCATGAGAATCCCTACGATTTACCCTTCGAATATTCCTTAAATCATAATTATGACACCCACTTCAATCTCATGGGCTTGATCATGCTTATGAATTATATTTTTTTCCTTTATGTGGAATGAATAAATATTTTATTCATTATGTGATGGGTTGGATAAAAATTATATAAACCTCCAATTCATTGGGTAAATGATTACATCTCATGAAATTTTATGTATGGTATTAGGTAGTGAATTTAAATACACTATGGTACATCATCCACTATCTATTTCACATTGGCTATTAGTCTTATCACACTATGTTATGTTATGGGTTTCCCTAGAGTCATATATCTCTCTAATACATTGGGTAATGATTTATATCTCATAAAATTCAATGTCATGTATTATAAATTTAACCTTAACCATCATGGGAATTTTTCCACTATGTTGATGGGAATGGTGATCGGTCCAAATCCACTATATGAATTTATCCACTTTATTATGATGGTCTTTGGATTCACCCTTAATATATGTTTATCTTGCCATGCCTTATATTTCTTCCACAGATTCCATGATTACATGATCTTATAATCTCATTTCAGGTTTCTAAGTTTCCATGATTATTATCAGCCTATTTATTTTATTTGGTAGGAAATATATATTTTTCTTCATGTTCCTTTCTTATATAATCATACCCATAAGTTAATATTATATAAACTTTTAATCTTTCATTATTGTCACTTATGAAAACCCGTGTTGAGTATTTTTGCTCACCCTTTCTTAGGCTTCCCTTGCATGGGTTTTCAATATAACAATAAAATTTGAGAAGTATTTGATGGGTTCAATGAGATTTTTATTGTAGTGAAATGTTCATCAGTATTGTAGAACATGTTTCCTATGTATATAGTACTAAAATAAACTAAACCTATTATTCTTGGTTTTTTAATATTTATATGTGAAATTTAATTTTCATATTATGTATGTGTTGTTAAAATTAAGATAGGTTTAGCTTGGGAAACTATAGATGGTATAAAATTAGAGTTTATTTATTTTTTATAATAGTAAATTTATTTACATGGAATATGATAAGTGATATTTTTTGAAAACCCTTAATATATTTATAAGTTATGAGCCTATGTATATGATAAATTCGTACTTTCTGTTAATTTATTTAATATATGGCTTTCCTAAAAATTGCATCCTTGTCTAGATACTACATGTGGATGCAAGATCTGGAATAGATGTACAGTGGAGTGATAAACCTAAAATGGGTGTGTTGGGTATTACATCAATCATCACTTGGTTGATGAATAATATTTCTAACTTCATTAAAGTTATGAAAATACCAAGTGATGTGATTTGGAGATCATGTACTCTTTATGAATGACTCTAAAAGATTGATATCATTTTTACTTTGAGATAATTAGTTGAGAAGTATAATACAACCCTACTTAGGGTAAACATGGATGAATCACAAATGATATAGCTAAAACCAAGGATGATATAAGTTGATCTAAAAATTAAATTGGATAAATATTCCATGATATATGATAAACCAACAGTGATATAGACTCAAATATTATAATTATAGACTAAAGATATTTTATTATAAGGTATAAAATCTTCAATTCAAATATCCCATTAGTTTTAAACGATAATTATATTATAATGTTAATTTTCCATCACTCACATTAAACCCTTTTGGGATTTAATGATGGAAGGAACCAAAAAGGAATTAATTTATCCTTAGCTGTGAGGTAATATGAAATTATTACTTCAATAATAAACTCATTTGAATGGGAAATGGTCTTAGAAGTATTGGGATTATGAAAACAAACTATCCTGAAATATTAATAACTATCTCAGAATAGTATAAATATTGAGCCCAATAAAGAGGAGAATGATGGAATCTCATGGGAACTCAGTTGATGAAGATGATGAGGGAAATAATGCTCAACATCCCACAGGTCAACAATGTGGGATGAAGTGTCATGGTTATTACCTCAAGGGGATATACAATTATTCACTTTTGGTAATGGAGGTCCTTGAGAAATATTATTTTGATGGAAAAGAATGATAAAGAAGATATTGTTCTTCCTAAGGATCTTTCGACTATTCAATGTTTTAGATGTGAGTAATTTTTTCAATATAGAACTCAATTCAAAATAAAATGGTTAAATTATAAAACCAACACAGACCAACTTCTAGAAGATGAGAATAAAAAAAACTATGAAATCACTTATGTTGAGGTAGATAGTGAATTTCCACTATTTGTTTTCTAATTCCATGTATGATTTATCATATTTGGATGTCATATATCAATAAAAAACATTTTGTGGTGTAATTATTATATCCATGATTACGTAAAACATTATTAAGGTTTGAGGAAAGGTATGTCGTAAGGATTTATCTTTTCAATACTAAATAAGATTTTATTAGAAAGAGACTATCTATTTTTAAAGAGAACTCAAATAAATTTTATTATAGGGAAATATCACTTAATATCCTAAATCATCCCACGATCAACATCCAATGTGTGATTAGTTTGAACCTAACTATGGGAATTAACCTCATCATAGGAGTTTTAATTGTGTGAGTAAATAATATAATAATGGGTGATAATATAAAAACCTGATATTTTAATATATGTTTTCCATTAATAATGTCAAATTTTTGTGATAGTTTTCTGAACATGCATCACTTAACAAAAAAAATATAAATTTTAGTTTTCTAAAAAATGGATTATTAATAAGTAGTTATGAATAGGGGTGTCTATATTATTAAATTCATTTATATATATATATATGAAGGTTATTTTTTACAAATTTTCTTAATTTATTATTGTGTTTATTATTGTACTTTTCATGTTTTATTAATTTTATTAAAGGAAAATTAGTATATTATAGTTCAATCATTATTTTAGTAAAATAAAATATTTATTTATTAATGATATCTTTTTTAGGGTTTTATGGAAATTATGATAAAGAAGAACTTGTACTTTAAAAAGTAATTTTCCAATAAAAAATAGTTTTTTCGTAATATTTTATAATTTATATTAAAGGATATAACAAATATTATAGAAATATAATTTTGATAAATAAATATTATTTTTTGATATATAAGGTATGTATTATTTTATATAGATTTTTTTAAAAGAATATATATTTTTGGAAGAAATGAAATATGTTTTTTATGAATATGAAGCCTTTTATGAAACTATTATTATATAATTATGAATTCAAAACATATAAAAAATGATAAGACCAAATATTCATTTCATATGTGACTTTATGATTATAAAAAGGTTTGATTTAATTTATGTATCTTATATTTTAAGAAATATGTTTATAATAATCTATATAATTAGTATTTTAAAATTCATTTTTAACAATTATGTAAATATAATATAATATGATGGCTTTAGTTTATTGGATTAATCATGTGAAAATAATATTTGGTTGAATTTTTTAATGTCTACTAAAATAATTGATTTTTAGATGAGTAGACAAAAGAAAATATTTCCAAAAATGTAATTTTTTTTCATTGTCACTGTAAAATAAATACATAGAATTTTATAAAACCATTTCATTGATAAAATATTTGTTTATGGAATAATATTATTCATTTTGATGATATATTACTATGTTTATAAAACCATTGTTTAACCCTATAAAAAGTAATATATTATTCTTAATAAAATAACAATATTAAATATTTTGGTAAATTGGATTATGGCTTGATTTGATTGCCTCATAATATTTTTTTCATTATATTAAATAAATTTATGTCCAAAATTCAATAAAAACTCATAATATTATACCAAACATAAATTTTATATTAAAAATTAACTTTTACTAAGACATTTTTTTAGGCATTGTAATTGCTAATGATATAATTAATTTTTATAACTCAATGAAATTTTATATTATAAAAAGATTTAATTTTTTAAAATAATATTGTTTAAATTATTAAATAAATTAAATTTATTTTTACCATTAAAATTTGTTTCCAACGGTGAAAGTGGAATTACCATGTAAATGGTAAATTCAAGAAAAAGTGGTTTAATGTAATTAAAAGATAAAAGAATGTCAAAATCATGTTTAATATTGCATTACAGAGGGTGTACAAACTTTATCTATTTTCTTACACCACCATTTCCTATTTTTATTTCATTTCTCCTTTCATAATGGGGGGATATTATTGAGAAACAATGAGTTTTTTAAAAAGTGTCCTTTTAATCACTTATTAAATTAGACCACCACCTACCAATTTTTCCACCCATCCTAAGGCATTTTATCGATAAAAAACCATATAATAGTCCTTCCTATCTTTCATTTTTATATTTTTATTGATTTCAAACACAAAATGACAATTATAATGAGACTTAAGGGTATACCCTATAGAGAACATCTAAGGGAGAGGTAATACGATCCCTCCAACCATTCTACTAAATTTATAATTCTAAAACCTATATTGTAATATATATATGAAATTATTATAACATTAGTATTGTAAATATGATGAATTATTTCTATAGTAATTTGATAACTAATTTATTCTTTCCTCAAAATTCAATATGAAAATGAAAAATGTGATCTCTGAAAACATGAAAACTGCCGCCATCAAAAAATGAAAAGATTATTTTCATAACAACATAGCATGGATGGATTTAAAAATGTATTTAATGTGTAAAAATAATACTTTTAAAACCATTGATATTCTTAAATAATAATATTTATATTTATATATATTTGAACAATTATAAATGGTTGTAAAAACATTAACAACCTTGAATGGACTTATTAAGGAACCATTATTAATTTGGGTATATGTTGGAACAACCTTTAAAATTAGGTAGTTATTTTTATAACGGAGTAATAATAGAAATAAACCACCAATATTCTGTAGATAATCATGTAATTTTATAATATCTTTGACTATGATTAACAAGATAAAAGTGTTATGAAGTACATAACTCATCAACCCATTGTAACTGATGTAATCAGAAACTATAGTAAATAAATTACAAATCATAATATATATATATATATATATATTTAATAATTACTTATAGATGAATAATTATATTTGGTATATATTTAAAAAAGGTAAATTATCTATTTATTAAGTAAATGAAAATTGAATATAACATTCAGACATAAATTTAAGGGATCTTCTTCACCAACTTCATTAATTTTGAGTAACAAATTACCTTTATTTTTTTACATTTTAGGAAATTTTATTATCCTGAAATTATTTTAGTTCTTTAGATGTCCCATCCTTATATACATAGTCAAACAAACTTTTCTTTTCTAGGGTATTTGATATTTCATAGTTCCCATTGAAATTATGAATTATATGTAAACTCATTTTATGGGAACATTCCTCTTTCTATTCCAGTCTCAAGAATCACCCTCATAAAAAATCTAAACCATGAATAAAATATAGTAATCATTATATTATGGATAATAATCGAGGTGAAATCCAGGTAATTTGAGATAATTATCTCCTCTGTTATTTAAAAAAAATATTTATCTTATAAATAATCTCCCAAATTGTTTGATTTTATATTTTCCTCCCCAAAAAAATGAAATGAATTTATTTCATTGGAACTCTATGACCAAGACCCATGTCCATTTTTTAATTTTGAATGTTCAAAGTTAACTCTTTATTTAGTTGAGAAACCTTATGATTTATCCTTCATTTATTATCTGAATCATAATTATGAATCAAAATTCCTTCTCATGAGATGAGAAATTCTTAGAAGATATGCAGGGTTTATTTTCACCATGTGGCATGCATAAGTGAGATTTTCATTATGTGATGGGTTGAACCAAACTAATATTTTCCTCTAATTCATTGAATACGTAAATTTACTTTATTATATGTTATTCATGGGAGTAGGCATTGAACCTTATAAATTATGGGACATTTTCCATTATGTGTTGATCATGGGCAGGTAGCCTAATCACACTATATTAATGTGATGGGTTATCCTAGAATTAAATTTCCATCCAATAAAATGGGTAAATATATATATCTAAAGGGAATTATATATAATGGATTATGGTGTGATCCTAGTCCAATAAGGGATACTTTACACAATGTTTATGTTAGTGGTGGGTGAATCCAATCCACCATGGGATGTTGTCGATTTTAGGATGATGGTCTTGTGAGTGACCCTAGGAATATTTTTATGATTTAATTTCATATGTTGTTTACATTTATCCATGAGTCCCTGATTTTATTATTTCATTTCATTATGTGATTTTCCATGTCCATGATCATCCTCCATATCATATTTTTTATTAATTATATATTTTATTTTCATGTTCTTTTCTTACATTCTCATTCCCATATGCTTATCTTACAGTCATTTTTTCTTTTATATAGATTACTCTGACCCATACTTAGTGATTAATCTTATCGCATTATTATTTTTCCCTTCCCTGATTCATGAATATAATGATAACATATGATAAGCCTATAGTAAACTATAGATGAGTTATAATATGTAGAAATGATCACAATTATTATAGATTATGTTCTCTACGTAATCGGTCTACAAACACATTTAACCTTCTTTTGATGAAATTGTGAGATATTTATGTGAGATTGAAGGTCTAAATTATGAAAAAATAAATAAAATGAATGAATTCTTAGATTTGTTTCATCATAAAAACTACCACATAATAACTACCTACTATATTTGCTTCTCAGTTAGTATTAGGCGATTATGGATATATTTGATCAAATATATATAGGAGACCAAGTGTTTCACAAACCGGATCTGGTCTCCACTAATACCAGATCCAAATACATACCATTACATGGTACAAAGATAATTACTTATCTCCACAAGTTGGAAAAAGTTCCATGGAATCAATAACTTTGGTTTGGGAATGATTTACCTGAGTATGAAATCAAAAAACATTAAAAATAATCAATAATCTGAATCTGAAATTTTCTTTCCGAACAAACCTTAATAGAAACAAGATCAGAATACATGGGTTTAAATAAAGTACAAGATGTGGAAACATAAATAAAAATAGAATAAATACATCCCCAATTAATCCACACAATAGGGGGTCATCACCCACAAGCTATATCCAAAACTCCACACCAGGGATGGGAACTAACACCCCAAACTGCAATCACCCCTAACCAATCCATTTCCTATGTCAAACATGAACAATTATAATTACACCCAAAGGTTTTAACAAGTGTGTGATCTTAATACCAATAGGATAACACCCAAATATTACAAATAGTATGCAATAGAATGTGAAAAATCACGCAGTTTTAATATGAAAAGAAAAGTGGCGATAAATTCCATGAAATAAAACTTCTAATTATAAATAGTTTTAAAAATAAAACATTCAGAGTGTTAAAAAATTTCAATAAAACTTGTTATATACTGTAATTTATAGCCAAAAACACTCTAAGACATGGGTAAATACCACAAATCCAAGGAGAACCAAAATCGGGAATACCCCCAGGCACTAGATAGTCTCAGACCCTATATACCTCATACCTCAGTGTAAACTATCCATATAAAAATCCATTACCATGCATGATCCACTAGTAGGGAAAATACCAATAACCAAGTATTCCCCAATCATCATCCATATAGTTTAGTTTGAGTTGTCGTTATCCAAAATGTTAAGTAGAACATGGATAAAACCGCTCCAGATCACTAGCGTACTAGTACATATCCACCCACCTATGTACCTGAGCTTCCCCCATTGTGATCAAACAATTTCAGTATGATAAATACATACCTTTGAATAAAAACGACACTACTAGTTACATACAAATAATGAGGTATCTATACACACATTATACAACTTAATAGACACAACAAAACGTTTTGATTTTCAATAAAACAACTTCTCAAAATCTTACATTATTTTGCTCCAAAAACACCTAGAACTCCACACTTCTCACACAATTTATACACTTATAAATCACCAAAACAAAACTCAAAGTCCAATACATTTAAATTAAACCCAAAAAAAGTTATAGGGTATCCTTATTTGAACCAAGAAGTGATATCTTTTTAAAATCACAATTTTCATACAAACATTTCACTTAAAGTTCATATGTTTCTCAAACACAATTAAAACAAATGTTCCCAGAAAAAAAACAGGAGATAAACATTAAATAATTTATTTTTAGCTCTAATACATTTCAATAAAATCAACTAAGTTGTTATAGGGCAGCCCCAAATGATCCAATAAAATATTTCTTTGAAAACCCCTAAATTTCACATAAAATGGAATTTAATCTTCATCTATTTTACAAATACCACTAAAAACAATTTTTCACCCACAATAAAATGATATAAACAAGAAAATACTATATAAACATAATAATAATTCACATGTATGTCATAATTTGGTAATCATCAACCAATATTGTTAAAAAAATTAATCCTTTGTGAGAAAATTCAATCGCACCACCATCGCACCTCAAGGGTGGTAGATCCAGCCTAAAATCATAAGATTGGACAAATAAAACACAAAATTATACTATGTATTTGAAACCATACCGTCTTGTCATTTGGTAATTCATGTAAATTAGAAGAAACATCTTGAAAAGGAGAGGAACTAAGAATGATATATACTTACAGGAGATTGTGTGAATTTATTCCACTAATCCCCCCTTCAGAATTGAGTTCCAAAGACGGTTTGATATGCTTTGAGGGCTTCCATGTCTATTAGATTAGAATTTTGGAAGAAAGGGGAGAATTTGGATAAATCATTGGAGGTAAAAAAAAATTATTTGACTCATTTTTAATGAGCTGTACATGGTTTCGTGGTTTGTGTGCAGGGTTTGACAAATCGTGCACCTAAATTGTGCGCCCTCCTTTCTCCCCCTAAAACAAGTCAAAATGCCATGAAAATTTGTGGGGGATTAGGGGGACTTAGTGGATGATTTTAGGATTAAATAATAATAAATATAAGTTCCTTTCAAGAAGAAATTTGCTGGTACAAAGTAAATATTATGATGTTGTATACAATGATTATGGTTCTATAGTGAATAGGTATTGTGAGGATTCTCTTTTCTATATCATAGTATTCTATATCAACTTCTAAACTATAATTTCTATGAAAATAGACACTATTATACATTCCCACAACAATGTTTTAATTGATTATGGAACAAAGTGAAATCATTGAGGATTCCACCTAATGGATAATGGATTGTGCTTCTACAGGATGAACTTGAAGGACCCCGGGACACCCTGAGAGGGGAGGGGTGAATCAGGGTGACCACTTTTTCTTTTAATTTGTTGGATCTTGTTCCCACGTTGGTAGGAACTTGTTGAACCTGTATGATGATTACGATCAAAAAGAAAACATTCACATGCACAGAGAAGACACAGTCATTTTTACTTGGTTCACCACTAAGGGCTACGTCCAAGGAGCATACACCGACAGGTTGCCGGTCGTACCTAAATCCACTATGCTTCACTAGCTGCGGATACAAAAGTTCGAGTACAGACACTCTGTCCCAGGCTCACTGCCTTTACAATAGTTCAGGGATAACTCACTGCGTCCCTCGGGTCACTCCCGTTGACTCCCCCTGGCTCACTGCCGTTGGTGAAGTCCCACTCAGTTTATAGACGTGTAGGTCTCTTCTTCATTTGCATAAGAGTGCATCCTTTGTTGAATGTAGATGCTCTATTGAAGTCTGATTCTCACCAGAAGAAGAATATCACTTTTCCTCGAATGAACCGAGTAGTTTCTCGGCTTTCGTGCAGCTCCATCAAGGCAGGCGTGCTTCAATAGTGTCTAGGTCTCCTTTTCAAGCCCGGCGCGCAAGTCTCCCGGCGGCGCGCAAGTCTCAGGCGCGCAAGACTAAACTGGCGCGCAAGTGTCACTGAAGCACCTGCGCGACACTGCCTTCTTGAACTAAATACTTGCGCGATCCACTTCCTTTCTCTTCCAAACTGCCTTGGGAGAACAGCCAAACACCGGCGCGCAAGATCTACTTGCGCGACAAAACAACTACCTGCGCGACTCAACCACCTGCGCGACGAGAGCTCGAACAATCTCTCGGCCTTGAACTCCGTTGGAAATGAGGAGGGGTGGTCCAGTATTTATAGTCAAACTGGACCCCCTGCGCGGCGGCGCGCAAGTCCCTCGACGGCGCGTAAGTCCTGTCTCCAGATCCTCTGTCGCGCAAGTTACTTGTGCGACCCAACCAACACTTGCGCGACCTTCTTTCCTTAGCCACATTGTGATGTTCTGATCATCAAAAACATATGGCGCGCAAGTCTTTCATCCTCCAAGAGCACGGCGCGCAAGTATCTTTGCCAAAAACACTTTACTTTATTTACGGATTTTCAGGCCCAAAATTTGGCAAACACTGGGAAACAGCGCCACCTTCACTACTGTTTTCTTCCTGAACGGTATGATCGCTTTGTTGGTTCACACCCTGAACTTCCACTGAGGATTGACAACAAACACAAACCATACACCAAATCATGCTTTGAAGAACCTGGTTCCAACAATCTCCCCCTTTGGGTTTGTTGGCAATCAGAATAAATTCAATAGATCTCCAACCATGAGCAAATCCAAAACGCAAGAATCAACTCAGATAACACTCTAAGTCTACGTGAGCAATGCTCGGTGTAGAAGACAAGAGAGAAAGCTTGAATTGGGTCTTAGTGTGTTGAAATCGTACACGAAATTCTCCATCCCGATGTTATCCTTATTAAACTTCTCATCACAAGCTTACACTTCTCATCACAGAAGAATTTCTTGCCTTGAATTTATTCCTTTCTCCCCCATTGACAATAAAACCAATGACCGAAAAGTTTGTTCAACGTTCATCTCAAGCCATACTCCCCCTGGATAGTATCTCCCCCATAAACCTGCATCACAGCCATAAACAGATAAAAACAGTTAAAACAAACGGGGAGAGGGGACTTCCGGAGCCTCCTTATGCAGTAGGAGGTGGTCGAACACCGAGGTTCAACCGATGCTTCTCGAACACAGCCGCGGACAATGGCTTGGTTAGGATATCAGCCACTTGCTCATTAGTTCCAACATGATCCATTTTAATCACGCCTTGTTCAACCTTTTCTTTGATAAAATGATACCGTATTTCAATATGTTTTGTACGAGAATGCTGAACCGGATTCTTCGTAAGATCAATTGCACTTTTGTTATCACAATAAATCACCATTGGTTGCTGCACCTTATCACCAATATCTATTAGCTGCTGCTTCATCCAAAGAAGTTGAGTGCATGCTTTTGTGGCGGAGATATATTCAGCTTCAGCAGTACTAAGAGAAGTACTTTCTTGCTTCTTGCTTAACCAGCCAACACATTTATGCCCAATATAGAAAGCTCCACCACTAGTGGACTTTCTGTCTACTACATCCCCAGCCCAGTCAGCATCAGAAAACGCTGATAATTCACTGTCCCTGCCTGCAGCAAAAAATAACCCGAAGTTATGTGTGCCTTGAATATACCTCATGATTCTTTTTACTGCTGACATATGTTCCTCCTTTGGATTACTCTGAAAGCGGGCCGCAAGGCATGTTGCAAAGACAATATCTGGCCTTGTCACTATCAGATACAGTAGGCTTCCAATGATCCTCCTGTAGATGGTGGGATCAACAGAGATCCCATCCTCATGCTTTCCAAGTTTAGTTCCAATAGGAATCGGAGTTGACATTGGTTTGGAGTCTTGAATATTGAACTTCTTCAGCAACTCTCTTGCATATTTTTTCTGAGAAATGAAAGTGTATTCCTTCTTTTGAATTACTTGCAACCCCAAGAAATATGTGAGCTCCCCAATCATAGACATTTCAAATTCTGATTTCATGTGGTTGGCAAATTCATCCACTGATTTCTGCCTGCTGCCACCAAAAATGATATCATCAACGTAGACAAGAACCATGAACTGATCTTTTGGAGAATTCTTCACATAGAGATTGTGATCAACTCCTCCTCTTTTGAATTCCAACTTCTTGAGATATGAATCTAGCCGTGAGTAGCATGCCCGTGGTGCCTGCTTTAAACCATATAGAGCTTTCTTTAGTTTGCAGACCTTTGTTTCATCGGTACCCAAGACAAACCCCACCGGTTGTTCAATGTAGACTTCTTCTTCGAGTACACCATTCAAGAATGCTGTCTTAACATCCATTTGATATACTTTATATCCTCTTTGGAGTGCCATGGCAAGGAAAAGCCTGATTGATTCCAGTCTAGCAACTGGATCAAAGGTTTCTTCAACATCAATACCTTCAATCTGGGAGTATCCTTCACATACCAGTCGTGCCTTGTTTCTGATAACACTTCCATGCTCATCAAACTTATTTTTGAAAATCCATTTGGTACCAATCACATTGTGACCTTCAGGTCTCTGGACAAGATCCCATGTCTGATTCTTATCAATCTGATCTAATTCATCATTCATGACTTTCACCCAAGATTCGTCTTTTGCAGCTTCTTCGAATGAGGATGGCTCTACAACTGATAGAAATGCAGATTGCGTGGTATTCCTCATCCTTCTGGTTTGTGTGGGTGCACTCCTATCCCCAATTATGTTGGATGGATCAATCTCAGCTCTTCGATTTCTCCTGCGAGGTTCAGTAGTATTCTCTTCAGCCATAGTTTCTTCTTCAGATTCTTCTTCTGAGTCAACATCATTATGTGATTGATGAGTGTTTTGAACAGCTTCCTCTATTTCTGCATTTTTAGTTTCTTCATGTCCACATTCTTCATGACTTTCTATCACATCAGCATATGACGTCCGTGAAGCATTTGTGGTTTTCTCTTCAATTATCTTAACATCATTGCTTTCCATAATCCTTCCCAAACGATTGTTGAAACATTTGTAGGCTTTGCTGTTCATTGAGTAACCGAGGAAGATTCCTTCATCTGCGTTGTCACCATATTTCCCCTGATTTCCTTCTTTGTTCCTGATGAAGCACTTACTTCCAAAAACACGAAAGTATTTTAGAGAAGGCTTCCGTCCATGCCACAATTCATATGGTTTCTTCGTCTCACCCATATAAAGTCCTGTTCGATTCTGAATGTACACTGCATCTTGAACAGCCTCTTTCCAGTAATGTCGTGGAATACGACTCTCAATCAGCATAGTTCGTGCCATGTTGTTCACCTGTCGATTCCTTCGTTCATCAACTCCATTTTGTTGTGGAGTTCTCACAGCAGCTACCTCATGTTGTATCCCATGCTTCTCCAGATAATTTTCAAATTCAATGGACGTGTATTCTCCTCCATTGTCAGATCGCAACACTTTGATTGTTCATCCAGTATCATTCTCGGCGATTCGCCGATATGTTTTCATGCAGTCAAGGACCTGTCGTTTCTGGTGAATGACCATCACACATTCCATTCGACTGTAATCATCTATGAAAAGGACAAAGTACCTTTCTCCATGAGTTCCGGCAACATTTATTGGACCACAAACATCTGTATGAATCAGATCAAGAAGGTGAGATGCCTTTTTCTTCTTTGGCCGATATGAACTGCAGACCAACTTCCCACGAATACAAGCATCACAGGATTTTTCACGCTCACGCTTCAGGTTGGGAATGTCCATGACAATTCTCAATTTTGATATTTTCTCCATGTCTTGTTGATTGATGTGTCCCAATCTCCGATGCCACAGATTGTTTTCTTCTTCAACAGTCATGTAACATACATTCTCTTCACTATCAACCTGATACAAGTTTCCTTCTGTTCTGCATCCCTTCATGAGAGAATTGCCAGTTTTTCCCTTGATAGTGCAGCCTTTCTGATTAAAAGTAACAACACGTCCTGAGTCATAGAGTTGACTCACGCTGAGGAGATTATGACGTAGGCCATCTACGTAAAGGACTTCAGTCTTCTTTAGTTCTCCATTAGCTAATTTGGTACTTCCACTCCCTTTGATTTTCAGAGCCCCATCATTACCAAATCTTACTGTACCATCAACATTCTTTATGATATTTGTTAGTAGACCGGCATTACCTGTCATATGAGATGAGCAACCGCTATCTAGAATCCAGGTACTGTTGTTCTTTGTAGCTTTGAGAGCTACCTCTGCAAGGTTTGATTTCTCAATCTTCCTTCTTTCTTTCCATGAGACATTAGATTGAGTATATAGAACTGATGGCCTTTCAACTATCTCTTCCGCAAACCCAGGTTCTTCATAGTCAAAGTCTTCTTTAAGAGGTGAGAACCTGTTTGAAAGAGAAACATCGTCTTGCTGACGAGACTTGACATGTCTGGAACTTCTGCATGAGGTGTCAATGTCCCTTCTCTGCCTGCAATTAATGGCCTTATGACCAAAGTTAGAACAATGAAAACAATATCCATAGAAATTATTTCTTCTATAAGAATTAGGATATGAAATTGTTCTCCTTTGTTGAACATCTATATCTTCTCCATTCAGATAGCTTCTTGCCTCTTCACAATAGGACATGGTATGGCCCAGATAGCCACAGAACTGACACTTCATGAGAAGAAATGTCTTCTCACTTGAATTTTTCCTTATAGCTTCTTCCTTGGGAGAATAGTAAGACTGTCTGCCATTTTTGAAAGTTTGAGGATAATTTTCAGGTCTCATTTTAGTTTGGATTGAGGGTTCCTTTTTCAGCACTCTAGGTAACATTTCAACATGTTCAACTTTCATCTTATCTTTCTTTTGGATCTTTGCACTTCCAGCAGTTGATGACTCAGCCTCACAGCCAATTCCACTCTTTCCCATGCAAGCAGGTCTTTGATCACTCAAGACTTTTCCAACCCCATCTGAACCACACTTGGCTCTTGCAAGTAATTCTGCATCTGAGAATGTTCCGAACTGTATTTTCTTCCTCGATTCTTTTGGAACTGATTCTGTCTCCATTTTACTCCTCAGAGTAACTACTTCCTCCTCAAGACCCTCAACAGTCTTGGATTTTTCATCCAGTCTGGATGTGAGGTCATTGATGACCTTTGCTTGCTCTTCAATTCTCAGCTTCAGATCAACTGCATCATCATTGCTTTCAATTATTTTAGACTGTACCTTCACAAATTCTTCCAGTCGTTCAATTTCAGCTTCAAGTTGATCAACATATTCAGTTGATTCTTCTACAATTGATTTCCACTTATTGCAGCTCTTACATTTAATCTTAAGCTTACTAACTGCATCCTTAAGTTGCACCTCAGGATCTACACAAGTTCTCAGTTTTTTTTCACCATCAGTATCTTCTGACTTTTCAACAGTGGCCATCATAGAAGCATGGTTCCTAGTTTTGAATTCTGTTTCTTCTTCATCACAGAATTCATTGTCATCTTCTTCCTCTTCACAGACAAAACACTTTCTTTGCATTTTCTTACCATATTTGAAGTCTCCCTTTTTGAAGAACCTTCTTTGAGTCTTCTTGAAGTTTTCATCTTCACTGTCATCATCATTGATATTCTTCAAGCACTGAGAGGCAATATGCCCAACTTTTCCACAACGGAAGCATGCGAGAGGTAACTTCCCTTTGAATTTCCCTTTCCCCTTCTGGAACTTCTTTGCAATGAGAGAAAGAATTTCTTTCTCTTCGTCATCATCACCGCTACTATCCTTTGAGATTTTCAATTTATCCATGGCCTTGAAGGCCATTTCCTTGCTCACCCGAGTCGTAGCATCTTCTGGTTTGACTCTCATTTCATATGCTACCAAACTGCTCAGTAAGTCATCTAGAGAAAGTTTGGAAAGATCTCTTTCCTCAAGGGCTGACACCTTCGCATTATACAGAGGTGGAAGTCTTCTTAATATTTTCTTTACAATATCAATGTCTTTGATTTCTTCGCCTAGACCCCGAATTGCTCCAACCACTTCAGTAATTCGATTGAAGAAAGAGTCTGCATTCTCGTCTGGATGCATCTTCAGATCATCAAACCGATTGTGTAGCACTTGTAGTTTCGCCTCCTTCACTTTGCTATCACCTTCATAAATATTCTCAAGTTTATCCCACATAGATTTTTCTGAGGTGCAATTCATCACCTTCAGGTAAATCCGATCAGAAAGGGCAGCAGTGAGAGCATTCTGTTCTTTGGCATCTGCATCAAGAAGTTTCATGTCTGTTTCAGTCATAGCCAGACCTGTTGGATCAGTGACATGTATTCCTTGCACAGTAGAAAAAAGAACTTCCATTCCAAGAGATCTTAGATGAGATCTCATTCTGTTCTTCCAGATCTGGAAATTGCTTCCATCGAAGTGAGGGACTCCCCTGACATTGATCGCGTTTTCCATGACGAAGAAGGTCAGATTCAACGCCAGCAACCTTTACCCTCTGATACCACTTGAAGGACCCCGGGACACCCTGAGAGGGGATGGGTGAATCCGGGTGACCACTTTTTCTTTTAATTTGTTGGATCTTGTTCCCACGTTGGTAGGAACTTGTTGAACCTGTATGATGATTACGATCAAAAAGAAAACATTCACATGCACAGAGAAGACACAGTCATTTTTACTTGGTTCACCACTAAGGGCTACGTCCAAGGAGCATACGCCGACAGGTTGCCGGTCGTACCTAAATCCACTATGCTTCACTAGCTGCGGATACAAAAGTTCGAGTACAGACACTCTGTCCCAGGCTCACTGCCTTTACAATAGTTCAGGGATAACTCACTGCGTCCCTCGGGTCACTCCCGTTGACTCCCCCTGGCTCACTGCCGTTGGTGAAGTCCCACTCAGTTTATAGACGTGTAGGTCTCTTCTTCATTTGCATAAGAGTGCATCCTTTGTTTAATGTAGATGCTCTATTGAAGTCCGATTCTCACCAGAAGAAGAATATCACTTTTCCACGAATGAACCGAGTAGTTTCTCGGCTTTCGTGTAGCTCCAGCAAGGCAGGCGTGCTTCAATAGTGTCTAGGTCTCCTTTTCAAGCCCGGCGCGCAAGTCTCCCGGCGGCGCGCAAGTCTCAGGCGCGCAAGACTAAACTGGCGCGCAAGTGTCACTGAAGCACCTGCGCGACACTGCCTTCTTGAACTAAATACTTGCGCGATCCACTTCCTTTCTCTTCCAAACTGCCTTGGGAGAACAGCCAAACACCGGCGCGCAAGATCTACTTGCGCGACAAAACAACTACCTGCGCGACTCAACCACCTGCGCGACGAGAGCTCGAACAATCTCTCGGCCTTGAACTCCGTTGGAAATGAGGAGGGGTGGTCCAGTATTTATAGTCAAACTGGACCCCCTGCGCGGCGGCGCGCAAGTCCCTCGACGGCGCGTAAGTCCTGTCTCCAGATCCTCTGTCGCGCAAGTTACTTGTGCGACCCAACCAACACTTGCGCGACCTTCTTTCCTTAGCCACATTGTGATGTTCTGATCATCAAAAACATATGGCGCGCAAGTCTTTCATCCTCCAAGAGCACGGCGCGCAAGTATCTTTGCCAAAAACACTTTACTTTATTTACGGATTTTCAGGCCCAAAATTTGGCAAACACTGGGAAACAGCGCCACCTTCACTACTGTTTTCTTCCTGAACGGTATGATCGCTTTGTTGGTTCACACCCTGAACTTCCACTGAGGATTGACAACAAACACAAACCATACACCAAATCATGCTTTGAAGAACCTGGTTCCAACAGAAATAGCACTAGATGTTTTATAAGGTTCTTCTTGAGGTCATCAAATACCTTTATGGAATAATCATCCCACTAGTAGTTAAAAAATATATTTATTTTATTTAAAAAGTAGAAAAAAATATCAATAAAGTTATAAATAATTTTTATAATGTATTTGAGGTTCACATAGATTCCACTCCACTACATGAGATTTCATGGAAGATTTATAACAATTTTAATTTTTTTCATCTCACGGTCATCCTTATTATCACAATTATGTAATAGGAATCAAATAAATTTTCTAGAAACCACCACCAAAAAAATATGGGTTTAAACATTAACCTATTTTTATATATATTATTGAATGAATCCATGAGGTTTGGGAGGTGATAAAAACTCTGGTATAATTTGAACATCAAATCATTTTCATAATATTATATGGTATTTCTTATGATGTAATTTAAAATATAGTGTGTTCCATGTTTATAAGAAGCACTAAAATTCATTAAGATTATGGGAATTGCATTAAAGCATTATAACCCATGGGATTTACAAAAGGAAATGGCCTCCACATCCTTGGGGGAAATTAATATCTAATTGTAACTCGAAAACAATTCCATGATTGAAATGTCATGAAAATAGTTATTAAATTGGTATTTGGAAACATTAGATCAGATATTAGTTATTAAAAACCCAATATATAATGAATAAATTAGTTTTCATATTCCTATTTTAAATAGGGAAAATATTGATAGGACACTTTAGGTACTATACGTCCCAAATA
This sequence comes from Viscum album, assembly GCA_963277665.1. NCBI lineage: Eukaryota > Viridiplantae > Streptophyta > Magnoliopsida > Santalales > Viscaceae > Viscum > Viscum album. The sequence continues at coordinate 1,686,883,300 of OY728146.1, forward strand.
ATGTTGGATTTGATTAATTTACGGGTTTCAAACTCTATATTTGTGTCATTAGTTAGATGAATCCTTATTTTATATATATTTGTAAACATGGTGGTTGTCTTCTAAGCATAGGTAAGGAATATCTACATAGGGATATAACCCAGGAAACAACATGAAATCAATATTAATACATATTTATATTTATTCAACAAATGAATATATTTATACTATTTATCATGGTTCATAAATGCACTAATTAATATAGTCATTCGACCTTCCTTAGTACCAAATGCCAAATAAATGAGTCCATCTTCATTTACAAATATTCATAGGGGATCCATGATAAATTCCACATTTTTAAATTCTTTATCTAGACTACAACATAGACACACCCCTTTATATTGTCAAGATAATTCAAAAACATTTTCATGTTTATTAGAATACTATCCATTAAAAATGAAGAATTTTTCTTGTGAAACTGAAACTATATACTTAATAATGAAACATCTATAAACCAAAATTTACTATTACAGGTTCCATATATAGTAAATCATTGATAATTTCCTATATTACCCAAATTTAGTAAACCAACATTCAGGTAGAGATACAGAGACATGAGATTAATACACATGGATGCATGGGGTATCCTCCCCTATTATTAGTGGTTTATACATGAAAATATTTAGTTGACCATCATAAAAGATGAAAGTGATTCAGTTTTTTATATCATTGGGAAACAAGACCTTGTTACTTCAAAATTCTGATGTCATTTCCTCGATGAGATCGATTTAATATAATAAATCGTCTATAAATAAACACTATACAATCATTGGGGATCTTTATATGTCTTTAAGGGAAGTGATTTTCATGTAATTTTCCTTAATCATTATTTCAAACACATTTGTAATATCTTTACATGATTTATTGGTATTCACAGTAATATAAATGGTATTTTTCATTATAGATTAATCCAACCTATTTCTTAACATAATACCACCGAATATGTTGATCTGAAGAGTGAACTATCGAGTGGCCTCTAATTGTAGCCTATACATTGTTGGGTCCTAATAGCCAGAATGGCCTAAAGGCCTTCTATTTTTTATTTTTATTATTGATAATCCCCTTTTTATGGTTTAAAGGTGAACCCGTACATGACCCGTAGGCCCAAGGCACAAGGCCCGACATGACCCGTAATACATGACCCGAAGGCCCAGAGGCATACCATGCCCAAAATATGACCCATAGGCCCAACCCACTAGAGTTGCCCCTCCCCAGATTCTTCATAATTTATTGTCTATAGCTCCCCACCTTCATTTCTGATCGGCTATCATTTCCCCGTACAAAGATGCACGGGGCCCGGTCCGGATGACGGTTGCCATACCCTCTCATTTTTTCAATATGGTTAGCTCTACTTTTGGTGACTGCAAATGGTTCTCTGATCCTCATCTGGGGCTTGCTCTATTTGAACTGGTCTACTTCATGGTCTTCAATAGCCAGAAGGCCCTGTGGCCCGAAGGCCTTTGATGGTCCGAAGGCCCTGTGATCCGTAGGCCCAAACTGGTGGCCCGAAAGCCAAAATCAGGTGAATAGTCAGGCTGCTACAGTACCGAATAGTTCCTACTACAGTGCCTGCTACTATACTGCTATAGTTACCCGAAAATTCTCCTCCACCCAGTTTTGAACCTGGCTGTCATGGATGCCAAGCAGGAGTCTTTACCACTCAGGTATGGACTCGTTGGCGTTGGGTCTTAATAGGTATGAGGTAGATCTCATTATCCTTTCTAATACTGGCCTATTGAATTTTACATTACTAATGTATTTTAGATATGAAAAATGGTTAAATGTGCACTTGAAATGTAATTTTTCGGTCTTCTTCCATGAAATAAATGAGCATATGAAATTTTATGGAATCTTTTTCTAATGATATTTCTCAGCTATAGACACATTAGTCTCAAACTCTTGGGTACGTAAAAGAACCTCATAAGCATTTAAATAAGTTCCTCAGATAGGTGAAGGGAGTTTTTGATTGATATTTTGGCATATATGATGTATAAATTCTTAAAAATATCATATTTTTCCTATAAAGAACAAGGTTTATTTCCATTTGTATACTTCTATGATTAATTGTAATATTTTAAAGAAAACAATGACTCCAACTCATTTTCATAATCAGATTTTGTGTTTTTTTATCTATTATTTTGGTAGAAATAAATTTCTCAGGTCTCATTGTACACCATATAGTTTCTTCTCTACAAAATTTTGTATCATCGTGATTGGATTAGAGTTTTCCTATGAAGATTTATTATCAAAATGATAATTCAATTTAGATCATACCTAATATTTACTTTATGACTCGACTATATGTGTTACACACCGAATTGTTGTAATTTTAATAAATTGTATAGGTTATTTCACACCCAAAAATAAAATAAAACGAATATTGATATATTATATTAACATACAATATTAATATAAAAGATAAATATTAATACACTATGAGAATGAAATATGAAGCATAATTTCTAAAATATAAATAGTGATAATTCAATGACAGAATAATAAGACCAAGAAAAGCATATTCTCATCATTGAGGTTTTCCTATAAGATCAATAAATCAACAGTATCTATCAAAATGATGAAAAAATAGAAATATATTAGATATATTTTGATTAATAACTAAATGCATAGGATTAATCATATATCGTTATATATGGGATTGAAATATGATCAGTATATATATGGTTATAAAATATATGGTTAATGGATATTTGGTGATTGCATATATGGTTGTTAGATATGTTGTCTACAATTATTCTTGTATTGAATAGTTATATTTAGTATTTTATAGTAATAAGTTAATAATTTTATACAATTAAAATATTTGACATGAAATTGAGATAAATAATTTAGAAATAAAACCAAATTTCATTAATTCATTTTTAAAATATTAATTATTTCATTTGATATTATTTTTTGTTTATAATGGGTTGAAATTTAAATTTATTTTTGTTAAATAATTTTGTAAATAAAATAAAATAACAATATTATTATAATTATTATTAAATTAAGTAAATAATTTTTAATAGAAATGGTTTAAAAATATTATGAATTTATTGATCCATGGGTAATGAAAAATGATTTAATTAAAGACATTTCTATAACTATATATTATATGTTATTTTTGAAAACAAAAAAATCATATTTAGAGTAAATAATATAATTAAATGTATTTTTTATATATTAAAAATGAATTATTTATTATCTAATAAATATTAATTTTTTATGAATGATAATAATGTCACACTTATTCATAAAATATAACTTTCTTAAAAAAATTCATATATTTTTCATTTATAATTAAAAAAAATATTATCCTCATTTTAAAATTGAAATTATTAAAATTGATATAAATTTGAAAATTAAGGAATTAAAATATATAAAATTTTCATTTAATATTATTGTAAAAAAGTTATTAAAAAGAGAAAGTTATTTCCCATTGTAAGAGTAAAAAATATGTAAAAGGATTTTAGGGTAAACTGCTAAAAAATTATCAAAACATACATATAAATTGTTTTAATTATGGTATTATCAACCAATATCCATTATTTATCCTCTATAAACATAATTTTAATAGTAAATGTATGCCTTACCCCGAAGAGAGTGATTATTTTTTTGTAAATGTCACTCAAAATCGCTTATAAAAGACACATCCTCTACCAAAATCACATTAAACATTTCCCCCAATTGACATTTTATTACACACAAAAATTTAACTCAAAAATTATTCTTAATTTTTTTTCTTTTGGTCCAAAAAATAAGCATAAATACATAATTATGATGGAACCCTATTTAAGAATTAGTGATTTCCTCGAAGTATCTAGTTCACCAATAATTTTTTCAAATACCATTCTCATATAGAATTTTTCTAAATCTCATTCACCACTATAATTATATTACATAAACAATATTTTTATTCTAAAAAATTAGAATCTTATAATTAACCTTGTACTATTTCTTATTTAATAATATATAATGATGATGTTTTGGTTAGTTTAACCACCTACATGAATGAAAATATATTGTCTTAACAATCTGTAGTAGGATTGAATATAAATCCCTTAAGAGTTGTAATATATAATAATAATGAGTATTTTATATCTTGAATATGGATCTATATGGGAGAAAAAAAACTAAGGACCATTATAAAGGAAAATTTTATAGGTTAAATTACCTGAAACACCCCTATTCTGGATTCCATTATTATAATACATACCCATAACTTCCATTAAATGAACATGGGGAAAACTAAATTTTTTCAAAAATATTATTCTTCTACCCGGAAAAATGTGTCAAATGGTAACTATTTTATCAAATTAATATTATTATTATAATTGTTGAAAATAAAATATAAGAAAAAATATATGATTAATATTGGATTATAATTGAATGTTATAAAAGGTAATATAATAGAATAAGGTTATAAATAATGATTAAAATGTTAATGTTTATTATAACAGAGGTCGAATCCCTTTCGTGGAAGTTGGGAGTAATGTAAGGTCTTATTTTTCAATCCCACTTTTTATATGAAATTATTTGTATTAATACTTTTATGGCAGAAATTAAATGATCTTTCTTAATATTTAACCTATAGTGGTGTTCCCATTTTTTGGTGTTTTATTTTCCTTCCTTTTATTTCCCAAATATTCGTATATAATTAACTTGGAATTTTTCTTTTTAATATAATCCAATATATCTATTATTTTTTATCATGTACCATTTTTTTATATTTAACTGTTTCTAACATGGTTTTTTATTTTCCTTTATCCTGACTCTTTTGAATTTATAATATTATAATCCATTGAATTTTAATTATTTACAAAATTATGAAACAAACCCTTTCACCTATTTGGTTTAATTTTTTCCACATAGTTAATTCTTACCACTAATTTATTTGGTTTTACATATAAATCTTCAATTCTAGGTTTTTATGACTCTTTAATAAAAAAATTTATTTTCTCACCAATCCTTATAATATAATTTATTTATAAATTATATCATTTTTAAAATGAGTTGTAAAAAAATAAATGTTAATTATAATTATTTCATAAGTAATTTCATAATAATGATTTAATATATTTTTCATATATCTCAAAATCCATTAATGTTTCAAACTATTAACTTGTTATATTCTCTAATAATATAACACAGATTTCAAGGGATGGATTATGAACTTAAATCATGGATATTTTCTTAAATCTGGGATTATTACACATCGATATTTTAAGAAATATTTTTAAAAATTCATTTAATACTTTTTATATTTTTCTTTACATGGAAAAATAATTTTATATTGAGTTGCACGAAAAACTAAGTTTGGATTTCTTTTTACACACAAAACCAATCATAGCTTACACTACACACAACACTTAGTTTAAATTAAACATCACATATTATTAAAATATTATTATCATAGTGGTACCTAGTCATTGGAATGGCGGTTACGAATATGATTAAATAAATTATTAAAATAGGGTTTATAGAAGTGTATAAATTTATTTATTTTGTTACAAATAAATTATAAAGGAAAATAAAACTCTTGAACATAAAAGGATTTCATTCTCTGAAAACATTTTTTTATGATCACCAATATGTTTTATATTAATAAATTAACAAAATATTTTTTTAATGATTATAATAGAATTAATATATTATATATTATAAAAAATTTAATTCTTCTTATTTTTTTACATAACTAATATGAATAAATCTAATTTATGCTTAAAAGCTGTATTTTTCTAAAAATAAGCTTTACTCATTTTTTAAACATATAATAATAAATAATTTTGAATCCTTTAAAAAATAAAATTGAAAATGTAAAAAGTATTTATAAATCATAATTTAAAATTTATCTTAGGGTGAAATTTCGATATTTTTATGAAAAGTTTCATTTTTTGAATTGGGGATAATATATATTTTTAATTCAAATATGCCTTTTTGATGAAATTATTTATAATTTTATAGTGTTTTTTGAATATTTTATAATGAAAAATTAGTTATTTATTATATTTTTAATCCAATTTAAGTAATTTTATTCAATTTTATATTGTGTTTTGATATAAAAACATTTCAAACTTTTCACCTTTTTATCTTTAAAAACCAGTTTTCATGTCATGTCTATGGGAGTAATTTTACTTTTAATTTTTCAAATTTTCTAAATTTAATTTCAAATAATATATTCAATATTTTAATAATCATAATTTACATTTCTTAATATTTGAAAATTAATTTTTCACCAGAATGAATACTGGATACTGAAAAACTTATTCGTCGTGGTTAAGGTAAAAATGGGTTTAACTTGGGTTAAATGAAAAAGATAAGGGTACAAATGTCCTATAAAACTTTATAAAAACTCTTTTATGGTAATATATAGTCCCATAATACAATAAGGTTCTACAATGTACTAATTTTTTACCCTTATTTCATATGAAATTCATGGGATCACTTATTTTTGTTCAGAACAACTATTGTGTTCTCTCCCTCACATATAAAATGTCATCCAATATCTTCTCTTCATCACACCATAAAAACTATTTGATTAGAATATACCTACTAAAATAACATCTAAAAATCCCTAATATAATACTAGAATACTTATTATGGAAAAATATCAAACCTATTAAGGATTTAGTAAAAACTTAATGAGAATACACGTGGATGATTAAATGTTCTTCAATGAGTATCTTTATTTTATTTCATTGTCCACCTAGTTGAATTATTTTGAAATCATGATGATATAATAAAATTAGACAAATAAATATACTTTGATTTTTTTATAAAAATTTCCTAACAAAAAAGAGTTCTCTGTATCCATCAAATAGGTTACAAAATCATTGTTCATGTGTACGGAAGACAACAACCTCACAAACTGATTACATTCATGTTTTATTTACCACATATAATAGATGTAAATAATGATGGTTTTATACTTTTAAAATGATATTTTTTATATTATTATTCTTATGGAATTATTATATCACACTATGCTACCAATTTTTTGGTAATATGATGACATTGATTTTGTATATGGTAGACTACCACCTTGGGAAGCGATGTACTTTGTTCAAACATTACATATAAGGTTATAAGGGTAATGTTACTAATTATATGTGACATAAATAAAATAATTATTATATTCCAGAAATTTTTATCATTTTTAAAAGATAATATATATCATTTTCTTTCTTACCTTTTCACTCAAGTAATGATGGTAATACAACTTGTGTACGTGCAGACTAGCTCATTTAAGAAGAGATGTAACTCTATTTTCATCAACACACCACATGTATGATATGTATAACTATATTTAAATAAATATTATTTTTATGATATTATTAACTTTATTTAAATAAAATATATTACATACTTCTGTTCCATAATTATCATTGAAAACGGAATTGTTACTCATGTGTACATACAACCAACTATCTCCATGATCACAACGTTCTTCATTTCTCAAAACTATATTTCATCATTTTTATTAAAATTAAATTTTTGGTTTAAATATTATAATTATTTCAATATAAATATTATGGAACTTATGTAACCATGATGAACGTAAGATGACCAAAAATAAAAATACAAAAGATATACAAAAAATTGAAAAGTTATTACCTTAAATGTGACTTTGACAAAGAATTGTAAATAAATGGTTAAATAAAAAACTTATGAAAATAATATTTGTTATTATATTTATGGGTATGGATCCATAATAAATATATAATAAACATAAATTTTTTATACATGTGGTTAAAATGAATGATAACAGAGTCAGGAATTTTAGTAATGGATTTTCATCTCAGTTTATTTTTCTATGGGACACAAGACATGTTTACAGTGTTTTTATTTTATATAGAATATCTACTAACCATGGATATATTTTATGAAAATTATAATTAATATTAGTTTTATTTACATAAAAATTTAATGACAACTATTTCATGATGTCTATTGTTCAGATGTTACCTAATTAGTAAGGGGTTTTGGTCTCGATTTGACTTCTTTGAGATGTACATTGTGTTATGCACCTATATTCTCTCAAAAGGGGTATATAAAACCATTTTAAATTTAATTTCATGATTCATTTTCACTCATTATATTTTAAATTTAATTTAATTATATTCTTTCATGGTGATTACATTTCAATGTAACCAAATTGGTAAATATTTTATTCTACAATATCATCATTTATCAAAATTGTTTATAACTATATTCCATGTGATTAACTATTATGTACCATATCTCATTAAACTCATTAATTTTATTATCCTTTGGTTATGTTGTGATAATAAATTTTTATTTTTCATTTTCCTCTCTTTATGTTCTCATGAATTCAAAAAAACATTTTTAAGAAAAAATTGTATTTTCGATCGAAAACCATTTTTCATCCAAAACCATGTTTTTAAAAGTTTTCAAAAATAATTCATGTTTTAAAAATTTATTTCTAATTGTAAAGGATTTTTTTATAAATATATGTTTTTTATTTTTTCTAAAATATTCCTTTATAATATTTCATGTTTATTTTCAATGAAAATTATTTTCATAATGATTTTTGTTTTAAAAATTGATATGTAATGAAAATTTATTTTTCTCAAGATGTGTACATCATAGTCTTTAAAAACATTATTATATCTAGGAATAAATTATTTTATGTTACTTATGATTTATTGGGGATATGGTGTAGTCATTCCATTTTTATTCTTTCTATGAAAGGGTTATGTCCATGATTACCAGATGTTTATGAAACCAATTTCTATTGCATGATTTATACCTTGGTAAAAAGCTTATTAAACCCACTTATTTTTATTTTGGTTTTCCTTTAATATAGTGATGAAATTATTATGAAACCTTTTCAATTTCCTCTGGTTATGTTCTGATAAAATTTTTATGAAACACATTTCATTTTATGGGCTCGGATATAATGAATGTAATTTGATCACGTGGAACACAAATGTATGATTTTAATTATGTGATAGTTGTTGTGTTATATTCAACGATAGTAGTTACATTATAACCAAATATAGGTGGGACATCTATATCCCTAAAATGAATTTGGTAAATATTTAAATCTCATGAGTTAGAAAGTACATGAATAGGGAGTGGACGTAGTTTAGGAACACATAACTAGAATGGGGAGTGATCTCGGATCTATAAGACAATGCTACAATGGATAGTGAACACGTTTTAGTAAATGTATTTGTCCTCTATAGTGGTCCTTGGAGTGAAAAATAAATACTAATATGGAATGGTGAGTGAACCTAATCAATAATGAGGAAGGTAATTCCCCTAGGGATGGAGTTTTCTCAAGCCATGAAGGTGTACCCACCCAAAGAGTTCCCTAATAAGTTTTAGAAATGAGTTGTGGATACTAAAGATATGATTTTATATGATTATATTTATGCCACAATTTTATGTCTTATTCTAATGTTATACTCTCATATTTCATTTTCTTTTATTTATTTATGATTCCTGTATTATGAACTACCAATCTATATTCTATGACTCGATATTAGGATATATGATATGTAGGTCATGGTTATAAAATGTTATTCACATGTCCCCACACCATTATGTTATTGTAATATTTATATTCTCCCTTTTTTACCCTTAATGAGACTATAATATCATAATTTTTTATGTTTCATTCCCCTAGTCTTTGAAGAAAGGTTTTTTGTAGGGTATGTATATGAAAAATACTAATTTTATGAGCATTGTGGGAAACATTGATGATCATTCTCCATATAAGAATATTTTGTTCCATTGTACCAAATATAATAAAAAATTAATATCCTTTGACGCCTGTTTGTGTAAATTATTGAATATATATTTAAAAAGTTTCCATATCAATTTATTGAAATCCATGGTCGTAATGGGTTGTATCGGAGGAAATGTTTCGTTAACCTTTAAAAACTATGATGAGAAAACATTAGTTAGATCCATAGGGGAATTTCTAAGGATTTTTATAGGGATGTCTCTACGGATGATTCAAAGGATGATTCAAAGTTTAGGAAACAATTATAGAATTTTACTATAGGATACAATGAGTGTTTTCCACGAAATTATATCCCTAAAAAGATAATACAAGTATATATGTCTTTGGAAATAGATGTATCTAGGGGTAATATCCCCGAAATCATCATATTTATCTAGACATATTCATGAGAAGGTACATAATAATGGGACTTACTACAAAACTATATTGACACACTTGAAGGGTGTTAATTGTAAATTAAAATACTCTAAAAACCCATCATAAAGTATTTGAATATAATATGACATTTAATTTCCTAGGATAATATTTAGGTGTCAGAGATTACAGATGGAATCATGATTTAGATATTTTATTTTGTCATACTTGAAGAGATTTTTCATGATTATGTGGTTTTTCTCTGATTAGTGTCTCTCACACTATGATTTTATGTCTTAACCAATTGATGTAACCTAAAGAAACTAGGTTAACAATGAATTTCAAGGTATATTTTCTGATGTGTAGCGGAATGGGATGGTGATTGGAGTAAAGTGTATTTTTTATTCCTAATTAGTCATCCTTGAAAATTATTATTTATATGCACCTGAACCAGCTCTCAGACTCTCCATTGAAGGAAATGATATATTTCAATGAAATTTTGTTTAATAGTGACCATGGAGGAAAGAATATTCAGTTTCTTATATTCTAGAGATATGTTAAGAAGCATCATGTTAAAATCATGAATGGATCTATGAGGTGATTTAAATATGATTGGTTGATATGAAAACCCTGATAATATCAAAATGTTATTAATGATCTAGTTAATGAAATTCTAGAAAACAAGATTCCAAATATTGCACCACCTATACTCTAGACTTTGAAGTCCAATGAGTTATGGAATTATGTGAATCTATGTCTTATGGGTAAATCACAAGAAGATAATTAGAAAAATGTTTGAGTAATGGTTTTATATATGATTATGAATATTCTATGAGTGAAATATGAATGGAAATAAGTAATAAGGAATAAGATGATGAATCATAGTTAATAGATTTGAAATGAATGTGGAATGATTAATTCATTTTTTTATTGGGATTCAAGAATTATTAAATATATAATGATTATTCATTATAATTTTTCATTTAGGATGATAAAGAGTATGTTCCCTGAAACAAATGAACAATGAACATGATTTAATGGAAAGGTTATATTTTATGAAAAACTCATGATTAAGGGAATATAAAACTTTATATGTTCCGAATTTTTTTAAAATGGTGTCATATATGTTTTCATAAGGATATTTTGGATAATAATAACGTAAATTGTTTATCATTGATTAACTTGGAATAGATTACATATTTATTGAAAAAGTGGTTTATGTTATCATGGATGGAGTTTAAACCATTTTTTGATTTATGGAATATATCAATTAATCTATGTTTAATGTAAAGAATTATGAATCCTATATGATTTCCAAATGGTATTATTGTAATTGATTCATTTATTTAATAGTGAATGAAATGAGGAAAGTTATAAATTTCTTCCAATTGCTGCATACTGGATTCCTAAGGTTGTCTCTCCTATGGAAAATCATTTTTTTATACTTACTAATTATAAATCACCTATAAACTATTTACTTTTATTGTTTTAATTATTTATGATTGAAATAAAACAGGGGTGTTGTGATTTTTTTAAAAATTAAATGTAGAAAAAAATGGTTATAATATGAAATTCTAAAGTACCACACAATGCTAGACAAGATGAATTTATAAGTGAAGATAAGTTCACTTATAATATTGTCACAGGGAATTTTCATTGACTAGTTTTATGTCCTCTTACTAAAAACACTCTAACACATGTCATCACACATTTATCTACCCTAATTATTAATGGGATGTGTACTTAAACCATCCAAGAACATTACAAATCCTCCTCCTCAAGATAGGTATAATAGTTATATAATAAGAAGCTATACTTTATATAACCAATGTAAGTATTCCACCTACTGTAAATTATAAATTGAATATCCAAAAATATAAATTAGACATCATCTCGTGTCCAAGAAACGTATTACTTCCCTTGGACATTCCTTTGTTCAGTTACTCATTAGCATGATCATAATATTTTATAGTGGAATAATTCATGTCATCTAATGTATTCACATCAAGAATTCAAGAAATAAAAAATGAATAAGAATGAGAGAGAGAGAGAGAGAAAAAAATTGAAATAAAATAAAATAAAATAATGATAATTTAATGGAAAAAATAAAAGAGGATGTGAGAGAATGAAGAGGAGGATGAGGTCGATGATACGGAGAAAAAAACATGCAATGAATAAGAATGAAATGCATCAATAATTTTATATGAAATAAATTAAATTAAAATTACATAAACTAAAACTAAACAGATGAAAAATAAAATGAAGAATAAAAATAAAATAAATTTGGTCGATCCCACCATGATGGTGGGTGTCTGTCTCCCTATATTAGGCGAGTGTTTTATATTTTATAGGAAAAGTGAGTGTTTAAAACTCCTCTAGTTGTCCATGGTCATGGTAAATATTCTTTTTAAATTTGAATATTAAATATGTGTGACTCGTGGTATTATTTTGGTGACACATGAACGTGAATGGTATCCCAACTAGTTGTGTGAACTAAATGGATTTTTTCAAGCTCCCTTGTATCGGTTTAATGGAATACATGGGTATAATTTAAGTGAAGAAGTAGTATATTGGTGCCCAAAATTAGTCAAGAAAAAATTCTCAAGCCCTTCGGGATTCATAATGGTTGATGGGAGATCAATTTTTTGACCTTGGAATCAACCTTGTTAAAGGTGGGCAATAATGCTCCTTTGAGGCAACAAAATTTATCCAAGATATTCAGAGGGACTTGGATGTGGATATGAGATTAATTTCATGATTCCAGGGTAGCTTATATGTAATCTCTGCTGAGTAGTAGTGGGGTATGGTGTCATGGACAAAGGAATTAAGTAGATGAACATAGTTTCTTGGGCTTATATGAGGTGGGGTGTGCAAGGATGAGGTGAAACAGAACTATTTCTCTCCAAATAAATAGTGATAAAAATTCATTTTCCCCCATTGGAACATAGAAATAATTGGTCAATCCTCTAAATTGAATCTTCTGGCTTCCACGGGTCAGAATTTTGAACTGGGGTGGTCACCTAGAATCACATGTAGATGAACATGGGTCAGGCACATGGACCTGCCCAAGTGGGCCTTGTACCACCCACACTCTCTATGGGATCCTTCTACTATCTTATACATATACCTTTGCGGGATCATCAAGATTTCCTGGTGGGACCCATGGCCAATCAGCCCCACTGCCGGATGGAGAGGTGGACATCTTACCACTAATATATGGATATTTAAACTTTATTATTTTTTTACCAACATAAAATGTTACACCAATTATAATAAAAATTCACAAAAATTCTTTAATAATGTAAATAATTATAAAACCTATATTAACCCGTTTTAGTTATTTTCTTCAAATAACTCATAATCTCATTTAATAATAAATTCCATTTTTTTATTCATTTAAATATATCAAAATCATTAGAAAAATCTATAAATTATGCCTGAAATAAAAAACTTTCAGTAATTAAGGTTATTTAAATGTTTTAATATAATAAAATATTAATGAATTCACATGTTTGGTGTGTAATAATAAGGAGATTCATTATGATGTATGGGGGATAAATATTAATTTGATTTTGAGAAATTTTGTCACCTTATTTATCAAGTTAGGTATTTTAGTCTTTATGATGGTTTCTGTGGTAAATATTTTATGAAATGGTTTATGTTATACATTCAGTGATGGTTTAAAAAATTAATGTGTCGTTTCTTAGAAAGAAGATTCAATTATTTAAGATTACCTATTATGACCCTTTTATTTTTTTACAACGATAGATAAAAGGAATGAATTGTCTTTCTTTATAGATATTGTGATCAATTGGTGCTTCAGGCATTAAAAATTCATGTTCATTTCTTAGAGTAATATTTGAAGTGGAAATTGATAAAGGAAAAACCAATGGGAGGTATTTTTCTTACTAAATGAAACGAAATCCAGTAAATAGATCTTCTCATTAAAATTATTAATCTTTATGAAAATGATATTAAACTAAAATTTTTTACTGTTATCATAATTTTGATTAAATCAATAAAAATTTATCAACTCTTCATTTCTTGTTATTTTTCTCATTAAATTTATCTATATCACCCAAATTATTATGATAAATGAGTGTTATCACTCTCAAGAATTATATACACTTTTATTCCTTGTCTAAATCTGCACTTCTCACCTGTGTTCTACTATGCAGAATCCTTGTTATGAGTTACTATGGGTAACCATTATTTTTTGAAATTTATCTTTTTAATGTTTGGTTTGTTCTTTATTTATATAACCTTAGTTTTTATGATTGAATTTTCAAATATTAATCCTTTTATGACCAAGATGTCTTTTGTGGGTGAAATTCATTTTAATATTGGTAGAATATAAAACCCAATGATTTTATGAAATATTATCGACAAATTTTTTTAATATTTTTGATTTTTTTCATTACATGCAATAATATTTTTATATTGTGTTAAATTCAACACAAATTTTGTCTTATGTTACACACAATACTGTGATTATTTTTCATTACACACAAGACTGAGTTTTAATGAAATGTGATATATTATGAAAATATTTTTATCAAAGTTATCACCTAGCTATTGGAATGGATACTTTGAATAGTTTTAGATAAATAATTAGAATATTAATAAGACATGTATATAAAATGAATTCTTTGGTGACTGATTAATTATAAATGAAAATAAATTCCTTTCGATAATGAAAGGAAATTTTACCCTAAAATTTTTTTCTCCTTGCACGAAAATTGTGTTTTATATCAATAATTAAAAAAATCATTTTTTCAATTATTTTATTGAAATTAATAATTATATATTACGAAAAATATTAACATTCATTTTGTGTGTTTTATGGACAAGAATTAAGTATAAATACAAATTGTGCTTAAAATAGTATTTTTCAAAAAATTGTTTTTGTCCCCTTTTTCTGTTATTTTCATAAAATTAATTATTGAATATTTCAAAAAATGAATTTCCTAAAATAAACTGTATATTTGAAATTCGAATACCAAAATTATATTAGGGTGATATTTTGGGTTTTTTCTGAAAAGACTCATTTTGGGTTGAATACTGAAAGATAAAAACTTTTAATCAAAAATTTCATTTTTATAATTATTTATATTGTCAAATTATATATTTAATTTTTTTTAATGATAATTTCATTCAATTATTTATCAATTAATATAATTTATTTCATTTGAATCAATTTAATATTGAATTATTTATTTAAAAACATTTCAAACTTTTGAACGTTTTTTCATTAAAAACATGCTTTCTTACTGCATCTACAAGATTATTTTTTAATTTATTTTTCCCACGTATTTGAATGATATTTAGAAAAATGGATTACATGTTTTAAATAATCATATTTTATAATTTATAATTTATAATAATTCCAACTTAATTTTTTATCTTAATAAATAGTGAATGTATTAAAAATAATTATTGTGGATAAGATAAAAATGGGTTTATCAGGGATTAAACAAACAACGTATGGGTAAAAATGACCAAAAAATTGTTAAAAATTTATTTTAAAAATATATTTATACCATGAAATCTATTAGGTGCAATAATTTCTTAATTTGGACCCTTGTGACATATGAGAAACATGGGTGAACCATTTTGTTTTCAAAAATATAAATTATGTCATCTTCGCCACTTAGAAAAGGCCACCCCATATCCTCTTGATGTAATAAATATAACCCTTTTAGCCAATTCCTACCCAAATAATTTTCCAAATTTCCTACTCTCATCTAATAATTGTTATTTTGAATATAAAGTCAACCTAGTAAGCTTTAGCGCAAACCTAATGAGAATACCTGAAAAAGAGGATTTTTTATTTAACAAGAATCTTAATGTTTTTTTATCCACCCATATATATATTTTTTATTATATAAAGATATAATGAAATTAGTATCTTAAATAGACTATGTTTTTTTATAATAATGACATGTCATACTATCTTCTCCACTTCCATAAAATGGTGTGCAAAGCTGTCATTTGTGTATATTGCAAATTATTTCCTCGGGAACCTATGTCATTCGTTTGTCCATTACCATCTATAAAATTTCGAAATAATGATGGAAATAATTTTTAAAAATGATATTTATGATATTATTATGCTTCTTAATTTAGTATATCATACATACTATTATGATTTCCATTTTTTGGTATTATGATAACATCGATCATGTGTACGACTAACTACTACCACACAAATCGATGTGACTCATTTATGCTTTACATGCACGGTAATAAGGGTAATGTGAATGATTAAATGTGACATGCATGAAATAATTTTTATATCAATAAAATATTAATAATTCCAATATGATAATATATATCATTTTCTTTCTTACCATTTCACTCATTAAATGATGATAATTTCGCTCGTGATCATTTAGACTATCGCATTCATGTCGTGATGGGACTCTCTTATCAACACCACATAAAATATATGGTATATATAAATATATTTATATAAATAATTTGTTTTTATGATTTGATTAATATTATGGAAATATAATATATTCCTTACCGCCTTTCCATAATTATTATTGAAAAATTGAAACATATCTCATATCTAAGTTTGTCCTACAATTTCAATGATCGTTAGGTACTTCATTTCTGAAAAAAATATGTTATTATATGAATTAAAAGTTATCATGATTTCTAAATATGATAAATATTTCATGATTATGATTAATTATTTGATTTAACCATGGTCAATGTAATAGGACTAAGAATATAAAATCCAAATGTATATGAAAAAAAAGCGGTTATTACCCAAAATCTGACATTAACATAGAATTGTTAATTGATAGGTAAGAAATAGGATTAATTAAATAATAAATGACATGATATATATGATTGTGGTTATATAAAAAAATTATAATAGGATTAAATTTATTACATAGGGTGTTTTAATTAGTGTGAAGGAATTTTAATCTTTCGGTAGGGGATTTTCATTTCACTTTTATTTTTCTGTGAGACACAAGTGATATTCACTACATGTTTCTTTTATCTGGTGTATATTCTTTCCCTGAATTAATTTTATGATGATTTTATGAAAAATATTTTTTAATTGAAAATACATTTGGGTATCTCATTTTAATTGGTTTTATGGTTCAAAATATACCAAAATGGTAAGATATTTTTTTCCTCAATTCTCTTAATTTGAGACATATGTTATATTACACTCATTTATTCATTCATGAGGTATATATTCCGAAACATTGACCTGAAATATAATGAATTAATTGAAACACATGGTATTTTAATTTTATATTAATTATATTACTTCATGGGTCTTATGTTTTAATGTTACTAATGTAGTAAAAAAATTATGCTACAATCTCATAGTTTATCGAGTTTGTTTATGAATATATTTATGATGACCAATTATTATGACCCATATCTCAAGAAAAAAAATATTCTCATATGCATATTTCAAAAGAATACATGTTTTTCATTCATTGTCCTAAATTTAGGCACGTGATATTTCAAAAATGATTTTTTTAAGAAAATTTATCTTTCTGGTCAAAATAAATTTATCTTCCAAAACCATGCTTTCTAAAAATATTCAATTTTTTTTATGTTTAAAAATGTTTTTTCAAAGTGGAAAGGATATTTTCCTTAATAAAAATTTTAAATTATTTTTAATATATTCCTTTATAAATTTTCAAGTTTATTTTCAAATAATATTATTTCCATAATGTTTTTTGATTAATAATTTAATATCAAAGAAGTGAAATTATCCTCAAGAAATTTCCAATGTAGTTTTTCAAAATTATGTTCCATATATGATTATATTGTTTGGATAAATATTATTTCATTGGGATATGATCCAATGATAACATTTATATTAATTCTATGAATTATTTATGATTATGATTAAATGTTATTTATGAAATCTATTTCTATCCTCTTCTTATACCATGAAATAATTCTTATCCATCCAACGGCTCGGAGGCCTAAAATTTTTTATATATAAACAAAGACCAACTTTTAAAGGAATAAAGGGGATAAACCCAAACATCCATCATCGACATAGGACAAATCACCACCTAATCATTTAGCAAAAAAAATCTTATAAAAACAATATATTTTTCATAGTATTATGCATTGATGAAATGATGAAATGAGAATAAAACATGATTATTTCTTATGGTTTATATTATATGGAAATTTTTTTCAAACCCAATTAATATCACGATTTCTCATATGATGAATTTTCTATGATTATGTGGAAAATATATGTATGATTTGCATTATTTGATGGTTGTTTTTCTATAATTGTATATGTTGGTAATATTATAACCAAAGGTGGTTGGGACCTATAAATATCTATAATGAATTTCTTAGAGATTTATATCTCATGAGATAGAAAATAATAAAATGGGGAGTGAACATTGTTCAAAATGAGGGGACTAGAATGAGGAGTGAACCAACATTAGTAAGGTAGTTCTACAATATGGAGTGAACCCCATTCAACAAAGGAATTTTTCCGCTATGATGGTCTTGGGAGTGAACCCAGACTACTAAGATGGTATGGGAAGTGGACCCATTCCACAAAAATTAAAGGTATTCCATTGGGGATGGTTGGTTGTCTCTCTTAGGATGTCTAGTTTCCCATAGAGTTTGATTATATGTCCTAGAATAAAGCTTCACTAATAAGGAAATATTTTTCAATGCTTATTTGTATGCCATAATTTTATGTATTATACAGATGTTATACTCCCATAGATCATATTTTTTTATTTCCTTATGATTTGTGTCTTAATAAATTCCAATAATTATTCCATGACTCGATATTATGATCCTCGATATGCAGTGTATGGCTATCAAATGTTAAGCTCATGTACTCATATCTTTATGTTCATTTACTACTTTTCTATGTCCTTTGTTAACAAATGTTACCATATGATATCACTGTTTTAAATGTTTATTTTCTCTAGTTCATGAAGAAATGTTTTATGTAGGTTATGTATTTGACGAAGGGTAATAGGGAATACGTTTATAGGAAGTATTGAAGTTCCTCAAAAAAGATATAATATTGTTTTCTAACTTTATAAAGGCTCTAAACTATTATATACCTTAGCCATTTATTTATTTTATTTTTTAAATATTCATCTTGAAATATATAATATCCATTTATGAGAATCGTGGTTCAATATATGTTCATTTCTCAAGGGTTAATGAATCTATAATTGAATTATGAATGTTTTTTGGTTTATGTGGAACACATATGTATGGTTTTATAATATTTAATGTGTGGGGCCATAATTAATCAGACCTCCAATGCTTTGGAAAAAAGTTTACATCACATTATATGACATCTAGTTGATTAGGAAGTGAAATTAATCCCTAATTTTTATCGTAATAAATATCCACAATGTTATAATAGTCTTTATAGTGATCCTAAACATAAGAAATAAATTTTTATTCTTATATTTATTATAATTTTTTATGTTATTATATATTTCAATGTTATGTTTTCGGATATCATGTTTATTGACTAATGTCTATACACTCATATAAGTCATTTATTATATTATGTCAATTTACATATGATATGAGTTAATATTTTTAATCCAAGATTTAATAGGTATTGCTTTCTTATGATATATTCACCTACATATATTATATTCTTATTTTCTTGTGTTCATTTTATTGTCACTTATGATCTTCAATTTATATCTTCTATGTTTTCCCTTAATGAACATCTAAACTCACCCTATATTATAATTTTATTTCCTAGTTAATGAAGAAGAGTAATAATTATTATTTTTTATGAAGTGTACCAATTATTAATATTTTTTATGGAAAATTTTTATGAATGATTGTAAAAAATGTTTCTTATGTATATATTATATAGTGATTGTAAAATTATAGGATATAAGTTATGAATTATTGTTAGGTGTAATCAATATTCATAAAAAATAAAGTAATATATAGGAATTTAATACTCATGCCATATCAGTTTTTATCAAATTGATGATCAGTTAATATTGAGGAATTTATTATATATAAATGGAGTACATAACCTAAAATAACCTACATTGAGCCAAACAAGATGTAGGATAGTCCTAAAATGTCATATGTTTAAATTAATGTGACATAATTTTTGAAATCTTAGGATTCATTTTCTTTATCATATGATTTATTACACTTGTAATTATTAATTTATACTCATATTCACCTTTGTTTTCTTGAATGGTGTTAACAAAGTGGAATATAGTGAAAAAAATCTAATGTATATTATATTGACTTTCCTAATTAGTAACTAAACACGATTGGATTCGAAGTATAAAATATGAATTCTATTATAATCCAACACTAATAAGATATGAACTATAACATGACTCATGTCATTCTTCCAAAAAAACCCAATAAGAATATTTTAAATAATTAATTCATTCTCCATTGTCAATCATGATTTAGTAGTTCTTCCAATATAATAATTACTAAATAATATATCAACATAAATGAAATATTATTTTCTATTCTCCAATTCATGAATTAGGAAATTGTGGTTTTTTTATTTCATACGGAGGGTAATTCAGGTCAATAGTAACCCCTAGTCATGAACAAGAGGCATGTTAATGGAATACACTACATGGAATGAGTGGATTTTAAGAATGTATTTTTAAATATATATTTTCCTCTAAATATTTTAAATAAAATAGAGATATAATTTCTTTAAATGAATAAAAATAAGAAAGAGTCTATTTTTACCAATAAAGAAAACATCATGATACTTTAAAGGTATTATTTTCATGTTTTTATTAAACATGAAATAAAAAATATATCATATCTTTAGTGACTTACAACTAAGTCTCTGAAAACCATTACCGATAAGATACATTTTTAGTTAGGGGGAAATTTTCAAGGAGATATCAAGGTTGAAATTGAAATTGAAATTGTAAACTTTCATCATACTAGTGGTTTTGGGGAAAATCTGAAAACTTGAGTTCCGTGTAAACTCTAATGTTAAAACATATAGATGAAGGAAGATTGATCTTATTAATTTTTGATAATGATGGAAGAATAATGGTTGGAATTACATAAAATAAGTGGATAAATTCTTCAGGGATTGCGATAATTCAATCGAGAACATGAACTATAAATATTTATGAAGAGATCACCCCATGAAAAAGAAGAAAATAAATATTGACTTAACGTTCCACCCACCGATCAATAAATTAATTAAAATTAGTAAAGAAATCACAACAACCAGTTCAATAATCAAAGAGTTATTGATGATAATTTGAATAAAAAACCTCTAAATGCAAGGGATAATGGGAAATATTTTGTAATAATAACTACTAAAATTGATCACTTAAATGATGTTGTTAAATGTTCACTCATAATCCACTCAAAAAAATATATATTATTTTATCCTAGTTCTATCACCTTTTTTTTTATTTTTTGTTAAAATTATTTGACAACCACCCCATCAATTATATTATGAAATATTATTGAAAACTCCATGTTTTATTATGATTGTATCCAAAGTATAAAAATCATCTTTAAATAGGGTTATTTGGATTTTTCAACCTAATAATATTTTAATTTCCCATTTGGTCAAATATTACATGATTTTGTTGGTTGGATATCTTTGGATCGACCCCATATAAATTTCCAGGATTGAGAAATCACATTTCATATCCCAGATAAACCGAAGACCACTTATTGTTGAAAATAACACTATGAAATCCAAATAGATATTACTTCTATTATATGTATCATAATATAAAATTATGATAGTTATTTATAGTGATTCATTTCATAAATTGAGGGTGAAAAAGAGATGGTATATAAAATATACCCTATTATATCATATGTGGACAGTATGAATTTATAGTTATTCCTTTAAAACATACCAATACCCACTATATGTTCATGGATCTTATAAACATAGTCTTTAAGTATTACCTTGATCAATTTTTGGTATTATTTATGATTGATAAACTCAATTACTCTATGAGAAGTTAATATCATCAATATCCATTAAAATATTTTGTTATAGTCCTTGAGAAGGGATAAATGGTATGACAATTATAGCTTGTCTAAATTATATTAATATATTGCATAATTATTAGTTCATATAATCACATAATAATTGTGTCTATATGTATCCTTAAAAGATAATGGTTATTGAATAATTTTCGAGACAAGAAACTACTAAAAATATTCATTAAATTCATGTATTGTATGGATACAGGTCATTCATTTTGAGAAATTTATTATGAATTTTAAATATAATAACTCTGAAGGTTCTCTAGTTTCCTTTAGATAGAAAAATACTAAGAAAATTCAATGAATAAAAATAAGGTTAGTCACTTCACCTATACTAACATTATTTCATAATTTTAAAGGATTTGTGATATGTAGTGAAGCTCTGTAAAATTTACTAGTATGTTTTATTATAAAAATTGATAATGTGGAAACATATGCCTACACATAATTAATTGTTCAGAAAAAAATCAGATGAAATGTGATCAAGATCTTGAATTGGTAATAAATTAATATAGGAATTATACATCTATATAGTGATAAGTTTGGTACAAGTAACAATCACTCTATCATAATTTATATATTAAAATAGAAGTAATTAAACATCCATTAATGAATAATGTCATATTTCATGAAATACTATAAATATTTAATATATTACCACCATTGTATGTCAAGTGAGATGGTTGATTGTCTAATTAGAAAGGATCTTGATTCCTTATCAATTATGATGTTTGAAAGATATCCAATACTCATGGATTTAAAAATTATGGACATAATAGTCATAAGTTAAGGGGATAATTTCTACTTTTCCTATGGTATTTTTTATCATTCCATCAATTTAAATAGTAATCAAGGAAAAAAAGAATGATATAGAGCTATATACGAAGGATGAATATTCTATGGTTTAATCTTTAAAATGATAGAATAATAAGATTTATAAAACAGATATTGGACCATTATGTTCTATAATTGGAGAATGTGTTTTTTTATAATGAACATAGATCATCATTATCTAGCCATGGAATAAGTACAATTAATTGTAGAGATCTCATGAATAATTTCTGGTATGAAAATATGATGAGGTAGATTGCATATTATATGCATAAATGATTATTATAACCACAACTTAAGTCCAAAAATAATAAGTCTAAGTGGATGATAAATCTATTACCTAAACATATATGAATCTAAGAGAAGATCACTATATATTTCATTAGTAATTTTTTGAAGACCATTAATGTCAATAATTCCATTTAGTGAATAGTTGATCACTATAATAATTTGGAACATTTAATTTATATTCAACATAATTTATCAATATATCAGCTTTATAAGATATAAAAAAGGATGTGGTATAGCTAGATGAAGTACCTATTTCTATTTTATCAAATATATACAAATGATTTATCACAATGTAATGGATAAGTCTTCAACACAAATTGGACACTATTTTGTATTTTATCATTTATCATCATCCTCCAAAAGATGGTTAATATGAATATATAATAAATATTTTAACGATCAATTCCTATCATATTAATTTAATTTCAAAGGAATTTTATATCAACACCCATAATTTAGTAGATATCCCATATATTAATAGATTCAATTATAGAATTAAATGTGGATCATGATGGGGTTCTATATAGGAAAAAGGGTAAAACCCCTTTATGTTGAGATAATGTTGGACAGAAAATTCTATCGGGATGTGATCAATATTAATAGATATTAAATAAGATTCTAAAAATTGTTGGATATATTAAAACTGAAAAAAATAGATGTTCTATGATGATAAACATTGCAAGGGATTTGATTTTTAAGTTAGACAGAGAGTATTCCTTAGAGTATCAAATGGAATATTGTTATGTTATTTAAGGAGAATGGATTGTTGTTCCCTCTAAACATTATCCCCTTCAAAATATGTGACCTTGTGAGGATGGTAGATTATCTTATTTCAGTTTTACTGAACATCACATAAATTTTTGATTTATTCCTTACATCACTTTTCAAGAAGTACATAACTGATCTATAAAACGTACTGAACTCAAAGGCTGTAAAAATGGATGATGATGTCCCTTATAAGGAATAACATATATAGATAATTATCATAAAATGTCAATTACAAAAATAAATAAAACACTTGTTATGAATTTTTTCTTGAGAAATAACTAGTTTATGAAAGTGATGTCAGAACACTAAAATGTATTAAAATATCAGTATCATTAAATATTTTGATTTGATTAATGAAATTTTGAGGGAAAATTTTATTTTTAGGGGGGTATAATATAACTCCCAAAGTTTTTATCTAGTTATCATGTTGACCGGATTGGTTCACATGAAACACTACTGTAAAAGGAAACACAATATAATTTATTGAGAAAAAATATACAATACATGAAAAATATTAATACAGTATGATAATTTTCAATTAAACATCATTCAGATACCTATAAAAGAATATAAATCCCTAGGAAAATAAAAAATCATGAACATGAAAAATTCATCCCAAGGGATTTCCTTAAAGCTCATGCCTCCAATTATAATAATACAATGAAGGAAAAAAATTATAAATATAAAAAACATTTTAATGGAGATGTGAATGAATAATAAGAATTAATTTTAGTGAATAATATAAGGATATATATATAAATTTGATATAATAATTATATATATGGTCATTGGATATATAGTCGTTAGATATATATTATTCCAATTTATGTTGGTTGTATAGGAAGTCATTTGGTATACTTGTATCGAATAAGTATTGAGAATTTTATAGTTGGAAGTAAATAATATATTACACTTAAAATATTTAACATGAAATTTACTGAAATGACTTTTTTTAAAAAATAAAAATGTAATAATTCAATTTTGAATATATCTATTATTTTAAGGAAATTTTTTCGGTAAAAAATGTAATTTGAATTAAATTACATGATTTAAATAAAACTTTAAAACCTATACAGATAAAATTAAAGGAATAATTAATAAAATTAGTAAATAACTTATAATGAAAAGGATTTGTAAAGAATTAAATTTTAAGGATTCATGGTCAAAGAAAAAAAATAAATTAAAAACCATTATTTATTTTATAATATATATTTTTATTTAAAAGATAAATTGATTATATTTGAGCATAAAATATTATTATATGTATTGTATATATATTTAAATAAATTATTTAACAATCATCTAAAGAATTTTTCTTGTTAATGAATAAGAATAAAGTCACATTTATTCTTGAAATGAGGGATTTTACAAATTATTATTTATATACATTGAAATTTTAATTTTTTTAATTAATATTAAAAACTTTTAAAAGGTAAATTTAATAAAATGTATCTAATTGTTTTAATCCAACGATTAAAATTAGGCTTTATCATCAATTTTATTTTTGGAAAGAAGAACATTCCTTGGAAAACGTTCTAATACCATGATGAGTGTAAAATAAGGAAAATGAGCATAAATTAATGGGTAAATTCCTAACAAACATATAAAAATATAAAAATATAAGTATGTGTATGATTTATTTATAGACCCATATCCATGTTTTTTCAATAAAAAATTTCACATTGCATTCAAAATAACAACCTTACAACTAATGGTATGTGTATTTGTGAATATTTTACTAAAAATCTCTTATAAAAGGGTCCCTCTTCTTTTAATATCAATGAATAATTTACCTTATATTATCACTTTAATCCCTTCCAAAATAACCTATCTGAAAGTACTTCATCCCATTTTGTATCCCCGAGTCCCAATATGGTGGCCTAAATCATTCATTGTGAAGGGACCCATTTCAAGGAGTGAATTCCACAAAGTAATTTGTTCATCACTATATTTATCAATTACATTATCAAATAAACTATTTATTAATATGATTAAATACTAAATTTTTTTCTATTAACATCATTATACATAGAAAAAATTATATTACTATGATATAACATTATATATTAACTGATTTAATAGTATTGCATGTTCTTATTTGTCTCTGTTCAACTACCTACATGAATAATTATATACTGTCATCCCCATTTAAAAAAATAACATAGAGATATTAATATTACTAATAAATGATATTATATAGTAATTTATTTAATGAACATGTTTCTTCAGGGGTGATGAGAAATGAATTTCCATTATAATGTATCTCATTATTGTTGGACAAATTCCCCAAAATACCCTCATTGGGTATTCCATTCTCCTGATCCTTACCCAACGAATACATTAATTAAATAATTAAAAGCCTAAATTATTGGAAAAATGATTCCACTACCATAAAATAATCTAATAATGATGATCTTTATATTAATTAAGGATAATTGATATCTCTACTTTCAATCTTTTATGAGATAAATAATGTTACCAATATTCAAGGATGTAAATAGACTATAACATACAAATATAATTATAAAAAATGATTATGAAAAATAATAATAGTTAATAGTTAAGAATAAGTTTCTTAAAATAGTATTTTATAGGGTTTTCCTTCTTATGTAGATTGTTAAATCTCTTTTATCTATTTTTGGAGTAATGGTAATGGTTTATTTTCCAAACTGACTTTGAAATTTATATTTTTTATCTAAATTTTCATAGTGATAAATGAAATAGTTTTCTCTCTAATACATTCTATATATTCCTACCAAATTGGTTTTTTGTTGTTTTAAAAGACATCTTTCCATTTCTAATCAAATATATTTATAATTCACAAGTATTTATTCTTGTAAATAAAATTTAATTTATAGTTGAGAAAATCCTTTTATTATCTCCATATTTTCATACAAATTTATCAATGTCTTGATATCATCATCTCTGATTACTTAACATCACATTCCATTATATTTTAATTTTTTGAAAAAAAATACCAAAAGTTATTAAATCTCTTATTTATCATTTTCCCAACTATTCATTTCTCCAATTATTTTATACTATTTATTATAATACTTCTTTTTTCCTATATTATGATATCTTAAATTATATTTAATTTATATTACCAATAATTCTAAAAAATAATTTTTTTTCGTATTTCATATTTTATAAATGTTATGAAATTTATAAAATTTATTTTTTCATTTTATATAAGAAAATTTCATAATTGTATTATAATTTATTTATTATAGATACAAAAATACATTAATTTTTTTCATTTCCCATAAAATAAATATGTATGGTCATTCATTATACTTTGAGGGGGTCAAAAAAATATTTCATTATAATTAATTCAAAAAATAATTATATTTCATGAGAATATTTGTAATTGAATGGAAAATGGACCCTCTGTGACATGTCTTGTCACTATAGATATTATTTCATATTATTATAT
Source organism: Viscum album (assembly GCA_963277665.1). Lineage (NCBI taxonomy): Eukaryota > Viridiplantae > Streptophyta > Magnoliopsida > Santalales > Viscaceae > Viscum > Viscum album. The sequence continues at coordinate 1,686,910,800 of OY728146.1, forward strand.
GATTCTAATGGTTATTAAATATTTCCACAGAGTTTCATCTGAAAACAAGGAAATTTTTAGTTTGTGTTTTCTTTAATGGTTTGGATGAATTCTTTATAAAAAAATATGTGGAAAAGCATATTTTATAGTTTTTTCAATTAAGTTGGTTCTTTTCATGGAATGTCATCATAGGTGACATATACTTACATCCAAACAATGTAGATTCTAGGATAAACCTTGCATGATATTTGTTTAGTTTGGGTGTATTTCATGGCTTAATCACAATTTAGTAAATTTTGAAACATTTTTAAAAGTTATATATAAATTATATTCAGTGTTTTTAAATGATCTGAGAAATTTTTCCTACTATACAATTTACAATTATAAAACATGCAAGTTGTTTTGTTTTGGTAGTATCTATTGTAAGGTTGGAACATGATTTAGAAATTCATGCAGCCAAACCATGTGGCCTATCCATTTTCATTAAAAAGTATAAGTACACATTATCCCATACTTGAATTAAATCCTGCAACCCCTATTATATACCCCACCCATTTAAATTTACTAGGAGAACCCTCCTAGTGAGCTCCCTCCATTCCCCTTCTATTTCTGTGGAATCTTACCTTGGATTCAAGAAGTTTTTTCAATGTATGTATTTGGACCAGTGTTGAATTTTTTTCAATGATATGTCAATATTTTTTTGGTAAGATGATGATGAGCAGTGGTGATCCCTGGATGATTATTATGGATTCATTTTATCACATTGAATTTAACACCTGTATAATTATCCATGTTTAAACTCTGCAATTTTTTTAACTGATCTTCAATGATTAAACACAAGCTCTAAGTAATTTTTAAATTCGTTACATCAAATAAATTTCATGAATAAATTATTTGAATGAAGAATAATTTATGATGTTACTATGATAAAATATATTAGAAATATATTAGGATATTTAATTCATAGTGTACATGCAAAAATATGTTCATGTTTTTGTTGCGTGAAGAATAAATAATGAGGAAATAAGAGAAGATGATATGGTTTTATAATAATAGTATTTTATCTAATAAATGGAAATTCATAATTATGTTATTTGACAAGTATATTATTTTCAACATATAAAAAAGTAGATCTAGCACACTAAGAAGACCAACTAGGCTCAATTAGGGGCTCATACAAGACATATAGTACAACCACTCCTATGGGAGTCCAGCATGGGCCAGCCATCATTCCGAATAGAAAGTTGGGTTGTTTATAATCCTAAAGGTTCCAATGTTTTAATTACATTATAAATTATGCCATTGTGAAATGATGAAGGGTGTAAGGGAGAACTTGTACAGGGCAGTACTGAGTGGGAGAGGATGATTAAAACTACTACAGAGTTCCATATGATTTTTTAAACCATGACACTACTGCACATGAGTTTTTCTGTGAGATTAAAGACATGTATGTATTATTAAAAATTCATCAAAAACCATACATAACAAAAACTATGAGATCATTTTATATGACCTACCCATTGAGATCATATTCTTCACCATTTCAAATGGACCATAATCACCCACCTATAGATTCTTCCAAGAACTCTAGTTTTTCTTAGCATAGATTTGTTTCTCATGAATGATATCTAGATACCATTGATAATCATATCATGATTATGATAATGTGATCATCATGCATACATGTTTTTCTTTTATTGAATTTTATATCTAAAAAATGTGTTGTGGTTGACTTTAAACAATCTTGCAGATGGAATTTGAATTATGTATTAGTTCGAGCTACCAAATATGAGTATCATGTGATAATCGAATTCATGGGAGGATCTCAGATCAAAGGGTAATCATGAACTCAAAAAATTATTGATGAAATATTACTAAGAATCACATCAAGAATTAAATAACATGATATCTTTTCTCATTTAAAATACTGTGACTCTAGTATTTGTTCAGTAGCATTGATTATGAAACCAATGTGGCTTAAAAATTGGATATGAAGAGGTGAAAGGTATTATTCCTTACCTATTAATGTCAAAACACCAAATAATGAGAAATGTTTATTATAATTTTAGAGAGTCTATCATTTTCCATAGATAATTGAGCATTTATGAAGCTAGTACATTCACAGTGGGAATCCATCTTGAAGATAGTTTTTGTCAAATGAGAATATGAAAGGTCACGAGAACTCAACATGTTGAAAGTAACACTTTAAACTCTTTATAAAGGATAGTTTTTATATAAACCCACTTGGGATAGCACTATAATGAATCACCCAGGCTTTAGAAAAGTTCTGAGATCCATGGAGCCTTCCTCATTTGTGTGATTTTATTGAGACATCTTCATAGTAGTGTAACACAAACTACCTTTCAGGAAAAATAATTCCCATATGGCATGAAGGTGTTCAGAAAGTAAACATACCATACAAAAATCAACAACACGCATTATTAAAACCCAAACTAATCAAACATAAATAGTTAATGTGTGTGTGTATACAAGGTGTTCTTGAAGAATAAATTTAGAATGTGTGTATGTGAAGAAATTGTGAAGACATTAGAGAGTATATGAATGGTTTCATGCATACACGCGCATTGAGACAAAAAATGAGTAGTGTGTGTTCATACAAGGTGTTCTCGAAGATGCACATTATCATTTGTATATACACACATGGATTTAGGAAATTATATATGCATGAATTCCTTTATGACTATGTTCAATTCCTGCGATCAATAAGAATGTTAATTGATAGACATGTAATATTAAAAGCAATAAGGCTTAGAATTCCATGCATTACATTCAGGAAATGTATGTTATTTGAGAATTTGATTGTTTTTACCTTGCATTAAATATTGAATAACATTTTTGTGCACCCTTGAACACATCATAGTGAGTTCAATACTTCAGATAAATTAAAGAATAATCTCGAGAATAGTTTCACTAAGGCAACTAGTTGATCACATTCGATCAAAATTATTGAGGAATACCAAAGGACCAGAATTATGGGTGTTGAAGGTAATTGAAAAGGTACATGATCAAGTTTTATTTAGCAATATCTTGGATAAAATAAAATAATAACCTTATAGTGGATCAAGCCATTCACCAGAGGTGAAGTCTTCTGGCCGGTATCAGGATCAGTTTAAGTCTTCTAGTTTGAGCAAGGTGAAGAAGGATTCTATCGATTGGAGCTAGAGAAAGGGTATTTCAATTTGTGTTTTAAGAAAACTGATACTCTCAGTTGGATATAAGTTATTGTAATCTCTTGTTTGATAGTGAATAGTCCCCATTGGGGTACCAACATAAAATGTATTAGGTCATTGTTTTGAATCTTATAAATATAATGTGTTAATCTCTCTATTACTACAACTACACATAAAGTGTGATTCAAAGAGAACATTAGGTACATTGATAACTTTATCACATTCAAGAGGTTGAATTTAAAAAATCGGATTCATAAAAAATAAGCATGGATTCACCCATCCCCATTTAGTGGTCTATCCGGCCTTGGGCTCTACAAGTGTTATCATTGGTCAGTTCCCTAAAAATATAAAAGAATTATTTGGACAAAAGGAGAACATTAATTCTATCAACATTAGAGGTGTTAAAATATTTTAGTCGAATAATTATCATAGTTGGAGTAATTGGATACTACAATATTTCTTATTACATGTCCTAGAAGTGATATATGATAAAATAGTGTGTTTTCTCCCATTTTTTATGATACTTCCATGAAACAAAATGATAATAGAACTATATAAGTAGATGGTAAGTATAATAAATCTATCTTGATGGCCCTAATAGAATTTGTTTTCAAAAATTTCATGGGTCTCAAGATAGCTTAAGAGATTTGGGAAAAAATCATAAGCGGCAGTGACGGGAATTTCAATGTCAAGGTATCCTAAACTAAAATTTTGGAGATGTAAGTCTGAGAAAATTAAAATAAATGATGGAGAAATTATTGATGACTATTTCACCGTAGTAAATGAGATATCCAGAGACATTCGTGGATTTAGTGATAATCCAGTTGTCTCTATCAATGTTAAAAAATATGGTGAGGAACTTTTAAGATCATTTTGATTCAAATGTCACTGCTCTATAAGAAAGATATTATTTATATGTTGTTGAACTTCACACCAATCTCATGGATTATAAGACGATAAAAATTACAGCTTCCAAAAAGAAATATAAAATATAAATGAACATGAATCCATTATAAAGGAAAAAATTGTATTATAATAGGTAAATAATCAGAAGATTCAGATGGGGATGTGGAAGATGATGACTTCAATCACATCATTTCCATTATTTCAGAAGTTTTTAAGAAGATATAATGGAATGGAAGGAATAATATACCACCTAAATTCATCAATTATTGAGGAATTTTAAATTTCTCTAAGATTTTTCTAGAGAAGAATGTTGAAGAAAGAGAAATAAATCAGAGTCATATGATGAAATATCCTATAAAAAAATCGGATAAAAATAATAAACACTCTAGTATCAACAATGTAAATATTAAGAGAAATAATAACAAGGCTTCTTCATCAAGTTTTTTTTCAGATAATTAAGTTGGTTTGGTTTCCCAATAAAAGAGAAATGGTGATTCATTTACCAGAAGTGATGACTAATATGAATGAATATGAATTGAATTTAAGGTGAAAGAATAATTAGAATTATTTATAGAACAGATCAAATATCTTAATAAATAAATGAAAAAACATGAGAAATAAAGTAAGAAATTAACATCTAAAATGAAGAAATAATAAACATTTCATGTTGATGTAGAAAAGAAGGATTTTATTAAGAACAAAATTTCCATATTAAATTGATCAAGATGGAAAAATTAGAAATTACTAATCAAAATAAAATGATAATTTATATTGAGGAAAAGATAAGTTATAGAGGAGAATAATTGTTTTAGACACAATCCATATGTGTTGTAGTTCAACATTAGTAGAATATAGGCAAAGAAAATTTCAATAAAACTATTGAGACGAAGGAATAAATTTATCAAGATATATAGAAGAATGGTATATGTGAACTTAACCATTTTTATGGATGTGTTACTTTGAATAGTTTTAGTGTGAATGACAAAGTATATAATATAAAGGCCAAGGATAATGACAGCCAATCTCCCACATATGTGGAGGAGAAAAATGTATCAGAATACCACATCCCCAAAAAAAAGAAAACACAACAAATATATATATTCATCTATAGCCAATCAAGGGGAATAATGTTTCATGGATATATTTTTTGTTTGGGTAAGAATGGCCACAAACGCTACTCTTTTTGGTTCAACATGTCTTTTCCAGAAATGAGTCAAGAATCAAGGGAGAGTTTTGATTATAATTAGAGGATAAAATATAAAAAAATAGTCTATGAAGTGATCTTCCCCAAAATGATCTAAAAAACAAATTTCATATTTTGGAATAATATTGTGAAAAATGTAGTTTGGAAGGTCACAAGAATGATGTATTCATGACAAGGTTGGAATGCGAAGTTCCCTATGAAGTGAAAGGGGAGGGTTTCCAAAAGAAAATCAATAATAATTCACTTGATGATTTTTAAAAGTAAAAATATTTCAAGAAAGAAATACTAGTTTCTTGGAAACATCTTTTGAATATAGATAATCAATTGGTGGATGTTGAGAAACCGGTAAAATCTAAATGAAATTAAGAAATATTAGGAAAACATGTGGAAGATGATGATAATTTATACATAATTGGATATGTGGTGATACAAAAAATTGAGGTTGAAACAAGTATTCAACAAAAGGACGATTTTGGAGGGAAAAATAATATTTTCAAACATATAACAATAAAAATAAATAAAAGTTTCCAAATAAATCTTCTCATATAGAGGTTAGAAGTAAATAATGGTCTATATTAATAAGAAGTTTCCATTTTAAATGTGAATTTTAAGAAACCAACAGGTCATTCCTTATTACCTATTATATTATATGTTTTTAGGTAATAATTGTTGTAATTGAAAGAGATGTTTGGAGTTGTCACTACTGGGAAGCATGGTGAGATTTTACTTTCTAATGTCCACTCACATCCATTAGATGGAAGAAAACTATAAATACCTTAAGGGAGACAAACTATGTGAATGAATTTGAAATTCATGGTGCAGATTCAATGATGATGTTAAATGTATTCCAATCACACTTTCATACCTTGTTCTTAATTATATTATTTATAACTTTATAGAGATCAAGATTGATGTTAATATGAGATGAAGGGATATTTTTCTTTTTTCACTTGATGTTTCTGATGGGTTAGTTGAAGTATGTTCAATATTTATCAATTTATTTTCTAAATTTTATTATTTTTATCCCCTTAAATTATAATTGATAATTTGTTTTCATGATTTCACAACCATGTTGGTTTATGGACATTATTGAAATCATTGATCATTTCTCTGTTTGTTTCTACATTGAGTTATCCCAATTCAACTTACTGTTGATTTATCATTCCCCTCAAAAATTTAATATGGAAATAATCTTCAAAGTGAGGAGAACATGTTTTTGAGGGAGTCCTCACTTTTATTTTTTATTTTCTTTCCAACAAGGGGTATAATAGTTTGAGCACACATATTGAATCTAATATAGTGTTTTAAGAGATATTAAAAAAAATACAATTGTGGATATTGTTGGGCCATGTTTTGTATTTTCTTCAATGATATGTCAATATGGGTTTGGTAAGATTATTATTAGAAGTGGTGATTCTTCTAGAATTATTATGGATTCATTTTATGGAATTTGATGTTATGCATTGACAATTCTCTATTTTTAAAAATTAACAATTGATGAATAGATCTTAAATGACTAAAAACATGTGATAAAGAGTATTCACAATGGGTACATAAAGTGGATTCCATAAAAATGATTTTTATGATGAATAAGTTTTAAAGATTCCATGAAAAAAAAAGTATAAATAAATGAGGACAACAAAATGATGGTGACTGTGAAAAAATAAATTCCGATTTTTTTTCTTAACGAATAAATGAGGAGGAAATAATAGTAATTGATATGGTTTTCTTGGTATATTATATTATCTATTTCTTGAAATTTGATAATTATATAATTTTCCACATTTTTTATGTGCTAAAATAAAAAATTAAATCTATCTCACAATGATGGCCAGCTAGCCTCCACCAAGGGAACCTACAGAAAATATTTGTCAACCGCACCCAAGGGAGTCCATCGAGGACCATCCATCATATGGAAGAAAATTTCAGTTGTGTTTAAGCCTAGTGTCTCCCATATATAAGGTGATAGAATGATGGAGCCGCCATGTGGGGAAACACAGTGGTAGAGAGAACCGGTATTGGGTGGTACCGGGTGGGACAGGAGAATTCTATATGCTAAACCATCATGGTTTATTATTAAACCACAAAACCTAATCAAGCGAGTTTTAATTTTGGATGAAATAAGCACAGTTATTGTTCTTTAATCTTAAAAAACAATATAATATAGAGCATAAAATCATTTTATCTGATCCATATATCGAGATCTCATACTCCTCTAGTTGGAATAGGTCATCATCTCCCACCAACATATTTATCTGAGCATTATAGTTCACTATAGAACAGTCGTTCTATCCATGATCAATCTTCGAACACCTTTGTTGATCTTTCCAAGATGATGATCCCTCAAATAATTGACCATGTGTGCTATGATTTTCACACATGTCATTATTCAAAGAAGGAGCTATGGAAAACTATAAACAACATCCATATTACATTTCAATTTTGGATGATTTTGATCATCAGCACATGAGAAGCATGTGATAATCGCATGCACAAGAGGATCTCAGCGCAAAGGGACAATGAAAAATTTCAATGGATGAGTGCAATCTCTCTTGGTTGCACATGATGATTAAAGTTACCCGAGATATTTAGGAATTTAAAAGATTGAGGTATGGATATTTCATTTATGTTCTATTAATATTTCATCAATGAGGATTAATAAGTGGATTGAATGAGGTACAAGGTATTATTCCACTCTTATAAATATCAATCCACCAATGCCATTGGTATGTTTCAATGATTTTCAATGAGACTCTCATTTCAGGTAGAAAATAGATCATAAACAAAGATACTTCATTCATGAAGGGATTCCCTATTCACAATATTCTTTTACAAAGGAGAAATATGAAGGTTGGGAGCATTAAACTTGTGTATAACACTCATGATGCACTTTTCAAATGAATGTTTTTCTGTAAATCCACTATATAAATTGATATAACGCATCTATCAGGCTTTGAGAATATTTTAGATCTGAAAATCCTTCCTTTTTCATGTGACTTTATTAAGACATCTTCAAGGAAGTTTCACACACATTGTGTTTCATGAAGGATTTGTCCCATGTTTCAAGAAGGTGTTTCGCAAGTATTTGGACCATATACACATTCATGAAGAACCTCTATTGAACCCAAACTAAATAAATATAAATAGTGTTTATCTGTGTGTGTGTGTGTGTGTGTGTATGTGGGCAAAGAGGGTGTGTGTGGATAATAAAAGTGGATTGTGTGTATGTTAAGGCTTTCAAACAGTAGTAGAGATTATATTCAATATTCCTTACATACAGGTGAATTGAGACAAGAAATTGTAACTTTGTGCAGGCATACAAGGTGTGTGTGAACAAAAATGGTGGTTTGTGAATACACACCGCTTTAATGAAGGATGTGCATCGTACATGCATGGTTTCATATATACATACATGTATTGAGGTCTACCTGAAGCATTAATGAGAATCATGTAATGTTAAAGAATATAAATTTTAAGAGGCCATGAAACTCATTTAGGATGTGGATTTGATTTGGATTTTTGAAAGCTTTTACCATGAATAAAATATTGAATAAATTTTCTATATACCCTATCACACATCATAGTGAGGCCAATACAACATGAAAAAGGATTAATCTTCATGGAAATAGTTTAACTAAAGGAACCGGTCAATCACATGTGATTAGAATTTTTTTCATGAGCTAGTGACCCAACCAGTGGTTGTTGAATATAGTAGAATAGGTAGAAATGAAATATTGATACATCAATATCATAGAGGAATATAAAATAAAAATCATATAGTGGATCAAGCCTTTCATCATAGGTGATATCATTCAGTTTGTTTTGAGAGTATTTTAAGTCTTCTTGTTTGTTCTAGTAGGAAGAAGAGTCTCTTAATAAGATCCACGGAAAATTTTCATTCAATTACAGGTATGAGAAAAAAAGTCACTTGGGTTGAGATATAGTAATGTAATCACATTTCTGATAGTGATGAATCCATGTTGGGGTGACGGACATGTAAAAGAGTGGGTATTTAGACCAAAACATGTAAATATTGTATAAAAATATCTCTATTACAACTACTTCACATGATGTTTGATTGAGATATAATGTTTAGAGGATCTAGAAGCTTAACAAGTTTGATTGGTTGAATATAGAAAAATAATGGATTTGTAAAAAGAATCCATTGATTCAACCCTCCCCTCTCAGTGGTCAATATTATATGGGGGTATATAGTATGCCACTTTAAACAACTTCATTTCCTCTATTCTATCTATCCCATGAATTTTATCCAAAAAACCTTAATTCTAATATTATATGAATTTCAGGTGGTAATTGGATCACATCACTGGGATTCAATTGTGTAGTTGTTTAGAGGTCATGTATTGGCTTGGGGTATAGTTCATCATCATAGGTGATGACTTCTTACATTATCTCCAATGTACCAAGGTATGTGTTTCTTGGTTCATGAATAATATAACATTACATTGAGTTCATATAATTTTAAATTGTTTACTTATTAATTTTAAAAAGATATTCATTACTCATGAAGAGCCAATTTTTTAAATGTGATTTTAATCCTTCACGTGGGATGTGGTTCAATGTGCAGTGTTTTTTAAAATCCCAAAATGTATTTTTATGAAATCATTTGGTCTAAAAAGTTGTATCGACAACCAAATTGAGTGTTTTAAAATTTTTATTCTTTTTATTGACTTTAAAAACAAGTGTTTGGTTATATAAAAACCATTAAAAAATTACATCATTTGATTGGTTTTTAAATTGGAGAAAAAACCCATGTGTGCTACATGAAACATTTTTCACAAACTTAGTGGATATCTAAATCATATGTCTAAGTTGTTTACAAATTTTGTGAATTCCTAAATATTTATTTTATTATACAAGAATGAGTTGTCCCAAATGGGTTTTATTTTGAAATTTTTTTCATTGAAGGGTTTCCAAGAGATTTAAAAAATATTTTTTTCAATAGTATATTGGGTAGGTTTTGGAAAATAGTGAATGGACTCGTATTCTACATAATGCTTTAGAAAAAATATTCCTTATGAAATTTTATAGAAAATGAGTTTTCACAATATATTATAGAACCTCTTGATCCCCATTTGTACCGTGTATTCTCATGGTGTATTTTGATCTCATAAGGTGATATTCACTATTTTTTAATTTTATATACTTCTTATGTTTATATTTTAAATTGGTTCCCTTGTTATGAGGGTGTACGAGGTGAGGTGTGTGTGATTTCAAAAGTATTGTATCTGATATATGCTAGGATTGATAACCCACATACTTACTTGACTCACTATGGGACTCGTGGGAGGATAGTATGTCAGCTATGTCTGGGTAAACCCTAGTAGAGATAGTGGGTTGTATATGGAGAATTTCTTAGAAATTTTGAGATCATTTTACCAGAATAAATGAAAAATAATTTGGATAGAAATAAAATTTTATATGATCTTCCTCATTGATATCTAGAAAAAATGGAATTTTAAAAACCAAATTTTCCTTGATCATAGGAATGATTAAGATTTATAAGCATTATCTTTGGGTAGTTTGATAGGACTTATGGGGATTTTGACTAGTTCAGTAGTGCATGCCTAAGTTCCTTGTCTTCAGTTCAGGTCAATTATTAATGGAGTGGTGGGTCTATTTTCATGACACTAGGATCCTTTTTTGGATCATTTTAAGGGATTTATATTATTCATAAATATTTTCCCTTGATACTAAAATTATTGTTTGAAACACATGTTCTTGTTGTAAATCCTTATTATTTGACTAAAACTAGTGTTTCCTGAATTTGACCATTCTTCCTTTTTGTTTGGTTTAAATTCAAAATTATTAAAAATATATTGTGAAAGTTTTTCATATAAGTGAAATACAAGGAGTGGGATTAAACTATTTTAAAATTGTTTTAAAAATGAGTTTCATGAGAGTTATAAAATGAGAAAAGTTAAAATGATACATTTTTTAAACTATAAGTGTGCATTATGAAAGGTATCATTTCCCAAGTTGTCTAATAAAATAGTGTGAAACTCTAATCGGTATTAATGGAATTTGTATTTAGAATTGGGTTTTTTATGAAATGGAGTTTTTTTTCACATTAACATAGTGATTTTTCCAAGATTTTTTTTCCTGGGAAAAAAATTCCAAGTGATTTTATTCATATAATGGAATCCATGAAAATTATTTTTAACACACTTTTTATGGGTTCTTTCATTCTTTTTAAAACATTATAGAAATTGTTTAGTTTTTTGTTTTGTTTCAAAATATATTTTTCAATATATATTACGAAATAAACTTCGTAGATGTGGAAGGTTGTAGTAACCTTCTAGAATATTATATCATGCCTTATTTTTCATTTTTTAGGTTCTTTCTAGCCCATTTATCTTCTTTTGGTTCTTCTAAGATGGTTGTTTTGATGGATGGTAATTTTGGGTAACATAATATTATGCAGGATCTTGTTTAGTTGTTTTCTTTCAATTCATTTGGTTTATTCCATTTGTACCAATATATTTATATGCTCCACCTTATGTATATCTATTTCCATTGTTAATTAATTCTTTTACTCATTATAAATCTAGGTTGGATATTCAAATATTATTATCTCCAGTTATATGTTAATTGATGTTATTTCTATATAATTTATTTTATTTTTTTTAGGAAACAATCATTATGATGTTTCATTATGTGATTCTTGAACACAACCTCTAACCATGTGGGGATTGGAAATGTACATCGGGAATCTTTCGGACTGAATAAAGAGACAGGTTATATGTCACCCCATGTTTTATCAATAAAACATGGTATTAGAGAATATATTATTAGAGGGACCTAGGTTTTAGAATATTATCTTGTTAATTTCGGTGTATCTATTTTGGAGATAAAGTTTTCAGGACACGATATGTATGTGTGAGGAGAGTGTCAAAAGGTCTCTCATTCCCTATGACTCATGTTTCCATAGGAAGTTATGATTTTGATTGATTATAGTTTACAATTAATTTCATTACTGGATTATGGTTTGATGTATGTACTAGTGTTATTTGGATCCTCATTGGTATAGTATGATTTTCCCTAGGGTTGTATATAATGATTTGGGATTATGATAATGAAGTAATTCATGGAGTGAGGTTGATTTGTAGGGCCCCAAAAACCAATATACAACCAAATGGTTGATTTTGGACATGAATTGGGAACCATTAAATGATTGGAATCTGGTCTTCAACCGTGTGGCCATGTATTTCACCATTCTACAATACATTTTATTTTGATACATAGAACATTGAAACTTGGATTTCCTAGATTGTAAAGGAAGTGGGAAAGAATCCACAGTTGTTCTTGTGATATATTTATATTTTTTTATTATATTTTTACTATGTTTTAAGTTATGAATTTATTTATGAGTTTATTTTATTTTATGTGAAATTCAATTTTGTGGATGGAAAAAGGATTTCATAAAAAGACCATTCATTTATTTAAATTAATGCCTTTTTGAAAAAATTAAATTCATTTGGAAATTTTTTAAAAGATTTTAATTATGGATGAATTTTATAATAAAATACATGTAGTATTTTAAATAATTGGTTATTTTTTTAAATGTAAGATAGTGACATTTAAAAAACTTATTTTTTTGAACGATTGATATTTCACCCTTTGTGCAAGTTTAAAAAGTTGTGTAATATTTGAAATTATTTCAAATAGAAAGTGTTTTTCTGATTAAAAAAAACGTTGTCGTTTTGGTTTTTAAAAAATTAGGTTTATTTTGAAAATTGTTTTTAAAATAATTCAAATTTTCTAATTTAAGATGGGGATTGGAGTTTAAATTGGGAGATGCTTTATATTTGGTTTTGAAGGAAATAAGACACAATAATAGTGGGGATTAGTTTCAAAAATGGGATTTTTCCCTCTTTTTATTGTAATATGGGATAAATAGACGTTTTTTTACTTTATTTGATAAAAAATTTGTGTTGATATGTCCCCTGACTTTTTTGAGTTCATATTGGTGTGATTCTGGATACATTAAAAGTAGGAGTTTATGTATCATGAAGGTTGATGTAGTCCTTCTTGAAGGGAATACTGTAAAAGTAGAGTTCATGTTCTGAGGTTTCGTCCTCGATTTTGGTTTTAACACTACATGATTTCTGATTAGAGAATAATGTGTTGTATTTATTCTGAATAGTGTCCCTTGGATTTATATATCATGTTTTTCCTCTCAGTAATATATTAGAAAATGTTGGTTCAAGTGTTTATGATATGTGAACCATGGTTTTATGGTTGGACTAGTGAGGATCAATTATTCGTGAAATTATTCTAGGTTTTAGGGATGAGTTACCCTGATTCGATTTGACCATTGGGTGTTTTTATGTACCAATTCTGGGTTCAAATTCTCATCTAGAAATTATTTTTTTAATATTAGAAAAATTCCATCTTATGGAATTCTTGTCCGAGTTTTTTCTGGGGTGATTATTTGGTTTCTTGATACGAGAAGTGGTCCCCTTGGGGAATTTTTTATGCCTCATTTCTCATTGATTATTCTTATTTTCCATTAATAGTAGGGAAAATAGGATGAGTTTTTATTTATATATTGTTAATCGGAATGACATAGGGTTCTTTCCTAGATAATTGGACTGTAGTTTTGTTTTTATTTGGTCTATGGGTTTCATAAGGAATTTTTTTTATTCAAAAATCACTATGGGAGGGTAATTCAAGGATTTTTATCTACATCCCCATATAAGTCATTTTCTACCCTTAGGTTCTTACTCTATCATTTCATAACAGGGTGTGTATCTAGTTTTTTTGGATTCTTGATTTTTGGAAAACTTGGTCTTCGTGGTCTACTTTTTGAACCTTCAGGATGGTCCATGGATTAGTTATTACCATTTGGTTTTGAGATAATTATTTTTTGTAATCATTACCAGAGTAATTGTTTTGATTATATTTTGGATTTTGAGAAAGTAATATCCTGGTGATATCCTCTTATTTTTAAGAGATATGGGGTATATTGTTCGACTTTATAAGAAAAATTAAAAATGGTGGGATAAAAATTATTCATCTCTTCTTCTTTTGATTCTTTATATGTAAATTTTCATCTCTTTTTCTTGAAGATTTAGTTAGTTGTTTGAGTAGTTATAATTGTAGTTAAGGTTTCTATAGAATTTATTCACTTGGACCTCCTCTATAATGTGATAATATTTTGTGGAAGAAGGTTCCATGGTGGAAAGATTCATGATGCTACTTGTGTCACAATTGAGTTTATTTTATATTATTTATGATTTAAGAAATTATTTTAATTATCAATGTAGATTTGGTTTGAAACATTTAAATTTTTCGTTTTTCTATTTTTATAAGATTTTCATGTCTGGTTTATGGGAAACCATTTCAATACTCCTATTCATTGGGTTTTCAAGTTCATTTTTTCATGCTTTTTTATCAAGGGTTTCACATCCTTATGTTCAAACCAAGCTGATACTAGAAGAAACTAGGGGGTTTTTGGTGAGTATGGGGTAAAGTTCACGACGTGAACATGATATAAAATGTTGTGTGAAAATATTGTGAATCACCTAGGAATATTGTGAGTATTATTTGGACGTTTTGAGTCTTGGTCTATCTAACGTTTTGGTTTCCAATGTCAAACTATATGAGTTTTATTAGATTAGATATAGCTCATGTATGATTGTGACACAGTTTGAAAACCCATGAAACCAAACCATGTGGTCTACCTTGTTTTATTATAAAGTTTAATAAAAATATTTTATCTAGAGTAATTAAATCCTCCAACCAAAATTTATCTTCTCATATAATTTGATAGGTCTTCTTATACGCTCCTTAAAAGCATTATCCGTTGTCTTTCAATTTTGGTGGCCTTCTACCATTTATTCAAGCGATATTTTTCATGGTAATCCCCTCCAAACCTCTTTCCCTTATATATTTTTTCTTTTATCACATGATTTACATCATTCCCAAGAACCATAATTCTTAATAGGGATGATTTTATAGTTGGGATTCATTTTAATCATCTTTCTTTCATCATGTAGCTATTTTGGATGGCATGACTGGTTTGTGGGGGTGTTCACTGTCATATGAGACATCTTCTTGGCCAATCATTGATAAATTGAGGTAGTTATTTATTAATTTTAACATAACATTTCTTTACCTTGGTTATGTTTTATTTTAATTGCTTCCCGACTTAATGATATGATAATATGTGTAACCCATGAAAAGATAATTTTTTTAATATTGATTTGAAGCCTTATAATGGGATGTGATTCGATTAAAACTGTTAATAAAAATTCCTAAATTGATTTTTAATGTAATTTCAGTTTTAGAATTAGTGTAAAGAATCGGTTTAAAGGTTTTCAAATTCTTATTATTTCTAATTACCTATAAAAATGTTTTTAGGTGTTTTGGAAAGTATTAAATTTTGTTTTCCATGGGAAATTTTTTAATGGTTATGTCAACCCTTTTTTGTTTTATGTAACCTTTTTTACAACCTTTGTTTGCTTCTAAATAAATTTTTTTATTTATATACATCTTTTTAGATTTCCTAATGAGTTTTTTTATTTTAAAAGTCTGTTATCCCATGTTGATTGATTTTAATAACATTTATATGGATTTAAAGTTTTTCAAATTATTATTGATAAAGATTGGTCTCAATAATAGATTGCAATGGTTTTGGTAAATGGTGAATTGTCTTGGTATGTCATAAATGATTTAAATTAAATGAACTATATAGTATTTTATGTAAAATGAGTTTCCATAAAAAAAATTTGGCCCCATGAACCCCAATTTTATCATGTATTCTTGTAGTGACTTATGATCCCTTGAGCAGTTGTTTAATGTTATTTTAGTGTATATGTTTCTTGTGATTGTATTTTAAAGGGGTGTTTCTTATGAGGGTGTACTATGTGAGTTGTGTGAGCTTTAAAATGTTTTTTATTTGTTTTATGTGATACATAATTTCTTATATCCTTTACATGACCCATCATAGGTGTCCTAGGTACACTGTAAGTGATATGTTTGTGTGAAGGAATGTGTTTAGATTATGGGTTGTCTACGTAGAATTTCCTAGATACTTCAAGCTGGTTAGATAGAAAGGAATTGAAAACAATTATACTATAATGTACTTTTTATATTATCTTGTAGAAAATGATATAATAGGTACATTATCATTATTGATACCATGGATGAAGGTGTTCAAGGGACAAATCCATCCTTGATCTCATGGATATATCAATTATAGGGACATTATCTACATTATGTTTGATAGGATATACGGGGATGTGTACATGTTCTGTAGCGTTGGTATTAATTCCTTATCCTCAGTTCAGATATTTTATTATTTGGACCACCGGTTCATTTTATTTCTCTTTATTGTGTGACTTAAAAATAGTATTGACCAACTATTTCCTTCCTTCCTTATTTATGTCCTTCAATTTTAATTATTTTAAAATCTATTGTGAATGGTTTTTAAAGAAAGAAATTGAAAATATAAGTTTAAAATGTTTTTAAATTGTAATAAGAACTAGTTTTAAAAAGTTCTATAAACTGATAAAAGTAAAAAAAAAATTCTTTACATCAAGTGTGCGTGATTTTTGAAATTTGGGCAATATATCATCATTCTTGGCTTTCTAGATTTTTTTGTTCTAAAATATGTTTTGGAAAAATGTGTCAAAATTTGAAACCTTTTGAATTTTGGAGTATGTATTTAAAAATTCAGTATTTATGAAATATTGTTAATCTGGGAACTTAAAGTGGTTATTTTTAAAAGAGGTATTGCTCAAGGAAGACCTGTTTACAAGTTATTTTTTCTATTTTATTAAAATAATGAAAAAAGTGTTTAAAACACTATTGATGGTCTATTTGATCAATTGAAAAACATAAGTTAAATATTTAATTTTCTATTTTATTTTTTATTATAATTTTTTTGATTTTATAATAAGGTAACTACATATCCTATATAATACAGTGACCAATGATGCATTTATCTCAGACTAATATTTTGCATGTTCCAATTAGATCTAGTTTGTTTAACTTATTTTTTATCTAATAAGACGGTTGCATGGTGAGATGCTGATGGAGTGTCACATGGTGGCTTATTGGATCATGTCTGGGGATTTTCTTCTAGTTGAATTATTTTAATACCATTTTTACTTTTTATTTTTATGCTCTGTCTTATGTGTATCTAATTTCATGTTATTTTATTTTTTTCTAAATTTTAAATACCTTTTATATGTTTAGTTATAACTATATCTAGTTTCATTTTTATTTGATTTATTTATATAAAATATTATTTAATGTTGTTTGGGGAAAAATTATTCCCAATGTTCATTCTGGAATACCCAATCACTTTTCTCCATCATGTTGGGATCAAGAATTCCATTTAGACCATCTCGATAACATGGTCAGGAGGTAGATATGATTGAACCTCGGGTAGGATCATTATAGACACAATTATAGTTGTTTATGGGAATTGGGAGGGATCATAATATCCTACATTATGGTACTTTATCCACTATGTTATTATAATATTATAAATGAACATCAATATATGAAATAAATTTTTGTGCTTATGTTTACTCCATATTTCTATGTTATTACATGTTCTTTTTTTTGTGTTTTCACATATTATGATTGTTAAAACATATTCTCACACTCCACAACTTATTTATTTTTTTATTCCAAATGTTTAATGTAATTATTCATGATTTATGATCAATTTTTTTGTTATTATTTCCATATGATATATTTTTATACCATTATTATAATATTACATGCACAAGTTAATATTATAATAAAATATTATCATTGATTAATAACTCTTATGTTTACCCTAAATAAACATAATATATCAATATCTATTATGTTTATATTCTTCATGTAATCAATTTAATTATTTTGTATGATGTATCTATAAGGATTTCTTGTTTGAAGAATATTTGGGAGAATTTTTCAAAAAAAATCAGAAATAAGTTGGTTGTTTATCTTATCTTAAAAGAAACCAAATCTAGAGATTCAATTGTGCTATACATAATTATATTCATTGAATATTCAAAAAAAATTATGTATTATGTATGTATATAATTTAGAGGTCATCTAATCAGATATAATCATAGTGGGGAAGATACTTTAATGTTGGGGTCCAATATATTCACTTCTTCATCTGCCTCTCTGACCACCTCTAGGACTAATACATGATAATTTCTCTTTATAAATGTCGTATAAATTTAAAAGTTTTAAGGTTAGTTGAATAAAATTGAGAAATATATAATGATATTTTCTTGAGGAAAAATTTTTTGTAGGGGAGGTACCTATCCTCTCAAAAATAGGGTAAGGAAATCCATAAGGATCTGGTCTAGAATGGGTGACTATGAGGTTTTATATTTCATTTACATTCCATATAAAAAGAAGTGGAGTTTAATTTTATCTTATTATAAGGATTTTAGGATTTAATTTCTTATCGTAAGGATAATTGGTGTCATGACTAGAAATTATACCTTTTTGATGGAATGTGCATGGTTGAAAAAATTTCTCATCATCTAATCATATGATTTCTACAACCCTTTGTTTGGGAATTCTATCCATTATCATTATTATTTCAGTGAGGTAGTAAATATCTAAGTTTCCTAATATAGTGGTTTTATAAAATTTATGTTCTCAATGTCTTCCATATTTTGTTTTAAATTTTTAAAGAAAACATATTCCAAAATATCATATTTAAAAAATCTGATTATAAAGATAAAAATCTAATAAATAATTCAACAATACATAATCCTGAATTTTTATTTCTAGAGACATAAAAATTTTATTTTAAAAGAGTGACATGGAAATTATGGGAACCTTTTCATTTTAAAAGGAATATATTTTCTTGTTCCCATTTTTGAACTATATGTGATTTTATTCTTTTTTTATTTATTATTATTCTCATAATGGAGTTATAGTTATTGTTTATTCTTAAGAGGAGGAACCAGATTATTATTAATGATCTCATCTGTAAGGTATTTTACTAGTACTAACTTTATTGTGATGATTCTATTATCTTCCTTCTTTGATTTCTTCCACTTTCTAAATTATTTTTAATTTTATTTCTCTTTATAGCATTGAATGACATCTCTAATATGTGGCTCGACCACCAAAAATTCTCAGAACCCATCAAGATACTTCTTATCAGTTAGGGGTCTTTTGATGCTGATATCTTATATTCTAAATACAAATTTCCATTATATGTTCTTATATAAGTTTCATATATATAAATAATTTAATCATTTCTATGAGGAAAGGAAATCATCCATCGACTAATTTCAAGGTCATTTATTGTATATGAGGAAAAATAGTTTCTTTATTCACCATCAAGATAAATGGGTATATAAACTATCATCAAGGGTCTTCTTAGTTGGAAATGTAGTCAAATAGTACATCTTCCATACCAGATGAACGTGATTTCCTCTAAGGCCTATACAAATTACATAAGTTTTTGTACTTCTATAAACTCTCACAATCCTAAAATGGGTGTGCATAAATAATTTAAGTGTGTGATATTTTTGTCTCAATCCCCAAATCCATTGAATGTGGTGAATATGTGATTTCTAATATTTAGTAAAGGGGAATTAAATACACCCAATCTGGATATGGTATTCTATATGAATTTACTAGTAACTATTCTCCCTCCTTGGATTATATTCAATAACTGAGGGATTCAATGGATTATATAATATTTGGTACTATATTCACATTGGAATACCTAATGGTGAATTTATATGGTGGCGCTAAACAAATTTGATGAACATGAACCTCTAGCTGATAACCATAATGAGTTACCCATGGCTAACTTGCATGAAATGAAGGATATTGTTTTTTTTAATTTGATAGTATTATTCAAGCTTCACTAGTATTGGGGTATGTTTTAAAAGATTCATTATCCCTAGGTTGAATAGATAATCCATATATTCCTTTACTAGATTATTTCCCTCCTCTTATGAAAAAATATTACCATGATGAGGGATAGTAACCTTGATGTAATATTTTGACAAAAGTTGTATATTCCCTATGAGTAATTTTATTATTAAGAATATTAATAATATAAGGGTATGTGGGTTGTGGATACTTCTGTACCTTACATTTTACCTTGGTTAATTATCTGAAACATTTTGGTGTTGGATGTTTAGAGGGGCACCTAAATCATTATTCTAGCTTTAATGTCTGGTGGGAACACCCTAGTCACACACTTCAGTGAAAACAACATTTTGAGAATAAGTCTCCTCATCATGTAATTATTCACTTATTTATAGTGACTCATCATCTTTGCAGTTTTCATCAATAACACTCACTAATGGGAATCATGTTATTAGAATTAATCCTCCTTTTCATCATGAATTTATGGATCCACTTTAGAGATTAAATATCTTTCATGAGATGGATCAAAATATTTCTTTAATAATTTCATGATGGAAGATATTTATCAAATCGCACCACGTCACGTTTTCAATTCCCACACTTGGTACTGCTTTTCGGAGTAAGAAAAAAAATCATTTTTTAACATTCATTCACAGTGAAGGTTCAAATTTTTTCCCAATTGTCATCCCAATGAAGGGTATGAATCATGAACCTTTACTAGAGATAACTATTGGGGTGTTTCTTATATATAAAATATAAATATGGAAAGAGTAATTTTTTTATAGGAACATGTAATAATGACTCTATATCAATATTATGGGTTATAACTTACTTGGTCACGGTCCTAATCTCACCCCATTATGTGTTTGTTGACCATGTAGGTGTGAGGGGGGTAAAATTTACCCCCAAATCTGTGGGTAGGGATTTCTTTGATGATATTGTTAAGATATTTTTTTTGAATATCATTGAGTTTCGTGAATAGACACTTGAATGAGATAGGTGCAGTGTGTGGTTTGGTTACCCTATATAAGAGGTGTAATCCATTAAATATGGTTTGACTATAAAAGGAACACATCTCGATAAATTGGATTCTTATTTCATTTTTATATAGGTTTATACATCAATATATAATTATCATAAATTTGATCTCTTATATGCATCAGGGATGAGGTATATCATTAAAAATTCCAACAAAGATATTTAGACCATGTTCTTATGTAATGTTCTTATGAAATGATGTTGTAATCAAATTAAAATAGAGAAGATTTTTTTTCAGTTAGTGGGGTTAAGTGAAGAGCTACCTAATCACCCCCAAACACATGTATTATCTAAAATATCACCAATAATTTATTTGGTTGAATAAAAATATTGGAGTAAGATTCAATAAATAATTATTGATTTCAAAAGGCTTGTAATGACTAGCATATTACATATTTGAAATACACTTAGATTTGATATTAGGAGAATTCACCAATATGTTTATATATATATGAGTTATCTATTTAACATTTATTTTCTTTAGAATGTAATCTTGAGAAGTATAAATACTCTCAAACATTATCAATATTTTTTGATATTTTTATCTTTACATTATAATATAATTTTCATCATCCACTATGAGTGTTTGTTTGAACTAGTCTATCCTCAACGGTCCTTTAACTACAATTTTCTTAAGGGAGAGATTCCATTATAAATCTCATCACCTATATATATGTGTTCATGATATGTGGAAGGAATTAATGATGATCATTTCCAAGGATTTCACTTTAATTGGGATGAAACAACATTAATAAATAATGAAGGTACTCGTGTATCCCTATTTTGTTATCAATGTCTCTCTATAAATTAGGTCAACATTGTAAAGATAGAACTATTCGTGCAATTCATTCCCCTGATATTTACCACTATGATGAGTCCTTCCACAATAAACCCCTAGGGGTGGACCTCCGTGGGTTTTTTCTCTATTTCACTATTGTTAAGAGGACTTAAACTTCTATGTAATGTTATTTCCTAGTGATGCCTTTCATAACATATTCCCTAGGGATGAACTCCAAATCTGTCATACTTGGTTTATAACAACCTAAATTTTAATAATTTTATTATATAAACAATATTAAATTCAGTAGTGTGTTGTATATGGAACACCATGTTTAAACAAATGACATCTGATTCCCCAATATGAATCAAAAATTGTTGGGCTAGAGTTCGACACGAAATATTGTGTGTATCCCCATAAGAAAAAATATTTCAAATAGTTTTGAGGGTATGATTGCTGATATGGGGATACTATACACTTTTTAATAACAGCCATACACAGGAATCATGAAAAAATTTCAATAAATATTATTGAACAGAACATCATATTCTATATGAAAAATGTTGTGTTATAATAAATCACATCAAGTTAATCCAATAGAAGAAAATTTAAAAACAATGTAGTGATCCCACTAAAGTATAACACCCAATGAAAATTTACTAAAAACACTATACAAATACTCTAAAGTCATCCCAACACTTCCTCCATCCCCCAAGCTCAAACTTCTCAACTCCCCGATGCAGGGACCTTACCATTGTCTTGATCCCTAACCATGAAATCTCCACACACACCGAAATTACCTTATTAGGTAGCGGTATTATCCCAATAGGACTGCACCAATGAATAATTTATTTAATCATAACATGTATATAAAGCTTCATATCAGGATGGAATTTAAATGAAAAAATAAGAAACTAATCATTTATATGGAAATCAAGGACTGAAAAATCCGCCATGAGATTTAGTCATAACAACTTTGTCTCCTACATAATTATTTGATATAGACCCAGAGTCAATCAATCCACGAGTTAGGACACATGGATTCCATTTCCCTAGATTAGCCTTGAGTCAAGACATATTCCCATTATTCTCATTCCTATAATGGGTCATGACACATGAACATTGCATTACATGCAAGATCATATTTCAGGCCGTATTGACATCGTTTCTGCTGACGAGATACTTCTCACGTTATTTATATTTTAATAATATATAATACCCTCATTTTTAATATTTTATATAATTAATAAAACACTCTATATATGTTTCTTTTTATTTCTTATAATATTATTTACTTTTAGTTAATCATTTCTAATATTATGTATCATTCATGAAATCATATCATTTTATTAAATTCATGTGAAATTACATTTTTTTCACTCATTTATACATTGAGAAATTTTACAAGTGCATTCATAATCATTCATTCAGATAAAATATATATATTACATAAATGAAATGAAAAATATATTTGGAATCGTCCTCATTTTCAGGTTCCTCATGTTTCGAATGGTCCACTGGGTTATAATCATGCTCACGTATAGGATTTTCACATTTGGAATGAAGATAATGTTGAAAACCTCAAATTTGAATGAACCTCACATTTGGAACATCAATTATGAAATTTACCCAATGTTTTTATATGCTCATTTTTAGTGATATAACTCACATCTTTAGTAATTCTATGAACTCTTAAAACTCCGGATGTCATCATGGATCGATGTAGTAATGAATAATGTTTCATGAATATTATATTGTTTTAAATACATTATTATCAGTTAGAATATCTCATTGAGAACATATAAATTATATTCCATTATTTAAATAAACAGAATCATTGAATATTAATCCTATTATCATCGTTATTTCTAGTCTTATATCCTATTGAAATTTTTATAATATAATGATATGCATAGCCCAAATTGAGTGATCATTGATGGAATAGAAAGATAAAAATCTATTATTTATTTCATTCAACTATGATTAATGTTGAATTTGTCAGTAGATATTCTCTTATTTCAACCAATGTCACTGAATCATTTTGAAGTTTCTTTATTCTATTGCCCTATGATTCTTGATGATATCTCAAGCTAAAGAAGTCAAATTAAGATGATAATCAAGCTGTTGAAATTCTCTAAATATAATTATCCAAGAATGAATTTGGATTAAGATGTTTTAAGGATCTAAAATAATGACCTAACCATCAAATATAAAAATTATTGGAGTTTTCTAAATATTTATATTGAGATAAATATGGGATTATTTCTAATCTATTTAAAATTTAAATTACAATATTGTAATCAAGATATTCATAAAAATAAATTCTTTGTCATGGGATATTTTCTTACATATAATTATGGATGTAATTCTTGAATAATATAATCAAATTTAAATATTGAATATTTTATTTATTCATACCATATATATTTGATAAATGTTTAGTGATTTTATCTTCTCTCATGGAGATATTTGAGACATTTTATAGTTCTAAATTCAAATTCAAATTTTTAATTTTAATTTCTTATCAATATTACTGGAAAAATTTTAGGTGAATATTATTTCTAGAATCTATGTCCATGTCATTATGAAAAAATTAATTGATGGAAAAATTGCTTGAAGTGATATTTTTGGAAACTATACTGAAATTTCGAATTCGAATATCCTTGTGATATATGGAGGATCGGTTATTAAATTATCAGAAATAAATCAATGATATTTTTATGGAAATATAAATTCAAAAAATGGAATTTTATAGTTCTCTGGTACAAATGATCTGAGAGTTAATTTCGAGTAATATTTTGAAGTGACAATAGGATATTTTAATTTCCAAATTTTTTATAATTAGTTCGGATTATTATCCCAAAAATCTATTTTGGAATTTTTTAATAGACATGATAAAATTATGTTTATATATTTGGAACTCTTTTGACTTTATTATTTTCAATTATTGAATATAGATTCCATTTCTGTATTGACATCAAAAAGGATGTTATAAAAATAGAATAAATATGGTGGTGAAATAACTAATTAAAAGACACAAAAACGAAACTCTTGGCAAAAAAAATTATTATATTTTTTCATTTGAGTAAGTATAATAAATTTGAAGATCCATTAGTTATTTTGGTGATTTGTTGAGGATCAAAATATTTATCAATTGTGGAGACAACTATCCGATAAAAATGATCAGTAATTTTATATCTCATCCATTTCTTCTAAATTTATGACTAATTATACTCATTCATAGTGGAGTCTTAACTTATTAGACTATTCTTTTGAGGATCCCTATAAAAGAGCCTTAATTTTGGTATGGTGTTAACTATCATTTATTATTTTTTCAAGTCACCTGATATAATTTCCTGGTAAGTGAAAATCACCGAGATTTAATATAGAGAATTGGTGGAGTGGAGTATGAGATATTTGTGGCCCAAACCAATATACACCATTTTGTAATGTTATTTATTTTATTTAATTTTCTACTCCATTACTTAATATTGATAGAGAACAATATGATTACATCATTTCATGGGAGATGATATAAATTTATCAATGTTTTCAAAAGGACACTATCCCCCCCACCACACACACACGCATGCAACCACCATATGTCTTCATCATCTCTATACTAGACCAAAAAGTGGTATCAAAGTGAGGTATCTATCCAGGAAATTTGAATATTTATATTGGTTGTAACAATCTTGAGAAAAAAAAATAGATGAAGATAGTTTATAATGTTTGATCAAAGAGAAGGAATTGGAATAACCAATTCACCTTATTTTAATGGTGATAATTATGGTTTCATGATAGATCTCATTATTATATATTGGAAGAGTCTTGGATTGACTATTAATTTGATATTTATCAAACCATATAATATTGTAGAAGTATAACCTAAATATTAGAGAGCTTCTCAAGTGGATGATTATATTGATTTTAGCATTCTTTGTTTCCGAATGAAACTAATTTTTTTATTTGTTTTTTCAGATTAAGGATATTTAATATCCATTATATTTCTATACTCTATCTTAATATCTTTAATTTTTATTCTTATATTTTTTCTACCATTTCATAAGTTTTATTCACTTAACATTAGTATTACATGTGGTTCTACATACACTTATGTAAGTTTTATTTCTATGGAATTACCCTTACATGGGTTTCTTATAACCATTATGTAATCCTTTTTTGGGTTTATTTACCCATAATTGAGTCCTTAGTGGCTATTTAATAGGTGTTTTTGATGTAATTTCCATGAACAATCCTCGTGGCCCGTGTCGTGACTACCCCAAGCCCGCCTTCCATAGGCCAGGGGCTGGCGACTAGCACCAAAGGCGTAAATCCCGATAATTGGGAAGGCATTGCCTTTATAATGTAAACAAAACACCACAGAGTACAAGAGGAAGTAATACACTAAGTACAAAAGAAAGTGCTGAAAAGTAAATGGGCCAGAATACAAACCCAACTGAAATTTACAGCTACAACTGAAAAGAAGTACAACAGAAAGACAAGCAGCTGTAAGAGTAGAAGCAGCTCCCAGGCCGTCCACCTCGGATCCTACCTATAGGGTAGGTACTGATAGCGCAACTCTGGGATCATCCACCATGGATCCTACCAGAAGGGTAGGTACAGATAACCTCCCCAATGCTCTTTCCCATCAACCTCCTTCGAGTATCACCTCGTCGTGAAGTCCACCTTCGGGTACTATCCAGTCCTCAAACAATCAGCCTTTGTTAGCGATGTCCGTTATCTGCATCCAACACAACGAGGTGTGGGCATAGCCCGTGCAGGGGTGAGTATAAAAATACTCAGTAGGGACCTCGAGACCCTCAAGGTCTCTCTAAATCCAAGAAAGATAATCATAAGCAGAATCTCAACAGATAACACTTACTTAGCTATAAGCCCATACTTATACCTAAGTTATCAAGTAACCCATCTCAAACATGAGGAAACACAAATATTATGAAATCAACATATAACCACTACTTAGATATATTCCCACACATATACCTAAGTTATCAAGTGAACCATCTCAATCATGAGGTAAACACAATGGTCATAGACTCATCTCAAACCAGGATATTCATTATCGAAACCGTAACTGCTGAAGAGCCCCATCTCTGGAGTGTACAATGATCATGTCACGACATTGAGGTACTACTCACTATCCTAAGACTGCTGAAGTACTCCTCCTGTCTATTACAGCGGGCCAGCCACCCAAACACAGTTGTGCATCCCGCCGGGGTATGCTACCCAAACATAGTAGTGCACACCCCCTAATAGCCTGCAGAGGTACTCTCCGGAGGAGTATCGCGGGTCTGCACCCAAACAAGTAGTGTTCTATCCGCCATGGGTCTGTACCCAAACAAAGTAGTGCTCGGTCCACTGGGCTAGTCGACTCACTCCAAGTCGGGTCGGTCAAGCAGTCGCCAGGTCTCAGTCAGCTACATGGTCTCCATAATCCATACGCTTGTCTCCAGGATGGTCCGCTCCATAAGCTCTTGGTCTATACTCAAAGTATCTCAAAGTCTCACTAATAAGTATCTCAAAGGACCGCCTCATCATAGGGGTCTTAACGCAACAGACGGCGCGTCAATCGGACGCCCGGTCTGTGAGTTACTAGCCTTTTCGTCGTAGGGGCCCGGTTGGTTTCGTGCGCAAACCAACCCGTCCATATCGCAACTGTACCTCGAACTCTTATAGGTTATGCTCATAGGGACCATTTCTCAATGTGATCACCAACGCCACTGACGGTTCGTCAAACGGACGACTGGTCTGAAAGTTATCATCTTTTCCATTCCAGGGGCTCGGTTGGATTTTGGGTACAATCCAACATGGCCATACTTCAACTGCGTCCAAATCTCAGGCGAAGTATGCCAAGTGTTCCGTCTCATCAAGACGAATCCAACAAAGTCGACGGCATGTCATTCGGACATCTGGAGCTCAAGATATAAGTGTTTCCGCTCCGAGGGCCCGGTTGGTTTCGTGTTCGAACCAACCCGACCGAACACAAAGTACTCCGAAACCTTGAGTGTAATATACCGAAACTACCGTCTCGATCCAAGGATCACATCTTAGTTGACGGTGCATCGATCGGAGGTCCGTAGCCCATGATATGGGAAAAATATCGTAAAAGGTCCGCGAATAGGGGGTTTTGGCCCGATCCGACCCGGCTCCGATACCCCCTGGGTCGGCCTGAACCGGGTTGTCCCAACCCAGGTCTGGATCCGGCCCACTTGGGCACGGCCTGGGCAGCCCGGCCCGGCGCATTGGCACAGCCCGCGTGGTCCCCTGTCCATAGTGCTCGGCCGAAATGGCCGAGCAGTTTGGGGGGGGGGGGTGGCGCTGCCCCGCCCCCCTATTTCGTAAATGCGACCCCCATATGGGAGGCTGCTGTTGTTCGGCCAGCTGGGGGTTACGAACCCCCAATTCCTCTTCTGACCGGCCGGCCCACTCTGGCCGGCCGGCTGCTGCACCACGGGACCGGCACGGGCCTATCCCCCTTCTCTGATGCCGGCGACTGGAAGTTAGCTGCCGGTCCCTACTCCGTCGGGGCCTTGGTCCGTCCGGCGCGGCGCGACGGCACCGCGCCCCTCCACCGCGGCCCCGCTCCGGCCGTGGTGTTTTCTCGATTCTCTTGTGTGGCGCAACGGTGTCGCGACCTTGTTCAACTTTAACGGTGCGGCGCGACGGGGCCGCGCATCCTTACCGCATGATCCCGCATGGTGTGATGGAACCACACCATTTCCGTTCCAAACAACAACAAGGTTAATCAACAGAATCAAGGGAGGAGGGTCGGTCGTGTTTGTGCGGTCCGGACCCCTCCTGTTAATTGATAGCAAGCGGTCCAATTGAAACGAGAAACGGCGATAGAAGATTTCACGAATAAAAATAATAAATCCCCTACCTCGTCAAATTCGTTGAGTGATGGTTCGTCGCGGAATTTATCGTCACGGAAGAAGGCGTCGTGAAAAAAGAGGGTTGTTGGTGTCGCGGTACACGGCATCGCGTAGTCGATCTCTGAGGATTCGGGGTTCTTCGTCGGAGATCGGTGCGTTCTTTTCATTCTTCGCTTTCTTCGATGAAGAAGATGAAGATATTCAAGCCTCCCCTTTTTCTACCAATCCCCTCTCAACACAACAAGTCCAACAAACAATACAATAAGTGCTTCACTTATTTTATTATCATGACTTAATTTTTAAAAATTCAAAAATTTAATTAAACCACTTAATTATTAAGTGAGTTGGCATGATTTAAGAAGTGAGAGAGGAGGTGAGTGGTCTCACATTAAAGGGGGGGTTAAGGAGTTAAGGAATATGAGAGGTCACCCACTTAATGTGGGAGTTAGAGTAGGTTTAAGGAATTTGAAGTGGTGGGGTTCGTGTGAGCCCCACCTCACATTTAACCTCACTTAGGTAGTTAGGTTTACCCAACCTCCTTCCTTAGGTTTTAACCACTTTAAAAAAATAAAATTTGTTGCAAAAATTTTATTTCTCGGAAGTCTTTATCCACAAAACTAAACAACTCTTCCCGATCAAACGCAACTCTAGAAAAAGTCTTTTTATGCAATTACCGGAACTGTGGTTCTATCGGTGCCCTCATATTTCGATTCCGAGCACCGTTTCAAAAGATAGAAAAACCCGCTCGTTCGCTCACTGAACGTACCTGTGCTAAACTTCGAAAATTGATTCCGGGCACACCAGGCCTTAGAATCAGGCGCCGTCAGAAAATGCATTCTCATAAAATTCCAAATAAATTAAGAAAAAAAATTCATGAAATTTACGGGTCTTTACATTACTCCCACCTCAGGGCTTTACGTCCCCGTAAAGCTTTAACACAAACTAGGGATACTAAAGTGGTACTGAGCAGGCATCTGAGCCTTCCGCTCCCATGTGTCCACCTGGAGGTTCCCATGCTGCCAATGAAAGTAGACAAGAGGAATCGATTGTCCTCATAGGACCTGATCCTGTCGATCCTCAACCTCTACTGGAACCCCGCAAAAGTCACCCCATATCCAATGTCGCCCCATCTTCGAAGTCCTACTTCCTGAGGTAGATTATTTGTGAAGAGTCGTGAACGTAACTCCTTAGTTGAGATATGTGTAAGTAATTTTTCACCTGGTGCAACTGAGGTGGATGGGTCAAGCAGTAAACCACCTCGCCTACCCTGCTGAGGACCTGAAAAGGTCCACTGAACCTTGGATATTACTTGCCGCCTCGGCCACATCTCGATAGACTTCGTTGATGTGAGACCCGTAAGAAAATGTGGTCACCATCCTCAAATCCCAGTGGTTCTGTCTCCTATCAACATAAGACTTCTTGTTGGCTCGGATCTGTCCTCATCTGCTCCTGGATGACCTAGGCCTTCTCTGTCGTGTCCTGGACCATCTCTGGTCCAATATGAGTTGCTAATATTTCTTCATTGCTGATAAGAGAAATCATGTCTCATCCCCTGGATGAACCATGTTCTTTGCCTAAAACAGTCAATCCTATCATGAATGGCACTAATACATGCCATGGATGACATCGTAAGGCCTTAATGCTACTACCAAGAGATCCAAATGTTACTCTCACCACCAAGGGTTGAGTCACACTGTCGGCATCAGTGTGTGGTCACTGGGTCTCCTCCAGTATGAATCTCAAAACTGAGGGTCATGTTAATAGATTTTAACCGGAACCTCTTAGTATCAATCAAACCAAAAAGGGAAGGTAAGTAAATGTCACAAAGATAAGTGACATTTATTACTGCAACTTGTAGTACAAGACACACAACAACCACAAACAACAAAAACAACAACATCAAGGAAGATGGTAGCACCAAGATCAAAGGCCTCTATGCTTGGAACTAGTCCACTCCTAATTAGAACTGAAACTCAAAACTCTTGATACCACGTGGGTGAAGTTGTCGATAGAAGAGTGATCGGCTACACCTTCTTATGAAAGAGTTAATCCTGTGCTGCCTGGGGTTTCCTTTTCACCGACCAAGGAAAACCCATCCCGATGTTTGCCTAATACCGTCAATTTGTGTATGAACTGTGGATCCAATCCATACTCAGACCAACGTCATAAGGCCTCGACGCTGCCTACAAGAGATTCCAATCTAAACTCTCGCCTCGTGGGTCAGATCACACTATCGGCGTAAGTGGGATTATTGAGTCTCCTCCCAATGTATCTCCAAATATGAGGGTCAATTATACGGATTACCGGAAACTCTAGGTCTGGGACAAGATTCATGGAAGCAATGAATGATTCATATCTACTTCTGTTACTACGGCAGCTAGTAGTGGACACAGACTATCTCTAGAATCATTCTTAAAGCCATTGGATCACACTCCTTGACCGCATGCAGCTACTCTCTTCACCCGCCCTATAGCTCCCTAATCCTAACAGGGACTACAAAGGTAGGTGATTGTAACATGTCGAAAAGTACACCACCCCATGCTGCTCTCCTAGCTCTTCTTCCATGTCAGCTACTCTGCAGATTCATCCTTCCTTGACACTTCCTCTTCTTGAAACATTATACACGTTCAAGTCTCTGGGACTGACGCCAGTTCGCATCTACCCACTGCTAACATTCACTGGCTATAACCGATCATCCAAAGAACATTCAACCACAATGGTTCTCTCTAGCACCCAAACATAAGTAGGAATGCATAGAGGAAAGAGTGCTTACTCGGATATCCTTTAAACACACCTCGCTCTGAGATCCAAGCTCTAAAGCACTAATAATATTTTACTCATCAAGTACTAAGAACGATTGGTACGCCCCGATGAATTCTCAGCTATTTACATGTCATCCTGTCAAAGCTGTATAAGCTCTAGAAAACTCTCAGCCACTTCCACAAGCCAATCCTCATCCGCCTATGAGTCGGGCTCACCTCATAACTAGAGGGTATCTGATGTTGGAACACGTGTAAGGTAGTCAGTAAACATGTGTCACATACCAGTACCACTGGTTGTAACTGCTGACCAATAGGTAGTGATGTATAGCTGGCACACTACCCGAAGGCACTATCTCAGGAATCGGTCCACATACCGAAGCCTCATCACTATGCGGACCATCCTCATGGTCATTCACAGGAAAACAATAGTATCCAAGTCCACCATCTACTCTACTGATGTCTTAGCTAGGCGGAAAACTCTAGCAATCGCCTCCAGCCAGTGCTCTGCTGTCTGGGAATATGCCTCACCTCGTAACCTCGGAGGCCTCTACTATTGTAACTCGTGCATCGCGCTCTTCCAGCGTGCACCGTCCACTAGTATGAATGGTGGCATCTGCTGCCCAACAAGTGGTGGTGCTGCTGGTACACCACCCAAGGGTTCCAACATAGAAAGAGGGCCATGCACCGGAGCCTCATCGCTCAGTGAGCCATCATCAAGTACTCTCTCGGAAACCCCAACTGATTGTCTGCGTGGAGACATCCTGAACAGATGAGACACGGTCAACGATTTTTAACCAATGAGTTGACCTGGTTTGAGATGACTTTTATACTTTTTGGAAACACACACGCAATCAGTGTTTTTCGTGCTAAAAGTCCGAAATCAGTTGTCAGGGTCCTGGTGTACGGATACGTCGGCCGCCACACCAACACAAGACTCCCGGAACTGAATACCACACTCTATACCCTTAACACTATTGCTTCATAGAAAGGGAATATCAGAGTTATAAGTTCTGCGATAGAACGGACTCCTCTGATACCAATTTGTCATGACCCGTCCTCGGGGCCCATGCCGTGACTACCCCAAGCCCACCTTCCATAGGCCAGGGGCTGGTGACTAGCACCAAAAGCGTAAATCCCGATAACTGTAAAGGCATTGCCTTTATAAAGTAAACAAAATAGCATAGAGTACAAGAGGAAGTAATACACTAAGTACAAAAGAAAGTGCTGAAAAGTAAATGGGCCAGAATACAAACCCAACTGAAAACTATAGCTACAAGTAAAAAGATTTAAAACAGAAAGACAAGTAGCTGGAAGAGTAGATGCAGCTCTTGGGTCGTCTACCTCAGATCATACCAGTAGAGTAGGTAATGATAGCGCCGCTCCTAGATCGTCCACCACGGATCCTACCTGAAGGTTAGGTATAGATAGCCTCCCAAACTCTCTCGCTTGTCAACCTCCTCCGATTATTTCCTAGTCGTGATGTACACCTCTGGATACTGACTCGTCGTGAGGTCCACCTCCGGGTAGCGTCCAGTCCTTGAACACTCAGTCTCTGTCAGCGTTGTCCGTCATCTGCATCCCACACAATGAGGTGTGGGCATATCCCGTGCAGGGGTGAGTATAACGATACTCATTAGGGACCCCGAGACCCTCAAGGTCTCTCTAAATCCAACAAATATAATCACAAGAATAATATCAACAGGTAAACCTTACATAGGTATAAGCCCATACTTATACCTAAGTTATCAAGTAAACCATCTCAAACAAGAGGAAACACAAAGATTATGAAATCAACGGATAGCCACTACTTATATATATGCCCATACATATACCTAAGTTATCAAGTGACCCATATCAATCATGAGGTAAACACATTGGTCATAGACTCAGCTCAAACCAGGATTTTCATTATCGAAACCGTAACTGCTGATGAGCCCCGTCTCTGGAGTGTACAATGATCCTATCATGACTACGAGGTACTGCTCACTAACCTAATAATGCTAAAGTACTCCTCCTTTTGAGAACTGCGGTCCAGCCACCCAAACATAGTAGTGCTTCCCGCCGGGGTATGCTACCCAAATACAGTAGTGCACACCCCCTAATATCCTGCAGAGGTACTCTCCGGACGAGTACCGCGGGTCTGCACCCAAAGAAGTAGTGCTCTATATGCCATGGGTCTGCACCCAAACAAAGTAGTGCTCCGTCCACTGGGCTAGTCGACTCACTCCAAGTCGGGTCGGTCAAGCAGCTGTCAGGTCTCAGTCGACTACACGTTCTCAGTACTCTTTTACATTCGTCTCCAGGAGGGTCCGCTCCACTAGCTACTGGTCGATACTCCAAGTATCTCAAAGTCCCACGAAGAAGTATCTCAATGGACCGCCTCGTCATAGGGTTCTCAGCTCAACAATCGATGCGTCAATCGGACGCCCAGTCTGTGAGTTACTAGCTTTTTCGTCCCAGGGGCCCGGTTGGTTTCGTACGCGAACCAACCTGGTCATATCTCAACTGTACCCCGAACTCTAATAGGGTATTCTCATAGGGACCGTTTCTCAACGTTATCACCAACGCCACTGACGGTTCGTCAAATTGATGTCCGGTCTGAAATTTATCAGCTTTTCCATTCCCTGGGCCCGGTTGGATTTTGGGTATAATCCAACCCTTCCATACTCCAACTGTGTCCAAATCTCAGGAAAATTATGCAGAAAGTATCGTCTCATCAAGAGGAATCCAACAAAGTCAACGGCACATCATTCAGATGTCCGGAGCTCATTATATAAGCATTTCCGCTCCGAGGGCCCGGTTGGTTTCGTGTTCGAACCAACCCGGCTGAACCCAAAGTACTTTGAAACCTTGAGTGTAATATACCAAAACGACTGTCTCGATCCTAGGATCGCATCGCAGTTGATGGTGCGTCGATCGTAGGTCTTTAGCCCAAGATACGGTAAAAGATCGTAAAAGGTCCGCGAATAGGGGGTTCGGGACCGGTCCGACCCGGCCCGATACCCCCTGGGTTGGCCCGAACCGGGTCGACCCGACCCGGGTCTGGGTCAGGCGCACTTGGGCACGGCCCGGCCCCGCCTGAGCAGGCCGGGCCGGCGCACTGGCGCGACCAGTGCGGTCTGCTTTCCAGATAGCTTGGCTGAAACGGCCGAGCGGTTTGGGGGGAGGCGATGCCCCCCTGTTTCGTAACCGCGACCCCATGTGGGGGGGCTGCTGCTGTCCGGCCAGCCGGGGGTTACGAACCCCCAGTTCCTCCTCTGACCGGTCGGCCTGCTCCGGCCGGCCGGCTGCTGCACCACAGGACCGGCACGGGCCGGTCTCCCTGCTCCGACGCCGGCGGCCGGAAGTTGGCCGCCGGTCCCTACTCCGCCGCGGCCCCGCTCCGGCCACGGTGTTTTCGTGATTCTCTGGAGTGGCGCAACGGTGCCATGACCTTGTTCGACTTCAACGGTGTGGCGCACCGGCGCCGCGCATCCTTGCCGCATGATCCCCCATGTTGCGACGGCACCACGCCATTTCTGTTCCAACCCATAACAGGGTGAATCAACAGAATCAAGGGGGGAGGGTCGGCCATGTTTGTGCGGTCCGTCCCCCTCCCGTTAATTGATAGCATGCGGTCTAATTGAAACGAGGAATGATGACGGAATAATTCACGAATAAAAACAATAAATCCCCTACCTCGTTGAATTCTTTGAGCGAGGGTTCGTCGCGGAATTTATCGTCGCGGAAGAAGGCATCGCGGAAGGAGAGGGTCGTTGTTGTCGGGTACATGGCGTCACGTAGTTGATCTCCGAGGATTCTGCGTTCTTCATCGGAGATTAGTGCGTTCTTCACATTCTTCCCGTTCTTCTCCTTCTTCAACGAAGAAGATGAAGATCTTCAAGCCTCCCCTTTTTCTCCCAATCGCCTCTCAAAAAAACAAGTCCAACCACAAATAAATTAAATGCTTCACATATTTTATTATCATGACTTAATTTTTAAAAATTCAAAATTTGAATTAAACCACTTAATTAATTAAGTGACTTGGCATGATTTAAGAAGTGAGAGAGGAGGTGAGTGGTCTCACATTAAAGGGGGGTTAAAGAGTTAAGGAATATTAGAGGCCACCAACTAAATGGGGGATTTAGAGTAGGTATAAGAAATGTGAAGGGGTGGGGTCATGTGGGACCCACCTCACATTTAACCTCACTTTGGTAGTTAGGTTCACCAAACCTCCATCCTTAGGTTTTAACCACTTTAAATAAATAAAATTACTTTCAAAAATTTTATTTCTTGGAAGTCATTATCCACAAAAATAAACAACTCTTCCCGAGAAAACGCAACTCTAGAAAAGGTATTTTTAAGCAATTACTGGCACTGCGGTTCCATCGGTGCCCTCAGATTTCTATTCCGAGCACCGGTTCAAAAGATAGAAAAATCCTCTCATTCTCTCACTAAACGTTCCTGAGCTAAACTTCGGAAATTGATTCCGGGCACACCGGGCCTCAGAATCAGGCGCTGTCAGAAACTGCGTTCTCATAAAATTCCAAAGAAGTTAAGAAAAAAATTTCCTTGAAATTTCCGGTTCTTTACATTAATAATACCCCAAAATAAGTTTTACCTTAACAGTTTACCATTACATCATCACAGTGCTACCCTTATGTGAGCTTGAGTTTACCCTTACATGGGCCATGTATTTACAGTTTTCCCTTTCATAAAATATGGTTTACACTTCTGAAATCTATGTGTTACAGTTACATGAGTTATTAGATACCCTTACGTAGCCAGTTCAACTTATGGATTTCCTTTATAAATGGGTACAAAAACACTTATAGGAGAGGTCTTATATTTACACATTTTTTGGAACACCTATATGCAAGCCACAAGGTTCCCTTGTGGGATCGGATTGGTACCCTTTCTCCATGGTTATTACACTTATCTTGCATGTGTTATACCTTGAAACAGTATAATGACACTTAAACAATGGGTCAGTGACCCTTATACACTAGCATACCAAACATTGCATGGGAATGACCTTTACGAAACCCTTGTTAATATATTTATATTTGGATTATTTATTACATTTTATAGATTTTTTTTTTGATTTTTTGACATTCTTTATTGAATTTTGTTCAGAAATTTAAACCATGTAGGAGCTTTGAGGGTATTTCTTATGATCCATCAACAGATCGAAGTGCATAAATGATAATGTAATGGATTGAGAGATTCATTCCACAAAATTAGAGAGATAACATCATCCATCTAATTTCAAATAGGTCATAATGTGTCGTATCCTACCTAATAGAATTCTTTCGTGATGTTTAAAAATGGAGGATCCATAACATTGTGTCTTGGTGAATGTCTCTCTCTCTTTATTTGGGTAATTTTTCTCCTCTTATTGAAAAGTGAAAAAATATGTAAAGTGATCACGGTCTGTGATCACTTGGTAAATATAACTTTGTGAGTAATATTTTAATTTTAAATATTCGTTTCCATTTCTCCATCACTATTTTCTTATTCTATTATTGTAGTAGGTTTAAAGTAATATTTTCAAATAAGGTGTTTGATAATTAAAAAATATGTGGTATGGAAGTGTTCTTGTCGTTGTGTAGAACCAAGTAGTACTAAACAAAATTATATCTCTTCTGTTCATTTATTTTTTCCTAATGTTATATTTTTTTATTGTCAACAACTACTATTGTTTCATTATTTGATGTTTCAATTTGTTTTACTTCTCATAACTCTACATATTTTAAATGATCTAAGGAATATTGCGGTATATTAGGGTTGGTTCATCTTATCAATTGGTATAAGATATTTTTAAAAAGGATATGGCTTCCAGCAAGTATGAAATTGATAAATTCGATTGTAATAGTGATTTTAATTTGTGGTGATTAATAATTTGAGCACTATTAGACCAATATGGGATGGAATATTCCATTTACTGATCCAAGGAACCTCATATAAGTCATTCCACTGATGGACATACTCTTAATGTATTTTTAGATATCTTTCCATAGTTTTTTATTAAATAAAATACCCATTTGGCCTTCTCTTTAGCTAATAAAATCATTTTAGAAGTCACTTATAAAACATATATATGTGGTATTTTCTCAAAAAAATAATAAACATTATATGTAAAAAATATTTAATTAGTATTCTATATGATAATCATAAATTATATACATTCAATATGAATTTGGGGACTACCATTCAGGCAGACATTGATGAGTTGGAAATGTTTATTATATTTAGCAAATATAAATGTTAGTACTAAATATGAGAACCATTAAATTTTCCTTTTATTGTCCTTATATAGTTAATATGAAAATATTTTTATTTATAATATTTATTAAATATATTCCTTTACTATAAGGGAAGCCATGCCTTTATATATTTCTCATGAGTTGAGTGGGAAGGTTGATGTTAAACCCTCAACAAGGGGTATGAATGTGAGGGGTTGTTTGGGGTTTTGAGGGAAGAAAAAACATTAAAGAAAGAATGTTGGTAATAAAAATATCCAATAAAGGTATTCTTATCCAATAACTAAGATGAAATAGTTAACTAGCTATCATTTAGGGAAACATGGCCATGTTAGACCCAAATACCTCAATTTGAAATCGTGAAACCCTACTAATGAAATTTATCATCATTTTCTATGTCCAAACTAGGAAATGAAATTTTTGTGGTGTTTTGTGTGTCCCAATATATGTTTATGTTTAATGGGATTTAGATTTGTGATTTTACCTGTATTTGTTCCCTGATATGAGTTATTTTTCTAGGTTTATCGAAGATGCTATGGGATAGATAGTTTATGGAAAATAATATGAGTTTTTGTTTCATGTGTATAGGTTATTTTATGATACATATCAAATATAATTCCATAAAAACATTATTCGATGTCAGATAAGAAATGGAGTCTCATCCTTTTAGTTTTCTTGTATGAGAGAGGTAAAACATTAAAATTTTATTCTTGATGTTTATGAATCTTAAGGGGAGGTCAAATTGTTATTAATATCTCGTTGATGAATTGGTTATATGTATTGTAAGGTAGAGAACATGTTAAAAAGATAAAAATCACCAATTTCAATAATAATTATTGCACTATTTTTGGAAAAGTTGGTTTGGATATGTCTGTTCTAAATGGATACAAAAATTTATCAATAAAGGGTTGGTCACTCAAGTAGCACTCAGCTACATATCCTTTTTAAAGGATTGTGTCCTGTGTAAGTATAGATGATTACATAATCAAATATCTAATATTAAAATTATTTTCCCACTTGACTATGTTCACTTCAATTTGGAGGGACCATCTAGGACTATCTCTCATGGTGGAGGCTCTTACATGGTCAACATTACAGATAAAATTTCATGGAAAGCTATTGTTTATATTTTTCAGAAGTAAATCTAATGTATTTGATGTTTTAAAAACATAAAAACATACTATATAAAATGAATCCATAAAGAAGTTAAAGGCCTTTAGGACTAATTATGGCCTTGAATACCAATCTACATAATTCACTGTGTTTTTAAAGATGGGGGAATCATGAGTTAGTGAACTAGGAGATATAATAATCAACAGAACAATCCAGCTAATTTTATGAACCATACCATTCTTGAGTGCGTCTGTAATATTCTTGCATGATTTTTCTAGAAGAAGTCACTTTGGAAAGAATTTTTCACTGAATTATTATAATTGATAAAGAGATATCCCTCATCTACCAATGAATTTAAGACTCAAATTGACTTATGGGGATATTATCACATATCCTATAGATATCTTAGAGTGTTTGGATTTAATACCTATGTTCTTTTCAAGAATGTTAAACATTGGCCTAGTAGTTTCAAGAACATTTTCAAAATGTATCATATTGGGACAAAGGTGTAAATATTTGGAAATATTGGCTGATATATCTAAAGTTTATTATTTTCTAGGATGCGATATTTCCATGAAAATTTACTCCTAAAATATAGCCACCCACTAATGCGAGTAATGATCTTTCTAAGAATATGGATCATGCGGTTCATACTAATAGTAAAAGTGAGCCTCCAAATAAGGCTCCAACAAATACCTATCAACTATGGATTTCTCATATATAGCCTAAATCAGTGTCTGATTCTAATAATTCTCCTAATAATAGATCTTATAGTGATCATAGACTTTACCAACTCACAAGGGATATGTAGAGAAGAGTCATTAAACCTATTTCTAGGTACCATTATGTTGTTATGGTTTTATTTTTTGATGAATGAGGTAGAATATCTTGGTGGAGAAGATCCAAAAATCTAAAATTAATCTATCAATGATATAAACATTAAGAATTAGATTTTATCCAAGGAAGATGAGAGTTAATACCTCTTAAAGAACCATACGTGGTCCATAGTGAAGAAACAACCTAATTCCAATGTGATTTGTTGTAATGGATTTATAATACAAAATAGACAATAATATAGAGAATGATTTTAGGTATAGATCCATGAATGTATCCAAAGTAATACTTCAAATAGAGGTAATCGATTATTCTTAAAATAAAATTCATATAGAGAATGAATATTTAATAATAACTCTTCTTTGTTTTTATACCCATTTTCACTTACATGTTGAATAGATATATGTTAGAACAACATTATTACATGATGAAATATATGAAAAATTATACATGAATCATCCTAATAGTTTTGAGAATGAATTATAATCTAACCAAGTTTCATTCTTAATAAATCATTATATGGATAACAATAATCTTCAAGATGATTTTTTAAGAAGTTTGTTTCATTTATATTTCAAAATGGATTAAGTAGGATCTAGTTAGATGAATGTGTATATTTTAAATATATTTAAAATTATGTTATTTTTTATTGATATATCTTGATTACTTTTTAGTATTGTGTAGTGATATAAAATTTGTCACACATATTAAAATTTAATTAAATTCATCTTTTGAAATGAAATATCATTACTCTACTATGAAAATTTTTGGCATTGAAATTTTTAAGTTATGGAATCATATTATTTATTATCTATAACAATATTATTATATCCCTAAATATATTAATATTTATTTTTATATACTTTGAATCAAGTTATCTTTTCATAGGGTCGTCAATTTAAATAATCATTATCTAAGTCTCCTGAGACAGCATCTGGTAACATTTTCATAAAGGTCTCATATTGTTTATTTATTTTATGTATAATCATATTATTAAAAAGATTGAAAGGTAAAACTTATTAAAATTGTAGAATTAGTGGAAAAAATCCAAATACATGACATAAATTCACAATTTAGATAATACAATGAAACTAACGATTACAATCATTTGATTAAAACCGAAACTCCAGTAACCTAGATCCTATATCTGATTTATTATATTAGAATATGATACAAGGGTTCTCATCCTGATGGTCTAATCAGTTTAGTAGTATTAAATAACTATATACATAAAAGAATCCCATTTTAAATTGGAAATAAAATATAAAACATAACAAAAGATGATATTTGGAATCCCTACAACTCATTAAAATATTTTTCTTCATGTCCTAGAAAAATTTAAAAGAATTGGGGTGAGCTCAAATTCTCAGTAAGGACTATTTGTAATGGAATATGTTATGATTAAATAAGTAATGTAAAAATTGGAATGGAAAATATCTAAAAAACTTCATTTAATCAATGCATGAGTTATATGATTATTCATGGATAATATCAATATGCATAACATGTGGATAATAATCAAGTAATACTCAATGAATAAATTCATAATATTGGATTTCATGATCTTATATATCATGATATATTGACCTCCATGTCTTTGCACCAAGAGAGTTTAAATTATGGGCAATAATACACCAAAAACCCTTTTAATAAGGCTATCCCATAAGTTTTTCTCATAATACATTTCAATGAATATAGGGGCTATATATCTTTGATACTTACTCCTTAATTCATTTACAATGAATTCATCATATAGTTAATGTTAAATTTAATTTATAAACAATATGGATTTCTAATAAAGGTCTGCATTAATTAAAGAATATTAAATATCAATATTTCTACAGTAAATCAAAAAAAATTCAAATTAAAACACATTATATTAAAATGGTATATGGTTGATGAAATGAGCATATCCATGATACAAGCATATGGATATTTAAGAGAAATTTTACTTGTAATGATCATAAGAAAGTTAATGTTTCGTTTGAAAGTTAATGGCCATAGAATTATTTAAGGGAGGTGATATTACCATCAATTCATATGAGAAATATATTTTATAGTAAAATATAGTATTTTAAAAGAATAGAATAAATTAGATGTGAAAAATATAAAATAATTATTCGAACGATAATTACTTTTATAAATTTTGTCAGATTTTAATATATGTTGAAGATTATAAAATCTTTATGGATGTCGGAAATTTTGTTAACAACATATAGGTTAAAAATATTCCCTTTTCTTTTTGTAATGATGTTCAAATAAAAAAGATTCAAAAAATATTAAAAATATTACTTTTAAACCATTTAAAAAGTAAATTATAACATAAAATATCATTAATAAATCGTTTTATTTAATATAAATCAATTTTCTAAATCCATTTTGAAAATTATTGATATTAAAGAAAAATATACCAATCAAAATATAGAAATAACATCATATTTTCTTTTAAAAATTTATTTTATTAATTCAGATATAATGATAGGAAAAGTAGGAAGAAAACGTGAAAAATTATTAAATATCTAGTCTATAAGAAAATAGATGGATTTTATGAATTGTATATAATAATATTCATTAGACTAAAATAAATAAAATCACAAAAATGAGATTATAAAATAAGTTTGTACCTCTTCAGAAAATTTCCCCTTCAAAGAAAAGACTTAGATTCAAAATTTATTCTACATGAATAATATTTATTTATTTTAAATTAAAAAAAGGCTTATTATATAGAAAGAATAAAATAAATAGTTTCATTATACCAAATATGACTCAATAGACAAGAAATTGAGATGAAATCGCTTTCCTCACATTTTCCCTTAGTTTAATGTTTTTTATCCTCCTATATAATGGTTATAAATAAGTTATTAACTTGTAAAATTACAATATTAATATCATGTAAGATCCTCTTATAACATATCATCACTCATTCATTATCAATATTTCATTACTATCATTATTTCCGGTGAAAACTGCTTTATTTTCTCATTGTATACTTTTTCAATGATGTTCCAACACTGGTACATTGATTGTTGTTCCATAATATCCTTAATTTTAATAATATTATAAATATCATATATATTCAATAAAATATCCTTATTACCATACATGTAATTTTTAAAATAAAAATGGGTCACATCGCTTCGAGGGGGTGGTACACCACCCATACGCATGAGAAACTTTATCATTTTCGAATGGATTTGATGGTAAGATAATAGATATGATATTATAATTCAAAAATAATAATCATATCATAAATTTCATATATATTTATTATTTACTTATTAATTATAATCTTTGTACAATGCTGATGAAAAATGAATTGCTCCGCTATGTGGATATGGTAAGTCATTCATACACATGAGTGATGTTTTTACTTTTCATTGGATGAAAATGATGTGTAAGATGGTTGTACCATAATAATAATAATATGTAAGTATATTTATGGGGATTTATTAATTATTTTATAATGGGTATAACATATTTATAAGTATTAAAATAATAATAAAATTTGAAAGAGTCGATAAAGATGATAACCTCTCTGTTGGTAGACTTCCTTTAGATCTCCTCTTAAGGGACATCGGGAAGGTTTTTTAGAATGACCAAAACCATTAAAACAATTATATGAATTTTGAAAATATAAATGGGTAGGTCATGTTCTATATAGG
This sequence comes from Viscum album, assembly GCA_963277665.1. Lineage (NCBI taxonomy): Eukaryota > Viridiplantae > Streptophyta > Magnoliopsida > Santalales > Viscaceae > Viscum > Viscum album. The sequence continues at coordinate 1,686,954,279 of OY728146.1, forward strand.
ATTCTAAATGTAGTGTAAATAAAATAGGGAAAAATTTTCATTTTTATAAGTGATGGGAGGTGGAACATTTAGAATTACATAATATATCAAAATAATATGAATTGATTTTTATGGAAAATTATAATTTTTCTATAGTTTTCAAATATAATATGATTATGAGTCTAAATTATCTCATACCAAAAAATGAACTATTTTATGTTATGTTTTCACCATTATCTCTTAGTTTTAACCCTCATTAACCATTTTGATAATTTTAGTAATATAAATATTTTCTACCATTTAAGGGTAAATATGAATAGAATGAAAGAAAAAACAACACATAAATGGATCGTGGATTATATTTAAAATTATTTTTCATTCACTTGGATGAATAATATATTTTTACGAATTTTTAAAAAATTAATATATTATTATTTATTATAAAATTCCATTAAAGTCATTTTTCAAACAATTCATTTAATTTGGCATTAAAAACAAAATTATATAATCCTAATTGAATATAATACATAAAAATATTCGAATTATGTTCTGTTTATTTATAAAATTATATGGAAACTATAACTCCCTCAATCAAAATTAATTTTAGAGTTATTATAATCATTTACCTGATTTCTGTATTACTTTCAGTTACACTGTGTAAGGGTTGTTCATCATTTTATCTAATAAAAAAATCAATAAATATTATAAATAAATTAATATGATAACAAATTAATAAATATTTAAAATAAACATGTAAACACAAACATGTACTCATTTTATCGTTATGTAAAAATATTAGGGATATTAAAATCCATTTCGGGACTTTTCGCATTTATTATTTTATTAATGTAATATAATTGTCAATATCAATGAAAAATAAAACCAAGTGCCCATTTTTTGAGACATGGATTATGATGGGAAAAATAGACAAATATAATAGGATAAAGCAGAGTTTTGAAGAATTTTTAAAGCCTTGTTTTACTGTTTTAACTCTTTTTTACTCGGTTTAACCTTACTGAGGTAATTTTTTTACCATGATTACCAATCATAGTGACATATAATAAAAGTGGCTGTTTTTTATAATTGAACCTATTGATTCCTAATATGGTATACATTTTTAATTATTTAATTTTTTAAGTGGTTTAAATTTTTCATACCCAGACTTTTGATAATCCGTTATTTTATTCCTTTATTGATCTCATAACTTTTTGTTTGAGGTTCAAGTTCATCCGAGTTTAAATTTTCAAAATTTTAAGATTCAAGGTGAATTTTGGCATGTGCATGGGTAGCGCATTGTTAGTGGAAACTGTGAGGCCCAACTCAAATAACTTGGTGGAAGGTCCTGGAGTTGGACAGAAGCTACTACACCGTTTGATCATGGTTTTTTAATCCATGTATATTTGTTGTGTTGTTGGTTCCTTCTTGGGTAGTTGCTACCAAAAGACTGGTGCATGGTTTTATAAATTGTGAGAGCAAACCATGTGATTAACACAAAACATAAAAATATTAAAAACCCTTATTTTACCCTCCTTGTATTTTACCGAAACCTAATCCCCCTCTCCCTTGTTAGGTTTTGGCGCGTGAAGGGGTCCCAACCCACACATTTCCTTCACTCCCCTCCCTCTTTGGTGCCTCTCCATCGAATCCAAGGTGAGTTTCAAGGATTTTTTTCATTATTCTATTCTTTCCCCTTCCATCTCTTGATTTCTTGGCTCTATAATGGTGGTATATTGTTTGATTGAACACTAGATCCTAGGTATAATGTCTTGGGTTGTTTTCCTTTGTATATAGGGTGTTCGAATGGTTTGTGGGTCCTAGATCTTTCTTCTCTGAAGGTTTCATCACGTTCCCATTCCATTGAGGTAGGTGTCAGCATACATTTCCTTTTCAATCCATTTTTTAATTCTTTGTTTCTTCAAAATAATTTTTAAACGCTATTCTCACCGTAATAATGCACATGGTTAGTTTATTGTAGTGTTTTCTTGTTGATATGAATTTTTAAAAATGGGTTTCAAACTAATTAATCATTAATTCCCGGTGTATACATACCAATTGTGTTTGATACTATAAATTTATTTTGGAAATAAATATTGGGTGATTTGGGTGGTGTTTTCCATTAGATATATTTATTAAAAAAGGTTGGATTGTGGAATTGTAATATTTTGTGTGAATTAGTACTTTGTATAGCTCAATGGTTGTAGTGAAATGTTTTTAAAAGATTACCATGATTCATTAAAATTATTATTTAATCCTGTGAAATTATGTTTACTCTTTTGGTTTTCATTAAATATAAAGTGGTGGTTTATAAAATTTTATTGCATGGTTTTATGGAAATTTAGTGTGTTCCATTAAATGTTGGCACATCTATGGGTGCCCAAGGTGTAGACATAGATGGGTAATCAAATGAAGATGGCACATTAAAATAGGTTTTCATGTCATCCTTGGTTTCTTAAATGGTCCCTTGATTTATAAATTACATGTTTATATGTTATATGGATTTGAATAGGTTTCAAATGGGTTCTTTATATGTGGTCTATTTGGTATTTCAGAACATTATTGGTTTTAAAATAGAGGGAAATCATCTTCGGAACTTTTAAACATGTTAGGTGTTTTTATAAAGGTTTTAAATGGAATGAAAAATGGGATTGAACATAGATCGTAAGTACCCACTTGAAACTTTTATTAATTTTTAATATATTACTTTAGTTTAGAAATTATTTTTGTAAATTTCTTTGTAATCGATATCCTTTATGGCCCGATTGGAATATTGTATTGTATTGGAAATAAAGGAGTTTTTGGAAATACAATTTCCTTGTTGGAGTCTTATAATGTTTTTAGAAGTTTTTTGAAATAATATATGATGTGGAAGCACATTCGAAACTAATGAATGAATTGTTATAAGAAGGTAATCCCTATAGATTGATTTTCCGATATGGGTTACCGTATTGGTTTTGTCAGTATTTGGGGTTGGCAAGTATAGTGATGGTAGGTAAGGGGTGTCATGTGTGTGATGGCCTCCTTCTAACATAGTGTACTATTACCATATGTTTCATGGGAATCATTTAATGGTTCAGTGATGGTTGATTATCAACCCTGATTAGAGGGGGTTGCACCCCTTGGATTGATTTAAAGTCTAGTTCGGTAGTGACACTAGATTGGCTAGTTGAGGGAGGCCAGTTGGTTATGGACCTTTACCTGAATGGCCCGAAGGCCTTATTTTTATTTTATGATGGATAATCCCTCTTTTAAGGGTTGAAGGTGAACCTGTAAATGAACCGTAGGCCCAAGGCACAAGGCCCGAAAAACCCACAATACATGAACTGAAGGCCCATAGGAAAACCATGCTCAATACATGACCCATAGGCCCAGCCCACTTGAACTATCCCTCCTCAGAGTTCTGCATTATTGATCACCTAGCTCCCCACCTTGCATTGTTGATCGTCTAGTATTTCCTCGTACAAATCTGTACAGAGCCTGGTCCTGATGGCGGCAATTATACCCTATCATTATTCTATTCCGATTAGCTCTGCATCTGGTGGTCTCTACTCCTGTAGCTATGATCCTCATCTAGGGCCTGTTCTGAGTGAACTGGACTACTCTATGGTCTATGTGACCTGAAGGCCCTGTGGCCCAAAGGGACGTTTACAAAATTTCCATGTTATATTCTTTTACATGCTTGTTTACATTATGTTGGAAATGATTTTCAGTTTTCAGTGCTTATTTATTTTCAGTATAGACTTCTATTTGTTATGGTTTGAAATTTATTTGGGTTGGGTTTCAAAAATAAATTGTTTTGAACTAATAAAAAATTTGGTGTGTGTTCTCCTGGAAAATAGGAAGTTGTGTCATTTATATAAAATGATAAATAATGTTTTTGCAAATTTTATATTCAAACTAGTGTTAATTGTCTATTTTTGGGAAGGTTAATGTACTGATTCTATGGTGGATTCATACAGAGCTGTGTAGATCACACCCTAATTGTACCATGAGGTGTCGGTAGAGCTGAACTTCATTGATGGTTTAACTTCTTATTTAGGGTTCCTGGTTCATGTTCTCATTTTTTAGTAGGTCATTCATGTGGTTGGAGGTGAAAAAGAGGTCACACGGAGACCATTGTAGCATGGTTCATTTTTTTTTTGTATTTAGTTTTACTTTGTTACTCTAAATTATTTGAATATATTTATATATATTTACTTTATGGTCAGTTTTTGCTAGTTCTTCGGTTTTTTCAATTTATTTTATTAATCCTTGTTAGTGGGAGAAAATCATTACCACAGTGATTTCATGGATTCTCGGCACTAGCATCCATCCCGTTGGGATCTAGAATGCCTTTTGGGCCATATCACAGATTGTGTTGGATGTCGAGTCCAATAGCATCTAGGATTATTTCACAAAAAATGGTATCAAAAGAGGTACATTTTATTTGTCTTGTCAGGTAGACTGGAGAATATGATTTTCAGGTCTTGGAAAGTAGGTCTAGGGTTGGTGCCTGATAACCAGCAGTCATGACAAGACCTTAGTTTCCATGGGTAGTTGAGGAATTGAGTCATTTTCTTTCATGGTTTTTTTGGGAATGAAAATAGAGGAGAGATGGTTTTGTGTTGGGACCCCACTTGGACTGGTGACCCATGTTAAGTCCATGTTCATGGTTCAAGGTCCTCTTAGTTGTTATTTTCTACTTGGAGATGGTCTTGAAAGAAGGTAGTTTTGAAAATTGAATTGTAAATGGGGTTTTTGAAAAGAGTATTTTTTTTGGTGTGTTATTTTGGTTCTGGTGTGTTAGCATATTTTTTGGATAGAGAAGTTTCATTCGATTTTGGTTCAGGTGGATGATGGTTTTGGCTTTTTGTTTCTTATGTTATTCAAAACATTCAGTCTAGAAAGGTCCCTAATGTTTCTAGAGATTCATTCCTAGTTCTTGGTGCTTCTCAATTTTTTCACATGTTTCGTGGTGATCGAGGCCCTCTAATTGTAGTGGAGTGTCTTGAAGAGGTCATGCGTGTCTTGGGATTTTTGGGAATTCGTGATGCTGTTATAGTTTGTCTTGTTCGGGTTCATTTTGAGGGTCTGGATTTGTATTAATGGGAGTTTTTTTCCCCACCATCAATGAAATTTGGGAAGACCTCGGTAGTGTTTAGGTCAGTCATTGTCTGGTGATTTATACCTGATGGGTGAAGATGAAGAAATGGGAACATCTCAATAGTCTTCAGCAAAGAAAGTAGACGGTGAAATCCTATGTTGACCACATCAAGTAGATGATTTCCTTTTCTATAGAGGTAGTGTCACAGGATCTGATGAATGACTCTCTTTTCATTGGGATCATTATCTAGAGATCAAGGATCGAGTCCAATCCTCCAAGAATCTTCATATCTTGAAGTTGGTGAATGAGGAGTATTTAAATATTTTAGATTCTCGAGCACTAGAAATTAGAAATACATTATCTCTTGTTGTCTATAATGGTTCATTATATAAGGAAGAGTGCATGTTTTAGGAACCTATCACTATGGAGTCTCTTTTGATGGTTCTTTCTTCTAACTTGTTAGACTATTCGCTTTTCTGCCACCAGTGTGTCTGGTTTTGGCATTCAAATCCATCTTGTTGAATCCCACCGAAGATATGAAATTAGTTTTGGTTTAAAGGTTCATTTGGAGACTTTTTTTAGAAATCATCACCCAAAGATGATGTTGTGATCCGATGATGATATCACCAGACTGGGAGTTAATATATACATCAGTAATTAGGGCTCCCTCCACAAGCCTCAAAGTGAAGCTCACACACAGTCAGGGAATTACTGGGGTTGTTGGGAACCTTGGCCTCATTTTTTCCCTAGTGTCTAAATAAATATGGTTGATGTTTTGTTGCTTAGTTTTTTATTGTAATTTTAGGATCACATTTCCTTTGTAAAAATGAGAAAAAATTGTTGTTTTGTGATCTAAGTGGTTGTGTTCATTGAAATTTTGATTTTAGAATCGTCTGTTTTTCATTAAGTGTGCATGGTTCTAATATGGGTTGGTTTTGGTTTTATTTCTACTCATTTGGAGATATGATTACAAGTGGATATCGATATTCATGGTTTGAGACTAGGTTTTTGGTTGTTCGTTTGATGGGTTTATCACCTAATGTTTGGGATTTTGATTGGTAAGGGAAATTATCCATACCAGTGGTGTTCGTTTCTGTTGGTGTGGTGAAGTTGTGGTGCTTCAGTTTGTTTTGGGAGTTCTTAATCCCTGTTCTGTTTTGAGTTTTAACGTTCCCATGTAGGTACTATTGTGATGGGGGATTAAATGTTGTTTGTATTAGTTGTGTTCATGTGGTGGGTATAACCCCCTTGTTTTCTCTCATTAACCATGATGACTTATTTTTCTATGGAATCGGTCAGGTTTGACTTGTGGATAGAAATTTCACCCAAAGGTTCATGGTTTATTTTGGTTTTTATCAGGCATAGATTTTAGTTTTTATTGTCTTTTGGATAAGTGATTTTATGGTGGAATAATGTGTTTTTGTGGGGTGAATTTTCACACACCGACCAAGGATAATCTTTTAATTTATTCTTTTCTTTATCTTTCATATTTTTACCAAGGTTTGGGTTGGGTCCCGATTTAAATTTTTAAATTTTTCTGAGTTTGGGTGGATTTTGGCTTGTTCACGGGCAGCGTATGGTAAGTGGAAATTGTGTGGCCCCACCTAGGTAACAGTACGAAAGGTACTATAGTTGGAAAAGAAGATATATCATGGTTTGATCATGGTCAGTCATGATGTGTGGGTCGGTTGAGTGGTCGGTTCCTTATTCGATAGTGGCTACCACACGGATGGTGCCTGGTTTGGAAAATCATGTTGCTGAAATCTATGATTAGCTTGGAAGTTTAAAATATGAAAACCCATATTCTTTCCTCATCCTACTATACCCTAACCAAAGAAACCCTCCCTCTTGTTTGTTGTTTAGCACATAAAGGGGTCTCATACTCCCCTTTTCTTTGGCTCCCCTACCTCCATTGTGTCTCTCCTTCGAATCCAAAGTGATTTTTAAGGGTTTTGTCCATTTTTCTCTTATTTTCTCTATCCTTTATTGGTTTCATCATTCCCTTTCATGGGTTCTTGTTTGGACGAACCCTAGATCCTAGAATTTATTATCAGGGTTGTTTTCCTTTGGATATATGGTGTGTGAATGGTCTGTGGAAGCACAGATCTCTATTATCTGAAGGATTCATCACATTCACACTCCATTGAGGTAGTTTTCCCCATAATTTTCCTTTCTTATTCATTTTTTGATGCTCAAGTTATTCTAAATAATTTTTAGATGTTATTCATACATTTATAATGCATATAGTAAGATTATTATAGATGTATAGACCCTACCTAGAATCCTAGAGTTGGTTGCTACTATCAATTACATTGGCATGATTAAAAGAAATGAATCCTAGAAGGATTGATCAGTTTAGTAGTCTTGGTAAACTAGATAACTAAATGAGTCTTGTATTAAAATTGAATACTTGAATTAAAAAAATATTTTTTCTTCTTTCTAAAATCTAAATAAATAAATTCAATGGTAACTATAATATATTTTATAATTCCATTCATATTTTTCATAGTACGCTTCTAGGATACAAGGGGAAAGAAACATAATAATGGTGAGTTCAAAAGACGAGTAAAGGTAAGTAAAACAAAATAAATAATGAATAAATTAGAATAAATTAACAGGAAATGGTAAATAACTGATAAGGCATGCCAATAAATTGAAATGTATCCATATATATGTCGATGAAAAATAACATGGATGAATAATACCTAAATTTAAATAAAGAAAATTATTAATTAATATACATCATGTTTTCTAGACACATGATACCTCTACCGTCAAGAGATAGTTTAAAATTTTCTAATTTACACAACTAATTCATCCAATGAGACTATTGATTCCTAGTGGGTCTTTCATTTACTAGTCCCCAACTCATAGAGATTTCATTAAATGGTATCTAACACATATGGATTACATTAACTTGTCCCCAAACTGCATAGTTCATGACCAAATCATTTAAATAAGTAAATTTACTTATAAAATATCATTATTTAATAAATAATATTGGTTTATCAATATTTCCTTAAATAATAAAATACATTTCCATGTATAAACCATATTAAAAATGGTATAATGTATATTCAATGATAATATCCATTTTTTTAAAATATGGATATTAAATTAAATTTTAAATGAAAAATGATTACAATAAAGTGACTATTTCAAGATAAAGATAACAATAACAAAAAGAAGTGTGATTGGAAAGGTAATCACATAGAATAATCTTGTGGTGAATAATCTTTAAACATCCCAGAAGTGCAGGTGCAGTTGTGGAAGATCATGTGGTTCTAGTGTTTGTGCAAGGGATGGGACGTGATTTTGCTAGCAAGGCAGTGGGGGGGACCACGATATTCATCTGCTGGTATGAAGGAGATGCAGGACTCCCACGAAATGACTGAGTATTTGGGGTGATCTACTTCTGGGTTCTCAGTGCACAAGATTCCATTGTAGAAGGGGGTAAGTGAGCCACAGGATTCAACAGTCGAGCAAGTCTTTAACCGTTTGAAGTGTGATCTTGGAGTTGGGAATGTAGATACAGTGGGTTTAGTGGCATGAATTCCCTTGATGTCAGAACATGTGGAAGGTTGTGTCTAAGAGCATTATGAGGATGATAGATGCATTATGATCTCAGTTCCCACTGGAAACAGATTCCTGGAACTGGACAATGAGGAGGTTGTGATTGAAGAGGGGAATGCTGCAAGGTAGGATGGTGATCTCATGCAGGTTGCTAATTCTCTGGTGGATGTTGCAACTGGTGAACATGTGCAGAACCTAGTGGATCGCCCTCAATTCCCCAATACAGCTGACTCTTGCAATCAGTCTCAAGAATGATTTCTGGTTCGGAGGGGGGATTTTGAGAGGTGAAATTCTTTGGAATGTGGGGTGACATCTCAGATAGTGAGAAGGAAGAAGATGGTGGTATGGTTTATCCGTTCTTTAGTGTTGTTGTTCAAGGTGATAGGACGAAGGTGATTTGGGTTCCAGACAATAAGATTGGTCCACCACGTTGGCGACCGAAGAATGATTATTCTTATTTTCCAAGGCCGGTGTCTACCAGAGCCTCTATGGGGAAGGAAATCTGGGCTATGAAATCTCCGAAGGAGTTTTTAGCCTTGGAGAAGTTGAATCTAAGAATAAAATAAGCTAAGGTTCTTAAGTAAAATGAATGCTAATAATGGGAAACAGATAATGCAGAGGAAATAGTCCATAATGGGGATGGTGATGGGTTTTGTTTCTCTGTTATGTATTTGTTTTTCTGGCTTGTGGTACTCGCTTTATGCTTTTTCTTTTATTAATAAATGGTTAGAGGCCTCCCTCTGATTCTGCGTTTCTGGTAAATCGTGACGCAATTCCTTTACCAATGTGGAAACAAAGGAATTGGAAAACCTAAAGGTAATAATAGTTAAATAATACACATAAATAACTTTAATATAAGATAATTAAAGGTTTTATGTTTCATCATGGAATCATGTACACCATATATATTAAATTATGTGCATAATAGTAAAGTATGCCTCAAAGAAACTAATGTGAGACAAGAATCCCTTACTACTTGAGTAAATTTTTGAGTATTGGGATCGATGAAATATTAATAATAATTTGAAACATTTAGTATAATTAAATAAATTAAAATCATTATATAATATATCAAAATGGTTAGTAGTTATACTGCATGAAAGAAGTGTGTGGTGAAAATGACATTTGTCTCATAGATGTAAAAAGTGAGATAAAAATACCATATTAGTTGAATTGATTTTGAATTATGGGATTCATGAAATAGTAATAATTAATTGAAACTTATAAAATCACTAAAAAAATTCAAATAGTGATATATTATATCAAAATGGTCATTATGTATACAACACAAAATAAGTGAGTGGTCAAATGACATTTATTCTCAAGGATGTAAAAAGAGAGATGAAAATACCATACTACTTGAGTAGATTTTGAATTAGGGGATCCATGATATATTATTATTAAATTGAAACATTTAATATCATGAAATAAAGGGAAATAAATATATAACATATCAAAATGGGTAGAAGGTATATCCCACAAAAGAAGTGAGTGGTGAACATGAAATTTATTCTCACATATGTAAAAAGTGACATGAGAATCCCTTAATACCTGAGTAGGTTTCGATTAATGGGATACATAGAATGTTAATAATAATTTTTAACATTTAATATAATTAAATAAAGAGATATTGTAATATAATATAACAAAATTGGGAGTAGTTATAACACATAAAATAAGTGAGTGTTGAACAAGACATTAATTCTCAAATGTAAAAAGTGAAATGAGAATCCCTTACCATGTGTTTTAATTTGGGAGAACATACTTTAAACTCCTCAATAAGGTTTTTAAACATGTTTAAAACATTTTATAGATACAGATTAATATTTATGATATCATATATGATCCTCTAATAATATCTTGTTACTCGTTGGTTAATAACCTGTCATTATTTTAACTATTTCGTGTGGTAATTTCCTAATTTGTGTAGTATATTTAAACTTGTGATTTGTTATTATTAATAAATATTTCATAGTTTAATCATCTAAAAAAAGTAAACTATAATTTTAATATCATATATATCATGTATATATGTATTTATAGAAGTCTATGAAGTTCCTAGAATTGAAAAAAAAACTGAGAAAGGGGGTCGAATCAATCGTAAACATTTTATTATTTTCAAAACATTTACAAACATAACCATTGAAACCTGCTATTATTTATACCACTAGAAACTGTTATTAAATAATCATGGAAGAAAATTTATGAAATCAATATGAACAAAAAATATTTACATGGTTCGCCCTCAGTGTGAGAACCTACAATCTTGCCATAGCCATTCCCGTAGGTCTATTGAAATCCACTATTATGAATAAGTGAATAAACCTTGTGACAAATCCCATTAGACACCTTTTATATCCCAATAAGAAATATTATACTTACTCCCATCAGTTTAAAATTCATTATAATCAAACAATGGACCAAATCAAAAGAATAAAAACTTTTTCGAATCTATTTAACAAAATGCTCATCCAGAATCCTCAGTCTGATTTGGCTGTGTTAGATATTCTTATTATGGTAATGATAGTTCCAATATTTCTCTGCTCAAAAACTAAATACAAATATTCTTCAATTTTGAGAGAAATTTTCACTTAAAATTGTCTAGTTCTCTATATTTTTCACATATTTAAAAGTTTCAAATAAATGAATGGTCTATGAATGTATTTACAGGAAACTCAAAAAACCAAAGGTGCAAAACATGAATTTTTTCTTCTTCCGTGAATATAAAAATCTCCAAAAATATTTTGCATTTAATATTCATTATTTGATTTATTCTAAACTATTTATGTTTCTTAGAGATTTATACACAATTTAAATTCATGTTTTACTTCTTCAACTCTTCATATTATTCTCAATATGATAATACTATATCTTGGGCCCGATTTTCGTAGTATGATAATGCTGGATTGTGGTTCAAATTTTCATAGAGAACTAGTTTTGATTTACTTAAAATATTTGTTATGATTTTTTTAGAATATTGCTTCAGATTTTATCAGAAAAATGTTTCTAATTTTTTCAAGATCTTCATTCTAATTTTCATAGAATCTTGGTTTAGATTTACATAGTAAAATGGTTCTGATTTTCACTGAATCTTGGTTTTGATTTTCTCAGAATCTTGGTTCCGTTTTTCTCAAAATAATTGTTTTGATTTTCATAGAAAATTTGTTCTAATTTGATCAAAATCTTGGTTTTGATTTTCAGAAAAATAGTCATAGATCCAATTTTCAAATGATCTTGGATCTAATTTCCAGAATAATGATTTTGGAACATATTTTATGAATATTTTTAGTGACTTTGATTTCTCCAAACCTCTCCAAAATTTCTGCAAACATATTAACCATGAATGTTTTCATTATTTGTCAGAACTTTTTTATCTAAAAAGAAATTGTATTATTTTTTTAGATATTTTGTAAAACATTCTAACTTATGATTTCTCATTCTTCATCACCATCCTCTTTCAAAACTCTATAAAAAAAACTTCTTATGTTAGAAAATTCTATCTTCATCAACTTCTTTCATTCTAACTCACCAACTTCATTCTTCCTAGATAAAAAACCTTATTATGCAAAAAAATTGGTTATTTGTCTACATATATAAAAACTTTGTTAAATCAATGATTACAAAGTTACTTCAATCTAATATTTTTTATTTCTTGAAAACCCTCATTAATAACTTTTCTAATACTCATATTTTTTGGAAACTCATATTTGGTAAATAGAACATGTTTTATGAATTTTATCAAAAAAATTACTTTCTCAAAACATATTATCCTAACACTGCACTACTTGATAATGTAATGTTTTTTATTGAAATTCATCCCATAGTTGTAACAAAATTTTGCAGACATGTAAATAAAACTCCGCCGCAATTTTCTTCTTCTATAAATCTTATCGTTTCCTTTCTCTCTTTTCTTTGAATCTCCACCATTTTATTATATCAACATATTAAAATTCAATATAAATGAAATATAAGTAAAACATCTTACAACGTAAAAATTTGTTACATTCTCTCCCCCTTTATCAACATAATCCAAATCTTGGTGTTGGTTCGTCCATATGAAGTCTAGGAAGACATGGGAGGAGGATAAACATGAATTTTCAGTCTCAATTTAAAAAATCATTCCTTTGACATTTCTTTTTTATAGATATCAGTAACATGATAATTTGTTGAAATTTATTCAAGTAAAAAATCTCTAGTAGAGAAATTCAGCTTTTTAAAGTGAAACATTATATCAATGTTTTTTTATCTTTATTGTTGGAAAGGATCCTTAGAAATATCAATTGCACTTTGATTATCAAAAAGTATCTTCAATGGTTTAGAAAATATTACTTTAAAATCTATTAACTCAACATTCATCCACAACATATGAGTACAAGCTTGAGTGGCTACAACAAGTTCAGATTCGTCTATGCTCAATTTTACAAAACGTTTCTCTCTCTATTACATCTCACACAACATTCACCCAAAAAAACATTCCCCCTAAGGTTTACATTCTATCATTACAATCTCTATCACAATCGGTATCATTACAACCAAGAAACTTCTTCTCATGATTTATTTTGTATAAAAAACTATGTGAGTATTTTATTTCTACATATCTCAGAGTACTATTTATTGCTAACTTATGTGATTCATTTGGAGAACTTTGATACATAGAACATAACATCACGGGATAAACAATATCATGCCTTGAATATTTAAACTAAAGAATAACTCTTATTAGCTTCCTAATTTCATTATGATTCACACTTATTCCAGAATCATCATCCCCCAACTTTTTACATATAGAAATATGAGTTGAGTCTTATTTGGATTCATCCGTTCCAAATTTATTTTAAAATTCCCTAACATACATTTCTTGAGATATGAAAATATATTTTTCAATTTATTGAAAATCTAATCCAAGGAAGATAGTTAATTCTCTCAATATTTACATTTCAAAATTATTATTCATTTCCTCATCAAACTCTTCACAAATATTGTCTTCATCCCCAGAAAAATTTATATCATCCCCATACACTACAAAAAATTAAAGATCTGGAGTCAACATCTTTTACATGAATGTTTCTATCAAATATTTCTTTTGAAAGGTTCATCATTCTGAAACAATTATCATGATTTTAATACCAATAATTTGGAGCCTGTTTCTGCCCATACAAAGAATTCTTCAATTTACCACCTTTGTTTTTATCCTCATAATGTAAAAACCCACAAGTTTGATCAATATAAAATTCGTCCTCAACCTCGCCATTTGAGATTGATGACTTTACATCCATCTAATAAGCGTTGTAATTATGATCATCATCCACAAAAAGAAACATTCTAATAGTTTCAAGCCCTACAATCAGGGAAAAGTTTCATCAAAAACCACACATTCTACCTGTGCAAATCCATGACAAACAAGTATTTCATTTTTTCTTGAAACCTCTCCATTATCATTCAATTTTGTTCTAAAAATCCAATTAGGTATGATAAAAAAACATTTCGGCCTTGGATAATGTTACCATGTTTCATTTTTCTCAATATGATCCAACTATTCATTTATAGCATAGATCCATTATTTATGTTGAATAGCCTCAGAAACGGATTCTGGTTCAATTTTTGAGATAAGTGAAGTATGATTTTCTAATATCAACTTCATTTTGGTCTAAAATGGAGCCTCCAAATTCCCAATATTGTTTTTTGGATTCAACATGTCATTGTAAGGTATTAAATTTCAATTTTTCTTTCCTATATTGAATTGTCTCATTACAAGATTCTTTTGAATGTTGATAAGATTGGTTTGAATTAATTTCACTATTTTTGGAAATCTCCAATTGATCCTCCTCAGCATTCACAAAAATTTGTGTTAAGGAAATTTTATTTTCAATTACCTTCACATCATACGAGTCCACCATCTTTTTTAAATGTTTTTTCCAACATTTGTAACTTGTCCCATTTGGTGAATAACCCATGAATGTTCCTTCCTCTACATTCTCATCAAAATTTCCGAAATCCAGTTTTTTTTATTTTTATACAACATGGACATCCATAAACATTGAATTAGTTATATTAAGGTATTATTTTATACAACATCTCATATAAATTCATGTTGGTTTCTAGTCTCAATAAACATCTATTCTAAATATTTAGAGAAGTACTAACAACTTCCCTCCAAAATAATTTTGAATGTTCAATTCTGCTAACATAATTCATCCCATTTCCACGAAGATTTTATTCTTTCCTTCTAGTACTCTATTTTTTGTGGAGTATAGGGAGCACTATACTGATGTTTGATACTATGTTTTCTCAGATAAGCTTCAAAAGCAATGTTTGCGAATTTGGTACCATTGTCTGTTCTCAACTTCTTGTTGGAAACCCCCAATTCATTCTCAACATCTTTTCTGATGAATTTTAACATTTCAATACCCTTAGACTTGTGATTCATGAAAATGATGTCTTTTATCAAACTGAAATCATCATTAAATGTGATTAAGACTAATTCCCCTTTTGATGATTAATGTCTCATTGTCCCACGTAGATCAGAATGAATAATTTCACATTGTCTGCTATATTGGATCTCAAGTCATTGATGAGTTTTGTTAGTCATCTTTACTCTATGGAATGTAGTACAATAAACTTATATCTTCTTTTAAGTTATAAAAAATTACAAGCTGCATAAACTTTATAATGTTTATTCATGCTTTTCTACCTATGGTTTCCTAGTCTTCAATGCCAAATAATTTTTTCATCTTAAGAACTCAAGTAAAATGAGTTTTTTAATTCTCTTATTTGAAAGGTATTCCCACTTGTTCTTTATCCATTTTTAATGACTTTTCCATATTTCTCAATTTTGTTGATAAATTTATCCCTTCTGAATATTACTTATTTTCCATCATCACAAAGTTGACTTGCACTAAGTATGTTATGGTTTATCCCATCAACAAGTAAAACTTCTTTAGATAATAATTTATTTACTTCAAACTATGTCATTATTATTCTTATAATTTTTAAGGAACATTCACATCCAAAAGTAACTGATTTTCCAACACGACATTTAACATGTTAATAAATATTTATATCTCCTATGTTATGTGAAGAGCTACCACTATCATGTATCCATGTTTTTTTCCTTCTACTTTATTTTAAAGTTATCTCAAAAACAACAGAACATTCCCCATATTTCTTATTTTCTTCTTTATTAATATTTAAATAATAAGGAATTTATTTTGGAAGGATTGTATTACATTATTTCGCATGATCACAAGCATGATCACATAATCCAGAAGCTTCTTCCAAACATTCATATTTTTTTCTATTAGAGTGTTTCTAACCTTTTGAGAATTCAAATTTTAAACTTTCTGTGAGTTATGAACGTTACTCATTCTTCTTTCACAATTTAATAAACTTTTATTAATCATTATTCTAGATAGATATAAATTGTGCCCACAATTATAACCTTTTCCCATATATTCCACAACACATAAAATAGATATAAAATCATGATTTTCTATTCAAGAAAGATCATTCTCTATTAAATCTATATTGAGGTGGGTAATTTCTTTTAGTTCTTGCACACTCAAGATGTGGACCATCATTTATTTTTTGTATGTTTTTAATTTTTTTAGAATTGATAAATTTCACATATCCTTTCCTCAGCAATGCTTTCCCAAGATTTTTTTATAACCTAAAATGATAAAATCATTAGATGAAGCATCATTTTAGGTAAAATATTATTTCATCTAATTTTTGTATTAAGACCTATTAAAAAAATTTGATATCTCATATTTTACATTTCTAGAATTGTTTATGTTTTTATTAATCTTCCTTAATGTACATTCTAAGATAAAATGTTTTGATTTCATCATGTTAACCTATTCTTACATAGATCAAAATTATTGAGAAGATCTTCAATCATTATTCCATACTCAGCAGTTCTATATTTGTAACTTATGAATTCTTGAATGTATTCATCCCCCTGATTGATGACATATTTTTTCCATCAGAAACTTCTTCTTGATTTTATTCATTACTCTAATTTCTTTATTTAGATTTTGGGTTTTCCCAATACATGCAAAATGTTTAGTTCCGAGCTAATACTCTCTATAAGTTTCTTTACTACCTTATTCACTCTCTAAAGAATATTTTTTTATCAACTTTTGCAATGAAACTTTTTAATTATTTCTGAACATTCATCTTTAGATGAATTTTTTTCATTTGAGTTTAATTGAAATTTCTTAATAAACATTATTATTTTGTTTCTAGTAAATTTAATATTTTATTTCCTGGATGACATTTCTTCTTTACAATTTTCGTTCCACTTCTTGAAACAAGGTTTTTAATCAGAGTCATCTCAATATTCTCCAACTTTCCTCTTGGGGAAATTCATAGAAAAATGTCTCATACCTCCACACTCAAAACAATTGAGAGGATTTTTGTCCTCCATATTTTCTCTCCCACTTCGATAGTTCGTGGATATGAAAGACTTCATTTTTTCATTAAGCTCTTCATTTTCATAGTCATCAGACTCACAAGGAACAACTTCATCCATAACTTCTATTTTCATCTTTCCCGTGGAATAAATGGAAATTTAATCTTTGGTATTCTTTTTAAATATATGAAATTTCACCATTTCATAAGAAATAATAATTTTATGCAATTCCTCAAGAGATAAATCGTCCTTATCTTATAAAGAATAAATTTTAGAATCAAACTTTTCTAAAATGTTTCTCTTAATATTTTTCACAATTATAGAATCTTCAAAGACATATTTGAATCCTTAGATGATTCAAATAATTTCATTTACTCTATTTATGAATTCAACAATTGTTTCTTCATCCCTTATTCTGATGTCTTCATTCTTACTATGCCATATTTTTATCTTTACTTCACAGACATTATTATTCCCTTTGAAAAAACATTCCAACTTGTCCGACATACTTATTTATGTTTTGAGACACATCAACTTCTTATTAAAAATATCTAATAAGGATATAAGGATTGAATTTCTAGCCTAACCATCAACATCTATTTTTTTCTTATCATAAAATATCATGGGAAAATATTTATGAATAGGTGGAAAACTAATAGTTTTATCATCAAGGACTTCCAATCCATGAGATTGGAGGTAACGAGTCATCCTATTGTTTCCTCAATAATAATATTTTCCATCGAATATGGGAATTCCTATACTATTAGTAAAATTGATATTATCCATGATAAGGATTCAACAAAAGAACCACAACCCACTAATACCAATTGAAGTTATAAGGATTGAATAACAACATAGAAGGGGGTGTTTAATTAGTTGTCAAAATTTTATAAGTTCAAAAAAGTTTACAAACATAACCCCTATAACCAATTAGGATTTCTATCATTATCATAATTTAGTAAATCCTCATGCATGAAAATGTAATAAATATAGATAATAACACAATATTTACAATTTTTGGCCTTTGTGTAATAACCTACATCCATGTCGTAATCACTCCCATGGGTCTATATAATCCACAATTATGAAGAAGCAAATACAACTTCTTTCAACACCCATTAGACACCTTCTATCTTCCGAGATTAAATATTATACTAACTACCATTGGTTTACAATGTTTTATTATAAAACAATGGAGAAAAATAAATGAATAAATACATTGTTGAATGCACTCCACAAAATTCTCAATCTGAATCCTTAGTTCGATTTGGGTGAGTCTAATCTTCCCATTATGGTAATGATGGTTCCTATTTTTTTATTCTCAAAATATAAATACAAATATTCTTCAATTAGGTGGAAAAATTTCACTTCAAATTCTCCAATACTCATCATTTTTCACATATGTAAAATTTTCAAATGAATCAATGATATGAGAAATTATTTATAGGAAACTCGAAAAATCAAAGGTAGAAAAAAAGAAATGTTTCCCACATCATTAACCCTCAATGTCTCCAAAAATATTTTTCATTTAATATTAATTCATTGAATAATTCAAACCTACTTAAATTTATCCGAGATTTATGAAAAATTGAAATTCAATTTTTACTTCTTCAGCTATTCATATTATTCTCAGTATGATAATGATGGATATTTGGCCCGATTTTATTGAGTATGATAAAGTTGGATCTTTGTTCCGATTTCCTCTAAAAAATAGTTCAGATATTCTTAAAATATTGGTTTTTAATGAATCAGAATCATTGTTCTAGTTTTCTTAGAAAATAGGTTTCGATTTTCTCATAAAACAGGTTCCATTTTTCATAGAATCTAGGTTCAAATTTTCATAAAAACATGGTTCCCATTTGGTCAAAAAACATGTTCTGATTTTTTCAAAATTGTGGTTCCTATTATCTATGAATCTTGTTTATGATTTTTTTCATAATCATAGTTCCCATTTTCTTAAAAATAGGTTCTGATATTTTAGGATCATGGTTATGATTTTCAGAATAACAGTGTTGGATATGATTTTTTGAAGATGTTGGATCTGATTTTAAGAACAATGAACTTGGATCCAATTTTACAAATATTTTTAATGAATCTAATTTCTTTAAACCTCTCCACCATTTCTTCAAAATAATTTATCATTAAGGTTTTAATTTTTATGAGAACTTCTTAATCATCAAATCATCGTTTGATTTTTTTTTTGAAAGTATAAAATATATTCTATCTTCTGAATTATCAATATTCATCAACAACCTCTTTCAAAACACTTTAGCAACAAAAAGGCTTCTTTATTTTACTTCTTCTGTCTTTAGAAACATCTTTCTTTCTAACTCAGTAACTTTATTATTCCTGGATAAAAACATTCTTGTAAAAAATAGTTTAGTTGTCAACAAATAAAAATACATTGTTAAAAGAATTTATCTCAAATGTACTTCAGTCTATAATCATTCGATATTATAAATTAAGTTCACCACTCACGAAGATGGTAGGTCATACGTTCGAATGAACTCTACATTCATTTCATTTTCATATTAAAATAATGAGAGATAAATAATAAATGTGTATATTATAATTAAAGTGGCATATATATGTTACATAGGTTTATTAAAACTATCTTTTATATGTTCCATGTATGGAATGAATGAGTCATATTATTTTGAGAGGGTGGTAGTACACACTTCCTCAAATGAAATTGTCATATTTACACAACATGGAATGAATAAAGGTGTTATCTAAATAAAAATTATAGAAGAATTAAGAAATTATGAATAACATATATCAATAGTATTTCCATCATAATGGTAACCATGAGTGGTGGTGAGGTAGAATTGAAGAATCATCTTTTCAGGAGGAAGAAGTTCTCTGGACACAGAAGTAGTATATTTGTTTCCAATTATATAGAGGTGTGTGAAAGTGTAGGTCAAACCATTTTCATAAAAACATACTTGTTTATTGTTCATGATATTGTTTTATAAAATAAAATTATTAGATGATTTTAGGGGTTGTACAAGGGAACTGATACTAAAAATTCTCAGAGAAAACGTTACCTCTTAATCGGGTAACTTCTTTTGGTCTGTACCAAATGGCTTCCTTAGAGGGGTTTCTATATAAATAGAGTCCTAAAGATCAAGGGAAGGGATTTTTGGAAACTATTTTGGTATATCATGGCCAAAACTCGGTTTTTTTAGAAGTTTGAGTAATGGGGAGAGGTGGTTTCAATTTAAAGAGAAGGAAATGACTCACTTGGTTTTTTTTGGAATCATGTTTCGTGTACACACGTTATTACAAAAACAAAAGTCATACACAACCAAAAAAACTCATGAATAGAAGTTTAATTTCGTATTTGTGTCTATAAAATAGTTTTTGGACAACTGGAAATGTCATTTGAGCCATTAAAAATTACGTTTTTTCCATTTTTAAGCCTCATTACACTATAATCATTGTAATCAATTTTAATCACATTCACTGATCATTTTGTTAAAAAATTAAGTAGATCTTCTTAGATTGAAAATATAATCCTGGTTATAATGGTGTGTGTCTATATTTTTAAATTCAATTCATAGAAGAGTAAAATTAAGATTAACTGTAATCTTGCAAACAAAGAGTTTAGCTGGTTTTAGTAGAAAAATATTCAAAATATTATTTAGTTTCTATATCCAATTTCAATGGTAAATTGGTTAAAGTAAAATAAATTTTATTAATATATGTATTATTTATCTAATGTGACTTTATAAAAAAATTTAATATAATTTATAATTAATAATTATTTAAATGAAAAAGGCAGTTTTTAACTAAAATGCAGTATTTTTTATTATTCATCATAAAATAATTTTTTTATAATACCAAAAATTAACCATAGGATAATTTTGACAATATAAATTAAATAATGAAATTTATTTTATAAAATAAAATTGATCAAAGTGTTAAAATTGGGATCTAAAATATGTTCTCAATTAAAATGCATTAAATTTCCCTTCATAAAAATATAGGCTTTTATAAATGATATCACGTTTTTTTATAATCCTATGCATATCAAACCTATGTAATAAATATAAAAAATATTTTATTTAATATATAACATATATGTTTCATTAAAATAATTCTCTAATTTTAATTAGATAGGTTTATTAAGGTAAAACTATTTTGGAATTAAAAAATATACTAATATTTTATTCTATATCATATTGATTCTTATTTTCGTTTATCAATAATCATTTATCAATGAATAAATTATACATTGGTGTAAACCATAATTTAAATAAGTTAGTTTTTACTATTCTTAACAACTAATTTAGTTTCTATTTTATATCATATTATATTAGAAAATAATATTTTAACAATACAATGTTATTCAGTGAAACTCAGTCTTGCACATAAGAAAAGATATCTGGGAAGGTCCCTATTGCATGTAACAAAATCTGCTAAGAAGGATTCTCTTATGTGTAACATGTGATATCAATGAAGTTCTCCCCTCTGTGTAATTCCAGATAACTCGGTGTTCCATGTATTTCAAGCAATATCATGTGTTGAATTTATTTAAAATAATAAATATATAATAGAGTCTTGTGATATTATATTCCCTTACAGGTTTTGTGTTTCACTTTATAAACTCTATTAAATAAAAAATTAGTACTTTATACTTTTATGGTGTTACAATAGTGTTTTATTTTTAGTATAAATTTTTAAAAATGGTAATCAAAGTGATTCTTCATTTATACCTATGTTCAAATATACCAATTCTATTTTATAAAATTTCAAGTGAGTGTGGATAGAAAAAACTAGTGATGAGGGTGATGTTGGCCCATAAAAATATTTATATATAATGGTTTTATTGTGGAATTGTCATTGTTTGTGTGATTTAGTAATTTTCAATAACTCTGTGGTTATAGTGAAATGTTTTGGAAGGATTACCATAGTTCCTTAAATGAATTATTTATTCCCTTGAAATTATGTGAAATTTTTTGTTTTATTTTAAAAGTTAATTGTGTGGATTCTAAAATGGTTTTTTATTTTTTTCATGGATATTAAGAGTGTTCCATTGTATATTCTCACATCAAAAGGTGAACAAGGTGCACACATGGATAGGAATTCACATGAAGATGGCACATTAAAATTTTGTTTTCTATGAGCCTTGTTTCTTAAATGGTCCATTGATTTCTAAATGATATGTTGGTGTATTATGTGGCTTGAAATATTTTTCAAATTTGTTCTTTAAAATAGGAATTTTAGAATCGTGGAACATTATTTGTTTTAAAATTGAGGGAAATCCTGATTGGCCCCTTTAAACATGGAATGTGATTTCATATTCATTTTAAATGTACTGAGAAATGGGATTGAACATATAGGGTAAGCACCCATTTGAATAATTTCATAATGTTTCATATTTTAATTTATTTTAGAAATGGTTTTGTAAAGGTGTTTAGAACTGAGAGCCTTTAATGACTTATTAAGACTTTATATCATTTTGGAAATGAAGAACGTTTTCAAAATAAAATTGCCTGGATAGTATCTTTGAATTTTTTGTGAAATGGTTTGAAATATTATATGACATGACCAACCAATTTGAACCTATTAACGACTTTTTATATGATGAGCACCCATATAGAGGGATTTCCCTATATTGGTTATCGTATAGGTGGTGTCAGTGTTTGTGGTAGCCAAGTGTGGTTATGACAGGTAAGGTGAGTCACGCATGCAAGGGCCTCATACTTACATAGTATAATATAACCATGGGTTTCATTAGAATCATTACTTGGTTGAGTTTTGGTTTTTTTAAACCCTTATTATAGTGGTTGGGACATCTTTGATAGATTTAACAGCAATGTGGGTAGTTTCATTGGATTGGCTAGTTTAGGGAGGCCAATTGGTTATAGACCATGGAGCTTCACCATCCTCCAGTAGATTGTTCTGAACTAAGTAAGTATGGGGGTCACTTGAGGGATATTTAGGAAATTCCCATGGATGATACTTGTATTTTATTGTTTACTTTTTATTGCAAATGGTTTTAGTTTTCCATGATAGTTTATTTCTATCCTATAGTGGTATTTGTTTTCTTTAGAATTTGATTTCGGTTTGGGTTTCTAAAATTATAAAATGATTTGAACTAATGAATATGTGGAATTTGTTGTTTTTGAATATATGTTGTATTTTGGTATATCTAAAATGAAAAAAAAAACAGGTTTTCCTAAATGTATTTTCAAACTACTTTTAATGGACTATTTTTTGGAAACTAAATGTATGGATTCTATAGTGGTTGAATTCTAAGATGTATATATCACACCAAACCTGTACCATACTTTGTCGATAGACCTAAACTACTTTACATGTTCAGATTATTTATCAATGTTCCTAGTATGTGTGCCTATAGTTGGAGCAGGTTAGTCTTGTGGTTGGTAGTGACCAAGAGTTCACATGTAGATCATTGCATTGTGGTTCAACTTCATTTTTGTATTTATTTTATTCTTTATACTTCTCCTATATCTGAATATTTATATATTTATTTATTTTAGATGTAGTTTTTGTCAGATCTTCACTATTTTAGTTTATTTTATTGATCCTGGTTAGCATGAAAAATCATTCCCAGTGTGATTTTGTGGTTCCCCGGAACTAGTTTCAAACCCATGGGGATCGAGAATTCCCTTCGGGCCATGTCTCAAATAGGGTCAGATGTTGGGTCGGATGGAATCATGGACTGGTTTATAAGAAAAATTAATTCAAATATAAATCATAAAATAAAATGAAAAACATTTATTATAAAAATGTATTTTGAAGTATAAAAATTAATTCACATAAAAACAATTAAAATTGTATATAAGGACCACACCTTAAACATAACATATTCTGTTGAATTTTGATTAGAATTTATTTTTATTTCATTCCTAAATATCATTTATGTATATATTTTTATAGAATTAGGAAACACTTTTACATAGTAAACCCATACATTACAAGTGGATACATATACTCCGTAATAATATTTCTACCAATGTAAACCCTTTTAAAATAAAACATATTTTATTTTCAAGAAACATCTTCAAAAATTTATTCATGGCTTCTTATTTGTCATTAAAACTATTATAACCTATGAAAAATATTTTAAAACATGGGATGATCACAAAAATCTCCATAAGGGAAATTAATAGAGGAAATAATTAGTCTTTTGAAAACATGATAACCCATTAAATTTTTTTTTCTGAAAACTCATTAGAAAGAATCTAAAAATTAGATAGGTGGATTGGGAAATCATTACCATATCACTCTTACATTCACCCTTACATATGGAATTACAATAAATTCAGATTCCATCTCTATAAGAACTAATGAATTAGAGTTCTATAATAGGTCTCACCTTTTATATAATTTATATAGGGATGACCTGTCACGACCCGTCCTCGGGGCCCGTGCCGTGAGTAACCCAAGCCCGCCTTCCATGGGCCAGGGGCTGGCGACTAGCACCGAGGCGTAAATCCCAACAAAAAGGGAAGGCATTGCCTTTGAAAAGTAAACAAGCACCACAGAGTAAGCAAGCGGAAAAGTAAACACTATGTAAAAATTGTACAAGCTGTGCTGAAAGAAAAAGGGGCCAGAAATACAAGCCCAACTGTAAAGTACAACAGAAAGGAAAAACAGCAACTGAAAGGAAAAACTGCAGCGTCGAGCCGTCCTCTAGAAGTCCCACCTGAAGGGTGGGTACAGACAGCTCCAATGCTCCTCGGGTCCCGCCGTCCGCTCCGAGCACGTCTCGCCCAGTGGTCCACCTCCAGGTACTGACTCGTCGTGTAGTCCACCTCTGGGTACTGACTCGTCGTGTAGTCCACCTCCGGGTACCGTCTAGTCCTCGAACACTCGATCTCCATCAGCACTGCCTGTCGTCTGCAACCAACACCACGAAGTGCGGGCATAGCCCGTGCAGGGGTGAGTATAAGATACTCAGTAGGGACCCCGAGACCCCCGAAGGTCTCCCGAAATCCACAAAGTATAAGCCACGAAGGAGAGATACAATCACTAAGTAACATCTGACACGGCTTAGTTATATGCCCATACATATACCTAAGTCATCAATTCCTCGATCGGCTCCAACGTCCGAGCCCTAGCACAACCCAGTCCACACAGGAAAGCAAAACGCATACCCACGTAGGATAGAACAACACAATCCACAAAGGAGAGTAAACAGTAAATCCACACAGGATAACTCAACACAATCCACAAAGGAGAGGAAAACATAATCCACACAGGAAAACTCAACAGATAACTCTCATAGGTATATGCCCATACATATGTCGAAATTATCAGATAACCCATCTCAGTCAAGAGGAAACACAAGGATCATTGACTCAGCTCAAACCAGGATTTTCATTATCAAAAACATAACTGCTGAAGAGCCCCATCTCTGAAGTGTACAGTGGTCCTGTCACGACTCCGAGGTACATCTCACTAACCTAAGACTGCTGAGGTACTCCTCCTGTCGAGTACCGCGGGTCTGCTGCCAACTACCGGGCGCTCCGTCCGCTAAGGGTCTGCTGCCAAATACTGGGCGCTCACCCAAATAGCCTACAGAGGTACTCCTCCAATCAAGTACCGCGGGTCTGCTGCCAACTACTAGGCGCTCCGTCCGCCGTGGGTCTGTCGCCAAATACCGGGCGCTCCGTCCACTGGGCTAGTCGACTCACTCCAAGTCGAGTCGGTCGAGCAGTCTTCAGGTCTCTGCCGGCTACACGGTCTCCGTACTCCGTACGCTCGTCTCCAGTATCGCGGGTCTGCCGCTACAACCAAGTGCACCACCTCTATCGAGTAAAACAGAAGATTCAGCTCACACATGTATGCTTCTTCGGATGACGATAAAGATGATCACTGAACCATCTGAGACGTCGGACCCACAAAGGATCGATAGGTACTATCCTCGCAGTGACCCACACAGGATCGGGCCCACGCAGGACCTGTAGGAGTTGGCTCACACAGAACCGCTGAGAGATGACCCACACAGGATCGGACCCACACAGGATCAGGCCCACGCAGGACCTGAAGCACTGATCCACGTAGGATCGCTGAGTGCAGGAGTCATCGCAGTCCGCTGAGGATCTCTGCACAGTCGTCGTCGCAGTCCACTGAGGATCTCTGCACGGTCGTCGTCGGAGTCCACGGAGGATCTCTGCACAGTCGTCGCCGCAGTCCACTGAGGATCTCTGCACGGTCGTCGTCGAAGTCCACAGAGGATCTCTGCACAGTCGTCGCAGTCCACTGAGAATCTCTGCACGGTCGTCGCTGTCGAAGTATCAGTCGCAGCCAGCCTAGGGTTCTCGCACACAGCAAGCTCGTTCGGGAGGGTCTGCTCCACGAGCCGAGAGGCTGATACATCAACTGACACAAAGTCCGAAGTTGATGTATCCAAAAGTTCCGTATCGTCAACAGGAACTCAACGTCGCAGACGGCGCGTCAATCGGACGCCCGGTCTGAGAGATATTGGCATTTTCGTCTCAGGGGCCCGGTTGGTTTTTAAGAAAAAACCAACCCGACCGCACTCCACCTGCGTCCGAACCTCGGGCGGAGTATGCCAAAAGATCCGTCTCACTTAGAGGAAATCAAAAAAGCTGACGGCACGTCAATCGGACGTCCGTAGCTCAAGATATGAGCGTTTCCGCTCCGAGGGCCCTGCTGGTTTCGTGTACGAACCAACCCGGCCGAACCCCAAGTATTCCGAAACATTGAGTGCGATAAACCAAAACGACCGTCTCGATCCAAGGATCGTGTTTCCGCTGACGGCGGGTCGTTTGGAGGCTCGTAGCTCAAGATATGGCCATTTGAACGAAGTCCGTCCGAAGACGGGGGTGTCCGGGCCCGGGCCGACCCGGCCCGACCCCCCCTGGTTGGCCCGAACCGGGTCGGGTCTGACTCGGTTGGCCCGGCCCGGCCCGGCCAGGGCCGGTCCGGCTCGGCTCGGCCGAGCGGCCGATGCGGGGGAAAGCCGCCGCCCTGCGTGACACCCTCGCGGCACCCGCGGGGTGTCGTCCAGACACCCGTGGGGTGTCGCACTGGACACCCGCGGGGTGCCGCCGCCTCCGGCCGCCGGCGCCGCCGCGCCGGCGACCCGCGCCACCTCCGGCTTCAGCGGGCCGCCGGAGTCGCTCCAGTGGCCCGTTTTCCTTCCTGTCTGTGTCGTTGTTCCTCCCGGGTTCCGTTCTTTACTGCGGGATCATCAAACACCCGTTGTGGCACGTTCCGTCGTCGCCCGCCAAATCCGCAAAACACGAAGAACGGCGGAGGGTTGTCGGGCCGTGTTCGTTCGACCCGCACCCTCCGCGTTAGATAAAAACAACGGGAGAAAAAAATAGAATGTTCAACACATGAACCAAAAATTTTAATAAAATAAAATTTTTTCTTTGATTCCGGTTCTTTAATTTTTAAAGAATGTTCACGGGAATATAAAGAGGGGTATTTCAAAATATAAAATCCCTACCTCAAGCGTCGTCGATCGTCGCGCACGGGCGTTCTTCGCGGAAAGGATCATCGCGGAAGAGAGGGATCGTCGCGTCGTCGCGGGGAGGCGTCGCGTCGTCGCGGAATCCGGCGTTGAGTCGGCGAGCTCAACGAACCAAGAACAACAGATTTAAATTATTAATATTTAAATCTGTGTTTCGTTAAAACCAAAAGAAAAGAACTTTTGAGAGGAAATCCAAAATCACTCACCTCAAACGGTCGGTGATCGGAGATCGGAGCGTGGTAGAACGTCACGGACGGAAGCGTCGTCGATTTCCGGGTTCGGCGTTCTTCGAGTTCTTCGCGTTCTTCGTGTTCTTCGCGAGGGAGAAGAAGAACAAGAATACTCTCAAACCTTCTCCAAAGATTTGGGTTGGTCTTATTTTATTAATATACCGACACACGAAACAGGTTAAGAAACGATTGAATTAATTCGTTGAATTAATTCAACGAAAGAAACAGGCCATTAAATTCACGAAAGAAACAGCCCATTCAATTCACGAGAGAAACAGCCCAATTAAATGGTCTGTTATGAATTTAGAAAACGCGTCGGTTGACTTTCATTAAGACGGGTTTTCACGGGTGCGTTTCTTAGCGGAAAGAAACGGCGGTGCTCGTGCGAGCCCCACCTCACAAATATCCTACCAAGGGGGTAGGATATTTCCGGATAGCATCCTATCCAGTTCAACTCAGTTCATGCCGCCTTTAATTGGCTTCAAGTGGCTTCCAAGTGGCTTAAGTGAAATAAAATAAAGTTGTCGCAAAATTATTTTATTTCTTAACTTTAAGCCCGAAAATTAAAAACCACACCCGAGCAAACGCAACTCCGGAAGAGGCGTTTCTAAAAGAATACCGGCACTGCGATTTCATCGGTGCCCTCAGAATTCGATTCCGGGCACCAGTTCAAAAGTTAGAAAAACCCGCTCGTCTGTTCACTGAACGTACCCGAGCCAAACTTCGGAAAATGATTCCGGGCACACCGGGCCTCGGAATCAGGTGCCGTCAGAAACTGCGCTCTTGTAAAATTCCAAAGAAAATTAAGAAAAAAATTTCCTTGAAATTTACAGGTCTTTACATTACTCCCACCACAGGGCTTTACTTCCCCTTAAAGCTTCTACACAAACTAGGGATACAAGGCGGTACTGAGCACGCATCTGAGCCTTCCGCTCCCAAGTGCTCTCCTGGAGGTTCTCGTGCCGCCATCTGATGCGCACAAGAGGGATCGATCTCCCACATAGGACCCGCTCCTGTCGATCCTCTATCTCCACTGGGACCTCCGCAAAAGTCGCCCCATCATCCACGTCTAGCTCCCCATAGTCAAAGATGTGCGTCGGGTCGTGCACGTATCTCCTCAGCTGGGATACGTGGAAGACGTCGTGCACCCGGTGCAACTGAGGTGGCAGAGCCAGGCGATAAGCCACCTCGCCAACCCTGCTGAGGACCTGGAAAGGCCCGATGAAGCGGAGAGACAACTTGCCGCCTCGGACAAATCTCTGCAAACCACGTCGAGGTGAGACACGCAAGAAGACGTGGTCGCCATCCTCGAACTCTAGTGGCCTCCGCCTCCTGTCAGCATATGACTTCTGCCGGCTCTGTGCTGTCCTCATCCGCTCCTGGATGACCTGGACCTCCTCTGACGTGGCCCGGACCATCTCTGGTCCCACAAGAGCTGCAAGATTTCTTCTTTGCCGATAAGATAAACCTGGTCTCATCCCCTGGATGAACCACATTCTTTGCCTAAAATAGTCAATCCTAACATGGATGATACTAATCCATACCAAGGATGACGTCGTAAGGCCTCGACGCTACTACTAAGAGATCCAACCATTACTCTCGCCTCCAAGGGTTGAGTCACACTGTCGGCATCAGTGTGTGGTAACTGGTCTCCTCCAGTATATGTCTCACAAGTGAGGGTCAAGTCAATAGCCAAAACTGGAACCTCTTAGTAACATCACGAAAGAGGACAGGAACGAAAATATCACAAAGGTATGCGTCTTTTATTATTGCAGCTTATAATACAAGACGCTACACAAAAGCAACAAGGAATCAGAATTACAAAGGACGTATCCACTAGTTCTGCTCCTATCCATCTGCTCCCAGAGCTCCATGATCGAAGGCCTCGGCTGCCTGAAGCTGAGCTCTCGCATGTTCACCTACTCCCTGTGGTTGGGGCGGACCTCCTGGTGGTGGTGGTGGCAGAGCATCAAAGCGTCGCCCACCTCCCGCTGCGCGGCCAGCTCCTCTGCCTCGTCTGCCTCCTCCCTGCGGACCGCCACTGTCGAACCTCTGCCTCTGCCTGGGAGGTTCTTCACTTAACTGCTGATCATCAGCATGGCGGGTCGGACAGTCACGAGCCATGTGACCAATCCCGCCACAGGAGTAACACTGCCCACTCTCGGCACGCCTGGCTCTGACTCCACCCCGGCTCCCCCGCACAACTGAGCCTGAGTCGTGCAGTCGGCCACCGGTAGGTCTGGTCTGCCTGGAACCCTGAGTCATCCGTCGGCTACCTGCTGCCGATGACTCCGCTATTTGCCGCCCTGCGGCAGGTCTCGCTGTGGACTCAGCCAGGAAGCTCTCGATCAGAAGGGCTCGCTCTAGCACTCCTGCCTGGGTCGGGATGTTAAGAGAGATCAGCGATGCCCTGATCTCATGTCTCAATCCCTGCTCGAAGGTCCGGGCCCGAAAGAAGGGGTCTCGTACCATGTCTGCCGAGTACCGAGAAAGGTCGGTGAACCTCGCCGCGTACTGAGCGACCGTCAAGCTGCCCTGCCGCAGCTGAAGATGCTCCTGGATGCGCATCGTACGGAGGGTGGCCGAGACGAACTCTGAGCGGAAGAGGCTCTCGAAGTCCGTCCAGATGAGGGAGGCCTCATCGTGCACCTGGAGTATCAAGCTCCACCATCTGCCTGCTGCCGCGTGCAGGAGACTCGCTGCGAGGATCACCATGAGGTCTGCTGGTGTCCTCACTAATCTGAAAACCCGAACAACTGCCTCCAGCCAGTCCTCAGCGGCCTGAGGGTCCGTCTCCCCGCGGAACCTGGGCGGTCGCTGGCGCTGGAACTCATGTAGTGCACTAAGGCGACGTGCATCGTCAGCGGCTGGGGCTGGTAGCATCGGTGCCTCGGCGGGTATAGGTACCGCCGGTGCCTCAGCTGTCAAAGGGCCCTGTACCGAGTCCTCGACGCTCGGTGGGGTGTCATCACGCTCCACTCTCGGAATCCTAGCTGGCTGTCGTCGTGGGGCCATCCTGAAAGAAACAGGTGTGCCACGGTCAGGACAGTATACCTGGTGAGCTGACACAAGTAATCACAAGGAAAACTTGAAACACACATGCAATCAATGTTTTCATGCATTAAGTCGGAAATCAGAAGTCAGGGTCCTGGTGTATGGATACGTCGGCCGCCGCACCAACACTGGACTCCCTGGACTGATAACCACACTCAATACGCTAAACACTATTTCTTCACATAGAAGAAAGATCAGATTCTGCGGTAGAACCGACCACCTTTGATACCAATTTGTCACGACCCGTCCTCGGGGCCCGTGCCGTGACTACCCCAAGCCCGCCTTCCATAGGCCAGGGGCTGGCGACTAGCACCAAGGCGTAAATCCCAACAAAAAGGGAAGGCATTGCCTTTGAAAAGTAAACAAGCACCACAGAGTAAGCAAGCGGAAAAGTAAACACTAAATAAAAACTGTACAAGCTGTGCTGAAAGAAAAAGGGGCCGGAAATACAAGCCCAACTATAATGTACAATTGAAAGGAAAAACAGCAACTGAAAGGAAAAACAGCAGCGTCGAGCCGTCCTCTGGAAGTCCCACCTGAAGGGTGGGTACAGATAGCTCCAATGCTCCTCGGGTCCCGTCGTCCGCTCCGAGCACGTCTCACCCAGTGGTCCACCTCCAGGTACTGACTCGTCGTGTAGTCCACCTCCGGGTACTGACTCGTCGTGTAGCCCACCTCCGGGTACCGTCCAGTCCTCGAACACTCGGTCTCCATCAGCACTGCTTGTCGTCTGCAACCAACACCACGAAGTGCGGGCATAGCCCGTGCAGGGGTGAGTATAAGCTACTCATTAGGGACCCCGAGACCCCCGAAGGTCTCCCGAAATCCACAAAGGATAAGCCACGAAGGAGAGATATAATCACGAAGTAACATCTGACACGGATTAGGTATATGCCCATAGATATACCTAAGTCATCAATTCCCCGATCGACTCCAATGTCCGAGCCCTAGCACAACCCAGTCCACACAGGAAAGCAAAACGCATACCCACGCAGGATAGAACAACACAATCCACAAAGGAGAGTAAACAGTAAATCCACACAGGATAACTCAACACAATCCACAAAGGAGAGGAAAACGTAATCCGCACAGGAAAACTCAACAGATAACTCTCATAGGTATATGCCCATACATATGTCGAAATTATCAGATAACTCATCTCAATCAAGAGGAAACACAAGGATCATTGACTCAGCTCAAACCAGGATTTTCATTGTCAAAAACATAACTGCTGAGGAGCCCCATCTCTGAAGTGTACAGTGGTCCTGTCACGACTCCGAGGTACTTCTCACAAACCTAAGACTGCTGAGGTACTCCTCCTGTCGAGTACCACGGGTCTGCTGCCAACTATCGGGCGCTCCGTCCGCTAAGGGTCTGCTGCCAAATACCGGGCGCTCACCCAAATAGCCTACAGAGGTACTCCTCCAGTCGAGTACCGCGGGTCTGCTGCCAACTAACAGGCGCTCTGTCCGCCGTGGGTCTGCCGCCAAATACCGGGCGCTCCGTCCACTGGGCTAGTCGACTCACTCCAAGTCGAGTCGGTCGAGCAGTCTTCAGGTCTCAGCCGGCTACACGGTCTCCGTACTCCGTACGCTCGTCTCCAGTATCGCGGGTCTGCCGCTACAACCAAGCGCACCACCTCTATCGAGTAAAACAGAAGATTCAGCTCACACAGGTATGCTTCTTCGGATGATGATAAAGATGATCACTGAACCATCTGAGACGTCGGACCCACGAAGTATCGATAGGTACTATCCTCGCAGTGACCCACACAGGATCGGGCCCACGCAGGACCTGTAGGAGTTGGCTCACACAGAACCGCTGAGAGATGACCCACACAGGATCGGACCCACACAGGATCGGGCCCACGCAGGACCTGAAGCACTGATCCACGTAGGATCGCTGAGTGCAGGAGTCGTCGCAGTCCGCTGAGGATCTCTGCACAGTCGTC
This sequence comes from Viscum album, assembly GCA_963277665.1. Taxonomy (NCBI): domain Eukaryota; kingdom Viridiplantae; phylum Streptophyta; class Magnoliopsida; order Santalales; family Viscaceae; genus Viscum; species Viscum album. The sequence goes on from OY728146.1 coordinate 1,686,987,033, forward strand.
GCCGCAGTCCACTGAGGATTTCTGCACGGTCGTCGTCGGAGTCCACAGAGGATCTCTGCACAGTCGTCGCCGCAGTCCACTGAGGATCCCTGCACGGTCGTCTTCGGAGTCCACGGAGGATCTTTGCACAGTCGTCGCAGTCCACTGAGAATCTCTGCACGGTCGTCGTTGTCGAAGTAGCAGTCACAGCCAGCCTAGGGTTCCCGCACACAGCAAGCTCGTTCGGGAGGGTCCGCTCCAAGAGCCGAGAGGCTGATAGATCAACTGACACAAAGTCCGAAGTTGATGTATCCAAAAGTTCCGTATCGTCAACAGGAACTCAACATCGCAGACGACGCGTCAATCGGACGCCCGGTCTGAGAGATATTGGCATTTTCGTCTCAGGGGCCCGGTTGGTTTTTAAGGCAAAACCAACCCGACCGCACTCCACCTGCGTCCGAACCTCGGGCGGAGTATGCCAAAAGATCCGTCTCACTTAGAGGAAATCAACAAAGCTGACGGCACGTCAATCAGACGTCCGTAGCTCAAGATATGAGTGTTTCCGCTCCGAGGGCCCGGTTGGTTTCGTGTACGAACCAACCCGGCCGAACCCCAAGTATTCCGAAACTTTGAGTGCGATAAACCAAAACGACCGTCTCAATCCAAGGATCGTGTTGCCGCTGACGGAGGGTCGTTTGGAGGCCCGTAGCTCAAGATATGGCCATTTGAACGAAGTCCATCCGAAGACGGGGGGTCCGGGCCCGGGCCGACCCGGCCCGACCCCCCCTGGTTGGCCCGAACTGGGTCGGTTCCGACTCGGTTGGCCCGGCCCGGCCCGGCCAGGGCCGGTCCGGCTCGCCTCGGCCGAGCGGTCGAGCGGCCGACGCGGGGGAAAGCCGCCGCCCCGCGTGACACCCCCGCGGCACCCGCGGGGTGTCGGCCAGACACCCGCGGGGTGCCGCGCGACAACCCCGCGGCACCCGCGGGGTGTCGCCCTGGACACCCGCGGCACCCATGGGGTGTCGCGCTGGACACCCGCGGCACCCGCGGGGTGTCGCGCTGGACACCCGCGGCACCCGCGGGGTGTCGCGCTGGACACCCGCGGCACCCGCGGGGTGTCGCGCTGGACAACTGCGGGGTGCCCCCGCCTCCGGCCGCCGGAGTCGCTCCGGTGGCCCGTTTTCCTTCCCGTCTGTGCCGGTGTTCCTCCCGGGTTCCGTTCTTTACTGCGGGATCATCAAACACCCGTTGCGGCACGTTCCGTCGTCGCCCGCCAAATCCGCAAAACACGAAGAACGGCGGAGGGTTGTCGGGCCGTGTTCGTTCGACCCGCACCCTCCGCGTTAGATAAAAACAACGGGAGAAAAAAATAGAATGTTCAACACATGAACCAACAATTTTAATAAAATAAAATTGTTTCTTTGATTCCGGTTCTTTAATTTTTAAAGAAGGTTCACGGGAATATAAGGAGGGGTATTTCAGAATATAAAATCCCTACCTCAAGCGTCGTCGATCGTCGCGCGCGGGCGTTCTTCGCGGAAAGGATCGTCACGGAAGATAGGGATCGTCGCGTCGTCGCGGGGAGGCGTCGCGTCGTCGCGGAATCCGGCGTTGAGTCGGCGAGCTCAACGAACCAAGAACAACAGATTTAAATTATTAATATTTAAATCTGTGTTTCGTTAAAACCAAAAGAAAATAACTTTTGAGAGGAAATCCGAAATCACTCACCTCAAACGGTCGGTGATCGGAGATCGGAGCGTGGAAGAACGTCACGGACGGAAGCGTCGTCGATTTCCGGGTTCGGCGTTCTTCGCGTTCTTCGCGTTCTTCGTGTTCTTCGCGAGGGAGAAGAAGAACAAGAATCCTCTCAAACCTTCTCCAAAGATTTGGGTTGGTCTTATTTTATTAATATGCCAACACACGAAACAGGTTAAGAAACGATTGAATTAATTCGTTGAATTAATTCAACGAAAGAAACAGGCCATTAAATTCATGAAAGAAACATCCCATTCAATTCACGAGAGAAACAGCCCAATTAAATGGTCTGTTACGAATTTAGAAAACACGTCGGTTGACTTTCATTAAGACGGGTTTTCACGAGTGCATTTCTTAGCGGAAAGAAACGGCGGTGCTCGTGCGGGCCCCACCTCACAAATATCCTACCAAGGGGGTAGGATATTTCCGGATAGCATCCTATCCAGTTCAACTCAGTTCAAGCCGCCTTTAGGTGGCTTCAAGTTGCTTCCAAGTGGCTTAAGTGAAATAAAATAAAGTTCTCGCAAAATTACTTTATTTCTTAACTTTAAGCCCGAAAATTAAAAACCACACCCGAGCAAACGCAACTCCGGAAGAGGCGTTTCTAAAAGAATACCAGCGCTGCGATTTCATCGGTGCCCTCAGAATTCGATTCTGGGCACCGGTTCAAAAGTTAGAAAAACCCGCTCGTCTGTTCACTGAACGTACCCGAGCCAAACTTCGGAAAATGATTCCGGGCACACCGGGCCTCGGAATCAGGTGCCGTCAGAAACTGCGCTCTTGTAAAATTCCAAAGAAAATTAAGAAAAAAATTTCCATGAAATTTACGGGTCTTTACATGACCTTCCTTTCATGAGCAATATGGAAGCTCAACCCTTCATATAAGTTATACCAGCCTCACCTGAGAGATATAATGGGGTTCAACCCTTCTTATATAATTTTTAAAGACCAAATAATTTCTAAAACCATTGAAAACTCTTTTAAATTATTGTTTAAAATACTTCCATATATCAAAATATCATTTTCTTATAAAACATTAAAATTTAGAAACTGCACACATAACAAAGAAACAAATTTCATTACACCAAACTCTTCAAACATATAAAGGAAATATTATATATTTAAAGCATCATGAAAATATTAAGTTACATTAAGGCCATATATTTTAAAATATGTTCCATGTTATTAAAACAATAAATCTCTTATTAAACACCATTTAAAACAATACAAAACAGATTTTTGATTCATTCTATCCCATACCACATTGAATCATTTGACTGAAATTCTAAAATTTTCATTTTAAAAAATTAATTTAAATATAAATAAATACATAAAAACAATTCAGAAATAATGGTCATTAATGAGAAATATTTAGAAGAATAAATCATTAAAACATTTAAAATGATGTTTTAGTTGAAGAGTCTCTTACCTTGAGTCTGACTCATCGTGTAAAATCCATATATTCAAGAATAATAAACATATATAAATTATTTAAATTCATGAAAAAAAATTAAATTTTATTATTCCTTCTATATCACTAACTATCATGTTATAACAATTAATTAATTATTTAAGTTCATGTCAGACGGTTTGTCGATATTCGGTATTTCAGTCCAAAGTGACTTTGGTATGATGTAAATAGTCGAAGTGGTCAATAGTCCATAATATCCATAATAATATTCATGAAATAATAATCAATTTTATACATAAATTATACTTTTATATAAAACCATTTATTTATGGTTATGAAAAGTTAACTTTATTATAATAATGGAGATGGTACGTCATACGTACGTATGAGTAACATTCTCATTATACTCAAAAATTATGAAAAGAAGGTGTGTATTATTTTTTACGTATAGAATAATAATAATATAATTAATATAATATTAATAATTTAAATATAATTATATGTATTATTCATGAAATTATGTGATTAAAAATGAATCACATCGCTTCATAGAGGTGATAGTTCACACATATGCATGAACAAAATTTTCATTTATATGTGCATGGAAGGTAAGAGAATAATTAATATATTCTTATTTTATAATTATAAATATTCCCTTAATATCATTTATAAATATTATTTTCATCATTATTACTATTCATGAGAGATCGTAATGGAAAATGAATTATATTAGTTCGTGGATGTGATGGTTCACACGTACGCATAAATGATTAGTTCTCTTCCCATTTGGTGGAACTGGATATGGATTTAAGTGATGATATAAACATCATAAAATATCATTGTATTTTTTATACTAGAGGTATTATTTAATCCATGTTGAAAGATATTTTTAGGAAGTGGACAAAAAAATAAAATAGAAACACTTAATTAAAAATGATACCTCTAGTTCGGCAAGTATCCTTTTATTAAAACCATAACACCTAAAAGGATAGTTTTATAAAAAACCAGTGGATATAAAATGTGATAAGGTATTTTATGGTTGATTTTTTATAGATCATGGACAAAAAATTGGTTTTTAAGTGTATTAAAATGATGATTGTTAGTTACCTTTTACTGGGTAGGGGACAGACACTATTGTAATTCTTCAATATATTAATTTAATATAAATTAATTTTCTTTTTGAATTATTTCCAAATTGATTTAATATAGAATATAGTATGATTTTGGTTAAAAATACCTTAATCCAACCAAAATTAGATAAGTTTTGACTATTTCTGAATCCTTATCATTTTTTTAAACATTTTAATTATTACAATGATATCATGTAATTTAAACATTGTGCCTTAATATAGTTACTATAAAATTAAAAAAAACAAATAAATGATTTATTGATGAAATTTTATGACTTATACAAATTATTTTTTGGAATTTTATATTTTTATGAATTTTATATCAATTAGTAAATTATAATTTAATTTCAAATATGACTAATATCAATTTTGTCACTGTTCATTGTTTGACTGTTTAAAAATATCATAACAACATTATATCGTTGACAAAAACTCAATTAACTCAGCCCTAAAATGTAAAATTAATCCATATAATTATTTTATGACAACAATTATATAAAATTATATGTATTTTAGTATATTCATTATCATTTATTTGATATTTCCATTAATTAAATAATTACTACATCATCATTGTATCAGCCTTTAATTTAATTAATATTTCCTGAAAATTAACAAAAATATCATGATAAATATAACAATTTTATATTTCAGAATAATATTTTATGTTTAAGAGAACCCCTATATAATACAACATTAAAAATATTTGACTTCATAGAAACAAAAATAGGGAAATTTGTCTTTTCTTAGAATAAAATACTATAAATGTCTTACTATCATCCATGTGGCTCCAAGAGATAAAAAATTCATCCCAAGGGTGATTTCGGTCGAAAATAACTCATCTATTGAAATTTATACAATTTTAATTTTAATTTTATAATATTTTATAAAATCACTTTTATCCATAATCACCTGATTTACCCAAAACAGTGTTAATAAAAAATAATTACAAAAAATACTATTTATACTTTTCAAAAAATTAATGGGAAATATTTAATAAATTAAGACCTTATGAATCATAATTTGGTATCCATAATAAAAAATTTAAAAAAATGGATAAAATTAACATAAAATTAATCCCATTGACGGATAGATAAAATGTGTTTTTGAAGTAAAAATGTTCAAAAGTTCTCAAAGTTTTTATATCCAATTTCAATGGTAAATTGATTCTAATGACCTAAATCGAAAAAATGATGAAAATTTATATCACTATACATTAAAACCATTCAAAAAAATTTAATAGTATAAATAGATTTAATGAAATGGTTTTTTCCATTTAAAATGAATTATTTTGTATTACAATTTAACAAAACATGAAACACATCAAAAAGATACCAAAAATTAAACCAAAGTAAATTTCGATACTCTTATTTCACAGAAGAAGTTTATTTTTTAAAATTATACCTTATAAAAGTTTCAAAACCTTGATTTAAAACAAGTGTTCTATCAAAATGACGAAAATATTCCTTTTTAGAAATATACTTCTTTTAAGAGTAAAACTGGACTTCATCTTATATCGTGTAAAGAAATTAAATATGTTGAATGTAAAAAAATAATTTAAATATATTTCTTAAATATTTCCTTAATATAATCCAATAAGTTTGATTTGTTATCTTGATGGTATAAAACATACGTGTACACATTTAAATAGATTTTCAGAAAAACTATTCCTTTTATTATGAAAAGGGTTTTACAATCATTTATAATTACTTGATCAATGAAATATATATACATGTGTAAACCATATTTCCAAAAAAAAATTAAATATTTTTTATTCCAAACATTCAAAAGACTAGTTTAACGATATCATTTAAATAATAATATCCACCAAAATCTTTTTTCCATTTTTTGAATAAACCACTTCATAGTAGTGGGAACCTCACAATCATGGATACTACATTTCAAACACCAAAAATATTTAAATCATACATGAATCTAACAATCACCCCCAAATATAAAAATTCCAATTCAAATTTCAAATCCAATAAATAGGACACATCATCATCAGCTTTGGCCATGATCAACCTCAACACAGGCCCCCAGATTCTCAATCATACATCATCGTCATCACTTCAATGAAAATCAACACCCGTCGGAAAATAACATCATTAGAATTGTTGACATCTAAAGACCATCAAAATGGCAGGGGACTCAAACTGAAATCCTTAAGTAGAACCTCCACTATTCATCTTTGAACATCATTGGATTCATCATGACCTTCGACAGACCCAACATCCCTTCACGAATGAAATATTTGAAAACTAGAACTATATAAACCCTATTCATTGATTAAAATTATTCAAAAATCAAACACATCAACAACACATATCGAATTTGACGAAGAACACACCTCTTGGAACCCCAACTACCGAACAAATAGCACCTCCCAAAGCCTCTTGAGACCACTACAGCAGACTTACTGGGAGAGCAACAATGAAATCATAAACTGGAGAAGAGTTTGAAGTTGTATGGTCTCCATGAAGAGTCACACCCTCACTTGGAAAAACATGCCACGGCTTCCAAAAACACCACCAAGAAGAGAGAAAACCTGCAACACATTGAAAAAAATCTGACTTCTAGGGAAGAGGAAACAATAATAGAATGAGACCGATCACAAGGTGAGAATTTGGGACACCAAAATGGTTCAAACTGCACATCCCAAACCACCCTGATGAAACCAGCCTACCGGACCATAGTGGGGTTGGAAACATAGTAAGGGAAATCATGTTCCACTTTTATTTCCTTAGTGGTGATAACATGCATTAGGCCAGAAATGTGCTTTCATTATAATAATACATGGAACAAATCATGTATTTTAGAGAGTCTTAGTGGTGTTTCTAAATAGTAAAACATGTCTCTAGTTATTTTCGAAATTTCAAAAGATTCGGTTTTCCTAGATATACTTTTCTATTTCTTTCCAAACCTTATAACATTCTTACATGGGGATACAATCAAGAAAATGTGATCTACAACTTGAAATTAATAATTAATCCTTATTTTATCAGTATCTTCTCATTTTCCTAATTTGAATTCCTTTAAAATGGGTTTAAATGGAATTTATCATTTTCTTTGTCTCGTCAAAATGATCGGGGCACATAATATTACTTTCCTCAACTTCATCCCAACATGTTGATATGTGAAATCACTTATCATATAATGCTTCATAAGTCACCATTTGTATACATGAATAGATTCTATTATTATAGGTAAAATCCAAAAAAATAAAATACTAATCTCATATACATTGGATGTCATGTTGTCATGATGTAAACATGTCTTCTAATGTTTAAATAGTCTATTCTGATTATCCATCAGTTTGAGGGTGATAAGATATTATCAGATAAACTCATTATCCAGATTATTCAAAATATTTTTCTTTAATTTAAATTTAAATCAGGGATCATGATCAGAAAAAATTGAAATAGGTTCACCATCATGCCATAAAATATCATTAATATAGATTCTTCAAAGTTTATCAAGTGGTAAAAATTATCTTATACTGAGAAAATTTTTATATTTGTTAAATAGATCAAAATTAACCCATATTGTATTAATATTTATAGAATTATTTGGTAATCTATTGAAAAAGACTGTAGTAATTTCATTTCATTTACATATAGAAATACTCAGAGGTTGAATGAATCCCTTAGTATATTTTATTTTATTTTTTGATATTTTGAAAAACCAAACATCATTACACATAATCTATAATTTCTAATTTAATAATATCCCACCAAAAAGTTTTCATAAAATATATATACATCATGTTGCTGACATGGTATATTGAGAAATTTGTTCTATGAGAATTGTCTAATAATTCAATTTATAGCACATGCATCTACGGAACCCATAACCTCTTTCCAAATTTCAGAACACCAACATCATATAGAATATCTTCAAATTTCCCATAATTCAATGCTGGAATTTGATTTTTAAAATTATCATCATCAAGCAGTGAACTATTTAACTTTTTTTAAATATATTTATTTGAAATAATTTGAAAATATAGGTCGACTTCACTTTATTTAATAATTATCATATTATCCTTTACTAAATCCATGAACTCTAGTTCCTAATATATCCTCATTTTAGACAAGACTCCATTATCATTCATGTTCAACATACGAGCTACCTTATTTTCCTTCACTGGGTAGTAATTTATTGAGAAATAAAAATCCATGGGTAAATTGAGCCATCTCATTTTCTTAAAATTGATATATTTCTTGGAAAATATGTATTTTAGGATTATATGGTCATTGAATATATCACTTCTACTACAAAATAGATAATATATCTATATCTTCAAGGAAAATATTATATCTTCTAATTCAATATCATCAGCTAGATAGTTTTGTTCATGAGCCTTCATTTTCCTTCTTGTATATGATATAAATTTATCTTTTAAAATAAGTACACAACCAAGTCCCTTCATTAATAAATCTCTATATATCACAAATCCATCATTTTCTTATAGTGGATTCAATGTTGAAGAATTACCCAATCTACTATTCAATTATAAAAAAATTATAACATTCCTTTGACCATATGAACATAACCCATTTACATTTAATCTTGGTAAAATTTTTACCCAATCATGTAAAAATTTTAGAAAATCACTAATAGTATCATAAAAATCCAATGAAACTAGGTAACTCGGTTATGTTCATTATTGTAGGTTATTATTTGACTACCTTTATCCGTCCAAGGTCAATTGAGATTATATACTTGGAGAAGATATGGACATGGAAATAATAATTTTAAATTTCAGATTTACTCCTACTAAATTTCCCACATAATAATTTTTCTCCAAGATTTGAAAGAATGATCCTAATGTGGATCTCATTGTCATAATAGATTTTAAAGTACACAAGGATAATATCAATAAATACCACAAAAAAATTATCATGATATTCCTTTAATTCTCTATTAATTATATCCATAAAAAGGGTTGATTAATCAATCCAAGTGAAATTACTATAAATTTGTAATGTTCATTCCTTATATGAAATGATACCATTGTAAAATATTTTTCTTTACCTAAAATTCATGATACCCATAAAAAAGATCAATTTTATGAAACAATTGAGCACTATAAAGTTTATCAAATAACTAATCAATGCATGGAAAAGGATATTGTTTATTTTGAGTAATATAATTGATCTCAATATAATCAATACATACCCTCATAGATCCATTTTTAACCTTATCCAAAATAATAAGTGATACCAAAGAAGAAACACTAGGATAATAAAATACCCAATCATAAAAATCGTGTGTTTTTTCTTCAATTCCTATAATTCCAAAACATAAATTTTATACAGTGTCTTTGTTACAGGTCTTATATGAGGAATTAAATTAATGGAAATTTCAACATCAAATTATGATGGATTTATTTGTTATTCCTCATGAAATACATCAATTTATTTACATAAAGTAGGTAAATTTTCAATTTGACAAATTAATTTTCCATCCATATATTTTGAATGCTCTCATTCTATAAGAATATCATTCAGAAGGGCTACTACAGGTGGGTCAAGACATGACTCAAATGATGATGTCTCTCCTTTATTGATAATAGATTCTATATCTTCATATAAAATCATTATTTCCTTCTCTTGGAAATAATTATTTTCCTAATATTATGAAATATAATCCATGCTAAATATTATAGGAAAATCAACCATTAAAATAATAATCAATTCTGCATATATGTAATGTTTATGTGTCAAAATAGTAATTTATTGACACATCCCTATTACGGTGATATTTCCACTCGTATTTTTCACTAACAACTCCATTATTATGGTGATGGGGGAAATCTAATTTTCTTGGAAGATAAATAAGATATAAAAGAGTGCATGGATATAGAGTCAAAAAAAATATTAGATAAATTTGAGACATTGAAATACTAACTAAAACCAAATCTTTAGAAACATCAAACTTAGTTATAGAAGTCACATAAGTTTCGCCTTCTCTCCTCTGCCTCTACTTAAGTAGGTTCCCATGAAACATTGTACCCTAGTGTAAGAAATTACTCATTTTTTATAGTCAAATCATATTAATTAATATGATTCTTTATTCCCCGTACTTTTATTATCCATGTGACCCTTATCTATTAAATTTTTACAAACTCCCTTTCCCATCAAGCATTTTCTAAGAAGATTATTTTAATAGTTTCTACATGATGGAAATTTCCTTATTCACTTATTCTTCTATGAAACTTTAGTTTTTTCTTAATTCACATTCTGCCTCATATATACCTGAACTCTCTTGAAGATATTGTATGTATAAAATTTATCTTTCTTTTAATGGATCAAAATAGTATTTTATCATATAATGAAATATATTGAGATATTATAGCCCTTTCAAGGATTAGAATAAGGTTGTTAATGAAATGGTCAATATTGCTCTCTATATTTTTTATATAATTTATTGAATAACTAGATAATATGTAAAAGTTAGCATCATAATTCATAAATCATTCTTTTTACATATTATTTAATTAGATGAAAATTCTCATCATTTCAGCTCGTTTATCACATGTGAAATATATATTGAATAATATTTCTTTAATGATCATCTATTCGATATGTACTATTTATTTGTCTTCTTTGATATTTGGGATCACTGTCCATTATAACTCAGCATCCCCTCTATGACAATTCACTTCTAGTATGACAATTTCTCTTTCATTTATTACAATGGTAAAAAAAATATTTTCAAGTGATTTACTCCATTACTAACAAACCATTTGATTAGTAGTTACCCTAAAAGATATTGGCTTATATCACAAGAAATGATCCAATATATGTGGATCATGTCTTGGAACATCATGTTGATAAATATGTGCACGGTTATTAGTCATAACCTATGTAATCTACCCTAATATATCCATGGACAACTCGTCTCCAACACCAATTATATTTCCTTGATTAGTATGGAAGTCCCTATATTGAACATGAGTGTTGATTTAATTTAATATGTAATGGGACATAACTAAATGATGGTACACACTATGATAGATCATAATAATCATGAATATTTATCCATAAAATAAAAATACCTAAAATGGTAAAATTTCCCAAATAATATAAAAAATTTCTTATTTTTCACGTTAGCTATGTTCATTTAAAATATAATTCCCCATATTTCTACTAAACTCTTAATCATACCAACTTATAAAACACCATAGATAGTAACCCAATTCTAGTGAATAATTTATTTACTTTTCATAACATATATGGGATCTCAACCACAATGATTGATCAGTTTATTAGTCTTGGAGAACCAGATATATACATGATTCCTATTTTATATTGGTAATAAATTTTAAAACATAATAAAAAAAATTTCGGCATACGTTAAACTCATTCAAATATTAACTCTTCATATACTATGGAAAGGGAAAAAATAAGAGTTGTTTCACATTTCGGTTAAGGGTTTAGTAAAATGAATTCTTTTATGAGTAAATAGAGCATAATCAATATATAGGGTCAATAATAGAGAAAACATTTAATTTAATAAAAACATGAAGTCAATGATTTTACAAATTCAAAATGAATATATAAAATGCATGGATAAAAAATTAAATTCTAAATGAAATATATACATAATATTTGATGTCAGGATCACATACATCATAATAACACTATAGCCCAGGCCTTATGAAAATAAAGTTTAAAGTACAGGTAGGAATAAACCTAAAACCAATTTAATAAGGTAAGTCATGAGGTTTTTATGATGGGGCATGAGGATACAACAAGGGGACATATAATTTTGTGCCCTAATCATCGCCATGCTTCCATTTCATTACTCATATATTTAATGATCAATTTAACTCACACATAATATTCTTTATCAATAAATGTTTATATTGAGTAAACAATATAGAATTTCAATATGTCCCTTGTGAATCTTTTAAATTGAAAAGTAAAACATTATATGTTGGAATGGTGTATGGTTTAGAAAATATAAAATTCATGATATGAAGATTATATATATTTAAGAGAAAAATTATGTTAAATTATCTTAAGATAGTGAATATTTTAAGGGAAATTTAACAAGAATTAATTATTAATGGAAAATGTAAAAATCAATCAATCATAAAAGTATATTTTATATTAAATTTATTCCTTCTAAAGAGTAGATTAAATTTTTATGTAAATAATTTAAAATATTGTTTAAAATTTTATTTTTAATATAATCCTTTAAATATTATATAAGAAGAAAAATATTGTAAAACGTTTATGGTGGTTAAAAATATGCTAACATCATATACATGAAAAATATATTCCCTTTAAATATTTGTAAATAAATATTAAAATGAACCTTTCAAAAAAATTAAATATATTTCTTTAAAATGCTTCAAAATTTAAAGGATAATAGAAAAATATATTAATAAATCATTTGATTAAATTAAAAGAACTTTGAAAAAAATGAAAAATTGGGACATGGAAGAAAAATATACATATCAAAAATATAGAAAAGTTCAACTTTTTATTTTCAAATTTATTTTCCTGATTCAGCATATAAAGAGAGGAAAAGTTTTTAAAAAACACAAAAACTCTTTAAATATATAGATTATAGTAAAATAGAAGTTTTTTATAAATGATATATTATAATATTCCTTCCACACATAAAATCTATCCTAAAGAATAGATTGCAAAATAAATTATTACCTCTTGGATAATATTCCCCTAAAATAAAAACAAATTAAAAGAGATTTTAATCATAATTAACAAATATATATTCATTTTTAGTATCAAAAGTTTTCAGTATATACACGATATGAAGATAAATATATTCAAAATACCAAATATTTCTCAATAGAGTTGAAATTTAGATAAAATCCATTAGCTTGCGTTTCTACTTAGATGCACATGATCTATCCTTCAATAGAGTGGTTGTAAAAAGGTTTTTAGTTTATACCAAAACAATATTAATATTTAAAATATCATATATGTTCCTATTATAATATCTTATTACTATTTGGTTTTTATTCAGTCATTATTATCCTTATTTTTTGTATTAACTACTTTATTTTATTATGCATTTTTTCCCATGAAAGTTATGATCCTTGTACTTTTATTATAGTTCCATCATATTTATATTCTTAATAATGACATAAATTTCATATATTTTTATAAATGATATCCTTATCATCATCCATGTAAATAAAAAATAAACAACAGATATCATTGCATCATGGTGGTGGTAGTACACACGTACACACGAGCAACTGGGTCATTTTCTAACATATGTATAGGTAATAATGTAGATATGATAATATAATATAATAGGAATAATTTTTTCATAAATATAATATATATTCAATATTTACATATTTATAACTATCCAAGGGAAATGGTAATAAAAATTAATTAAACAGCTATGTGGTGTTGGTAATCCATACATATGCACGAGTGATGCTTTCACTTTTTGTACAATGGAGAAGTCGTGGAAAATGGTTATCCAATAATAATAAAAACATCTCTGTATACTAATTATAAAATAATTATTATTTTATAATCCTTATAAAACATTTTTACTAATTAAATAAATAATAAATGATTAATGAGTCGGTAAAGACAATTACCTCTTCATTAGAAAATGGCTCAAATTTGATTTAAATCCAATATAAGGTGTGTATGATTTTAAATACTATTATCCGATAAAATTTCTTCTTTTTTGGTAATGTTTACACCCTTATCTCTTATTTTAACCCCCCCCCCCCCAACACTAATACCCTTTTGAAGATTACTACAATATATATGTTTTCTACCCTTTAAGGGTCAATAATGATACCATAAAAGTAAAATATATATATATCATATTTAATATTTAAACCCATATCTCATTTAGTTGCCCTAATAAATATTTTTACTTTTAAATCATTTAATAAAATATTATTCATTAAAAACTTCATTAATGTCATTTTTTGGAACTATTCATTTAATTTGGAATTGAAAACAACATAAAAAGTAAAAGATTTAATACATAATCCTTTAATAAATTCCCAATATTTTATATTTATCTGTAAAATTATTTAGATATTATAAGTCACTAATAAAATTAATCTCATACTTTTTAAAATCATTTGAATTTTTTTTACATGCTTGTACAAACACTGTTTCAGAATTGTAATAGCATTTAGGATAAATAATAAAATGCTAAAAATTAAAAATAAATTAAAATGATCAAAATTCTTATTCTTATTCCATATAAATATCTAATAATGTACATAACATTTTTTATACATATTTAAAAAAATTATATTCATTAATCTTAAGGGAGTTATCTTATGTATTTATTCTATTCGTAAATTAATGTCATTTTTTGGAAGTATTCATTTAATTTGGAATTGAAAATAACATAAAAAGTAAAATATTTAAATTATAATCCTTTAATAAATTCCCAGTATTTTATATTTATCTGTAAAATTATTTAGATATTATAAGTCACTAATATAATTAATCTCATACGTTTTAAAATCATTTAAATTTTTTTTACATGCTTGTACAGACATTGTTTCAGAATTGTAATAGCATTTAGGATAAATAATAAATCGCTAAAAATTAAAAATAAATTAAAATGATCAAAATTCTTATTCTTATTCCATATAAATATCTAATAATGTACAAAAAAAATTTATACTAATTTTAAAAACTTATATTCATTAATATTAAGGGAGTTATCTTATGTATTTATTCTATTCGTAAAATAATATAAAAGTCAGTCTCATAGAAAAATGTAAAATGGGCCATATTTTAGTGACTAGGAACAAATAATATAAATAAACACATCCAATATAATAAAGGAATAAGTTATATACTTTTTATAGCCTTATTTTAATGTTTTAATAATATTCTACCAATTTTACCCATAACGAGGTGACAAGTTTTACCACAGATACAATTCATAATACCAAAATAATTAACTATTGTTAAAATTTAGTCATATTTTTATAAATATTCTATTCATTTTTCAAGATTCATTTTCTATAAGTGGAATAAAATAATTTTAAAATAAATTCATAAAACATAATGAAACCTATTTTTATAAAAATTTCTTTCTATGTATAAAAATTTACTTATATCAAAATAGAAAAAATTATTTATTATATTATTATGAATAAACAGGATCATATTTTAATTTGAAACAAAATAAAAAATATGTTGTTACTTTAACATTACTTAATTTAATGATAATAAATGAAACAATATCAAAAATCAATATTTTTAAATATTTATTGATAAATATTTCCTTTCAAGAAAATAAAAAAATATTAGCATCTATAATTTAGATAGAGTAATTTCAAAAATTAAATTAATTTAAGAATTTTATGTTGAATATTGTATAATTTTGTCTCTAATTATGCTGTTGAATAAAACAATGTGTGTTGTGTTATTGTTTCTTTAAAAAACTCTTACTATAATTGAAGTGATATTGCTATAATATTTGATTTATTAATTAATTCTATCTCCTGGTGATGTATATATATTCAAATACAATTTCTACATGGAAATATATACAGTTATGGGTTCTAATGACGATTTTCCATCCCTATCTTTGTAATCAACCTGGTTAGCTTTGCTCTAGTAGAGGCTAATTCCTCTGATTCCTTCTCTGGGACCTACTCCAATCTGGTCTAACTTAACTACATCCAGGAAAATTGTTCCCAATGGATTGAGAATTGAAATCATGTGAATGCCCAATTATATGAGTAACTACTATAGTAGCTACAAACTAATATCTTCTTGAACCACTTGAGCTCTCTAGTAGCCTATAATGCCTCTACCTCCCTAAATGCAACACCAACAGCATCACCTTTTACTATTGACCAATGTCTCCAACATAAACTACTATATTTCTGGTATTGTAACTCAATAATTCTACCCATACCTTTTTTTAAACCAAAAATATTTTATGTCGGATTATCGGGATTACCACTTAGGATACTCCCCCACAGCTCTCATAGCTTCTAGTATTTAATATTTGAGTATAATATCATAACATAATTTAGTGGTAATTTTTTATGTATGCCCTGATTTTTACCAGGGCATTTGTTATATTTTTTGTCTTTAATTTGACCAGGCCCCTATAAAATATGGGCAATCCACATTAGAATTCTCTTAATGTTTTATTAAGGTAAATATTTTCTACTTCATCACTTTCCCTATGTAATAGTTACAATATTAATTCTTTTGAATTAATTAATGGTTGTATAGATTATAACTATTCTATAAATATTAATACTATGAAATTAAATAGTAGTTATTTCTTTACTCTATGTGGAGGGCCTATATGATGTAAGAGAAAATTATAGTATTTGGGGGCCCTCACAACCACTCGGGCCAAGTACATAACACATACAAAATCTATCAATGAATCCATAGAGATCCAGGGATTGATTTATAAATTGAAGATAAGTAATTTTGTTGTCATTATACATTATGATTCTCAATATTGTATTTTTCTCTCTAAAAATTAAGTGCTCTATGGTGGGTCAAAGAACACATATATTACCCTTCACATTATTAGATAATCTATAGAATGTGGGTTAGTGTGTTCCCTAAACTACACAAATACAAAAACAAAACCACTAGTTTGACTAATGTTATAGCCTTATCTATGTTCAAGTATTTTTTATGTATCATTTACATGGTACCTATTGAATGAAATTTAGGTACAAGAACATGATCCTTTTTTTATCGTTTCTTTTAAAAAATAGATATTTTCTAATTTTTGAAGGATTTATTTCAAAGTGAAACTTGTTTTATTATTTTTGTATTATTAGTGTATTAAGATGTTTAATATCAATTATAATTCTCTAACATATTTTCTTTGCTATTGTTATGTATTACCCTCATTTTTTTCTATTCATAAATTTGTTTTGTTACCTGTATTTACCCTTATGTGAGGTTCATGAGACCCATACACAAATTTTATTTCTCTTGATTTATGGATTAGTAGGTTACCCCTGACCATTTCATAAGCCTTATATGGGTTAATTTCCCTTATTTGAGTCCTCCGTGTCCATTATGTAGGTTTTTTATAAGAATACTACTTTTATGTACGTTCTTTTCATAAAAAATTTCCCTTACGTAGTCACATGTTTACCTATACATGATCTCAGGTGTACCTTTATGTTGGTATTTTATTTATGGTGTCACCCATACGAGAACTATCATTTACCCGTATATGAGTTATGGTTTACACTTATATTATATCAATTACGTTGGTCTTTTAAGGTGTCCGTTATCATTGGTGTTTTAGGTTTTATCCTTTATTTTGGTCTTATGTGGGTCATGGGGTACCCTTACACAGCTATTTTACATTCAATCTTACCATTTCATAGGGTAACAGTTACCATTATGTGATAGTTCTTGCCTTTACATGAGTTTTGGAAGACCCTTATGTGAGTTGTTTATTACACTTACATGATCTATGTGGTACCCTTATATCATAGGTATTACCCTTAAATAACATGAGTTATACCTTTGTGTAGTTTAGTGACCATGACAATGTAGGTAAGAACCCATTATATATTGGATTATTGACTCATACATGGGAATGACCATTACTCATCTCATTTTAGTACTTTTATGGATAGATTATTATCTATTTTATGATATTTTTAGTTTGATAGAGTTTTTTTATTTCCAACCATTCATTTTTCAAATGATGTTGGTTTATTGCAACCATGTGAGATCTTCAATGTTATTTATTATATTTCATTGACAGATTAATGGAAAAAATTTATTGTGTGAAGGATTTGGAATACTATTTTTGTCATTATAGAGAGGTAACATTCACTATTATAAATAAATTGGATCCCTCTTCACCGTACACTTGTATAAGAGATTTTCCTTTTCTCTTAAAGAGTATAGAATCCCTGATTCTTTATTTCGATAGAGATTTATATCTTTTTCATATGGTGATTTGTATCCTCTTATTTTTTGTCAAAAAATAAACACAAATTTTTTCTCCATTATGATCAAATGTTAAATCTAATTTCATGAGTGAGATTTTACTTTTCACAATTCATTCTCATTTATATAATATGATTTTCTTATTACATTATTTTAGTTGGTTTAATTTCATATTTTTTTAGTTTTTATTATCATTAACAAAATTAGATGGTATGGTGGTGTTATTTGTGTGGACTATGACTAACTGGTACCAACCCAAAGTATATATATTTTGTTATTTACTATTTTCCTTCTTTTTTATTTCATTTTCAGCCATTTGTATCATTTATTTATTGATCATTTCTGGTTTCATTAATTCTATATTTCTCTATACTATGTCTGATCCTTGGAATTTTGGGGCATATCAAAAATGGATCCCATTTTGAAGTAATGTTGTTAATTTCGGGCCTAAAATGATATTAATTTTGTAATAATAACTATTGAATTTAATAAAGTTTCTTTGTTTTTTTATCTTATAAAAGGTGGGATTTCATTTTAGTTTCCTATAAAGGAACAAATAATTTTCAACAACAAAGGTATAATTCTACTAAACCTAAATATTATGCATTCATGATAAAAAATTAGATGTTATTCCTCAAATGAATTGTAGGTTGATAGAAATTGTTAATATCAATGCTTCCTTTGGAACTACAACTCCTGAAATAGATCAATATTTAATTGTATTAATAGTTTTACTTTCTATTTCAAATGAGGCATTTTCTTCCATTAGACAATCTAAACATAATATATATACAAATATGAAAGAATATATTGTAACCTTCATGTTTTATAAAGCTAATATACGATCTAATTTTTAAGAATCAAAAAGGAAAATAATGCACACAGTATATATAATGATGAATATTTTAATTTTTTTTCTATTGATTTCTGTTTAAGAAATTATTTATAATTCATTTCTAAATAATTTAGCAATATACAAAAAAATTAAAATATAATTCAAAGAATAATAAATATAAGGAGGTATATTGCTACGAATGTAAAAAAATGTGTTTTTGAGACCCAAATTCACTCTTATTATTGTAAAAAATAAAATTTAATTATAAAATAAAAGACAAGAAATCCAATAAAGACAATTGGAGTCTATATGAAGATTCACATGACGAATCTACCTCAAATATTTAATTGAATAATAAAAACTAAAATTTATTTTTATATATTATGGACCGTGTTGATGAGGTACAATAATTTTCAATCATAGTTCTAATTCTGTAAATCTCTTATTTGTTGATCTTATTTAATATTATTATAGTATTAATGATAAATTTTAATCCTTAAATAAATTGGATAGAAAACTCTGAACTTCATAAGATATTATTTTTTCTAGAAAAAAATGAGTTTTAATTTCCAAATTTCAAATTTAATATCAATATTTTCAATATATTCATGTGCTTGTGTGAATGTAAAATTAATAAATTATCAGAAGATTATGAATCATTAAATATGTTTTCAAGCATGTTTACAATGTGATATAATTATCTTAATCAAATTTTTGTTAAAAATAAAATTAATAAAGTTTCCCTTGGTATTAGTAGCAATGGTGAAATGTCTATATTATATATGAATCATTATGTTCATGATTCTAAATGAAAAAGGCATGTCTATTATTTAACGTTTTAATTATGGTTTTAATGGAAATTATTCTGAAGAATTTTATTTTTTAAATCCTTGATTTTTTGGTGTCAAGCATGTTGTTTATTCAAAAGAATTATATAGTTTTATATCTACGATTTCTGGTCAATGAAAACTAATCTCGTTAACTAATTCATTAATTTCTTATGTAGATAGAACCCAAATTCATATTGGTACCAAAATGTAATTTTATTTAATATTTTTAGGTTTATTCCATAAGAATTCAATATTATATCATTTAGTAGTTGTTCATAATACATAAAAGGTTTTATTATGGGTATTCCCTTCGTGGATATTTTGGGAATAAATTGAAAGATAATATTCATAGAGATGGAATTTTTGAAATCTAAGAAGTATTTTATTTCATTATTAATTTAAATATTATATTCTCATGAACATGAATGTGATTTAAAATTTTATATATGGAAATTTTAGAGTTAAATATTTTTAGTTTACTATTAAGAATATACATAAATTACTCATCTCTCATCGTGGATTAATAAATTTAATTAATTACATGAAATTAATTTTACTATTACTTGAAATGTTTCATAATTTGTTTATGGATCCTTGGGTTTAATAATTTGACTAATTGGTAACTCACTAGTTTTAAATATTTATCATTAGTAATCTTTTCAAATGTTATAAAAATGATTATCATTTTTAGGGGAAAAGTAATTCATTTTTCTGGATTTTTTGTTTTCAGTTAATTATGAAATATATTTTCTCAACGCATATTGTCTCAAATGATTAAATTTTTAATGTACACATATTATATATATTAATAAACTATTATTATTTTAATAGGAGAAATATTTATTTATTTAATGAAATAATTTTATTTTTTTCTTGTAATCATATCATTAATATTTATTATTTTATTTACATGTTTGTGCTATTGTTTTGTATGCCAAAATGATAAATTACAATGTGAATTCATTGTTTTTTACAATATATATGTAATAAAATAAAAAAATTATTTTTAATTAATTGAAAACCATTAATTTATCTATTTGAATATATTTATTTTTATTTATTTCATGTCATAAATCATGATTCTTAATATAAGGTGGAATTATTTAAATTAAATACCATAAACCTGAATGTTTTATTTTTATGGAATGTATTTAAATTTTTTAGATCTTTATTTGAAATCATTGAAAATCCATTTTTATTCGTTGAAAAATATTTTAAGTTGTTCATGTCTCTTTGATGTTGACTATTTTAACAAAGAAGCCTATCTTATGGGTTTTTCACACTATTGTTAAATATAAATGTTTTGGTGTAATATATTATCATGTGTTTGAATTATTTTTCATTTCATTATTTTTTTTGAACCCTCATTTGAGTTTTTTTCATTACAAAATTTGATCTAATTTATTTGATATGATTGGGTTTTTAATTTATCCAAATGGGGGAAAATATTGAGTAGTTATTTTTCACTTTTTTTATTTTTTTTGTAATTAATAAAACTCAAATTTATTATATTTTATAAAATTAATGAATCTCATTAAATTATTTTATTATTTATTATTTATGATATTATACACTCTCAGTTATTCATTTCAAATATTGTATATTTTTCATGGTGATTTTATATTATATTTTATTCTAGTAATATTATATTATTACCCTCACTTTCATGTAAATAAACTGTGCAAGGGACGATAGAGTCTAAATTATTCATTAATTTAAAAAAAATATTGTTTATATTCAAAATGATCCCTACAATTGTAATCATTCTCATACATGGGAACCTCATGTTTGGAATGAACCACATGTTTGGGACCTCACATTTGGAGTCATCCTCACATTTGAGAACCACATGTTTGGAATTATCTTAAATTTTGGAACCTCATGTTTTGAATGAAACTCACATTTGGTTCCACACATACCTAATGTTTGGGATCCTCACATTAGTGATATACATCTCATTATTGGTAATTCAATGGATATTGAAGACTCTTTATGTTATCAGGAATCATTGCAGACATGATTGTAGTTGTATAAATATTATATCATCATTGATTTTTTTATTATCACATATGAAATATTTGCTTGATGGATTATATATTATCATTCAGAATTTAAATATATTAAGTCCTAAAGTATTTTTCTATTGATCTTAATCACTTATATATTTTTTATGTTCTTTGTATTTTTTATCATAACACATGTTGAAGACCTTAGAAGTCATTAATTATTATTTATATGGATAGTTAAGAAGATTATATTAATTTCATTCAACTGTGATGAAATTTTAATTATCATTTTATTTTATTTTTCCTTTTATCCTGAATTCACCGTAAAGTTTTTTGATTTCTTGATTATGTTATATAGTAATTTCTGATGATATCTTAAACTTTGTCTGATAGATTAAGGTGATAATTAACATGTTGAAAATATCATGGAATTATCTAAATATAATTCTTATAGGATGTATTCTTAGTTATAAATCTTGAAGATCTAAAATTTAAATGATTCATCTGATATCAGTCATCTATGACTATTTTTAATATTTCATGTTAGATAAATATTGGATTATTTTGAATGTGTTTGAAATTAATTATAAATATTTTAATAAATATATTAAAAATAATTATTTTTTCATTGGATATATTCATTTAGATTAATTTTTTGATAATTTTGGAAGACTCCGTTCAAAGATATAATTTAAAAATCTTAATTATGAAGACCACATTTGTTATATAAATTCGGGATGATTTTAGATTCATAAATTGTTGTAAAATTTGGGAGTTGTTAGGGTTGTAAACTCAAATTAAAATTTTATATTTGAATTGATTATAATTTCTAAAGGATAAATTTTAGGATATTATTTTTCATAGATTCAATGTGTATAACATTATGAAGAAATTAATTTCTAATAAAATTATGTTTGAATATACTTTTGGAAACTATGTTAAAATTTAAAATTTCAATATCTTTATTTTTTTGGAGGATCGACTATGGAATTATCACAGAATTATTTAAATATAATTTAATAGGAATTCAAATTCAGTTGAACTTTTTAGTGGCCCTATGTATATTATAATAAATATTTTTTCGAAGAATATATTGATAGGCCAACATGAAATTTTAATTGAAAAATATTGTTATTAACTCTTTGAATTACTGTATGGGAATTTATTTGAGGAATCCTTAAATTTACATGATACAATTACAAAAATATTTTTGGATTCCTTTTCACTATTTTTTTTAAATTATCTAAGATGAAGAAAAAGTCTTCTTTGACATGAAATGGTCTATTATATATACAGAATAAATATGTTTTTGATGTAACTAATTGGATGACATAGTGATGAAACTCTTGAAAAAATTTATATTTTTCTTTTTTCCTAATTTTTTCATCCAAGGAGGCCTATACTATTAGAGTATCAATTGGATACTATAGTTATTTCTTCATGATCAAACCATATATCACATGTGGAAGCAAACTATTAGATAATTTTGTTAAAAATTCTATATCACATCTCTTTCTTATGAAGTGTTGATATATTATACTAATTCTTGGTGGAGTTTTAGAATCTCTAACTAATCTAAAAATATAACCTATAAAATAATATGAATTTTTGTAAAGTTGAAACTTCTTATACGTAGTTTTAAAGGACTCAAGATAAAAGGACCTATGCAGTAAAATCGACAGGCTCATAGAGAGAGCATTAGTGGAGTGGACTGGGGGGTTTATATGCCCAGAAATAATATATGTCATCTTATACGAGTCATTATTTTATTTTATTTACTACTACATTACTCATAAGTAACATATAAGGACAGGATAATTTTATTTCAATACAGATTAAAAAAATCAAAAAAATAAAGGGGCCCAATTCACCCCCCCCCCCCCTCTCTTGTGTCTCCACCATCATCAGACCAAAACTAAAACACCCTTTCCTCTACTCAGAAATTCCAAAAGACTATCACACCCTATCGATATAACAAGATATTAATTTAAGTCATAAAAAATCATAGATCTAGTCATGATATCCTAGAAATGTGTTTCCATACTAGAAGATGAGATGATATTCGAAAGCAACATTAGGAATAGTGGAAGAGTGTCCTCCTACCACAAATTATCACGAGTAAAATCCACAAGATCAATCAAAATTTTAGTTTAGAGGGAAATTAATCAGAAAAAACATCCACTAGAGTTCATAGGTTTGAGAACCATAAGTGTAGAATGGAGATTGAAGGGTTCTAAGAATTCTAACTTTAAATTCATTTTTTTTATTAATTAAAGTTTCTTGTATGGTTTGGTGACATGGTTTACCAAAATGTGAACTAACCAAGAATAGATTGTTTCCTCTTCTAGGTACCCGCATAGTTTGGTAACATGGTTTGGAAACCCATGGAACAATAATTATTTTTCAATATTTATAGATACATGATTTCTATGGTGATTTCACATCATTATATCTAACCAATCCCTAATAACTCACTATCAACTATAACTCTCCAATAAGTCACAGGATTTATTGGGTAGAACTTCGTGTTTTTTCAAATACATCCTCAAACTATCCACCCCATTAAAATCCCCTAAAATCATCAAAAACTCTTTAGTAGCTACATGAGAGTTCCCCTTAGTATATAATAACTCAAGAAAACTTAATGAAGGTATGAAAGTAATTTATAACATAGCTAATAAGTCTATTCCATTACAATTTCACCCTGTAAGAACTTTGCATCCCTGAGAATCCTCTCTATAGTTCCTACTAAAATGGGTTAATACATTGAGGGCACACATCATATTCACACACCCAAGCTTCATCTTAAATGAGACCATGTTTCCATAGAACTTGAAAAAGGGGTATCAACTCCCCTCACAACACTTTCTCACTTTTGTCTATGATCTGGATTAGATGTTCAATTAACTATTCATCTAGTTCCAATTCAACATCCACACAATCGATCACATGTCTAATATATAGAACATGCCACTAGATATAATAAACAAGGAACATGTGATGAAAACATTGATACCATGGAGGATGATCTAATTGGAAGGCCACGATTCTGATACACATAATGAATCAAACGGTCCCAAAAAAAGTGGAACCAATTTCTAATTCATCAATAGTTACATATTACCAAAAGGAGGTGTCAACCGTATGAAAATTTGGTTTCTAATCGAGAACATTAATGGTCATCTACTAAAACTGAGATATCATCAATGGCTACTTTGAGTGGTAAAAACTATTTCTGAATCGGCTAGACCCAATCAACAGTCTCATTCACTATACTCATCCCGAAAACAAATACCTCACCTACCTCATTCCAAAATACTTGTAATGACGATAGTCAAACATAAATATCCTCTAATAGTGCCATTTTATTTTAAGACCAAAAACAAATATTTTTTGAAAACCATACCAAGGTAACATGATCCCACCATCCTCTATCAAAATCTAATAAGTGTTAGAGAAGAATATCCTCCAAAATATGGTTCATCGTCTATGTTTTCCATTGGTTTACGGATGATAAGTCATACTAAACATTGATAGAGAATCCAGAAATTTTTTCATTCCATTAAAATTATATGATGTCAAATGAACATCAATTTATAATGTAATTATTTTATTTACCCAATCAAGACAAACTGCCTCTCAAACATATATTTTCCAAAACTCACCTATAGAATAGATCTCCCTGGTCAATAAGAAACGGTCCACCTTTTTATACGGTCAAACACAACCCAAAAATCATCTATCCTTATATGGGTCCTAGGAAATCTCCTAAAAATTAAAATTATCACCTAATACTACCTCCACATGCGCAAGTAGAAAGTATGAAGTAAACCACATGGTCACAGAGGATTGGACATAACCCTTTTTTAGGTAGGAAAATGGGAGTAAAAACTAGTAATGTATCTCTAGATACATATCCATTAGAACCATAATCTGATATCATGATACATCTTCATTGATCTTAAATGAACTTACCAATATAAAGCATTATTGTCCCTCTCCATATCTTCCCTGATATATGTTAGAACCAAAACTCTCCCTTAAGAATATATCAAATTATCTAGATATAAAGACCATCTTGGAACTACTTTGTTCTCTAAAAACCAATCTAAAATCACTGTCCACTTTGTATCAAATTCATGAATGGATTTCACCAAGTCCCCTAGGGATGATATGATAACTAAGTTATCACATGTCATCTCCCCTTGGTCCTTACAAACTCCCACAAACCATTTAGACAACATGAAAATGAATATTAACTCCCTCTAAAAGTCATTCTTCACGCTCTTGGGGATTTCAACTTAGATCATATTAAACAATGTTACCCTTTACAATATCTTAATTCGCATCAGTGTTAAATGTCAATAAATACATAACCAAACACCGCTAGAAGAGATTAAAGCCCTGATGTGAGAATATATACTAAAATTTATTATTGTTTTTGTAGATAAATAACCTCCCATTAAAGAGATAATGAATCCAGAACATTTGGGAATAAACCACTACCTCCTAATTCAGATATTGTATACAGTAGTTGTGCTCATGAGGTCACACCTAATGAACCCCATAAGCAATTTCATGATCTATCTATATCATAACATCAAAAAAAATAATTCATATGGTATTTATGTAAACTCCACAACCAAACATAGTATTGGGTATGAATAAAATTGGACTTGATGTCAATATCCTCTTCAACACTAGGAAGACCTCTTACCACTTATCTTCCTACCAAAACATTACACATTTTATGTATGCCAAGTCATAGGAACTTCCAATTAGGATAAATCCAAAATTAAATTTTAATGTACACATATATATCTAGTAAAATAAAGATATTAAATACATTTATAATTCATACCCTAGAAATAACTACCTCTACCTTCTTCATATCAACTAAAATTTCCACCATATTAATCAAATTCCCTAGTAAGTGAAACTTTAAAATCTAAAAGTCACACTTCAAGATATTAGGATAAAATAAATGTGTTAAATTTATACTCAAAATGATCTAAACGTTCCTATCATGCATTTTTAGTTCATGATTAAATCAGGATATCATCAATGGATACAATGAAGATAGAGTTGTGATATGGATGGAATATCATCTCTATGAGATCCATCAACACTAATGATGTGTTCATTAACCCAAAATTCAGAAAAATATACTCATACGGTCCAAAACTAATCATAAATGTTGTCTTAATTATTTCATATTTTCTGAACTAGATTTGGTGGTAGATTTTTAGAAAGTAAATATTAAAGAACCCCAAATCTCCCATAAAATAATCAAACAAATATCTGATCCAATGAAATGGCAACCTTTTCCTGAATATAAATTGATTTAGTATTTTATAATTCATTCATAACGGACGACTTCTGTCCACCTTCTTATATAACAAAACTAGAGCACCCAAACGAGAAGTGTTCTTTCTTATAAATCCCTTTCCCCCAGAACCTCATGTATTACCTTGATTTCCTTCAACACAGTCCATTCTATATAATACAAATGGAGAAGTATAGGTTTCACTAATAGAAGGAATTTTATTTAAAATTGAATTCCTAAATAAGGAGGAAGACATTACAAATGGTCTAGAATGAAATAATAGTAACAGATCACAAACAAAGGAAATGATGAGAGGGATACTTCATGATCTACCATAAGTACAATACCCATTTTCTATATTGTAATAACTTTAAATTGACATGGTTATATTCCCATTCTATGTGATCTAATATCCCATTCCCTGGTTGAGATAATATTCTCCCATTAGGTTTAGTAATATAAACTTGCCTCTTATACCAGTTGATGTATTCTTAAAAACTAGATAACCAAACTAGGAAAAAAATTCTCATCGATGTTAGTCTTGTATAACCAAAAACAATCCCATCATACTCTAGATATTTTTTTATTCATTCTACCCTCTTCCAAAATAGTGTGTCTATAGAAAAAGAGTCATATGATAACTTAACAGGTATGTATAAAATAATAATGAATTGAGTGGTTTTAAATGAAATGGAAAATTCTATATCAAACAAAGTAGTAATAAAACAAATAAGAAAATCAACATTATTACTAGGTCACTCATCACCATCAAATTGAACTTTTTTATGCACTACTAGAATTTGATTTTATACTCAAGACATTATAACAATTTATTTATAGAATTCATGGTATAAGGGTGTCTATAAAAATAGTTAATACTAACCATTTGTATAAATTAATTTACATCACTCTATTCAAAAAATGTTTATAAATTAATGATCTAGAGTTCTTTATACCAACAATTTTAAAAAAATCATCAGTATAGGGACACATATTTTACAAATCGACCCCTCCTCCCACCAAAAGTTCCTACTTTTTTTCTACCATGAGTGGTGGTGAAACTTCTCTTCTTCCAAGTTACCTCCTATAAATTATTATTTATGCTATTAATTTTAACATCAAATTTGTCACTTATAAATCAATCATCTCTTCTTTTAAGCATCAATTTCATTTTTATCTATGTATCAAAAAATAACAAAGATCAATTTAGGTCATGAATATTCTTGATTCATTGAATGATGGTTTTTTAGTTTATATTTTTTGTAGTATTTCGTATTAAATGACATTTACAATGATTTATTTTGTTTAGTTGTTTTTACATTGATTCTACACAAAAATAAGATACAATATTTTTTATAATATAAATTAGCTGGTTAGGTAATTGATTATTATATAAATCTAATTTTTTTAACGTATTAGGAAGTTATGATATTATTAATTTAATTATTTTATTTTAATAATTGAATTAAACAAAAAAAATTAATTTCAATATTATAGTGGTGTGAAATGTTTGAATAATTGGGTTGCTAACTAATGGATTTTAATTTAATTGTCACTTGTTCCCAATAATTAATCAAATCTTATGTATTATTATTTTCCTATTCCATATCTTATACGTTTTTTGGTTGCTTCTATAATTCATTCCTTATATCATATATCGTATCTTATTATTTTATGGCCAGTAAATAGTATGCTTTAAAAAAATTATATAAAAACCAGTATTTGAAATATCTTATTGCATGTTTTTTATATTTCACACTAAATTATATCTTACCAATATTAAGAATGTTTCCCTGATAAAAAAATATATCAATGATATAATTTTTCTTCTTGGGTGTATTTTTGTTCTCGAATAACTGTTCTCTTTATAAAATTTCACATTCAAAATAAAGAAGTTATATTATAAAAAATATCATCATAAAAACATAAGTATTTAACTAGATTTATTTATATCAAAATCAGTTTGAAATGAAGAGAAGTATTAAATAATCATAAAAAAAGTAATAGAACTGAAATGATTTGAATATGAATTCAAAAGATTCATAATTTTCATGGATTTTTAATTATTTTTTACTTTTTTGATATGAATAAAAATATTATTTATATTTTAATATCAATAGAAGATTGATTTTTTATAGTGATAGGATAACAAACACGTTTTAAAATATGTTGGATTTCAATAGATTTTTTATTTATCAAAGATTCATATATAGTTATAATATACTTCTGTTGTTATAATTAAGTTGGATCTACAGTTTTTAGTCAAAAAAAAGTTAGTAATAATTTAAAAACAAATAAAACAAAATATTATTTCTTATTTGGTAATGACTAAAATATAAAATATCATATTATTAATGATAAAAAGATATAAGATATATGGAAAATTTTATTCTTGATTTTTTACCATTTAATCATCATCATTAGTAAGATATTATTCCAATAAAAAATACAATGATACTAGTACATATGAGGTAACTAATGAAAGTAAGGATGTTGAGGGAGTAAAAAACAAATGGAAAATCCTATGACTCCTATATATCATTAAGGTATAAAAATAAAAATCTTTAATTTTTAATGTTATTGTTTCAAGGGAAACCCATGTATGAAATTTCTAATACTAACATTGAGTATATTCATAATTTTTAAAATGAATTAATTTATTATTATTTGTATTTTACATAATATAATGACAAAGAATAGAATTTCATTAATTATATTGCATTTTATATTAATAAAATTCTTTTTTTCCTAAAATATTGAAACTTTTTCTTAAAAGAAACAGAAATCCTAAATGATTATTAGGAGAATATTACATCTCAATATAAGATAAATGTTCATGTAGCAGCATATTCTGTTCTCTAAAAAGTAATATGGATCTTTTATTTGATTATTAGGATATAAAATATTTCTATTTCATATGTAATATCCAAAAATATGTGATAGAAATATACTAAGTGAATTCAGAATCATGATGAGTTGGATAATCTAATAGAAGGATTATCATGGTTGAAATTTAATTTTTATGATCCATAATTTTTAACTGGGTTTTTTAATTTCATGATGGGTTCATCATGTGATGATTTTAATGTATTTGAGAAAATACATAATTTTCAAAACATGTATCCATTTTATTCAAATTTATATCCTTCCTTTGTAGAATTATATGAGAAAATCATTCACTTTATTTACTATACTCATCTCTAGAAAATTAAGATCCTAGAAATTAAATACAAGTTTACTTATAACACTTATAAAATGAGTTAAAGAATATATTTTATGTGGGTGTGTGCACATATGATGCTTTATTGAATAATATTTTTCAAATTAGTGTATTGATTATGTGGAAGATAAATGATTTTCATACTTATGTATTGATTTCTGG
Source organism: Viscum album (assembly GCA_963277665.1). Taxonomy (NCBI): domain Eukaryota; kingdom Viridiplantae; phylum Streptophyta; class Magnoliopsida; order Santalales; family Viscaceae; genus Viscum; species Viscum album. The sequence goes on from OY728146.1 coordinate 1,687,017,618, forward strand.
TTAAATGACAAATGGAAAACTATCATGTCATGTTTTCATTAAGAATTCATGAACTATAATACGTTAAAATCATCGTAGTTTTAGTTTCATGGGATATTGATGACTCTTCTCAATAGATCATCCATACAAGAATAATTTCCAATGGTATGAATTTACTTTTGTGACTGAGAAGTTTCCTTATAATATGTTTGGAGCTGATGTTCACTATAAATTAAAAGATGTTATTTTTTAAATATAGAATGGTTAGATGTAATATATAAAGAGTAAAATTATTCCCACTGATTCAAATTATAATTAAAAAAATAAAAGTAACATAATTTATTTTATATATTGGTTAACTAATTAATAAAAAAATTATTTAGATTTAATTCATTTTTTAAATATCATATGTGAAATACAACATTAGATTTTCTTAATATCAATGGGAAGACCAAATATGAAATATGATTTGGATATGACATGTGGATTGTGTTATTTGAAGAGAACTACATCTAACTTGTTTTTATGAAAATAAATTAAAACATCATTGTGATTATTAGGTGATGAAACATTCAAATAAAACTCAATATCATAATGTATTAGATATTATCATGGTTGCTAATGGAAATTTAAGAAACATATCAAAATAATTTAACATGATAATTTTGAAATAAAATATCTAAAATCTCATAACTATATAATTATTCATAATAAATTATACAAATATATATCTATCATTTAATGTTTAATAATGTATGGGTAGTAGTGATTCAATTTTAAATTTTTATAAATAACTTTTCACTAAAATGTTTTCCAATACATTATTTATAAAAATGATGGAAGAAGAAGCAATAATTTTTTTATTTGAGAAAATAATTTCCTCTATATTTTTTACTTAAATGTTTCTCTAACTGTTCATATTCAAACTAAAATATTTATTTAGAGACATAATGGTTTTATGTATATGTCCAATAAAAAAATATATACAAAATGATTTAATATTTATAGAATAATAATTTTATTTTGGGTTCCATTGTGAAAAGTTATTTTTCTTGAGAATGTTCAGATATTTGTTTTAATGTTTTGTATTGATGTGGGAATGAGACATAACAAGCCAATAGGAACTAAAAATGAGAAATATTAGAACATTGAGCCCATATTTCCCATTATTTTTCAAATAGGAATAATTATAGGTTCATATAAATTTTATACATTAATCCTTGATGTTTGGAAAAAATAATAATTCATTGCCTTTAGAAAACAGGGAGAGATTTCATTGAAAATATTTTCCTCCATCGTTTAAATTGAATTCATGGACATTACTATAATATGTTGAAATTTAAAAATTTATTTTTTTAGAATGATAATATATATTTAGGTATTTAGTTTATCTATTGACTTTGTCTCTCTAGAATTAAGGAAATTGGATTTTGGTCTCAATTATTTAGTTTCTTTATTTAAATCATTGGTAATAAATGGGTTTTAATTTATTATAATCTATCAAGAAGTGAACCGTAAAACACATTATTCTGGTGTTATATTGACTATGATAATAGAATATTATTCTAGTGCATCCAATAGTTGGACTCAATATTAAAATGTGTCTTTTTTAGATACTTTTAGAAGATAAAGATATTGGATTGGTACACCCATGTATAATTATTATGTTTTAATTCAAGTGGATTAATTCAATGAAATGGAAGGGAACATTTATTAATGATTTTGGATTTAGAGTGAATGGAATGACCCGATTATTAGATATAGATTGGACATATATTTTGGAATCTATAAAAATATAAGTTCTTTATGTAAAACATCTTGTAATATATGAACTATGTGAATTATTTAAGTAACCCAGAGATATATTTTTGATGGTGGAGGGTATGATATTAATACCATCACTTCCCCCCAATTAACTTGTCAAAAATATTTCATATGATGACTCAAAACGTCCAATTGTCTAGGTTGTCTATGAACTAAAATAGTGGTGGGTAATATATAGATTCAACTATATGTGTCCATAATTCATTAAATTTATCTCAAATTGGGTATGTCATGTTAGTAATGTAGAAGTTACTTTAGTTTTTTTATTTTTTAATGGTATGTTTACTATCATTTTTTTAATTTTCAGTAAATTTATTTATATTTATTTCACTTATAAAAATATTATCATATAAATTAAAATACCAAACTAATATATTGTATTGTACTATGTCTTAATAAATTTAATTCATGGGGAACTAGTCTTAAAACAAAATAAAAATAAGTTTAAATATATTTTTAAATCTCACTAAATAGTACCCACAAGTAATTCATAGAGAATCAATAAAAAATTGATTATATTGAAAATATTTTTTCATAAAATAGTATTAAAAATTTAATAAAAAATAGAAATGATTTTTATAATATGTTTTAAATAAATTTTTAAAAGATTATTTAAAAAGTGTTTTAATCCCATTTTTAAGAACTGATTTGAACTACTTTTTAAAACCCATTTATCAAATATGGTTAAAAAAATAGGTTTAAAATATTTTAGTATGTGGCATAAAAAGGATTATAAGAGTTTTTAAAATATACATAAATATATTTAAATGTATAGATTTTATTCTAAGGATTTGGTATATAGTTCTTCAATGAAATTCACATTTTAAAGCTTCTTAAGACTTATAATTTTATGATTGGTTTATGGAGGGTCACCTGATTTCCATACATTAATATTTTAATAAGTAAATATTATTTGTTTTTAGACACCTTTTATAACTTATTTTCTTTTTTCAATCGTATTTAAAATCTAAAAAAATATGCATTTCATTTCTATTTGAAATATGAAGGCGATTGAAGAAAAACACAAGAATATATTTTTATTGTAATTCTAATATTTATCAACTACAATAAATTAAATTTTATTTTATTATTCATCAGAAAAAATCGTTTAAAAAAAAGTATTTCGGTCAAAATTAATCAATAGAGAGAATATTTATAGGGTTCATTAGCATTTAAAAACAAGCATCGGATAATTTATATACTAATAACACCTATCATTATCATTCAAACCTAGAATCATCAGTAGATATCCCATATACTACACATTTTTATCCTCCTTCACTTGAGGCTCTGGTTATATTCTAATTAATTACTTCATCATCCTTTCAGATAATCCCTACAACATATATAACATTTCCATTTCCTATCATGGTTCCTCATATTATCTATATTTTTCTTACAACATCTATTTTTCCTCTATTCACCACTCTTATACATCGAAGATTTATTGATCGTTCTGCTTCAACTTCTACTCGGTGGCTTCTAAAAGACATAGAGAATGAATTGAAGAAAACATATCCTTCACATGCTTCATATCTTATAATTCCCATTTATTAATCAGAGCATAATGATCCTCCGTGATTGGGAATAAGTTTACAAAATAATTAAATTATACCATAATAATTTTATTTCAGTTGTAATGTGTATTAATTCTATTTTTAAATTTTTTAAGTTGGATCTTCTAAAAGGAAATATGGGTGTACCCCTATATAAAATTTTTATCATTGTAAAACACAAATCATGATAGATTATAATGAAGATAACTCATTGATTAGTAAAAATATATATAACCTATATAAGCTTCATTAAAATTTCATCCTATCATAGTGATGTAATTATGTTTCAACCAATCTCAAGTATCCATTTCATTAATCAAATCAAGGAGAATTCATGTGTTGATACATGGGTAGTATATTTTTTTGAAAGTAAATCTATATCATTATTTTATTTATATGAATTAATATGTTTCTCACATATTCAATTTAATGTTGACAATGTTCAACCTATGAATGAGACACCGTTGATATAATGAATTGGGTTTTGAAATTTAGGGCTTTAAAATATTTCTCAATATATTTTTGAATCTTGTTTCTGAGTCGATGTATGATTTTTGGGCCTGAAGGGCCTTATAGAGGTGGTTTAAAAAATATTAAATATATTTGGTCACATGTGATTAGTTTGTCTTGAAACATTAAATAACTCCCAAGAGGATTCAAAAATAAGAATTTTTAGATCGTGGTTGAGTTAAAAATGTCTTTTTTTACCTTAGGAAAAACATAAAGTTGTCAATGTTGGCTATTAGAGTGAGTTCAAGTTGGCGGGGTGTGAGGTGGTGAGATTATTAATTTGATGAAATTTAATTAATAAATTAACATAAATTAATCAATCCCTTATTGATTCTCAAAATTCAAGGAGGATATGTGCATATCCTTTCCCTATGGTAATGGATCAAAACCAAGCCAAATAAAAGTGATGAAGTGTAGTCGATCATTATTTTGGGAATCAATCATCATCAAATTGAAGAGTGGCATGAACTTGGAATAATTCTACACCTGAATATTTAGAGTTTTCCCTTGAGGTAGGTTTATTTTTTATTCAGTACTAATCCCATTTTTATTCATTTTTTTACAGTTTCATATCCCTATTTCAATTGCTAGTGAAACCTTCTAGGATGATTTATTATTTTAGGGGAAAACTCTGTTGAATCGGGATAAATGAAATGAAATTCTCATCATAATTTTAATCTACCAGGAATGTAAACTAGTGTTACATTCTGTGTGGTTTATATGCTTTGGGAAGATGATATCTAAGGAATACAGCTCATATACTGGGGTTATAGTCCATGTTGAGACACCATGTTGTGTGGCCAATGGACATGGACTGGGAAGCCATGTGCTAATACGTGGTCGTGTATAACTACAAAGACAAAGTACAAGGACATTGGGTGATTGAAAAGGGCCTAGGTAGATGACACAACCTATTGGTCTTTTGGCATAGACAATCTATGTTCCCAGTGGTACACACCATGTGTGCGATATAAATGGTCGATCCATGTGGAGGAAAAGCACAGCCTGGGGCCGAGTGAAGTGGGAGACACCATGTATGGGTTGTAAACTCTACGAATTCCTATTTTCCAAAGCTAATATATATAAATGGGAGGCACTTCTATGTGTATGGGTGAGTCCACACGTCATGTAGGATCAAGTGCATGTCGTTTACTTTCTTGGAGAGCTTCTTGAGATCTTCTTTCTTGCATATATCCCTCTCTAGAACTCGGATTATAGCTTGTGAGTAGTCTATGCTGAGTATGTTTTCCTATAAAAGGTTATTATGGACTCCATATTGTCCTATGAGATATTAATTTTCATGTTTCTATAACATGTTTTTTTCAGGATGCACAGCCTTGGATACTGATTAGGGTGAATCACTAGGTTAAAATCGTGGTCAGTACCCTTCCCTTTTTCCTTAGTGGGTGGGTCCCCTGGACTCTTTATGTTTCTAGAGGGGTGCTCCCCTATTGCCTCAGGGTGCGTGTCCCCTACCCATGGTAGTGTTACAATGTGAGGCATGATAAGTGTTATTCTCTTTTCAACGACACTTGGATGATGTTGGATATTGGTGTCGTTCTTTATAGAGATGCTGGTACATGTACTCCCCATGGAAATTTAGGGCATGGGTTTTCCTTACAACTCTACTTTGGTAGATATGGGACTCCCCATGTTGTGGGTACATGTTATTGACTCATGTGGTAGATATATTAGGGATGATACCCCTATCTTGGATTAGGGTGAGGGTTTCCTATATAATTTTTATAGTTCAAGACCATGTTTCCCAATCTTGCTTTGGTGTGGGACATACTTACTCATTGGATCGATAGTGTAGGTACTCACATACTGGAAGAGGGTGTGGTTCTTCTATCCATGAAGATGATACTACATTACCGGGTTAGGGAGAGGGTCCTACATATTTTACATATATATACAGTGTCTACTACCCTATCATGTTAGGGTGCGGGTCCTCTATCCGTAGATTCAGAACACACCTATTGGTCTAGGGTGAGGGTCCTCGATTAAAGATATTCTGGTAGGGTATGTACCCCCCCTATCATTGCAACAAATTGTCAAACTATCCTAGGGATGGTACTCTCCTACCATTTCATGGTGCGGTCCCCCATAGTAGTTGATCTAGTATAGTGGTACTCCTCATTCGACAAGGGTTTTGTTCCTTTATTCATAGAGTGGTACACCCATGTTGTATCAATGTGGGAATCATATATCCTTTGAGTTGTACTCCCCTATTTTTCCAGGGTGTGTGACCTCATCTATGGAGTAGTACATTCCCTTCTATGAGTAGTGGCGGGGAGTGGGGCCTCTATTTGAGTTAGTTATCCCTTGTCTGATGAGTAAATTTATGAGGAGATGGTACCTTCCCAAGTTAGGTGTGATACTTAATTTGTAGTTAGTGATCCCTCGACATATTGAGGTGTGGTAAACTCTATAGAATAGAGATAAATGTTTCACTGGTTAGTTCGAATCTTTTACTCCCTTGATGGTAAGGATGTGGTGATGTGAAGTTCCCTCTATTCATCTCATTTGGGAGGATGTACACAGTGCATAGTCTGAAGTCGTGATCCATAAAAATTTTGCATAGGTGAGGGGTGGGCCTATCCATATGGCTTCCAACAATCATGTGAATGGAATAGGTCATCAATGGCAGGACCTCTAGTCCAGATACATTGATTTTTTCCTTGTAAGTTATTCCCTATAAAGTGATTTCTCTCAGATGTACAATCAGGAATGGTATAGTTTTTCTTAATTGTGTGTATATACAATAATTTTTCTATCTAGGATGGTTGAGTTAATTGACTGTGTTATCGTTTTTTGTGTAACAGTTAGATCTTAGAGTAGAATCTTGTATCTAACTATGAGTTCAAAACCTTCTGATACATAGAGTCTAATAAAAGATACATGGGTTATTTTGGGAGTCCTGGAAGTGTTTTCTCATGTCTGGGTTGACACCACTTATGGAATTAGTTGACTTGTCATATATAGCAGTGAATTATTCAATATGGAGTTTCCCTCTCATTTGGGATCCATCTAGAATAGTCTTGCGGACTATTGCCTTTTCATTTTCTCACTTTTATTTTGAATTTTTGGGGTGCCAGCTTAGTATTATTATACTCATCCATACACGGGCCCTACTCGCATGTGTTGTGTCTTGGGAAAACACCATTCCTTTCGATGGATTCCAAGGGGGAGCCCAAGAAAGTAGAGTTTAGTGGGATAGACCAACTGAGGTGTACATTGGAGTTGGGATGAGGTGGTTTCTAGATATTTCAATGGACAATGACCCCCTCCTTATAAAAAGGTTGGATGCTTTTACTGTTTTTGGTGGGCCAATATTGTTTCATTTTTCGGAATATAGTACTTATATTGTACTTTTGTAGCATCCCTTCCCCAAACAGCCACCAAAACGGTGCTATCATGTCAGGTTCCACAAGCCTTAGGTGCGCCCCCCCCCCCCCCCCCGAATGTAAAAGGCTTTAGACTAGCAGTGAAGGTGTAATTTAACAATTTGGGGATAGATAATATACTGATACAAATAATAATAACATAGCATGAAATGGAATATAAGACTCACAAGACTTGAACCATACCCTCTAATAGAGGAAAAACTTCAATAGAAATAAATAGTGAAATTAATAAATATTGAAGAAGTGAGAAGTAAATAGATCAGCATGCCAAAAAACACTATTAACAATACAAAAAACATTAATGAAACCATAATAGGTTATACAGATCAATATACAAAAGAATTTAATCAAATTACTGACCAATACAAGTCATATATATATATATAGCATATCGATACAAGACATAAAAAACGAAATTAAAATAGAAAACTCCAGGTAGGAAGAACCTCATGGTCCCGTGTAATCATCCAAAAAAGTAGCTACTACGATCTAGCTCTGGTGGGTGATCTTTTAACTAAATGTAAATTCATAAATTCTACATTTGTCTCAAAGGACCAATGCAAGGTGTGAGATGAATCGTAGTAGGATACCAACCAATTGTGAGTACCTAGAATATATGTTTTAGCATATGTGTGCAATAAAAAACTAAGGAGTACGATTCCACAATAATCAAGGTTTCCCTGGTGCTCAATTTCCAAAAGGAAACCATCACCTACCTCATCCAAGACTACAATACCTGAAGTAAAAAAGGTCCTTTGCCCATGGACCCAGGAACCTCTAATGTCATACAATCTAGGTAAAACCCTAGGTTTCACCTCTATCAAGTAACTAGGAAAATCATTCCAGCTAACACCTCATTTCTCAATATAGTAACGAAATACTGAAGGCATGTCCATGTACTCAATAACCTAGACCCATGAAACCCTACTAGAAAACCCTCATTAGACCTAGACACAATTTTCGAAGGTGCAGGGATATCATCCCTCAACCAAATATACAAGCCCACAACCTCAATCACAACAGGCCTCGGCCACCAACTGTGATCCCCAACAATGAAATCTAAAAGCTCCTAACATTCCACATGGATTTATATAGATAGAATCCAAAAAACAAAAAGACATAATCTATAACAATTTGGGGCCTCTACCTACATTAGTGGTAAAAACCACCTTCTTAGTGGAGTCAATCTATGTGCAAAGGACTCAAATTGATTGTTTGGCCACCACAGGTGAATGTAATCAAAAAATAATTAACATAATCCTTCCCAATTGTAACCACATACCCCTGTGACCATATCACTCAAATCTGATGGCCTTTCCATCCAAATTCCACTTTCCATTCCTAACCTGATAGTCTCACTCCCTCAAACTGATTTCCATGATGCCCAATCATGTGGTCAATACCACTTAATCAAATCTGCACCAAGAATAACCATATGATCTCATAACCTCTATCCTAATTTCCATGTTATCCCAACCTCAGTCCAATCCCATCACAACCCCATGGGTCTCAACATATCAAATCTCACAAATTTCATATAATATATATATATATATGTGAATTTAAAACACTTTAATAATGAAATTAAATTTAACAAATTGAATTTTACACTATAAAAATTTCAAAATATCATCATGGAGGTCTTAAATGACTCAAATTAATCTAACAGAGATATAATAATATAGACGAATAAATTTAAATAAAAAAACAATTTAGAAAATTTTGGCACCCCTACCAAAATACCCTAAGGAGAAAAGGCCTCTAAATCATCATTGTTCATCAACAAAATGCAAGGGCATGACCAACGGTATGGATGGGGTTACCCTTGTCAATACATCCCTAAAACTTCCAATAGATCTTTAATTAGATCTCAAATGAGGACGTCGAATCAAAATAAAAGTAGGAGGATAAATGAGGAGATATCCTCTAATTGTACATGACAATGAAGAAGAAAAAATGAGGAGGGAAGATAAGTAAGAATAAAATTAAAATTATAAAAAATGTATTAATGATCACATGGTTTTTCAAACTCTGTGCAAACTGTGTAGGCTACAATGCATAGGTATTGCCAAAGTGGTTGTACCAGTATAGCCTTCTATACAATTTTCTCTAACCATTCACAAACCATGCAGAAGCTTCTATAATAATTACAGAGACCCTCACAAGGTCATGCTCCTACCTTGCACGATTTACAAAAACCATAAGGTAGTTCAAAATCATGTTACACTTTCACCTGGAATGGGCCGCACAGTTTTCCTCTAAATCATTCACCTTTTCCCTACATCCTAAAATAGTTAATTTGGTCTTTAACTCTCTAAAAACCAAAATGAAACACCTGATCATTATCCAAGCCCCTAGACTAACCCAAAACAATCATATATGTCTAAAGAAACTCTCAGAATTGATTTCTGATCCATGAAAGATAAATTATCATAGTAAATAATTGAAAATATCCCATTGTGAATGGTTTATGACAAGTCACAAAAAACATGGATGTTACAATCTCCCCTACCTTAACATATCTTATCCCGGAGTTATCAAACAAAACCCATAGATGGTTCCAAACAAACCCATCAGGGTAAAAAACATAACACAGACTACCCTGTCATTAAATTTATAGGTCAACATCCACAATAAGGTCTCCTCGCCTTAGGAATTCCCTAACTCATTCCAAAAGACCCAAAACTTAAATCAGTAAAAGTTTTGTCGACCTATTTCTGACCCTAGGTTCTCTAATGATGCATCTTCACTCCAACACCTCCACGGGTGCTCCCATGTCGTACCATACACCCAAAAAACATCCCTCACTACATCAGTTCCCAACTCGAGCTCATGGAACTGATGGTACTATAAGGTTTTTCATACCATGGATTCTCAATACAATCTCAATGAATTGAACCTCAATCAAACACTGCATTCCTGATGTCTTGATTCCCAAGTCACCTCATGTAACCCACGTCCATTAATGATCCTGATGCCAAGCACCTCATATATATATAGACACACATCAGAGCCGGTGAAAACCTGCTAACCAACATCTAGTCAGTCCATATACTGCATGATCCCCTTGTAATAAAAATGGATAGCCTTAATAGGTCATGCCAAAAGAAAAAATAGAACCATAACACTCCCATTATGTAACTCAAATTTTCATAATCTCATTAGCATGATCATCACCTAGTACCTCCACCGTGTGTACATTGCCTGAAGACCGACTGCATGATGCCTGAACTGACTTTGGTGCTATTACAACCACTAAAAACTGACCCCACTGATGGGTATCACTATCTATAACTCGAAATCTATGTACAAATGAACCTTATCTACTCTCACTAATTTATAATCTTGATCCAAATCTTGACGCATAAGTCTGTCCTGGTCCCTAATTCCCGGCTATTTGATAAGGCTTCTTACATACTCTCTTAGGATGACCGGCTTGTCCACATGCCCAGTACTTCTTTGCAGGATGCTCACATTGTTTATAGACATGTCCCAACATCACATACTAGAAACATCTATAAAAGATCCATTCTAAGGTGGTATTCATGGGTCTCTGCCCTGACTACCCTGTTGGAACTCATACTGGACTCTTTTCCTTCCATCTATAACATCACCACTAAAACCCCCTGAAGTCATTTCTTAGATCAAGTACGATATTTCCCTTAGTTTCCCTCATCTATGAGCACCTGGTTCACCACCTCTGAGAATGTGTCCAACCTAAAGATGTTTACCTACACCTGAATTGGGTTCTTTAAACCATCCATGAAGCACCACACCATCGAAGTGTTATCCCTAACCATATCGGGTGAAAGCCAAGATTGCTTAGTGAATTCCCATGTATAGTCCATGAAGAACAATTTACTCTGTTGAATTATTAAGAACACCTAAGACATTTAGTCCCTCAGCATCTTTGAGAATAAATTTTCAAATAATCTGTCCTCAAAATCCATCTAGGACAGACCCTCGTATTTGCTAGCATGTGCCTGCACGTCCCACTAGAATTTTACCCATCATATGAGAATCAAAGTCGCTAGCTTGTCCCTCAACCATGTTGGAATATCAAGATCCTAAAAGGTCATATACATGTTCTCATTATCCTTTGTACCACCCTCACCATGAAAAAACAATGGTTATTTTTATTTTAACACCCATGTCAGATACTCCATTGATGGATATACTACCTATGACCTCTGGTCGATCCCCTATATGAGACGTTCCAGGATTGATTAGAGCTTCTCATCGAGCCATGGCCCAAACACTATAAAATCTGTCAACTTCCAAGCCTGCACTAGAACATATTCCAAAGCATCTACCTAATCTTATCCCTGTGCCCATATCGACTCTGCACTACTGCAAAGATAGCCTTTAAAAGTGCTAGAAAAGTCCATTTACTGTGCTAAAATAATCTCTACTAATTGAGGTGCTGATAAAAGAGGGTCCCTTTTATCAGAGCTAAAAAAATTATTGATAAATAACTCTTTTATTAGTGCAAAAAAAGCATACATTAGTGGGTCCTTTATCACTATTTTTTAGCAATGATAAAACTCAGAAAACATAAAAAAATATTGCAATTGGGGTAGGGGAATTAAATAGTGCTTGAATCCCACCTTCAACAGTGCCCCCACCCCCAAGCCTACGTTCACCAGTAGCCACCCGACACTCCCATTAATAGATCCCTACTAACCCTATAACAGTATTGGCTGCAATTTCACCCGCACACACGACCTTCTTTCCCCCTAGATTTGAACCTGATACCTCTTTCCATTGCACCTAAACCTTTACCACTTCACCATATTTCTTCGCTCTCCATTTAATAATATATACATTTATATATATACTGTTATATTTACTTGTATAATAGTATATATATATATTAACATATATATATTTATATTAATATATTTTTTTATTTATATTAATATATATATAGTTATATTTATATATTTATATATTTCTTCGTATATTAATATATATATATTTATATATATATTTATATTTATATTTTTTAAACGTATGTTTATTCATATATTAATATATATTTATAAGATCAGTTTTAAAAGAATTTATAAAATATGCTTTTTTGCGTGTGTATATAAATAAATAAATACATATATACAATAGACACACACACACACATATATATATATATATTATATGTGTATCTCTAGGTATAGTTAAAAATATTTATATATATTTAAAAATATTATATACTAATATGTATATTCATATGTTTGGAATATATAGGTAATATATATTAATTTGTCAATACAGATGGACACAAATATATATATATACAAGTAGACATTATATAGGTATTTAAATATTCATATATTTGTATTTTAAATAAAATGGATGTTAGTTCTTTAGTTATATAAGGCTTATATATTGATAAATATATTTTATACATAAATATGTTTAAATATTTATTTATAAAATAAAAAAAATTGTGCGAATATATAAACAATATGTATATATTGTTATCAATTTGATTAAAAATAATAGTACATTATGAAAAATGATAAAATTTTAAATCCATAATATGAATATGAATGTCATCCCTTCAAATAAATTCATTCCTCACTGAAAAAGGGTCGAATGACCCCATTAAATGAGGCTGAAATTCCATAAAATGTTAAAACATTTAGGTAACTGGACTAAAAACTCAATTTTTGAGGCCTTATGGGACTTTTTTGCCTCGTAAAATGGGACAGAAGGATCCCTTCTGTCGTAAGCACATAGAAGTCATCGCATGCATTGATTTGATATGATATAGAACTCAAATAGACAGTCAGATCAATATTTATGGTCATTTGAAGTTTGAATTACGTTTTCAACTTATTTTGGGTCTTTCATTAATTTTTTTATTTTTCATGCCCTCACAATTTTATTAAATGATTATTATTTGATGATAACTAGAAAACTATTAATTAATAATTTCTTAAGATATTTTATAAGTCATTTTCATGTCATATATTATATATGAAGTGAAAATGTTTATTTATACTTTTCTAAAACATGTGTAAAAAATATATATTATATTTATATCAATATAAATATATTTATATATTTATATATCAATATATTATTTTTTATGAAAAATAATTGTTTTTGAAATATAAACTTTATTAGCGCTACGGAAAAAATCACTAATAAATCCCCCCCTTTATCAGCACTACTAAAAAAGCAATGATAAATGGGGCACCTTTCACAGTGCCAAAAATGAGTTGATAAAGTGAGTGTCATTATCTATGAAAAAAAATGCTGATAAAGGGTAACTTTTAACAGTGCTTTTTTAGCGCTATTAAAAGCACCCATTATTAGCACTTTTTTAGCACTAATAAATGGACCCCCTTTATCGGTGCCTTTTATAGCACTGTTAAAGGGTGGTGCTGCAGAAACCCTATTTTTTGGAAGTGTTGCCTCAACCTCAGTGGTATGAACCTACTCGTGCACCAATGGCACAGATCCATCACATGTCTGATTCTCTATCTTAGCCGTCTAAGAGGAACCCACTAAATTCCATCAAATGTTCAGAGAGCACATATCATATATATATATATATATATATATATATATATATATATACGTAGATAAGGATAGTATTAAAAAGAAAATATATAATAACTACCCTTACTCTCCCCCATTACAACCATTCCCCTTTCCATCTCGGCTCCATGGCCCCCTTACCCACCCTCAATAGAGCCATGAATCATAATATCCTCAGGCCAGGAACATTCATACAACCTATTTTGCCTCAATCTATCAACCTATTCTCCCAATCCAGGTTATCTAAATCACCTCATCCATAGTACATGCCTTCTCCATTAATATCCAGGCCCATTTCTCATGCCATAAGACATTATACATATATATAGAGCATGGTATATCACATTACATATAATAATGAAATTAAAACATATCATGAAATTTGATATATATCACATTTTATGACCACTTTATAAAGGAAAATTAAAATTATAAAATTAAAATACCCCAAAATTTTTCTATTAAAAGAAAAACCAAAACACAAGAGTACACACCTTACAATAATGGGAAAAGCATCCATATTTTCATCCCTTACCTCACAGAGTCGATGGAAACATATTAAAACCAGTAACATCACATTCTAAGTCATCCACCATGGTGAAAATCATATAAACTATTATCTGAGAAAAATATAATTGAAATTCCCACCCTAGGAAACATGATCCATAACATATACCTGGGGATGAAAGCAACCATGATCGAGTTCAAAATCCAGTTCCAACCACATCCTAAAATCCATTCAATAATTACCCAATTATTATTACAAAAAATTGGTAAAAGAAACTCATCTTATATGACTTTAAGCATCCACGACATGAACAACAACCCAAATAGTTCCATCAGGCCGGGTGTCAGTGGCCTTAGGAATACCTCCCGAAATTCTAAAGGTTTTTGAATGGTAATGAGGGTTTAATTTAACAATTTGGGGAGACTATGAAATCATGGGATAGATAATATACCGATAATTGTAATAATAATATAAAATGTAGTAGAAAATAAGCCTCTACAAACTTGAACTAGACCCAACAATGGCGAAAACACAATAATAGCAATAAATATAGTAAGAAATAAATATATAAGCAATAGGAGGTAAACAAATCAGAATGCCAAAAAAACACTAGTAGCACTATAACAAACAAGAATTCAACCATAAAAAGACATATAGATCAATATACTAAAAAAGTTTGTGAAATGGCCATTTAGTAAAATCCAAACATATATATATATATATATATATTGAATGTTGATACAAGAAATAACAAAAGGAAACTCAAATAGAAATCTCCACATAGAAATGATCTTAAGATCCTATGAAAATATCTAAGAATGTAGCTATAGAGATCCATCTCCTGAGGTTGATCATTTACATGAACATAAATTTATAAAGTCTACACATGTCCCGATGGACCCGTGCAAGGTCCGAGACAAATCATATTTGGATACCACCCAATGGGGCGTATATGGAATATGTATTTAATTATAAATGTCTAATAAATAAAATTTAGCAGTATGGTAAATAATAAACAATGTTTTATTGGTCCTCAATAGCCACTAGGAAACTATCACCTTGCTCGACCAACACTACATTACCAGAATTCAATAGGACATTGGCCCATGGCTCCAGGAACTACTGATGTCATATATTTGCGGTGAACCCTCATGTTAAATCTCCATCAAGAAACCCAGCATCATCCATCCCACAAAACCTTATATCTCAACATAGTATAGACATATCAGAGGCACACCCATGTAATCAGTAACCTGGTCCCACATACCCCTGCTCGAAATACCACATCATCCCACTGCCTAACGTCTAGAGGCGTAGCGATATCATCCCTCAAATCAATATCCAGACCAAGAGCCTCAATCATTATAGGAATCATCCCCTAATCTCCCGCCTCAATAATAATTTTCTATGGCTCCTCACCATCCACATGGATATCTATGGTAAGAACCCCCAAACCATAAATATCTATATTGCAACTGTTGAGGGACTCTACACCCAAGATTAGTCAAAACCACCATATTAGCGGAGTCAACATGTGTGCTCATTAATTAAATTGGCACATTGGCCACCATTGGTTAGTGGAAACCATAAAATAAAGAATGTAAGTCACACCAACTAGAAAATCATACGCTTAAGACAACATCACTCAAATCTGAAGGAATTTCCATCCAAATTTATTTTTCCATTCCAAACCAAAGAGTCTCAATACCTTAAACTGATGTACACAATGCCCAATCTAGTGGTCAATACCAATCAATAAAATTTGTGCCAAGACCAACCAGTAGATCTTGTCACCTCAATCCTGATGGTCATGGAATCCCAACCTTGGGCCAAGCCAGTCATGACCCCTTGGATATCAACATATACAATGTCAATTACATCATATATATGAATCATTTTAAAACACAATAAGAAAGAAATTCAATTTAATAGATTACATTACACAATCTATCACTTTCAATATATCAACATGGATGTCTTGAATGCCTATAATTCATATAACTAGAATATAATAATTTTAATGAATCAATTTAAATCTAAAAATTACAATTCAGTAAATTTTTACACCCTCAGCCAACATACCCTAAAGATAAATGACCTCTAAATTAACCTTACTCATCCAAATAAGTTAAGGGCATCCCCAACGGCATCCCATAGAGTCACACAATCATTTATTATAATGAAATTGGTATAATAGGGTCTCACTCAAAATACCAACAACATAGTACAATTTGGGCCACCCAAAATTCTGAATAAACACACAACATGGTATGCACCTCCTACCATAGACTTTTACATATTAGCACGTTTCATATCTAGCTCCAATTTGAATCGGATTGACCTAGATCTTGGTTTCTATCATATCCCCTAAAATAGGATCAAAAATAAATTATGTTCTTTGATTAAAAAAACAAATATGAAAAGAGGTATGGATGGGGTTAGCCTTACTAACACGAGTCTCCATCTTCAAACCCGACAGGATACAGTGAATAGGTATTGGCTCGCCCTGCACGCACCGGGGTCTTCGCAACTCGGTGTTGATTCTGCGCCAGAGTCCCTGGCCCGATGGATCGAGATCTGCACTTTGGCTACCGATCCGGGTGTTTGGAGGTCGAGCGTGGTCTTCTTGGATGGCGGCGTTGGGAGATTATTTCGTTTCGAGATGATGCGGTCAACGCCGGGAGGTTTGTCGGTCGAACTCTGGTTCTCGGAGTTTGAGGTGTGTTCGTTTAAGGATGGTTTTTCTTGAATTTGATGACTCTCGGTGATGTTGGTTCGTTTTGATTTTCACCTTGGGTGACTTCTGGTTTTCTGGTGATGGTCTTCCTCTCGCAATCTCTTTGCGAGTGTTTATTGGTTTCACGGTTGTAAAGGGATGGGTTTTTTGGTTTGTGAATGTGGTTGTTTTCTAGTTTTTCTTGTTTTCTCTTCATCGGAGGCGGTGATGGTGGTTTGTGATGGCGGTGGCGGGGTCGGGTATCTCTCCGGCGACCACGATGAACCTTCTCGCGGGGTCTACCGGCACCGGCTCCTCCGCCTCCTTGTGAACGGTGGCACGTGTTTCTCCGTTTTCACACGGCGTGTTGATGGCGGTTCGGCGCTTGAGGCGGTGCAGGCTCTCGGCTCGAGGATTTGGTGATGATGGTGAATAGTTTGATGGGGCTGACGGTCCAGCAGACGAGGTGCACGGGAATGCGTGATGTTGGATGGGTGATGTTCGAGGCTTTTTTGTTGAATTTGAATTCTGAATGTTGATTTTGGGTGCGGCTGTATCGGGAACCGGATAACCCTCAATCCGGCTTTTTATAAAAAAAATTATATCCCATTTTCTAGTCATCTGCCTCCCTTTCAAGGTCTACACAAACCTTGCAGTAGTTCAAAAACATGCCACATGGTTACTTGGAAGGGGACTCATGGTTTTCCACTAAATTTTGTACGTTTTTCCTATAACCCAAAGTAGAAAATGTGGCCTCTGATGCTCTCAAAAACAAACTGAAACACCCAGTCACTCTTTAAGCACTAACACTAACCCAAAACTATCATATAAGTCCAACAAAACTCTTGGAATTTAGTTCAGATCATATAACCAAAAAGTATCACCGCCACTAATAGAAATGTTCAAATCAATAATGGTTTATGACCTGACACAAAAACCCATGACGTTACAACTCTATATTGGGATAGATGTATGTATACATTTTGATTTCTAGATTTTATTTCCCTACACTATTTCTTTCCGGATTTTGGGGGTGCTTGCGTAAATGTACTATAGGAAGGGCCTCCTATCATTGTTATATGTCAAATAAGCAATATTATTCAGCCCATGGACAATAGAAGGTACTATTATGGGGTTTTGTCCAAGGACATGTTGGGTTGTTTTTTGAATTTTTGGTATCATTGTTTTTTCCATTTTGATACCACGATTTCATGTGCTTGGTTTTGGTTTCATATCAATAGTGTTATGTTGTTTTAGGTTTTTCTCTCAGGCCCGAGGTTCTGTTATTGGGGTCGCAGTCAACGTATCAATTCACCAAGACATTGATAATGTTATTTTTAAATAAGTAAATTAGGAAACTGGATGTATGGAAATGATGTAAAATTCATCATATAGGATTCAATTTATGGTTTTCATTATCCATCTTGAGTATATTCCCTAGATATAATCTTTGATCGTGGTTCTTCTTGATTTATGATTTATAATTCCACCACGACGATAGAAAAACCAAGTTCCATGGTAGGATTGTGAATACAATCAACCATGTGATGAGGATTTATTTTTGGGAAATGATTCTATGTTGGTTCCTCTAAGGAGGTCCTCTAATTGATCCACCACTTGCTGAGAAGCCGGATATATTGGATGTTTAGGCTAGGTATGCGCCCAAGATCATTGTGCATAACATGTTCTATATGTAGCGTCCTCAGAGGTAACGAGGTTATAAAGACCCCTGGGAAGCTGATGACTGGGTTGAGGTTTTTACACATGTTTTCTTCCCAGTATGTACACCTCTTGATTATATCGTAGTCTTAGTGTTGAGAATTATATAGGTTTCATCTAGGCAATGGGGGAGTTTATTGAAATAGTACAAAGGCAATCCAACACTCACTTGGGTAGATCTTGAGAGACTCTTCAGGGAATATTTATACCCCTACAAGTTGATATTGATTTGTATCCCAAAGATTTTGTAGCTTCTTCAGGGGTAGAATAATTGTGGTGTACTATTTGAGGTTCACATACCTTTCATGAAACTCCCTGGATCTGTTTTGAGACCTGATCAACAAAGATCAGACATTCGAGTAGGTACTCCAAAGATATGTATATGTATGTGCGGTCTCCATGCCCCTTCCAAATTATATGGGGGTACCAGATAAATCTTGTATAGTGAAGAGTTTTTTGTAATAATGATGGGTGTGTGTGGTCTGCAGTTGTGGTTAGGAGACTAATATGTCTTCATTATTTAGTACAAAGTGGGTGACTGGATCACAATGCATGAGGTATACCATGAACATACTCAAGCATGTGGTATTGTAGCATAGGATCCATTTTGGGGATCAGGTCATCCATAAGAAAGGTAGTGTTACGATTATGATAGTTAGGGAATTCTTGTTAGGGATAGTCTGACACATCATGATACTGAGAGCGAGCTGTTTGATAGGCTACCTTAGTTGAGGCAGCATCGGGATCAGCGAGTTCTACATGATTTCTTACTTTTCAAGGAGTTGGGAGAGCATCAAGAGATGGAATGTTTATCAAGTTGTATCTAGCACCACCCCCAAGTGGTTCATTCTAGGCTCAGGGAGATAGAGGATTTAGGGTGAGGATAGCTACATTCCATAGAGGCCTTTGATCCATAAGCTCCAAGGATGAAAAGAGGTACCCTCTATATCTTTTATACTTTTTTCAGTATTAATTTCTACACACTATTTTTTGGTACACTTTTATTTCATTTACATTCTAGAATTTTAACCAGGATGATGCAAGGATTTAGTGGGACCTTGTGTTCTATTGTTTTAAATTGGTTATAAGGAATGAGGAAGAGGGGTCCTTCCCACAACGAGATTCATTTTTTATAAGTGAGTTAAATTGTGAGGGTGATTCAGTGACACTCATAGCAGGTGGTAATGATGTGTCATGGATATGTCTCTTCATCTTTTGTGTTCGAGGGATAGGTGACATGTTGGTGGTCTATTGATGGAGGTCTCGGTAAGACCTAATATAATAGTTTTGGTATCCCTTTGATGTTATTTTTAACCCTCGTGTGCTCGTTGTTTTCTTTGTATGCAATATGCTTGAGAAAGACATGGAATGGTTCATCATATCTTTTAACTCATGAGGAAGAGGAATTCTTTCTCCACTATGATTCATTTTTTGTGATTTGATTAATATTATATGGGAATGTCTATTCTGTCCAAATAATATAGTGTTGATGTCGGTTGTATGGGTTCTTTAGACAGGTGTGTTCAAGGAGAGGTTAAGTGATGGAGTGTCATCGAAGGTCCCAGCATGCCAATGTAGCTTTTCTACATGACATCTATGATTATAATCCCTAGCATAGGGAGATCCTTTAATATGGTAAAGTCTTGAATTTCACGAAGATGGGATTCACCAATTGTGTTTCATGAAGGATTAAATAATTCTAATCGCGTGCTCTGTGATTATGATGAGCATCATGAATGACAGAGAATTGGAGAATCACAATTTTTATGGGGATCTCAATGATTCTGATACTTGTAGCATCACAGCGGCATGAAGGATTTTATAGAGAGAATTGTAACAATATAAAATTCAAATGGTTCCTCATGAATTTAGGTGCTCTGCTAATATCCTTTTGACAAGTCCGGAAAACACGTTGGAGGTAGTGGAGCTTCACGAATGGTCGAGATTATAAATAATATGATACACCTCTTCACTTCTAATAAAATTTTCCAAGGAAAATCAGAAAACACTCTAATTTCATGAAGCAAAGGTATCTCCATGAAACTGGGTTTTTATGCAATCTTGATCATCATGAAAATAATTTATCAGTATTTCATGATGCCAATGATTTTGGTTAATAAGTGCTTTGTGATGATGGTTAATTTTGTGTTCACTTTATGAGTACCACGAATGATATTTTTCCCCAAAGGCAGGGTTGCTTCATGATGTTAGTTTGTTCTATAAATTCAATGTAGCTTCAAGAAGGGTGCTTCATGAATGAGATTCATGATATGTAGTTTTGAATACAAAATTTTATGGGTACAAGGCTTTAAAAGTGCCTCAACTTGGGTATACAGTGCACGTAGAGTCTCCTACTATGTCGGGGAAAAATACTTTAATACCAAACAATTGAAGCAAACATTAATTCAATAAACTGAATTAGAATTCTCATAAATAAGTGAGCTAGGGGAGTCAATGGAAGTGATCTGAGGGACACAGTGCTATTTCCCTAAAACATCATAAAGATAGTGTGCCTGGCATAGAGTGACTGTGTTAAAACACCTATATTCAACATCTGTGGAAGATTAGTGTATTTAGGTATGACAGAAAATATGTCAGCATATCCTCCTTCGAATAGCACATAGTGGTAAACCATGTAAAAATTTCATTGTTTTCTTCTTATGTGTGAATTTTTTAATTGCTTTACATTACCACCATAGAGGTTTAATGGGTTCATACCAATATGGGTACATGATATTTCACTTTAAGAAGAAAAATTTTACACCATGATTCACCCCTCCCCTCTTAGGGTGTTCTGAGGTCCTTTACATAGAACCAATTTTTATGGTAGAGTTAGACCCTAAAATGATTCCATAGGGTTGATTAGTTGCCTAAAATCCATACTCATCAAGGATTCCACTTGTGGGTACGGAAGTGTTCTATTTTGGAATGTTTTGGTATGGATATAGGATCACATGAGAAGGGCCTATTATGGCATAGTGTTTATACATGGGTATCCCTATGTTGTTTTTTGGTACCCTCATGTCTTCATAATCAAACATGAAATGATGAAACTTAAGGTGGTCATGTTTAATTCATCTACAGGTGGATGTGAACTATTGGGATACATTGGTATCTACATCGAGTTAGCAAGGTGGTAAATTGCAAGATCTAATGATTGT
Organism: Viscum album; assembly: GCA_963277665.1. Lineage (NCBI taxonomy): Eukaryota > Viridiplantae > Streptophyta > Magnoliopsida > Santalales > Viscaceae > Viscum > Viscum album. Next base: position 1,687,039,544 of record OY728146.1, read on the forward strand.
AAATGGACTATGGTGCTTAGTGATTTTCCACCTATTATATCTAACAAGGCATGTTTCAATTTTTTAATGATGTTGACCTCATTTGAATAGTACAGGAGTATCGTTTTTTCTTATTGGTTCCCCGGAGTGTGTGATTTTAAGCAGTGCATGAACCCTGGGTGAGCTCACTAGCTTGGTTGTTCTAGAAGAGTGCTCTTTTTGTTCCCTTATGGATTGGATTTCAATTTTCAGGGATAAAAATAGTTATGGTATAGAGAATTTAATGACTCATTTTTTAACCATTAATACTTTGTAATATTTTTAGAACATTTTTGAAGCTAGAAACTGAGTCAGTGTGGGATTCTGCGGCCCAAAGAGCCATAACACGATGGTTTAAAAAATGTTAAATATATTTTATTAGCCATATATTTTCTCTTAATATTTCAAATAACTTTCAAGTTGAGTCTCATATCATAATTATGAGACCATGATTGAGTTCAAAACATCGATTATACCCTAGGTGATACATAAAGTTTCTCTTGTCAGGTTCGTGAACAAGGGAATGTTATAGGTGAAATGAGTGACGAGATTATTAATTGAATGAAAATTTAATTAATAAATTAAAAAAATATCCCCCCTTCGCATGTTGATGAAAATAATTCTAGGAGGATGTGTTCCACTCCTTTCCACATTGCCGACGGACAGAAACCAGGGCACATCGAACCGATGAAGTGTTTCTGGACTCTGTTATTGGCACCAATCATTATCATATTGAGGAGAAGCATGATATAGGCTTCATTATACACCCAAATATTCAGCATTTCTCCCGAGAGGTAAGGGGATATTATTTTTGGTATTGATATTCTTCCTTATTGATTATTTTAATGTTGTTGATCCTTATTGAAATTTCTAGTGATCCCTTCTAGGTTGATCTCTCATTTTCAGGAAAACATATAGTGAATCAATAGACTTGAAAGGAAATTACCTTCATAATTTCAATCTAAACTGAGTGTAAACTAGTTCTACACATTGTGTGTGATATATTTTTGTGGAAGATTAATTTTGGGACTATAGGCCATGTACTAGGGTTACACATCATATAGTGACCCCATGTTGTGGTTCCGAAGGACATGGCATGGGTAGTTTTGTAATCCTACATGTGTAGAACTACAAAACCATATTTAATGGACATAGGTTGTTAGTCCAGAACATGGGTAGAAATTCTGTCCAAGTGGTTTTTTTTCATGGACATGTTGTGTACCCGGTGTTACACACTATGTTTTTGACACACACAGCAGATCTATATGGTTGAAGAACACGACCAAGGGCCAGGTGAACTAGGAAACACCATGTAGGGGTTGTAAAAGTCATGTATGTATTCATATAAAATCCAATCCATTTGAACAAGACAGATTCCAGATGCACGGGTCAGTCGACATGTCGTGTGGGCTCCAGGTCATGTCATGAAATTTCTTGGAGATATTGTTGACATTGTACACCTTTCATATCTCATTCTCTAGAGCTGAGATTAGATATTTTGAGTAGCCTATACTAAGATAGTTTTCCACATATAATATGATGGTGTCCTCTTTTAATCCTTTGAGAAACGATCTAGCATGGTTCAAGAATGAAGTAGTTATTATGGTGTTTAAACATATTTAGTGAGCAGGGTGGAACACTGGGTTGACGTCGGGGTCTATTCCCTTACGTCATACCTTATGATGGGGGTTCCCTAAAAAATTTAGTTCGATAGAGAGGTTCTCCCTAGTTGTCCTAGTGTGTGGGTCCCATATATATTTCAGTTTTACAAAGTAATTTATGATAACTGTGACTCTCTTTTCAGCAATGCTTGTCCAATATTGTAGATTTGTGTGGTTCTTGAGAGAGATGCTAGGAGTACTTTTCACCCATTCTATTCAGGGTGTGGGATTTCATTTCCTCATTTATTTGGAAGAGATGGGACTCCACACAAAATAGGTGCATGTAATCTACTAATGTGGTAGATCTCTCAGGGATGGTACTCCACTATTGGATTAGGATGTGTGATCCCTATATCATTTGTATAGGTTCATACATCCCTCCCCTACTATTTCAGGGTTCGGTACAACCATACTCTTTATCTACATAGAGTATGTACTCCCCTATGAGACCATGGTGTGTGTACTCTATCCATATAGTTAGTGATCCCTTTTCAAGTCAGGTTGTGGGTCCTCCATATGTGAATAGTTGATAGAGTGATTACACCCCTATCATGTTAGGGGTAGGTCCTAGATCCAGGGAGTAAGAATTTCCATTTTGTTCTAGGGAATTGGTCCTACATACCAATTATTCAGGCATATTTGGTACATGCTTTTCGTACCTGAGAGCGGGTCCTATAGCCCAGGGTCGGTACTCCCCTTTCATGTCAGGGTGTGTGTCGCACATAATAGTCGATCTCGTAGTTTTAGTCTCCTTTCATATAATGTTGTGGGACCTCTTCCCATATAGTGGTACTCCACTAATGTATCAGAATAAATGTTCACAATATTTTGGGTGGTACTCCATTATTGTACCAGGGTGCAAGTCCTCATCTACAGAGTAATACTACACCATCTTTGTGTAGTGTTTGGGAGAAGTTCCTTCATTAGAGTTAGTGTTCTCTCTATTGATGAGTATAGTTAAAGGGATTGGTCCCCTATACTAGTAACATGAGAGACCTGGTAATGATTTAATGCTCTCTCAATTAATTGAGGTATGGCCCACTCATTAAAAAGGGATGGATGTTTTGTGGGTTTATTAAGAGTTAGTACTCCCTCGACTGCAGGGTAGTGGTTCGGTGCATGTCCTTTCATTATATCTTGTTAGAGAGGATTCATGTGGTTCATAGTATAGAGGAGTTCTCCCTCAACTATGTGACGTGGTGAGAGGTAGGCCTCTACACTTGGGTTATCACATACTTGTGGAGGGTGCAGGTTATTGATGGTTGGATCTATGATGTTGGGAACTTGAGTTTGACCATGTAGGATATTTCCAATGGAGTCTGTTCTCTTGGATATACCATAAAAAATTATAGAGTTGTTCTCAGAGGATTTTATCTCTCATACGTGTTCCATATGAGATGGTTGAGATTGTGGAGTGTGTTATTCTGGTTTTTTGTTATAGTTAGAGTTTCAAGTAGATTTTTTTAACAGGATATAAGGTCAGAACCTCATGATCCTTGGAGACTGAAACTAGTATATCATGGTTATTCTATGACTCCATTTTGTATTTTCACAAGTCTTTATTGACACCCCTTATGGGATGCAATGACAAGTCGCATATAGCTGAGGATGGGTTGAGATGGACTTTATCTCTTTTTTAGGTTCCCCCTGGCTAGGTCGAGTGGACTAATGAATTTTTATTTGATCACTTTTCTTTTTATTATTTGGGTATCCTTCTATGTATTGTTATACTCAACCCATTCATGGGATTTTCCCAATTATGTTGTGTCTTGTGCGAATAATAGGGCTGTCAATGGAGTCCCTGGAGGACCCGAGGTAGCTGGATCTTAGTGAGATAGTATGACCAATGAGTTCCCCAGAGCTGGGTCTAGGAGATTTCTAGTAGTTTCATTTGATAATGAACCCCTCCTTCTAATCAGGTTAGAGGTCTTTATAGTTTTTGGTGGGTGTCTGTTTTTTTATTTTTACACTTTTAGTACTTCCATTGTACTCTATTTTGGGATAGATGTATGCATAAATTTTAGTTATCATTTTTTATGTCTCTACACTATTTTATGGATGAATTTTTGGGTGTGTACGTAAAGGTACTATAGAAAAAGTCCTGCCATATATGTCATATGCCTACTCGAAGATCGTTGAAAACTCTTGGATTATTGGAGGAGGGCTTGGGGGTTGTATCATGGGCCCCATTAGGTCAGTTCATACTAGTTGATGAAACTAGAGGATGAGTGGTGATCACATAAGTATGATCTATATGTTGGTTATAGGAGTAGACATGGCACCGAGTTGGGGGGTATAATAAACATTATTGACTGCATGATTTTACAATACAAGGAAATTATCACTTATTTGAAGAATAATGAATTTAAAGTAATATTCAATAGTAATTGATTTAAATTGGAAATTAAAATATTATAATTTTAATTTGATATTAATTTTAAGGATTTATTAAAAATAAATAAGAAATAAGGAAACTATTTATTAGATGCACACTTTGGGATACAATAAAATGTAAGACCATGAGAGAAAAATGGTATTTTTATAAACAATTGAGTTTCCTTTGGTACCTATGTAATTCAACTAAAAAAATCAAACCAATCATACTATAAACTTCTAAAAATAAATCAAATTAAATTAAATCAATACCAAAATTAATTTTTACTATTCAAATCATTTTGGTTTGGTTATAATTATTTTTATCAATCAGGTTTTCTTTGGTAAGATGAGGTCATTCCATGTCTGATCAATTTTATTTATTTTGATGAACATTGATTCCACATGGATTGGTTTCATTACCATTTATTTAGATTGGATCATTTTAATTTGGTTTTGTTTTATTCAACTCAAATAGGTTTTATTTAATCTTAAATGGTCATGGATGGATTTTTTTCATATTGGTTAGCAATCATTCAGTAATGTTTAAATTTTTTTAGTTATGTTTGATTGAATTAAATTTAGTTTGAGTTAGTTTTTTTCAGTTTAAAACAATCGCATTCGAAAAAATAAACCATGTATAACGAAATTTTTATTAATCATTGTCATTGAAATATAAACAAAAATGAAATATCCCAAATAAACCAAAAATAATAATGAATTTTTGAAAGAAACTAAATAAATTATATTCAAATTTAATGAACTGAATCATATTAATGGGTATCCATGCAAAACTCATTGAATTGATCAAAAAAATACCAAACTCGATGAAACTAGATGAAAAATAACTTACATCGATGAAATATAACTATAAAAGTCCAACTCTATTTGGATCAAACTAAATGAAATTGAATCTAATAAAATTGAATCAAATTTAATGGATGTGAACACAAAAAACACATAAAAACTACAAAAAAAACTTCTTCTAAATTACTTTAAACGAGAAGAAACAAAACAACCTCACATGTCAAATATTGAACAAATTTTAATATATTTGAACCAAACTCAACTTTTCACATATCAATAATAATAATAATAATAATAATAACTAATTGTAACTAATCCTAGTAGGGAAATATGAAAATAAATGAATATAACTTAACATAACCACATTAAAACAAACTTAACCCAACCTAATTGAACATAGTCAAATTATAAAAATATGTAATGGATTAAATAATCTCCAATAGCTGTAAAACTTATTTATATAAAAATATTTTAATAAATCTAAATAGATTAATAAAAAATATTACTTTAGAAAACCAAACTATCTACATCATATGTGACATGGGATAAATGAATATGAACTACAACACAATGACATGAAAATAGATCGCATAAAGTAAAACATAATTAAACCAAACATACTGAAACAATTTTAACAAAACAAAACTAAATTAAATATTAATAAATAATTAGTCTAAAAAAATATTGAAACTAAGCAACAAAAATATTTTTAAAATATTCAAAATTACTAATATTAAAATTCCAATAGTTATTTCAAATATTTTGGGATTTTTTATTTAAGAACTGTATACTTGTGATATTATTTCAAATTTCAATAAACCAGTTACATGGGTTTTCACTAAAACAACCAATTTTGACTCCTTGAAATCTCGAATCAAATGCCATTATCGCATAATTTATTGCAAATAAATTAACATTTCCAAAGAAAATTAAATCAAAACCATGTTATTGGATAGGTTTCTCCTAAATAATTAAACATCAAGCACTCGATTTTAGAACCTAGACACTCATTATAAATTTAAAAACCTATTATAAAACTTTTATTTTTATAAACCACATTCTAACAAATATTCATCTACACAGTCACCTCTTCCCATAAAATCACATTTTTTCAAATTTAAATCAAATGGAAACAAACATACTCTAACATTCCACAAACAACCACACCTGAATATAATTAAATTTGATTAAACTAAACAAAATCAAACCACAACTAATCTAAAAGGCAATAGAAATTATTAAAACAATCAAAATCATATTGTATTCATTTTAACTACACCAAATGGAGCCAAATAGAATGATACGAAAATGAATAAAGTTGAAACAAACCCAACTTAAATGAATTTTATTAATCCTTTAAAAATATTACTTAAACTAAATAACTGAAAATGACCATAAATTAAGTAAAACCAAAACAATCCAATCTGAATTGATCAAACAGAACTAGACCAAATGAAAAAACTCCAGTGGGAAAAGTAATACAAATTGATATGTTTTGATCAAAACTAAACCCCAAAATAGGTTAAAAAAGTGAAAACTAATACTAAAAACAAATTAATCACCAAAACCAAGTCGAACTAACACAAAATAAATATAATTGATTAGAAATATATTTAATAGTACCCTCCGAACCTTAATTAATATGAGAATAATAAAACAAAGTTGGATACACCTTGACCGAAAGTATCCATGTTTTTTCATCTTGTTTTTATTAATTTTATTTTCATTTTGATGGGGATAGTTTGATTCATTTTGAGGGTATCTAGTTTGATTATTTTTTGGTTTGATAAGTTAAATAATATTCAGAATGGTTTAATTTTATAAAAAACTATAATATATTTCAATAATGTTTCATTGCATTCAATTTCATTTTCAACAAGTTGTATTAAATATTGATGGATATGTGCCCTGAGAAGAATTATTTTTCTCACATAGGATGATAAATTATAAGTGTGCTGTAAATGAAAATACACCAAAAAAAAAATTTAACTCTTATTTTGGTTCTTTTATATTTGAATGATTTTTTCATAGTTAAATAACTTATTCATATTCTAAATAGTGGGCTTTAGAGGCCCTTGATCAGAAACAAGATGAAAACATCGGGGAAAATGATAATTTAAGATAGATATTTAGTGATGAGTACTGGGGAAAATATGATGTCAACTCTAGATATGAATCAACTCCAATAGATCTTTTTAAACATCGGGTTATTCTAATATATTTTGCAGTGTAGACTTACAAGAGGCTCATGTAAAAAAATTGAGGTGAAAAGAAAGTCATAAAATGGTAACTATCATATTAGTGAAAGCTATGAAATCATTATTTTCATTTCATCCATCCGAGGATATTATAGTTTTTGATACATTTATGTCAATAATTCACTCTATATATGGTTCATCTGTGTATGGAGATGATGTTCTTAGTGCTTCTCAAGTTGATGAGATTCCTGGGGATGACGATGATTTTTTAAAAAAATGATGTTATTTTAGACGTATTTGATTGAAGTGAGGTTCATTATATAAGTGGTTGTGATAAGGTAGATATTGATCCACCCCATTCTTAACTAGATATATATGAGACAATTTTATGGATTGAGTTTGATGACTAAAACTAATTGTATATTTGTGTCATAATTTTAGGGATATGTTATTAACCAATTAAATGTGAAATATAGAGTACATCATCTATTTCAAATGGGTATTGTGACTCGTCCTATAAATAATATTTGCTTTTGGTTGATATATATACTTTTCATAGTGGAAGGAAGTGTAATAGGAAGTTGTTTGGTGTGGAAGTATATACCAATGGTTTTAAAACTGTGTTATCTTCATATTATTGAACCATATAACAATGGTTCTATGAGAACTATTGTTATAGGTATATATTGATGGATTACATCCCAATGGTTCTAAAATCCATTGGTATAGGTTATTCAAAGGTTTTATTACAATAAACAGATGCTTTGAAATCGTTCATAATTTCAAAAAATATATAATGATGGAGTACACCCGACTTGTATAAGATCCATGCCAAGATTTAAAAGATAACTTGTTTGGTTGATTCCCTGATCTCAATAGAATATGGCCACATAGATGAGATATCATGTCAGTCTAATGACATTAGAAACATTTCTGGTTGGAACCCCTTAAAACGCAACTATCACACCATACAATTGGAATGCGTATATTTCCCCATCCTTCTACATCGAGGAAACATGTTCTGAGATTTAGTAAAAATATCCAGATATAGTGTTCTCTATTGAAAATTGAATCCCATGTTGACACCTCCATCTTTTTATGGTACTGTAGAAAACTTACTATAATCTAATTGTATATTTCCACCCTTCCATGATTCTTGAACCGTCCTATCCCTACTATCAAAAAAGGAATTCACTACATCTCTATGAGTCCAACATGTAAATGCACCCGAGATCAAAAAAAGTCCTAACACTCTGTCCTCATCTATGGCCTTCTCGATCACTAAGTGCTGGTGTAGAACCACAATATTTTTACCACGTAAAAGATAGTCGTCTCAAAACATAGGATTAACAAAATTTATATTTAAATTTTTTTTAGCATTAGCTTCCTCATCACTATGCAAATATAGAGAAAAATAAAGTATCTCTATTAATATAGAAGAATAAGAGGATACTGACATCTTCCAATATTGAATCACCATAAACTATTGATCTTAATATAGCTACAACATATTCAAGAAAAAATACCCTAATAAGAGAATAATTATTCCCTAAAAGATCATTCCATCATGTGTCCCCTTGAGGTTGATAATACTATACAAACATCCAAAAAAATCCTTGAAACTTCAAATCATCCATCTTTACCTAACAATCCTATGCAGTCTCCACATGATCAATTATTCCTTTGAAGTTATTGATCAAATCTTGGACATCATAGGAACCTCCATTACCATATAAGGATAGGGACACTAGAGCCATAAATCCTAAGGGTAATTGACCAAAATGTTAGAAGCTCCTCCATATAAAACATGTTCTTTCAGAAAGACTCTAGCCAAATGCAATTATCCTACTCAGTCCAATGGAGTGGGTACAAGAGCATGCTAAACTACATCCCCCTACTTATCTATTAGTATGATATAATTCTCCTCCCTTACGAGGGTGTTATAAACTATTTCCCTTCAAATACCCATGAGAAACATTGAAGAGACATTATCTAAAATTAAAACTAGAAATATAAAAACACCAATAATAGTTCACTTAAACAAACAAATCATGTTGTTTATAAGTTCTCATGAGGTATTTCTTCTGGAAGACTTGTCCTATTAGGATACCTATATCTATAAGGAATAACCCCCTTAGAACTACCCAGATACTAACCCAATTCTTCAATACCTGCATGTTGGTCACTATCATATATATATATATAACACTTGTTATGCTTAGTAAAATTATTTAAAACTCTTGTAAAAATGTTCAAAGAATCATAGATCAAAGATTTCCAATTACATGTAATTAATTAAATTACTATGGATGATAAGAAAAAACATTCATGATAGGTGATCCCACATGTAGGGTTATGATTCATGAACACACTCAAAATCCCATAAACTGCAATAACAAAATCATGTGTATCACTCAAAGTTAAATATATCAACTATAAATGTTAAATTGATAACAAAAATCTCATACCCAAGTTACTAGAATGTTAATTACACAATAGATTTTCGAGAATAAGAGTGACTCCCCTATTCACATTAAACACAACATATCTCATTTCTAAAATTATCTGACATATCCATTAGAAAAACTAAAGGACACCATCTTTGATACCATTTTTTGATTTCCTGGCAGGAATCACTCGGTACAAGATAAAGTGCCACATGATTTCATGCACATATCCCAATATGTTAGTGGATGATGACTAAAATAGAAGGTGTAAATAATTTTGTGGGGATATTATAGCCTCCGTAATAATATCTATTCACCACAATCAGGATAGAGTTATAAACATCACCAAATTGTATGGTGGGAATAAAAAGGAAAACACTGTGGTAAAATAAATCACATCCAGGTCATATAACATAAACCAAAATACATTTAATTTGGTAATTAAAACAATGTACTTAGACCAAATAATTTAAATTAAAAACACTCTAGTGATATTCTAGAGTGTTTTTGGGAAATTAATCCAACATCTTTCCTCTACCTTCTCAACTCCACAACGTATGGCTCTAACGCCAAGATAGATCTTTGACCATAAAATTGGCACGAACATAAAGATTACTATGTGTAATGTGAGTATAAACCCTATAGGATACATAAAATATGTATTTTACATAATTTCCCCATGTATATAAAGGTATATTCTATGATATAAGGAAAATTTACAAACATGTAACCAAATCATGTGTCTGGAGATCGTGCGCTAACCAAGCTTCCACAAGCCCCGGTTGTACCTGCTTTGGAACTTTCTAGAAGGTATGTATCGTATTTTATCACATGTAATATCATGAAATGAATTCTAACACATTCCTTATATTATGTCTCATTAATGATCAAGACCTATTTTAATCCAAAAAGACGTTACACCTCTTATTGATCCATGGGTTAGTCCATAAAGACATTGTACCCTTGCATCAACTAGGTTAGGCCAAAACATTGCCACACCCCTTTCTCTACACTGGGAAAGTACACATGGCCACCATTTAACATCCTCAACTAGTTTGGTCCACAAGATCATCAAACCCCATGCTCTTCCACTGTTAATCCACAAGTTCAACATAACTTATCAATTGTCCCAACATAATCCATGTGGTCATCATTCCCTATTTCTGTCTACATCCCCCATAATTTTCATCATCACCACATAATACCATAAAATTCCAACCCTATACGGGATAACTAGGCCATTAAAATACTCTTATCAACTTGATACTGCGTACAAATCTCCACAGGCCAATAATTCACATAGAATAGGGAATAGCACAGTAGGGAACAATCATTGCACACAATGCATATGTATTACCATCCATACATGCACATCATATGAAAAATAAAAGAATAAAATATCACATAATGTTTCTCATATATATCTTTTCACACACACCTTAAAATCATTCCAATAAACCATGTAAAAATACCCTATGTGGTAAGGACTTCCAAACTAAGGTTTCCCAATGATAATTCCCAAGATTCTTCCCAAAATCATTCCTATGAAGAAACAATCTAAAGAAGAAACCATGATTCATAAAAAATGGGATTATAGAAAATGTTACTTTTTATTAATTTCCAAGAAATCCAATTTTTTTGAAATATATAAAATATTTAATTTTCAATATTTATATTATTTAGATAAAGTTATGATTTATAAAATATACTTCATTCAATAATATATAATTATTTATTCAAAATTTATAATTTCATTAGTAATCATTTTTTATAAACAAGTGTTTAATATTATTATTTAACAATGTTATATTGATACGTAATTTAATGTTAATAAAATTAAATGTATCATATATTATTTAGAAATATAAATGTTAAATGTTTAAATTCGTGGTCATATTTATTTAATATTATTTTTGAAAACTTAATTTGTATAAAAACTACAAATGTTTGTCAATTATTTAAATCTCTATTGATTCAAATATGAAATTTCATAGTTTTTAATTTTTTATAACACTATTACATTGAATATATCACTATTTTCAATTTAAATATTTTATAAGGACTAGTTAATTTGTAGCTATTTTTTCCATCAAAGAGTCGTAAAATCTTAACTTAATATTAAAAAAACAATATAACATATATTAAATAATTAATTATTTCATTTGAATTTTTTTTTTTGAGGTTGGGGCCGAAGCCTCATTTTTTATTATCGAAACAAAGCAAAGACCTCTTTAACTGGGTAGGGAGAAACTTCATCTCATATGGGAGGCCAAACACAAGTAGATTCATTACAACAGCGGTGGTGTGAGCTTCTTTAAAGGAATGATAGTGTTTTCAAATAGTTTACACATAGTTAATGGTGTGCCTGAACTCACACAAGGGTATATAAGGGCCAGCCCATCCCATATATATGTGTGAGTGGGTTTCAGGTGCAAACCCATGTGTCATGGATCAAGCTGTTTGTAGATGCACAAGTAATATATAGTGCTCCTCACCCAACAAAAATTCTTATGTGTGATCTAGAACATACATGTACTAATCAATCATGTTAAAACATATCCATATATCATCATCATCAGATCAAATAAAACTCCATCATCTCATCACTCGAGAAACAACAACCTTCAAATGAAAGACCTAATCACTCTCCATGGCCTTCTTCATTGAATCATGCATATAATTTCAACTTAATCCATTTACAATTGAACAAAACCAATGGTGTTTCATATTGATATACCCCCTACCACAAACTTTTTCCCTTGGTAAGAATCTCATAACCGTCTACCTACCTAACAAATGTAATGGACCCCTTGGTGGTATTTATCTATAGTAATCATTAATAGAGAGCCATTGCATACTAGGGAATCATAGAGAGATAAAAATACATAAAACTTTTTATATAAAATTAAATATAAACTTGGATAATACACTTAAAAAGTAACTCAACTTATATTTTCAGTTTACTCGGGTTATATCAGCTGAAAAAATGGTGTATGTATAAAATGTATACATATTTATCTGTATAAATTAAGAAAAATAATGGAATTGCAAGTTTAAATCTCAGATTTCTTGATAATCTAAGATCTCAAATACCCCGAAAAATGGATCATAGGAATTAGGCTTCTGTTCATCATTTAAATATAGGAATACCCTTCATTTTTTAGATAATTGTTATCATTTAAATCACATTCCAAATTCTAACAAGTATTTGAAACGCTATATATTTCCCTCTATATAAACAATACAACCTCTTCAATCCATAAAAAACCCCTCTTATGTACCCACTTCATCCTTAGTGACAATATTCCATCTACATGCCATAGTAGTTGGGAAATCCACTACCCAAACACATTTTGTTTATCAATTTCATGTAGGGGAAAAAATTAAGAAACTTATATTGAAAGATTATTTTTAAAGTAGTTTCAATTTAATTATTTTTCAAAACCATTATTTTGATGAAAATTTATATTTTATAAAAATTATACTACTTATTTTTTAACAAAAAAATTGTAAAATAAAAAAAAATTAGTTTCACTATTTTTCTTTCAAAATACTTATACTAAGGAAACATGTATATATATTTTTAAAACCCCAAACTGTCGGAAGAATGGTTTTATTGTATTTTAAAATACCTTCTATGAAAATATTATTTGTTGAATTTTATTTTCAGGTTTCATGTGGGGTTTTAATGTTATCATTTTATGCACAAAATGCACTTTAAAATTTATTGATGTAGCACATATGTATTATTATAGTCATGAACTATGTATGTCATCAACATTTCATGAATGCTTATAAAATATAATATTTTCAATAATTAGTAAATGTTTAAATATTCCAAACTCTATATAAATTATGAGTTTCACCATAAATTGAGATGAATTTTAATTGTTATGTATTTATTTCCTATTTGAAAATAAATTAGTTCTATGTAAATTATTCTAAAATAAGTCTTAATTGAATGATGATAATAAAGGTTGTATTTTTAAAAATTATTATTTTTTCAACACTTGGGTATCAAAGGATATGATGATCCATAGGGAGTGAACCAAAAAACTCAAGGTGATAGTATCCTAAAATTGATAATACTAGTGGAATCATGTATTTTTTAATTTTTTCCAATAATGATTTTATTTTAAAAGAGAATTATTATTTTCAAAGTTAGTATTCCAAATTTTTTGAAGGAAAATTTCAAGTATTTTCAAAGTTTATCATATTTTGATATTAAATGTGTTTTAAAATTTGATATGAATTTTTAATGGTTTTTTAAAAGTATTTAAAAAATGGTTTTACACCTATTTTTAAAACACATCACTGGGAAATTTTATGCTCACCCAACATTTTCAAATGATTTTCATAGGCTCGGTAGAGGTTACAAAGTGTTTTAGTTTATTTTAGAGTGCTATATACTGTGAATTCAAATATTTTTTTGTATAATTTTTTTATTAATCTCTGATATGATGTAATGGTCCTTCTAATCCTCTTAATCCTAGAACACAAATATCCAGGGATGTGTAAAGGACTATATATTTTTAATATTAATTTCTATAAAAAATATAAAATATATTTTCATCTTTGGATATTGGAGTACAGGTTATGGTGTCTCTCATATCGTATCAGAGTAACCGTTTAGATAACATTGGTGATTAGGACATTAAGAGAAATTTAAGGGTTAAATGTTTTCTTTTGAGGTTCTAAGAAATTAAATTTTTGGAAAATCTCATGAATAAATAAATTTTTTGATCCAAGTTTTCCTAGATTATGAGAGGTAATATTTGGAATTTATTTATATATATCGAAATAATTTTAAGGGAAAAACACATTTAAGGGGGTAGAATGTTTTATCTCGAGGATTTTGAAAAAAAATTATTGGTAAATATTTTTTTTAAAATTGCCTATTTTTAATATAAATAAAATTAAAGGAAATATTCTTCTCTGATCCAAATAAGTTTTTATTATAAATTATGTTTCAATATAAAAATTATAAAAAATTACTCTCTTATTATTTTTCAAGAAAAATTATTTCATTGAAAAATAAAAGTTCTTAATTTCTCTATATTTAAGTCTTTTAAATAAAACTTAATATTTAATTAAGTATTTTTATTCAATAAGATATAACTCGTTTTTTTAATTTAAATTATTATTAATTATGATTTTTAATAGATATGTGTTTAATATTATTTATGTATCAAATTTATATTAATAAGTAATCTAGAAGTAATGTAAGTAATTTTACCAAAAAAATTTGAAATAAAAATGTACAATGTTTACATTAATTTTAAGATCTATGAAATATTCATTGAAAAAAAAAATACATTGCATTAAAAATATTGGTGTTTATTAATTATTTAAAAGCACATTTATTTTAATATAAACTTTAATTGGTTTCAAATTGTTATAATACTATAACATTGAAAAAGTTTTTATTTTTAATTTAAATTATTATGAGACATAGTTAATTTGTAGCAATATTTCACATTAAAGAGTTGTATAATTTAATTTTTTATTAAGATTAACAATATTTCAAATATTGAAAAATTAATTTTTTTTATTTCAATTATTAAGTAATTTTAAATTGTTCATGTATAAAAAAATCAACTATGAAATCCACATGGGCTAAACCCTTCTGCCCTATTATGGGGAGAAATGTCAACCCACAAGAGATGGCTAACCTGAACAACCACAAAGTTGTAGCGATGGTGCGATCACCTACATAGGTATGCTAGTGTTCTGGCATATTGCCTCTAGGGTGCATAATGTGCCTGAAGGCTCATAAGGGGATATGAGGGTGGGACCATCACATGTATGTGTGTATATATTTTTTTTGAGTTAATACCATGGTGTATGGGCTCGATTTGTTACTAGAATAATTTTTAATAAATTGAATGACTTAGCATTACAAACTTTTTATGTGGGATTTAGAAAACATGGGTATTGTTCGCCCATGTTAGCGTGTGCTTATATCATCGTCTCCTGATTAAATGAGCTTCATTCATTAGATCACCTGAACATTTTCTTCCTCTATACACCAAACCTAATAAATTTGCATTTTCTTCTTCAACATATCCAAATTTCTATAATTAATTCATAATTTTCAAACCTGTAAGAACATTGTTGGGAAAACCCGATATACCCCAACCACAATCTTTATCCCATGGAAACAAAAATTGTAACCCTAAACCTATCAAACAAATTTAATTGAACTTTTATAGGTCTACAGCAACAATAATCATCAATACTAAGGCTTTCCATCACAAGGAATCATAGCGAGGCTGAATTAAATCTAAATATGTGTCTATAATTGAATTTATTCTTAGATAAGACACTTCTAAAAGGGATGATAGTTTAGATTTTCAATTCCATCGGGTTATATCGCCTGTGATAATGATGTATATATATGTAATATATGAATATTTATCTATATAAATAAAAATAATAATTTCATTAACTTTATAAATCACATCATACTCTACAATCCAAAAGTTCAAACACCATAAAGCTTCAAGCCTTACAATTAAGCTTCTGTTCATCATTGAAATATGGGAATACCCATCATTTTTTGGATACCTATAATCATTTATATTACCGTAAAAATTTCACCAAATATCTAAAACTCTCTATATATAGTTTTATAGATTGAACTCCCTCTTTGCTCATTGGTAAAATCATTCTCATGTCCCTCTTCCACCATTATATCGTACTATCATCTCCAATACCTAGTAGTAGAGAGATCTAGTACCCAATATACTTTTGGTTTTGAATTCTAGGTAATGGATTTTATTTTCAAAAACATATATTTCTGGTTTATTTTTTAAATAATTTCTAGGTAATTACTTTTCAAATCTCGTTTGTAAGGGAAAATTCAATTTTATAAAATATTAAATTCATATTTCTTTTCTAAATATTTTTAGAGTGGATAATTTTTTTTATTAATTAATATTTTTTTATATTACCCTTATATTAATGTAAGGTGTTCATTTATTTTCTAAAACCTGAATTTTTGTAAGAAGTATTTTATTCAAATTTCAAACCCCTTCTTGGAAAATATAATTTAGGGAATTATATTTTCATGTTTCAAGTGGGATTTTAATGTCATCATTTTTTTTTGGAAATAAATCTAATTTTAAATTTATAGATGTTGCGCAGATGTATAAGTACGGTCATGCACTGTGTATCGAATTAACTTTCAATTCATGTTAGGATAATTTTCTATTTTCAAGAATTACAACATGTTGGAATTTTTCATGTTTTATGAAAATGAGTATTTTCTTCTTTAAATGAGATAATGTTTATTTGTCATGAATTTATTATCTTTATTAAAATAAATTACTTATAAGTATATTCATTTAAAGGATTTTTTAATGGAATTAAAATTTGAACGTAAGGTTTATAATTTTTTTGTTTTTTATTCTTCACTTGGTTGTCAAACGTGATGATGGGGAATGGAATGTGAACTTACAACATTACGGTTAATTTTTCGAAAAGCTGATATTGCTAATGGACTCATGAATTTTTTAATGTTTACTAAGTAAAAATATATTTGATAAGAAAATTTTTATTTTTCACGTAAATGATCTATTCTTTTCTAGGAAAATCCTAGTATTTTCAACGGTTAATAAATTTTTGAAATTAAATGGGTTTTCAAAAGTTATGTGAATTTTTAAAGGCTTTTGAATAGTAATTATAAAAGGATTTTACTATTGGTTTTAAAACGACATAGTAGGTAGTTTTATGATCACCGTATGTTTCAAAATGACTTTTAAAGGCTCTGTATAAATTTCATAGGTAATTGGATTCTCTTAAGGAACGAGATCATGTAAATTAAATTATTTTTTTATAGAATTTTTTATTAAACTGCAATATTATATAAGGTTTTTACTAATCCTACAAACCCATGACTGAAAATATCATTGGATGTGTAAATGTATTTTTATTTTTAAAATTAGTTTTTATAAAATAATATATTACACATTTATAGCACCGAAAAATAGAGTGCAGTTATCAATCTATCTCAAATAAAATCAGCCAATGAAATTCACCACCAATGGACGTTTTATATTTTTTCTAGACATGGATGGAAATTATCTAGACCCATCCAATTATCCATAAATAAATCAATATTACCATATTAGATCATGATTTAATTATTAGATATATCCATGATAGCCAAAATCTATGATTCCTTCAAACAGTATGAGAATTTATCTAAAATAAACACAAAAAAAGAGGAAGAATGATCACTTACCATGAATTCTAATGAGACAATGCCTATAGATCCACTAGAATTAGATTTTAATGGGATAATAATCTCCCATAACACACATCATAGCACCTTTTCTCGAGATCCATTGGTTTAGCGGAGTTTTTGGGTTCAAATAATAATTTTTTGATTATTTATTTTCAACACATCTTTTTGTAACATTGTTTACAAAATTATGTGCCATCTATATGAAGCTCGTGACCTCTTTATGGAACCAACATGGTTTGGCCACACATTTGGTAATCCCTGAACCGAAAATGATTTTTCCTCTAGTCCTTATTACAAGTTTTCCTAGGGAATTTCTCATGGTTTTCTTTATCTATTCACCAACTTTGCACCATTTATTTCCACTCCCAAAAAAGCTATCTGGTTTCCTGAGGATAACCACACAGTTTTCAAAAACCAAGATCAAACCATTAAACCCCTTCAAAATTCTTGAAAACTCCAAAACCATATAAAAGATAGATTAGAATTCACCCAATAAAAAAACTCAAAAAAAACTTTATTAAAGATAAAACTTAAGGTGTAATGAAACTAAAAATTAGAAGCACTTACATAGTGATATATTATAGAAATATTATTATCTAATAAGAATATTATAACCTAACCATTTTTTGGCATGTATGAATATGAATAAAAATATTATGAAATACATATAATTATTTCCATTAATAAATTTATAATAAATAAGTTTTTTTATTATCAAATTTTTATTAATGAAGATAAAATATTTTAATGTTAATATGTATATCTCCCATAATTTTGTTTTTATATTTTCAAATTATTTATATCATATTATATTAAATTTATCACTATTTTTAAATGATTATACTGAAAATATTTTATTATAAATCCATTCAAATGAATTATTATTAATTTAATTATCATTTTTTGTTAAGAAATGAGGATAAATTCACTATATTCTTCAAAAATAAATTTTCTTCAAAAAAAAATTAATAAATTTTGTGGGATTATATTATAATTAATTTCTTTTAATTTTATGAATTCTATTTTAGAAAATGGAAATAATTTATGAATTAATCAATAAAAAAATCATATTCCAACCTTTTTTTTCTAAAAATTATTATTCTTGAGTGAATAGTGAAAATTGTTGATCACATAAAATAGATATTTCTTTATCTAAATAAAGTAATATAAAAGTCACCAATTTTTTATTTTACATTAAATAATGATGTGTATAATTTTATTATAAATATATCACATAATTTCTTTGGAATCAACATTATAGTTTACTTCTTCATAAATCCATTTGTATGCTTCAAATAGTTATTTTTATACAAATGTGTTTTCAAAACATTTTTCTATATTATTTTAAAAGAAATTTTTCCAATTATAAAAATTGAATCATAAAAAATAAAATCCATTTGTTATTATAATTTTATAATTCTTTTAAATGTTTAGTTTAATTTTTATTAAAAAAATAGCAATCGTGGAAAAGGTTTATCATAATAGTAAATGGTAAGTGAGATAAATTCGGTTAAAACAATGGTATAAGGTCTCAAAATGAGTCTAAAATATTCTATTATTTAAATGGATTAGTTAATTTATACATTACTCAACATATAATTTAAATTATATAATTTTTGTGTCATATTACCTTGAAAACGGCCACTATATTATATTCAGTAAAGGATTAATGAAACACATCACTCTCTTTCTTTTAATATCAATAATTTATTTTCCTGTAGAAAAAAAAAGAAGTTATTAATGGTTACAAATGGTTATTTTTAGTAATAATAATTTATTTTCCTGATATTAATTTATTTTTAATTTTTAATCAACTTATAATAAACTTGAACACTTACGAAACAATGAAACCTAATTTGTGCATGAATCTGAAAAATCGATTAAATTACTTCAAAACAAATAAAACTAATTTTTTAGATGAATTTTGGTTTTTAGTGAATTTAATGGATAATTATAATTTATAATTAATGGTGAAGTAGTTTATATTATATTTCCATATTTTTATTTCTTTTTTTGAAGCCTATCATTGTAAATGGATTTGAAAATGACATTAAATGCAGTTTAATGTTCACAGATTATTTTGAAATCATTATTAATTCATTAAAATCATATAATAACCTGATTCTATGGAATATTATATATTAGAACATTAATGGTTCAGGTATTCCACACTTTTAATTTTTTTAAATTACATTCATAACCCTAAAAGTTGGAAAAATGTGTTTAATGGTTAAGGTTAAACAAGGTTAGTGAGGGGAAAACCTAAATAAAAGGTTTAAAAATATACATTAAATTATTTAAAAATTATTTAATGAATATAAATAAAACATATATTCGTTATAATTGATTATATTGTACATTTTATCCATTTTACATGAGTAATAAAAATATTATATAATAATATTTTGCGTATTAAAAATACTACCACCCACCTCAATTATAAAGGGTACCACTTATGGTCTTTTTCGTACAATTTCAGATCCATATAACTCAACTAATACCTACCCTAATCCCTTCCCAAACATTATCTCCATTTCGTATATATTTTTATCTCAGTAAAAGACCAACCTAAAAGGCTTATGTTATATGTCGAATGATATTTCTCAAAAAAGTCGTATAACTCTTAGTCGACTATTTTCATGTTTATTTTCTCTTCCAAATCCATGAAATATTATTTAAAATTTATTATATAAAAACATATATAACTTAAAAAAATTATTAAATGTTATAATGTTAATTTAAAAACCATTTTCATCACCTTTTCAGTCCAATTGCAGAAGAAAACATCACTCTTAGGTACGTGTGGGCCACCACCCCCACGAAGTGATTTGTTGTTTTTGTCACTCTCTCATATTGATGGAAAAAATTACATGTGAAAAAAATATGTATTATATTTATCAAATAATATTGATTTTATAATATAATATATTATCTAACTTTTTACCCTTGAATTCATTGGAAAATGAAAACATTCCTTGTACATACATATGGACTACCACATGCCACGAAGCAGTGTGAATGATTTCATTTCTTATATATGTAAATGGTAATAAGAATGGATGTGTAGAAAAAATATGATAATGATAATAAATTTAAAATTATAAAATATTAAAACATTTCTCTATTTCATTACATTTAAAAACATTATAAAACTAGAAATATCGTACATTAATACGTATGAACTACTGACTCAATGAAACGATTTAATTATTTTTTCATTAATTATTTGTATTTAAGGTTAAAAAACATTAAATTTATATAAATAATAATTATAATAATTTTATTATTCTATAGATTCTTTAACCATGAACCCTTGATTGTGGTAAACCTTCTATAGTTTTTTTGGAAATTATGAATCGAATGGCCTCAAAACACCGGACCTGAACATAAATAATTTAGTATCCAAATAAAAAGGGGATAAATTAAATAAAAGGATACGTTGTAAATTCAGTAGCTTTAAATTGGTAATTTATCAAATAAAAAATTCATAAAATTTTATTTTTCAGGAAATTAATAGATTTATGTGGTTGGACGGGAGACAATGGTAGGGGATTTATCATCTCAACTAACATTCTTTGTGACATAGGGAATTTCCATAGCTTTTTTTCTTTTTATGGGGTATAGAATACCATAAGGATTTATTTTATAATTAATTTACTAAAATAAAAGTTTCTTGAAACCATTTCTTATTCCTTACTTATATTATTTTATAATTTACCAATATAGTAAGATATAGTTCATCAGAACCATGTTTTAATGTATTCCTTTCAAATATTTTAGCTCTGTATTAAAATATATCAAAAAAACAAAAAAAATCCTACTTATACATTAAATATGGTTAAAATTATTTTTTAACTACTTATTTACTCTATTTAAAAAAATTATAAGAATTATTTTATCTTTTACCATAAAGATCATTTTGATTAAAGTTACTAAATTGAACAATAATGTTTTTCATGTATACAATGTGTCCACATTTTCCCCCATCATAGTTGTTAGTTGTTATAAATAATCCTCTATAATGTTTCATAATTTTTAGATTATGGCCTCATCCACATTCTTCTAGGAATATTTTGTTGAAATATTTTTCAAAATAATTTTTTTGTCATCATTTTTAAGTGAAAATGGAAATTGATTTTACTCCTATTTTTAAATGTTTTTCTAAACGGGTTATTAAAAAAAACATCTTACAAAATATTTTTTCTTGATATGGTTTTAGAGAATTATAGGTGATGATGGTTGATCTTGATATATTTTTCCAATGAATTGGATAGTGATTAGTATTTAAAGGTGAAAATGAAAAATATAACCCGGTTGGTTAATCCTATAAAATTTACTATGACTCATTTATTTTGGACATGAGGTTATAATTAGAGAACATGGGTTATTAATATGATGATAAAATATACTTATCTCATTCTTGAAAAGGTTTTTTATGGAATCCTATGATTTCATATGGTAAGTCAGGTTTGTGAACATATAAAAGTGAATGGTTTGTTTCTCAGAGAAATTTTTTCATGATGAATTTATAGTTTTCATATGCTTTCAAATGGGTTTCAAATGCTTTTTAAAAAATGTATTATTTTATCATTTGGATGGGTCTTTTTAAATGCTCAATGTTTAATTTTGAAAAATGTTAGAATTAACCCAGGTTTTCATTTTCTATGTTGGTAAAATAAGAATCAATTATTTTTCAATCCCTTTCTATATTTTATTAGCATACCATTTTTATAATTATTATGATATGATGTATAGATTTTTGGAAACTTTTTCAAGGTAAATCAGGGAGCTATATTGTCTCCTCATAAAATATGGATATGTTTTTTAATGAAAGGATAGTTTAAATTTCAAATTCTTTTTTTCTGAAAAAGTTTACATTGAGTAGAAGTGTAAACAATTTATATTAAGTTCTTCATATGTAATATTTTACAATTTTTCAAAAAATCTAAAACAGAAATATCCTATAAATGTAAAAAGGTAAGATTATTTTTAAAAATCATGTAATTATGGGTTTTTTATGTCATGGGGATTTATAGTTTTATTAAATGAAATGTTTAGATAACTTTAGAGTCCATGATTACTCATATGAGGTTATTTTAAAGCTTTTAGATATTTTCATTGTTTAATAAGTCTAAGTTTTATATTAACATTAAAGTAATATAATGTTATATTTATATTTTATTTGATGGGAGTTTAATATGATAAAGGAAGTTTTGGGAATAATTTTTCAAAATAACCCTTAAGATTAGTATGTGTTTTAGTGAAAGGGTTTTTTTAGAGTAATGAGTTTATATTTTTTATACATATGTTTAAATATATTAATAACCATTAGGTTTAATACATTATTTTAACATTGAGGTAATTATTTCTTATTAGGAAAAAGGGATAATATATTTGGGTAATATATGTTTTATTTTATTGAAAACCTTATAATTTAAAAGATATTATGTGACTGTGTAATTGTAATTATTGTTGAACATGTTTAATATTTTTGGAATAATATATGATTATGTATGATATATATTTATGAATAAATATTAAAATAATTTATGGAAGCATATATGATTTCATTGAGGATACAAGTGACAAATTTTTCCAGATTATATAATCTGAGAATATAAATTTTTTATATATTACATTATGAGAAATTAATGATCTTTAGTGATAAAAATTAATCTTATCCCAAAATAACATGTGATCTAATATTTATGATTTTTTCCTTCAATTTTTTTTAGACATATTTGAAGATCATTAAGTTTATTTATTTAAAGAATGTTTAAATATTAACTTTGGGTATTTCTATTAAATATTTATTGATGAATGTATTATTTCTTAATTTTAGATATTTACTTATAATTTTCTAACCGTTTTTAATAAGGAAAAATCATTTTATTCTTTAAAAATGCATTCTTCAAAAAAAAATGGTTTTTATTTCAATTTGTGTTTGAATTATAAATAATTTATTCTAATTCTAAAAAATATACTTAATAAAATGGAAATCATTGGTAATATTATAATTAAAAAATAATCAAAAAAATAATTTTTAGAGATCTTTATGAAATGATTGATTTTTAAGTAAATAGTGAAAAATGTTATTTTTTACAAGAATTGTTATTTATTTTATTTTAATAGTTAATTTCATAATCACTTTATATTATCAACTTGTCTTTAATTTGAAATAAGTCTTACTTTCTAAACCATAATTAAAATAATTATATAGGAAAGAATATTATACTTGATTTTTTATATGATCATATTTGTGGTTAAAACATGTGTTTTACTAGAAATGAGTGTTTCTTGCATTTTTTGATGTTATATTACAATTATTGTTTTCCAATTTTTGAAATTTAATAATTTATAATATATAAAATATTTTTTAATCAAAATGTTTTTATTAATATATAATTTCATTTTCATTTTTAGTTATAATTAATTGTAACCATTGTAAATGTTTATCATCCCCAAAAAGTGGAAAATAGGTTAAAAATTATTAAAACTATGGGATAAGGTCTAGAAATAATTAAAATCTTGAATTTATTTAATTTGATGAGTTTATTTTCACCACCTTCATCCTAGACTTGAAATTATTAAAATTTGGTATCATTTTCCTCGGATAATAGACTTTATATTATTTTAAGTATAGGATTATTACAACTCATCACTCTTTTTTGTATAATATCTCTAATATCTTTTATTATGGATAAAAATAAGTTATGAATTTTTATAAAAAGTTATTTAAATGATGAATAAATTATTTTTTTGATAATACTTTATTTTAATTTTTTAGTGATGGTATAATTACCTTGAATGTTTGGGTAATGTTTGTGAAATTAGTATAAAAATTAATTAAATTATATTCAAAAAACTAATGTTTATATTTTTTGGATTAATTATTATTTTCTCGGAATACAATGGATAATTATATTGTATAAGTGATTTTTAAAGAGTTTAAATATGAATTTAATCATTGTATAGATATGGTTAAATTTTTTTGTGGATAGATTTTCTAATAAAGTTAAATAGTATTTACTATTTAGAAAATATATTTTAAAAAAATAAAATCATAAAAATTCTACAATAACTCAATTGGATGAAAATTGTCAAGGATGTCATGAATAGTTCATTTAGGTGCCACTTTTAATTTTCAAAATTTCTTTCATGACCCTCAAAGATTTAAAAGTTTTTTACAACAGTTATGGTTAAATAGAGTTAATGATGGGTTAAACCAAAAGATAAAGTTTAAAATAACACATAAAAATTTATAAATTACATGGGTTGAGTTTATTTCCACATTATCCTCCTTATCCCATTTTTATGTGACACTTTAGATCCATTTTATGTGAGTTATACATATATTATATATTAATATTTATTGTATTTAAAAGATTCCCAATCACCTCAATTATAAAAGAGAAACAAATATCCTCTATTCCTTAAACTTATTGATCTATTTATAACAAATAACACATAACCAAATCCCATACCAAATTTCCTTACAATTTCATATAGATTTTTTTCATACCAAAAGACCAACCTGTAGTGCTTATTGTTTAACTTAAAGGAGGTTTCATAAAAATGATACCTAACTCTTAACAGAGCATTTTCATGTTTATTTATCCCTCCACATCCTTTAAATATGACTCAAACATTATAATATAACATAACTATTATATTTTATATAATTAATTATTATTATATTTATAACACAACACTTTTTTCTCATTTTTTATCCTATGGAAATTGAAAACTTCACAAGTTCATATGTGTGGACTACCACCTATAAGAAATTATGTGTTTCATTTTTTATCACTAGATCATATGGATGGTTAAAATAATAGAAATAATAAATATTTATGGTATTTATGGAATTATTTTTCTTATATAAATATAATGTATTTCTTAAATTCTTACCCATTAATTGGTTTAAAAATGATAATGTTCCTCATGAGTACGTGTGGACTAAACCTCTATAAAGAAGTGTAATTCATTATTAATTTCCACTTTTAATGGATGTCCATAAGAGTGGATATAGTCAAAAATATATAATTTATAATACATTTTTAGTGACCACTTTGCAAAGAATGTGTAAAAATAATATTTAATGTATAAAAATCATAATTATATAATATTAAAAAATAATAAACGATGATACCATGAAACCTTTGACCACAAATATCCTACTGTAATTACATTAGATATCATGACCTAAATGAACTCAAAACAAACGAAGTAAACTTTTATGACTTAGTAATTAAATAAAAAATAAAATAAATAAAATAAAATAAAAGTAATGAACATAAAAATAGTTCATAATAAATTATAAATTTAATATAAATTTATTATTCATGAATGTAAAAGACATACTTGGAGTGTCATGAGATGTAGTAAAGGGATTTGATGTCTCAATTACCTTTATTTGAGATTTATGCATTTTCCCCACATCATTTATTTTTGTGGTGTAGAAACATCCATATATATATATATTATTAATTTGAATAAAATCATGTTTATAAAAATCCATTTAATATTATATACTTAAATTTTATTTCCATGCAAAACTAACGAAATTTGTAAGGTATTTTTCTTTAAAACCTAGTTTTGAATTATTATTTTCAAATATTTCTCATTTATATACATTTCCTTAAAAATTGTAACATACCATCACATATCACTCTATGAAATAGTTTCACCGGGTCACCATATAACCATAGGTGTTCATACTCATATTCTGAGAGGCTTCGGACTAATTGTAGGGGTTTAAGGTGGCAGTGTGAGGAGCATATTCCGCCTATATAAAAGTTCAAAATAATTGATAAATAAACGAATATCATCCATAAACACATTATATTACACATAATAAAATAAACTTTTCCCACACTAGTAAATTAATTCAAAAATAATACAATATCAAATGATCACCTAGGGATACAAATCAATCACCCACTAGGATAACCACATATATGAACAGATAAACAAATGAAGGAAATAAAACATGAAAAATTGGTCCTATACTTGACTCGAGGCCTCAACCTTAATATCCTGGTCAAAATAAATTTACTCTTGATTTGAAATAATGTACTAGGATTAACACCAAACTAAAGCTACAAACAAGTAAGAGTGCTCTTGGGTACTCAAGTGCAATGGTGGTCTGAGTGGTGTGTGATCACAAAACTCGATAAGAAACCACCAATGCAGTCTCACACATAACTGAAATAGTTGTGTCACATGCATGTGCTATGATCAGAATAAATAAATAAAATAACAAACTACTATAAATAAAACCACAAATAATACATGATTCAACCAGTGCCGGAAAGTCTCCAACCACATCATAAAGACCATGCTAACCAAAGAGTCATAGCCATCCCAATGACATGTACATATAACCCAGTACAAGTTCAATAACTATGGTTAATCCATAGGTTTATAACCTAATACAACCATTCTTGATTCATCCAGTGTTGGGGTGTCTTTGAGCATACTACGATAATGATTCCATAAAAGATAACAAACTTGGGTACCCCAAGTCTACAATTAAGTACCATTACTTAGTAAATGTTCCCAGAAATTTGTATCCCAATATAAAATATCAACCCTAACTATATGTATATTGAAGACCTTCCTATAGTTACACAGAACTATATGATTAGAGTTTTACTATTCAGGTCACATCCCACACGTAACAAAACTATTCAATTTATTATTTTCATAATTCAATAGTATCATGAACCTCTACAGTAATATTTGTCTCATAAAATAGTATCATAGACATCACCAACAAGAGTATTCTCATTAAATAGTATCATTGAAATTAATATTCCATTAATAACATAATTTAAATAATTAATATCACAACATTAGATCAAAACAAAGATATAAATGAATAGTGTCTTAGAAATTTTCAACAAAAACAATTAATTTTATTACACATCTGAATAATTATTCATAATTATTATCTTATAGAGCCTTTTCTAGATTTTTAAAATGATATTATCTTCTTCATAACAAGGGGATTTGGAAATATAGGAAATGTGTGAGAAAAAATTCTTAATAAGGGGAAAATATATCACTACATGAAGGGAAAAATGTGGAGATATAAATATCATAATAAACTATAAAAATACCATAGATGGTAATCATAAAATAGGTTAGAGTAACATAATGTCAGAAAAATATCATTAATGAAGATTAAAAGATATGATATATATTAAAACACATCTCAACAGTCATATAAATTGTGAGCATTACATAAAATTATTGAATACGTTAAAAATAATCCATGAACGTAAGAACATGGCACATTATTGAAATGAAATGAATATTTTTAATTTTTTATAACTTGATAAATAACATTAAAATGTGATAAATCCACAATAATAGGAAAAATTGCATGAGAAAACTCATTATTCCCATACTTATGTGAAAAACACATTTTTTACTCTTCAAAGTGTTAGCTAACCCATCGTACAAAGCCCTATGTGAACAAAATCATCATGTCAACTCCTAAATATCTCATGAGATATAAACATAAGAAAATTTAGGGAGGGTGATATAGGATCCAACCCATAATCATCCATACATATGTATCCCACTTTAATTCAGTCATCATTAAAAGATAAAGAATCCATTGAATAGATTTGGTTTCTAAAACAGCCAAATGGAAACAATTCACCTTTCATAAAGAACCCGTGGATACAAAATAGGTTTCATAAAACCTAAAAATGGCAAAAATAACATCACAAATTGAATCATTTGATACCAAAAACTTATTCACCAAAAAAAATACATAAAATTATAAATTATAGTGTGAAAGTTGAAATATAAATCCATTAGAGATAAATCATTATAAATATATAGATTAAAATGAAAACCAAATCCCAAAATATATTTCTTTAAAATTTTTTTAAAACATCGATGTAGAATTCATAATTATGATAATTTTTAAAAAGTATCATTTGTTTTCATTAAAATAAGTGAAAATAAAATAATTCATAAAATATTATTTCTGTTTAAAAAAATCCCTATAAATAAATATAGGACATAGTTGTAATTGAGTGACATGGAAATCATTGTTCAACAAGAAAATATAAAACTGAAAAAAATGAGTTTGAGTTAACAAATAAATACTTTTACACTTTACTAAAATTGATGTTATTTAATCTCATGTATCATAAATATAATAATATAAATCAGCTATTTTAGAAAGTTATTATATATTTATATTTATTTATTTATTTATTTACCATTCATTAACAAAAAATGTCTTTATTTATAAGAATGTTGTAATAATTTTTTCATCATCGAGTGTAATATTGTCAACAATTGGTGCAATCATTATGTTATTGATATCATTACGCATTATTTGATACTATGTTTATAATAAATATATCCTTAAATATAATGCAATATATAACTCATATTGATATTTATTTCTGTCATTCCATTCCATAATTGTTTTAGTTACTCTACATGAATATTTAATCGGTGTTATCTAGTTTCATTGATTTTAGTGGATGAAGAAGTTACTTTAATAACAATTAAATACTTAGTATAATATTTCAGAAACCACATAAAATAATTATTTCATTATTATATAATAAAAATATTATTATTTACATTACAGTAGTCATCCATGATAGATTTTGATTTCATTGTTTTTGTAGTTCGTTAAATTGACACAAACAGGAACATGATTTTACTCGAATGGTTAGTATGCTTAAGGATACGTTTATTTTAAAATAATATAATTATAATAGAAGTATAATGATGTTATTTATATTTTTTATGATAGTGAATCATATTGGAATTTTTTTGGATAAATAATGAAAATATAAAATAAAAATGAAACAATTCTTATTCATAGAGGTGGTAGTTTGAGCACATGCATGATTGATGTTCCTTTTTTTTAGATTTGGATGAAAATGAATAAACAAGGGTTATACAACTAATATTTAATAAATCAATATTATATTGATGTTGAAGTCTTAATATTATTATGGTGATAAGATATTTTGAATATTAACATTAAGAAGAAAAACATTTGAATGAGATAATACTTATAGTGGATATTTGATCTTTCTATGGAAGTCTCTTTAAAATTGAAGGGCTTCATCTTACTATGAGCGAATAGAGGATTACATTCAAGGGATATGTATCGAGGGAGAGAAAAATTTCATAGTTTAAAGGAGTATTTATGCAATAACTTGGCCCCTTTGAGCACAGACACCCAGTTTTACATTGTTGTCGGGTCCCGGCATGCCATGCTTCATCAGTTGCCACACAATCATGTTGTTCCCTACCTGGGGCCCACCCAAGTTCTCAAATGAGCCGTCAAAAAAATGAATGTCTCCACAGGTTAATACATTTTCTTTCTAGTATTTGTTTTCATTACTCTCTCACACCCTATGAAACTTCTCAGGATGTCACTCATCCCAATAAATACTTATTTCCATAATATTGAAGTATTCAAGTTATTATAGTTGTAAGATATTTGGAAGATTAACTTTAATAAGAAAAACCTAAGAAATAGATAATAAAGATGGTGGGAAATTTATCTTTCCTTGGAAGTCCCATTAAAATTGAAGGGCCTGAACTAACTATGAGCGACCAGGGGATTATATTCAATGGATTGGTTTATACAGAGATTAAATTTTCATATTTTAAAAGAGTATCTATTTAACAACTGGGCCTCATTGAGAGCATAGTCAACCTACCTTTACATGGTCATTGAGTCTCGGCCTGCCAAGAACCCCCAGTTCCCCCCAGCAAACAATGTCCCCTACCTAGGGGCCACCTAGGTTCCTGAATGGCTCATCACACTAAAGATTATCCCCACATGTCAACACATGTTCTTTTCAATGTGTTTTGTCTAGGCACACACAGACCCTAGGAATCTTCCAAGGAGGTCACTCATCTTTATCACTACATCAAGACAAGAATGCTTAGTTGTGGAGTTCTAATAAGGTAGTCTCCTAAAAAGAAAGGTGCGCCTTATTGGTATGATTCGTATCATTTAATAATTTAACCCTTTATCGGTTAAGGGTGTTCCTTTCACCACCCATTTAGAGCCCAACATCTTCATTGTGGACCCTACATCTCAACCCAGGCAGTGCCACCACACTTATGGTTGGGTTTCTCCACTAATACAAATGTATAAAAAAGGCCATGATGAAGACACAAACAAGCTGCCTTTACATGGTCATCGAGTCTTGACCCACCAGGTACCACCAGTTTCCATAAACACATGGGGTTACCATTATGGGGCCCACACACGTGTCTGAACGGATCATCAAACTAAAGATTGTCCCTAAATTCCAACACGTGTTCTTTCTAGTGTTCTATGACTAGGGAAACATGCCAGGAGGTCACCCATCCTCACCAATATAAAACTCCAAGCACGCTTAATTGTGGACTTCTAATCGGGTTTGATCTTGAAAAGAAAGGTGCACCATAATGAAATTAGTCATACCATTTAGTCATATAACCCATACTATGGGAAAAATATGCAGTTATGATGGGTTATTTTCAACAGGAAGGGTCACATTGCAAATAGTCCATTGAAAATGACTATTTGCGATGGGACTGTCTTCTCGTCGTGAAATGTTGGGCATGAGTTACACCAAACCCCAGGAATGGTATTTACAATACGTATAATAGCCTGTCGTAAATACCCAGTGGCATTTTTTGTATTTGTGATGGGATTTATCTCATGTAGCAAACATTATGTTGGCAAGTTGGAATTTACGACGGGGCCCGTCGTGAATACATTTTTAACCACCGCCCCAAATTAATTGGGGGGCTAGTATTTTTGACGGGACACGTCACAACTAATCTAACCTATATATACCGTCATCCATTTTCTCTCTCATTGCACTCGGTTTTCTACTCCTCTCTCCCTCTCTAAAAGCATTCTCTCTCTCAAAAATTTTCTATGTTTACAATTTTAAATCGGGGAAATATTCACAGCTTAAATCCATCGAAAGATTCTGTTTTATAGTATTTATCTATTTCATTTATTTTTTAGTTAATTCATTTTATTTGGTATTAGTTAATATTATTGTTAATTTACTGCAATCAAATTAAATTCGAATTAGATCATTTTATTTTATTTTATTTTTACAAATACACTGGATTAGAATTAATTAGTATTAATTAATAGTTATACTAATTATTATTAATTAATAGTCATTAGTATTAATTAGAAAAATAATTCATAATTAGAAATAATTAGGAATAATTAGCGATAATCTGTAAAAATTAGCGTTAATAAGTAATAAATTGAAATAAATATTTATAAATTTTAATAAATAGTAAGAATTGGACATAATTTGTAATAATTAGTGCTAATTTTAAAAAATTGTAATAATTTGTAATAATAAGTAATAATTATTAATAATTAGAAATAATTAGTTATAATTAGAATTAAATAGGATTAATTTGGAAACATTAGGAATAAATAGAAATAATTAGTATTAATTGGGATTAATTAGTAATAATTAAGATTAATTACAAATAATTAGGATTAATTAGTAATAATTAGGATTAATTAATAATAATTATTATTAAATATGATTAATTAGTAATAAATCGGACTAATTGATAATATTCAGCAATAATTAGAAATAATTACTAATAACTAGATATAATTAGAAATGATTCGGAATAATTAGTAATAATTAGTAATAATTAGGATTAAATAGTAGTAATTAGGATTAATTAGTAATAATTAAAATTTATTAGTAATAATTAGTAATAGTTAGTTATAATTTATAATAATTAGGAATAATTAGTATTAACTATTAATAATTATTAATAATTTGGATTAATTAGTAATAATTATGATTAAATAGTAATAATTGGGATTAATTAGTAAGAATTAGGATTAATTAATAATAATTTGGAATAATTCGTAATCATTAAGATTAATTATTATTAATCAGCAATAATTAGGAATAAATAGAATTTATTATCAATAATTATCAATAATTATCAATAATTATCAATAATTATCTATAATTAGTAATATTTTGTAATAATTAGTAATAATTTGGATTAATTAGTAATTATTATGATTAATTAGTATTAATTATGAATAATAAGGAATGATTATAAATAATTAGTTTTGATTAGTAATAAATATTAATAAATAGTAGTAATTAGTAATAAATATTAATAATTAGTATTAATTAGTAATAATTACTAATAATTAGTAATAGTTAGTAACAATTATTAATAATTAGTAACAATTAGTAATAATTAGTAATAATAAGTGATAATTAGTAATAATTAGTAATAATTTTTAATAATTAGTAATAAGTAGTAATAAGTAGTAATAATTAGTAATAAATAGAAAACATTTGTAATAATTAGTAATAATTAGTAATAAATAGTAATAATTAAGAATAATTAGTAATAATTAGGAATAATTATGAATTATTACAAATAATTATAAATAATTGGAAATAATTAGGAATAATTAGGCATAATTATCAATAATTAGAAAAATATTTATGATTAATTAGGAATAGTTAAGAATGATTTAATGAGTAATAATTATGAATAATTAGGAATCATTACCAATAATTATAAATAATTAGGATTAATTAGGAATAATGAGAAATAGTTGGGAATAATTAGAAATATTTAGGAATAATTATGAAAAATTATGTATAATTACGAATAATTAGAAATAATTATAAATAATTATGAATAATTACGAGTAATTAAAAATAATTTTGAATAATAAATATTATTTTGAAAAAATTAGAAATAATTAGTAATAATTATCAATAATTATCAATAATTAGAATTAAATAATAATAATTCGAATTAAATTGGCACAATTTTCAGCAGATTGGAAGCAATCATTTTTCTCTATGGATCATCTCCTTAGAACATTCTATAAGTGAAATCACTTTGAAAATTTTTCTCCAATGTAAGGATATCCATTTTCATATTCATGAGAATGGGTATATGTACATCGAATTATATTTCTCTAACTAATTTCTGTGAGAGATAGTTGTAAGGATATATGCAATCAGGAAAAAAGATGTTTTTTTTCCTGAAGATTCATCTTCTTTCAACTTTCTCGTATTGAAATAACAATGAAAAATACTCTCTTACATACAAATATCCATTTCTCTATACAAGATAATGGATATTAGCATAGTGGGGACACCCTGATCTTCATTCTCGTGCATATGAAAATGGATACTCTTATGTCAAAGTATATATTTATTAGGGATTTCAGTTAGAGAAAGTTTCAGGGAGGTGATTCATCGTGAAAAAGAGTTGTCGTCGATCCTCTAGAAAAGGGGTTGCTCATAATTATCGATAATTAGTATAAATTGGCTATAATTACTAATAATTAGAGTTAATTAGTATAAATTATTATAAATTAGTGAATATTAGTATAAATTTTAAAACAAATACAATAAATGACTATGAAATAATAGAAATTATTATAAATTTCAAGAAATGTTAATTTAGATTTCTTCTTGTTTTTGGATAGTGTTTTTCTCATATTAAATTATTAAAAAAATTATTATTTTATATTTTTTAGATAATTATGGAACAAGGATGTCAACAACATTCATTATTAGAAAATAACACTTGGATAAACCAGAGCATTAATCCAAATGGTTTTGGTTTAAATCCTATATATATTGAGGTTGTGGAAGCTTTCTTATCATTTTCATCGTCAAAACAAGAATTTTTTCTGAAAGAGGATTTATGTGTCCAAGAAAAAAATATACTCTGAATACATTTAACATGATTTATAAAGTTGTAGGTCATCTATTGTGTTTGGGTTTTTATCTAGATTATATTTCATGGTATCAAAATAGTGAATAGAGTTCCAGAGAAATACTAATAATTTGGTTTTGGATCTATTATGGTTAAAAAATTTAGTACATAATGTGGTAAGTCCGTGTTTTAAAAAAATTATAAATTGAGATGATATTGATTTAAACCATAAGTAGGAACCATCTCAATTATGTGAGTTGTTGATGTTCACTGGGGAAGCCTTACATCCTGGATGCAAGATAAGAAATCTTGAAGTGACTTAAAAAATTTATAGTTATCGAATATGATAATGGAATATCAAATAACTATTTTGATCTGATATTCTCTGTGCTCAAAACACTTTTACGTGAAAGAATTGTTTTTTCCAAAAAAATAGGAGATAAAGTGGTTTGTTCGTAATTTGAGTCTTGGTTATCAGAAGATTCATGCATATTCAAATGATTATGTCTTATATTAGGTTGAAAATGAGTCATTGGATAGTTGTCTCACATGTTGAAAATCAAGGTATAAAGAGGATAAACTAACGATTTATGGATTGATTCCTCTAAAATAGTTTAGATATTTCCCACTTACACTAAGATTCCACCATTTATTTACATCTCAGAACACCGTTTCATTGATGTCCTCGAACCAAACCAATCTTTTAACTGGTAAAATCTTAAATCTTCCCTATAAGGGTGATTCATGGATACATATTGACAAAGTTATTTTGTATTTTTCTTTAGAATCCAGAAACGTGGGATTGGATCATTATACATATGGTTTTTGTCCATTTGGTTCTTATGGTTATCAGTATTCAAGTTGTCATATCTTTATAACTCCATAAAATTTAACCCTTGGATATTGATGAAGGATCCAAATATCTTTTTGACCTTATTAATTCAATGAAATTTGGAAAATAATATTTATGTTTATTTGAAACCATTTATTGATGAGTTAAATTAATTTTGGAGTAATGGTGTCAGTACATATGATGATCCTATGAAACAAAATTTCCTAGGGAAATCTGTATCGATGTGGATAATTAGTGACTTTCCATCATATGGAATGTTATCTCATAGGAGTAAACATGGTCCAAAATCATTTTCATACTTTAGGAGAGATAGAAAAAAAATTGAGTCAATGGAAAAAAACCTTGTTTTTTCAACTATCATCATAGATTCGTTCCAACTAATCATCCTTTTGTGGGAAAAAATATTATTTCTGAAAAGGTACAATTAAATGATATGAACCAAGCACAATGATATCAGGTGCAAAGTTAAAATCAATTTTCTATTTATTACCTCCCATCACATTTGGACAAATATTAAACCAATAGCAAACTGATGGAATTGGGAAAGAACCAAATTAGTTAAAATGTATCATTTTTTATGATCGTCTATATTGGTCTGATTTATTAGTCCTTCATGTATCGGATGTCATTCATATTGAGAATAACTATTTTGATAGTTTATTTCATATATTTTTAGATACACCTAGTAAGAACATAGATAATTTAAAGGCATGATTACCTCCTGACAAAATTTATAGGAGACCAGAACCAGAACTTTTTAAAAATGCAAGATCACAAAATTTAATGAAGAGAAAACAAGCATATAAACTATCTAAATAAAATCAATTATTATTTTGTTAGTGGATTTAAGATTTGACACTTCTAGATGGCAATACTTCTAGTTTGGGAAGATGTGTCAAAAAATGGTTATATTATCGAATTAAAAATTTATGACTGTTTTTTTATAATTGAATGAATTATACCAATTAGATTAAGAGATTTTTTGAATTCTATGATTTGGAATGCAATAACCGACTGATCCTATTTTTTCCAAGATATTGTTTTATTCAAAACAAAGTACAATTTACTAACAATACTGTAAGAAGTTTTTTCTGTAATTTCATGTAAATTGGAAAAAATCATCCCGCCGAGTTTCTTTGACTCAAAAAAAATTGATATTATATTTTTGCATAATGAAAAATGTGGGGGTCTGTTATAGTACCGATGGATTTTCCCATTCGTGAGAAATAAGCATAAATTGAAGAAAACTGTATGTAATAAAGCATTGGTTGAAATCTCAATTGAAAGAGAATATTTTCAAGAGGAAATTTATTTTCTATGCTCTCTTATTTTGAATTTGAATATCCCTCAAAACACAACTACATGGGTTTTAACAAGGGAAATGTTGATGTTGAAATGATAAATCAATTATCATTTTTTAAATAGCCCGAACATGAATTTGGTGCTGTTTATTAATGATGGATTTTAGATGATTAACATCATAGAGCATATACATATGTTCTTCTCAACTATGAAGAAATGACACCATTTTTCTATGAGTGGTCATATCACTTATTCTATAATATTTGATACAGTAAATTAATCTTTTTTGTAGGTTATATGATAATCATATCAAAAAACATCTTCTACAAATTACAACAGCTGCTCATGAAGAATGTCAGTAAAATAATTTTTCCTACTGGTTTCAAAAAATGGTAACAAGAATTATTCATAGTTTAACATATAATATCAAATTATTACTTGTTATATTGATAATTTCATACAAATTTTTAGGTATCTCAAAATACTGATAAAATTGACAATTGATTGTGTGTCTTCACTAACCCACCATCCAAAATAATAAAATCTTATAAAGCATATCTAGTGAATAGTATTAAATTTCATACATGTGTATATGGGGAATCAAAAAACAATGAATAGTGGTGTATTCTTGGGTGGATATCAACATATAGAAACTAGTGTTTACTTTTACAACGTGCTTAATGAAATTTTTGAATTGTGAAGTCAGCTTCCAGCTCGAGAGGAGCTCGTGGAGAGTCATCACCATCTGTTGCACAGTATCGGGAGGAGCTGCGAGCTTAGAGATAGTTTATAGAGATTATGTGTAGGGAGTTAGAGGAGATCCATCAATGGAAGCATCAGGAGATGCTTCAATGGTAGTAGCTATAGTAGGGATAGCTCCAATGACAATAATAAAAGTAGGAGAAAGAGATGTGTCGATGGCAGTAGTAGTATAATCAGACATAGTACATGTGATTTCAGAGACATGGTTTAGGGATGGAGATTTTTCCACCATCTCCTCCATATCCTCTAAAGGACCCTCACCCTCATGGATATATTTGTTTCTTATGATAAAACTTTTGAATGCTATTTTTTCTGTAATATTATTTATTAAAAATTCTATACAATGTGTTTTTATATTGTTATGAATCTTCCATTTTTTATTTTTTTCAATTATTTATTATTTTATTACATTATTTTATTTTTTACTTTTTTTATAATTTTATGATTTATTATCATTATTTTAATATTAAATTTTTATATTTTTATGAATATTTAGATTTTTATTATTTTATAATTTTTTATTATTTCACTAATATTAATATTATTATTTAATTAATATTAATAATGTTATAATTTTTATATTATTAATATTATTTTATTATTATTTTTATAATAATTTTATAATAAATAATATTATTTTATTTTTTTTATTTTTTTATTTTACAAATATTAATATTATTATTTCAATAATATTTATAATATTAATAATATTTATTATTATTGTTATTATATAAATATTTATATTATTATTATTATTACTATTTAATACAATTTTATTATTGTTTTGTAATATTATATTATTTTTAATAATACTATTTTTAATTAATGATTTTTATTTTTTAAGTTATTTGTCACCAGGATCGCCCAACACAAATACTTTTCTTTAAATAATCACGGGGAAATAATTTTTGAAGGGTCTACATATCATCCCAAATACTTTTTTTGGCGACGACCTTTCACAAATTCTATGTCACAAACATTCTACCTTCCAGTGCCCCTTTATTGTTTTGGGGTGTTATAAATTAGATGTTTGAATGTATCTGTGAAGGATATAAGTGGTACCCGTTAATGTGAGGAGAAAGGGGAAAAGTTTCAAAACACTCATCATTTTCCAATAATGTCATGCCATTATTCAAGGGTTGATGGATAAAAATATATGAAAGAGTATTTTTTGGTATTTTTTTGTTGATAAAGACTCAACATATTGTTTCTACACTTGTCCTAAACATTTAAGAAACCATATAAAATTAAATTTCATGTTCACACTTTTTTACTCGGGTAACTAATTTTCACATTGCTTATTTAAATTTTGACCACTAAAAATAAAATGATTCCTATTATATAAATTGAACCCACTGATTATATATATGAAAAAAAATTCAAATAAATTTCCAATATTTATGGAAATTAATTTTAATACAACAAATGCAACACGAAAAACCTAAATTTTTCAAAAAAATTATTTTTTAGAAAAAAGATTTATGATTAGTATATAATTACTAAATTAATAGATTCAAATGAATTTCAAATAATTTTAGTCATTCAAATAGTATTTTTAACAATAAAATAATTAAAAAACTTCACTTTACCATTATATAATTAATTAATTAAAAGTTAAAAATTCATTAAAACGAACATTGATATTCAAAATGTTCAGCAGAGATTTATAAATTATTTTATAATATTTAAAATATATTTATCATATAATATAATATATTATTTTTTTGGAAATGATTTTAAAAAAATTAAATTTGAAATGAAATAATTTCATAAATGTGACAGCATTAATAAATTCTTTACATTCACTTTAATCTAAAAATTAGTTATCTCAAAAAAAAATCCAAACATTTATTTAAACATAAAATGGATCTGATAATTTCAAAAATTATGTTAATTTATTAAAATTTAGATTAAAAAATTATAAATTTTATTTCTAATTAAGAATATAAAATTTAGTGAAAGTATTTTTCATAGAAATGTGACTACATAAACTTTTATTAATCCTTAATTCAAATAAAAGTATACTATGCATGAAAAAAGGGTATGTTTTAGAAAGGATATTTTATTATATTCTTAGAGAAAATGAGTTGAGTTAATATTAAAAGTGATATATATATATATATATCTCTCTCATTTTTTATTAATTAAATTATTTATTTTCATAATTAAATTACCACCATGTATACCTATCAATGAAAAGTTTATATTACAACAGTCCATGTCTGTTTGGTTTTGGTTTTGTGTGTGGAGTGAGGCATCAGGAACTGTATTTAATTGTGCATGAAAAATTTAGGTCATTGTATTGTACACCCCTTATAGAATGTTTTCCACAAACTTTCCTTATATAGAAGAAAACAAGTGAGGGTAATTTTGTATCATCGCATCGTCAAGTTACCAAAAACCCTCTTTAAACAAATGAATTCACCATAAAACCTTGACCAGATGAGTGTTATTGTTACACAAAACTTGTAGAGTATTTCCATGATTTTCACATGTTATTCTTCATATGATAGATCATGTTCTCATTGCACAACTTCCGAGCATAGCACATTTGAAGGGTCTGGTATATAATTTTCAAAAATAAATACATGGAACACATCATTTACTTTGGATATCTATAGAGGAAGAGATAAGTGATAAGCTAAAATACCAATATGATTAAGGATCATGAAGGGATTAAGGTTTCTTTTCATCAAATTCACTTTCTTCCAAAATCTCATAACTAACTTCCATGAAGATAATCAAAGGAACACATCATCACCATCTTCATACTCTATATCTCATATATGATTATATATATAACTATTCTGTTTAAATAATTCCAAATTCATGTGTTTCAGAATGGTTTTAACCTTCTTAATAATTTCTTGGACAAGGTCAGGACCAATCTGTTTCCGTACATTAAATTCAACCCAGCAAATTAGATTAATTCATCTCTTTCCATATAAGGACTCAAATAAGGCCATTTGAATGCCAAAATTAAAACTATTATTTTATGAGAACTCTACCATGGGAGGAATTAATTACAAATACATTGGAAATCCCTAGAAAATTTCTGATAATATCCCATTTATTTTAAATTTTCCTCTTATAATCACCATATGTATAAAGATGATATGTCGTTTTAAAAATCACTTTTTTCTCTAAATAATTATAAAGACTTCTCTCATACCATGAGGTAAACATTCATTCATAATTTGATGAAAAGGATAATAGTTATCCATGAATCCTTTGCACTTACCTTATATAAATATTGGTGTGTTGTCCATAGGATATGTATTCC
This sequence comes from Viscum album, assembly GCA_963277665.1. NCBI lineage: Eukaryota > Viridiplantae > Streptophyta > Magnoliopsida > Santalales > Viscaceae > Viscum > Viscum album. Next base: position 1,687,080,239 of record OY728146.1, read on the forward strand.
TTTCATGGAAATATAATGTGATAAGTTTGTAAGGATATCGATTGCAAAAAATAGGGTCATGGACTTTAAACATTTTGGGGAGTCCTATGATAAATTCCATGGTGAATTTTTCCCATATCAATAATATTTTGTGTAATGGTTTGAATATTCCCTTAGATTATTTTCATTCGGCCTTAACTTGTTTTTATACCAACTGAAAGGATATGTATTCAATAATCTATCTATTTATACGATCCGGGTAGGGGTTTTGTCATAGATATCTATAAATCTTATTACTTCCTATATGATTTAAAAATGATTACCTTTGTGCATTATAAAAATGTTCATTTTGAATATATGGATTTTAAGGAATCATATCCAGGTTCTAATTCTTATAGATCTATCTTCATCAATGTTTAACTCTGAATTTTCATGACATTTTTCGTCTGATTTACATCACCGTTTTTTGATTCCTTTATCCTTGTGTCAACATATGGTTTAGAATTAATTTAGGTAATATATGATGTATTCCATCCATTAAAACTCTATGGTAATATAGGATTTATCTCCATCAATTAAATTATATACCTTCTATTTCAATATATATTTCATTATCATGTGATCTATATATACATATATCACATATTTCTCTATATAAGTAATGTCGTAAATATTTAATTGAAATATTACTACTAAAATATCTAAATCATGTGTTGGGTAAATTTCCCTTGATCTTATAATTGTAATTAACTATAAGAAATTACATTATCATCATGTATAAGTATGAATCCCAACCCCTTTTTTAAATCATCGCTATATATTAAAAATGCTACCTGACTATATGGTAATGTATGTATAAAAGTAGTAACCAACATCTTATTTTGTTCAGTAAAACTTTATTTACATTCCTCTATCGAATATAACTTTACACCATTTTGTGTCAACTTTGTTAGTAGATTTGATAGTAATGTTAAATTTCTAACAAAGCATTCACAATATCCTGATAACCTATAAAAACTATGGATATCAGTTCTGGTGGTCAGTCTATGACATTGTATGATAACTTTGGCATTTTAAGGAACTATTAATATTCCCATTCCCTGGATGAAATGACTTCGAAATGAAAATTTTTCACTATAATTTTTTCTTAAAAAAAATTAATTCAAGTTTTCCTTTATCAATGAATTTAACACAATTTTTAAGTCATATTCATTATCAATATTTGTCTTTGAATATATAATAATATATTCTATAAAAACCTAAAAATTGATCGTGGTAGTCCCAAAAAAATTTAATCCTTATATACATGAATAAATTAGGTTAATTGTTAAGTCCAAATTGAATCACTATAAACTCATAATTTTCAAACGTCCTATAAAAATATGTCTTGGAAATATCCAACCTTATATCACTTAATGGGTGGTATCCAAATCTGAGGTCAATAATAGATACATATTGACATCCTCATAGTTGATCAAATAGATCATCAATACAGTTTATAGGATTCTTAATTACAATTATTTTATTAAGTTCATTGTGATTAATGAACAGATACGTCAATCCAAACTTCCTTTTTAAAATATGGCTTGTGTACCTCACAGTAATGCATTGGATTGTATAAAATATTTATCTAAATTTTCTTGCCACATCTTTTTTAACTCCTCTAATATAGTGGATCCATTCTATATGGACTCTTGGAGATAGGAATCAATCCAAGTATATGTTTAATGAATTACCCTACCTCATGCACTGTGCTAAAACATGGAATTTATTTTATAGAAACTTTAGTATATTCTTGTATAATTATATTTTTCTCAATGACTTCCACCCCAATAGTTTTTTCCAATATTCATTTTTTGTTAGGAATCATAACCCATATTATTTCATTTTCTTTCTTAGGGAGTTTACTATAATCTTCGCATTGATACATGATAATAGGATGGTTTGGGATATGAAATGAGACATCTTTATCCTTTAAGATGATATCTTATTTTTTAACGTAAATCCCATATATACTACGAATTATTTCAAGTTAAAATAAATAAATAATATTTATATCTACAAGAATTATCCCCCACAAATCTCAATCGGAGTAGATTTATAAATCTTTTATGTGTTCATTTTTTCACCATGGGTTTTCAAAGATACATAAATATCTATTTTTTGGGGTGATTCCATATTCTTAGAAAACATTTTTCATAAAAAATAATTCAGAAATAAAAATTCAAATAAGGTACTCGCATACTAGAAGATGGATTAAGTGTACTTTGCTTCAATTAATTGTCTTAGTCTTCCGTGATGGTACTATTTGTAAATTATATTTCATTTTCCAACTATTTTATAGGTTGTTGTAACCTATTTTATTTAATGGATAGCGGTTATGGACATTTATTCACATAATGACTAGATTCCTTTTAATTAAAACATTATAGTGTGGGAGGATCATTAGCAAGGACATTCTTATATTATTTTATATTACTCAGCCTCTTAGCCTTGGTTCGAAATTTGTGCACCTCGTATCCTATATTACTACACATAATAAACCTCCCTAATTCTTTGAGATAATTACCTATGTGATTTCCCCGACATATATTTAATATAGTAAATTGTGATTTCTTCCTTCCATGTGTCTTATCTTATGTGCTTACGTGAAACTCCCCTCTCATTTCCATTTCCCTATAATATTGAGAGGTTATGGTATCTATTAAAACCCTAATATGACATCTAATAATATATTCATAGCTAATTTTTTTCCAATATTAGGATTTATGTAACTAAATAAATGATTTATTTTACTGTCGATATTAGAGATAGAATCATAGGAATACCTCACAAGTCCTGTGAAATTTTATTCATATGGCCCAATGGACACATCCTCTTTTTTTATTCAATTCCATGATTTATCTCCCCAATATTATATGTTGTTTCTATAGATAATACTTATTGAAAAATATATTCTTGAACTCTACCCATTCTATAGATTCAATTTTACACTTTTCTTTGGTGTTCTGAATGATGCCCCACTACTTCTCAACATCAAATTCTAAAATATAGATATAAAAAACAACATTTTATTGGTCTATTAAATGGATAACTGAATATAAATTTTTCATTTCATTGCCCCACATCCTAATAACCTGTGGATTAGAAGACCCGCTAAATGACAGTGACCATTACCTTACATGATAGAGAGTTTCTCCCTCGTTGGTGAATTTGGGAGCACAACCTGGTTTTTGTTGTTTCCCACATCATGATATTATTGGGATATAATTTCCATATGGTTTTTCATTATATCACCAATATCATTTGGTTTCATGTCTGGAAAATCATTTCACTATCCATTTCATACATTGTTAAATTGGCCTTTCAGGATCCCACAATTACCAAGACTAAAGGGTAAGTCAGAATGTGTAAACATAAATTAATGGTTTTATGTAGAATTAATCTATTAAAATAGAATCATGATTTCATAAATGACTTACATACATTTTCATATAAATAACTGTGATTTAATAAGGTTATCAATCATTGTACTTATAACTATACCGGTCACATATAATAAAACCCTTTATAATGGATCATGAATAAAAGGTGATAAACCATAGAATTTCCCAAGGGAGTGCCAAACCAAGTGTGTAGTATGCATCCAATCACTTTTCACCATAATTATTGTAAAGATATTCTCAAATAACTCTTGTTAATGTTATTACACCAATATGAATATGTTCCAAAGCCATATCCAATTGTATTTTCTATTAAGGGATGTATTATTAGGAAAACCACATAATGCCAAATTTACAAAAACATTATGATCTAATATTAAACTTATCCTTTTTTCACTAGTTTTCTCTTATTTTATTGATATAAATAACAAAACCATTCAATAAAAACATATATAGTTAGCCAAAATTGAAAATAATTAAATAATACAGTATTCACATGATTTGAATAATACATCATAGAGAAATCAATAAAAACATATATAATAAGGTTTAGTTTGTTTTGTAAATTTGATATATAAACATCTTATTTTATTACACTTTTGAAAATATATCCATAATCATTCTCTTCAAGACCATTTTCTAGATATATCATTCGATATACTCTTTTTCTTAACATGGTGATTTAAAAAATTAAAGGGGTGAGATCAAATGCATAGTAGGGGAAAAACATAACATGAAGGACAAAAAGAGGAAGATGTAAATATTAAATAATTGATCAAATAACCTTATATAATATTAAAATAATATCCTAGAGTAAAATAATATTTTATGAAAAAAACAAAAGGAATAATAATATATATCATCATGCCCAAATAAATCTCAATAATCATATAACATGTGATCATGACACAAAAGTGGGGAATAATTTAAAAATAAGGCATAATATTGAAAACATGGAATTTCATGGAAATCAAATGCATCATCAAAATTTATCATATCATGAATAATAACAAGGAAATTTTTTATAAAACAATAAGAAAATCTGTGTGAGAAAACTCATTATGCCCGCACTTATGAAAACAATTTCTTCATTTCAACAACTGACTATCTCATTAGATAAAAACTTAAACAAATGCATTGCGGGTGATATCGAACCCCACACATTGTAATATATACCTATATGTGCCACTTAAACCCATTTATCCAAATATATTAACGAAACCATGGAAAATAATGGGTTTATTAAACATCTAAATTCAAATCATTCACTATTCATAAAGAACTCGGGGATATAAAATGAATATTATTAAAAATGAAAGTATAATAAAATAACAACATGAATTTAATAATTTGATATCAAAAATTTAATCTCCTAAATTAATGAAATGATAATAGAAAATATAGGGTGAAACATAAAACATAACTCTATTAGAGAAAGATCATTCACAATATGGAGATTCAAATGAAAACCACATAAAAAGGGCAGTTTCCTGAAGACATTTTGAAAACCTTTATGAAAAAATTATTATTGTTAGTGTACTTTAAAAATTCATCCATTTCATAAAAACATGAAAAAGAAAATAATTCATAAAAAAGGATTTGTATTTAAAAACACGTTTACATAAAAATAAAAAGATGACATATATCAAAATAAAGGACTCATAAATAACTTGTTAATAAGAAACTCCATATCACAAAAAAAAGTATGATTTACCAAGCCTGTTACCTTCACCCATTATTTCAATAAACATCCCTTAAACTAATATATCATTACAATAAACATATAAACCAACTATTTTTATATCCATATTATCATAAATTTGTATATATATATATATAAACATTTGTTAATAACTATTCTCTTCATGTATAATATTTTTGTAATCTTTTCACCAAAATCAGGTGTTAATATCTTCACCCGTTTTCACATTATTTGTAATGTCAATATATTTTTCCATTATTTTATACCAAGTTTTTAATATATATAAATATAAATATACAATAATATATAACTTGAATTTATTTTTAATTCTCTCATACCATTCCATAAGTGTTTTAATTATGTTATGTGAAAATTGAATCGATGTTGGATTATTTCAGAGATTTCAAGAATTGGAAAAAAAATTAATAATATAGTAAATAACAAATATAATATTTCTAGTACCAGATTACAATAATTATTTTATTGTTATAATATAATATTATTATTATTTGTGTTCCCACATTCATCTATGATATATTTTTATATAATTGTTAATATATGTGGTTAAACAAACCCAAACATGAACAAGATTTAACCCGATTGGTGAGTTTGGTTATAGAGGTGTTTATCTTAAAAAATATCATTATAATATAATAATAATGGTATTATTTTTTTCCATTTACATTGAACCTAATTTTAACTTTTTTGGGTGAATAATAAATATTTTGAAGAAAATGTAAAAATGTTTCCACTTGGAGGCAGATTGTCTGTGCACATGTATGATTAACATTCATTTATTTTTATATAGGGATAGAAATGAACAAATAATCATTTCATAAATAATATAAAAACATATAAGAATAAAAAAATTACAAAATTATTCATATTTTTATTTTGTTAATATATTTGTAAGATTAATATGAAGAAGAAAACATAAAAGGACATAATGCATACATTGATGACTGAATCTTTCCTTGGAATTCCCCTTAAAATGAAAGGTCTTGGGATAAATATTATTAGTTGGGAGATTTGTTTTGGTGGGTGGTTTATAGATAGAGTATACTAGTGGAGTTTAAATTTTCAATTATATAGTTATATGTATCTTTCAAGGGAGTGATTTGTAAATTTTTATAGTAGGTAAAAGGGGCTCTTTTCAAAAAACTCATACTTTTTCTATAATTTTATGGAATTATTCAAATGTAAATTTCTAAAAAATGTAAAAAAGATGACTTTTGAGTATTTCTGGTCTATAAATCCTCAACAACTTATTTCCACACATGTTTTAAACATTTAAAAAACCATTTACTCTTAAAGTTTTACAGTTTTAATTTTTGGTATTTACAAAGGTAACTACTTATCACATATGTAATTTAATTATATACCTTGAAAATAAAATTAATGATATAAAATAATTTGGACCCACTAATTCTAAATATTAAACCCAACTTATCAAATATAAATATTATGTGTATGGAAAATAATTTTAACACCTGCGCATGTGACACCCAAAAACCTATTTTCTGAAATAGATTATTTTTAAGAAAATATGATTTATAATTTGTATGGAATTATAAATTCCATTGATTCCAATAAATATAAATTATTTATTATAATCTGAATTTATTTATTTAAAATAAAAAAATTATTTCATTATGTTATAATTAGTGATTCAAAATAGTCAAAAATTAGTTTCTATCAAAACACCAAAAAAAATTCAACATTTTGTGCATGGTTTTATTAATAGGAAATGAAATCATTATTCATGGCCCTGAAAATTAATGGGTGAGTCAAGATATACTATTTAAGGGGTCCATTGGGGCCCTTCGAACTTACTTAGTCCAAGGTATTCATCTTAAATTTAACAAAATATCACATATTTCAATGGAAACTATTTTAATTAATATCATTCACTTCCATTATTGGAGAGGATTGAAGTCAATGTATATATAATGAAAAGAATAAACCATAGGGAGTTTATCATGTACCACCTTCTTCTTTCATAAATCCTTCTAATTTTTATCGCAAGTAGTAGAAGCCTTGCCATGGGCAACTGAGGCCCATCCAAGCTCAACCAAACCAACACCAACCACATAGGTTTATGTTTCATTCCATCAAACCTAAATAAATTAACTAGATCTCTTGACATTGACTACACAATTTAATATAAACTAGTATATTCAAAAATACTCATTGGGTCATCATTTCACACCATAACTAAGTCAAATTAATCATGAGAGGCCCATACTAGACTTCTTCTATTAATCCACGCCCATGTCTTAGATTCCTAAACCATTTTAATAAATAATTTAATTTAATTTAAAAATAAATAAAAAAATCCCACAGTATGATGTACTTCAATGCAAACAAAAAAACAATGGCACGTGTTGTACACCATAGGACGCCCCCATCATAAGGAAATTGAAATCACCATTAATATCATCTACTTTCAACATGATGTGGTGGAATATATACCAAACCCCTAACAAAGAAAACTCAAAATAAAACAATAATGAATGGAGAAACAAACATATATTAATATAGGACAATACATACCATGGATCTCAAAGGAATGACTTAAAACACCCCCCAAATCTAAGAGATATTTAAGGAAGAAGGGGAAAATGATTCCTCCTACCAAAATGGCGGGTAAATTAGGAATTCTTACAATTTAAAATTATTACTAGTTGTACGATGGATATACGTAGTATTTTCTTGAACGGTGTGACACCACTGGTGATCAAGTGATTCCCATTTGTTAGATGGTGGTTTTCCTCCACAGCCACTCCAGTTTCTCTAAAGGCTTTCCTAATACACCAAGAGGACTACCAAACCTCATTCCACATCTAAAAATATTTGAGTCATTCCATCATTTGAAATTCCATTATGAATCATGGTTATCAAAATAAACCACCCACCAAATTCAAAAAATGGAATTCCTTCATGAATTTTCACACTCATATTGACAGTAGGGAATAAAAACTCCCCATTATAACACTTAGTGTCTTATATAAGTCTATCTGTTCACAAAATTTTATATCTCAAACTGTATTTGTTTTTTAATTCCTCGTCAATTGGTCACATCCCAAATCAAATCTCTATGCATAATGATAATGTAAAATATCAAAATTAAGGTGTTTGAGACTCCAAATAATGATCCAATTTCATAACCATCTCCAAAACATCAAGAAAATGCTTTCCTAATCTAGTCCATTTTGATATGTGGTCATGTCACCATTCATTAAATGTATCTTTTATATCCATAATGAAATATCAGATGTGTTCAAAAACTTATCGCATCACATTACATATGTGAATGTAATTTAAATAATACTTAGCTAACCCATCACGAAAACAATGGCCTCAAATAGCTGATGCATTACCAGTTTAGAAAATCAGGATGATTTCACAGCTAGATTCATCCTTTAATCACACAAACATTATCATCGGATTTAGTACTCAATTCAGAGTTCGGCTCCATGGTTAGATCATTAACTTTCTAAAATTTTCATTAAGTCCTACCGCACACACCGATACACCTCCATTCAAGTCACACTTATATCCCTTTAATTTCTCCATGATCCCAAAAAAACTCAATCTTGATTCACCACTACATCTAATTTTCTATTTGGAATTACTTAAGGAATATAGGTGTTAATCACATCATTCCCCACCATAAGATTTTTATTATCATCATTTTTCAAAAATAATTTTTCAACTAGTGAGACACACCAACCATTCATCATTGAATTAAAATTCTAGACATGGTCATCTCACTATCACCAAAATAATTTTATGAAACAAAAAATACAACCACATCTCAAATTCCATGATTTAAAACCCTCAAACATTTTTATATCTGCTTCATAATTGGTTCATTACCTTCTGGCCATTAATGGTTTACTCTCAACCAAATTTATCCCGTTATTCTACTCCTTGTGTGCAACCTCAACTATTATCCACCACCAAGCATGTGTCTATCCTCATATACCATACTCATTAATTTCTATATCCATCACATTCATACCTTTATATCAAGTAATTCATGGGGTTATTATTCCTATAAGGTAAAAAAATTTACTCTTGTCAAATTCATAAAATACTAGTCCCACTATAGATTCATTAAATCCCACCGGTCTTTATCCCACAAATGGTATCTCACCGATTCACAACTTATTAAAAAAATGTACCCAATGCCTATTTCCCAATATCTTTCAATATAATGATTGTAAACTCTTATAACACATGGAATCCAAAACCAACCCACACTCCTATCAGTCTTACATTATATGATCTATTCTTAATTTTCTAACCACTGACCCTTCTTTCTCAGTCATATTAGTCTCCTAAATATTGAATCACCACTTGAAGTGCTCTATGAAATAGGGTAATTCACCCTTCCCATATCCAGTATCACATATTCACACTCTCACTGCATTACTAAGCCGCATATAAAAATAATTGGGTTTTCCACTCAAATGGTCATACCCATAAAAACCAACAATAAGACCAAAATACAACACTAAACTCATTAGACCTTTGAAAGCCCTCGTGAATATTTATTCCTATATAATGCACTTGGTAGAACCCATAATTCACCAATTCCATGAACTAAATAACCTAATTTCTCACTATATTTAAGGAAACCATTATACTAGAAAAACCCCTATGACGTGTAACCCTTAATAATAAAAAACAGCAGCTAGACTATATCATTGTTCATTCATCAAGGTGACTACGATCTCTCACATATTCCTTAGAAAATTTCACATTGAAGGTCACATCCCACATTATGTCGTCAAGGATTTAGTTTCCAAAAAACCATGGCATCCAATATTCCTAAACACCAACCAACTGACCTTACATAATACATCCAAGAATAACATTCCAAAAAACATTATCTATAAGGTATTATTCTCATATAGATTCCACATACAGGACATATCCATCAAGAATAAAAAACCCAGTGGTTACCATTTCCATAGTCATCAGAGTTATCATTAATGTTTCGAATCAAATGAAACCATACCTACTAGCTAATTTATATAGAAAACCATTCAAATTTATATTGGAAAAAACCATATAGGTTTTTACTGGAACTCTATGTTACCAAAAAAAATATTAACAACCCACGTGGTGTTTATCATAATGTAATTCAATGTATAAATTATTCTACTGGGATCATAAAACCTCCTATGCACATGTAATTATGTTTTATTTCTCACAATCAATCTTCTCACTATAGATCCACATAACCTTCATCAGAAGAAGCCATATTCATGTTAGTTTATCTTAGTATAAATCCCCGAAGAACTGATATAGAAAAACCATATGTAAACTATTGGTGACAATTCTAATAACCATACCTCTATCCTTAGTTAATAAGATCACACTAGAAATCCATTAAATGTCATGTGAGTACTATATTCCTAATCCTGATGCATCTGATGCAACATTCCAAAATGGTTTAACCAAAAAAGGATAATATCAAGTCTCTTTCCAACATGCGAAGAATAAGAAACTAATAACTGATAAATAAAATATCTAAAACCTCACTTGTGTTATGCTATGTGAAAATCACAAATAACCATATTATTATAAGCCAAAAAATATATCCCATACCCATGGTATTCTATAACTATACTTTAAAAGGTTCTTCATGTTGTACAAGCATAGGTTCCACCACAATATTTTTCATGTCCCAATGTAACCAGTATACCACCTCCCCAAATGGTAAAAAAATAAAAATATCTTTTATAAAATACTGTAATATCTCGGCTCATCTTGCGATGAATAATAGTTCCTCCAGATCACAATGTGACCTTGAGAATGCATCCTCATATACCAAAGGCTACTAAAAATAAATGGGGTTCTATGGTGGTATTATTAAGAGAAAATATACACTATATCAAAATTCACAATCCATGGTTAATAAAGTAATATTATCAATCAATACTTTATAATATGTAGAACTAAATAAACATATTCAATAATAATAACTTGATGAAAAATAAATAAAACATTGATTAGTCATTAAGAAATATAGAAAGATCACCCCATGGGATTTCCAGATATATATATACAGAAAAATAAATAAAATAAACTAAATAATAAAAATATATCAGGCCCCCAATGAGACACCTCACCACTAATTTTAGAATCTAAATCAAGCTACACCATCTCAAACACATAGTATCAAGCTTCATCCCAACATAAACCAACAACCAAGGGAGATTCTACTCAAAATACCAAGAACAATGGAGGCCTGATTTTTTGTGTGAGTATAAAACTCTATAGGTAACCACTAACAATATCATGTACATAACTATAGTGTTGTGATATATTCAAGATACATAATAAATGTTAATAAATAAACTATTGAACAATATTAATAATAATAACCAATAATAAAAACTTCAACCTATCATGGAATGTCTCTACGTATTTCCTAGATACTATTCCAACCATAGAGTCACCACATCCCTAAGGCCATGTACATATAACACAGTCCAAGACCAATAACCATCATCGATCACTATATCTATGACCCTAATTGACCACACCTTATTAGGCCCATTTTTTTCCTCTCAGCATGTCACATTGACATTAAAAACCATTATAATATTCTTGGGTCTCCTTGGTGTGTAAATATGTATCACAAACATGGGGATTCCTAATAGAGATTACCATACTAGTATGAAAGATCATCCTCATCTCTATATCCTTTTCATCCCCCTTAATAGTTACATAGACCTCCCAAATGGGATTTTTCTTTATAATAACATATCCCACAGGTAACACAGGCATCCTATACATGATTGTTTTAATTGAATAGTATCACGTACCTCCCCTATAGGTGTTTTCTCACCCAATAGTATCACATAACTCCTCTAAAAGAGTTTTAATATCCAATAGTATAATACACCTCTTCTATGGGTTTTTTTAGAAAAATAACACTTCTTCTCTAATGGAATTTTCAATACATCTAAAAAAAGAGACCTCTAACTAAAAGTAGTCTAGATATATTTCTTATGACCCACATTAAGGTATATGGTCATATTAGGTTTGTCCATAGACTCCACCGTCTCCATTCAAGACATGATCTTTGACCAAGTGTCCATATCTCAAGGTGATATGAATTATTCACATGTTTAGTCTAACAAAAGAGAGGGATCTCGGTTATCACTTGGGTTATGAATGGCCCATGGGGCTAACCCCTCCATGTTATCACACAAATTACAAGATTTCTCAAAATCCTCTTAATAAGGTCTATCAGGTCACACTAATGTTTTTCACTCCCCATAAGTGGTGCATATATTATAGGGTATCACATTAGTATCCATGGCCCCAACCATCATTGGATGAGGTAAGTAAGCTAATCTCAATGGTACATCATGTCCCTTGGTACATAGTCAGTCCAAGGGTATCATCGTAAATAATAAAAACAATCACATATTTAAATGGTAACTCATTTAATTAAAACTAGATAACACCCTTAGTGGATAGGCTACACATCACCTGCACCATAAACAATGTCATAACCCATACAAAATTTTGCGAGGACCTACTGACTCATTCATGAATCTTTCCAATTTGAATTATAAGGGCTAGTGGCAATTAAAAGGCCCACCAAGGCCCATCCAAGATCAATAAAACATATGGTAACCACTTAGGATCCTATCTCAATTCATTAATCATAAATAAATTCAGTCAATATCTTAAAATTAACTAAACAATTTAATATAATCTATCATATTCATTGAAAATTCGTAGGGTTGTCACATCACTTCATGAAAAAGTCCAATAAACTGTAGAAGGATATTAGTAAACCACCATTACTGAACTACGCCCAAGACATATGTTCTAAAACCATTTTTATAATTTATTTTATTTTATTTAAATGGAAAAACATAAGTAATTTATTTTCATGATGAATGTCAACCCAAATAAAAAGAGGTGGAATGTGATGACATCTCATGTTGCCCACATCATAAGTATATTGAAAGCCTCCTAAATATCATATAATTATTCATTTCTTTGGAGGAATTAGAACCAAAACCCTAGGTAAAAATAAAATATTAAACAATAATGAAGGTAGAAACAAACAAACAAAAAAAGTGGTGATACATACCAAGAATAAACAAATAACACCCCAAAACACACCCAAATCACAAGGGTGTTAAAGGGAGAAGCATAGGGGGCCACCAAGGATCATGAACATCAAAAAATAGGAGCGGTTGGTGCATCATAAAAAACTCAAGATTAAAATATAAATTTCCCATTTTAAAGATCCAATCTATGATCTAATGGTATCTAACAATTAGATAGTGACTATAGTTAGTAGCACCTACTATATCTTGACACTACCTATGAGCCTATGGTTTGTTATAGATTAGGCGGATAAAACCACCCCAGATTATCATTTTTCTTTCCTAATATCTAGGTATGCCCCTTGAATTTTATACCTTATCCAAAAATAGATTTTTTTTGTAATATAACCTTCAAAATTCCATTTGAACCAATGTTTACAAAACAACCATCCCACCAAACTCAAAAATTCAAATTCGATCAGTAATTTTTAGACCTGTATGGACCCCGAACATTATAAAAAAATTAAATAACATTATAATATATAAATTAATGATTATTAAAATTAATTTTCAATAACTTTTTAATAAAATTAAAATAGTTTAAAATTCAATATTTTTAAAATTTGTTGTACAGATCATTTTGACTTTTTTTACTAATGTGAAGTTGAATGGTATTTTAAGTATATGAATTTTAAACATTTTCTCTCCATCGTAACCATTATTCTTCAAATAGAGTCCCCTTCATGATTTCATGTTTTTTCAAATATGATAATATTCTCTTTCTTCTTGGAATATTTCACTATACAATTTTCAAAAGGAAAACAATTTTTCTCTGTATTTTTATCTAAAAATGAAATATTTTTTCTCTTATGAGTTTAAATACGTTTTTCAAAGGTTTTATACTGTTAAAGTGAAATATTACAAAAAAAATTCATGATATAGTAGTTGAGTATTAGACGATGATGAGTGAGACCGATATAACTCATGATTATAGGAGAGACCAATATATCTCTCAAATTCATTGGGTAATGATTAATTTCCAAATGTGAAAACATAGGGAGATAACCAGGTATGTTACTCTTATGAAATTAACAAGTACAAAGTTATTTTTTAAATAGGTTATGCGCGAGTGAACATGGGTTGTGAAAATGATTCTCCAAATGCATATTTCATTCATGCTATGTGTTCTTATTTAAATATTTTTATTTCATAAGGTAATTAAGATGGGTTTTGAATAAAATATAAATTTAAGTTTAATAGTCTTATTTTTGTAGTGAAAATTTTACATTTAGTGGAACTGTAATAATTTTTATTATAGTTTGAATGTAATAGGATTTCATAATATTGTTAAGCAATAAAAATATATAATGAAGTGGATTTTCTGTGTATTTTTTGGATATTATAAGGATTATTTTCGAGACCAAGTGCTCAGGTGGTGCATGATTTTGAGACTTAGTGTGCATGGAATAAATGTTTAAAATATACTAAATATATTAAATAAAATTAATGCATAGTTTTCATGGAAAAGGGGAATAAAACTCGAATGGGAACTTAGATCAATTTTTACTAAGGCTACCGGAGCTCACCGCCTTGGGCTTCTTTAGGGTTTCCGTCGGTGCTGGCCACCCCGCGATTCCTTCCCCTCCAAAGGGGGAGGAGGTTCCAACTTTTCCGCCACTCTTCAATGGCCCTTCCCATCATTTTTCTACTTTCACCAACCTGGAGACTCTTTCTTCCTTCCCAGGTATCGCGTTTTCCCCAAAGGTTCCTGGTTTTTCTAATGGAGTTTTGTCGCTCCAGATTTCCCCCGTGGAATTCTCAAAAGGTTCATCCTTGCACAAGATTACCTTGGTTGCCCGCATCGGTCACTGGAGGCCTTCTGTTGATGTTGTCTAAAGGCTCTTCAACACTCAGTGGGGTCTTCGTCAATGAGCGGTGGTTGGTTTGCTCGATTATCAGCAAATGATTATTCCATTATCTTCTGAAGAAGACTTGGATCTTGCCTGGTCCAGTGGCTCGTGCTCCAATAACCGGTTATGTTTTATCCTCCTTAAATGGTCCTTCTATCTGCACATGAATCATGATCCAGAGACCTCCGCAATTTGGATCCTCCTTCCAGGTTTGCCTCTCGATTTCCAAAATCCTGTAATTTTTCAGATGATAGGAATTCTTGTCGGCCGCTTCTTGATTTCGGATCGTAGAACCCAAGCGGTCTGCCATACCATTGAACCACGGATATTTGTTGAGGTTGACATATCGAATCCTCTTTTAGACTTAATTTGGATCGATATTGAGGGAGAATATAGATACAAACAACCAATTATGTATGAGTCATGGACTCACTATTGTCCCTCCTGCCTCCTCCAGGGACATTCAGCTCCAAGATGTCGTCATGGGGGAGCAGATATGCTTGAATCGAATCAGCTGAATGAGGATTTCACTCACCAAAAAGAGTCTTCCAGTGGAAAGGGGATGGTGGTTTTAGAGAGCAATGAACAATGGTATTTCAATCCTCTTTCTTATATGGAATTTGTGGTTCAATCTCTCCCCTCGGATACGAGACTAGGAGCCAATTCGAACTAGACTAGACCTAAAAGGTCGATGGAATTTATTCATGTGGCTGGCTTGAGACTTTCCGAGGTATAGGTTAGAGGACATGAGGGCCTATCCAGTTTGTAGATGGACAAGGTCCAATCAAGAAAATAGCTCAAGGGAACTGTATGTAACCTGAATAGGTTTGCGGTATTGGGTGATGGTGACCTAATTCAATTTGAAGGATGTAAATGCAAGGATGGAGGACATAAAGGGGTTACTTCTCAGGGAGGGAACAAGGATGTATTTGATTCTGAGATGGATTCTAACACTTGTACATGGTCAATCGGGAGTAAGGAAGTGGAACAAGAGGAAGTTTATATTTGGTCTTCTCCCAGGAAGGGAAAGAAGACCATCATGGACTCAGAGGGATTCACCAAACAAGTTAGGAGGTCTCAACCTCAGAAAGACTAATCTAATTTACCCAAACCACTAGTTACGAGATCTTCTAGTAAAGGATCTCTCATGAAAAAAAAACTATCAACGATATGAAGACATTTTCAAAAAGTAAAATGGAAAAAAGATCTGTCTACTCTGGAAGAGGAACAAGTTTCTCCTCCCAGTGAAGAGGTCGTGGGTTCTCAGGCCAACGTAGATTCCAATCAGAAGCTGGAGCCTATGGTTGCTCCAGTTTCAAAGTGTCTCGAGAGGCAATCTACCCCTGTTTCTTCTCCTATTTTTGTGCAATTGGGTTCAAAGGTGCAGGAGACAAAGAACAAAAGACAAGACCCATCTACCCAGCAAAGGGCTTCTTACGAGGTCTTGGTGCAGGCTAATAAACAAGATCAGGTGACCCCTACATGCTCGGATCTAATCCTCTTCTCCATCCCCCCACACTTCTCTGATTCAATGAAGAAGGAGTTTATTACATATCATTTCACATGGAAATATAGACGGGCTCCCTCGAGCTAGTGGCCAACTGTTTTCTTTGTTGTGCAAGGGATCAGATGTGTACAGGTTCACTCATTCTTGTTTTGCTTTTGTTCTCATGTTTACTTGTCTTTGGGTGGACTTTTTTTTGGGTGTACTCAATGGTTCCCACTCTCCCACAAAGTGGTTTCTTCTTGAAAATTAAAAAAAATAATTTGGAGGAGGGAACTTAGATCAGAAAACTAAAGTCAATAATGAGTTTAGAATGAAATTTTTACACTATATGGGACATAACCTTTGTTAGTGTAGGCTATTTGTGAAAAAGTCATCATGGGAATAAATGAATAAAATAAATTAAATAATTCATTTAATTTGTTTATTTTTATGAAGTGAATATTTTGTTCATTAAAATTATGGTTATGATATTTATAGAGGGTTGGGCACTCAAACCCCAAAGATTCAGACAACCATTGGAGAGAATTCCCAGTAAATGGTGATAGATTGAGATTGGATCATGGATTTTTGCACCAACAGAGTTTTTTGATCTCTTCAATGAAGAAAACACAACCATTGTTCATAAAATAATGATCCATACTCCAAGTAGGATGTTTTCCTTTAAAATTTCCATCCTTTTTCTAAATCCTAGATGAATTTGGATCAATTCCATGAACATAATTGAAATGTGCATCAGTAATTTATTAAAATTGAGGTTAATTTTTATTTTCTTCTCTATTTTTATAATATTCATTTATCTTATTCTACGAAAATATATTGAGGACAAACAAGTAATGTTAATGGTTTATTCCTCACATTTTATGGCTTAGTAATTTCTCCCATTTTTATTTATTCGGCCATCATTAGTATTCCTTTTGGACAATGGTTCATCAAATACCTGGTTTTCTATAGTTGTGTAAATTCTCTTTACTATAATGGATCAAAATCCTAAAAATGGAGTGAAATAGTAGTTTTTTATGAATATTGATGATGATGGTAGAAAGATCGAGGGAGAATGAGACCAGATCGAGGGGTCTTCATATTCCAAGGAGGCGAACATCAAATCTAACATAAGAGGAGTTTTTATTGATACATTTTGAAGGATGGAATCTGGAGAGAAAGAAGTATTAGGTCATAGTTGACCTATAATAGATATATATTGAGTAAATAATAGTAGAAATTGTGGTGGAAGCGGTACATGAGGACGATCGGAGGAGAAACCTCACAATCTAGAAAGTCTTGAAAAACAAAATATGTAAATTGGGATTACACAGCGTGTAGTGCTCGTTCAGTGGAAGATAGGGTTTCAAGATGAAAGTAAGAATCACATGGCATGTGACCACCTTCCGTGACACTCAGTGTGTACTTTTGGAAGTACCCAAAAATGGAACAAAGTACACACCCAGGTCGAATGACAGGTACTTGGTCACAGACAAGGCTTGGTGAACATAGTCCAATACAATAATATAGAAATCATACATGGGCATGCCCAAGAAACATGGGATGGGTACTGTGTCTCTCAACATCCCATGTATTTATTATGTATCTCATGTATATAGATACAATCATTTTTTGTAAGTCTTTTCTGCATTGGTAGTCTTGGGGATAACTGGACACATCATGTACCCTCTAGTACACACCATGTACCCCCTTCCATATTGTTTGTATCACTTTTTTTATTTTTCTTGTACATGTATAGGTTGATTGTGTTCCATTAGTTCTTTATTTAGGGATACAGTATGACATTACTTCTGTATCATAGGATTTGGATCCCCTTTATATGTTCAGTTTCCAATAGAGATGTAGTGTCCCTCTATGACATTATACTATGATCACCTCTTATCCAGGTTCCCTAGATGGGGTTTTTGGAATTATCATGACCTTCCAGATTAGATAATTTACCCTATATTAAGAATTTCATATTGGTAGGGTTTGTGGTTCCATTAAAATATGATCTTCTACGTAGTAGGTTAATCTAGGTTGAATTTTTGGTGTCCCCTAAAAATTTTGGGTGTGACCTCCCTTCTGAGTATCTATATCTTCTAATAAAGGTGAGGTTTCATTAGTGAGTCCCAACAATCTAAACCTCTTCATTGAGTGTTTTCTAGGGTTTCATGCCTTCTAAAGTGGACTCTCTCAAAATTAGTGTTTCTTTGAGAAGAATCATGTGGATGATAGTTTGTTATGACCACCTGGTGGAGAAGTGTTTTCCTTAAGTGTATATGAGTTCTTATATTATAAATTTATTGCTATATATTCTACTGAGATGGTTATACTAGGTGCATTGGGTTCATTGTTTTTAGGTTTTTCTACTTAGTATTTTAATATTCACCCACACATAGGATTTGTCTGTACGTGTCGTGTCCTATATAGACGATGGTCGTTTGACATTGTCTTGGAAGGATAGGGAGCGGGTGGAGCATTGCTTGAGTTTTCTAGAAGAATATGGTTTCCATGAGATTTCATTTGAATTATTCATCACCCTTGAATAAGGTTATACACTTTAAAAGTTTTCAATGGGATTATATTTTGTCCCTTTTTTCCAATACATTTTTGGCATACTATGTTGTGGGATCTTATATGTATGCATGAATTATTTTTAGTTGTTTTATATTTCATCACTCTCTCGGATTGAATATGTGTTCATGTGTTCAATTAATTTAGGATAATTCATCCCATTTTTTAGATATGCCTACTCAGTGCTCATCACCAACCCCTGTCATAATGGAGGTTGTCTTGGGGTAGTCATGGGTTTGAACTCGGTAGGTCAGGTCATGACCAAGTGGTATCATATAATAGTTATTCCATAGGACTGAAGTCAGTGATATTGGCTTGGGGAATATTTATTTAGTGTTTTGAGTATGGATTTCTATCTAGGGTCTCCAGTATTTCTTTGGTGGCTGATGTAAATATACACCAGGACTCTGATCACCTACCTTTCAAATTGTTACATGTAATCATTGGCTAATGGTAAAATTTTTATACTTGAATAATATAGGAATGGTTGTGTTTACCATTTCCTTCTTCAGTTATCTCCAAATATATACTCTTTGTACTTCGGAATATCTTGTTTTTATTTCAAGATACCTCCATGAAGATAGTCATCTAGGATTCCTTGGTGTGATCACGAGGATGGTCTACTTAGTGATGAGGTAATAATATAGGGGCATGTATTGAAGATAACACCTCTGTTTGGTTTAAAATTTTATGATGCATGTATGATGAGTGAGTTTCAAAAGTTTTAGGGACAACGACCTCCTAGGATTTGAGGTTAGTAAGACACCCAAGTTGATAAGGATTAGCTAGAGGTAGTCACTCAGGTGTTCAACCTCTTAAGGACACCTAACGATCAGATGGAGTTACTTCTGGTGAGTACTCTTTGGGGATCTTTTGGGGGTGGAGCTTGGTGACTCAGTCAGACAGTGAGATAGCTTTATCCTAGTAATACTTTAAGAATCTCCCAGGACAGGAGTTACTATCAATCCTTGTTGTGATCGGTATGCATACATGAACTTCTAGATCTGCAATTGGGTAGTATGATTGTGGTGGAGTACTCAGTTAGGTTTAGTGATCACTTGTGTTTCTCCTTGGATATCGTGTAGGATAAGTTATTCAAATATCTTACCTTTAAATAGGGATTATGTTGGGATATCAGGGCTTCAGTGGTATCACTTTTCAATCCCACCTATGCTGGGGTGCTAGAGGGATCCTGGGTGGTGGAGATATTTCTGGCATAGTAGGCACCACCTGTGGGATCTAGTAGTGGGAACCCAGTAGCTAAGACATTAGCAGTATGCAACTGACGACATTCATAGGGATCCAAGAATGATAGTCTCTTTAAGAGGTAATCCAACGACATAAGACCAGTAATGAAAATATCTCTTATAGGATCTAAATAGGAAAAGGAGATGTGGGGTTTCTCCATCGATGGATGGGGACATCTAGCTTGAGACCATTCAACCCATCCTAAACCTGATTGGGATACATTAAAGGGACCAATGAGATAGATCAAAGGTATGAGAAGGGTGTTCAATAGGGAAGTGTACATGGAAAAGGGGCCAACCGGGAATCAGGAGGTTTTTGGTGGTTTGACATATTACTACTACCACCACCAGGTGGTCCACACCAGGCTCGGAGAACTGGTGGCTAGGGATGAGCCTAGCTGTATTCTATGGAGGCCTATGACACCAAGGTTCCAGGGATGGTATGAGGTATGTTTTGTGACTTCCATATTTTAGCATCGATATTGATAGATATATATGGGATTTATTCCTTCATTTCCACTTCTCTAGTTTGAGATTTGGAGAACCTGGTTGAGCCATTGGCTCAACCCTCACAGTTGGACACACCAAAGGTCATGGACCAATGATTTCACACTTGTGATGACATTATGATATGATTCTTGGAGACGAAGTTTTTTTATGGGGTATATTAATTTTATCAGTTCATCCTTACTACATCATCTTAGGTATATATTGTCCCTCCACATTTCATGCCCATATTGGTTATTCAAGGTAGAGGATGTGTTGTGTCTATAGTGATATAATGAGGCTTTCCATTGTGGGTGAAAAGGAGACATTGGTGGAGCAGGATGAGATTAGGAATAGGAGGTGGTAGCTGATTACTCACCATTATGCTTGAAAGAATATTTTAGTGTTGGATTATTTGAGTTTTTAGTTTCCTACGGTGGTGATAGAGTATGAGGATTTATTTCTTAATGATGTACCAGGATCACCTCCCCATCCATAGATAAACTTATTAATCGAATTCATTTCTAGGATGGAACCAATAACTACACTAACATATCGAATGGGTCTCACAGAGCTTCTATATTTGAGGGTGAGGTTGGGGGAATTATAGGAGAATGGGTTTGTAAGTCCTATCATTCACCCATGGGAGACCCTAGTGTTGTTTTTCAAGAGGGAGGATAGGATCTTGAGGTTATATGTATATTATAAAATCTTGAATCAGGTTACCATGAATAATAATTATCCACCACCAATGATTGACGACCTTATTGATAAATTAAGAGGGGTAAGAATGGTTCTCAAAGATTGACCTCAGATCAGGCTATCACAAGCTATAAGTGCAGGATGAGGATATACTTAATGAAGTATTCATATGTTACTACATGAACTATGAGTTTTTAGTGACTCTGTTCAACATGATGTGCACCCCATCAATGTTCACAGGACTCCTAAATGGATCTTCCAGCCCATCTTGAACCAGTTCACGGTATTTATCATTGATGAAATCGTAGTGTATTAGGCATCCAAGGTTGAGACGGAGAAACACTTGAGGATTGTTCTAGACACACCTAGAAAGAACCAACTTTATTGGATGATCTCAAATTATTATTATTGGATTGGAGAGGTCCACTTTTTGGGAATTTTCATCTCATAGGATATATTAGTAGTTGACCCAATGAAGGTTGAGGCACTGCTTTCTTGGAAGCCACCCAAGAGTGTTACTAAGGTGAATATTTTCAATGGGTTGGAAGGGTACTATCAGAGGTTCATACAAAAATTATCTAGAGTTTACTCACACTTGATAGCATAGACATCTAAGGGGAGGCCTTTTGTGGATGTAAAGGTTCCATCAGTGCTTCTAGGAGTTGAGACTGAGGTTGACAAGTGCTCTCACATTGAGATTTACAAAGGAGGGTTTTGGGTACTTAGTTTTCTATAATTCAGTAAGGACTAGACTAGTTTATTTTCCAATGCATAGGAAAGAGGTAATTGCCTATAGTTCACACATTTTGGTACAACATGATCACTACTACATTGTAATTGTATTCATTACTTTGAAGATGTGGAAGCACAATGTGATGGGTGAACGGTTTATCATTTTTTATGGCCACAAGAGTCTAAAGTATATGTTCTTACAAAATGATATTAACTTTAGATTAAGGAAATGGCTAGAGTTCCTCTAAGACTATGACATTCATATTTTCTATAATCCTATGAAATTGAATTTAGAGGAATATTCTCTTAGTATGAGATCTTGTTCTCATTTTTTGGATGATGTGTTATAGTAGTTAGCATAGTTATAATAATCTTTTTTAGAAAATTATAGCAATTCATATCTTCAATCAATGGGTTTTACCAAAATAATTTTGTAGTGTTTCAGGGATTCTCAACATAAGGGTATCAACTTTAAGAACTTTCATACTTTGATATTCATCAGACATTCTCCTAATAAATATTTTGAAGGTTCGTAGAATGCTATCCTTTTTAAAGGATGGATGATGGCACCTTTGATGTTGTGGGAGTAGGTGATATTGGAGTTTCATAAATCCACTTTTACTGTATATCCAGGTGTAAAAAATATTTACAAGAACCACAGATGTTGGTTTTGGTGACTAGGCAAGAAGAAGGGATTTGTGGTGTTTTTCTCTCGATACCTCACATGTCTATAGTTGAAGACTGAGTACCATGTTCCAACGGGTTTACCTCATCCACTTGAGGTTCCTGAGTAGAGGTGGGATGGGGTATCCTTGTACTTGATGAAAATTTTACCATTTATTTCTAGGGCACATGATGCCTTCTAGGACATCAAAGACTGACTCACCTAGTCGGCCCACTACCTAGCCAATCGGGAACAGAGTTCACTACAGAGAATAATACACATCTTCATGCATGAGATAATCTAAATCCATGGGTTTCCCTAAAATATAATTTATGACTATAATGGATGCTTCAAATATCAGTTATGGAGGGAATTATAGGAGTATTTGGTGACTTAATTGCCCTTGAGCATAGGATTTCACCCCCAAACTGACGTCCAGAAAAAGTAAGTCATTCGGGTTTGGGAGGAAATATTGTGGGATTTAATGTTGGAATTTCATCATAGTTGGGATGATCACCTACCCATGGTATAGTTTTCATAAGAAAATTGATACTATTTCACCATTGGTATGGCACCATTCGAAGAATGGAATTGGAAACAATATAGGCTACCACATTTTTGTACTGATCTAGGTTAGTCGGTAATCATAGGCCCAAAGATGGTACAATATATGATAGAGAAGTTTCATATCATCCTAGAGTGGATGAGGACAACACAGATCCCTCATAAGCTGTATATCGACTGAAAATGAATACTTGTATATTTCATGGAGGGAGACCATGTCTTCTAGAGCATCTCAACTCAAAGCAGATTGAGATGATTTGGATTTCACGACATGTTATCTATTGGATTCATTATTACCATATAGATACTATAAATACTTTTCAATGTGGAATAATACTTGCCTATACCAGTGTAGTTAGACTAGGTAAATGATGTCTTCCATGTGTCACAACTAATGAGGTACATACACGACCTATCACAGATGTTTGGAAGGGTAAATATGGACATCGAGGATCAATCTATCATTGTAGAGTATCCATTGGATACCAAGGATTAGAAATATAGGATCCTTCACAGGAATTTTATTACCCTTGTGCATATCTAGTGGAAAAATGGGAATCTTCATAAGAGAACATGGTAGCAGGATACCCATATATGAGCCCAATACCCTCACCCTATTTTATAGTTTTTCTCATTCCAAGCTGAAAGGTCCTAAGGCCAAAAAAATTAATGAATCATATTTTACATGTATTATTTTTGGATATTATATGCATAATTTTTCTGAAGAGGATCTAAGAAAGAGTGTGATTTTAAGGCCTTGTATGCCTATAATAGTCTTGTGAAATATATTATATATATTAAATACATTGTGGGTATTGTTTTATAGAAAAAGTGGAATAACTACCGAACAGTGGCCCGATTTAGAAAACCATGTTCACTATTGATTTTATAAAATGATATTTACCCTAGTCGAAACATAATCCTTTTCGGTGCGGTTCTTTTTTTAGAAATTCATCGTGAGCATAAATAAATAAATTAAATTAAATAATTCATTTATTTTCATTATTTTTATACAGAGAATATGTTCTCCTCTAAATTTATGATTATGATATTTCTTTAGGGTTGAATCCTCAAACCCTAGAGATTCAGACGATTGTTGGAGAGATTCCATAAAGGACAATGATGAATCAAGATCAGATTGTGGATTGTTTCACTAACAAAGTTCATGGGTCTAGTCAATGATGAAAATAGAATTTTTATCCTTTGAGTAATGATCCAAACTCCAAGTAGGATATTTTTTATTTTGATTTCTATCCCATTTTCTTAGTCTCATATGAATTTGGATCCATTCCATGACCATAATTGATAGATGCATCATTGGTAGAATTAAATTGATGGAATTATTATTTTTTCATTTTTTAATCCTATTGATTTGTATTATTCAAGGAAAATGTATCTAAGACAAAAGAAAAAAACCAAAGTTAATTCCTCACATTTTATGGCTAATTTATTTATCCCCTTTCTCTTCATTTTATCATTGTTGGAATTTTCTTCGGTCAGTGGTTCTACAAATACCCCATTTAAGATCATATCATCACCATTATTCGGTGAAAAAGATTGAAATCCCTAGAAAGGAGTGAGATGCTAGTTCAAGTTCTTGGATTAATGGCGATGTTGGATATATCATGGGAGAATAAGACTAGATCAAGAAATCTTTATCTTCCTAGGAGGTGCACAATAAATAGAATGTTGGATATGTTTTTCTTGATGCGTTTAGAAGACCGGAATCTTGAGATCAATCGGTGGATGGTCTTGGTCCACTAGATTTGATATAAATCAACTCATTTATAGTATAAATAAAGGTAGAATTATTTCTTATAGAATAATATATGAGACACCTCTAGATCATGAAAATATCATTCAATACGGTGTGTAAATCGGGATTACACACCATCTGGGGCATGTTCTACGAAGGCTAGAGTTTTTGGATGAAGCTAAGGATCTCATAGTATGTGAAACCTATAATATGGCATGTTACCCCTATCACGTGTTGTTTGACCCCCTTATGTGAGTCTAATAATGTACTTAAAGAAGTACACATACATGTGAAAAATAACATGACCAGGTGTCATGCCTCATACTTGGATATAGACACAGCCTAGTGTACACAGGCCAGTACATAGATAAGGCCACCATACACAGACATAGCTTGGTGTATCGATGTAGTTTTGGTAGTCATGGATCGACTGATGAAGGTATCCCACTTCCTTCCTATTTGAAATAATTTCTCAATTGATGAGATAGTAAGACTATATGCTCGTGAGATTATAAGGCTAAATGGGTTCCCCGGTTTTATCTTTTTAGATAGGGAAGCTCATTTCATATTGAGCTTCTATAAGGGGTTACAAAAATATTTTGATAAATATGTACTTTTGAGCATAGATTTTCACCCACAAACTGATGGCTAGTTAGAATGAGATATATATGTGTTGAAATACATGATCCGATAATATGTATTTAATTTCGATGGTAACTATTAGAATTATATCACTCTCGTTGATTTTATATAAAATAACATATTTTTTCCAATAATTCAGATATCCCCATATGAGGCCTCTTATGATAGTCCATGTTGTCCGCCCCCATGTTGGTTAGAGGTAGGATAGGTTTTTCTACATGTTCCTAGTATCATGAAGGAGAATTTAGATCATGTATAGTTGAATATAAAGAATATATCTACTACTGAGTCTAAACAGATACCATATTTGGATCACTGTTGAGAACTTTTGGAGTTTGAGGTCGAGCATTGTGTTTTCTTGTGGGTATCACCCAAGATTGTCCATCAACTGGTATAGATGCCAAGGAATTTGCTTCCCCATTTTTTTGGCAAGTTTGAGATCTTGGATTTTGTCGGGCAGGTACCCTATCAGTTTCTATTACCTCATTGGTACCATACCATACATGAAGTCTTCCATGTTTAACAACTTCATCATTATCATGCCAAT
Organism: Viscum album; assembly: GCA_963277665.1. NCBI lineage: Eukaryota > Viridiplantae > Streptophyta > Magnoliopsida > Santalales > Viscaceae > Viscum > Viscum album. The sequence continues at coordinate 1,687,106,763 of OY728146.1, forward strand.
TCATCTCAATGTTTTCCCCCTAAGGAGGTTAAATTGGATGTTGATGATTCAATTGATGATTATCCAATATTTATCATGCATCGGATCATGAAGGCTCTCTATGGCAGAACTGTCCCTTTATTGCATGTGATATGGAAGACCGCCCTTGTACAGGATGAGACTTGGGAGATGGAGGTAGATGTATGTCCTTAGTGGCTCGAGTTCTTCTCAGAGATCATTTTACCACCCTAGTATGGGAAAATTGGGGTTGATTTCCTTTAATAGGGGAATAATTTATGAAATCAATATTACCATAATGTAAGGATATTTTAAATTTGGTTACATTTCATGGATTTGACCTATTGATAATTCATAGTGAGACAATGAAGAAAATGGTGGGTGTTTGGGGATTTTTTGGACCATGAAACCTAGACCAATAGAAGAAACTGTTGGCCTATAGTGTTAGTATAATCTATGAGTCCCCATCCACATAGCTTATACTTATTAGGTGAGGTGTTCAATGAGAAAAAGTATTTGGTAATGTTTTCACTAATAGTGTTCCCTATGCCCCACAGCTATAAAAAGTATCTAAAATTTTTAACTTGGCCATAAAGCATAGTTTTTACCAGATTTCCAAAACCATGCACAGGAACCATCCCAATTCCCTCCTTGGAATGTTCATAGTGCATGGTTAGTGAATAGTTTATCCAACAATGCACACAATCTATGTGGCCTATAAAAGATACCTAAAATTACTATTTTCCCCTTAAGGGATTATATGATTAAACCCATTGTTTATTTCTTATTTATAGTAGACAACCACACTCTTCCTCCCATTCAAGATCCTCCTCCCATTAAACTAGATTCATGGATTATTTATCTATCCAGACTCTGATTCAACTTCTAATCATCTCTTTAGACCCCTACTGGTAATTAATTCACTCCTTAGGCTCATTTCTTCATTTTTATTTCTATCTGTTCTGCTATTTCGACGATCTCATATACCTTATTTCTAGGGTGTTCTTATTTTTTCTATTTTATTTTAATTTGGACCAAATGAAAGGTCAATACTGGATGAGTGAGCCTCTATAGGCATAAGGTGGGTGGTCTAGTATTTATTCATTAGGTTGTTTCCCTTATAATATGAATTGTGTTTCCACATACCAAATTCTCAATTAATTGCCTATAAAATACAAATAACCCATGTTTAATTCAAACCCCTTGATATAAACAACCTAGTATAAATTTGGTCTTATTTGTATTGCTCCCCTTAAATTGTTTCCACCCCGTGAGGTGTACCTATAGAATTTCAACTTTTGCTATAAATGTTTCAATGGCCAAACCGCCTACTAAATTAGTATATGTGACTCTTATTTGTGAGGAAAATATTGAATTTAGTAGACATGAGTGGTATGACCACATCACTTTCTTAAATAGGAAAATAGTTAATCCCTTGTTAAAGTGAAATTCTAATTAACTATGAACTATAAATTGGATCTACATATGCCTTGACTTCTTACTAATGATGTGAAATACAGGCATGGGAACCCTTTATAATCTTGTGATATACGGGTATGTCCAAACATTATTTTGTTATGATATACGGGTATGGAATCCATCAAACGTGTGATACATTGGGGTGGCATCCATACATTTATTAAATATGGGCATGGAATCCCAATACTGTGATACTCAGGCACGATATTCCTATATCATGACAGTTGGTCACACTACTACAAAACATGCCTAAAACAATGCTGGCATTTAGCAGCGCTAAAAAATGTGTTTTTAAAGGGAGATCTTAATCTGTGATTTTTTAGCACTGATAAAATTGAATATTTATAGATAAGTAAAATTGAAAAAATGAAATAATTAAACAAATAAAAGATTATAATGAGTAAATTAAGAAAAATATTAAACATTTTATTAATTAAATGAATATTTATAAAAATGAATAAATTTGATATACATATATATAGATTATAAATATTAATAAATAGTATATGTTAAATATAGATATATAAAATGAATAAATTTTAATAATTCAAAAAATATTAAAAATGAATAAATTAAAGACCATTTAAAAATTTATTAATGAAACAATTATTATTAAAAATGAATAAGTATAATAATTATATTATAAATAGTAATAAATAATATACATTAAATAGAAATATATATATATATATATATAATAAGAAAACTATTAATTAAAAACATATTAATGGTATATTAATTTCTAATGTCATTTGATTTTTTCAATTTAACATATATCGAATGTTTTGTGTTACATTGATTTCACGTACATATATACATATGTAATTAATGAATTTTTATATACAAACGTGCACACAAATATATTTATGCAATACAATGAAACGCATACACCTAATATTTATGTAAATTATTGAAAAATTAGTATATTTTATAATTTTCATTATAATATGATATATTATGTTTTTAATCAGCAAGTTTTATATATTTATTTTTAATACCATTATAGTTACGGTATTGATTTTTAATTTTTTTTATTTCTTAATTTACCCACTTTTTATTATTTATTTATATTTATTTATTTACTATGTTTTAGTACTTTCAATTTATATATATATATATCTATATTTTTTTAATAATTTATATTTAATTAATAAAACATATCAATTTTTTCATTATTTTTAAAGTTTCCCCATTCTTGAAATATTCAATTTCAAGCATTTTTAAAATGCATATATTTAAGATTATATATCAAATAATATTTTCAAATATATATTATTAAATAAATATTTATAAATAAATATTTTTATAAATATTTACTTTTTGTATATAATTATAAATTTTTATATATATTTATTATAAAGAAATTATTATTATTTTCTAATTTAATATTTTTATAATTATAAATAGATAATTATATATATTTAAATAATTATAAAATCATAACAAATTTATTTAATTAATTATAGATATAAGTCCTTTATCTATGCTGAAATTTGAGCATAGATGAAAGTTATATTTATCAGTGCTTTTTTAGCATTGATAAAGGAATTTTTTCAGTTCTTTTTTAGTGTTGATAAATCTTGAGCTTTATTAGTGCTGAAAAATTACTTATAAATATCCCTGTTATCCACACCTATCATTTTAGCACTGATAAAATTGGTATTTATCGGTGGTTTTATGAAATCGTTGTTAAAGGTATCTATGATCTATTTAAATAAACCCTAACCATGACTCATTCACTCGCAATTCTTATGCTCTCGCATAACTCCTCTACATTTTGGGAGACTCCTCTACATTCTCTCAGACGAATCAAGGCTATAATCAAATGTATATTAATTTCTTTTGTTCCTCTATACTTGTTTTATTTTTTGGGTTCTATGTTTTTTTTATGATATTCTTAACCATGATGAGTCTTGCATCTCATATCCTCACCATTGAAATACAACAAGTGACCCAGGTTGACTCTTGAGTAACAATAATACCCCCACAGTCATTGCCACCACAATAAACCAATATATAATTTTCGTTCACAGCTTTTAAACAACTATATAGTGCTGATCTGATTCCCACAAAGGATAAATATGATTTTTCGATAGTGTGTGATATGATTCTCTTAAATTATACTCTCATAGAATCCATTTTTGATACTAAAACGTCTCACTATTTTATTATTCATCGTGTTGTGGATCATATGGGATTATATGTGGAAATGAAACCTCATGTGTTAATCCTTTGAACACCTCTTGGAAAAAGATAATTTCTATTATTTAACTGTGAAACTTGTTCTATAATTGTAATTGGGGATAAATTTTTCTAGTATTTCTATATTCTTGAGATGGATATATTCGACCTTGTTTTGGGAATGCATTGGTTCACGTCATTCAATATGTGCATCATTTTTTATACCCAGTAATTTAGTTTCAAATCTTTATATGGTGTTTAAAATCACTTGAAAGTGTATCGAGATGTGAATGCAATCACAATAGGACTATTGTTACTGATTGTTAGGACTATGGTGGATTAAAAAAATATAAATTCGGAAGGTGATGATTCCTTATGCAGACAGAATTGATGTCGAATGTAGGTGGGTTGAGATTAATTTAATCAACAGAATTAGAGTTGAGGTATTCAAATTCTTCTTTAATTGATGATACTTTTTGAGTGATTCCATTAGTGTAGGTTCCTAGGATACTTTAATCCTTATTTCCACTTTGGTGTGAAACATTTCAATCGATGTCGTTAATTGGGGAACCTCCAACGGTTCTTTTGAGAAATCCCTTCAAGGAAGAGTCATATGATATGGTTGGTACATTATTTATTGTTTATTAGTATATGGATGATGCTATACAAGGTTCTTCAATAGTGATAGGTGAAATTATATTTTAGTATACTCTTGTTGATGGTCATCAGAAAAATAAGCTTCTTATTCTTTATTTATGATTATCTTATAATTCCTTTATGATTGAGATTAAAACTTATTCAAAATTTTATAAACCTCAATATTATATATTATTAAACATATGAAAAAAAATGTAATTAAGGTAAATTTTATTTATCAGTATCTTATCTCTCTGTATCTCTCCCTTTACTATACCTACACAATACCACTCCTACCCTATAAATTAATTCTAGCATCATACGAGACCACTTTGAACTGCATCTTCAACCACTATTGTGAAAGAAAAATAAAACACATAATAGTGATGAGAAATATAAAAAACATTTCATAAAAATGGCCATGGGTTCCACAAATAAGATTTTGTAAATAAGGATTCTTTTTGGTAAGATAGATATACTATAAAATACATTCCATGCATAAAATTCCACAATTTCTTGCATCTTGAATGAAAATTAATATCATATTGAATAAAGATACAATAACTCAACACAACAGTAAAAATAACGTTCACTACCTTTATTTAATCCACTATGAGAGGATTGATTTCCTTCCCTCAATTGATGATGGATTGGAATCCCTCTTTCAGACTGGACTTCCTCCCATAATTCTGGTTCATATGTTTCTTCATGACCTACCTCCTTCCCAGATTGTATTCATTAATCCTCATCTAATCTATCACCGTTACATTGAATACCACATCTCCCAACTCATTCTTCAACTCGTTCATCATTTCATACTCCTAATTTACTACTTCATAGTAACACCAGAAAAGACATTGAAAATTTAATAAAAACATAAAGAATGAATTTTTTTGGTTTCTTGATATGAATTTTTTATATGACACAGTCAGTTACCTTTGAGAAAACTTCATCAAAAATTTCATTTATTTTGAGTGTAGTCACATTGCATCATATTAGAACTTGGTAGTTAAGAATACATAGGTGAGAATACTACTATAATGAGTCATCTAATATGACTCTAAAAGTTATTCCTCTCACAATGACCAAAGCTCTCCAACCCCATTTTCTTCTTTATCTTCAGGATAGTTTCTCTTCGAATCTGGAATAATTTTCGGTTGTAATGCTCTATCATTTACCTCACATGAATACCAAAACAAGATTGGGTCTCCTATAAATGACTATGAGATGAATTCATCTATATTATAATGTTCATTCTTCCATTTTGGTAATGTAATATGTCACAAGTAATAATTAAAATTTTATTTAACATAATTTTTAATCTCTGTGGCAAGGAAAATTTCATCCCCCAAACACTTATTTCATTTTTTTCTTAACACTCATCTCCCATATATTTTATGTTTCATGAACTACTCTAAGCAGTATTCATTCAATATGATCATGTGATGAATTTTGGTAAGACTAGTTCAAGAAACATAGGTGGAAGAAAAAAATATGGGAGATAAATATCAAAAAAATGCAATAATAACATTTTTGGAAGTAAGTTGTCAAGGAACTTGGAACCACGATGAGGGGAGGAAGGCTAGTTTGAAAGAGCGATTCCAATCCATCATTAAGATATATAATAAAATCAACAAATGAGGATGTATTAAATAAAGGTAGTGAAGGTTAGTTGTACTTTAGTATTGATGTCTTATATCTTTGTTCAATACAATAACAATTTTCTTAGAAGATGCATGTAATTATGGACTTTTATGCATAGAGTGTATTATATTCCTATTATTCTAGATAAATTAAATTTTTGACAACTATATAATAAAATGTCTTCTACACATGATGATGTTTCCAATGCTGAGCAAGAAAAGACTGTTGATGATGAAATTATTGAATTATTATGGGATCAACAACATGTTGATGGAAACAAATGGTGTAGCATCACAGTGCTAAATATAATTATCAAGGAAGTAGTTCAGGGTAAAAAAATTTAGGATGGTTGGAATTAAAGTATCCAACCTATTGAACCCATAAATTCAGTGTCAATTAGTTATATTGGGGTAAAAATGAGGCTGAATGTGTCTATTGATATTGATTCATGGATCTGCATCCAACCTTTAACGAATAAAATCCTTTTCAATGATATGATGGTTATGTAACAATATAATTTCTCAATTTTACTAAAAAATTATATATTGAAACATTGATTTAATTTCCATTATTCCTTGAATACTTCATTTATTTTAGAATATTTCCATATGATAATTTTCTTAATGGCTGTTAGAAATTCGCAAAGAGGCTTTTGGACTCTTCTTATAAATTTACATCTTAAGGATGTTGGGGGGAAAATAAATCCCCTCCCTCCACTTAATTATGAACAAATTATAAAGTAGGAAACATTGACTTCTTTCATCAATCATCGCAATGAGAAATCATTTTGGGCCAATTTTATTCCAGAATATATTATTTGAAAATATTTATTTTCTATAACTTGATTCAAATTTTTTAATTTATGAAATAGAGAAAGAGTTATAAAAATAAATAATGTGCATCAAAACCAATGTACCCCTATAGAAAATCAAGGATGAGGTATACTTTATCAGAAAAGAAATTGGTATGTAATTTAAATCAACTATAAATGTTTAATTATGTGGTATGAAACAACATGTGTTCCTTTGTTTATATATAGATTGATGAATCAAAATTTAAATCCACTTCTATCCCACATCATGTGCTATGGAAAAAGGATCATGTAAATAATGTGCGTAAATTAGTTCATGAAAACACAAAACATTTATTGGAAGAATTATGTAAGTATGAGATAATTTTAATTCATTATTATTTATACCGATGTTACATGAAAAGTTTTATTATTTATTCATATGATTTATATGGTTTTGACAAAACAATCGGTAACACCCATACCAGAATAAAGGCTACTTTCAATACATTTAAAGTGGCCTAAACAATATGGTTGCCTTATTGAATTAGGTATTGGAGTCTCTTATCGAATATATTTTGAGAAGATTAAACATCATTAAGATATATTTAATATGATTAGATGATTAGATACATAAATAGACTTAATGTAAGATATTAATTTTTAGTCTAGTTTGGTAGACAAATGTATAAGAAATGATCAAAGAAAACCAGAGATAGAGAAAATATCCACACATGAGATAAATGATCCCACTATATTTGGGGCTAGTTACTCCCCCATACCACATACCTTACTCAGGGTAGTCAATTTTTAATTCATATTTCTCCTAAATTTGAATCAAAGAACATATGATAACATGATATTACTAAAATTATACAGGGTACAGTTGTATGTGATTTGTATCTATCAACACCCATGTACCTCTGTGTTCTTATTGGTAGAGTTATAATATCTCTGGATACCATATATAAAATCAAGACCTCCCAAAAGATCACATTAGAGTTGATATTGACGTATCTTATGAGCCGACTTCTATGTTTCATGTTCCACTTGGTTGACTGGATATTAAAATGGACTAAGCTGATATTAGAGCTTTCATAGCACGACAATCTAATCTTATAAAGATACATGTGGTGCATTTTTAACAAATTTATTCACATATAAACATATAATAGTTGACGATAAATGTTCTAAAGTGAGTTATGATATTTCATATGGATAAATCAGTGGGGAAATGTTAGGTCGATTCATTAAAATTTAGTGAATTGACCAAGAAAACAAAATTACTTTCTTCGAGTACCTTATCCCCACCAGTTCCAGGGAAACATTTATTATCATTAAAAATTCTTGCACATACCAAATTTAAAGAGAAAATTATGTATTACATTTAATATGAATAACAAATATATAGAAATTAATTTGATATATGGAATTGTTCTCGAGACTCTATATGATATTCTCTTTCATGTACGGTTGGGTATCTCAGTTATGAATACATACATATGGAAAACGCATTTGGATATAAAAATATATATATAATAAGTAATATCAACCATTTCAAAATACTTTTTTGTCTCTATAAAACATGTGTTTTACATTTTTTTTATCCCAAGTAATATTTCACACTAAAAACAATTCTTATACTCCTATATGGAAAATTAGACATTATCACTTTTAGAAATTGAATATAAAACGATTTATTTTATATTTCTATTCAAAATTTAAATATTATTTAACAAGATAAATTTCATTTATTTTCATAACGATAATATTTATAAGATTAATTTTAATTACCTTTATTATGGGTAAAGAGTTTTAGACAAGAATTGTTTTATGAATATCATATATTTTTTTATCAATAAAATTTATCTAATTTAAATGATTGATATATTGTTATGTTAAAACCAATTTATAATTATATTAACACTCGTCCAATTTTTAATAAATAATATATAATATTAACAACATGTAATGGTTAAAATTAATTTTTGAATGAAACTATTATTTTATATATTATATATTTAATTTTAAAAGATGATTTTATCATTTATATGAATTTAATTATACTAAAAATAGATTAAATTCAGTATTAAAAGATAAAAATATCTTAATCGGTGTCACCATATATTTTTAAATAAAATAAAAATAACTTCGTTAAAAATTAGTTACCAAGGTCAAATTCAAAATTTTAAAATGTAAAAACATATGGTAAAAACATGGAAAAAGTTTGAAAAACGTTTTGAATGTCTTTTTTGATTATTTTTCAACCAAATACCATCCCAAAATTTATTATTACAAAATATTGGGGCCATTTATGAAGTAATAGAGTAAGGATATCATGGAAGTTTAAAGGGTGCTCCCAAAAGTACCTTTTCTTCACTTATAAAATGGTATCAATTCCACCACTCCATTATCGACATTATAATTATAATTTCCTCTGAAATTATTTCCTAAATAACTCAAATTTAATAATTTTTTTCATATATAATTATTTGGCCTCTATAAAGTATCTTAGGTCTTTCATTCCAAGGAGATCTCTAAGAGAAGATCAAGTCTTCAACGTAAGTGTTAGATTCTTTATAAAGTTTTCACCCTAATATTCCTATTAAAAATTTATTATATCAACAAAAAATAATAAAATAAGTAACATCATTATAATTATATGTTATTAAATTAATTTAATAATTATTATTTATTCATCTTCATAAACTATGAAAAACACAAGCATTATTAGTGCAATGTGCGGACTATTGCCTCCATGAAGCAATATTGTGTGTTTTTTATAACAAACTCCCATAATAGTTTTAATGATGGTATTGATGAAAAAATATAATATATAAAATAAAATTATGACTCTTAAATTTAAAATAATAAAATCCTTTATTTCCCTCTCATCTATTGAGAAATAGAACCATTAATCACATGTGTGTCTGGAGTACTGCCTCCACAAGCAATGAATTTCATTTTTCATCACCGCTGATCAAGTGTGGATTTATAAATATATTATATATATATAAATTATTTCTATAACACTATAAATATTTTTGGAATTGTGAAACTATTTTACCAATCTTCAAACTTTGGTCAACAGACATAAGGAATTACAGAAAAATTGACTATATACCTCAAGTAAAATATACGGGAAATTTAAAAAACACATAATAAATAAATATAATATGGTTATAAATGATACATTTTTAATTAAATAAATAGAAAAGTTTTTTAATAAAATTAATTTGATTACTAATGGTGTTATAAATGTGCACAGAACAAATATAGAATAAGGTAAGTGTTTCTTTTTCTCATTTTAAAACCCATGAGACATATATGATATTATGCCATATAATTTTTTTAATATAGTGTATCCACTGAAAGATTTCCTTTAATTATAATAAATATAACACACTTTATTAAACTTGATTTTATATTTCATGGTAAACCTATTATTATTTTTTTCCATTACCATACGATTTTTTGGTAACTCAATTCTAATTCATTGAGTAACGATTTTCCTTTTTGAACTTACTTCATATAAAATGGGTACATTCATACCTTTTACTTTATTATGTGGTAATTTAAATTTATTTCTAGTCATTTAAATTTATTCTACATAACCTCTTTCTAAAATTCCCTTGCTTCAGAAATTATAACATCCATATGGGATTTGATTTGATCAAATTTCCTTTCATTGAGTTAAAATGTTATTCCATTGGATTCATTCTTTAATATTTAAAAACTTCATGTATTTCCTATTTTATGATATATTTATTCTTTTCTATCTAGGTGAAATAATGTTTTCTACTCAAGGATTCTTTATTTATGTATTTCATTCGCATAAAAGTGTGATGCTTTTATGAAAAAATACAACCACCTTTAAAGATGTTTTCCCTCTATTTCCATGTTCATTTTTCCAAAAAATGTTTTCCCTTTAAAATTATGATGCCCAAAAATGTGTTTATTTATTTTACCTCTATATTTTTACTCTATAATTTAAAAAAAAAATCTTTTCTTTTTTATAAAGTGGGTTTTCAAAAAAAGGAACTTCCATATATTAAATTGATATTCCATCATTTCAAAATCAAATGTTTTATCTTACACTCCATGAATTGGTTTCATAAACATTGTTTCCTTTAAAGTATATTTTATTTTATACTCATGGTAATAAGGTTTTAAAAAAAATTCTCTTTCCATTTAAATTTTGTTGGAATGTATTTTCTTATTCAATTTTTTAATTTTTTTGTAAAAATTTATATTTTTTCACATCGATTTTCCCTCCAATGCTTATCTTTCATGAAGTTATGTTTTGATCACATTATATTGTATATTATGATATTATTACTTTTTGAAAATAATATTTTTGATATCCTATGATTTCTTAAATTCATGTTATATGATGTTAGGTGAGGTTTATGAAATCCATACTTTTTCTATGGGTTCTTTATGATATGATGAATGTATATTTTCAAGTGCCACACATTTGTATATATGGTTGATTATTGGTGTCATATATATTTTTCCAATTCATTGGTTAATGTTTAATATCACATGAGATAGAGAAATGTTGCATGAATAATATACAATATTCTTTATTAATATGATTGTTGTGTGAATAAGATGTGGGAATCCTTATTAATGAGTATGTGGTGTGAATGGTATGTTGAAATATTTGTTTCCAACATGTTGAGTGAATTTTATGTGGAAAATTTTTTTCATAATATTTTATATTCTTATGTTTCTACCATAATTATTTATTATACAATGATTCGATGGCATTTCATATTTTTTCATTATTATTACTACAATCCTAAACTTATGTTTAACCTCACCCGATTCTGAACAGTAATCCTATGGAATATGTTTTTAATTTTAGATTACATATTATTCTCTAATAACTTAAGGAAAACTCATATTTAGAAATTTTCATTTAATAATAAATCTCCCCCTTTACAAATTTTTTTAATATGCCTATGATATAACCCTTTATGAATTGTTGATATGTTTTATCTTTTGGAGAATTTGAGTTTACCCCTTTCTTATGTTTTCCATTCATTGGGTTATTAGGTTAAGAATAACCTATAAAAAGTTTATAAGGTAGTATATAGAAGCTCAATTACGGAGAAATTATTTTAGATAAAGGTTCTTATGTGGATACACTCCAAGTCACTAAAACTTTCGGTCATTGGGTTATGTGACTGTTTGTGAGATGTATTATTTAAATCATGAGATTAATGTATTACTTAATAGATGTTCATATTGGGAAAACTCACTATGTAACTTTATATAAATGTTCTTTCATACACATATTTATCATTTTGTGTGTTGAGAAACTATTTGTAGTGCCCTTCTGAGTATTTATACTCTCTCCCAAAATGGAAACTTGATGGAAATTCATCCAATCATTTTATAGTTTTGAGGTATTAATATGTACATCAGAACATTTTGGTTGTTTGTTTCCTGGTTATACATGAAATAATTGTGGATTTGGCCTCCACAAAGTTGACTAAGTGGATGATTGATTGTTTGGAGGATGTTTCCAGAATATCACTTACTCTATTTTGTTTTTCAAAAAATTAGCAACATTTTGTTGTGTCAACTTCATTGAATAGTGTTTTTATTTTATTATTCCTTTTTGATACTGTTTATAAATATATAGATCATTTTTCATTATGTCAATATGGGTAATACATGTATCGTAGGTATATAAGTTATACTTTGTTGTGATCAGTGGTATGTTTTGTGTTTAATTACATCTTATATATGGTTGAACCATATAACACCCCAATATTTCAGGAAATGTTTTTTCTAAGTAAATTTAAATTATTTTTTATCTTATGTTACATGCAACACTTAGTTTTAAAGAACTCTGATATAATATTAATGTTAATATGTAAACATGACTAAAATTATGTATCCATTAAACTCGACAGCATGAAAAGTAATAACAACCTTTTAAAAAATTATATTGGTATTATATAAATAAAATAAATTTAATTTAAAGTACATAAATTTTACTAAAATATTTATATGTTTCAAAAACAAAATTTTCTCAAAAAATATATATATTTATGATAAAATATAATTAAAGAAATTTTTCCACTTTTATAAAATTTATTTTACAAAAAAAAATTCACTTTTTTAATATACATTTGAAACATATCTTTGAATATATTTTCTATATTTTTTTTAAAATTACTAATTTTTGAAGAATATTAAAAAGATAAAAATTTTGATTAATAACTTAAATTTCGTTTAAAGTATTTTCATTGTTGATTTAATTTTACGATAGTTTTAGAAGAAAATTTATTTTAATTATATAATTATTAATATAATTTAGTTCTTTTTAATCAATTTTATATTTAATTTTGATATTAATACATTATATACTTATTAAAAGTTTCTCTTTGGAAAACTAAATTTTCATCACGTATGTGGGTTTAATTTTACATTAAATTATACTAATTCTGTGAATATTATATGAAACATTGGATTTCATATTTTGAATCAACATTATTAAAATTATATAATAATTTCATCTTAAATTTTGGCCAAAATGAATAATAAAAAGAGAAAAAATCGATTACCACATTTAAGCTTAAAATAGGTTTTCTGGGGGTTAAAATCATTATAAAAGGTTTAAAATGAACCAAATACTTATTTAAATTATATTGGAAAGAAATATTTATTCTATTATCACCTTAGGATTTATTTTTATGTTATTTGGGAAAAATAATTCATGAATGTGACCAATATAATAAATTGAGTAAAAAAATGCCATTATCTTTATTTTAAATATCAATTACATGTCCACATAGGGATAGAAAAATGATATGAAAAAAATATTGATTGTAATTTTTAGAATAATGAAATTATTTTTGACATGACCCGTCATTTGGGGCCCTTGTCGTGACTACCCCATGCTCGCCTTCCATAGGCCAAGGGCTGGGGACTAGCACCGAATGCATATTCCCTAAAACAGGAAAGGCATTTCCTTTATAACCTGTAAACTCATGCAACCAAGCACAAAAAAAGATACAATCATGAGTAAACTAAACAGTAAAAAGAGTGTGAACAGCAAGTAAAAGGGGCCAGAATACAATCCCAACTAAAAAGTACAAAAAACTGGAAAGTAGAAGTAAACTGAACAACTCATGTGAACACCCGCCAAGGATCCTACCTGAAGGGTAGGTACAGCTCTCAAATGGTTGTCTCTGTGGTACACCTTGTCTAAGGTCCACCTTCGAGCTACCTCCAGTCATGGGACCTTCGTCCTCTATCAGCGATGTTCGTCGTCTGCACCAAACACAAAAAGGTGCGGGCGTAGCATGTGCAGGGGTGAGTATAACGATTCTCGGTAGGGACCCCGAGACCCTCAAATGTCTCACAAAATCTACAAAGTATAAACCAAAAAACATGTAAACAACTAACAAACCTAGTTAGTTATATGCCCATACATATACATAAGTTATCAAGTAACCCATCTCAACACAAGGCCCAATCCTTACCCGAAGTACAATTGTTCCACGAAGGAAAGAATACAAAAAAGGTAACCACCATGAAGGTAAGAACCACAAAGGTACACCACACAGAAGAATGCCTCAAATATATCACCATGTAGAAAATTACCACAAAGGTAGTCCACATAGAAGAATATCACAAAGATATCACAATGAAGGTAAGTACCACAAAGGTACGCCAAACAGAAGAATACCAGAAAGGTATCACCACAAAGGTAAGTACCAAAAAGGTACGCCACACAGAAGATTACCACAAAGGTAAAGACTCAACTAACACCAAGTTTAACATAGGTAAATTAGTAAAGATTATTAGATGTAACTACTGAATCATCTTACTCCATGAAGAGGCAGACCCACATAGGATCCTAAATCATCAGACCCACATAAGATCCTAAATCATCAGACCCACGTAGGATCCTAAATCATCATCAGACCCACATAGGATCCAAGTACATCATCATACCCACAAAAGATCCTAGCATACAGACCCATGAATGATCCGAGAGTAGTACTGCATGGATTCATAGAGAGGATCCATGTGGGACCCTCAATCAAAAACCCAAGAAGGATCCCAAATCACAGACCCACATAGGATCCCTTTCTCATGTTACAGCCAGCTACAGGGTTCCTGCAATAAGATAACTTGATTCCGGGAGGGTCCCCTCCTCATTAAATAGGTCAAATACTCCAACTACCATGAATTCCCATGAAAAATTATTCTGAAGGACTGCCACATTAAATCTGTATCAACGCAACATACGGTGCGTCAATCGAACGCCCGACTGTATGTTATTGGCCTTTTAGTTCTGATGGCCCGGTTAGATTCGTGCTCGATCCAACCTAGACATACCCCAAATTTATCCAAATATCAAGTGTCTTATAAAAAAAGGACTGTATCGACCCAAGGTTTCTGGTGCCACAGACAGTGTTCCAAACGGACCCATGTAACTGAAGATATGGCCGAAAGAGTGAAAAGGGTCTAAGTTGGTCTCGGTCCGGTCTGACAAGGTCAGACCGACCCGGCCCAACCCAGCCTGGGCCGACCCAGGTCTCGCCCTAGGTTTGACTCGGCCCACTAGGTCCATCACGAACCACTGGGCTCGCACTGCGGGGTGGCCTGCCGTGCGGCGGCCCGCCGCGCTAAGCCGGACGGCCAGCACCCTCCTTCGTGCAGCGTGGTGGCATGTCGCGCCATCACCGGCGGCCGGTAGTGACCGGCCTCCCTCCTCTTTCCACTGCGGCACAAGGTTACAGCTCTTGCATGTTGGGAGACTTGGACATGCGTCGTTATCCCTTTCTTGCAGCCAACGGGCTGTGGGTCGTCTCTAGCGGCACGGTTGTGCCAAAGTCGTCTTCGCGTTCGGTCATGGTGTCGACCGCCAGTCCCAAGTCCCACTGATGCCAATCGTTGGAACCGAATTACATCCTCCTCCATCATAATTAACACATCAAAAACCTCAAAGTATTGCAGAGAGTTCGGGCCATGATAATTTTCCCTGCACCATCTGTGTTAGGGCAGTAGATAGCAGCTCAATAATTCTTGAATCAAGAAGAACGTCAATAACGGGTAAGGGGGTATTCAAAATAGTAAACCCTACCATGATTTCTCATTGATGTTGGTGAGGAGAGTAAAGGGTGAAGTTGGTGACGTCTGCATTTCCATGATCTTCAGTTTGTTCATCGTTCATGATCCTTCGACGGAGTTCTTCGTTAGAGAAATATTTGTCGAATTAGAAGAGTTCTTCATTAGAGAATGTTTCTCCAAATTTTTCCCCACTCTCCCTTTTTCCATTAATTTTATCCCAATGATAAACTTAGGATCCAACATTATTTAAAGTAGCTTTATACAATTAATTTATGTTGGAACAAAATTAAATGGATCAAATAATTAATTGGAGAGTTGGCATAATTAATTATTTGAAGTTGTTAGGTTTTCCCTACATTAAGAGGGGTTTGGGTGGTCCCCACCATCATAAATTTAAATTGTGGGTTTTCTAGCTTTCGTTTTCCCCACATCCATAAATAAAATGGGAGGTTTTAAATTCCATAAATAAAATAAATCTACTTTATTTTATTTCTCCCATGAAAAGTACAAAAAGTAACTTTTACCTTAGACTTACTGCAGTAAAGGTGAAGGTCTCCTTAAGTGAATATCAGCACTGCAAGTTCAACGGTGTCCTAATATTTCAATTCCGAGCACCGGTTCAAAAGTAACAAAAACCCGGTCACACGTTTACTAAACGTACCTGAAAAAAAGATAAGAAATTCATTCTCGGCACACCGGCCCTCGGAATCACATGCCGTCAATTTTTTCAGATTCGTAATATTCCCATATAATTATAAAAATGAAAATTATGGGTCTCTACATTCTCCCCACATCAAGGCTTTGCATCCCCGTACTCCACATCCCAAAACTAGGAAAATAGGTGGGAGTACTGAGCAAGAATTTGAGCCTCCCGCTCCCATGTTCTCTCCTGGAGGTTCCCATACTGACAGTGAATGTGCACCAAAAGTATCAACTGCCCACGAAGGACCCTCTCTTGTTGATCCTCTATCTCTACTGGAAACTCCATAAATGTCACCCCATCATCGATGTTCATCTCACGGTGGTCGATGACGTGAGATGGGTCATTAATGTATCTCATCAGTTGGGATATGTGGAAGACTTCGTGCAGCCAGTGCAGCTGAGGGGGAACTTCTAGGTAGTAAGCCACCTCGCCAACACTTTATAGGCCATGAGAAGGTCTGATGATCCTCGGAGATAACTTTATTCCGCAGCCAAATCTCCGCAAACCTCGTCGAAGTTAGACCCGTAGAAAGATGTGGTCACCATCCTCTAACTCCAAAGGTCTCTATCTTTTGTCAGAATAAGACTTCTGCCTAATCTGTGCTGTGTTCATCCACTCCTGGATGATATGTACCTTCTTCATGGTAGACCATACCATCTCTGGTCCCATGAGTTATGACTCCCCTGGGTCAGTCCAGCACAAAAGTTATCTGCATGGTCGGTCGTACAGAGCCTCGAATGGTGTCATCCCAATGGTCGAGTGATAGTTGATGTTGTAAGAAAACTCCACCATGGGAAAGTGATCCTACCAGCTACGACCGAAGTTGAGGACGCAAGCAAGCAGAATGTCCTCGATGGTCTTAATGGTCCGCTTAGTCTGGTCATCCGTCTGAGGATGGAATGTGGTGCTCAAATGAAGTTGCATCCTGAAAGACTCCTGCAACACCTTCCAAATATGGAAAGTGAAACGTGAATCACGATCAGAGACAATATTCAATGATACTCCATGTAGCTACACAATCTCATACACATAGAGGCATCCCAAGCTCTCTAATAATCCCTACTCTCTGATCGGTAGGAAGTGGGATGACTTAGTGAGTTAGTCAATGATCACCCAGATAGAATCATGACCCCTAGATGTACGTGTAAGACCTATCATGAAGTCCAAGGATATCTCGTCCCACTTCTATTCTGAGACCTCTAATGGTTGAACTAAGCCTGCTGGTACTTGATGTTCCGCCTTCACTTGCGGACAAGTGAGGCATCGAGAGACAAACTATACTACTGCTATCTTCATCCCCAGTAACCAATTCTATCTTCGGAAGTCCTAGTACATCTTCGTCACTCTTATATGTACTGCTAGAGGGGACGTGTGGAAATCAGTCAACACTTCCTCCTGAAGCGACAATGGTACCATGGTACGTCCTCTTTTGAGGATGACGTGCTCCCCACCTTTAGAAAATCCATCAGGTGACTATACTATGGAAATCTAAGCATGTAGAGCCTCGTAATTAGTTTCCCCATGAAGTGCCTCATTGAATCGCTGAAGAAGTGGGGGAGAGACTGTAAGATACTGAAGAAAAGTTTCTACATCTCAATCCACAAAGGATATCTGCAAAGTGGCTAGCTGCTCTGTCACCTCACCAATAAGATATATACAAGATCTCCTTCTTAGTGAATCCTCTACAGCATTCCCCTTCCTAGGAGTATAGACTATCTCGAAGTCATAGTCATAGAGTCACTAAAACCAATGTCGTTGTCTCAAGTTCAAGTCATTTTGAGAGAAGATATACCTGAGACTCTTGTGATTAGAGAAGGCCATAAAATGTTCTCCCATCAAGTAATGTCACCACATATTTAAGTCGAGGACCACTACTGCTAACTCTAGGTCATGGGTAGAGTAGTTCTTATCATTTTGTCTTAGCTTCCGAGAACCATATGTGATAACTGCTTGCTCCTACACCAGGAATCATCTGAGCCCGGTCCCTGATTCGTCGTTGTAGACTGCGTACCCAATGCCCTCCTCAGGAAGCCTCAAGATTGGGGCACTAGTCAGCTTCTGCCTCATCACCTGGAAAATTCACTAGAATCCCTCCAACCAAATGAAGGGTTTCCCCTTCTTCATCAATCTATATAAAGGTGATTCAAATCTAGAGAAATATAGCACAACTCTATGGTAGTATCCGGCCAAACCTAGGAAACTTTGTACCTCTGTCACACTACTGGGTGGCTCCCAAGCAAGTACCACCTCAATATTTGCTAGATCCACTGAAATTGAACCTATCAGATCCAGAACTGGAACTTAGAGAGCTTACCATAAAGATAGTTCTCTTGGAGTGTGTCTAGAACAATCTAAAAATGATAGGAATTCTCCTCCTCAGTATCCGAGTATATCAGAATGTCATCAATGAATACCACCCCAAAGCTATCAAGATATGGCTGAAATATCCTGTTCATGAGTCCCATCTACACTGCTGGAGCATTGGTCATGCCGAATGGAAAAACCAAGAACTCGTAGTGGCCATACCAATATCAAAAATTCATCTTCTTCACATCCTCATTTCATACTCAAAGCTTGGTATTGCCTGATCTGAGGTCTATCTTTGAGAACCATTGTTCCCCCTTTTTCTGATCAAATAGGTCTTCAATCCTTGAGAGTGGGTACTTATTCTTCACGGTCACCTGATTCAGGTTCCGATAGAGAACACAAAGTCTCAAGCTCTCATCCGCCTTATTAGCTAACAAAATTGGGGCTCCCCAAGGAAAACATTGGGCTAGATGAACCCCTTTCCCTACAAGTCCTCCATCTATACCTGCAGCTCACGAAGCTCCGTAGGAGCCATCTATTGTGCTGGTGTAGATATCAGTGTCATCCTGGGGTACAAGTCAATGTAAAAGCCCACCTCTCTATGAGGAGGTACACCCAAAACATCATCAGGGAAGACATCCACAAATTGGCCCACCACTACAGGATAGCTCAGACTCTTCACATCAACCGCTCCAAGGGTAAGGCAATCCAACTGATGAGGGATCGGCTGCACTCTTTTCCGGGTAAGTCTATCCTAGGCTACAAAGGCTCCCATATCACCGGTGAAGGTAAACATGGTCCCATCCGTGTGGAAACACCACACTTTGCACCTAATACAGTCTATTTGAGCATGGACTTTAGATAACCAGTCCATACCCAAGATGACATCGTAAGGCCTTGACGCCGCTACTAGGAGATCCTATCCAAAGTTCTCGCCACCCAGAGTAATCTGACACTACCGACACCATTGTGTAATAGTCGAATCCTCTCCAATAAGAGTCTCTAGCCATAATGATCGAGCCAACGGCTCTATCATAATCTTTGAGCTCTGAACCATGCTCGTGGTAATAAAAGAGTGACTAGCTCCTAGGTCTATAAGTACTGCAACTAAGGTGGAATAGACAGAAATTGTACCGTGTATCATCTCTAGAGCACCATGGTCGTATCCCTTAATTGTCTGGAGCTATGATCTCCCCTATCCACATGCTCCTTGTGGTCAGGGTGGACCACCAGGTGGCGGTGGCGGTAACATCTTGAATTGTTGTCCACCACCAGCTACACGGACAGCTCCTCTACCACGTTCG
Source organism: Viscum album (assembly GCA_963277665.1). Classification (NCBI taxonomy): domain Eukaryota; kingdom Viridiplantae; phylum Streptophyta; class Magnoliopsida; order Santalales; family Viscaceae; genus Viscum; species Viscum album. The sequence continues at coordinate 1,687,126,903 of OY728146.1, forward strand.
TCTGCTCCCTACGGACCTCCTCGGTTAAACCTCTGTCTCTGTTTGGGAGATCCTTCAACCATATGTTTATCATCTATATGGTGGGTCGGATAGTCATGAGCCATGTGACCCTGCCCACTACATGTGTAACACTTCCTGGTCCTCACATGACTGACTCTGTCTCTGGTACCCCGCACAACGGACCCTGAATCCTACGGTTGTCCACCTTTTGGACTATTCCTCTTAGAACTCTATGAAATTTGTCTGCTTCCAGCAATAAAAGTCTCTGAAATGTGATTCCCGATGGTTGGTATCGCTGCTGGAGACTACACACCAAGAAAACTCTCCAATAAAAGGGCTCTCTCTAACACCCTCGCTTGTGTGGGGATACTGAGAGAAATCATAAAAGCCCTGACCACCCGCCTGAGTCCCTACTCAAAGGTCTGGGCCCTGAAGAATAAGTCTCATACCATATCAGTGGAGTAGTGTGAGAGGTCTATGAAGCTCACTGAGTACTGAGCCACTGTCATGCTGCCCTTCTGTAGATGAAGAAGCTCCTTAATGTGCACTGTGAAAAGGTTCGGTGGGGCAACCTCTTCCCAAAACAAGCTTTCAAAGTCTTCCCAAAGAAGTTTCACCTCATCGTGAACCTGGAGCATCATGCTCCACCATATGCCTGCTTCTTCCTATAAATGAATGGCAGCAAGGAGATCCAAGAGATCAGCCGGTGTCCCTACCAGTCGGAAGACCCTCACCACAGCCACCATCCAATCCTCAGCCGCCTGTGGGTACATCTCTCCCCTAAGCCTGGGTGGCCTCTAGTGTTGTAACTCGTACAATTCACTCAAGTGGCATGTACCCTATACTACTGGGGCATGTGGCATAGGTGGCCCAATGGGTAATGGTACCACTGGTGCCTCCTCTAGTGCCTCTACTAGAAGAGGGCCATGCACCAATGCATCATCACTCAGTGGGCTATTATCGAGAATTATACCCAGAACCCTAGCTGGATTTCTGCGTGGAGGCATCCTGAAAAAAAAAACAGGTGTTCCACAGTCAACAAGTTATACCTAGTGTAATGACTCAAAGTGATGAAAAATAGAACTTTTTAAAACACACACAGAATCAATGTTTTCATGCACTGAGTCGGAAATCAGAAGTCAGGGTCCTGGTGTTTGGATACGTCAGTCGTCGTACTAGCACTGGATTCCCTAAACTAATAAATAAACTCAATACATTTAACACTATTGTCGTTAAAAAGAACAGAGTCCAATGTTATATGGTATAACCAACTCCTTTGACACCAATTTTTCACAACCCATCTCCTAGGGCCTGTGTCGTGACTACCCCAAGCCTGTCGTGCATGGGCCAGGGGATGGTGACAAGCACCGAAGGCATATTTCCTAAAACTGGGAAGGCATTGCCTTTATAACCTGTAAACTCATGCAACCAAGCACACTGCACGATACAAACATGTGTAAACAGAACAGTAAAAAGGGTGTGTATGATAAGTAAAAAGGGGCCAAAATACAAGCCCAACTGGAAAGTACAAGTAACTGAATAGATCTTGTGAACACCCGCCAAGGATCCTACCCGAAGGGTAGGTACATATCTCGAATAGTCGTCTCTGTGGTACGCCTCATCTAAGGTCCACCTCCGAGCTACCTCTAGTCTTGGTACCCTCATCCTCAGTCAGTGATGTTTGTCGTCTGCACCAAACACAACAAGGTGAAGATGTAGCCCATGCAGGGGTGAATATAATGATACTGAGTAGAGACCACAATACCCTCAATGGTCTCACAAAATCCACAACAGATAAACCACAAAGCATGTAAAAAACTAACAAACCTACTTAGGTATATGACCATACATATACCGAAGTTATCAAGTAACCCATCTCAACACAAGGCCCAATCCTTAGACAAAGTACTACTATTCCATGAAGGAAATAATACCACAATGGTAACCACCATGAAGGTAAGTACCACAAAAGTACGCCACATAGAAGTATACCACAATAATATCACTATGAAGGTAAGTACCACAAAGGTATGCCACACAGAAGAATACCACAAAGATATCACCACGAAGGTAAGTACCAAAAAGGTACGGCACATAGAAGAATACCACGAAGGTAAGTACCACAAAGGTACACCACACAGAATATTTCCACAAAGGTAAATACTCTGCTCACACCTGGAATAGCATTGGTATGGTAGTAAAGATGATTCGTTGTAACTACTGAATCATATTACTTCATTAAGAGGAAGACCCACGTAGGATCTGAAATCATCAGACCCACAAAGGATCCTAGAGTAGTACTGCATGAATTCATAGAGAGGATCCATGTTGGACCCTAAATTATAGACCCACGAAGGATCCCAAATCATAGACCCACATAGGATCCCTTTCTCTTGTTACAACCTACTATAGGGTTCCCACACTAAGCTTGCATGATTCTAGGAGGGTCCAATCCTCAAGCCATAAGTCAAATACTTCAACTTCCAAAATTTCCCATGATAAAGTATCCCAAAGGACCGCCATGTAATAGGGGTCTCAATGCAATAGATGGTGCGTCAATCGGACACCTTGTCTGTATGTTATTGGATTTTTAGTTCTGAGGGCCCGGTTTGATTTGTGCTCGATCTGACCTGGCCATACCTCAACGTTATCCATAAATAAAGTGTAGTCTACCAAAATGAGTGCCTCGGTCCAAGGTTTCTGAATCCACATACGGTTCTCCAAATGGATTCCCTTAGCTCAAGATATGGCCGAAAGAGTGAAAAGGGTCGAAGTTGGTCCTGGCCCGGTCTGACCCCGTCAGACCGACCTGGCCCAACCCGGCCTGGGCCAACCCATGTTTGGCCCTGGGTCCAACCCAGCCCACTAGGTCCGGCCGATTCCACTAGGTCTGACCTGGAATGCCAGTTCTGGCCTAGTTCGCTGGCCTCACGGTGCGGCGGCATGTGGTGTGGGGCGTCCCACGGTGCGGTGGCCCCCTGCGGCTGGCCGAACGGCCAGCCCCCTCCTCCACGCGGTGCGGTCACACACAGAGCCTTCACTAATGGTCGGCCGTGAGACAGTCGACCTTCTCTTGTCATCTTGAAACAGGGTCATGGCTCTTGCACACTGGGCGCTGCGGGCGCCCACCGCCATCCCATTTGTGGGGATGGTCAGAGTGTCTGCCGCCGCCCTTGATCTGTTGTGGCCAACGGGCCGCATCTCTTCTCCAGCGGCACGGTTGCATCATCGTCGTCTTCACGGTTGATTTTGGTGACAGCCGCATTCCTGAGTACCACCAGTTCCAATCGCCGACATCGGTCTCCATCCTCCAACATCACAAAGAACACATCAAAAACCTTAATGGATTACGGAGATGTCGGGCCATGTTCGTTTAGCCCACACCCTCCGCGTTAGGGCAGTAGCAAGCGGCTCAATAATTGTTGAATAATGTAGAACATCAAGAATGGTAATGGGGTATTCAAAACAACAAACCCTACCCTGACTGCTCGTTGACGTTGGTGAGGAGAGGAAAGGGTGAAGTGAGTGATGTCAGCATTTCCTCGATCATCGGTTCGTTCGTCGTTGGAGATCCTTTGACGGGGTTCTTCATTAAAGAAATATTCATCAAAGGAGAAGAGTTCATCGTAAGAGAATGTTTCTCCAACGTTCTCCCCACTCTGTCCTTTTCCAATAATTTTCCTTCAATGATAAAGTGAGGAGCCAACATAAATTAAAGTAGTTTTATACAATTAATTTACATTGGCCCAAAATTAAATGGCCCAAATAATTAATTGGAGAGTTGACATAAATAATTATATGAATTGGTAAGGTTTTCTCAACATTAAGAGGGGTTAGGGTGGTCCCCACCACCATGAATTTAAATTGGGGGTTTTCTAGATTCCGGGGTCCCCACCTCCATAAATAAAATTGGAGGTTTTAAATTCCACAAATAAAATAAAGCTACTTCATTTTATTTCTCCCACAAAAAGCATAAAAACTATATTTCACCTTCGACCTACTGTGGTCGAGGTGAAGGTCTCCTTAAGCGAATATCGGCGCTGCGAGGTCAATGGTGTTCTCATATTTCAATTCTGAGAATCGGTTCAAAAGTTACAAAAACTGTCTCATATGTTTACTGAACGTACCCAGAAAAAAATTCCGAAATTCATTATGGGCACACCGGGCCTCGGAATCACTCGCCTTCAATTTTCACAGACTCGTAAATTTCCTATATAATTAAAACAAATAACATGGAAATTTTGGGTCTTTACATTTTTCATAAGGAAATTTTATTTTAAATTTTTATATATTATATAATTACTTTAAATTATTATACAATGGCAACATAGTAATTATTTAATTAATAGAAAAAATAAATAAATGATTATAAAAATATTAAAAGTAATATAAATTGAATTATTTATTATAATACATTTTTTTCATATATATGACATTTTAAACCTTAGTTAAAAGAATATATTCAAGTCTCACAATTTTCTTCATGTTTTTTTAATGTCAAATTCATTGAATAGTGTCAAAATTGACATTATTGTTATTTTATAATAATCAATATTCTATGTGATGATTTAAAATTCATAAAAATCATATCTCTATAAAATTAATTGGATTTTGTTAATAAAATCTATTTTATTCGAAAACTGGGCTAATTTTCCATTTATATTAATTATATTGGTCCTTAAAAATAAAAAACATCATTACCATGACTAAATGTTAAAATGGGGTCTTCCGCATTTCATGCGCTTGTGTTAAAATTAATTTTCACAAATAAATGATTTTTCTTTTATATATTTATTTCATATATAGAACTATGGTATATAATTTACTAATAAGTTTAATTATATTTTTAGTCTTTAATGATAAATTACCTAGGTAAAAATGATAGTAACTATAGTGAAAACTGAAATAGTAAAAGTAAAGAAACATAGAGGTTACAAAACAAAATGTTTAATTTTTTTCCTTTTTTCTTAAGGTATGTACCAAACATATCATTCATAAACTCAATTATTTATCAATTTTTGAGTCTTTTTGGTTGATAGTGACTCCCCATAATTGAATAGTTTTAGGCATTTTAAAATATTCAAGTCCTCCATAATTCTAAAAGGTCACCTCCTCTCACTTATTTACACCTCTTGGGCCAATAATATCAAAAAAAACCCAACCATAATATCCCACCCCCAATAATTATCCATATTATAATAATATTATTCTTTATTAAAAACTAAACCTATGGTCCATAATAACATATCAAAGGGAGGTTTTTTAATTGAAGGAAATTGTCTTCACAAAACTCTTTCTTTTTATTTCTTCTCTCACCACCTTCATTAATGTATAAAAATTTACAATATAAAAACACCATTATCTACATTATAAAAAAAATATTAGTTTTATTTAATAACCAATATCCATATCCTCTTCCATCAAATGTTAAATGAAATTATTGATCATGTGTATGACGGTGTACCACCTTAAAACTGATGTAATTCGTTTTCCAACACCACCTCTCACGGCTGGATATAATAATGGATTTAACACATAAATTTGATATTTTTGAAATAATTATACATAATTAATTATAATTTCAAATATACCTTCTTAATATTCAATTCGTGGGAATACGATAACATTGCACGTGTGTGTGGAGAACTACCGTCTCATGAAGAGATGTGATTAGTTTTTCAATTATTCTTTACATGGAAGGTAATAATGATATTTTTAATGAAAATATGATGTGTGTGTGTGTGTGTGTTTGTTTGACCTAATAATTAGTCTATAAATGTAGTATACTGTTTGACTTTCTTTTTTATAATATTTTGAGTGTTTGGAAACAATATTCATGCATACGTTTGGCCTACCATCTCCATGACCTGTGTAGTTCAATTTTTTCTAAACATTAATGGATTGCTATAAATAAATATATAAGGAATATATATGATATTTATATCATGGTATGAATTTGGTATATGATGAACCCATGATCAAAGTAAAAGGACCACAAATATTATACCAAAACCTACATAAAAAAATTTAGTTATAACCAAAAATGTGATTCTAAAAGGGTGTAGTAAATAAATGGTTAATAAAAGGTCATAAGTAAATCATAAATGGGATGATACATATGTGTACGGTTATTTATTATATATAAAATAAACGTATATTTATTATATAGGATAATCAAACATTAATGAAATAATTCGAGACATAAGGTAAAGGATTCTCTTCTCACTTTTATTTTTGTGGTACATTTTCCTTATACACCACTTGTTTATTTTTTATTGGGTATATAATGACCATGAATGATTTATATTCATATTTTCATGAAATTATAGTAGATAAATATCCATATAATATAATTTCTTTTTTGGTTCTTACGATTCAAAATATATTGAACTGCTAAAAGTTTTAATGTTACAATCTCATTGTTTATCGTGATTTATTGTGTTTATATTTCTGATAAAGAAATATTATGATATATATCTAAATAAAATCATGAATTTTTTTATGCTTTAGTTATTTAAATAAAATTATTCTTTTAATTTAATTTTCCTATATTTATGAACTCAATATTCCAAGGAAACAAATTAATGTAAATCCCGAATCTATTTATATCTTTTATCAAAAACCATTTTTCTTTCATGTCTATATTTTTAGAAATGATTAAAAAACCATATTCCAATTATTTTTTAAAGAAAATTCTACCTAATTCTTATTTTTCAAGAAAAAATTAAAATGAATCTTGTTTTTTTTTAATAAGGTTGTTTTTACTTTTTGTCGTAAATGTTAAAGGAATCATTGTTTTAACATGTACAACATGAACAGAATTTTATGCAATTAGGATTTTAGAGAAGTTAGATAAAATAAAAAGTATATTTTTATCAAGAATGTTTTAATTATCTTTTGTGGATTTTTTTTCCTAAACAACAACTACCTTTGGTGTTGCTTATGTTTTACTGGGTATGTGATCCCATAATATTATCCTTATTCCTTTATTGGATGGTTTATGTTTATTATTAGTATAAAATTATTTTTATGAAATCAGTTTATTTTCCATTAGTTATTATTTTATGAATTTATAAAAAATTTATTGAATATATTTCTTTCCCATATGTTATTCTATGCTATAATTTCGGTCAAACCCATTTTTTTTAATAGATTATAACATGATGAAAGTTTTATGATCTTTTAGAATAAAATATGTGTTTTTTATGATGGACGTGACCTATAACTTCTTATTATTCATTGGGTAATGATTTATATCTCATGAGATAATAATGAGAAACAATTTTATGTGATTTATCAACTATGAGAAGTTTTCCAATGTGCATGATCCACTATAAGAAATAGGTGATCATTCCTGATCTATTATGAAATGTTAAATAAGTGTTGGTCCCTGGTTCATTATGAGTTTATAGTAGAAAATGTTATCCAGGAAATATGATATGGTTATTATGCTTATTATGGTTCCATATTTATATGATATGAACTTATAATTCATGAATGATTTAGGATGATTTATAACTCTTATGGTTCAGTTATTTTTAAGTAATAATGTTTTATTCCATGGATCATGCTTATGATCCATGTTATATTTGGTATTAAATTTCTACTTTATATTCATAATAGAAAACAATTAGGATTATCTTTTTTTCATGTAATCATTGATTAATATCTCCCATATGTACCCATTTTGAGCATCTGATCTCACCATTTTTAATGTTTCCTTTCCCGGGGTTATAAAGAATGGGTTAAGTAGGGTATGTCTATTAATAGTGATAAATGGGAAGGCATTTATGGGATACAGTGAATAAATTTCATGAAATAATAATTTCCTGCATCTATTCTCCAAAGACACTATATCATTATGATCCTTAGTCATATATTTGTGAAATGTATTGAATATTTATCTAAAAATATGTAATATTTATGTTTGAAAATCCTATGTCACTATAGTTGGTATCAAATAAAATGTTTAGTTGACCTTTTGGAAAATAGTTTGAGAAAATATTAATGAGATCAATGAGTATATATATAAGGATAATTATATGGATAATTCAAAGTATATGAAAATGTCTTGGAATTTTGGTGAATCATAGAGTCAGTGCTTTCCAAGAAATTTCACCCTTCTCTAGATAAAACTGGAGGATGTGGCTCTGGACTAGGTATATATTGGGAAATAATTCTAAAAGGAAATCATTGAGTTGCACTTGATTATCTCCTGGGGAATGAAAATAGGCAATGTGGAACACTTGGTTTAAAACTCTTGGGGTATATGCTTTGTATGTTTGCAAAATATTTACAAACCATAATGAAATATTTGAATAGATGATGATCATAGATTACCTAAGTTACACATAAGGTGTTTTATATTGAAAATAGGGTGTCGTTATTTATACATATTATAAATAAATTTTCTTGATTATTTGGTTTCCCAATACGAATATAATTTCTCTTACTATGTATTTTTGTTTTAGTCAATGGTTTGAACCAGAAGGAACTAGGTTAACATTGAATATGATATAAAATGTTCTTATGAACAACCAAGTGGGTTCATTGATTTGGTGAAGGATATTTTGATTAATCCTAATGAGTTATAATTATCTATAATTAACAAAATTAACCTTAACTGACTCTCAGACTCACCAAATAAGATAAGGATATAGTTCACTGAGAGCTCATGTGGTGGGAACCATAGAAGAAAAAAGATTTAGTTTCCTATATGTTGATAATTTAAGAAAGTGGACTCAAGTGATTGTTTTATGGGAATAATAATATGTTTTATATGTGTAGAATAAGGAATATATTATTTAATTTCCAAGGAAAAATGAAATGTAGAGTTATTCGGTTGATGATAATAATGGTTTCCCTTAAGAATCATCAATGCTTGAATGTTTTAAATGTGAAAACTATGGAGCTTATGAAACTCGATGTACCAAGTGGAAATTTCAAGAAGATTATTATAAAGGTTTCATGAGTAAAGTTTCTTTTAATGATGATGAAGAGAGTGAAATGACATGCTAATGGAAGAAGCAGTTTGGGAATGAGATGACGAAACCCAGTTAATTGTTTAATAATGTAGTTGAATGATTGAAGTTTTAATGTATTGTAATTCCATAATTAAATTATATGAATCATTAAATGTATAAATATTTTTCTACAAAATATTTTTCAAGTATTTTAGGAATATGTTGAATGGTACAGATGACCTAGAAAAGTGATTTAATGGAATGGTGATATTTTACGAAAAGTACATGTCACAAACAGAATCTAGTCTCCATTTAAACCAGAGCCCGACCCAGTATAAGGAAAGTACCAAAGGGAATTCCCTATCCCCAAGGTCTAGAATGAGTTCCCAGATATCTTAAAAAATGGTTTGGGAATTATTTACCTGAGTTTGGAAACATAAAACAACCAAAAGAAACTAATAAACTGAATCATAAAATTCATGACAAACAAGCCCTAACTATAATTTTGAATTGAGTAAATGGTTTTAAAATTTAAATGGGAGGCCCAAAAATATATAAGTATCATAAAAAAATCCCCAATACAGCAACATGACAAGGGGTCATCTCCCACGAGCTATCTCCACAACATCGCAATATGGCAGCAACTAACAACCCAAACTGCCGTCTCCAAAGGCATTTCCCTTACTAGTGTCAAATACAATCAAGTATACATACACTAAAATTTTTAAGTAATTTGAGATCCTAATACCAATAATATACCACAAAAATACTCCAGGTGACATGAATTATGAGATACAAATCATGTAGTTGTTATAAAAAAACAATGGTAGTAATATTTTCTAAAGGTGAATCTTTTGAATGAAAATAGTTTTCAAAGTGGGTAACTTTAAAAATTGATCCATTAAAATAAAACATGTTGGATACTGACTTTTCCATCTATAAACACCATAACCCAATGTTAAATTCCAAATAGTCAATGAGAACTCAATACGGGAACACCCCTAGGCACTAGTTAGTTATCAACCCCAGGTACCTCGCATCTCGATGTGAAAGTAACCATAAAAATACATGTTCTCATTAATGATTCACTAGTAGGGTAATCACCCATAACCTAGTGTTCCCAAGAATCATCATCATCATAGTTGTTTTTATTGTTTTCAACGTAAAACATTCTATGTAAAACAGGTACAACACCACTCTTGATCACTAGCATGCTAGTACACGTCTACCCACCAAGATACCCAGGTTTACCACTTTGTAATCCAAAATGATCCACATTCTACCAAATTCTAGTTTCACATAAAAACACCATTTATATTCATAAAAACTCAAAAAAGTATCTAGACATGCCTTTCACTATTTCTATAAGTCAAACAAACACTTAGAATTTCCATAAAACAATTTAACAAGTTATAAAAAAACATTCACATAAAATCCTTTTAAAACCACTCTTTTAACACCAAATTCATACCAATATTACACAAAAATATAATTTGAATAAATTAAACATTTTATAAATCTATTCTATGAGTTATAAAACAACACCGTTAGGTACAACATATAATAAACAAGTAAAACACCCATTTTCACGCAAAGTTGTCACTTTACATTCAAATGCATAACATTTGTTACCAAAAATAGTTTTCATGCAAAAAAAATTAAAGGGGGTCACAAAATAAGTATAAATACAGAAATCTAACTCATTCAATAATGCTTATATAGGGAATCACCTACCGTATATGTCAAAACCCTCAAATCCTTGTGCGGAACTTCAACCAAATCACTATAACACCACAAGGGAGTGAAAACGAACAAAGATCCCAAAAATTGGACCAAGATACTCAAAATCAAACCCTGGGTACTATGACCTAACTTATGGACATTTTGGGATTCAAGAAAATGGAAGAAAATCTAAGGAAATGGAATGAACAAGATAGGAAACTAACTTATATGAGAATTTTTTACAAAATCGCCCCAAATACACTAGTAGTTGAATCACCTAGTAGCGAAAATTGAAAGGGAGATCTCTATAAGGATGGGAAGGTCAAGTGGGAAAATAAATGGCGGGAAAAGTGTAAAAATTTAATGATTTATAAAGGAAAAAAATTACCTTTTAAAAAATTAATGATTTGAAAATCCTTGATGAGGTTCACCCTAATCCCTGATAAAGATGATCTCCTAAGAGAGAAAGTGGAACGTGGGGGTCCACCTAGGGTTTTTGGGATTTATTGAGAAGTTTAATGCCCAAAAAAATATTAAAAAATTAATGAATTATAATTGAATTAAATTATTTTTTAAAAATTGTAAATGGGATCACGGGTTGGTCCAATGCCTGAATAAGTCACCCAAATCCAACATAATTATGAGTTCCAATGGTTCCAAAATTATATGGGGGTATTTTATTGTCTGGTAAGGCCACTTGGAAATCTGAATGGATGAAAAATGTTAAAAAAGTTAATGAGTTATAAAATTAATAATTTTGTTTTTAAATTTGGAAATGGGCTCACTGTTTGTCCAAATCATGATGTAACCACCCATTTCTTCACAAAATTCCTAGGAACCCCCCACAATCAAAGAAAGAATAGAAATTAATGAAAAATAACTTTAAAATAATTTATGGGTGTGAAAGTACATGATTAAGGGAGAATAACCCTTAATATGTTAATAATATTGGGATAATGGTGTTTAGTTTGGATAAAGAGATTACTGATATCGATAAATTAATTGGGATAGTATTTAGGATGTTGGAAATGACAAATGATTTGTTCAAAAAGTGGTTCATGTTGTCATTGATATATTTTACAACATTTTTTTATTTAAGAAATATATTCAATAATATATGGTTATATTTAAGGAATGTGAAATTGTGTATGTTTTTATCCAGGTTTTGTGGTAATTTTGGTTATTACCTTATTTTAGGAGAATATATGACCTACGTATTCACATATTAAGTTTATGTAAATTAATATCTAATTTATGATATTTGGGGGGTGAATTTTTTGTTAATTTCTAAAATTTAGTGACCTTATTTATAAATTTTTTAATTTATGATGGGTTCTATGTTAAACCATTTATGTAATGGTTATTGTAAACCTTTGGAAGAAGTTTTGGAGATTACTATTTTATTTAATGATATTAATATTTTATCATTTGGATAAAATGTGCTATTAATTATGTTTTTAGGATAATTAGTAATATAAGGAATGAATTATTCTTAATTTATGTATATTGTGATCAGTTATGTGCTTCTGGCATACAGAATTTGTCTTGATTTCATAGACTAAGAGAGGAGGTGAAAATTAATGAAAACACAACCAAAGGATTAGATTGTGCTTATGAAATGAAATTGAATCAAGAATGTATAAGTTCATATGAATATTTTTCAACATTAGGAAAAGGATATTGGAATTCAAATGTTATACACTTAACTTCATTTTTTAAGAATGAATGTTCTTTTTTCCATTATAGATTTATAGATTTATAGTTGTGAACTTTCTCCTGACCATGTTCTCTTTTACCTCTATTAGTATTTGGATTTTAAATTTCTCTTACATGCCCATGTTTTTACTTCCCACCAAGCCTATCATATTTGGAAAACTATTTATGTGTTATTATAGATTAACTTCACAATTTCTTCTCTATATTTTCAAAAGGAATTTTTATTGTCCCTTATTAAAATTTGGATTTTCTTCAAAGGGAGTTTCCAATGTTAAACCCTTGATTATCAATCCGAAGTTCAAATTATGAGGATTTAATTTATTAAATTGGAATACAATGTTACGACCTGATATTTTTTGTAATTTGTTTTAAAATAATTTTAATTTATTTAATTTTTCATGTTACACGCAACACCAAGTTTTAACAAACCATGATATACTATTAATATTATTATTTAAACATAAATTTTATAACATATACATTAAACATTGTGATATGAATATGAATAACCACATTTTAAAACAATATATTATTTTTTTATATAAAGAAAACCTATTGATAAAAAAATACTTAATCTTTAGTAAGGTCTTTATATATATCAAAGATGATATTTTCTATATAAATGTTTTTTATTATTTTTCAAAAAAATAAATAAATTAATATTCCCCAAAATTATAAAATTTATTTGGATACATAAAATTTATTTTTGAAATCTACGTGTATAAATTATCTTTGAATGAATTTTTTATGATTTTCTAGAAACGATAATTATTTTGATGAATAGTAAAAAATAATGATTTTTAATAAAAACTATATTTTCATTTAAATAATTTACAAGATAATTCTTTTCATATGGTTTTAAAATTAAAATTATGTCAATTACATATTTATTAATCCAACTAATTTCATTTTAATGAATTTCATATTGAATTCATATATTAAAAACTTCTATACTTATGAAATGGTTCTCTTTGGATAATAACTTTTTCATTATCTCTCCACGTTTAATTTTAATTCATATTCTTCCACTTATATGAATATAATTTAGAAAAACGGTTCTAGGTTTTTAATTATTTTAATTAATATTACAAAATAACTTCAAATTAAATTTTGGTAAAAATTAATTGTAAATACAGTAAAAAATGATTACCAAGGTTATGGTTAAAAAAGGTTTTTCGGGGGTCATACTAAAAATATAAGGGTTAAAATAACCCAAATACTCATTTAAATTATATTTTTTATCCATATTTCAACCCTTATCTGTTTAGGATGAATTTTATGTGATTTTAGGAAACTTTTCCAAGAAATTTACCTACATAATAAATTATTTTATGAAAGAGACAAAATTTCACCGTCTTGATTTTCCTTTTCAATTATATGTTCACATAGTCACAAACGAAAGTAATGGATAAATATTGATCATAATTTTGATAATAATGATATTGTTTTTATAAGGGTAATTTATTTATAATTTTTATAAATTATATAATTACCTTAGTTGATTACACAATGCCAACCCAATAATTATTTAATTAATATAAAAATAATATAATATATTCTAAAAATAATAATATTAATATTAATTTAATAAAAATTATTTAACATTTTTTTTAGATATATATAAAATGTTAGATATGGATTAAAATAATATATTCGAATCTCACCGTTGTCTTTATGTTTTTTTAAGATAAGTAAATTAAATAGTGTCAAAAAGATTTTAATGTTAATTTGTAATAAATAATATACTATTAAATGATTTAAAATTCCAAAAAAACCCATATTCAGAAACATAGTGTGTATGTTTATAAAAATATAAATCATAGTCCATTAATGGTTCAATTTTCCTTTTATAGTAATTATATTGACCCCTAAATAGTAAAAACATCATTACTGTGGTTGAAGGGTAAAACAGGGTGTTGCGTGTTACATGCACTTGTGTTAAAATTATTTTCACAGACAAGGGATTTTTGTCTAATAAATTTTATTTAATATTTAGAACCAATGGTTTAAAATTATTAAATAAGGATTTTTTTATAATTAGTCTAAAAAGGATAAATTATCTAGGTAAAAAGACTAGATACTATTGTGAAAAATAAATTGGTAAAACTAAGTAATATTATAGGTTAAGAAAAAACATGTTCAAAACATGTGTATTTTATTTTAGAGGTTTTTATCTACCATATTTTCTCTCTAATCCATTATTTATTAATTTTTTGCGATTTAAGGAGAAGTTTTAATCCTCATTATTGAATATTTTTGGGTATTTAGAAAATGCCACTACTCCTCAATCATAAATGGCCACATCATTAACTCAAAAATTGCACCACTTGAGCCATTTAACCAGAAAGAAACCTATAAACCCCTTAAAAACATCTTTATACATATTATATATCTTATAGACTTCCATAATTACCAACCTTAGGGTTCTAAAAATTTTATTTAAATGAGTTTGTTCATAGCGATGGTAATTATTTCCACCAAAATCTTTCTTTTAAATGCTACTCTTACCACATTCATTGATGTATTAATAATTAAAAAATAATAAAACCAAAATATAACATATATTTATAATTTATTTTTATGTAATAACCTATATCCATCCCATATTACAATATTTTGGAAATAAAACCATCGACTATGTCTATGGCGGACTACCACCTCGCGAACCGATGTAACTCGTTTTCCATCAACACCTCTCATGATTGTAAATAATGAAGGATTTAATGTATATATACAATATTTGTTATATAATTATACATATTAAATTTTAAAACCACTTATATCTTAATACTTTAATTCCATTTAAAATATTGTAATTTCGCTTGTGTGTACGGAAGACTACCACCTAATGAACCAATGTGATTCGTTTTTCACTTACTCTTTACAAAGAAGGTAATAAAGATAGGTTAAATGAAATTATGAGATATATATGAATTAAAATAATATTTTTAAATGTAAATATTTTACTTTATTAATGTTTATATTTTAATATAATTGAAACAACATCCATTCATACATACATCCTACCATCTCAATGAACAGAGTAATTAATTTTTTGTCCCTAATTTTAGTGGATTAATCTAAATATAAGAAAATAAATATATTTTATATTTATTAAGGGATAAAAATATTTATATTATAGAACCATTATCAAATTAAAAGGATAAAAAATACTAAACCAAAACATACAAGGAAAACAAAGCAGTTATTACCCGAAATATGATTTTAACAATTAATAGATAATAAAATGGTAATAAAAGAAAAAAATGAAATCATGTATGGAATGATAAATTTTAATATGTTTGTATAATATATTTATCATAAAATTGTATTTAATATAATTCATATATTAATCTCTATAATGAAATTTGGTAACTAAGGTAAGGGATTTTTATCTAACTTTTATTTATGTAGGACGCATTCCTTATACACCACTTTTTTATTTTGAGTGAAGTATATACTAAAAAATAATTTTATTTATGATTACTATAATAAAATTATAAAATATAAAAACACATATAATTTTTTTTCTTCTATGGGTCTTAGGATTCAAAATCTAACAAAATCATAAAAGGATTCATGCTATGATATAATTATTTATTGGGATTTTTTATGATTAAGTTTTAGATGATGAAATAATATGATATATCTCTAAATAGAATCACGAGTTTTATTCTCCTATAGTTATTTTATGAAAATAATTTTCTTTATTCCATTTTCCTCTTTTTGTAAACTCATGGATTCAAAATAATTTTTTTAAGGGAAAATAGAATTTATTTCTCGTTTCGGTAAAAAAACTTTTAAATATCATGTACATTCTTTATAAAAAAAATTAAATAAACTCTTTATCAATTTATAATTATTTTTTAAAAATAATCCAAACCATATTTTAATTTTCACAAAAAAAATGAATCTTCTTTACATTTTCCAAATAAGGTAGTTTTGACTATTTACTAGAAATATGAAAAGAATCGTTATTTTAATATATATGGCATGAATAATAAAATTTTCATCATGAACAATCAAATATTTAAAGCATCCATTGAAATTTTTAATGTTTTTCTTGGAATAAAATTCTTTCTATAATATATATGAAATTATTATATTTTATATAAGTGATTTAAAAAAAATATTTTCCTCAATAATGTGTTTATGTTCATTTATGGAATTTGAATTCATCAATAATAAAAAAGTTTGTTGTTGCTTATATCTTATTGTGGATATGATCTAATGGTACCAACATTATTCTTTATTTCGATGGTTTATGTTTTTTATTATAATGAAAATGTTTTCATGAAACTCATTCATTTTCCATGGGTTATAATATTATAAATTGATGAAATGTTTACGAAGACCATTTCTCTTCCATAGGTTATACTATGATGAGATTTTTATGATACCCATTTCGTTTTAGATAGGTTATGACATGATGAATATTTTATGGTATATTTTCACACAAATGTATATATTATGTGATGGGTTGGACTATATCTCCTTCTTATTCATTGGGTAAAAGGATCATATCTCAAGATATAATGATGGGAAACAAGATAATGTTCATGTTCCACTATCAGAAATTAGCTGATGTTTCTGATCCATTTCAGGAAATAGTAGATGATGATTGATCCACTATGAAATAGGAAATAGATTTTTATTCCAAATATTTTATGGTTTTATGGTCTTATATGATAACCATGACAAATAAGATAGTTTATATATATATATATATTATGGTTCAATGCTTATATGAACTAATCTTATGGTTTAGGATTGAGTTATGATGATTTATCACTCTTATAGTTCATGTATTTTGAAATTATAATGTTTCATTCCATTGATCATGTTTTTGATCCTATAATGGGAATGAACTTTGTAAGATATATCCATAATCTCATGCACTTATTATTACTTAATGTTTTTGTGTGATCATAGATTTTTATCTTCCATGATTACCCTTATTGAGAATCTAAGCTCACCTTTTATTATTTTTCATTTTCCCTGACTATAAAGAATGTTTTGAGTATTGTATTTATATGAAGAATACTAAATTGATATATTTTTGGGTTCCATTAAATATATTTTATGAAATAATAATATTTTTTTATTAGTATCCAAAAATACTAAACCTTTATGATATAATGGCATGTTTTTTGTGAAATATTTTGAATATTCATCTAAAATTTTCAGATAAATATGTTTTAAAATTTTGGGTCACTATAAGCCATGTAAAATTCCTTGAAAAACTTAATCATGACATACTCTTCTTACCAAATAAGTTAATTCCTTCAACATATCTTGAACTATACTCTTTTTTATTTTCTATATCCCATGGGGATTAGGGATTATTATTAAGGATAATGAAACTATAATTTAGATTATATTAAGGTATTTGGGTTACGGTCAAAAAAAATAGTATCAATGTAGTATTTTTAGGTTTTCTTATGAAGAATTTTGAGACATCATAAGTATCCATTAAAATTTACTGACAATCCTACTTATAGTGAGAGCCCGTATAAAAATGGTGTACCTGAGTAATGAGTTAGAATCATAAGCTCATGTTAGGATTTTCTTCTAATTTTATGAGTAGGGTATGGTGAAACTCAAGAATAATTTTAAATTTTATAAATATATACATGTTGTTTAACTATTTATATATTGTTGTGACTAGGTTAATGTGATTTTGATACAAATTCTATTGACTATGGTTTCTATATTTATTTTTTTGATAGCTATTCTTTATGTTTTATTGTTATACTATCGATCATGCTCATTTTTTATCTAAATATTATCATTAATAATTTTAAAACATAGATTATTAGATGTTTTATTTCTTTTCATGTAATTTATTTTTCTTAGTGTTAACTATTGATTATGATAGTATTTTTTGTTTACAAATTTTCCTTTATCATTCTATTCTTTTTTTTAGTGATATGTAACCATTCTTTATACTTATTTTATAGTTTATATTTGATCATCAAACATGTTATTGTTTTCTTTATCTTAATACCTATATTCTTTAAATGCTACCATATCTAAGAAATAATTCAATAGTGTCATTATATAACAACCATTCTCTAGATATTGATAATTTTATTAAGAAAAAAAAATAGAATAATACATCATTTGGTCACATGATAGATGATATGGAGTTATAGTGGTTAAATTTACTTTTCCAATTGAAACCAAGTTTTTTTTAATAAAAAATGATTAGTGTTATGACTTCATGATCTAAAGTGAAAGGGGGTGTTTCATTTGAAATAGTATTATTTCTATCTTTTAACTAAGGTGATAAAACCCATGAAAAATTTCGTTATATTTCACATTAATTAAAAACAATTAACGTTACATCTAATAAATATTTACAGAGTCCTAGAACATAAATTTCTATTGTATTTGGAGACTAGCTATATTTTTAACTTATTTGATAATACTTTTGAACATTTCTTTATAACCAAACCACACAAAACCCCCTTAAAGGATCCTCACAAATTATAATCATCTAAATAACCTGTGGAATGGAAATATAATAAAGGGGATAACTCAAACACTTAGTATGGGATAAATTATCAACATTTTATCATGGGTTATATTGTTGAAATATTAATAAACTTGATCAAGGGAGTAATATCTTAATCAAAAAGAACATGAAACAATAATATTTTTTCTAAGGCATGATAGTGGGACATGTAATCCGAAATGAAAAAACATACACCCTGAAATAATAGTATGAGGTAATAAACATGATCCATGGAATGTAATTATAGGAATTTGACATATGAATATGACATGTCATTGAAACACATCATCACAAAGAATTATTACATAAACATAATCATGGAAAAACATTACATATTAGTCAGGCATAAAAATATTTTTATCTATTATATAGTGGATCAAAAAATAATTCATGAAACCCATTAGTGACTCATTCATCATAAATTTTGTCTCACTAGTGACATGTGTATCATAACTCAAAAAAAATTATCTCATGGGTTACATAACCTTAACCAATGCATTAAAGGGTGGTATAAGACCCCACCCAATTCATGGATTTAATAGACCCAACCTATCTTAGGGATTTTACAGAACCAATCCATCACAAAGAAATCATTCATAAGTGTCCTGCATGAAATCAATGTTCATGTTATAAAAATCAAGTGAATGAAAATTAGTTTTGTTACATATCTAAAAGCTATCACATAAAACGACTTTTAGAGTTAGATCTATTAATATAAAAAAATCAATCACCTAAAAACATATTTAAAATATAGTTTAAATAGTGATTCTTTGAAAATATAGCTCTATAGAGGATAAATCTGTATAATATATAGATTAAAATGGAATAAAAGTTATAAATTTTTACTTCAAAAAGAATTAACTTTGTTATAAGAAGAGGAAGTTAGGAGACATTTTCAAAAATAATTTTCAAAACAGTTCTTTAAAGACTCTTTTTTAAAGATAATTCAAAAATAAGTACCAATACTATATCCATTTAAATAATAAAAAACAATTCAAAGGAAATTTGGAGAGGAATTTAAAAAATATTAACGTGAATGAAAAATCATTTTTGATATTTTAAAATTACTTTTCTAAAATCCACAACATAAAAATGATAATAAAACAATATTTTAAAAATTGGTAAAGGTAAAAAATAATATCAAATTACATAGTAAATATCCTTATTTCGAAATAATAACAGAAAACGTTTTTTGGAAATAAACAATATGGATATGGATTAAAACAACCATTAAAAAGGTATAAGATTATTACTAAAAATAGCATTTTTATGAGGAAATAAATTCATCATGGAAAAAGAATTTGGGGTGAAAATGTAGATTACCTAGAAAGAATTTGGAAATAGTATATTAATAGGATCATGGGATATATCAATCAATATTAATTGATGTATTTATATAATAAATATTACAACTCAATAAAATGGAATTATGTTTATAAAATCACTTACACCATTGGGATTTCTTAAATAAATAACCTGTGAAATATAGAATATGACATGGATTTTAGAATCCATTAAATTGAATAAAATTATGATAAAAACTTCTATGGGGAAGCACATACACTAAATATTTTAAATCAACTTGATAATTTGAAATATGTCTCAAATAAAGAAAAGTTAAATGAGAAACGTCCTTACAATATTAGTGATGCTTGAATAAAAATCCATTTAAGGGAAAAACAAGAAATGGTAATATAAATCCCATGTATTTCATGATACAATATGTAAAAATAAATTAATGTTACAATAATCACACCATATAAATGAAAACATAGTGCATCGTATAAAACATGTGTCTAGAAACTAAAATTGAGATAATTAAACCATTATGGATGCCATAATTTCTGAAGTAAGAAACATTTGAAAAGGGGTTTATGTGATCGAAATGTAAATATCAAGAAAATATTTTAAATAAAACATAATACAATCATAGTTAATAATTTAAATGACCTATAATAATTGATTTCAATAAGAAACATTATAACTCAATGAAATGGTATTGAGTTAAGAAAGACCCTTACCTTTACTATCCACCTCACTGAAAGTGCTTTAACCCCCTGTATAAAAAACAACAAAATATTAGTAACTTATTTAAAAAATGTATTCATATTTATTAAAATTATTAAAATTTATTTTCAATCCTTTATTAAGAATTTACTATTTAATTATACTTCATTTTATTCAACCGATGTTAGTAATTATGATTATTTCACACCCATTATGTAATATAAATGTGGATCCTAGAACTTTTACAACATTTTTATCGAACCAATATTAATTATGGTACTAAAATTTATTTTATATAATTATTTATAAAGTTATAATTTCACTCCTTGATATTTTTAGTGGTTATTTTTATAGATGAAATTAGTGAGGAGCTTGTTTCGGAAATTTTTAATGAACGAAACATGGTATCATGACATTGAGTTACTTATTAATATGAAAATTCCCTGATACAAATTATAACATTTTTTCAAACTAATATCATATTATACATATAATTTAGTTTTATTAAAAATATATGATTAAAATTTATAGCATCATTCATATATGTTCTAAAATTGACCCAAATAAGACATGTTATAATCAATGGATTCTTTTGATTATGAAGTGATTATAATATCATCCAAATAGAATAAATGTGATGTTTTTTAAATTTTATAAATTAAATAAATAATAATTGAAAATATGTGGATGTAGAAGATAATTGTATAGTATATTAGTTGCAAAAAATCACATTTCATCTTGATATGCTCATTTAAGGATGTTAAATTGTTATTAATAATTTAGTATTAATATTACCAACAAGATTACTAGTTTTTCTTTAAAGGATATTAATAATTTCATAAATATATTTATTATGCATAAAATATATTTTTATAATCATCCATTAAATGTGATTATACAAAAGAAAATGTGTCATCCACGGAAGCGGTGGTATGCACATATGTAAGGGTGAAATTTTCAGTTTTTTGAATATATGGGAGGGAAATATATAAGGGTTTTAAAATGAATATGACTGATTTAAGTTTAACAATAATACAGATTTTATTAAATTATTATCTTTAGAATATTTTGGCAAAAGTATGGATGAGAAATATAAATAAGAAAAGACAAGCGATGGATAATAGTCACATTGAGGATTTGAATCTTCACATGAAAGACTTATTGGAATTGGTGAAATTTGGAAAAGACCTTGAAACCTATGGTTTAAAAACGTGTAATGGGAAAATATTATAGTTAAAATGGGAGTATTTAAAGAAACCATTGAGGTATAAGTTCATCTTGAAGAGGTTTGAAGTGAGATCCTTATATTTTTGAAAAGGGGGGACTTTTTAGGGGAAGTGAATGGTATGTGAGAGGTAAAGATGGAATGAAATGGGAGTTAGCTATGTTAGGAGAAGAAATTTTGGTTATTCATGAATATATAACTTTAAATCCAATTAAAGGTATTATATAGGTTGTTTTTTCAAGTTAATTTCGTAAAATATGATCCACTTTATGTTATTCATTTTTACCCAAATTATCCATAATTAATAATTAACCAAGGAAATTATATTTTTTAAAAAATTATAATAAAAAACATCTTACAAAATTAAACATTTATAATTCTAAATTTTCAATCCATTTAATATAATTGAATTTATAAAAATAAGAATCGTAACATTTAAATTTAAGTATATGATATACTGGAAAAAAATGTTTTCATATAAAAATGATTATTTTTACATTAAGTGTATTTATTTTTTTCCTAGAAGTTAATAATTTAATGATTGAAATTAAGTTTATTTAAATGATTAATCATCATTCTAGATTCATCATTTAAAGTGAATCCATTTAATTTGAAAAGATAAAAATTTTACAACGTTCAATTAGTTGAAAATTAACTGATTTACAATGGTAGCTAATATTTACTATGGTAACTTATTTTGTATATTTGAAATGAAAATTAAATTATTAAAAAATTGGGATATGATGATCCAAAAAAGAATCATAATTATCTAAAAATTATATATTTTTTAAAAAAATATTATAAGCACACATAACACATAAAAACAATTATTAGAAATATATATTTCTTTAACATAATAAAGATTTATTCATATTCTATTATAAGTGATAAAAATTATATAAGAATTAAATTATTTTTATATATATGTTAGCAATATATTCTAAATTATTCAATAATTATCCATTATTTTAAAAAATATACAGTACTTAGAAAAATAATAGTTTTTTAACAAAAATTATTTTCACCACTAAATGATTTCATTCATAGTTTTATAAGATTTATTATATTTTTAATAATATTTAGATAAAAAAATTCAATAAAATGGAATTAAATTAATTATTTAAATTTTATAAATACATCAAATCATCCAAATATCATTTTAATAATAATATGTATTGCGTAAATATATATAATTAAAAGTTTTAATTAAATATTATTTTTTGTTTCATAATTCATTATCACAATGTATCAATGATTAAATTTTATTATAATATTTTATCTCAATAATATTTATTTTATTTTGTTTCAGTTTGATGTTGTGTGTGAAATAATCTATTAGGCATAGTATTTATTTAAATGAAAATAGATTTTAAAATATCAGGGTATTTATTTCTCACCCATTCAATATATTGCATCCTCTAAATTTTAATTATTTTTTACTAATAAAAAATAGATAATAGATCAATATCAATATAAAGATGTATTTTATACTTATATGTCAACCTCACTATCTTATATACAAGGAGACTCATCATTTTCTACATAATAGAAGTTTCTGGGGATATAGCTTTCATAACTTCATTTTCATGAACCACTTCTCAATAAAACACGAAAACAAAAATAGTTATTATAATATCTAATAAAATTAATTTAAATAATAATATGGAAATGAAAACCAAATCCAAAGAAAAATTATCCTATGAAACTTTCATTTTAACTTATGATACTTTGATTATGACTATGATCTAATTTATCCAACCTATACACTCCTTCATTTTAACCTATTTTATCTATGTTCATTTTCACGTTAGGTTCTATAACCTTACTAGTCTTATATTATATTCAAAAATTCCATTTAAATAATTCATAATGGTTTATAAAGGGAAAGTGAATCCATAATATATACTCATGTATTGTCAAACCATGTCTATAGTGATGCATGTTTTCCATGAAATGGATGCATATCAATTTAATATGCAACCATCCTTTTTAGAGTTATTTACCCTAGTTGCATATGTTCTAGACCCTTTATCCAATTGTTTGTTCCCTGAAAATTATATTATTTCTAGGAATCCACACACCCAATTATTTACCAATATATTAGGATATTCTCCTATATTAAGTCTTATACCTATAATTTTCAAAGATTTTCTCTAGTGATAATCTCGAAAAATAAAAAAAACTAATCCTAAAAAATGAATAATCATTACTTGTTTACAATTGAGATACCTCAAAACCATACTACCAAATATAGTACTAAAAATAAATTCTTTTAATCCTAAATTCAATGAAATGTGACATGATCATTTATAAACATCCATATATTTCACTTTAATTCCATAATTTGAATATTAAATATCATAAATATTATCACAATCAAAAAACCTAATTATTTATTCCCTTTGGAGACTAGAAACATAAGAAACTATTTTTATAAAACTTTTGAACAACTATCTATAATCAAACCACACTAGACCCCCTTCTAGAGTCCATATGGATTATACTCACCTTTATAACCTATGGAATGGAAGAATAAGAATTTTTTGAGCTCAAAAAAATAATTAATGGATAACTATTCAAAGTTTAATCAAGGGTTAGACTATAAAAATGTTATAAAACATGACCATTGGAGATATATCTCATTAAAAACATTGAATAAAGATATTTGATCAAAATTTGTTATAGAGGGAAACGTAATCTCAAATAAAAATGCATATACCATGGTATAATAGTGTGAGATAAAAAACATGATTCATGTAGAATAGTCATATGAATTTTATATATAAGTATTCCATGAAATTGAAATATAAAATGACAAGGAATTATGGACCATGAATAATCATAGCAAAAAAATTACATAGTAATTGAAGAATAAGAATCCTACAACCCAATATATAGTGTCCCAAGCATTACTTCCAATGATCCACTAGTGACTCAAGCATTATAACTCATATCACATCTATGCCTTGAGTATCATAACTCATGGACCAATTTTATCTAAAGAGATATATAATATTAACCAATGCATAAGAGGGAAATAAATAACCCCACCAATCTCAATGATCTAACTAACCCAACCTGTCTAGGGGATTTAATGAACCCAAACCATCATAGCTATTTTATGAACCCATACCATCTCAAGGATTTAATGAAACCAAACCATCCCACAATAATTATCCATAATTCTTTTATATGAATTAAATCATGATATCATAAAAACCCATAGAAAAATTGGTTTTGTTACATCTCTAAATGGCATAACATTAAATAATTTCAAGAGTTAAATCTAAAAAAACTCACTCATCCAAAATTATTGTTTAACAATGTAATTTAAGTGTTTATTCATAGATATATAACTCTATAGTATAATGATAATTGGAATAAATATTGAAAATATAAATCCTAGACACTAGAATCCCATAGACGGTGCATTATTTTGTTATATTGACATAAATACAAGACTCAAATCCTAATAGACCGATCAGTTTAGAAATTCTAGAATCCATATTAAGTACTTCAAACATACATTACAATTAAGATAATAAAATAAAACATAGTCAATCCATTGATATCACCATCATTAACCTATCTTAACAATCCATATAAATTTTAATATTCTTCTTGGAATCCTTTGGAAAATGAAACATATAAAATGGGTGATCTCCAATGCTTAGTAAGGGTATACATACAACAAAATATATCATAAAAAATAATAAATTATTACGGAAAGGAGATTATCTATAAAATATTCCATTTGATCAATAATATGAGAATAATATGGTGGGAATGGAAGATGATCAAGTAATTCCATATAGATAATCACATGGTAATAAAAAAATTCCATGTATATACCGGTAGAATGGAAACAAGGAATATCAATAACTAATCTCATAATAATGAAATTTATACTGTTGGACATCATAAACATACAATCAAGGCATCGACTGAGACATGGTACATAATCGGCTAATACATCAGCCAACACCCAAACTACTTTACCACTTGATACCTACCGATGAATCTATGGGCTATAGTAGTCCACACTCATCACTTACTAATTCCAATGCATTCCTTATATGAAATGGGTGATGAAACATAGTCAATATAAACATTTGTTTTAAAACAAGCATATGAAATTTGAATACTTAAACCATAAACTATAAATGGTATCAAAATATTACATTCTAAGTCAAACTAAAAAATAAACCATTCAACAAAATATGGGGAATGATATAATAAGAGATAAACCATAATCAAGCATAATATCTAACAAAGGATGTTGACATGGATGAAAATAATCTAATAAAATAATTAAGAATCTATTGAAAAAATTACCTGGCACATTCCTGTCATGGGGTGTGGAAAAAAATTATTTACTACGTTAAAATATAGTATAGTGGTTAACCTAGGTAGTCTCCAGAGAGGAGCGCTCAACAATCAAGTTTGTCACTTTGTTTTTTTGATTTGACTGGTTTTAAAAAAATGAATCAAAACTAAATAAAGAAACAATGTATAATATTTAAAACAAATTTAAAAAGAATGTGATTAAAATTAGTGATAATTATTGGGTTATTAGGTCAGAGTTGGTTTTCAAATTTCAATGTTATCATAGTTCTTACTTATTCATTTGTCTTTTATTAAATCGATTAAAATGAGATTTTACAATCGCATCCTCTCACTTATTTGTTTAATGATGTTGGTGATATTAAACCTTACCAATATCTTAGTTTTATCTAATCTCTAACCTTTTGTGAATGATTTGTAGCAAAAACCCTCAATTGATTAAGGCAATTCCCAATCGGGTCTTGTTTATCCCAAACAATCTTGAGTATTCAGTACAAATCTCACACGTACTGAAGATCGGCAAGTAATTCACCACTATGTTCTGATCTATTCAATTTTATATAGAACATAACCTAGTGGGGGATAAAATTTTCATTAAACAAATCAATAATAACAACAGAATATAAAATCAAATACAATTGCACAAGATAATATAAGTTGTTATTACAATTGAAACCAACTTCTTAATAAAGAAAACATTTTATAACACTATTTTCATGAACTCAAACATCAAAAAATTGAAAACCAAACCTTCCCCAATCACTCATAAGATTTACCCCACCATGGTAAGGGTAATTTAGAAGAAGGGTGAAGAAGTATGCAATATAAAACTAAGAAGAACAAAAGAAAGAAAAGAAAGAACCAAAAGTTTTTCCTCCAGAATCTGTCCACCAAAAATATAGCTTCGGTTATACAAACCTCTGGAAAAATCATGGCAAAGTCCCTTCTTACAGGAGGTGTGTAATGGATTTGGCCATCTACCCACGAAATATTATTTCATCTGGAGCTGTGTGGAAAGAGTTATTGCCAATTTAGTAGACTTGACTAATTCTGGCCGACAGTCACAATTCCACCAACCATACTTTGACCGGTTGAAGGATGGCCTTAATCAACTCAATTATACTTGAAATTAATTTTGAAGATGCCTCGTCAATTGGATTTCTGACCCAAATTGAAGAACCCCATTTGGTGGTCGGTAGCTCGAGATATTGATCATTGAATGAGTCATGGTCCATTCTGTCGGCCAGAATAAATGTTCACATTGACTAACTACTCTTGGATTGTTGGAGTTCGAATTGGCTTTAATTCCTGAAGAATTATTTGTAGCCCATGAATCATGACATCCTAAAACAAGGGAATCAGGTGAATTATATTAATATTGTGGGTGTTATGCTTGAAATAAATAGTCAATATAAAACTGTTAAATGTCCACAATTAACCACTTTTCACATTTAAGCTCAAAACTCACCAAAAGTCATAAAATGATGAAAAGAAGATCAAATTGAATAATGGGAAGGGATTAAATAATTTAAAAACATATATATATAAATTTGAAAATATGAGCTATGTCAATTCCCCCACACTTATCACTTGGACTCCTGGGCAAGTAAACATCGATATTAAATCAAAGAAAATTTAAAACACATATCCAGGAGATCTAACAATTTAACTCCAAGAAAAAAAAAAGATATCACGCCTAAAAAAACATTATTTAAAGTTCTAAATTCAGTTCATTAAATATATTTCTTCTTCATTCTTTCTCCCATTCACAAAAAACACTTACCTAGCATGCATTTTTTTCTCATCACACAAATATAAATTTTAAACAATGTCTTTCTCATCCAATACTCATGCATGGGTCACCATAGGCTTGATAAATTTGACATATCCACCTGATATGAGTCAAGGACCTATGTTTATCATTAGGACTTTATAGGATTGTTATGTGGCTTCAGGTTTCTTGGATTTAAATGTGATAATTTTTGTGGCTGAATGAGGAGTGTTTGGATCTTTTTGAAGAAAAATTGCATTATTCTAATTTTTACTCAAGTGTAGTCTCCTCCTCACTTAACATAGTAGTAAATCAGATCCATCATCATGAACAATAAGTGAAATTACACACCATTCATCATTTCAGCAGAAAAAAAAGTATCAGCCATCTCAAACATGATTTTTCTTGAAATCTCTAGATATGCACAACTTTCTTTCTCTATTGGAAGCTCTAGAAAGGCATAGCTTCTCATACATGAAAGATCCAGATAGGCACAGCTTCCAACAAAATGATTTTTTTAGTAGTATATTCTTCTCTTCAACTTTTTATTTTCCACCCAAATTATCTCCAAATGAGGTAGCACAGTACAAGACAGCTTCCCCCGCACTTAAGTTCAACTTGATTATGCAATTTCACTTCAAGAGAAGGTTGGATATGGAAAATTAGCTTGTAATGTGGCTAACCCAACTGGATTTTCATGGCTTATAAGGGTTAAAATGATAAAATGTATAATTTGGGAAATTAAAAAATGATTATCTTGAAAATGGGGTTTTAAAATCAAAGAAATGCATTAATCATTTAAAACATAAGTACCTAAAACCCTCATGTTTTAACAGGAATTAATCAAATTCGGGTTAAATCAATCATAGTATGGTTCTCTCAAGAAATGAGGATAATGAAGAGTATATGAAAATTAGGTTCAGAAGCCTCGTAGGAAAGTGATTTCAAATATAATGACAGTGAGATGTGGCATGAGATTAAAAAAATTAGAGTACTTTTCATGAAAGTTCCAAATATTTGAACTTGAAACAAAGTCATTTTCAGCATTCATTTAAGCTCAGTTTCGTGGGATAAATTTTTTCACACATTGAAATGGGTTTTAAAAATGGCGATGTTATTTATTTTACCTCCAAATTTCTAAAAACACGCCGAAATTTGAAAAACACAATTTTTTTTTGAAATATTGATAAAAACAAACAATTGAAATTCCTAAACTACAAAGGTTCCCTCCCCCACACTTAAATGATGTAGTGTCCTTAATGCATTAAAATTTATTTAACATGTAAGAATATTTTTAATTGAATCACTACAATCAATAATGTGTAATGGAAAGGTACAACCTGACTTATTGGTAGTGCAATGTTGAGTTAAGCTCCTAAGTGTTGCACACATAAAAAATTAAAAACAATGGTATATAGTAAGACATAATAAATTTATTAAAAGTAATGAAAATATAAATATAATGAGAATAGAAGGATAGATCTTGTTTTAATCCCCCAAGTGGGCCCTGAGTTATGACTGCCTTTATATGGGAAGTTTTAGTTAGTTGTCCCCAATCTGATGGTGAGTGACGTTTCTTTAATATGAACCACCAGAACACTTTCTTTCTATCTTTAACTTCTTCCTTCTTATTGAGGACTACATGGATATAGTACACCAAATCAACCCCCATGAAAATGATATAAAACTTGTATAGTGGGGTTAGGATAAAGAATGTGTCCTCCTTTTTCTTGGTTTCCACTTTTACAACCTCTTCTTTATTCTCCAGCGGTTTTTCAAGGTATGCTGCATCATAAGAATAATCAAATGGAAAATTGGAGAGTAATTAAATTTGAATAAAATTAAAGCATGACGAATCAAAATCAAATTCTTCCATTTCAAGGTAATAATCTTGTGTATCTATTTCCTCAGGCATTTCCACTTGGATCTCATCTTGAAATTACTCTAATAAGCATTCATTTAGTTTAGGGAGCTCCATATGTTCTTCTTCACGTGTATCTTATTCTATTTCCTCATCCACCAAGGAAATACATTAGCTGTCCAAATATGAAAATTTATAACAAGGGGAGGTAATACTCAATTTAGAATGTATATAATTATAATGAATAGAGTTAAGAAAAATATTATATACCTTATGTGTATTAACTTCAATTGCTTATTTACTAAGAGGTTTCTCTTGTCATTTAATTTTACAAGATAGTGGTAGGTAGTCAGGATCCTCCGTCTTTTCATCAAATTCCACCACTTTGGTGGTGTCTTCCTTCAATGGTTCTAGTTCATCTACTTTATAAGGAATATGTGGATCAAGTATTTATTCACACTCTGTGTAGAAGCCATCCATAACTTGTTGATCATCCACATGTATCTCAGTAGTCAATTCTTCCATCTTGGCCTCCTCAAGTTTGTGCTTAGGTTTTGGTTTCTCCATAAATGCATGAACATATTCAAATGAAAGTTCTACTTTTCTCTATATTTGTTCTATGTCACTTATACGTTATTTCATTTAAACTATATTATACCCAAACTCATCTTCGTGTTCCACTTGTGGGTAATTGTTCCATGAATTAAATATATGATCATATGAAAACATCATGGAAAAATATTTTTTTATGTTTTTTTAAAAGTGTTAAATATTTTTAATAAGATTCGGGCACTACCTATTTGGAAACGGCGCAAAGATTTCACACGTACCTATCATGGGGTGTGGAAAAAACAATTATCTACTATGTTAAAATATATTATAGTGGTTAACCTTGTTTTTCTCCAGAGAGGAGAGCTCAACAATCAAGTTTGTCACATTGTTTTTTAATTTGACTGGTTTTGAAAACAATGAAACAAAACTAAAGAAATCAATAATATATAATATTTAGACCAAATTGAAAAATAATGTGATTAAAATATTGATAATTATTGGGTGATCGTATCATAGTTGGTTTTCAAATTGCAATGTTATCATAGTTGTTATTTATTCATTCCTCTTTTATTAAACCGACTAAAATGAGATTTCATAATCGCTTCCTCTCGCTTATTTTTTTAATGATGTTGGTGAGATTAAACCTTAAAAATATCTTAGTTTGATCTAATATCCATCCTTTTGTAAAATATTTATAGTGAAAACCCTCAAATGATTAAGGCAATTCCCAATTAGGTCTTGTTTATCCCAAACAATCTTGAATATTCAGTACAAATCTCACACGTACTAACGATCACCAAGTACTTCACCACTATGTTTTGATCTATTCAATCGTATATAGACCATAACCTAGTGGGGGATAGAATTTTCATTAAAAAATCAATAATAACAACAAAATAAAAATAATATACAATCGCACAAGATAATATAAGTTTTTATTACAATTGAAACCGACTTCTTAATAGAGAATACATTTTATAACATTAATAGCATGAACTCAAACATCACAAAATGGAAAACCTAGCCTTATCCAATCACTCATAATATTTACCCCACCATGGTTAGGGTAATTGAGAATAAGGGGTAATAAGTATGCATTTTAAAACTAAGAAGAATAAAAGAAAGAAAAGAAAGAACCAAAAGATTTTCCTCCAGAATCTGTTCACCAAAAAGATAGCTTTGGTTCTTCCACCCTCTGGTCGAATCATTCCAAGGTCCCTTATTATAGGAGGTGTGGAATGGAGTTTTCCATCTACCCATGAAATATCAGATCATTTGTAGCCTTGTGGAATGAGTAATGGCCTGTTTTTTGGACTTGACTAATTCTGGACGCCAATCAATATTTCGCCAAGCATATTTTGACCGGTTGATGGGAATCCTTAATCAGCTTAGTTATAATTTAAATTTAATTTTAAGATGCCTCATCAAGTTGGATTTCTCACCTAGCTTGAAGAACCCAATTTGGTGGTTGGTAGCTCGATATATTGATCATTGAATGAGTCATGGTCCATTCTGCCGGCCAAAATAAATGTTCACATTGACCGAATTATTTTTTATTTTTGGAGTTTGAATTGTCTTTTGTTCCTGAAGGCTTATATGTATCCCATGAATCATGACATCATAAAAAATGAATCAGGTGAATTGGATGAATATTGTGGGAGTTACGCTCGAAATACAAGGGCAATATAAAACTGTTAAAATGTCCACAATTAACCACTTTTCACATTTAAGCTCAAAACTCACCAAAATTCATAAAATGACGAAAATAAGATCAAATTGATTAATTGGAAGGGATAAAATCATTTAAAAACATATGTATAAATTTGAAAATATGATCTATGTCAGTACCCATTTTTACTTTAAAATCATTTATTAAAAATCATTATATTATGAAATAAAACATTTAATTTTAAAATAACAATGTAATATTATAATGTAAGCATAAAAATGATAAAAATCATGATGGTATAAAAATTCTCTCACAATTTATAAGTTATAAATAAATTCCTTCTTTTGAAAAATCTATAAAGTGACTCATTTGGAAAATGACAAAAAAGATCCATTTTAAATCATTTTATGAAAAGTAAATCTTGGGTAAAAGACTTTAAACATTTTTAGTATAGTAGTAAAAAAATTTGAAAAATAGTTTAAAGAAACATGTTCATAGATGAAAAATATTCCCCATTAGATACTTAAGTATAAACAATCCCAAATAAAAATGATATTGTGAAATAACAACTACAATATTATTATTTGTAGAATCATATGCCCCAAGAAATAAATAAAATTATACGGATATGAAAAAACAATAAGTTTTTGTTTAAGAAACAAGAAAACAATAATGGATAATATATACACTATGTAGAACAAATTATTAGTGTATAAGGTATGTTACCCACAGAAATGAAAGTGAGAAAATCCCTTACCTTTTACTTTCCTTTGGTTGAATTTGTTTTAACCTCATTTGTAATGACTTAAAATAATGTTGATAATTTATACCAAAACCATATCCATATTTATGATATCATATATGATCTTATTACATTATTTTATCACCCATGTTTTGATAATATTTTGATGTTACACTTGTTTCGGGTGTTAGCTGCTTTATTTTTTGATGCATGTTTTGTAGCGCAAGTCCTATTTCTTATGAATATGATATATTTATTTCATCAAAAAAATTATATTATGTTCATAGAAATTATTTTTAATAATTATACAAATAATTAATATAATAACATATTTATTATTTATATACAGTATATCCATCAGTATACTCATCCAAATAAAGTAGTGGTGAAAAAAATAATACCATGGTGTGGAGACAGAAAGTTGTGTGTATGTACACATGGTGATTTCATTTTTCATAGGATGGATAAAATGAGAAAAATGGTTGTACCATAATAATAATAATAACATATAACAATATATATTATGTCAGATTTATTACTTTAAAATGGAAACCACAGATAAATAATATGATTAAGAAGAAATGAACTCGGATGAGTTAGTAAAAACAATTACCTTTTCTTTAGTGAACATCCTTTATATCTATTCTTAAGAAATCTAGTGTTGGTCTTTCTGGAATTCCAAGACCTCATAAAATTTTATAAAAAAATTACAAGGATCAATGGGTAAGTTTTGGTCGTTCTAAAATGCTCAAACTGATTAAATGAGAGGAGGGATGGGGTGACTTTTATAATTTTTGTGAGGGGATCTTTTAGAACATCTACAAATATTAATTTATAATAAATTAAATCTCAATCCCAATAACTCCAAAATGTACTATATTATAATTTAAGATGATATAAGGATTTAATCTCATAAACTTGTATATTGTAGACACATTTTAGTAAAGTCTTAAACCTTATAATTTTCATTAACCCTAGTTAGCCTATTTTAATTTTAACTAAGGTAACAAATTTTTCCAAATTAAAAGGTTGTAATTTTTTCATAATTAAAGTTAATTAAACCATAAATGAAACTTTTATAAAATTTTATACAATATAACTATTATTATTATTTTTAAAATATTTTTATTATTATTTTTAAATAATTTAATAAAATATTATTTTTATAAAACATCATTAGTTTTAATTTTAAATTATTCATTATTAATCATTTTAAAATTCATTCAAAATATTCGTGTATTATATTAGTTATATCAAAGTATATTTAATTTAATATTTTTAATATCATTTATTTGATATTTACTTTAATTAAAAAATTAAAACATAGTTATTATATAAGACTTTAAGGTAATCATTTATTTCTGATTTCTCTTCTCAATCTCATATTCCCTTTCCTCTACCATTCTTGGAACCTGCTGCGGGTTTGGACATCATTCATCTATCATCGCCCCTCTTTTTTCCTTCTTCATTCTCTTTGGACCACCACTTGGGGTATGGGTGCAGGTTCTTCAGACGGATAAGTCTGGTGTCGGTGGTGGTGTCCTATGTTTTCTTCCACCTCTACTCTAGATGGTCATCTCATTATGCTCGAACCCATATTGGTCGAGAAAAATGTGGGTTTCAGGACATCTTGGGATGGTGCTAGAGGAGGGCTAGCATTGATCTCAATGTTTTCCTTGTCGACATTGGAATTTTTTTCCCTAACATGTAAAATTAATTCAAAATATTCGTGTATGATATTAGTTATATCAAAGTATATTTAATTTAATCTTTTTAATATCATTTATTTGATATTTACTTTAATTAAAAAATTAAAACATAGTCATTATATACTACATTAAGGTAATCATTTATTTTTCTCTTCTCAATCTCATATTCCCTTTCCTCTACCATTCTTGGAACCTACTGTGGGTTTGTACATCATTCATCTATCATCTCCCCTCTTTTTTCCTTCTTCATTCTCTTTGGACCACCACTTGGGGTATGGGTGCAGGTTCTTCAGATGGATAGGTCTGGTGTTAGTGGTGGTGTCATATGTTTTCTTCCACCTCTACTCTAGATGGTCATCTCATTTTTCTCAAACCCATATTGGTCGAGAAAAATGTGGGTTTCGGGGCATCTTGGGATGGTGCTAGAGGAGGGCTAGCATTGATCTCAATGTTTTCCTTGTCGACGTTGGAATGTTTTTCCCTAACATGTAAAATTCATTCAAAATATTCGTGTATGATATTAGTTATTTCAAAGTATATTTAAAATAATATTTTTAATATCATTTATTTGATATTTACTTTAATTAAAAAATTAAAACATAGTCATTATATAAGACTTTAAGGTAATCATTTATTTCTGATTTCTCTTCTCAATCTCATATTCCCTTTCCTCTACCATTCACGGAATCTGTTGTGGGTTTGGACATCATTCATCTATCATCGCCCCTCTTTATTCCTTCTTCATTCTCTTTGGACCACCACTTGGGGTATGGGTGCATGTTCTTCAGACGGATAGGTCTGGTGTCGGTGGTGGTGTCCTATGTTTTCTTCCACCTCTACTCTAGATGGTCATCTCATCATGCTCGAACCCATATTGGTCGAGAAAAATGTGGGTTTCAGGGCTTCTTGGGATGGTTCTAGAGGAGGGATAACAGTGATCTCAATGTTTTCCTTGTTGACATTGGAATTTTTTTTCCTCGGCCTCGATCTTTCCTCTTCAGATGTTTTTGATATTCATACTATGATGGGGTTCAGTTTGGTTCTATGGTGGATTTTTTTTGGGTTCATTCATATTTTTCTTTGGAAGATTCATACCTATGTGGAGGTCTTCTAGCACTTGTCACTACCCAAGTTTCATGTTCCACCGCTCCTCTCCAGGTCAGTTGGGTGCGGTGTTTCCCCAGAGCTTTGGTATGTGGTGCTGGAGTGGACATCGTTCTCCAGGAGATAGGATCTTTGTTTTCTTGTTTCGTGTGATAGAAGAAGGTATGTTTGCAGTCTAGATAACATCATCATCGATGAATATTTGTCTCGTATAATGGTGGTCCTATACGAAGGTGCATTTCGGATATGATGTTTGTTTTTTGTTTCTATGATAGTCTTTTATGGTGTTGTTTGGTGGCAATGATGGACTCTGGATTAAAGTTTTATCAGGAAAACTTGCATGATGATATATTGAAGATGACTATGTGGTGTTATCTTTGGGTTCTATTGATGGTCGGTGGTCTGATCTTATTCGACAGTGATGCCTCTGGTGACTGGTGTGATGTTAGTGACGATTATGATGGCAGGACACCGATGCCTTCACATGTAATGATGATGGCAGGCAACCAAACGTGATATTGGAATTTGTGGGTACTCATGACTCGAGGTCACTTGGAGCCTGTGTATATTGAAATTTGAATTTTCAACTCTATTTTTGGATACTTTGAATCTATAACCCGAGCTTGTTGTTCCGGTTACTGCTCACCCATAAAGATGACAATTTAAAAATCAAAAAAATTGTCATTCATATTCCCACACAAATGGCTTAAAAAGGGTTATAATTTTAGACCAAGGATCATTTTGGTTGAAAAAAAACTCATCCAATAAAATCAAGATAATTTTTAAGGTAGTTTTATAGTCTTTATTATATTATTTTTACCCATAATTACCCGATTTACACTTTACAGTGGTAAATAAAATATTATTAAATTTATTATTCATATGGACAAAAATAAAATAACCCTATTTACAATATTTGTACCCACTGATTCTAAATATGTATTATATTTTTCAAAACTAAAGACACAAAACTTGTATTAATTAATTTAAAATTAATCTTTTTGATGGGTTGAGAAAATGGGTTATCAAAGTTTAAACGTGTAAAAGATTAAAAAAAATTTATATATTAATTCTATGAAAATTTGATGAAAATTACCTATATTGGATAATATGATAAAAAAATTAATCTATTTATAAATTAAAACCTATCAATATTATAATTTAACACTATATATTATTTTGATGAAGAAAGTAGTTTTCAATTAAAATTGAGTATTTTTCACTATTCATTAAAACATGAATCTTTTCACAAAAATACGAAAAAATAAAACAAAGTAAATTTTTATATAACTAAAAAAATAATAAGTTCATTTTTTACAATAAATTCTATTAAATTGTTAAAATGTTGATTTAAAATATGTTCTCCATTAAAAGGCGGTAAAACGCCTTTTATAAAAAAATCTGGTTTTTATGTGTAATATGGTGTTTGTTCTTATATTATTCCTATGAAAACAATTAGATGAATATAAAAAATATTTTATGGAATATATAACATATAAATTTCATTCATATCATTCTCTAATATTAATTAATTAAATTTATTAGGATAAAATGACTAATAGACAAAAAAATATGTCTTTATAAAAACATTTTCTATATATTCAGTTGGTTCCTATGTTCATTTATAAATAATTTCTAACCAATGAATTCAACCATATATTTTCATAAGTTGTTTATAATATTCATAACCACCAACTTAATGTCTATGTTATATATTATAATATTATATAATAATATATTAATAATATATTTTTGTTTGGTAAAACTCTTTCATGTGTGTAACGCAAACCAACTAATTATTGTGTTTAACATAAGATTATCATTGTGTTTCATGCAACATAAGATATCAAAATTGAATTTCTTTAATAAGAGACATAATTTAAATCCTTTAGGTGTTATATTCTCCCCTCATTCAATAAATTGGGTTCAAACAATTTGAACTCGTGACAAAAAACTAGAGTTTTTAATTTCCAAAATATCGTTGTTGAAATACCACATAGAAAAAATGATTAGTGAATCCTCAAATATAAAATAAATAAAGGAAATTATAGACATCACCTAAAATTAATTATACTAAAGTTCAATATAGGTAAACATGGACATGCAATATGAATATAACCCTCATATTTTGATGGAGAGTGATAGAGAACACGATCAGAAAAAGCTAACAATCACAAATATATAAATAGGCGGTGATCTAAGGGACCATTTTATTTATCAAAAAAGAAGCTACTCTGATTAAATTTTTGGTTTCAATATATTTTCTCTATATTTTAATAATTCATTGACTTCATAGACTAATAATATAAAGAAACATACTTACCTAAATAAGTAGAGTTCTATCCTTTAATCAGTTTACACTAATAACTTCTATTTTTTTCCAAACTAAGAGTGTTTAAGATGAATTTTTTGTGCCTTTAGATTTATAATCATTTTTTATAGATCAGAAAATCCAAAAATGTTTAACTTTATATTCCTTCTATCATTGTACATTAACCAAAACAAAATTAGGAAGGATAATATAATATAATTCTCGGAAAAGAATCTCCAAAATTCAATAGTAGAACCCAAAGTTCAACATATATCATTCATAAAAAAAATATCCTTCCTCAAAAATATTATAAACTATGATTAAAACCCAAAAAATGAGAATTATTTGATCATATAGTCTTCAAAATAACATTAATCTCTTTAAATGTCTTACAACAAAAAAAAATTATTATCTAAATCGCATAATCTCTAAGGCTTTCTAACCATTTTCATAATTAACTTGAATCATCAAAAGTCCAAAATTAAATCATTTTGGACTCTGAAAGAAAATTTAACCTTTATTCTTTAGAATATTTTGTTTTCCTTAAACTATAAGTATTCCCAAAATAAATAACATCTTAGAAAATAAAATTAATCACTTAATCATAAAATCATTTTCCAATCCCATTGTTATGATAAAACCCCTTTATGCATTATCTGTTTTAACTAAAAAATTGTCATGCTAACTTGGACTTCATATAGTATAGTGGAATTTATTTCACCCATATCTCCATTCGGTTGTGGGTTCAAACCTTGTGGTTTTTCCAAACATGATGAGTTGTCAGCGAGTTTGGGGGTTGTCATTTTAATGAAACCATATTAATATAACTCTAAAAAAATATGATGTACATCCATGAAATAAGGTTGATCCCTAAATAGACTTTTAAATATATTTTCTATACAACCCTAATACATAAATAAATCTTCAATTTATTTCAACATAGGTCCACCCTTGGTCTATAGTTTATCCTATATAATAGGATATTGACTCGGGTAATGATCAGGTTCCCCAAATTTAAGAGAATAAAATAAAACTGGATTATTAGGATGAGTTTTATTTCCCTCGAGAGCACCCTTCATTTTTCCTCAAAAATTATTTTTTTCTATCCTTATTTCCCATGATTAAATCATTTCTTCATTTTGTTTAAAAATATTCATAGGTGTATTATTCAAAATTTTATTCATGATGAAAATCAAGCATTATTTTTTCTATGGTCTCCGCCACTAGATCTCCTTGAAAGCTCGATTATTCTCTTCTTTGTTGATTTTGAGTGTTTGGTAAGGCATATGTTGTTAGTCATATTTTAGGAAAACTTATTAGGGATGAACATGATATCTTTTACTCCTATCAAAATTCCATTTTGTTTTCTCATCGCCCCCACCTTTTCCATCTTTTTCAATGTTAACATGACTCCTTCTAGTTCCATCCATTTACAAAAATCAAAAATCACTGTGTCAGTAACAATATTCGTAGTGAGAAAAATATATAATCATTTATAAAATATCATGACATGTTATTTTCAATCTAAAATACTGTGTTTTTAACTTAGGTTATCCATTTTAATCATATATTTAAATCCTTTGTAATGGTTTTTATGGAAAATGTAAATTATCCTAAGAATATATCTCAGGAGTTTCAAACTAGGTGCATAGTGAGGCATGTTGTCTTGTACCAGGTTAGGCTGAGTTAGGCTCAACACACCTTGTCAGAGTTTTTACCCCTAAGTACATATGTTCTATAACCACATCCACTTGTAGTATCCAAACAGGTTTGTATTTCTAGGAAACCGAAAATAATTTCTACCTTACCATAATTCTAGGATGGTCTTCAATACTTATCCACAAAGTTTATCTTAGTTTTATGTTCCATAAAATATGTTTTATAAATCTAGTTTCCAAGGTTTCTACTAAGACTCCTCTCATACTATCTATAATTCCTCAAGAATAGTAGTCCAGAGCTAGTGCATTTTTTTATTACATTGTCATATATACAAGAATCAAATCCCAAAAGACCAATTAGTTTCTCGTTTTTTGGAAACTATATTACATAATTGAAACATAAATTATAATTGAGAATATAAAATAAAACAGAGTCAGTCCTTCGAGAACAAAATCATTCTCTTATCTTAACCCTTCATATCAATCATAATATACTTCTCAGAATCCTAGGGGAAAATTAAACAAATGAAAAGTGTGATCTCATATTATCAGTGAGGCTATACATGTAGTGGAAGCTATCATAAACAAGAATAAATTATTATAATAAGTTTATCAACTAAAAACATTCCATTTAATCAATAACATAATAATAATAAG
This sequence comes from Viscum album, assembly GCA_963277665.1. Taxonomy (NCBI): domain Eukaryota; kingdom Viridiplantae; phylum Streptophyta; class Magnoliopsida; order Santalales; family Viscaceae; genus Viscum; species Viscum album. The sequence goes on from OY728146.1 coordinate 1,687,167,431, forward strand.
TTTATAATTTAAGATGATCAAATAATTTCATATAAATAATCAATAGATAATGAAAATTATCCATGGATGTTCTACTAGTTCAATAATCACATGGAATATCGATAACTAATCTCATAATGAGGGGATGCATAATATTGGAAATCATAAACATACTGTTAAGGCTTCGGCCAAGACACTATACATAAATGGGTAAAATATAAAACAATACTCAATCTATTTTGTCTCATGAGACCTACCTATGAATTATGGGGATATATTAGGTCCCTCCCTTTACTTACCATGTCTAATTCATTCCTAATATGAAAGGTGATACAAAAAATAATGAATATAAATGTATGTATTAAAACTAAAATATGAGATATCAATACTTAAACCATGAACCATGAATAGTATCAAAATGGAACATATATAGTCAATTTAAATCACAAATCATTCAAGGAAATTTTGTAAAGGATATTATAATATATAAACCTTAATAAATCATAATATCCAACAAAGGATGAGGAAATATATGAAATTACTCCAATAATAAAATTAAAAAACTCTTGAGTGAAATACCCATTTTTTACATTGATATAATTTATTTAAAACATGATAAATAATAAAATAAAACATTATATTTGAAAATAACCTTATATTATTATAAGGTAATTTTCAAAAAATTATTTTTTATCTATATAAGGAAAGTATTCTCACACTGCATATGTTAAAAAAACATTCCTTTGGTCAAAAAATCCATAAAGTACTTGTTTGTAAAACAACAAAATGATTTCTTTTAAACCATTTTATGAAAAATAAATCTTTGTTAATGTACTTTAAAAAGGATTAGTATAATTGTAAAAATATTTTGGAAATCATTTTTAAAAAACATGGACAAGGAAGGTAAATATTCCCTAACATTTACTTTCATATAAACAATCCTGAATAATAATGTGATTGTTAAATAACACTTAAAACATTATAACCAATAGAATAATATGCACCACAAAAGAAATAAAATTTTATGTATATAAAAATAACATAATTTTCATGATAATACTCAAAAAAACATTCATGGGTAGTATATAGACTACACAGAATAAAAGATTAGTCTATAAGGCTTGCATCACACAAAAATAAAAGTGAGACAAAAATACATAACCTCATACTTTCTTTTGGTTGAATGGGATTTATCCTCCAGTATAATGGTATAAAGAATTTTATTAGTTTATACCAAAAATATTTCAATATTTATGTATCATATATGATATTATTTTATTATTTTATCACTCTTTTATTGATAATATTTCATTGTTACCTTTGTTTCGAGTGTTAACATCTTTATTTTCCTATGCATGTTTTGTCATGTAAGTCATTTTTCTTATACAAGGGATATATTTATTTCATTTAAGGATTTATATTATGTTTATAGATATTATATTTACTCATTATGTACATTTTTATAATCATTTTGGATTAGTTAAACTGAAAAATGAATCAAATCATATCATGGAGATGGTAGACCGTACGTACGCACGAGCTACAATATCATTCCCTTAATGGTGAAAGGGAATGGAATTGGATGGTATATTAATTATAAAAAAATATTATATCATATTTATTATTTATATCCATTATATCCATCATTATACCCATCCAAATAAATTGGTGATGAAAAACCAATTACACAATGGTGTGGAGACGGTAAGTCGTACGTACGCACACGTGGTGATTTCATTTTTAGTAGAATAGATAAAAGGTGGAAAATAATTTTCCCATAATCGTAATAAAATCTAATAATATATATCATACTGTATATACTACTATATAATGAAAAAAATACAAAAATTGAAATTATAGAAAGAAATGAACTCGGATGAGTTAGTAAAAATGATAACCTTTTCTCTGACAGACTTCCTTTAGATCTCTTCATATTGGATCTAGGGTTGGTATTTTTATAATATAAAAACATCCAAAAATTTTCTAAGGATGTTATTAGGATAAATTTTCTGGATTTCGTCGATATATAATGCTAAAAGCAATGAAATGAGATGAGGTAGGAAGTTCTTTTATAATTGAGGTGAGTGGATCTTTTAGAACTTTAACAAATATTAATTTATAATAAATTAAATATCAATAAAAAACACCAAAATGTCATATACTCAGATATAAGACGATATAAGGATTCAATATCATAAACCAATAGATTTCATAAATGTTTAGGTATTTTTTTAGACATTATCATTTTGATTTACCCTTACTTAACCTTTTTATATTTTAACTAAGGTAACGATTTTTTAAATATTAAATGGTTATCATATTATCTTATTTGATTTCAATGAAACCAAAAATTTAAAATTTATATCATTTTAAATAGAATAATAATTATTTTGTTTTTCAATGTTTTTTTATTATTTTTAAATTATTTAATAAAATATCATTTTGATAAAATATCATTAGTGTCAATTTGGAATTATTCATTAATTATCTTTTTAAAAATATCATAACAACATGATATCTTCAAACCAAATCTCGTAAATTATCCCGAACATTACAAAGTAATTCATAATATTTTTGGATCACATTAATTGTGTAAAATTATATTTATTTTAATATTTTTAATATCATTTATTTGATATTTATATTAATTAAAAAAAATTGTATCATTATTATAAATGAATTTACGGTAATTATTTATTTCCAAAAAATTATAGATTCATTAAATTGATAAATAAATCCATTTTATATTTCAAATGAATATTTATAGTGGAATTTTTCTTTTATCTAACTCAATTTTAAAAAAGGTATAGTAATTAAAATATGAGTATGAAATCTTTAACTCTTGTTTAAATAAAATATATTAAATGTCATACTCCAAAACAAGTGTCTTAAAAAGGATTATAATTTCATACCAACTATACTTTTTCTCATTAAGACCATATAATGAAATTTGGAAAAAATTTAGGGTAATTTTATAGTCCTTATAATATTATTTTTCCAATAATTACTTGATTTACCCTCAACCGTGGTAATTAAAATATTACTAAATTTACTATTCATATGACCAAAAAAACTATTTACATAATTTTTACCCACTGATTCAAAATATGGAATCCATTTTTCAAAATTCAAAATACCTAAGTTGAAGTAATTTATTAAGTATTAATCCCGTTGGTGGGGTGAGAAAATAGGTAATAAAAGTTAAAACATGAAAAAGATTGAAATATCATTATATCTAAATTAAATGTAAAATTGATTCCAATGACATAAAATTTTTTAAATGATAAAACATTAATCTTTTTATACTTTAAAAACATTAAATAATATAATTTAACATTATAAATTTTTTCAATGAAGAAAGTATTTTTCAATTAAAATTTAGAATTTTTTCATTATTCATCAAAACAAGAAATTTATAAGAAAAACACCAAAATACCAAAAAAAAATATCTAGATTTAAAATAATGTTTTTTTTAAATAAAGTATATAAAATTATAAAAAATTATTTTAAAATATATTCTTCATTCAAAATTGGTAAACTGCTTTTTTAAAAATAACGGTTTTTATGAGTAATATTGGGTTTGTTTTTATCTTCTGCCTATGAAATATGTTAGATGAATATTAAAAATATTTTATTTTATATATTACATATATATTTCATTAATATAATTCTATAATATTATTTAATTTAATTTATGAGGATAAAATGACTTTTTGAGCATAAAAATAGTTCTTTATAAAATCATTTCCAATATATTCACTTTGTTCATATAATCATTTCTAATTAATTTGTAACCAATTAATTCAACCATATATTTTTATATGTTAGCTAATATTATTCATAATCTCCATCTTAATATCTAGGTTATATCTTATTATATTAATTAATGATATTTTAATAATATGTTGTTTTTTGGTAAAACTCAGCCTTTTGTATAACGTAATCCAACACATTTTGTGTGTATCATAAGTTTATCATGGTGTTGCATACACCATAAAATATCCCAGAAATTGAATTTATTTAAGAATATACATACTATAAAATCATGGGGTGTTATAGAAAATGGAAATTAAATCATAAAAATTGAATTCATAAAATAGTTTTAATAATTTTGTAAAAAGGTAAAGCTGTGAGGAATTTCCAAAAATCATTTTTAAGAAGGTAAATGGAAGATTATTTTTAAAAATAAATTAATAACAAGTTAAAAAAAGTCCATCATGAAAAATAAATAAATTGTATCTAAATAAAAATGTGGTGTGGAAGGTAAACTTATGAACATGAAAAGAAAACCCAGTTTAATATTTCAGAATAGCTTTATTAAAACCCCCATCATAAAAATGATCAAAACTATATATTAAATAAAGGTAATGAAAAATTTGAAGATAAAATGATATAATACATATTTGGGTTTATAGTATAAAAAGTAAACCATTTTCTCAAAATAAATAATATTGTTATAGAGGGAAACAAAACATTGCAGAGGAAGTGGATAATTATTAAGAATGTTGAATTTCTATATAGAAAGAAATTCATTATGCAAGGAGTATTTGGGGTGAAATAATAAACTCCCAACAAATGAGGATGATATTAAATATAACACAATCATATGATTAAATCAATCAATATTATAATAATGGATTTCGAAATTAAATATTACACCTCAATGAAATGTAATTGAGTTTAAAAAGTATCTTACAAATTGGTACCTATTAAATCAAGATCCTACAAATGGTAAAACGTGATATAGTTTTGTAAATCCATTAATTTTTATAAAATTAGGGTAAAAATATATATATTAAATTATATAAACCTCACAATGTTAAACAAGTTGTGAATGTTGAATACGTCTCAAATAAAGAATAGTGATTTGAGAAAAATCCTTACGAATTTTGTAATTATTAAATAAACATACATTAAAAATAAAAAAGATTATAATATTCTATAAATCCCACTAATTTATAAAAATAAAATGTATAAATAAATAAAAGGATCATTAATTACATCATATAAAATAAAACATGGTGATTACGATGGAACATGTCTCAAGAATTGAAATTGAGCAAAGAAACCATTAAGGACATCGTAATTCATGAACTAAGAAATATTTAAAAATATTTTTCTGTGAAATATGTAAATAACTTGAAAAACATTGTAATTAAAACATAATAAATTCATAGGGAACAATTTACCCACCATATAATAATTGATATCAATACGAAACATTATAACACAATAAAGTGATATTGAGTTAAGAACCCCCCTTACCTTTACTCTTTACTTCTAATAAAGTGTAATAATGTTCGGTGTAATCTATATAAAAATAATAACAACTTATTTAAAACCCCTATTCAAATCTATTACCTTTTATACACTTTATTTTTAATCATTAATCACACATTTATTAGTTATTTATTTTTTATTATCATCATCAAATATTAATAATTTGGTTTATTTTTCACACACTTTGTAACATAGATGTTAATACCCATTGAGTTTATACACCCAAGGGAGTGAATCCTTAGAACTACATCATTATACTCCTCTCTCACCTATTTTATTTTGTACAATATTTTCCTAGATACGGGTGCTTTGTGTTCGACTATTGAGGCTTACTCCCCATCCCCTTTCACTTTAATGCCTCCCTTTATCTCTCTCATTATGGTGAATTTTTAGTCTTAATTTCGCAACATATGGGATAGAACTATTCTCATAATTTTATATATTTATCTCAAATAATAATACCTTATATATCTAGGGTTACTTTACCCATATTCTTCTAGTTATCATTCACATTTCCCTTTCAGGTTTGGGATATTTTTCATTTTTTATTTTGGTGGTCATGGTTCTTTGTAAAGGTTATAGTTTGATTCTTCTATACTCCTACTTCTTATTCCTTTGTTTTTTCCCCATGTTGGACTGTTATAGGGTATCTCAATGTGTCTTGGTATATGACTATTTATAATCTGATGGTGGTCCATTATTCATGCCTTATATTGGTTTCTTCTTTTCTCTGTTATCTATGTGGGATTGTGATGATACTGGTTTTTGAGGTCTAATCAAGGTTTTTGTCTCCTCAATATCTACTCTTGTTGCATGAGATATCACAAAAGACCACGATTTTTCTTATTTGATGGTTCTTTTCATTCCCAGACAGCTTCACCTGGTCAATTATTCCTTTATTAATTTTTTTACTATTTTTTAGTGGTTTCACAAGTTTCTACTATAGCATTTTGTTCTAGGTACGGTTATTAAATATTAAATAATGGTGGAAAATATGGGTCTATTTTGGTGATTCACATTAAATCACTATAAGGGTACATTTTCTAGTTGAATCAATGAAGGTTTGATAGGTTTCTTATAGAGGGATGATAGTCTCTGAGTTCTCATAGGTGAAATGGATATGGTGATGGTTTAAGGGGTGTGGCTCATGTTGGCTCGTGATTTTGGATCTCATATCCCAATATAATTTAGTGGGGTTAGGATTAAGTATTTAAATTTATTGAATTTTGAATATTTAAATTTTTTCTTTTTTTTTATGATTTTAATTTTGAATTTAATGTTTTAAATCAAGATGTTGTTGTGTTTGTTTTGTATCTTATTGTGTGAGAGGTTACCACTAAACCATAATGTGGATTTTAAAAAAAAATGAATTTTGACGATGCTGATCCTTGAACTATAATACGAATTTTACCACACTTTTATTAATTAATGCACTATAAAATGTGTTTTATAGTAAACAATAAATTTTTCATTTAATTCCATGATATTTTTAGTTGTGATTTTATGATATGAAATAAATCATGGTATTGTTTTGGTAATTTTCAATGAATGAAACATTGTATCTTAATAGTGAGTTAAATATTAAAATAACCATTAAAAATAAAAAAACATAATTAACATAGTAATATCAAATTATACCTTAAATTGTGTTTCTATAACAATTTATGATAAATGATTTATGTTATCATTTATCTAGGTGGTAAAATATACCCAAACAAGGCCAAGTTATAATCAGTGGATGAGTATGATTACGAAGTGATTATAATATGATATTTATAAAAAAAATATTTTATGTATATTTTATTAGATATAAAATTCATAATTTATAATATTTGGGAGACTAATATAAGTTAAGAAGATATTAGTTACGAATAATAAATCATTTTTCTTCATGGTATGCTCTTTTTAGGTGGTTAAATTTACAATGATCATTTATTATTAGTATTAATGATGTAATTCCAAAATTTTCTATATATCGTCTTAATAATCTCATAAATAGCATATTTATCCATAAAATTAATTTTTATGACCATTCATTAAAGTTGGTGATGAAAAAAACATGTTGTCCTTAGAGGCGGTAGTATGAAAATACACGTAAGTGAAGTTTTCATATTTTTAATGGATGAGATGGGAATATATAATGATTATAACAAGAATAAAATAAAATTTAAGCATACCAATGATACAATTGTTACTATATCAATATTTTTATCATATATTTTTCATGATGGTTAAGGAATATAAGGAAGAAAAGACTATGTAAATATAATTCTAATGTTGAGGATTTTAGTCTTCTCTTTAAAGAATTCTTGGAATATGAGGACTTGGAGAAATTTCATGTAACTTAGGGCTAAAAATGTGTAAATTACGTCTATTAGAGGTATAATAGGTTGTATTTAAATAATAATTTTAATGATAATTGTGTCTTCAATACGGTAGAAGTGAGATACTTTTATAGGTGAAAAATAAGGACTTTTAAATTACATTGAATAGTAGGTTAGAGGTAAGGAATGAATGAATTTGTAATTAGTTAAATCAAGGGATAAATAGATCTTTAGAAATTTAGGTATAAATTTAAAACCTAAAAAAATTTCCTATATCTTTTTTCTCAATTTAATTTATTACAATTCGAGCCACTTGATGTTACTCAATTTTACCCTTATTAACAATGATTAAAAATTTATCAGTAGACTTATTTTTTACTAAAAATATAAGTTTAACCCTTCTACCAAATTTTAGAATTAGATTTAATAAATTTAACTCTATTTTATCTAATTTAATTTATAAAAATGTTAGAATTAATGTTTAAATTAAAAAATATGATATATAGAAAAACAATGTTGTAGTAGAAAAATGAATTTTTATACATAAAGTGTTTTTATTATTATTGGTAATAATTTACTAATTTAATTAGAGTGAAAACGATTTTTTATGTGATTGAACATCTTATTATAGTCATAATTTTAAATAAATCAGTTAAATTTATTAGGATAAAAATTACACAAGGTTTATAGAAATAATTCTTTGAAAAATAACTATTCTACCATGGTAACTAATATTTACTTTAGAAATTTATTTTAAAAGTTTTAAATTAAAATTAACATATCAATAAATTTGGATAAGATGATTAATAATAAAAAAATAATTTTATTTGGCTCGATTTATAGAGTTTTCAAAATATTAATTTTAATAAAAGTGTCGATAAAGAATAAATACTATTTTTAGATAAAGATATTTTTAAAATAAAATATTTTTTGAATAAAATGGATTTATTCATATTCCATGTCAAGTGAAAATATTTAGATAAGAATTAAGTTATTTTTTTATGTTATGAATATTTTCCACAATATTTAATAGTGATAATTTGTTTTAAAAAAAATACATGATATATTGTAAAATTATATTTCTTTGAGGAAAAGTCTTTTTTATCACTAAATGATTTTATTCTTATTTATTTAAGATTTTATTATTATTTAATGTAATTAAGATAAATTTTATCAATTCGTTGATATTAAAGTATTTATTTTAGTTTTATAAATATGTCAACCATTATTAAAAGATAATACAAGATGCCTAAATATATATATATATAATAAAAGAAATTAATTAAATATTATCCTTTATGAATCGCATTTTATTTTTATAATGTTTCGATGTATATTTTATATTGTAATACTTCAACTCAAAAAATGTAACATGGTTTGTTTTAGTTCATTGTTTCATGTGAAGTCTTCTTTTAAGCATAGTATTTACTTAAAGGTGAATGGATACCAATATATTGCGGGTTACAGTTAAGAGTGCCTCAATATTGGTTCCACCTATAGTTTAGAACTATATGTGACATCAGGTTCCCTTAAGATATAATAAAGGCCCTAGTGGCCTGCAAGTCTAACCATCTACCCAGTGGATCTTGGTTGGGTACCCAATTAACTATGAGCTTATATATTTTTTAGTGATAGGTTTTTTGTATTTTACCCATCAATTCTTATTTTTTCCTTCTCCCATACTCATTTAATTTCATTCCTCCATATATATAAAGAGACCTTGTAGGGATTTTTCTTGTTCACCTCTTTCACTTCATCCTTCCACTTGTTCCAAGGTGGATTCGTTGGTTTTTTCCTACTCTAATCAATGGTAATCTCTCCCATATCACCTATCTACCCGCCCATGTTCTCTTATCCTAATTGTATTTTCCATTATTAGGGATTATGAGATGAATTCCAAATAATAATGGTGCAATTCAACCAGAACTATGGCGAATTATCATCTCTTATATAAATGGGGTTTTATGAGTTTTTCAAAATGTATTCAGCACCAGTTTTTAATAGACATTGGGGTATGGTTTATTTTATAGTTTTATTTGAACCATAAATTACATTATTTAATTTTTTTTAAATAATAATTTTTTTATATTGGAACAATTTTAAAACTAAGAAGTGGTATTAGAAACTCAAAGGATGAGGCATGATCTTTGTAATATATTTTATAATTTTGATAATTGATTATGTACTATAGTCACTGTATTTGTAAGAGTGAGATTCGTATAATTAACTCAAATTTGGTAAATTATGGAAGTTCCCCTAAATGTGTAATAGTTACTTAGTTTAATGTGTTAGAGTCACTTGGTTATGATCGGACATAAAACTATCTAATTATTCTTCTTAGTGATCTGTAAGGGTCATAAACCCGATTCATAATGGTTTTCTTAGCCACAAAATGGAAAAAAATTATGGGATTCGCACACATAACTTAAGTATATCCATATAAGAGGTAGTGAAAATGATAAGGCAATGTCATGCATTCTGATATTCAATGAATTAATATGTTTTGACCTTAATGGTAACTTAAAAAGTCATGGTTATCCCCTATGAAAGTAATATTCATTTATAGCATTTCATAAGAGTCTCCAAGAATATATAGATTAAAATTATACTAAGTATCTATATGCATAGAAGTCACCTGGATATTAACTAGAGAATTAATAAATTATTTAAATGTTTAATTAAATTCATTTCTTCATCCAAGGGGAAAATATAATATTCATTTATATTTATTATATATATACATAAGCGTTATTTTCATGACATGTGGGATTTATTTCTACAAAAAAAGTAAAAAATGTAATAGTAAATTCTATGGCTCATGGAAATTCATAATTTATTCCCTTTGTCATTTTCAGTATGGATATGGATTGAATAAAATTTATATAAGGAATTTGTTGTTGTTTCACCTCTGAGGTGGCATGTTTCGGGTGGTGCGGAAATGGTATGATGAGGATCATCACCCATCTATTTTTTAGAGATGGTTTCCTATCAAATTCACCATTCCTTTTGTTTAGACCAATTCTTGGTCATTATCCTTTAAAAAGGTTGGATTGACCCTATGGGGACTGGACAATTCAACCCCTTTCGTATTGTGATGTAGATTCCATAGTCACTCGGTCCTGGCGGGTGATTATTTGGGGTCAATTACTTTCTCAATCGGTCCTCCATGGATATATATTCTTTTGATGGTCTCCAACAGGTTTAGTTGTAGAGCCAGGAATGCCCAATGACCCACATATCCAGTATTCATGGACCATTCATTCCAAATGCAGGCGCTCATTGATTGATGATTCAACAAACAAAACTTAAGGACTCTATTGTTCGATAGGATGGGAAGCCAGACTCACTGCACCCTTCCGTAGGAATATTATCATCTGTTTTGAGACTCTCTTGTAGTTTTAATTCATGATCATATATTCGTGAATCCATTGTTAATTCATGAAGAGTGTTCCCACGGGCTACCCATGATTTGAAAGATCATTATAGGAATGCATATATTTTATGCTAAAGTGGTGATGCTGACTTGAGCCATATAATAAAGTGCTCTAGAGTTAATCACCATCCAAGGGGGCATAAGGTGACTTAATGTTGGGATCAGACCCATAATATGGGTTTTCTACGTATGCTAAAAAGATAAATCAAAACCCATGTAGTTCTCATCTGCTGGGGCTTGCGCATGGAAGCTACCCATTGAATGATACATGAATGGGTGGACACTTTTTGGGGGGGCACCCTTTTGAGGCCGGACCTTCTGGTACGGATCCTATGTATCCTAATTTTATCAGGAATCTTAGTTCTCATAGTTCAAATGTGATGGGGCTTATGCATGGGAGTTTTCCATTTGATGAGACATGATTGGGTGGACCCTTTTATGGGAGGGCACTCTTTTGAGATCGGGACTTCTTGTAGGCGTCCTATGTATCCTGCTTTAATCAAGAATTATATTTCTCATAGTTTATATTCATGTGGATGTTGTAATCATGACAAACCTCTAAGCCCATGTGATTCATGCTTGGTGTGAAAAACAAGAGGATGTGAAAGATTCAACAAAGAACATGCTTCAACTCCTTTTTGTGGGAGAGGGAGAGCCCACGGAAGAAGAGACTCAAGAGATCGTGGGTGAGGGCTCGGAGCATTGAACCTTTCAATGTTAAAAGACATTGAATGCCATGCGCCTCAGCCTCATAAAATTGGGGACTTACCTCATTAGGAGGGCCCCAAAATTTCATGTGAGGTATACTACAGTTTAATGACATATAGCTTGGATGAAGATTAACTGGATAATAATGGCTCGAACATGAGAGGGAAGGAAAGTGTAAACTGTGACTCCAGGGATTCTCATATCATGAAAAATGACATGGGGTAATGGAATCCATTCAGGAATATAGATTTAGTGAAGGAATCTCATCATGATGAATTTTCATTTGGCTGATGGCTTTTTTTGGGAAACATATGCAAGCCCCTATGGAATGATGTGCACAGTCAAGAAACGGTTTTCTCAAGACACTTGCCTTCCTCTTTTGATAGCCATGGAGGTTTATGAGGATCTGGAATCACCAGAGACAATGAGTTTTATGGATGGAGAGGATGTGTCTGGGAATTCAAGAAACATTCAGGCTGTGATTATGCATGGATTTTTGGGTCAACCTAGCAAGGGATGAAGGTGATAAGGTTTTTTGGAGGTTCATGAGAAATGTCTCTTCTCATGGTATATATGGGATGGATGTTTGGGAGGCATAAGGGAGCCATGGAAAATGTCCTCAATCCATCCAAAAAAATTCATAGTGGGACCCTCCCTTTTTCATGGGGATCAGTTACTACAGTGAAGGGACCAGGGGGAGTGGACTTTTTTCTGCATAGGGAGTCCACGTAAGAGTTGGTCATATAAGAGCTGGTTTCTTAGGATATGGCCATGAACTATTTGTTCACGAAGGATGTTTTTAGCGAATGAGCTGGACACATAGGATAGTATGTGGAGGATATTTTCTTGAACTGTCTTCCACATAGGGGGGCCTGTGAAAGAACTTTCGTGGGTGCCCCCAAATGATTAGTGATTTTTTTGGGTACTTATGTGTAGCAAAGTGGCTGAACAAGGTCGTATCTCAAAGAAGGAAGTAAATATGACAACTTGTTAAAGGTATTTTAAAAATAACATAAAAGGGAAGAATAACACAACTTCAAAGGATGTGGGGTATTTTTATTGATCATAAAACTAGAAGAAGTTTGCTGGAAGAAGATTGTATAATATTTTTGTTTTTATATTTGTAATGATGTTTGATTAAAAAGACACAACATGAATATGTTTTTTAGACAATATTTAAAACAACATAATAGATCTAACTCTACATCTTCATTTATTTATTAATCATTATAATTCAAATTAACACTCACTTAATTATGATCCCTGAATTTTTTAACTGTTGAACCATACGAGAGTTAACTTAACCACAAAGATGAAATTACTTAAACACTAGGCGAGCTTCGGAACACGCAATCACAGTACCCTAATTTGATTGATGTTCTAAGGTTAGATTGTGGTCATTGGTTAATTAGATATCATATCCATTATGGAGATGAGTATTGATTGAGTTTAGGGATTATATTTGAACTCTTCAAACTTATCTCTTGTGGTCTTGTGTTACCGCTTCAGATCACGCTCTCACAATTCACATAATGCTCGACCTCGCGTGATTTTGTGTTAATTATTCAATTACTTGCTTAGTTTATTCTAATTTAAAAAACTCAATTCCTAGATCATATTAAGTGAATTACAATAGCTCAATAATTCAAAATAATTAAATAAAGATGGTAGAAAACAGATCGATCACTAATAAAACTACTCTTTAATGGGTGGTGTGGTCATCGTGGAGACGTTTTGCATGAGCAAAGGATTGAAAGGATAAAACCCAATCTCATCTTCACTATTTAATTCTAGCCCAAATAGGAAGATAAAAATATGAAAAGGGAAAAAACAGAAGATTAATTGAAGAAAAATTCAAGATACAAGCATGAAGGCAAAGAAATACAAAGAGGAGGTGGGAGAAGAGAGCCTTTTAGGAAGAGATGTTTTCACAAAGCCTTACTTCTTCGGAGATTTTTTAGGGTCAAACAAGAGACAAACTTTCGTAAAAACAATACCAATTTCTATACCAAACATTTCAAAGAGTAAAAACACCAATTTATTGAGGGGTGGGGAGGCTACGTTCAAAGTGGTTTCAAGTGTGAATGGGGAATCTCGGCCAAATATTTTAATCCAACATTCACTGCCCATTTTTCCTTAAAACCACATCAACCAGTTGTTATTCCAAAAGGATAATTTGTCACAATTTGGTTTTTCGATCTCCTCTCAATATTTTGGCCCAATCAATGAGCGGATGTAGATGTTATGGCCCAAATACAAAACCCATGTCCAATCTGGCGAGTACAGCCCAACATTGAATTCATGGACCATTTGCACAAACCAAATCCATGATTTTTCTACAATTCCCTAAATGAAAGATGTATACAATTATATCTGGAACACATTAAAAAAATATTAAGTTCAAATAACTCAAATGTAATTATTTATGTTCGAAATACTACACTAAATATTTAAAGGATAAAACTGGAATTTTCACTACATTTTCAAATGAATGATCTAATCCCCAATATTCCATAAATGAACATAGTTAACACAATGTGAAGCAATTATATCATTTATTATCAATAAAATATTCAATAAATTGTGTTTTATCAACTCCCCCACACTTTCCCTTTTCCACTCCTGGGAAAAACCTCATATCATGTATTCAAAAAAATTGTGACAAGATATGCATATTAAATTTTCAAAATCCACAGTGCAAATATAGGAAAAGTTTGAATCTCATCAAGAGTCAATATCAATAAATTTTAAATTCATTGTCTCGCAAACTGTGTTAAGAAAATACAGTGAGATTCATAACACTAATCATAACGAAATAAGTCATTTGTCTACCATGACGCTAATTCTCCACATCTGTGTGAGCCAACCATTCCAAGCTTGTCTCTCCACACTTTATCTATTATAATTCGGTCAATAAAAACCTTTATTCTTACCGGATTCTATTCTATCAAACCTATTCAATATCCATTGTAATCAAATTCCGAAACCCAGTCATTTAATAATTCTAATAAGTCAAACCATGATCTCCTAACCTAAATATCCCCACATGTTGAACATTTCTTCTCTCTCCTCCTAATTGATTGTTTTATTTTTGATTTTAGGATTTTTTTTTTAATTTTTTTAGAGGTCATACAATAGTCAGATATTAGGTTCATACACATAGGTCAATCTCGTATAGTGATGGAAAAAAATCAGAAGAGAAACGAACATATTGAAAGACCATGTGATAAGATTAATAGAATTACTTACCCTGAATATACATTCAATTGGGTAAGAGAAACTCAAAATTCATGATTGTGTGAATAAATCTGTGGAGAAATTATTGAAACAATTTTCCATGAACAAATATCACAAATGAGGATGTCAAAATCTAAAAAGTTTTATAATGACACAACCTTTTATATCATCGATGACTTTAATTTTTTAAAAAGTCAACCCTTCATGATGAAATCTTACTCATGAAAGCATGCATTTTATATATGTTCCACATGAGAATTTTACAGGATATATTTCTTTTTTTTTTTGAAAATTCTAACAAAAAATATAATAGAAAATACACATAAAATATAATAGAAAATACACATAACACACACAAATGAAAATCATTAATATCTACCCCAAAATGATGTCCCCTCCCCCACACTTAAAATATTGCATTGTCCCCAATGTGAACCAATGATATTTTATATGCACATGAAATGTATAATTTTTAATGTGAAAAAGAATATAAAAGTGAAAGGGTTAGGAACAGCCTGATATGATCAAGTGATGATGGGGTCATGTAGTGTGATGAATTACATTGTATCAGTAGGAAGTCGCTCAATGTATTTCCTCAAACGTTGCCCATTGATGATAAATATCACTCCAGTTTCCTCTTGTGTGATCTCCACTACACCATAAGGAAAAAACAATAGATACTATATAAGGACCCAACTATCTGAAACAGAACTTACCAGGCATCAGCTTTAGTCATGAACTATAGAGAAAGACTTTCGTTCCAACACGAAATTCTCTTTTCTGGATCATTTTTTCATGAGAATATTTTTGATATTTCCTTGTATAGCCTTGAGTTCTCTTATGAAGACAATCTAATATCCTCATGCTCTTGAATTTCTAGCTTCCTTGGTTTTCTAGCTTGGTCCAAATCCATGTTACATTTCTTTATAGCCCAATATTCATGATTCTCAACTTCCAAAGGGAGATGACGTGCTTTCCCAAAAACAATCTGAAATGGGGACATACTAATGGATGTCTTGTATACTGCCCTATAAGCCCATAGCGCATCATCCAATAGCTTAATTCAATCCTTCCTATTTGGATGCATGATTTTCTCTAAAAAACATTCAAATCATGATTTGAAACCTCAGCCTGGCCATTTCTTTGGGGGTGGTATAGTGTTGATGTTTTGTGTGTCACCCCATACTTCAAAAGCAGGGAAGCCAAATTCCAATTGCAAAAGTGTGTCCCTTTTTCACTGATAATGGCCTTTGGTACTCCAAACCTGTAAAAGATATGTTCTTTGACAAATTACACAACAACATGAGAATCATTAGTCATGGTGTTCTTAGCCTCCACCCATTTTCTCACATAATCAATGGCAAACAAAATATAAAGAAACCCAAATGAACTAGGAAAAATACTGATAAAATCAATGCCCCATACAAAAAAATATCACTGAATAATATGGGTTTTTGGGGAATCTCGTGTCTCCTAGAAATATTACCAGTGTAATGGCAATGTGAGCACGACTTACAGAACACATGAGCATCATGGAATAAACTAGGCCAATACAATCTAGAGTCTAATACTTTACTAGTTGTCTGTTGGGATCCAAAGTTTCCACCACAAGAAAGTGTATGTCATAATTTTATAATAGACTCAAACTCATGATCAGGAACACACCACCCAATAACTTGGTTAATACACATGCTCCATAGGTATGGATCACCCCAAAAATAAAATCTTGATTCACTCTTTAACTTTTGGAAGTGATGTTTCTTTAAATTTGTAGAGATTTCAGAGGCAACACGGTAGTTCACTAAATCAGCATATTAAGGATGCATACCAGAGATGGAATAAATATTCTCATCAGGGAAAGTGTCTCTAAGAGGTACCATGTCCCTGGTTTCATCCTCTAGTGTGTGAGTAAGACTACTCATGTGTTCCGCCACTATGTTTTATAAACCCTTCTTATCCTTTCTCTCAATATCAAATTCCTGAAGACGGATCATCCATCAGATATGTCTGGGTTTGCGTTTGGCTTCTTCAAGAGGTACCTTAGAGTTGCATGGTCAGAAAGAACAACTACATTAGATCACGAAAAATATGAATGTAATTTATCTAAAGTGAATATGAAAGCAAGAAAATCCTTTTATGTGGTTCTGTAGTTTTATTGGGTTGAATCTAGTGTCCTTGATTCATAGGAAATCACATGTGAACGTACCTCCACCCTCTGAGATAAGACATCTCCAACCGAAAAATTGGAGGCATCACACATAATCTCAAATTGAATCTCCCACCGTGGGGGCAGTATGATTGGTGGAGTGGTCAGACTCTTCTTTATCTCATTAAAGGAATTCCTACAAGAATCATCAAACACAAAATTAGAATCATTTTGAAGTAATCGGGACATAGTAAGAGCAATCTTACTGAAATATTTAATGAAGCATTGATAAAATTCTACATGCCCGAGTAATGATCTAACATCACACACACATGAAGGATAAGTTAAGGATGAAATGATATCTACCTTAGATCTATCAACCTCTATCCCATGTTTTGAAACTACATGCCCTCAGACAAACCCATTCTATACCATGAAATGACACCTTTCAAAGTTTAAGACTGGATTCACCTTAATACAATGATTCAAAAACATTCCCAATCTGGAGATAAAATCATCAAATGAAGACCCATACACTGTAAAATAATCTATAAATATCTCCATGTAGGTTGCAATAAAATCCGAAAAAATACTCACCATGCATCTTTGGAAGGTACTTGGGGAATTGCAAAGTCCAAATGGAATACTTTGGTAGGAAAAAGTACCAAATAGACAAGTGAATTTAGTATTCTCTTGATCCTCTGGTGCAATAGGAACCTGAAAATATCCAGAAAATCCATCCAAGAAACAATAATGTGTCTTCCCCGCTACTCATTCAAGAATTTGATCATTAAATGGGAGGGGGAAATGGTCTTTACGAGTGGATTAATTTAGTTTCCGATAATCAATACACCCACACCAACTGTTGTGTTCCCTCATTAGAAATAACTCATCTTTCTCATTTTTAACAATTGTAACACCACTTTTCTGAGGCACAATGTTAATAGGACATAACCACTGAGATTCTGAATGGGATAAATTATACCTTCCTCAAGCAATTTTTCAACTTATTTTTTAACAACATTCAAAAGAGTTGGATTTAGTCTCTATTGTGGCTACCGACCTGATTAGCCCCATCCTCCAAAGGAATCCTATGCATGAAAATAGAGGGGATAATACTCGATATGTCATCCAAGTTCCACTTGATTGCCTTAATGTACACCCTCAAAAGATTCAAAAGTTTCTCTTCATCTTCAAAATGGAGATTGTTATCAATGATAATAGGTTATTTCTCACCACATAAAAATTATGAGTATTTGAGATTAAGTAGAAATGGATTGAGTTCCTATGTAAGGGGAGATGTATGGATAGAGAAATTGAAGGAACTGAAATATGTGCACAATGAACATCAGTATCATAATATACATCATCAAAATCAGTGAATAAAGAATCAAATCCATCAGCATACTCAACATCCATATCATAATTAGAGTTCACGTGACAAAATCAGAATATGAAGCCATTTCAAAATCAAATCTAAGAGAGTCTTGTGCATTAGAAAATGGAGTGAAAGTACTCATAGACATTGAACTAGAACCAATACTCATAATCTACCTAAGCATAAAACAATAAAATTACATGGGGAATTTATTTAGTGGTTCATAATGGGAGATAAATAACGCAGAATGGTCCTCTGAGGGGTACTTCATGGAGTCCATAACATTATATATAACAACTCCATCCCCAGACTCCATGGAAAGTGTACCCTCATTGACATTTATGATAGTTTTTTATTTTTTGAGGAAGGTTCTACCTAAGATAATGGGAGAATGAGAACTTACCTGATCGTCCTCCATGTTAAGCACATAGAAATCTACTAGGAAGATCATGTCTCTTACCCAGACAAGTACATCCTCAAGGACTCCCACTAGATATGTTGTAGCTCTATTCGCCGACTACACCACTACTCTCGTCAGCTTCAACTCACCAACCTGTAAAGAAGATAATACAAAGTGAGTCATCACATTTATCGAATCTCTTAAATCACATAAAGCATCAGAAATGGGTAAATTCCCTATGGTTAATGGGATGGTTAATTTCCCAAGATACTTTCACTTTGTTGGCATCGCTAGAGTTTGTGTAATGAGTGCTGACACATTCCTTCCAAGATTGATCCTCTCATTTCCCTTGATCCCTCTTCGATTGGAACAAAGTTCTTTTAAGAATTATGCATACCTTGGGATTTGATTAATGGCCTTGATCAAGGGAATGTATATCTGTACATGCTTGAATGTGTCCAAAACCACCTTTTTCATAGCCTCTTCAGCCATCTTCTGATTTTGAAAAACCTTGTTTTGAAAAGGAAGGGGTTTAGGGGGAACATCATTAATCCTTTCCTTATCTTTATCTTTCTCCTTGGGTTTTCCATCAGCTGGTTTTGAATGGGGATTCTCCGGAGTTTAGGTGAATCCCATTGGAATGGTAGGTACAGATTTATCATTAATTTTCATCCCACTTCTCAACATGATGGCACTAAAATTCCCATTCGGATTTGGAGTAGGCTGGGAAGGAAGATTTTTGGAGTTCTTACCTACCAGTTCATGGGGAGCATTGGAAATATGGATCATTTGTGTCTTCAAATCCCTTAGCTCTGAACCTTTACTTCTCATCTCATTCTGTTGATATAGAACAATTTTATTAAAAAGTTAATCAGTGTTAGAATCTACCTTGGGAGGGGGATTCCCATGTTGTCGGCTTGTTTATTCTTAGGATTCAAATCTCTTTTTCAGTTGTTGGAAACCCTTTTGGTAAGGTGGAGGATACTGGAAGTTTTGTTGAAAGGGGTCCCATTATTGTTGTCCAGATGCATACCTCATGTATGATTGATCCTTCCACCCTTGGTATTATGTTGGGGGAAAGGAATGAAGATTATTTTGGAGATATTTTGGATGTTGCTGCTGATATGGTCTCCCTGGAAACACTGTTGTACAATCTTATGTTTCTTGTAGTTGGGGGAAATAATTAGTTGGGTGGTCTATTTCAGAGCAAATGCCACATGGCCTCATATGAGTGGGTTGGGGTGTTTTTTTATCCAAAGAAATATGCCTCACCATATTGGTCAATTCTTCTAACTTGGTATCAATCAAATGACTCTCAAGAGAAGAAGGACTTACCAGATTCACTCCCCTAGCATGTGGTGTACCTCGATTTCCAAAATGTTGGGAGTTTCGGGAAATCTTGTCAATTAATTTATTTGCAGCCACTGGTTTCTAGACCACTAATGCTCCTCTAGCCGCAACATCCACCATGCTCCTCTCGATAGTTGTGAGTCCTTCATAGATGTATTGGATTAGTACATTCTCGCTGATTTGGTGATGTGGGCAGCTTGCACACAACTTCTTGAATTTCCCCCAATACTAATACATTGCCTCTCCTTGGGCTTGGTTTATCCCAGAGATCTCTTTTTGAATGGTTGTGGTCCTTGATGCTGGAAAAAATCTTAGCAAGAAAATATATTACAAATCATTTCAAAAAGTCACATCTTCAGGTTGTAAATAATACATCCAATATTTTGTAGCTCCATCAAGTGAGAATGGGAATTCTCTTAGTTTGATTTGATCTTTAGAAACCTTTCTTGGTTTTAAGGTTGAGAAAACCACATTAAATTATTTCAAATGTTTATTTTGATTCTCACTAGATAATCAATGAAACATTGGATGAAGATGAATTTACCTAGATTTCAGTTCACATTCTAATTCGAGATTTGGGTATGCATGGATGTTTGGTTGATAGTTAATATCAGGTGCATCCAATTATCGAATGGTTTTATTACGTTCATTTCTGTTATTTTCAGCCATTGGTTATTGTTTTATGATTGAATTTTAATTTCATCCAATTTCAATGTTCTGGGTGTGGAGGAATTCTCCAACTAGTTGAATGTTAAAACTTCCTATAGACTAAGAATGTCTGATTCGAGCCCTAAGGCTGTGTTCAATTTTAGGGTCAAGATCTTAGAGATCTTCAAGACTAGTTCATGTCCTAAATCAAATAAAAATTAAAATAAGAAAATTGGACGATATTAAAATAAAAATGAGATGTCTGATTTGATGATAAAAAAAAGAAGATGAAAATAATATAAGAATAACAAATTTAGATTTGGTTATGTGGGAAGAAATAATATAAGATGATAATAAAATGTGAAATAAAATAAATACCTTTAATTGTTTGAAATAATTACTTGTCTCCCTAGAAATGGTGTCAATTTTAATGTCACTATCGTGGGATCCCTCAAATGGTTAGTGATTTTTTGGGTACTTAGGTGCAGCATAATGGCTGACCAAGGTCGTCTCTTAAAGGAGGAAGTAAATTTGACATCTTATTAAAGTTATTTTTAAAATAACATAAAATGGAATAATAACACTACTTTAAATGATGTGTTGGGTTTTACCATTTATAAAACTAGAAGATGTTTTCTGGAAGAATATTTTATGATATTTTTGTTTTTATTTTTTGAAATGATGTTTGATTAAAAAGACACAACAAGAAGATGTTTTTTAGACAATATTTAAAAAATATAATTTATCTAATTCTACCACTTAATTTATTTATTAATAATAATCATTTAAATGAATACCCACTTAATTATAATCCTCTAATTCGTTAACCCAAAAACCCTATGAGAGTTAACTTGACAACAAAGATGAAATTACTTAAATCCTATGCTAGCTTCGAAACATGCAATCATATTTCTCTTCTTTGATTGATGTTATAAGGTTAACTTATTGTCAGTTGTTAATTAGAGTACATATAAATTTTGGATGTGAGGATTAATTGAGTTTTGGAATTATATTTTAACTCTACAAACATATCTTGTGTGATCTTGTATTGCCGATTAAGATCGCGTTCTAACAACTCACACAACACTTGACCTCGCGTGTTTTTGTGTTAATGGTTCAGTTGCTTTATCAGTTTCTTATAATTTAAAAACTAAATAATTGGATCATATTATGTGAATTAAAGTAGTTCAATGATTCAAAATAAGAAAAATAAGAAGGTAGAATATAGATCAATCACTAAGAAAACTAATCTTCCATGGGCGGTGTGGTCATCGTGGAAACGTTTTGCATGAGAAAAGGATTGAAAGGGTAGAACCCGATATCATCTCCACTCTTGTATTCTAGATCAAAGAGGAAGATAAAAATATGAAATGAGAAAAACAAAAAAGATTAATTGAAGAAAAATTCAAGATACAATCATGAATGAAAAGAAATACAAATTGGAGGTGGGAGAGCAGATCCTTTTTGGAAGAGATGTTTGCACAAGGCCTTACTTCTTCCAAGAGTTTTTATGGGCTACCAAGATAAACCCTTTCGTAAAAACCATCCCAATTACTTGACCAACCATTACAATGAGTTAAAAACCAATTTATAGAGTGGTGGGGAGGTTATGTTGAAAGTGGTTTTAGGTGTGAATGGTGAATCTCGGAAAAATATTTTAAGCCAACTTGAACCGCCCATTTTTCCTTCAAAACACGTAAACCAGCTATTCTTACTGAAGGATAATTTGTTCCAAATTTGGTTTCGATATCCTCTCAAAATTTGGGCTCATTCCATTCTTGTATGTAGATGTTATGGCCCAAATACAGAACTCATGTCCAATTTGGCGAGTCCAGCCCAACTTTGAATTCAGGGCTCATTTTCACCAAAAAAATGCATGATTTAGCTACAATGTTCTCAATGAAAGTTGTAGAAACTTATGTCATGAAAAAATTTACAAAATATTAAGTTCAAATAATTCAAACAAAATTATATATTCTTGAAATACTACAGTGAATATTTAAAGGGTAAAACTAGAATTTTCATCAAATTTTCAAATGAATGATCTAATCCCAAATATTACATAAATGAACATAGTTACCATAATGTGAGAAAATTATATCATTAATTTTCAATAAAAAAATTTTTATCAGGTTGTATATTATCTTCTCCATATAAAGAACCATGAATCATTTATTATGTTTTTTTATTTGTTTGTGGGTTAGTTGCGTTGGGTCTTCTAAATACAGTGTGTGGTGAGGACTTCTGCAAATTTATTTCTACATATGGTTCAGAACATTGAGTCTCGTAAACTACTTCGTGTGTGGGAGAAATTTCTCTTGCACCCTATATATTCTTCTTCCCTTTTTCTCCCTTCCCATAGCTCTCTCTCCCCTCTTCTTTTTTTCTTGCACTCCCTTTATAGAGCATTGGTGATAAACATATCTATGGGCTTGCAGCACCATTTTCATAATTCCGTGAAGAGACATATAAATCTGCAGAAGACTCAATCAACTGGGGTTTTCAAAGGAGTGGTACTTCGTTGGCTTCCGCTATTCCATGAACCACATCGTTCATGGCGATGGTGTGTAGGGTGTACCTCTTTCAGATTCTCACCAGAAAAAATGGTTTACTATTTATGCCTTCCTCTAACCTTTCCTAGAAATCAGTATGAAGTCAGGCCAAATCCCTTTTCAATATTTTTTTTCTTCAATTTTCTCCTCAATTTTTCAATGAAACATGCATCTATCTTCTTTACCAAAATTTTCGAAGTATTTTCATTCCCTTTGCTGAATATTTTAGACCCCAAAAATGCCCCCATGGGAATGGGGTCTGATTAGAACGAAGAGGATTCCATTTCGATTTAGAAGTGGTCCCGACTTGAATGATTAGATGATACTCTAGTTTTTTCTTGAGTCGCGGGACTCAGTGAGAATAGTTTGACTAATTCTGAGGTCTTATTGAACAACCTCATGAACTTTCATGTCTTTTTCATTAATAACCTAATTATTTACTAAGCTTATTTAACATGGGGTTATTGGGTATAACTTTACATTTACTTAGGCCTCCCTTTATGGGTTTTTGACATAACAAACTTTAAATTTTCATTTTTTTTTGATGTCTCAACATTGTTTTAACAATCCAATACACAACATTCACCCAGAGGTGCCTTTTGTGGATTTTCCCTCTAGAAAGTGTGGCATCTTTTTCTCTGGTAGTTCACAACCATTCTATTCAAACTCATTACTAATTTTTTAGGTAGAATAGCTTTGACCACACTTAACGGGGTTGAACCCTAACATGGGACCGTTAGCTGGAAATGTTCTAATGTCCTTCAAATATGTAATATGGATTTTTTCTTGACCCTAGATTTGTGTGTTTGGACATGCATGTGGCCTAGGATCCATTTTGGGCATACGGAGGTAGGAAATGATACTCCTAGGGTTGAATTTTTCTTTTAGTGGCTTCCATTTCAATGGGAAATGTATGCATATCCATCAAGGAATGATGTGAATAGTCAATCAAAGGTGTATGCAGGACTCTATCATTCTATTTCTGATGGCCTGGTAGGGTTATACCGCATTTTGATTTTATTTTGATGTTAGTAGCCATAGTGGGTGGTTGGCCTGAATAGTGGTGTATGAAAATATTAAGGAAATTCATATCGGATTTGAAGGGGGAGACTACTCCTACCCGTTTATTACTTATGTGAGGGAGAGTTGGTGAATGGACGGTATAGTTAAAAGTCTTTTTTATGTTAGGGGAATTTGGAAATAAAAAGGTATGTAAGATGTTGTCCAGAATTTTTCCAAATCTGGGGTGCTGACATGACATGAATTTCATTTAACCGTACCGAAGTTGGAAAGGACTCTCGAGGGGATGAATTTCCCTTTGATTGACAGCCATTTTTGTGGGAAACATATGCAGATCCACTGGGGCATAATGTGCATAGTCAATCAAAGGTGTTCACATGAAATTTTCCTTCCGTCTTCTATGTCTATGAAGGATTATAGAGATTGGAAGCTTTATGAATACTGTCTGTGACCTTCTACAAGGGTGCACCTAAACCTAAAAAGGGGATTTTTAACTAAACATCTTCAGATAAACTGATAAATGAGTGGGGGCGCTCTTCTTTTGTTGGCAGATCAACTTCACACATATGGATGGAGTATCTTTATAAACAACAAAAATGACCGGAGATGAATTGGGCTCGTATGTTCTGATATATCCTAGATGTGTGTAGGGGTGAAAATGAAAACCATGACTTTGAATACCCTTGAATTGGGAGGGATGTAAAGAGGCTTGGAATCTATTGGGAATACCGAGATAGGAGAGGACTCTTCAGAGGACGAATTTTCCTTTGTTTGATGGCCATTTTTTTTGGAAACATATGCAGAGCCACTGGGGCATGATGTGAATAGTTAAGAAAAGGTTTATATAGGACACTGGTCTCCCACATCAGATAGCCTTAGAGGGTTATGTAGGTTCACGATCACTCAAAGCACAAGGTTTGGGTAATTGAAAGGGTGTTTCTGGACATAATGGAGACATTTGGGCTACAATTTACTCATGGAATCAGGTGTCCCTTATGTTGATCATACTCGTACATAGGGTGATGCATTCATTCCATATTTATGGTTCTTGGTTATTTAGAATTGTATGGCCAGGATGTGGGGTTCTTCTCAGGGAAGGAAACTGTGAAATTTCTTTTAGGGTGTGCTGCTAGGGCCAAATTCCTAGACTAATTTTCCAAAATATCACGAGAGATATCTCACTTAGATCTCTAATATCTGGTGAAATATTCTCAGTGTGAGAAACAAGGGATTACGAGGATTCTGGGTCATTACATAGGAATAGAAAAATCAAAATCATAGGTCACATTGGGCTTAAACCATGGCTATGCAATTTAATGTCATACAGCAAGGAAAATTTTGGCCTCTCAATTTATTGTCGTGCAGTGAGAACATAATTCTATGAATTTTAGAGTCTTGTAGTGAGGAATATCATGTCATCAAAAATATCATTAATATATTTGAGTTAATTTTAATTAGGATGCTCTGGCATTCCCTCGTCATGAGTGATAATAGAATGTGTAAATCATAGTCTAAAGAGTAACTTGAATCACAAGGAATGACATGGGGATTGGAAGCCATTGGCAATACTAAGACGAGAGAGGACTCTCTTGGGGACGAATTTTCCATTGATTGATGGCCATTTTTTGGGAAATATAGTTAGAGACTTCGGGACATGATGTGCACAGCCAAGCAAAGGTGTCTGCATGACACTGGCCTTTCTTCTCAAATGGACCTGAATGATTATGGGGATCCATGTTTTCCTCGGGTATGGAGTTTGACAAATTGGAATCATGTTCCTAGGAACGTAATGAATACCCAGACCAAGATTAACAGTAAATTACTAGCTCTTAAAAATAGGTTTGGCTCATATGTGTAGGGGGAAGGAAAATCTTTTGACTTCTCATGATTGGGTGCATGTGTGGGATCTCATAACACCGAGGACTTGACAACACATAATTCTTGAAAATTTTTGCAGTTTATTGTCATATGATTATGACCTTTCTTGGACTCCCTGTAAAAGTATGACATATGTTTGTGGGGAAGGGCGAATTTTATATGGTGGATAGTTCGGGGTGACAAATTCGGGCATCACTACATATCATGTAAGAGAAATAATCAAGACATGCATAGTTCTTAGTGTTCTCTACAAATGTTTGCTCGATGTGTAGGGACATTTGGGGGAACTTTATATGATTTCTGGGCTGAGATGCCAAATCCGAGCATCACTACATATTCTATGAGTGCATGAATCAAGCCGCACATAGCTCTGAACGTTCCCTGTACCGATCTTGCTCGGTCCATATGTAGGTACACTTTTGGGAATTTTTGTTTCCTTTGCTATGAGTACCAGTTCTACCATATTTTCATATAATTTTTTTCGTAAGATAATCCTTAACACTGATCCTAATATCACGTGAGTTATACTTGATATAAGAAACAAGGATGGGACATAGGGTCTCCTTCACAGGTGTGGGGAGGTAGAGAATATGATGGGGGTGTTTTCTGGTGGGGTTGGGACTAGATCGAGGATTGAGGCATCACTACGTATCCTGCGAGGGTAGGAATCAATCCATACATAGTTCTGTGATAGATCATTTATTTTGTTTTCATGTGATTAGGACATATTGTGCCTCGTAGTTTAACGTCTTACATAGGGGACATGAGTCATAGTTTAATCTCATGTTTCATGGATGAGTTCTTTACAAGTTAACGTCATGTGGAAAATACATTGACTCATAGTTTAAGGTCATAGAGATTTAATCATAGCATCATGGAAGTTCTAATCATAGTTTAAGGTCTTAGATTTTGGACTGTAGCATAATTATTTAATGTCATGTTCCATGGACTAATGTCATATAGTTTAACATCTTTTGGTTAGGACAATTTCTCATAGTTTAGGGTCGTAGAGTTCAGACCATATCATGGGGGTTTCATAACTCATAGTTTAGGGTCATGGAGTTTGGACCTTGGCATGGGAGTTTCATAACTCATCGTTTATGGTCATAGATCTTGAAACATGGCTTGGTGGTTTCATAACTCATTGTTTAGGTTCATAGAGATTGGACCATACCATGGTGTATTACTACGTGAAATACTTCTTCAAGAACATTTCATTTGTGGGAGCCGTGATGAGATGTTTGTCTATTAATATCAGGGTGTGTGCTCTATTGGAATAGACCCAATGTATAAAATATGGTCCCTCCCACTTTGGAACAAGATTTGGGGGATTCTTCCCAAGTATCATCGGGTAACTAATGACTAACACCATTTATCCTTAGTGGAAATATCAAAGGTAAACTTTTTGTTGAAGGCTCGTGCAATTTGATTTTGGTAGATTTATAAATGGAGCACAGTGTGAAACCTTTTTTCATCTAACTTCTCTAACTCATAAAACCATCTCTGGGATTGCTCGCCCATGGACATTTGATCACAATTGGCCACACAAAGTGGTGGCATGTGGATTTTGATAGGTAAAATCACATCTTCCCCAAATACAACTGATTATGGTGTTGACTAGGTTTTAGTGCAGGTCGTGGTCCGGTAATCCCACAAAGTTTGAAGTATCTTGTCTGGATATGATTTCTTCTCATTATCAACCATTTTTTGGAGTATGTTGAATAGGGTCTTGTTGAAAGCCTCTATTTTCACACTAGCTATCATGAGGTAACAAGATGAATAGTGGGTTTAAATTCCATACTCCTGGTATAACATGTCCAAATTAGTAGAGAAACAGTTGGTACCATTGTCCATCATTATGGTATGACAAACACAAAAGCTGGTAATGGTGTTGGCCTTCATAAAGCTAACGATGTTTTTCTCCCCGAATTCTTTAAGGGGTATGGGTTCATCCCATTTGTAAAATAATTTGGCCACTGTGAGTATGAAATTGAATTCTCTGGATGTGGTGGGAGGATAAGGTCCCACAACATCCATCCCCCAGGTGGCAAATGACGAGGAGTAATTAGCTATATGAAGTAAATTTGGGGGTCGGTGTATGAAATTACCATGAACTTGGCAGGAATGGAACTTCTTGGTGAATATGGCACAATCCTATATTATTGTGGGATAGTAATACCCAAGCCTTCAGATTTGGTGAGAGATCTTGGTTTCTAGTTGTTGTGCTCCACAAGGTCTGACATGCACTTCTTCCATGATGGCAGTAGTCTCTTCTCCATCAATGCACCTGAAAATTACTCCTTCAAGGCCTCTTTTGTAGAGAACCTTTTCTTGGTTTACCCCATTGTACAAGACAATGTTGACTGCCTGTCTTTGGACCTACTCCCTTCCATCCCTATATGGTCGGAGTTCCCCCATTTTGAAGGTAATTTGCAATGGGTTTCATCCAGCCAATGGTGAGACCATGAGGCTCAGAAATGGGGAAAATTTCTTCAATCTCCTTTGTATATCTCTGAGGGAATGGAAAGACCATCCGGTGATGGGAAATGATAATGATAGTTTCATCCCAGTCTGTATCGTCCAATGTTGTAACAGTATTTGCCAAAGCGTCAGCTTGGGAATTTTGTGATCGGGGTACATACGTCAATGTTGGTTCTGATGAGAATTCCGCAATCAGTTCTCGAATAGGGTTCATCAAGGGAACCAATACTTCTTTCATGATGGCAAAGTCACTTCTGACCTATTTTATGACTAGATCTGAATCACCCTTTATTTTTAAGTGTTTGGAATCCACATGAAGTGCCACTTCTAGGCTTGCAATGAGGGCCTGATATTCCACATCATTATTTATACACCCTTCTGAAAGCAAGAAAGAGTAAGGAAGGATGGAATTTTCAGAGGATATGAGTATAATTACCATCCCCACTTTTTTGATCTTTCGATCCTCCATCCTCTTCCCTTTCGGGCTTCGAGAAGCACCATTGAAGTACATTTCCCACGACTGGGGGCCCTCTTGGACGTAGAACACTTTTTCATCTAGAGAATTGGCATCTTATGGTGTTTTCTTCTCAGGGGTGCTCTTTTAGGAATTATACTAATATCTAGCCTTTGATGGCCTTCTGGGGCACATACCATATGTTAAACTATTCTAGAATGAATTCTCATCATGATAGGTTCCCATTTAGCATGGTACAGTGGCATTTATATTTGAGCAGGTAGTAGTGGGACACCATAAGGACCTCATGGTGTTGTAGGTAATGCCTGAGTTTCTGAACCATGAAGATTAGGGATAGGTAGTTCTTTTAAAATTTTGAATAATGAGTTTCAGCATCAATCATTGTTCATCTAATTTAATAGAGGTTCTTATCACTACCATCATTATTCTTCTATGCGAGAAAGGCGCCTAATGACCGTTCTAGGGCGGTTATATAAAAAAGGATTGGTCTCCCTTTAACTGGTGTCATCAGTACTAGTGGTATTAGCAGATATATTTTTAGATTACTGAATTCTTCTTAGCAACCATTATCCCACGCATACTTAACTCCTTTCTTCATGAGCCTGGTGAATGGTAAAAATTTACATTCTAGGTTGGCCATGAAGCACCAAATGTAGAAAAGGTTCCCCTGGAGCCTCTTAACTCAGTGAGTTTGTGAGGTCGGGACTTTCTAAGGATGTCTTTTTCCTTCCCGGGGTCGACTTCGCTGTTGTGATGGCATATGACGAAGCCAAGGAATTTTCCTGAGGTAACACCAAAGTCATACTTTAGGGGATTCATCTTTATACTATGCTACCGAAACTTGTTGAAGATAATTTCAAGATCAGCCAGGTGGTTTGAGCGCTATCATGATTTAACCGCCAGGTCATCGACATAACACTCAATGAACATTCCCAAGAAGGGATTGAAGATGCGATGCATGGCGCACTGATATTTGGTGCGGACATTTTTATGACCAAAGGGAATTAATTTGTAACAAAACACTCCTTGAGGGGGCATAAAAGCGGTAGCTTCTTTATCTCCTTAGGCCATCTCGGTTTGATGGTATCCAAAATATAAATACATGAAAGAGAGAGCCTCATATCTAGTTTATGCATCAATAAAAAATTCTATGATCAAGACTAGGAAATCATATTTTGGGCAATACTGGTTAAAGTCCCGGAATTCAATGAAGATTCGAATATATCCATTCTTCTTTTTAACAGGGACTATGTTTTTTAGCCTAATCGGATATTGGACCTCCCGTATGAAGTTATATTTGATCATCTTGTCAAATTTAGCTTCTATTTTGGAAGCATTCATCGATTGGGTCCTTTTGGATGCCTTCTTATTGCCCCGGTGATCTTCTGGTAAGCCCAGATGATAGATGGAGACCACCGGATCGAGGCCTGGCATTTTGGTATAGTTCTAGGAAAACACATCTCGTTTATTCTTTAAGAAGAAGGTATATGCCTCCTGCTCCTCAAAAGGAATAACCACACTAATCAAATGGGGTCCTGGGTCATTTTTGATGTCCAGATTTATCTCTTTAAGTTTATCGATTATGGCGGATAAACCTTCTTCAAATACAGGAGGGGAACCTTTGAGATCTTCTTCTTATTCTTCTTATTCTTCATCATATTAATCTTCTTACTCTCCTTGTAGAGAAAGAATTTTTGAGATGAACTCTCTAATGTTGGGAGAGGGGTTGTATTTCTCCTTAGTGAGTGAGGTTGTGGTAATTTGAGGTCCTGTGGATAGACCAGGAGCATCTTCAGTAGGAATCTTCTTGAAATCAAGCGAGTCAGCTCGCCTTTCCATTTCCTTGGACTTGGAAGTCATAATAGAGACCAGAAAAATGATTGATCCAGCATCCATACTTGCACTTGTGCGTTCAACTTGGTTGGCAGGTAGTACATACTCTTCCCCAAGTTGCCGGAGGGGGTTGGTTGGAACCATTTCCAATCTATTCATGGCATTGATCTGACCAATTTCGTCAGCTGAAAGATATTTTTCTTCTGATTCATAGAACCCTGCGTCGATATATTGCGACTCACATGACTCACATAGGGATTTATCGGTGTGAAATGTCCCATTTTTTCAATTAGTACAACATTTGATGCACTAATGGTTTGATGATGGAATTATAGAATGCTAATGCATCCATGGCCTCCCTAACAAGACGTTGAAGGCCGTACTTTGACATACTAGTTGGAACTTGGAATCCAACCTGAGGTCTTCGAGCCAAGTTTTATGCTTGATTCATCCCAATGGCTTCTTCTCCCTTTTTTCATATCCCAGCAGAGTTATAGTGCAGGGTGTCAAGTTTTCTTCATCATAGCCTAACTAAAGAAGTATCTGCAATGGGAGGGGGTTAACTCCAAAGCTGTTGTTGATGAAGATCCTCCGGACATCGATTCTGTTTATCTTGTTGCACACATATAAGGCTTTCATCAGCCTTGCGTGATGGCATTTTCATCCCTATATGTGAAGGAGATGATGGAGGGACATTATTCAAGACTATTCTTTATTCGATAAACTTCGATTGTTGCTACTTCATCCTCGAACTCCTGGGGACTTAGTAAGGCTTCGATGAGTGCCTCTCTAAGATCTGCAGGCTGACTTAACAAATCCAGGATTGACATCATTGTTAGCACTAAAGACAGATGCTTTAGAATATCATACCTATACTCTAAAGTTCGGTGCTTCCCATCTCGGTGTTGCTCATTCACATACACATTAAGGGTTTGGGCTTTTGACGCTGATGGTTTCGCCTCTATAGTCGGAGCCGGTGGTGCTGCGTTCTTTTCTACGTTTGGCCAAATTGGTCCACCAGTATACCTTGGGTGATTTGATATTTTTCCTTCCCCTGATGGATATTTTAATATTATAACACCCCATGCTTCCATGGTATGTTTCCCTTTAAATAATTCAATTGCTTTCATCGCACGTAACTTCGAGATTCTAACATACCGCGACCAGTCAAACTAGCCATTATGAATAGTAATACCCACTTTTTGAAATTTTATAAATTTTATCATTCATAATGGACTTAATTTTTTGATTCATAATATTGAAATTAGCTTAGGGTAAATTTTTAGTATTTTTCTAAAAACATTCAATTTTTTATGAATAGTGAAAAACACTATGTTATTAGTTAAAACCGACTTTTTATTTAAATAATTATTTTTTTTATTTAAATTTATTTTAAGTCAAAATATATACATAATACCAATATTAGTTCAATGTGATTCATTGGAGTAATTTTTATAATAAAATTATAAATATTAAAATTTATTGAACTTTTTACCGTCTTGTACCCACCTCCTAGGAGCCATTGCAAATTTGCGTAAAACATCATTTTACCGATTCTGTGAGTTTAATTTCAATAATATGAGAGGCATGGTTGATATAAGTAAGTAAAATTTGGTTTAATGAGATTGAAATAATTTTTGGTGAATAGTAACTTTTGACTTTTATTTACCATGGTTAAAAGTAAATAGGGTAATTAAAGGTAAAAATGATATTATTATTACCCTAACACATATCCTAATTATATTTGATAAGTTTATTTCGACCAAAAACAACCTTAGGAATAAAATATGATCCTTTAGGTCAACTTGGATTATATTAGGACATTTATTATTATTTTATTTAAAGAATAGTTAAAAGTGTTAAATTCTTTGTTTAATAACTAAATTATTTTTAATATAGGTTTATACATAAGATAAATTAGACTATAAATAGTAATTAGAAAGATAAAAATATTTAATACATAATTTTATTTTATTTATCATTTTTAGGCATTAAATTATTAAATTTATTTATGACACAATGATGATGCAGTAATTACCTTATTAATGAAATATTAAAATAATTGATATTATAAATATACAAATAAATGTAATTTCAGACTTTTAATGAATTGTACTAGTTTTATAGGTTAATATGACATGTTAGGGTTGATTAAATAATTTTATTTCTAAGTAATAATAATATTATGAATTTAGGAAAACCAAAATACAAAATACTGTCAAAATTGACATAAAGAGTTTTTAAAAAGAAATATTATATTATTAATTGATATTCTATTCCTAAAAATATATGGTTCATCCAAAGAGCTTAAATAATATTATATATGTCATTAATTAACCACTTGATGTTCTCTTGGATGTTTATAGTATGTTTAGTAACCATATAATATAAAAATAGAAAGAGACAGGGTAAATGTCAAACTTTTTAACAAAGAGTTAAATCTAAATGATAAGGTTATATTGGTGAGATAAACCTGTATAAAACCCATTTTTTGAGAGTATTGAGACCCATACCCACAATAGACTCTAGATAAATAATTTTGGAGCCATTATAATCCAAATATTAATTTATTATAAAATATTTTTTCAATCTTTTCCTAAGGTTCCCCTAAACCCTCTTATAAAAGGGCACTCCCCCTTCTCTAAAATTCATACCTTAAAATCCATTTGTCTCATCCAAACCCTACCCAAATATCCTCCAAACTATCCTACCTTCATCTTAGGGGCATACCTTTAGTCATAAAGCTGACATAAGGATCTCTTTTGATCAAATCAAAAGGAAGAACTAGAAGAATAGGTAAATATTGCATCACCTCTTTCAAGTTCTTTTCTACTTCTACTTCCACTTTCTTTGTTGTTTCGATTATAAAATAATAACTCTAGTATATTCTATATATTGTGATGTTATTATAAAAATGGTCTGACCATATTCGTTATTCTATCCATCCTATAAATGACAAAGTCACCATACGTTCGTACGCACAGCTTACCGTCTCCATGTCGTGGTGTAGTTTGTCATTCAACACTTCACTATTTGGATTGGTATAATAATGATGTATAATTGATGTAAATAATAAATATAACAGGTTAATGATTATTTTTATATGATATACCATCCAATTATATACTATTTAATATCAAAAGAATTATATTGCCGCCCGTGCATACGTACGGATTACCGTCTCCACAAACACGATGAAATTCATTCCCCATCATATACATTCAAAAATAATATTCATTTGATGATTAGATATAATGTTTAAACACATGATATCATTCTTAACATGAATAAGATATATCATATCCATAACAAAAATTACTTACGTAACAAAGCATATAATGGAAAACAAATTAGTTAACACCTGAAATGATGATACTGTTGAAATATCATTAACAAAGAAATATTAGAATATCATATATGAAATCATATTAATGTATATTGTTATTTTATAATTTAATAACAATTATTTCACCATTATACAAGAGGTTAACCTACTATCAACCCAGGAAAATTACAAGGTAAGGTTTAATTCCACAATCTATTCATTATTTGAGGTTGTTTTATACGTGAGTATCTACTAGGACCTCTTTATCATCCACATCTGTGTTTCATAAAAATGTATTTCAAAACATTTTTACTATTTAATATACAATCGGTTAAATTCATTTATACCCTTATTTGACCTTATATTGTTTTGAAAGGAATATTTCTGTCATTTTCCAAACAAGGTACTTTATGACCTTTTTGACAAAATTAAGGTAAGAATGTCTTTTTTTAACTTATATGGAGGGTGCAGCTATTTTTTGCCAATATAACATCATTGAAGCTTCCCATA
Source organism: Viscum album (assembly GCA_963277665.1). Classification (NCBI taxonomy): domain Eukaryota; kingdom Viridiplantae; phylum Streptophyta; class Magnoliopsida; order Santalales; family Viscaceae; genus Viscum; species Viscum album. The sequence continues at coordinate 1,687,202,388 of OY728146.1, forward strand.
CAAGCTTATAAGAATATTTCCAAAAAAATGTTTTCTTTTAAATTGTTTCAAAATATAAAGTGTTATTTGATTCAAATAATTATCATTTCATCTATGCCAACATCCTTTGATGGATTTTAAACTTGTTAGAAGTTGATTTATTATGATAAAAATATTCCATATGGTATTAAAGGTTTTGTGATATGTTTGAATGTGGATGTGTTATTTTATACTATTCATGGTTTTTGGATAATGTATTGAAATTTCATATGCTAGTTTTAATATGAATTTTTATGTTATGTACAAACCTTTTCATATGAGGAATGTATTGGACACAGTATGTGAAGGGTGGAGCCCGCTATAGCTCCTCAACGCATCGGTAGGTCTCATGAGACAAAATAGTGTCTTGGCACAAGGCCTTGACAATATATTAACTGTAGTCTTTGCACAAGGCCTTGACTATGTGGTTATGAAAGCCTGGATTTATGCATTCAATCATTATGAAAGTGGCTATTCATATTTAATGTTATTATTTGACTAGTAGAATATCCATGTTAATAATTAAATGGAATTATCTGATTTATAGTTTCCATATTATGTTGAAGTTAATTTTTAAAAGGCTTATGTTTTAGTCTTATACACTACCTTAAAATGTTTACACTTATTTATGAAAGTTTCTGCTATATTGTTATCCTTACTGAGAATCTGATCTCACCCCTTTCTATGTTTTATTTTTTCCCAAGATGAGAAGAAGTATTTTATGACTGACCTACAGGGATAGTCTAAGGGATATGTGTGCGGTCTATGGAGACAATGTTGTTGTAGTTTTTCATTTTACAATGTAATCTAAGACTTATGAATGTATCTAGTATTTCCAAGGCAACTAAACTAATCGGTCTTTCGAGAAATGATCTTTTGTGATCATGCCAATGTCATGTAATAGTGCACCGACTCTGGGTAACTAGGGTCGGGGCGTTACAGTTGGTATCAAAGGAAGTTTAGTACAGACCTTTTAAACTAGATTTAGATAAACTCTGATTAGAGCACATTACCCTAAGATAGACTTTGAGGATTAGTATATAAGAACTTCCTATAATTTTGGTAATGTATATATTTTTGGAGTCTTTCATGCAATACATCCCTGTCTGGATACGAGAAGGTAGAGGTGGATCTGGCACAAATGTACCTAGGGGAAAAACCTGAAAACACCGCTTTGAGTTACACTCGGACGGGAACTGGTTTATGACAACGGGCCTTGCTGCACTCTTGGTTATGATACTCACAGGGGATGTGTTTAGGATAATTATCATTTTTTACAAACTATTATGAAGGATTTATGAGTATATACCTCCTCAAAGAAAACATTTTTATGATTATGGATTATATCCATAAACTTCTCAATTTATTTTTAGTGTCTTACAAGTTTGAAATTATATATTACAATTCATAAACTAATCTAGTATATGCCATTGTTTGGAAATGGCACCTAGTGGATGGAATGGAAATCGTATCAACATGAGTAATCCATGTAGGGATTTCCCTCATTCTCAAGATAATTATAGTGGATCCGGTGATGCAACCGGTGCTGATAAGTTTATCACTATACTCGGATAACTCACTCAGGTTATGAATAATAACCTTACCCGCATGAAGCACCCTAATCCACAACTTGGAGGATCATTGTTTGATCGCTTCATGAGACAAAAATCACAAACATTCAATGGGAGTAAAAATACATTGGTAGATGAGAAATGGATAATTTCCTTAGAAAAATATACTTCATGCTTTGGGAAGTAGTGAAAGGGAAAAAGTTTTCATTGCAGTTTATTTCCTCACAGGTGATGATGATCAAAGTTGGTAATTAATTAAAAACACAATGGAAAATGATGAATTGTCAATTATGTAATGGAGGGATTTTAAAGCACTTTTCTTAGAAAAATATTTTTCTCATAGCCATCGAGATGATATGGAAAGACAATTTCTGAGTTTGAGGCAAAAAGAGAATGAGAATGCTGCAAAGTATGAGGCTAACTTTAAAAGGTTATCATGACATGCTTCAGATTATATACATAACCCAAGATGTAAGATTGACCATTTATTTTATGGGTTAAAACCATTTCCCCGTTGAGCATTAGTCTCACATTCCTTCTCTTCGTACGATGATATTGTCTCAAGTGCTATCAAGAGTGAAATGGAATTCTCTAAGTCTTACGACTTTAAAGCAAAGAATGAGAATAATAGATCTACTGAACACTCTGGAAATGGGAATAAGGGGAAGAAGGGAAAAGTTGAATATTCATCCTATAGTAAATTTGAGAAGAAACACCCTAGTAATTTCTTGAAGGGAATGAGAGTCTGTTACAAGTGTGGTGAAAAAGGCCACTAAGCTTGTGATTGCAAGGGGAAGAAAGAGGCTATCAATGTTTAATGCTAAAATTGTTGAGAAAGGGTTTATTATTAAAATGAATGTCCTAAGTGAAAATGAAACTTACCTCATAAAAAACTAAGGGATCAAGTCCAAGCTTATTCTATCATTATTACTGGGGTTGAAACTCCGCAAGATATGGTGGCAGGTAATTTAATGGTTTCCTCAAGTTTAGCCAATGATTTATTTGATTTTGTATCATCTAATTATTTCATATCTTTCTAGTTTGCTATAAAAATTAGATATTTCCAATTAGATATTTCCAATTTGATTTAACAAGGAAGTTATCAGTCAAAACTCCTAAGGGAAGTATCATTGCAGCAAATTTTTGTGAATCAGTTCCCATTAAGTCATATAAAGGTTATTTATCTGCTGATCTCATCATCATACCCATGATTGAATTTTATATAATCCTCGGTATATATTGGCTTTCAGACCATGATGCGAAAATTTATTTTAAGAATAATGATGTTACAATTTTTGATGATGATAAGGAGTACCATATCTTTATAGCAGAATCATCACCATCGGAATCTTATATAGGTCCACCCCCAGTAGCTCAACTAAATTCAATTATTGGGGAGGAATAGAATGAAATAACTATGGGTGACGAGAGGAATGTTTAAATAGAGGATGTACCTATTGTGCAACAATATGTTGATGTGTTTCCAGAGGATTTACCTAGACATACTCTAGAATGAGAAATTGAGTTTTCCATTGACTTAATTCCATGTTCAAGTCCCATATCAAAAACCCTTATAGAATGGACACTGTGGAATTAGTGGAACTAAAGAAACAACTAGAGTTATTGAGTAATAAGGGATTTATTCTCCCTAGTGTTTCTTAATGGGGAGCCCCTGTCCTTTTTGTTAGGAAGAAAGACGGTTCTATGAGGTTGTGAATTGACTATAGGGAGATCAAGGTTATAACAATAAAGAACAAGTATCCCCTACCTCTCATTGATGATTTATTTGACCAAATTCATAGAGATAAATATTTTTCATAGATTGACCTTTAATATGGATATCATCAGTTTTGTGTGAATAAAGAAGACATTCCAAAAATAGCATTTCGAATCAGGTACAGGCATTACGAGTTTATCGTAATGCCTTTTTGGATCACTAAAGCACCCTCTATTTTCATGGATCTAATGAAAAGTGTTTTCAAAGAATATCTTGATGTATTTGTAGTGGTATTTTTTGATGATATCCCGGTATAGTCCAAAATCTAAGAAGATCTTGAAAATCTCTTGTGCACCATTCTAAAACCCCTCAGAAGAAATGAATTATACAAGATGTTTAGAAAGTGTGAATTCTGGCTTCACGAGATTTATTTTCTTGGTAATTTGTCACTAAGGATGGAATCTCCCTCCATCCTTCTAAGATAAGAGCAATCCATGAATGGCTTGTACTGACAATTATAACTAAGGTACACAGTTTTATTGGTTTATCAGGTTATTATCGGTGTTTCTTCTAGAATTTTTCCTGACTGGCTAACCCATTAACCAAGATCACATGTAATGGGGATAAATCTATTTGGACAAAAGAGTGTGAAGAATTTTTTGAATAAATAAAGAGAAGATTCTCCAATGCTACTATCTTGACTCTACCATCGGGGAATGATGGGTTTGTTATTTATAGTGATGCATCAACGAAAGGACTTGGTTGTGTCCTTATGCAGAATCATAGGGTTATTGCATATGCATCACGACAGCTAAAAATTAATGAGAAAAACTATCCTATTCATGATTATGAGTTAGAATCTATAATATTTTATTTGAAGATATGGAGACATTATCTCTATGCTGAAAAATGTGAGATATATAACGATCACAGGAGTTTGAAGTATATTTTCTCACTGAAATAACTCAACATAAGGCAAAAGAGATGGCTTGAACTACTCAAGGATTATGATTGCACAATACACTACCACCCGGGGAAGTCAAATAAGGTGGAAGATGCTTTGATCGGAAAGGATCATGGAGATTTGAACAAGATGGGAGTTGAAAGATATCATATTTTTATGGATCTAGTAAAGATGGATATGGGAATAATCATGGAAGGTGAAACATCGATGCTTTTTCTAATGGTTTCCAATCCATATTTACTAGAAAGTATAAAAAGTTCTCAGACTAATGATGAGGAATTTCAAAAGATGATTAAAGCTGTGAATGATGGGAGATTGATTGAATTCATATATGAAGATGGGATTTTGAAATTTGAGAAGATAATTTGTGTTCCCGATATACATGATCTGAAAAGGGAGTGTTAGATTATTCTCATAGCTCCAATTTATCTATACACCTTCATAGCACTAAGATGTATAGAGATTTGAGGGAAAATTTTTTGTGGGACAACATGAAGAAGGAGATTTTTAATTTTGTTTCAAGATGTATGGTTTGTCAACAAGTTAAAGCTGGAAGACAATATCCTAGAGGATTCATGCAACCTATTCCTATAACTAAGTGTAAATGGGATGATATTAAGATGGACTTTATCATGGGGCTACAAAAGACTCCTAGAAGGAATGATGCAATATGGGTCATTATTGATCATCTTACCAAGTCAGAAAATGTTCTTGCTATAAGAGAAGATTTCCTAATTGAACGTCTCGCAAGACTATATATTAATGAAGTTGTAAGATATCATGGAGTAACCTTATTGATTGTTCTGATCGTGATCCCTGTTTTACATCAAGATTCTGGAAAAGTCTTCATAAGGCCCTGGATACTAAACTTTTTTTGAGCACTGCCTACCACCCTCAAACCGATGGACAATCAGAAAGGAATATTAAAACCTTATAATACATTTTGAGATCTTTCTCACATAACTTTCAAGGTATGTGGGATCAATATTTACCTCTGGTATAAATTTCCTATAACAATAGCTTTCATTCAAGTATTCAGATGGCACCATATGAAGCGTTATGCAGAAAGAGATGTCGCATGCCAATGTGTTGGGAAGATGTTGGTGAAAGAAAACTCTTTGGCCCAGAACTTGTTGAGGAAACAACGAAAAAGGTGAAGGTTATCCAAACCAACATCAAAGCATCACAAAGTAGGCAGAAGAGCTATGTCGATAACCAAAGAAAGGATATGTAATTTCATGTAGGAGATCATGTTTTCTTGAAGGTTTCTCCATGGAAGGGAGTTATATGATTCAGTAAGTCGGGTAAATTCAATCCCAGGTACATTGGACCTTTCGAAATTCTAGAACAAATTGGGGTTTTAGCTTACCATTTCGCAATACCGCCATGTCTCTCCAATTTCATGAGGTGTTCCACACATCACTGTTGAGAAAATACATGCCTGACCCAAAGTATATAATCACCAATGAGGAATTATAACTAGAAGCTGATCTGTCTTATTGCAAAGATCCTGTCAATATTCTTGATACCAGAGATCAAGTGTTGAGAAACCAGACAACTCTTTAGGTAAAAGTCCTATAGTGAAACCATATGATGGAAGAGGAAATGTGGGAACCCGAGGAACATATAATGAAGAACCATCCAAATCATTTTATGCGAAAGTATTCTAGAAATTTCAAGGACGAAATTATTTGAATGAGTGGAGAATGTAACACCCCAATCTTCCATGGTATGTTTCCCTTTGAATAATGCAATAGTTTGCATCGTACGCAACTTCACGATTCTAACACACTACGACCAATCAAACTAGCTGTTATGAATAGTAAAACCAACATTTTTAAATTTTATAAATTTTATCCTTCAAAATGGACTTCATTTTTGGATTTGAAATATCGAAATTATCTTAGGGTGAATTTTTGGTATTTTTTGGAAAACATTGAATTATTGATGAATAGTGAAAAACCCTGCGTTATTGGTTAAAACTGACTTTTTATTTAAATAATTATTTATTTTATTTAAATTTATTTTATTTAAATTTATTTTAATTAAAAATAGATACATAATACCAATATTAGTTCAATGTAATTCATTGGAGACATTTTTATAATAAAATTAGTCATTAATAATTTATTGAACCTTTTAACGTCTTTTACCCACCTACTAAAAGCCATTGCAAATTTATATAAAACTTAATTTTACAACTTTTGTGAGTTGAATTTCAAAAATCTAAGAGACATGATTGATATAAGTAAGTAAAATTTGGTTCAATGAGATGAAAATAATTTTTGGAGATTAGTAACTTTTGACTTTTATTTACCACGGTTAAAAGTAAATAGGGTAATTAAAGGTAAAAATGATATTATTATTACCCTAACACATTTTCTAATTCTATTGGATAAGTTTATTTCTACTAAAAACAACCTTAGTAATAAAATATGATCCTTTAGGTCATATCGGATTAGATTATGACATTTATTATTATTTTATTTAAAGAAGAGTTAAAAGTGTTAAATTCTATGTTTAATTACAAAACCATTTTTAATATAGGGTTATACATAAGGTAAATTCGACCATAAATATTCATTAGAATGATTAAACGTTTTTCATCCTAATAGTATTTTATTTATAATTTTTATACATTAAATAATAGAATTTATTTATGACATAATGATGATGTGGTAATTACCTTATTAATGAAGGATTAAAATAATTGATATTATAAATACTCAAATAAATGTAATTTGAGACTATTAATGAATTAAACAAATTTTATAGGTTAATATGACATTTTAGGGTTGATTAAATGAGATTTTGTCGATGAAATAATGCTGTTATGAATTAAAAAAAACAAAAACCAAATAGTGTCAAAATTGACATAAAAGAGTTTTTAATACTAATATTTTATTATTAATTGATATTCAATTCCTAAAAATATAAGGTTCATCCAAAGGGATTATATAATTTTGTATATGTCATTAATGAACCACTTTAGGTTATATTGGATGTTTATAGTAAGATTATTAACCATATAATATAAAAATAAAAAGTGACATGGTAAATGTGAAACTATTTAACTAAGAGTTAAATATAAATGATAAGGTTAATATGGTGACCTAAACCTATCTAAAACCCATTGGTTATGAGTATTTCGACCCATACCCACCTAATACTCTGAATAAATAATTTTTGAGCCATTATAGACTGAATATGAATTTATTATAAAATATTATTTCAATCTTTTCCTAAGGTGTCCCTCACCCCTCTTATAAACGGGAACTCCCCGTTCTCTCAAATTAATACCTTAAAAGCCATTTTTCTCAGCCAAAACCTGGCCAAATATCCTCCCAACTATCCTCCCTTAATTCTAGAGGCCTTAATTTAGTAAGAAAGCCAATATTTAGAGCCCCTTAGATCAAATCAAAAGGAAGAACCCAAAGAAGAGGTAAATATTTCATCACCTCTTTCATGTTCTATTCTTCTTCCACTTCCTCTTTATTTGTTGTTTCCATTCTAAAATAATAACTCTAGTATGTTCTATATAATGTGTTGTTATTATAAAAATGGTAAAACCATATTATTTATTCTATCCATCCTATAAATGACAAAGTCACCATACGTGAGTACGTACGGCTTACTGTCTCCACGCCGTGGTGTAGTTTGTCATTGAAAACATAACTATTTTGATGGGTATAATAATGATGTATAATTCATTTAAATAATAAATATAACAAGTAAATGATTCTTTATATATAATACAACATCCAATTATATACTATTTTAATATCAAAATAATGATATTGTCGCCCGTGTCTGCATACGGATTAATGTCTCCATGAACGCGATGAGATTCATTCCCCATCATATCCATTCAAAAAAAATTCATTTGATGATTAAAAATAATGTTTAAATATTTGATATAATTCTTAATATGAATAAGATAGATTATATCCATAAAGAACATTACTTAATTAACAAATCATATAAAGGAAAACGAATCAGTTCACACCTGAAACGATGATACAACTGAAATATTATCAACTAAGCAATATTAGAAGATAATATATGATTAAATATTAATGTATATGGTTGTTGTATAATTTAATTACAATTTTTTCACCATTATACAGATTTTTAACCAACCCTCTACCAAGGAGAAGTACAAGGTAAGGGTTAATTTCAAAATCTCTTTATTATCTGAGGTCATTTTATACGTGAGTATCTACTGGGACCTCTTTATCACCCACATCCATGTTTCATAAAAATGTATTTCAAAAAAATTTCATATTTAATATAAATTGTGTTAAATTAATTTATACCCTTATTTGACATTATATGTTTTTTAAAGGAATCTTTCAATCATTTTCCAAACATGGTACTTTTTGACCTTTTCGACGAAATTAAGGTCAGAATGTCTTTTTTTAACTAATACGGCGGGTGCGGCTATTTTCCACCATTATAACATCATCTTAGCTTCCCTTAAAATATTATAAGAATATTTCAAAAAAAATCTTTTAAATGGTTTAAAAATAGAAAGAATTATTTCTTTCAAATTGTTTTAAATTAGTCTATGTCAACGTCCTTTGATGGATTTTAAACTTGTTTGAAGTTGATTTATTATGATACAAATAATCCATATGGTATTGAAGGTTTTGTGATATGTTTTGACTGTGGATGTGTTATTTTATACCATTCATGGTTTATGTATAATGTACTGGCATTTTTTATGCTAGTTTTAATACGAATGTTTATGTTATGTTTAATCCTTTTCATAAGAGGAATGCATTAGACATAGAAAGTGATGGGTGGAGCCTGCTATATCTCCTCGATGCATCGGTAGGTCTCATGAGACAAACTAGTGTCTTCAAACAAGGCCTTGATAAATTTTTATTTTTAGTCTTGGCACAAGGCCTTGACTATGTGGTTATGAAAGTCTGGCATTATGCATTCCGTCATTATGAAAGTGGCTATTGATGTTGCACGTAATTATTCGACTAGTAGAATATCCATGTGAATAAATAAATGGTATTATTTGATTTATATTTTCCATATTATGCTGAATTTTATGTTTCAAAGAATTATTTTTTTGCCTTATACATTTCCTTAAAATGTTTAAGATTATTTATGAAAGTTTTTGCTATATTGTTATCCTTACTGAGAATTTAGCTCACCCCTTTCTATGTTTTATTTTTCCCAGGATGTGGAGAAGTATATTATGACTTACCTAAAAATATTGTCTATGGGGTATGAGTGTGGTCTATGGAGACAATGTTGTTGTAGTTTTTAATTTTACAATTTACTGTAAAACTTATGAATGTATCTAGTATTTCCAAGGCTACTAAACTAATCGGTATTTCGAGACATGATCTTTTGTGATCATTCTAATGTTATGTAATAACGCACTGACTCTGTTTAACTATGGTCGAGGTGTTACAAAGATAATAGGGATTTAATTTCTTTCGATGGGGTTGAAGGAGCATTTTGGTTCTTATTGTGTCTATCGGAGGATCCTTCCATGAGTTTCTGCAATGTTGAAGGTTTAACATGTGGCGTGGATGGGAATCTGACTATTTCCATGATTACACCAGCCAAGAAACCAACATCCACTATGGAATCTTCCCCTAGCTCTCCATTTGGGTGTGGGAATTCTGGTTCATGGTCATATTCTCCATCCAAGAATGGGTCCATCAAGTAAACGACATTGATGGAGATGAAGATCATTTATTTATATGACAATGTTTCAGTCTGACTGTCTCCCTATGATGGTTCCATTTTGCGGGTTGAATCTCATTGTACTATTTGTTGGGGTGGCGCCCATTATACCAAGTATGCTGGCATGAAGTCTGAAAGCATCAACACTGACTTCGGCCTTGTTGACAGCTCGGCTTATCTCTCTTTCTTTCTACCCTTTTAGACTATTCATGGTCGCGGGGCTGGGGAGGAAGGTTGTGCTATATTATGAGCTTTTAGGGGTAGGGATGTTTGTTTCAACTACGTATAGAGGATTCTATGAACTCGATTGATGGTCTTCCGGGTCATCCAATTGTCAAACTTTTTCTCCTCCATACTGGGAACTGTTTTCCATTCCTTTTCCTCTCTTGAGTCTGAGGCGGAAACATACGCCACTTGAGCTGGCAGCGGGTCCAACTTAACTTGTCCAGAATCCACCATATTTTATTAGATATCCTTAAAAATGAAGAATTTTTAGATAGTGTGTCCCAGTATCTGGTGATAGGGACAATGATTGGGGTGGTCGTCAAGACCCACTTCATCGGCTCTCTTGGGCTCTGGAAGCCTGAGCCAATTGCAATTCTTGTCGACGATGAAATAGTCACGGACCTGGTCGTCCAAGAAAGAGTAAACATTATTTCTTCATTCTTTGAACTAAATTCTTTTAGCACCTCATCCTTCATCTTTCTAAGGTGGGGGTTGTGGTTGGTGTCCAGGATGTCCTGCATGGTTCGATGGGGGCCTCGCAACTGGAGCTTGTGTAAGGGGTGGCTTAATCATGACAGAATCCACTTCGCCTTTTCCCGTTCTCTTCCCAGGAGCCGATGGGGCCACTCAGGACTTAAGATTGGTCTGTTGCAAGGTGTCCTCTTGTAATATCATAGGAAAATAAAGGATATGACATTTTCATATTTATTAATATTTTTGAATTAAATATTGATTTTACTTTAAATGGGATGCTTTGTTTGATGGCGTACCAGATAGGCAACAATGTGTTTCTCCAAAATCTCATGTTGTGCATAAGGCTCAGTCATACTGAAAAAATAATAATATAATATTATTCTAAATAGCATTTAATGCCTAGTTGTTGTATTTGAAAGAATGAGTATAACAAACAAAATTATGATTATACATTTTTGTTAAATCTTTTTAAATTTATCCACTAAATTTTAGAGGCTTAAAATAAGAATGGATCCAATTTTAAACATGAAATACTCTAATATTATTTAAAAAGGTCAATTTACTGGATTTTAAAGGTAAACCCTTTTTAAATATAGTTTTTGTCACTTTTATATATTATATTTATCAAAATAAAATTATTCTTTATAAGCAGGACATAAAAATATACTTTTGGTAAATTTGTGGTATTTTTCTGATAAAGTTCATTTTTAATAATAGTGAAAATTACTGCATTTTAAGTCAAAATTGTCTTTTTAATTGATTTATTTTTATATTTTTATTATCCTTTTAATTGGTTTTAAAGTTTAATTAGATTTTTTTTATTATTTAATCTAAATTTGGTCATTGGATGCAATTTCACCTTGAAATTGGACATAAACAAGTGTCAATCTTTTGATAGTTATTATTTCTTAAAAACATGCTTTTTGGTTTAAACAACAGAAATTAATTTTAAATTAATTTCTATAAAATTTGTGTTTTTAATTATTAAAAATAGATTCCATATTTGGATTCAGTATTTCCAAATTGTGTAAATTGGTAACTTTTATTTTTAGACATTATGAATAGTAAATTCGTAAACATTTTATTTACCATGGTTAAAAGGTAAATTTCTTAAATAAGAGTAAAAAAATAATATTATAATAATATTAAATTATCCTAAAAAGTTTCTTAATCCTATTATATGATACATTTCCATCCATGGGCATCCTTGGGTTGATTTTGGGACCCCATGGATCCACTTTTAAGTGAAAATGACATTTTATAAAAATTAATTTAATGTTAAGTAAAATGTAGCATAAAAATATTTCTTATAGTAAAAAAAAATTATATTTGGTTAAATAAGTTATATATTCAACTATAAATATTCATTAGAAATATAAAAATATTTTGTACATCATGGTATTTCATTTATAATTTTTAGACATTAAATAAATAAATTCATTTATGGCACAATGATGATGTAATGATTACCTCATTAATGAATGTTTTAAATAAATGAGATTATAAATTTTATGATAAATTTATTTTGAAACATTTTATGCCATCAATGATTTTTATGTATTATTAGGACTTTTTATATTTTAATTAATTAAGTTTCTTCTAATTTATCAAGTTGTTATGGATTTTTATAAAGTCATGATATGAATAGTATAAAAATTGACATAAATGAGTTTTTAAATAAATTAATATGTTATTAAATGATAAAATAGTCCTAAAAATATTATATTTGGCCAAATTACATATTTAGTGATAAAAATTTAATTAATGATCCATTTTGGGTCTCTTTTCATTTTATAGTAAATGTATTATCCATATCGTATGGATATACAAGAAGACATGGTAAAAGTTAAATAAGTTAACAGAGGGTTAAATAAAAAAGATAATGATTAAAAAAATATCAAACATCAGTCCAATTATTATAGGATGATTTTATTTCAACATATATTCATCTTATATTCAAATGTAATGAGTTTTAGACCTTTTGAAACTAAAAATCATTTTATAATAAAATAATACTTTCAAACATTCCTAAAAAGCCCCTCCTCCATCTTATAAAATAACACCACCTCAAACCCATTACTCACACCTCTCAATCCACTTGGATCATCCAAAATATACTCCAATAATCTCCCAACATCCCTATATTCCACCTAGAAGCCTTACTTTGGGCATAATGCATTTCTATAAATCCTTTTGGTTCAAACAAAAGGGAGTTGCCCGATTTAAAGGTAACCTTTTCTATGAAGTTCATTCTTTTATTTTACTTATACAACCCCATAAACTCTCTTCATTACATTATTTTATAAAAAAACTATCCTAAATATACTAGGATGTTGTTATGAAAAGTATTCAAACTACACTTCCACACACCTCCATCTAATGGATACGAACATAATGATTCTGTGGACGGCGAACTACTACCTCATGGAATGATGATTGTTCAATTATCTCCTACAGCCTCTCATGGTGCCCATTATAATGGAACTGTATTTATATGTGATATATATTATATTTATATTGTCTCTATCCTTCTTTATTTTTAATTTATAGCATACCGTTATGGTATCCATAATTGGTAAATATGATAATTTCATTTGAGCAAGTGCAGACTACAGCCCCCTCAAAGTTATATGACACAGTAATGACATACATGGAACATATAAATGTTGGTGTTAATGAAATTATAATATAAAAATTTATCAAAAAAATTTCATTCCAATAAATACAAAATAGAACTGAAAGTAGTGTTCATGAGTACGTACGGCTTACCGTCTCCATGAACGGTGCATTTAATTTATTATCTCCAAATATTACGTACTACTATAAATACATACATATATATATATATATATATATACGAGATATATATGATATATATGATATATAAATCATAAACATAAATCTGTAGATAATGGAAATTTGACCACATGGACAACTTATAGTTTTAAGAATGTCATTTTTTACTCAATTACCAAATATCGACCAAATGATTGTTATTAAATTAAATGATTTTTTAATATTTATAAAATGGTAATAAGTGATATAAAAGGAATAATAAAATTTAAATAATTTCTGAATCAAGTATAAATTAACTTTAATTTATTATTCAGTAGATTAAAGAATGAACCAGTCAAGTCAAACACGAGGTAAGGGAAATTATCTCAATCATCTTTCATTGAGGCATAATTCGATTCATACATGACTTTATTTTATATGCAATATAATAAACCCCTTTGAATTTTAATTTCATTAAAAGGGAATATTTTTTTTACAAATAATTTTACAAAATGTCAAAAAGAATGTTTATTTTTAACATACGCAGTCACAATGACCTTTCCACCGTTGCGAGCAATATTTGATATTTGGCTTCTTTAACATGCCTTAATGTTTTTAAAATGAAAATAAATACCATATACTCTTTTTATGTATTTTTTTATTCAAAATGGTTTTGATAATGGATTGATTATGTCAATATATTTTAATGGTATATTATTATTACAATGTGGAAATGTTACCCTTCCTTTATGCTTCTGTAATGTGTTATGATTATGTTATGGTTCTTGGGCATTGTTTACATATACGGGTGGTTCCGTGATAAACATAGGGAAGGTGGGCCTGAGATAGCTCTCTACTTCATTGGGTAATGTGACGGAGGTAAATGTTAATGTTTCTCCTAAGAGATTTAAGTAATATACCGTGATGGGTATTCCAAACGTAACCCCCTACATAGATATGAAAGAAAAAACGTAAGTATGTTATGGATTTCACAAGTTACCTTTATGATTTACTATTTCTATGTGTTATTCATAAATATTATGATTTCATGAGGTATGTTAAAGAGCTTATGTTTTTTATGTATTGATGGACTAAATTTTTCTTTCGTTATTTTATAACCCTTATGGAGCTTTTTATGCCCATCCCAAGTTTTTGAAATGTTCTTCATAGGGTATAAGGCAGGGTAAGAGGAAGGAATAATTAAAGAAAATTTATATCAAGAAAAGATTTATTTTTTTCTTTTAAGAGTTTTTATTTTATGAAAAAATAGATACTGATTAGAAGTCTCTAATTTGTAATATTTGAGATGTACTATAATAGTTATGGCCTAATTCTCTAAAACTATAAACCTAAAATGATCCTCAATGTGAATGATTATCTTAATTAAATATTATGTAATGTTTAAGGATGGGGCCTTAGAGTTGGTATTAGAGGATGGTTTAGAGAAATTTAGGAGTTAGTATATGGTTAAATTAATATCCATAAATTAATTTATGGTAATATTGAAATGATATATAATTTACATATTACCATATTGATGTGCCTAAGATATTTCTATGTTTATAATGGTTTTCCATAGAGGAAACAAGGCAGCTATAATGGGAAAAATCAAGCAGAAAACAACCATCCAAATCAGCAACCTGAGATGGTTGAAATCAGAGTTCAACAGTTTGTTACAATGATGGATCAGTTAACTTAGGTGATAAATGGTGGTTGTATTTATAGATGATATTTTGGTATATTCTAAAAGTAAATAGGATCATGAAAGTCATTTAAGGGTTTTCTAGCAAACTTTAAATGAAAACAAACTATATGGGAAATTCAGAAAGTTTGAGTTTTGGGTACTAAAAATTTCATTCCTTAGTCACATTGTTTCAAAAAAATTGCATAACTATTGATCATTCTAAATAAAAAGTTGTTTAAGCATTTCCAAGACCCAAAAATATAACAGATATCCGTCGTTTTGTTTAGTAGGTTATTCCCGAATGTTTTTTGAAAATGTTTCATAGTTATATAGCCCACTGACTAAATTAACTAAAAAGGTGTTGAGTTTATTTGGAAAAAAAATGTGATTATTGTTTTCATGAATTCAAAAGAAGATTGGATAATGCTCCAATTTTTTAATTACCTTCTAGAAATGGTGTGTTTGTTATCTATAGTGATGATTCGTTGAATGAAAATGGTTAATTCTTAATTTAGAATGATCAGGTAATTGATTATGTTACACGTCATTTGAATCCTCATGAGTTAAATTACCCTACACATGATTTGGAATTAGCTGATGTTGTTTTTTGCTTTAAAAATATAGAGGCACCATCTGTATGGAGTAAAATGTGAAATATATACTGACCAAAAAATTTGGAAGTATATTTTCACTCAGAAATAATTTAAAATTAGATAGAGGAGATGGCTAGAATTAATTAAGGATTATGATTGCATGATTCATTACCATCCAAGTAAAGAAAATAATGTGGTGGATGCTTTTAGTTAGAAAAGTAATGCTACATTAACCATGTTACGTTTGGAACAAGATCCTTTGATTTACTATTTGATAAACATTGGAATAGAAGTTGTTGGTGAAATAAATTCCTCTATTTTGTTTCAGGTGTCAGTAAAATCATCTCTATCAGACAGAATCAAGCAAGTAGAGAAAGAATATAGTGAGTTGCATAAAAAGGTAGATTTGGTTCAGAAGGGAAATTTTATTGAATTTAACATTGATAATGATTGTATTTTGAGATTTGGGAATAGAATATGTGTGTCTTGTGATTCACAGTTGAACAATGAGTTGTTATATGAAGCTCGTAGTTCTCAATTTTCTAGTCATCCCGGCAGTACTAAGATGTACATAGATCTTTGGGATTATTATTGGTTGGATGGAATGAAACGAGATATTTCTGACTTTACTATGTAGTGTTTGACTTGTCAACAGGTTAAAGTAGAGTGGCAGTTACCAAAAGGGATGCTTCAGCCTTTACCTGTGCCATAGTGGAAATGGTAAAATATATCCGTGGACTTTGTTATGGGATTACCAAAGACATCTCAAGGTAACAATTCAATCAGGGTTATTGTTGACCGATTGACTAAATCTACTCATTTCCTTCCTATTCGAGATAATTTGTCTCTAGATCAACTTTCTCTATCGTATGTTAAAAAGATAGTCAGGTTTCATGGAGTTAGCCTCCCCAATGTATCTGATCTTGATCTCAGGTTTACTTTTAACTTTTGGAAAGGCCTTTAGTAGTCAATGGGTACTGAATTAAATTTTAGTACAGCTTTTCATCCTCAATCAGATTAGCAGTTATAACGAAAAATTCATACACTGTAATATATGCTACATTCTTGCTCAATATATTACCAAGGATGTTGGGACCAACATATTTTTTTGGATTAATTTTATTATAATAATAGTTTTCATTCCAGTATACATATGGATCCATTTGAGGCATTATATAGAAAGTAGTGTCGAACTCCAGATTTTTGGGATGAAGTAGGTGAAAGGAAACTGATGGGACCAAAATTAGGAGAAGAGATGGTAGAGAACGTTCAATTGACTCAGAAGAACATGAGAACATCTCATAGCAGGCAGAAACGTTATGTAGATAACTAAAGGATGGACCTTTCTTTCAAGGTAGGTGATCATGTCTTTCTCAAAGTTTTGCCATTGAAAAGTGTGATGCACTTTGGTAAGAAGGGAAAACATAGTTCGAGGTTCATTAGACCCTATGAAATCCTAGATAAAGTTGGATCAGTTTTCTACAGAGTGGATTTACCTCCAAGTTTAACCCAGGAAGATAGTGTTTTACATGTTTTAATGTTGAGAAAGTATATGCCGTATCCATCTCAAGTTTTGAGTCTAGAGGTAGTTCAGTTGGAAGAGATTAATTTTTATGAGAAACAACCAGTCCAGATTATAGACCGAAGAGAGAAAGTGTTGTAGAATAAGCTAATTCATCAGGTAACGGTTTTTTGAAAAACCATATGGTTTAATAGGCAATGTGGGAATCTGAGAATGCTATGAGGGATAAATACCCCCACTTATTTGATAAGTGAATAAAAATTTGCTAGGATGTAATTTCGAAAAGTGGGGAAGGATGTAACATTTCAAGTAAATAAAGGATATGACATTTTCATATTTATTAATATTGGTGAATTAAATATTAATTTTTCTTTAAAGGGTCTGTTATGTTCTATGGAATACCTGAAATGCAAGAATGGGTTTCTCAAAAATCTCATGTTGCACACAAGGCTGAGTCATTCTAAAAAATAATAATATAATTTTATTTTAAATGGTAGTTAACACCTAGTCATTGTATTGGTAGGAATGAACAGAACTAACTAAAATATGATAATACATATTTTTAAATGCCTTTACCTTAATCTAATAAGTTTCAGAGGTTTAAAATAAGAATGGATCCAATTTTAAGCATGAAATACTTGAATATTCATTAAAAGGTCAATTTACCACCTTTTGATGGAGAACCCTTTTTAAATATATTTTTTTCAATTTTATATGTTCCATTTGGGTAAAAAACTTATTTTTTAGAATCGGGACATCAAAAATTACTTTGGGGAAATTATTGGTATTTTTCAGATAAAGTTCATTTTTAATGAATAGTGAAAATTACTGTATTTTAAGTCAAAACTGTATATTCATCTGATTTATTTATATAGTTGTATTATTCTTTTAATTGGATTTAAAGTTTAATTGGATTATATTTTTATCATTTAATCCAATTTTGTTCATTGGAAGTAATTTTACATTGAAATTTGACATAAACAACTGTCAATCTTTTGATAGTTATTATTTTTTTTAAACAGGTTTTTTAGTTTTAACAATGGGAAATAATTTTAAATTAATATCTGTAACTTATGTGTTTTGAATTAGGAAAAATGGATTCAATATTTTCAATCCATAGGTCTAAATTTTTTAAATAGGTAACCTATATTTTTAGACATTATGAATAGTAACTTTAGTAAATATTCTATTTACCATGGTTAAAAGGTAAATCTGGTAAATAAGGGTAAACAAATAATATTAAATAACCCTAACATGTGTCCTAATTCTATTATATGATAAATATATAACCATTTTCATCTTTGTGTTGATTTTGGGACCCCATGGAGCCACATGTAAGTGAAAATGACATTTTATAAAAATTAATTTAAAGGTAAGGAAAATGTAACATAAACATATATCTTTTAGTTATATTGGGTTATATAAGTTATCTTTTCGACTATAAATAGTCATTATAAATCTAAAAATATTTTTTACAACATGTTAGTTTATTTATAATATTTATACATTAAATAAATAAATTTATTTATGACCCAATTATGTTGTAATGATAACCTCATTAATGAATGTTTTAAATAAATGAGATTATAAATATTAAAATAAATTTATTCTAAAACTTTTTATGCCATACAAGAATTTTATGGTTGATTATGGCTTGTTATATTTGTATTAATGTAGTTTTTTGAATTGATCAAGTTGTTATGGATTTTAAAAAGTCTTGATATGAATAGTATAAAAATTAACATAAATGAGTTTCTAATTCAATTAATATTTTATTAAATGATAAAATAGTCCAAAAAATCTAGGATTCCTCCAAATGACATATAATTGTTACAAATGTCATTAATTATCAATTTTGGGATGATTTTAATTTCATATAAAATTTATAAACCATGTAGTATGAATATGCATGAAGATATGGTAAAAGGTAAATAAGTTAACAAAGGGTTAAATAAAAAACATAAGGATTAAAAAAATATCCAAACCTATCAAATTATTATTGGATGTTCTTTTTCAACTTATATTCATCGTATATTATAATTTAATTAGTTTGGGACATTTTTAAATTGGAAATAATTTTATAATAAAGTAATACTTTCAAACATTCCTAAAGAGCCCCCCCTCCCTCTTATAAAAGGACACCACCTTTAACCCATTAATCAGACTTCTCAAGCCCCTTGGTTTATCCAAACTCTACTCCAATAAGCTCCAAAAATATATATATTCCACCTATAATCCTTACTTTGGGAATAATTCATTTAAATAAACCTTTCTGTTCAAACCAAAGGGAGTTACCTGATTTATAGGTAATGTCTTCTCTCAAGTTATTTCTTTTATTTTCCTTCTCCAACCCCATAACTCTCTTTATTCTATTATTTTATAACAACAACAGTATATTAAATATACAAGTATTGTGTTATGGTAAGTATTCTAACTACACTTCCACACACTTCCATCTAATGGATATGAACATACTATTTCTGTTGACGGCGAACAACTGCCTCACGAAATGATGATTGTTCAATTATATCCTACCTCCTTTAATGGTGGCCATTATGATGGAACTATATTTATATGGTATATATATTATGTTTATATAGACTTTATTTAGATGTATTTTTAATTTATATCATACCTTTATGGTTTCCATAATGGGTAAATATGATAATTTCATTAAAGGAAGGAAGGATTACTGCCCCCTCAAAGTGATATGACTCGTTCATGACATAAGTGGAATGTATAAATGATAGTGTAAATGAAATTATATATGATATTATAATGGAATTATAATATACATATGTATCATTAATTTTTCATTCCATTAAATAAGAAAGAGAATTGAAATTAGCATTCATGTGTACGTATGGCTTACCATCTCAATGAACGGTGCATTTCATTTCTTATCTCCAAATGTTTTGTACTGTTATAAATACATATATTTATATATATTGGATATATATGATATATATGATATCTAAATCATCAATATCATTATGGAGATAATGTAATTCTGACCACATAGACTACTTATAATTATAAGAGGTTCATTTTTGACTCAAGTACCAAATATCAACAAAACAGCCATTGTTAAATTAAATGATTATGTAATGTTTATAATGTGGTATTATGTGATATATAAGGAATAATAAAATTGAAAAGGGTTCTAAAGCAATTATAAATTAACATTATTTCATTATTCAGTAGATTAAATAACGAACAAGTCGGGTTGGATATGATGTAAGGGACTTCGTCTCAATCTCATTTCATTGAGGCATACATAGATTTATACACAACTTTATTTTATAAGTTGTATAATAAACCCCTTTTACTTTTTCTTTCATTCAAAGAAAATATTTTCTCTACAAATCATTTTAATAAATGACAAAAAGAATTTTTCTTTTTAACGTACACAGTGATAATGACCTTTCTGCCACTGTGAGCATTATTTGATATTTGAATTCTTTAAGAACTCATAATGTTTTTAAAAGGAAAATAAATACCATATACACTTTTTACGTATTTTGGTCTTGAAATGGATTTTATAATTGATTGATTATGTCAATATATTGTAAACATATATTATTTTTACAAGTTGGAAATGTTATCTTTCCTTTATGCTTGGGTTATGTGTTATGATTATGTTATGGTTCTTGGGAATTTTTTACATTTACAAGTGGTTCCGTGATAAACCTAGGGAATATTATCCTGAGATAGCTCTCCAATGCATAGGATAATATGACGGAGGTAAACATTAATGTTTATCCTAAGAGATTTAGGGAATATATTGTAATGGGTATTCCTAACGTAACTCCCTACGTAGCTGTGAAAACTACAATGTAAATATGTTATGGATGCCACAAGTTACCTTTATGATTTCTTATTTCTATGTTTTATTCATAATTCTTATAATTTCATGAGGTATGTTAAAGATCTTATCTTTTGTATGTATTTATGGAAAAATGTTTTCTTTCTTTATTTTATAACCCTTACTGAGCTTTTTATGCTCATCCTATGTTTTTGAAATGTTTTTCCAAGGGAATAAGGCAGGGTAAGAGAAAGAAAGAATTCAACAAGATTTATATCAAGAAAAGAATTCTTGTTTTTATTTAAGTGATTATATTTTATAGAAACTGGATACTATTTAGAAGTTTATACTTTGTAATATTTGATATGTAATGTAATAGTTATGGACAAATTTTATAAAACTCTGAACAAGAAAAGATCCTCATTGTGAATTATTAACTTAATTCAAGATTATGTAATGTTAATGCCTGGGGCCTTACACAACTATCTTTTGGGAAATTGCAGAGTAGTCTCTACACCCACTTGTGTACCTCACCAAGATGAACATTGTTCACAATTTTTCCTGAAGGTTATCTATGAACATGGAAAGCATCTCATCCTGGGAGAGTGTCCAGTTCAGGGAATATTTCATGGCTTTCCATCTAGAAACGAAGTCCGAGACTCTTTTGTTCTCTATCTATTTTTTGTTCATAAGATCATTGACCGTCTTCTTAGGTAGTGTTAAACTGAACTGGAAGAGGAACTATCATCGGAGGTCCTCCCATCTTGTGATTAAATTGGATGGAAGTCAAGTATACCATACGAAAGTTGATCCCTATAGGGTTCGTACAAAGAACTAGAGTTTTACTATTTATTCTTGCTCTGAATTTCCCAACATGGGGTCACAATAAGAGGCGTAGTGCATTAAATGTTGTTCAGGGTCCCTCAAGCCAAAAAATAGTAGGAATACGAGGTTTCTGAAGTTCAGAGGTAGTGGAACATTTCCCACCCTATCAGGGTAGGGTTTGTTCTCTGGCTATATTAGAGTGTGTCTCCACTCTATGGCTTCTAGTAGAGTTATTAATTGCTCGATGGTGTTCAAGATCCCTTGATGCATATCCTTCCAGGCTTGAGATTAATTCGGTGCGGCAGTGGCCAAGATAGGGTGTGCCGGTGCTTTTAGAATTTTTGGTCGATACCCTACCAGGGGTATCATTTGGGGGTTTACCTGGATATATTCTGGTTGCCTTCCTAGTGGGGGAAGTCTTGATTTTCTTCTGAGGCTGGTTTTAACGGTCTTGAAAATATGGATTCCTTCTCCAGAATAAGTTCATGTGGTATGGGAACCTCTTCTGGGAGCACCTACTGGCGTTCCGCAGGGGGAACACATCCAGCAAGGTAGCCCCCCAAACACATCTCATCATTAATTCTTGTGAGCACTTTCATTTCTTCCTTCTTATTGGAAGACCATTCCTCGAGAGTGGGGGACGCATTTTCAGTGGGAGGAGAAGGTGGGTCGTAGATGACCTTGGATTTATTCTTCTTCTTATTGGGGTTTCAAGAGGGGGGTAATGTCGGATTGACTAAGGGGGATCCCAGATTTAAGATCGCTCTCTGGTTCCATGTATGCACACCATCAGGCTTGGTGTGGGATGCCTTTGGGAGGAAAACCTCTTCCCTCACATATTCTCCCTCTACGTCATTTTCTATGAGATATATGGAGTTCACATTTACCACGCTCACAAAGAAATACATCATTTGTGGTGGTTTACCCGGTGTCGAATGGTAGGATAGATTTGTGTTCCCTTTATTGGACTTTATCCTTATATTCTTCATTATTCTTTACGTTTCTTGGCAAAGATTGACCCAAAGGGAGCCCTAGTCTGACCTCATAACACGCCTTTGTCTCGGAGGGTGCAAACCATGAGAAAGGGTGGAACGGGTAACTCATATTTCCATCTTCCTCCCTAGATGGTTGAAGACATACGTCCGTTGCGTAGGGATTTGGGGTAAAAATTCCCCCATCCCTGCGGACAAGGGTTGTTTATGTTCTTTCGTTGATGCGCTACAGCATGGATTTGATGATCTTATGGGGTAATTTTGTTTTAAAAATTCCCCTAGACATGTGTACTAGGGTTGTTCCCATTATGCGGCAGTAGAAACCATTATTTCCAACTTTTTATTTTAATGTAATCCTACATAGGTGTGAACCGAGTCTGGAGTTAGGCCTCCACATAGTCTATAGTCTTTTGAAGATGTGGGAACTGCTTTCTAGTTGGCTTCCCTTAGGTGGGAAGCCTACTGGATGTTCTTGGTTGCTGACTCGTGATCTTTTTTATGGCTTGATCTCTTCGGTCCTTAATCTTTTGAGACATACACCAGGCAGGTTTTTGTTGAGTATCCCAACTTTAATAAGTAGGGGTTTTAGTTGATTTCTACCTCTGGGTGATGACGTTGCAGGATTTCATTTCCAATGGGGTTTGTTGTATGGGACATGTGGTTAAGTGTAGAGCTCCATGTTTTCATCATCCTTGAATGTAAACTCCATTATGGGCATTTCCAATGTGGTGATTCAACTTATACAGTGCATGGAGGCAGGCCAGTTCAATATTTTTCTTTTGTCTTCCTGATTGTGGCTATTGTGTGGATGGGAGGGCATCCAGGCCGATTAGATGGGGAATCTCCCCTAATGTGCTCACATCATCTTCATACCTTTCATAGGGTAGGATTTTTTCTTTCATCTTACTAAGAGTCATCCATATATTGAGGTGAATTTAATGCATACATTCCCCAGACAACTCTCCTCATATGTCGAAATGTGAAGTGGTCATAGGCCAATACGTCTCTGGTATATTATCCTTAGCTAGTTGTGTTCTCAGAAGCAACATATCCTAATATTATTCTTTTAGAGTCACTTATACTTGATATTACTAGCTCAATTGCTTCTTAATAATTTCATTCCATGAAACCGGGTTGGTGGGATCCTTATTGATTTGAGGACGCTGCGGGGGTGGATCATAAGAGGAGCATGGCCCTAGGACATCCTATAGTTGAGAAAGAATATCACTCATCATAGACTGAGTTCCCGATGTGTCTAACTCCTTTTTTATCACCTCATCATACGAGGTCTTTCTCGAATATTTTTCAAAAAGGGGAGGACCTTCCTGCGAGTATGCAATTTGATTGCTGGGAGGACCTTCCCAATTGTTGTTGCAATGGTGAGGTCTACTATAACAACTTTACACCTGTCTCCATGAAATTTCATTGTGATGTATACCCTGGGGAAGAATTTTATGGTAGGATACAACAATTGGAGGACCTAATTGCTCCTTAGCGTCTCGGAAGGAATACCTTCAAATAAACTGTCATTGCAGGGAGGTAATTTTCAATGAATGTCATCATGGAGAGGACTACCATCATGACATAATACCTAGCTGTAGGGGGAATTTATGTAGTGCACATACTAGGGAAGGCCTTTAGGATGTACTGCAATGAGGAGAGTACCTTCTCGATTCATGAAGTTACTAAGGGTAGGACCTTCATAGCAACTGTCATTGTGGGGAGGGCCTTCACAATGACTATCATCATGGCAAGAACTACCATCAGGACTTGATGTCTGACTATAGGGAGTAGCATATCTACAAATTTTACCCTCGGGGGGAATATCAGGGCAGAAGATAGAAAGGGGACGACCTTCTTGATGTCAGATCTTCTGGTCTAGGGGAGGGATTCCATGACGTGCATTAAGAGATAGACTCTCGTGATCGATAGATCTTGGCCCACGGAGTGATCCCCCAGGGGTGCTCTATGGAGGACCTTCGGATCTACTAGTAGCGATATTGTGGGGAGGGCCTTCGCAACTGCTACTTCCACTTCCATAATTTGGTAATGGAATTTTAGGGTCTTGAACATTTATTGATATATGTTTGAGGGTGTCAAGAACCCTAGCTTCTAGTAGATCAGGATATTGTATGTGTTCTTCATTTTAAAGTTTCCTTTGGCACATTTCATTTTTTAGGTCTCTCTTGCCGGAAACCTAGGAAAAATGATATTGGAAATGACCTTTGTATATGGGTCCCTATCTTATTTGGTCCCGTGGTGTTGTTGGGATACGCCGACAGACATCTTGAGTTTTGGAAGTGATATATGTATACCTTGGAGCGGCCACCACATTGGACCATCGTACCCCAATTAGAACAGGTATTTGTTCCTGATACGATTGTCCGTATATCGTGGGATATTTCCATCAACCCTCCTGGACTAGATCATGGTTACATAACTGCACTAGAGTGACTCACTCATTTTGTGAGTGAGTCATTTCATTTGAGAAAACTGAGTCGTGGGCCATGTTTCTCATCTTTTTCGTCGATGTAATGATATCATGGCATATTTTGAGCATATGGTTTGGAGTTGACGTCTGATATTCCATCATTTTCAAGATATTATAAGATACATCTTTGGCTGGAATGGGTATGAAGGCACATTCCGATGTCAGAGAAAGAGTTTGTGCCTGCTCCAGTCCTCCATGAGTTTCCAGTAGACACTGGAAGTTCTTATGTTCTGGGGTAGAGGAATGAGTCTCTCACCAGTTGTCTTATCTATTTTACACTATATTGGATTGGTGGTCTGCATATTCATGAGTGGGGATTTTCATCTGCTCTGTTGATATGGTATTTTTCTCACGGGGTTTGTGTGCATCCGTTGGAATTTGACTCTACTCGTATTTTCATGCCGCCTTATTTGGATGGTGTACTTGTTGTGCATCATCAGGTATTTCTGCCTACATGTAGCTGAGTTCCACCCTATTTGGTTGACGGACTTGTTGTGTATTGAAAGATCTCTACATCTACCTGTAGTTTTCCACTCTGTCTCAATGGCGAGACATGAGAACACTAGCAAGAATGTGCATGTGCTCGTATTGTGCCACCCTATTTCTGTGGTGGCCTTGAGTGGAGGGGGAATAATCGTACGTCTGCCCATTTAATGTTGCCACATTAGTACGGAGGGGTTTCTCCTAAAAAAAACGGTTCTAGTGTGTTACTGGTTATATATTCAATGCCCTTGGTGGGCAGCCCGAGGGGCCCAGGTCTCTTAGACTATGGCAGGTTCCCTTGGAATAAGGTCCTCCCTGATGGGAGGAGGTTTGGTCGTCCTTTGTCGGTGGTGATGCTCTCTGGCAGGGGCTCGTGAGTAGAACTCCTATGCAACTGAGATGAAGTTTTCAGCATCGACATCATCTGACTTTTTATGATAAGGGAGGAACTCATTGTCATATTCCGGGGACAGGCTCCTAAAATGGTTTGATATGACCATCGAGGCCACCTTATGATGGGGTGTCGGTCGCGGTAGACGAGGTGGCTGGTGGACCTTTTTAGACTAGATGGCTTATCTCGTGGCCTCCAGCATGGCAAGAGTACCATTTCTGTTTTACTCCCAGATCAACCTGTTGGATACCCAGGTTTGAATATGTTGGGTAGGATATGGGGTTATGCTCTTCGTTGGGGCCTTAGCTGCCTACAGGATCGCTGATGTGTGTGTCTGCATTGGTCATCGGGGTGTCATTTGGATCGAAGGTTTCTCTGCGGGAACCTTCGACATACAGATATGACATACAAACCACAAAACCTTGTCAATGTAGCAATCTTTTAAACATATTCCTATTTGGTGATTCAGCTTTCCCCCTTCCCTTCTTAATTCTGTTATGGGGGAAGGGGATTGAGTGGGGTAGAACCACCACCTTGGTTAAGGATTCACATCGGGTTCATAATTTTTGTTCCACCTCCATGATGGTGCATTTTGCATGTATCGGGGTGAAAAAATGGGCCGATGTGAAATTTCAATTTTTCTTTTATAATTGGGGTAGAACCTCCACCTTGGGTAAGGATTCACTTCAGCTTCACCATTTTTCCCGCCTTTGAGGTAGCACGTTTCGCACGTACCAGGGAGAAAAAATTGGCCAATGTGAACTTCCATTTTGTCTTTTATCATTGGGTTAGAACTTCCACCTTGGTTAAGGATTCACATTGGTTTCACCATTTTTTCTCCTCTGAGGTGGCATGTTTCTGGTGGTGCAGAAATTGTATGATGAGGATCATCCCCCATCGCTTTTTCTTGATAAGGATTCTTATCAAGTTCACCATTCCTTTTTTCTACCTGTTCTACATCATTATCCTTTAAAGAAGGTCGTATTGAACCTGTGGGGACTAGAAAATTCACCCTTTTAGTATTGAGAAGAAGATTCCCCAGCCATTCGGTCGTAGTGGGAAATTATGTGGCATTAGGTACTTGTACAATCTTCCCTATTCAAATATAACTTCCTCGGATGGTCTCCAATTGGTTTATTTGTGGAGCCAAAAATTCCCAATGGCCCTGGCATCCATGATTCATGGACTTACTTTCAAAAGGCAGGTGCTCGTTGATTTATGATTCAACCAACAACACTTACGTACACCATTGGTCGAGAGGAAGGGAAGTCAGACTCACTGCACCCTTCCGAGGGAGGATTATCATCTGTTCTAGGACTCTCTTATAGATTTAAGTCATGTTCATATGTTCATAAATCCTTGGTTCATTCTTGAAAAGTGTGTCCATGGGCTTCCATTGATTTTCATGATCATCACAGGCATGCATATATTTGATGCTACAGAGGTGATGCTAACTTGAGCCATATAATAAAGAGCTCTTGAGTTTATCGTCATCCTGGGGGAATGGAAGGTAACATAATGTTGGGATCAGACCCATAAGATGGGTTTCCTATGTATCCTCACAAGAGGAATCAGAACCCATGTTGTTCGGATCTACTGGGTCTTATGCAAGGAAGCTTACGATTTAATGAGACATGATTGGGTGGACCCTTTATGGGAGGGAACCCTTTTGAGCTCGGGCCATTTAGTAGGCATCCTATATATCCTGATTTTATTAGTAATTAGAGTTCTCAAAGTTCATATGTGTCGAGGCTTACGTATGGGAGATACCCATTTGATGAGACAGGATTGGGTGGTCCCTTTTATGGGAGGGCACCCTTTTGAGATTGGGCCTTCTGGTAGGCATCCTATGTGTCCTGATTTTATCAGGAATCAAAATTCTCAAAGTTCAGATTCATGTGGATGTTTTAATTTTCACAAACCACTAAGATCATGTGAGTCATGCTCGGTGTGAGAAACAAGATGAT
Source organism: Viscum album (assembly GCA_963277665.1). Lineage (NCBI taxonomy): Eukaryota > Viridiplantae > Streptophyta > Magnoliopsida > Santalales > Viscaceae > Viscum > Viscum album. The sequence goes on from OY728146.1 coordinate 1,687,230,594, forward strand.
GTGAAAGATTCAACAAATAACATTTTTCCTCTCCTGTTGGTGGGAGAGGGAGAGCCCACGATGGAAGAGGCCAGGGTGGTCATGGGTGAGGGCTCGGAGAGATGAACCTTTCGGTGTGAAATGACATTGAAAGTCATGTGGCTCTGTCTCGGAAAATTGGGGACTTACCTTAGTGGGTGGGCCTCGAAATTCCATGTGAGGTATACTACATTTTAAAGTCATATAGCTTGGATGATGATTAACTGGAGGATAATCATGTGGGGATGTATTGATGTGCCTCAAACATGAGAGGGAAAAAGTTTGTAAACCATGATTATAGAGGATATCAGATTTGGTGAAATGATATGAGGCATGGAATCCGTTTAGGCGTATAGAGGTAGGAAAGGAATCTCCCAAGGATGAATTTTCCTTTGGTTGATGACTATTTTGTAGGAAACATATGCAGAGACACCAGGTCTTGATGTTTAGAGTCAAACAAAGGTGTCTTCAGGACACTGGCCTTCCACTTTTGAAGGCCGATGAGGTTTATGAGGATCTAAAATCACCCAGTATGCTACAGTTTAAAGTCATATAGCAAGGAAGATGGAATCACAGTTTATTGTCATGTTTCTAGGACTAATACCATATAGTTTAATGTCCTATAGTTATGATGATAACTCATAGATTAAGTTCATATATTTTGGATAGTTTTTTAACGAATCCATGATTATATATAGGACAATCCGGTTGGGGTGTTCTGACATACCTCAAACATGAGAGGGAAGGTAAGTGTAAACCGTGACTCTAGGGATTCTCATGTTAGGAGAAATGATATGGAGTAATAGAATCCATTGTGGTGTACAAAGGTAGGAAAGGACTATCCTCGGGATGAATTTTTATTTGGTTGAGGGCTGTTTTTGTGGGCAATATATGCAGAGCCACCAAGGCATGATGTGCACAGTCAATAAGAGGTTTCGTCAGGACACATGCCCTCATCTTTTGATGGCCATGTAGGTTTATGAGGATCTGGAATCACCAGAGACACAGAATTTGATGGATGGAGATGATGTTTCTGGGAATTCAAGAAACATTTGTGTTGTGATTGTCCTAAGAAAATTTTTTTGAAACATTTTTATGTAATTAGGGAGCTTTTATTAAGTTATGTAAATATTTTTATTTATTATTAATCATATTAAATATTTAATACTTTTTCCATAAATAGTTTCATAATCCAATATTATTTTTTGAAGAATAAGGACCATGATTTTTTAGGGAGGATTAAAGTATTGTGAATAATTAAAAAGAGGAGGATTTATCAAAGATATATTCATGGGGTTTCCAAAATAAAAATATGTAAAAGATTTCTATGGTAATTTTTCATGGGATATAAAGATATAAATGTTTTATAAAAAAGTAACTTCCTCAAATATAAAGAGAATTAGAGAGACATTTATGCTGCAATACATTGAAAATATAGAACCAAGGGAGAGGAACAAGGAAATTGATAACACCTTTCCAAGTTTTGGACTTATTATTCTGGTTTTTTGAAAAGAACATTAAGTGATTGATGTGTCACTTCTATTTCTAAAAACCTTTACTTGAGGTAGTGTGAAAACATTCAAGTAGAGGAAGTGCTCCTATGATTGGAAATGAGTTATTCCTAATATTTTGTAACACCAACATTGGAAAGTGTTTTGATTTGGTATGTTGAAACATAATTTGTGTATACATCTAGAAATTATCCCTTTCTGTTGATCCAAGTAAAACCTTATGTATCTTTATTTATTTTCATGCATTTTGATATCATTTTCATGCATAATTTTTTTTAATTTTATAAAGATCCTTATAACCTATGACAATGATCTTGAATGTAAACAAGAGTATGCATATTAATGCACCCTCCCCCCTACACACACACTTATGTTGTGTTCGGATATGGTTGTAACAAGTTGTATTAGAGCCATGGATTCTTAGAAATAAATATATCACAAGTTGAATGAAAAATTGGATAATATTATTAATTCAAATTTAATTCCATTATTCGATGGGTTTAATTTCTAAATTTGGAATAATAAAATTATCTCTCACATATATTCTCCTAGGATTAAATTTTTCTCAACCACTATACGTGGGGTAATTATAAGTGGTGTTTTTTAATTATACGTGACTAAAATGGATAGGAACTAGTTTTATACTGATTCCAAAGCATACAATTTTTTTATCTAGCACACTATCAAACTATATCCATATCATAGTGATGGTTTGTGTTATTCGAAGGATTTTTTAGTTATATTGGACAACATATATAAGAGAGAGATAAGTATACCATATGAAAATATATAGGTTTTATATAATAGGTTTGATGAATTCAACATGTTTCTATATTTGAACATTGATGTTATTTTTAATCATATCATTGAGGTGGATGGTGAAATATAAGGTCTTGGTGAAGAGATAAACTATGTGGATGTTATGAATAATATCCCAAATAGGTTCCCAAATTTTTATAATCCATAGGATTAATTTTTAAAGAAATTAACCTATCAAATTTATCATTGAATGATTTATTAAATAGTCTGGTTCCTTATAATATTTTTGTTAAGAAAAAAATAATATTAAATCAAACAAATAAAAAGGATGAATTTAAATAAATATAGAAACATAATATCCCTGAAGAAATAGATGAATAATTGGATGTGAGTGATGAATTTATATCCCTTGTGGAAAGGAAATTTCATATATGTGTGGGAAATATCAATAGAAAACTACCCTTAATTTTATTTAGTGTGTAAAAGTTGTACACATTGAAACAATGTTTCTAAGGACACATGATGATGATGAATGTATAGAAAAAACACTAAAAATATGTGAAGGAAGTTCCCACCTAAAAGTGACCTCAAACAAGGATGTTTATCCAAAAATAAATTCCAATTGAAGAGACATATAATAACTAAAGTGGAAACATATAAATATAATTTAGAGGAAGAAGACACTAAATTTTAATATGATACAAAATATTCCATGACATAATTAGTTAAAGAACATAAATATTAATGCAATAATGACCATTAACTTGAGGGAATTGAAAACCATAAGGGGTAATCAGAGGGTGATATTGAAAATATAATTATTCAAAGTAATAAAATCAAAAATGTAGTGAGTTATATAAATATTCTTTTAAATATGTGTATTGGATAGAAGCTAAGATAGATTAACTATATGAGGAGTGACAAGATCATACATCAAGTTATGGGAGCTCAAGATAAGTATTAGGGTTAAAATTAAGGGCCAAATAACAAGTTATGATGATTGATTACTTTAATATAATATTAGAGGAAATATGAGAGAGGGTTAAATCCCTTATAGAAGGACTGCTTTCTTCAGGAAACAATATTTTATCTAAAATAACACCAAGTGGTCCAAAGATAAGGAAATAGTTTGTGAGGTTCCTAGAAGTGCAACTACTAGAGTGGGACAAATGTGGCTTTGAATGTGTTCAGGAAATTATTAATGAAAAATAACCCATATATATAAATAAAATTTTAGTTAGTTATGGTATCTATGTAACAAGAACTAATATTATAATAGTCCATAAAAGAGGGAAGAAGAATTTTGATCATAATGATAATACTTTAGAAGTGAGCACTAGAATAGCTCAGTACAATAAAGGAAGGGGTTTGGAGATAATCCTTAGTATTCAAGGATTAATTATTAATGAGGTTGGTATTAAAAAACATGTGACATATTGGAATGTGATAGAGGGAATGTGTATCCTCTAATGAAGTTATATTTTTATAGATTTGTTTTCCATACAATGTCTTGTTATGCTGAAACCAATAGTTTCTTAAAATGGGGAAACACCTTGAAGTAAGAAAATAAGAATGGGTTCATCTCATTTATCATATGGAAGATATTATTTTTATGGATACTACTATCATTGTTATAAATTTGGGCATGAGGCTATTGATTATAGGAAAAAAGATATATATTTTAATATCATGGAATTGAAAAACATTTGAATTTTAGGAACTCAAACATGATTATATTAGAGAGTATGTTGCCTCTATTAGAAAAAATGTATTAATCTGATTACATTGCATGTGTTAAAAAATAGTAGAAAACTCCATACAATTCCTTAATGTATATGGGAATATCTTTGAAGAATATAGATAAAATATAGAAGGACATCCTATCAAAGGTTTTAAAAAAATAACAAAATCTTATGGATCCTTGATAGTGGTTTTTCCTCCCATATAGAAGTTAATATAAATCTACTAAAAATGTGAATAATAGAGTCAATGGAATTATTCATTTTAGTAATGATAGGGAATTGAAGATCAATAAAGGTGGGAAAACTTGGTTATTAAATGACGAACTAAAAATAATAGAAGTACTCTATATATAGATTATAGAATAATCTATGTGTAAGTTAGTTTTGTAATTTTATTCTTGAGGTTACATCTAAACAAAAAGGGATAAATGATGTTATTTTTATTTAGGGGATAGAATAAAAATATTTTGTAAGTACAGTCTTTGATTACGTATATTAAGATGGTAATGAAGTTCATAAAAACCTTATATTGTACAAATTTATTCATCATATGATGATATTTTGGTTGAGTCGGAGTGGTAAATTATTTTTGATAGGGCACAACATTTTTCTCAAGAAAATAAAAGAATAATGAATGATGTCCAACCAATATATTATAGATGAAATTTCACCAACCTAAAAATAAAGAATAAGGAATACATAAATAGATCCAACAATTTAGGAAGAATAATTAAAATATATGTCATATATTCAATCCATTAATGAATATTTGGATCAATTTATTTAGAACCAAATGAGGGAACCTATAGGGAGACCTAAACACTATAATGTGATTAGAATAGAGTAGGTCTTAAAAACTAAATTCGATAAACTTGCTAATAATGTTCAAGATATGGATCATCTTCTTTGAAAATATTTTGCTCATATAAAAGTTACTCATATTGAAATAACCTCTACACTAGTTACCCTACTAGGGTTAGTCAATCTCTTCCTGATGGTAGATATTCAAAAGAGGGTTTCAAACCATTCATATGGATATAAAATAGTTTTATTTAATGGTTTGGTTATAGAAGAAGTTTACACTAAATAGATGATGGGTTTTTTATTTGATTTGATGAAAAAAGTTGTGTTTATTTTTGGAAGACCTTTTAATGTCTAAATAATGCACCATGACTATGGTATGATCGGTTAGACTTGAACAAAAGGATGATAGAATTTAAAAAACAGGGGTTCAACATAACATTTACATGATTAAATCCATGTAAAAACAATTTATGGTGCTTTTTATGTGGATAAAAATATTTTCAATGGTACTAGGGGAAAATATATGAAGGATTTCTCAAATCCCATGAATTTATAATTTGAGATGTCTATTATTGGGGAAATCATATATTTTCCATAGCCAAAAGAAGTTCAGAAAGATGACTATAATTTTTCCTCATGATATCTATGAAATATAACATTTAAATAAGATTTATATGAATGAATAAAAACCTATTAGAACCTTAATTATAATTATAACCAAGAATATGAAGAAATATGACTGAAATGTTATGAACCCTAACAAGTATAGAAGAGTCATCAGAATCATGTTGTGATTGATAACAACTCAGCTAGATATTTCCTACACTACATTATTGTCATTTGATTCCCAATTAATCAAAATAAAGAACATATAGTAGTGTTAAAAAGGATCATGATGTATGTATAAGGTAAATTTTATTTTGGACTACTCTTCAGATAATAAATAGATCAATAATTCTCAACACTTTTTGATTTGGACTAGGTGGGTGATGAGGTGGATCAAAAGTCCTAAAGTGGTGGAAAATTTTATTTTAGAAGTAAATGTGTGGGATGGGTAAGCAATAAACAAGAAAGAACATATATTAGTATGAAAAAACTAAAATATATATCAACAACCAAGGAATTCACTCAACTTGTGTAGATGAAGCAGTAGCTAGAAGTTATTTGTGAAAAGGTGAAAACATCTTTGGTTCTATTTTGTGATAATAATATTGTTATTGATCTCACCAAAACTCCAGTATAGAATTCTCAAATAGAGAATATTGAGATCAATGAAAACTTTAATAAGGAAAAGGTATATCATTGAGTTTTCAAATAGAACATATTGTAACTAATCATCAAGTGGTAGACAAAATCCCTAATCTTTTAGTCACATCGTCATTTTAGAAACAATGGTTGAACCATAGTGTTCAACTATATTGTCAAACATAAGGAGGTTTGTAAAATCCCTTATCTCTACTATATATAATTATTTATTTGGATATTGTCTATTTTTATTACAGGTTCTATATTATATTTGGTTAAATAGAAAGGGGAAATAATATCCTTGGAGAATGATAGAGGAAGAATGAAGGTTTAATTTGAATTCTTTTGAAAACATTTTTGACTATATCTTATGTTTACTATTTCCTACATATATCATTTTCTCATATAGTCATAGAGAATTGGTTTGTGGACTGTATTTTATATTTTTGAAGTGCTAACCATTTTTACATGCATGATCTTGAACAGATCTAGAAAGGGATGATATCCTTTGAATTTTATTTTCAGAGTGGGAGAGTAGTTGTGGGGGGAGAGTCCAAATGTAGTTTTAGATTTTATGGAAACATAATGGATCATGTTTAATTTAAAAATACAATTATGGGTAATTTGGAAACTTTAAAAAATATTTTTCTATTTGTTTTTAATTGGAGTTATTTCAATTAAGGAATAATTCATGAATTATGAAGTAGTATTAAGGAAGCTAGGGAATAAGGATAGAACTTTGGAAGATTTTATAAAATTATACTAATTGACTATGTACTAAATCCTGTTGTATAAGTAAGTTTTAACTACTGAGGATTCACTAAAATTTGGTAACTAATGAAATTATCCCTATTTTTGTAAGTCATTTTTTGCTAATCAGACTTGAAACTTGACAAAAAAATGTTCTCAGATATTTGTAAGGATCATTAGACTTATTCATAAGTGTTTTACTAGTAATTATATGGGTAAATGGAATATTTCTATATTAAATCACATTCAATAAGAGTAACTAGGATAGAATGCAATAAAAATAGTAAAGGCATGGGTGTCACGAACCAGCCTGGGTCAACCCCGAACTGGGCACCCAAACCAATCCATGGCATGGCCTGAAGGGAAATCCCGATCCCCATGGCCTATAAACGATTGTTTTAAATTATTAGAGTATACAATGGAACGATTTATCCCAAATATAAATAGTAAAACAGACAGTGGAAAGAAATCTACCTCCCAATACACATTTATAAAAAACTAAACTGGTCATCATGTATATAACAAAACATGAAGTAAAATATAAATATATAATTACAAAAACCATATATAAGGAACAAATAACTCCATGTAACCTATATGGTCACTCTCCAACACAAAAATCACATGTTTCTCAAGGCGATCGAACTCAAGCTGAAACTTGAAAAAGGGCTAAAAACTAAAAGAACTACAGGTTTGAGTATTAAAACTCATTAGGATTTCCAAATAATCTATTCCCAATGCACATTATTTAAAATAAAATAAATATCAATTTCAATTTTGTACTAAAATATGTAAAATTAAGGTTTTCTACATGATTACTCAAAAAAAGTACAACCCATTTCCCTTATTCATTTCTAAAACTAGATTCATTCAACTAGAGTGAGAATAGCATTTTCAAAGGAAAAGTGATGTTTACATTTTCAGATTTGTACAAAGATGATAAAACAATTTCAGTTGAAAAAAAATTATCATAATCCTTATCAAAACAAGCCCACCACTTTCCAAGAAAAACAATACACATGAAGGAAATATAGTAATCACACAACAAGGGAAATGTAAATGTACATACAAGAATCATTTTCATCACTACAAGCAACTGAAATCCAAATAGACACAGGTGAACCTAGGAGATAAATAATAATCCAGAGGACACCAATACATGAGACCTCATCACTTATGACATGTCACACATGATGAAATCAAAACTATCAATATGCTCAGCCATCCTTTCTTAAGTAGGCTGAGGGAAAATCCCATAGTAATAAACCTAATATATCCACCTACTATGGGACACTTGTTAGTACCATAACCTACCAGTGTAGAAATAATTATTAGAATATTATCTCGATAAGCTAGGTTCCCATGTCTCATGTATCTAATGGGTATGAGGCAACTGATTCTATCCAAGCTTCCAATTGCAACATATATATAATAAAAATTCACAATAGACATCACCATGAGTCACCCCAAGGAAAGATTGTTAGGTCAGATTGACTATGACAATGAAACAAGAGGGAGTGAATTGTGTCTTTTAAAATTATTCCTCGATTCTGTCTTTACAAAATAGTATACACAGCTTGAGATGTTTCTGTAACAGATAATATATAGTGGATATAATAGAAATTAGGACAAGGAAATTTTAGTGGTTTTGTGCATGAATATCCCCTAGTCCACTCCACCAATAACCCTATCTGTGGGATTGGTGAATTTCACTACTAAGGTACTCTTATCATAAGACCATTCCACAACTGAGTAGAGGAATATTTACCCTTACAACAAAGGATTTATAAAATAGATCCTTTCGGTTCTTTACAACATAGAACCGAAATCCACAGCTTAGTGCGAGAAGCTGATACTCCACCACGACTGAATATGAGCAGTCGATACTCATGATAAAAGATGTTTGTTTCTAAAAAAATTCAGATCATAGTTACAGCAGTATGAAACTGATAAAAGATGTATCTTGGTCTTTATAAAAGAATAAACCTTGAAGGATGTGTGAAGATATCTGGTTGCACATAAGATCTTTGAATCTTTAAGAACATCAACAAAAACATAGCGTCGTATTCATAGAAACCAAAAGATGGATTTTTGATGAAGTTTGTGTTCTTGTGATGCTTGATCGCTATAGAATTGATAAAAAAATTCATAGATGATTGATTGATTTCATAAACCCGAGAGTAATCTATATCTTTAGACCAAAACTTAGAAGGATTTATAATGAGTAGAAACTTCAGCACGGTTATTCAGATCTGCAAATGATACCTAAGAAAAAGAACATATCAGATCAGAGACGTCATAACTCCTCTTAAGAATAAGAATTAAAATCTCCATTGTAATTGGTTCTCTGAATTGATCATAAAATCACGCCGAAATAGTTAGTAACGAGCTTTAAATATTCCTGATATTCCGTAGAGACCGTTGCATGAATCTCTGATAAATACGTAAATTCAAATCCTCGGTGTTGAAAAGTCTAACGTAAGGTTCCTTCACTAGAAGACAAAACTGTAAACCTACAATAGATCATAAAAGTAAGTTTGATGATCCATACGTGTTTCTTGTCAAACATAAGGTTGATCATCAAAACATTTCTATCAAAATGTAGGGTTCAATACAACAGTAAGGTTCATGATCCATACATTGTATGATACAAATATAAGGTTCGTTATAAATGTAAGGTTCCTCAACCATACTTTCCGAATTTTTTTGCACGTAGGATTCCATCAAAATGTATGGTTTGTTCTATATGTTACTTTTTTGATGAATAAAATGAATAGTATTTTCAAAAAAATAGAAAATGATGAACAATGTTTCTAGAATACACTTAAGAGCGTTCTGCACAATTTAACGAATTACTTGCAAATAAATATGAATTATAAACAATATAAATTCCCTGAAATATACTCAAAATAAAATCATTAGAATAACAAACAAGGGTATTTGTGAACATCAAAATCATCATAAACTACAGAGTATTGTTGAGACAACATATGCCCAAAAATCTCCCCCTTTTTGATGACCACAGAACCCATAAACTCAAACTATAATCATAGCTACATAATTTAGAAATTGTTTAAACATAGATAGGTGTAAATGTAGTAGGTGTAAATGTAGTGTCTAAATTTTTCCCCATTTTGTGATATCAAAAAGATAGTATAGAAATAAATTAGAAAACATATAATATTTGAACAGATTAGAAGTGAATGTTACAGTCAATTGTAATTAAATAAACTGAAATGGATTTGAAATTTTAGACCAACATTCAAACATATATAAAATAGATAAAAATAGAGAACTTTCATTGATCAATAAATGATTTTTTTATAAAACATTACAGGATCAAGATACAAGAATAGTCATTTTTAGAAAGGATAAAAGAGAGAAGGGATTAAGGATTGGCTAGGCTGGAATTCCGTATGACTTAAAACATATCTTTCAGCTATGCCAACTGTAATCTCAGCTTCTACATCAGACTATCTCCAAGTTGAATGATCAACATTTTGGAGTCATTGTTAACATGCAAATTCTCCATGATATTCACTTTCAAAAACACATGAAGACTGGTCTATTACTTCATTAACTGCTCTAGATTCTCTGAAAAGGTGTTCAACAAGGATCGAATACCAAGCTATTATTGAGTTAGCTGGTCAACCAAATGCTTTTGGTTTTCTATAAGAATTGGCGGGGGCACGTTGTTGCATGACAGATCTTCAAGTCTGATATTTATATTTTCCAGTACTGTTGTAATGGATTTAAATATGGGAATAAGATCTAGAAAGGTAGGTGAAGCCGATGTAGATGTAGTAGGATGACTGGTACTACTTTTCACTGAGGCGAATTAGCTTCCCAAATACCATTTGAGATCAAAAAAGTCTATCTTAGACACAGACTATGACCTGATCTTTCCAATTTATGCCATCATTTCCCTCTTGAAGGAATCGAATTCTCTCTTGGAGACTGAGTTCTCCTCAAGATCTTGTAATCTCTTCCTTGCAACTTCCTGCTCTTACTTCATAGATGCATTCTCTTATTTAATTTTATTATACTTCATCACTACTTCCTCTATATGTTGTGATATAGAGTCATATGTATCCTCATCTACATTCACAGACTGATTAACAACAACGAATGTCGTTGCTTTATCCACTGATATTCCAACTCAACTTTCATCTGAAAAAGACTGGTTCTCCAGAACATCAGTCTGTACTCCCAAAATTTGATCTTACTGTACCACAGTCTGATGTACTATCATTGTTTGACTCTCAGTCACTGATTGTTGAACAATCTGTTCTTCTTTCTCAACTCTATCTTCATTAGTTTTCTCTCTCACTAATTTTGTGTGAACATTTATTACTTGAGCTTTTGTTCCTTGAACCTTCTCAATACGAGCAATTTCTTGTGCTCCATCACCAATCACAGGAACAATTGCAAGCTCTATGTCTTAACTTTCCACTTTATGCTCTTCCTCCATAAGTGATTCATCAAGATGAACTGAGAATGTTGCTTCTCCTGAAGCCAACTCTTATTCTGCAGCCTACGGCTCTGTCCTTATCCTGGGCTTCTGAACAAGTTGTTCCTCTTCTTCTTCTTCTTCTTATTGTGTAGCATACCTGAGTCTTCTCCTTGAGGATTGAAAAACCCCATCAGTTCTAGAATCAGCTATCCCTTCTTTTCCAGCAGCTATTCTCTCCCCCTGATGTCCGGAGCTCTGGTCTTCCTCAACTCCTATAGGTTGAATCTTTCCTTTGATGGTGCTCCATAAAAATCTGAGTTTTCTTAGGAAGCCTTCATTTAGCACATTGTTGTGATGACACTTGACTCTTGCCTCTACTAACCTAATCATCCCCTTTTTCAACAAGATCCTTGAAATTATCCGTCCATATGGATAAAATTTCATCCACACATAAGGTTGACAGCTGTAGTACAAATATCTAAATAAGTAACCTAAGATTTTTATCTTAAAATCACTCAGAAATATAAATATGATGTACATTTCTGGGAAGAGGATATTCTCCATCTTTGCTACTTAGGGAGCAATTTCTATTTGAATGAACCTTACTGGGATCTTGTGGTTTGCTTCAAGATCTTTTACAAACATTTTCCTAATGTTTGTTGAGTTGAACAGAAAAGACATAATGTCTTTTGAGTTTGTTAGATAGTATGTGAGTATGATATACTCTCTAATTCCAAATGTAGGATTGAATATATAAGTATGATATGCTCAAATACTATAGGTGGGTTAATTTTATAATTTAAAAAATCCCTAAGGAAAATTTGCATAACCAAAATTCACAACACCTCTAAGTTCGAAAAACTTGCTTAATTCTGGAAAAGAGGTTCGGGAAATGAAACTTAAAAAAAGTTCACACAAACTATGATTCTACCTTAATGCATATAGAATCTAACTAAATCAGAGTACAAGTAAGGAAGTATAAGAAAGTTATACTTTCCTTAACAATACAGAATGCACAGCAGAAAAAAAGTAGTAACACTACAAGTAACAAACAATAACTCTTTTAACCCAAAGAGAAGGGTATCCAACAACCCTAGATAAGAGGTCCCTTGATTTATAATTTCAAGAAAGTATGTCTTACCCACACCCGGGTAAGCCCTCGATAAGAGTATTGGAGTCTATTTTGTTATCCCCACAAGCCCTCAACTATCAGGTAGTTGGCACCTCTGTCTTCCTATCCCGGAAGCCCTCGATTGTACATAGAAAAAATTCAAAAAGATTGTTGTAGCAATCATATTGGAGACTTTGAGATCCTCAGACGTATCCGTGTCCTGGGTATTTTCCCGAAGATCGAGCAACCCTTTGAAGTATTCTGGAAACCTCCGATTCCGGGTTGGATTAAAGTGAATGTCGACGGTGCCTCAAAAGTAAATCCTGGACCTGCCAGTTGTGGGGCCATTTTCAGAGACTCTGATGACCAATATCATGGTTGCTTTTACGGTGGGTGTGGGATCGTCTCTTCCATTGAAGCGGAGATGCTTGGAGTCATCCATGCTGTTGATTTTGCGCTACAAGGAGGTTGGCGTAAACTGTGGATTGAAAGTGATTCTACCACCATTGTTCAAGCTATTTGGAACGGAGTTATTCATCTAGCCTGGCCGCTTACTATGCGTTGGATGAATTGCTTGAATTCGCTTCAGGAGATCGACTACATTGCTACACATGTCCTCCATGAAGCAAATGCAGTCGCTGATGCCCTTGCCAATAAAGGTGTCCACCAGAACATGACTTGGCTGGATGCGCTGCCAGCTGATTTTCTTCACCTCTTTGAAAGAGATTGTAATAAAATTCCTTCGTTTTGTTTCATGTAAAATTTTGTTTCTTTTATTAATAAATGGTGTTTCGGTCTTTGACCGAGGCATTACCCCAAAAAAAATCGGAGTCGCACGAAGCAAGTATTCATGAAGGAAAGTTTGAACAAGTTTTTCAAAAATTCTGCACGTAGCATGAGATTTTATAAGAGCCTCTCTCTCTAGAAATCACTTCAACCACATGTAATAACCAATGTCAAAGATGTTGTCAAGTTTTTTTTTCTTCTTTTCAAATGATCTCCTATTTATCGGCGAACCTCCAACGGTCAGCTCCCTCCTCCAACGGTCATATTCTTCCTTGAATTTTGGAGGGACCTGTTCACATTTAACTCAAAAACGGTTAGTTGATAACTGAATGCACGACATCATTTTATAATAGAAAAAGTGAAAGCATAACTAAACCTGATATTCTTAATGGACAAAATGAATGTTCAAAATGTAAGAAAATGAAAGTTCGGAGTCTAACCAAGAATGAAATCGAAGTCTGTAATACAAGGAGATTCAGATTCTGTTTATCATAAGAATTCATAATGAGAATTCATAATAAGAATTCGTAATGAGAAATTGTAATGATAAATTGTAATGAGAATTCGTAATCAGAATTCATCATCAGAATTCGTGATGAGAATTCGTAATCAGAATACATCATCAGAATTCGTAATGAGAATTCATAATCAGAACTCATCATCAGAATTTGTAATGAGAATTTGTAATCAGAATTCATCATCAGAATTCATAGTGAGAATTCGTAATCAAAATTCGTCATCAGAATTCGTAATGAGAATTCATAATCCAAATTCATCATCAGAATTCGTAATGAGAATTCATAATCAGAATTCATCATCAGAATTCATAATTAGAATTATTAATCATAATTCATCATCATAATTCTTAATTATAATTCGTAATAAGAATTCATCATCATAATTATAAAGGAGAATTCTTAATCAGAATTCATCATCAGAATTCGTATTGAGAATTCATAATCAGAATTCGTATTGAGAATTCATAATCAGAATTCATCATCAGAATTCATAGTTTGAACTTTATGTAAGTTCGTAATCAGAATTCAGAGTTGAACTTTATAAAAGTTCATAACAAGGAATTCGGAGTAGAACTTCATAAAATTTCATAACAGGAATTCAGATCACAAAACAAAATACATCATATCTAAGTATTATACGATTTCTAGGTTTTAAATGTGAATCTGATTTTTACACTTAAGAAAAATATTGATATTAATATGAAAACAAGGTGGGGATAAGTTTCCTTTGGGAAGGAAATTTTCCTTATGGAAGTAAAATAATGGTAAAAAGAAATTTTCTTAAGGATAAGGTGTTTTTGATTTTTAAAACAAAAAGGAATGGAAAAGTCATAAGGAACCCCTTATTTACTCAACAATGTTGTGGGTCTGATCTCCAATCGATTTAATGTCAAAATGAAATACCCCCTCTCGCGAATAGCTTAAAATATTCGACACTTCAGTTGATGAGATTGATAAGTCCTTATTCTTAATATTGGAGTACATCATATCTTCCTATTCCCCAAAAATAAACTGCATGCTACCATAAAAATACCTCAACACTGCCTTGTAAAAGAATTCTGAAATTGCATTGTCACGGAAGACGGTTTCCAATCCTTGAAAGGCTAGGGCTTGTTTGAGAAGCAGGTTTGTCTGAACTAGCCACTCAAAATCAATAACATTCCCCTGGAGAATCTTTCATAGCGTAACTTTCTGTCGCTTCGGATCGCTTGGTTGTCCTTGTTCAACTCGCTTAGTCTTCGTAATTTCTGAAGGTTTGAAAATTGGAATGTCTGAAGATTCCGGTGTTTAGGGTTTGGAACGGTAGACGAAGGTCTTGGGTTAGTCAAAAGGTTTCGGGAAAACAGTAGGTAAGGTAGACGAAAGGTTTTTCTATTAGATGATGTGTTCTCATTTCTTGTGTCATAGCGTAATAATTACTAAAATATTTAAATTAACACATGGTTTGGAACACACATTTAACCTCTAAAATTTATTAAAATACAGTACGAGAAAAGAGAAAAAAATATGTAGAATAAAATAAAATAAACTTTAAATCACAATAAAATTGAAACATATTTATTTTAGAAATTAAATAAACCTACCTCCACCTTTATAAAATCAAAACTTGCAGTGGTTAGTGGTTTATTGGAAATATCAGCTAATTGATTTTTAGTGCTAACAAATTTTAAAGATATATCCTTTTTAAGAACATGATCTCTTAGAAAATGATGTCTAATATCAATATTCTTGGTTGTTGAATGAATTATTGGATTTTTTTGAAATATTTATTGCACTAGTATTATCGCAAAAAAATATATATATTAACAAAATTAATTCCAAAGTCCATCAGTGTGTTTTTCATCCACAATGCTTGTGCACAAGAGCTACCTGTAGACACATATTCGGCCTCAACTGTTGAGAGTGCAACTGAGTGTTGCTTATTACTTGACCATGACACTAATGATTTTCCTAAGAAGTGAAAGGTTCTAGAAGTACTCTTTATATCTAATATACATCCTCCAAAATCTTCATCTATGTATGATGTTCAATTAAAATAAAATTTTTTTGGGTAGAGAAGGGATTGAAAAACAGTTCCTTTCAAATATCTAAAAATTATTTTGACAGCAATAAGATGTGATTACTTAAGATTTTATTGAAATATTTCACATAAACATCTAGGGAACATAATATTAGGTATTCTTGCAGTAAGATAAAGTAAACTTCCAATCATACCTCTATATAACTTTCTATCCACTAGTTTTTCAGTTTCATCCAAATCAAGATTAATATTGGTACACATGGGAGTTGAATATGTCTTGCTATTTTCAAGACCAAATTTTTTCAATAGATCAATAATATATTTACTTTGATTTAAAACATATCCATAGTAATTTTGATAAATCAGAAGTCCTAAAATGAAATTTAATTCTCCCATCATGCTCATTTCAAATTATTTTTGCATAAGTTTTGAAAAATCATTACAAAGATTTTTGTTTGTTGATCCAAAAATGACATCATCAAGATAAATTTGTACTAACAGAAAATTAGTACATACTGTTTTCTTAAAAAGTGTTGGGTTTTCCTGACCAAGAGTAAAACCATTTTTAAAAAGAAAATAATTAAACCTTTCAAACCAGGCACTTTATGCTTGTTTAAGGCCATATAGATCTTTAGTAAGTTTAAAAACCGAATCTGGTTTTTGAGGACTTTCTAAACCAGGAGGTTTCTCAACATAATCTTCCTACTTTAAATAACCATTTAAAAAAGGTAGATTTAACATCCATCTGACATAATTTAAAATTCATATGAGATGCATAAGTTAAGAGATTCATATTGGCTTCTAGTCTAGTTGCAGGAGAAAAGGTCTCAACATAATCTATACCTTCTTCTTGACTATAACGTTTTGTACTAGTCTGGCTTTGTTTCCAGTTATGATACCTTGATCATCTTGCTTATTCCTAAAGACCCATTTAGTTCCTATTACAGGAAAACTTGATGATCTTTCCACTAATTTCCAAACATTATTTCATTCAAATTGATTTATCTCCTCTTGCATAGATAACATCCAAATTTCATCTTCTAAAGCTTCTTCAAAGGTTTTAGGCTCTAATTGAGATAGAAAATCAGGGAATTCTACTAGGTTTCCTACATTTCCTCTGGTATTAATACATGAGTCCAGGTTTCCTATAACTGTTTCTAAAGGATGATCCTTTAAGGTTCTGTTTTTTCTAGGTATAACACTCTTAGGTTCATCAGTGTCATGTTCTTCTAAAATGGACTGAATTTCATTCATATTTTTTTCAAAATCATTTTTCATATTTTCAAGTCCCATGTTGTTAGCAGGATCAGTAAACTCATCACCTTGATATTTATCTTTATTAAAAGGGTCAGTTTCATCAAATATCACATGAACTGATTGATCAACAATCCTTGAATTTTTCTTGAGAATTCTATAAGCTTTTGAAGTAGCAGAATATCCAAAAAATATTCCTTCATCAGCATTTGGATCGAAATTACCAATATTATCCTTGGTATTCAGGATATACACTCTGCATCCAAAAACTTTAAAGTACTTTACTTTAGGTTTTCTGTTATTCTAGAGTTCATAAAGAGTCTTTTTGAAAATAGGCCGAATTAAAACTCTATTCATAATACAGCATGTTGTACTTACAGGTTCTGCCCATAAAAAGGTAGGTAGGCTATATTCATTTATCATGGTCCAAGCCATTTCTTGTAAAGATCTATTTCTTCTTTCAACAATTCCTTTTTATTGAGGTTTTCTTCGTGTAGAGAATGTGTGTTTAATACCGATTTTTTGAGCAAAAAGAGTTGAATTCTTGATTCTCAAATTCTCCACCATGATCACTTCATAATGAAAGTATCTTAAAAAGTTTTCCATTCTCAACACTCTTACAAAAACTTTCACAAACAAAAAAAGCTTCATTATTAAGTTTTAGAAAATACACCAAAATAAATCTAGAGTAATCATCATCTAAAACTTACACATATAGTTTACCAGCCAAACTTGCTACTCTTGAAGGTACAAATATATCCATATGGATGAGTTCTAAGGGTTTTGATGTAGCAATTTTTTTAACATATTTGAAGGTAGATTTGTGTTGCTTACCAATTTGCCCTGCATCACAAAATCTATTAACATAAAATATAAGAAAAGGTAAATCTGAAACGAATTGCTTCTTGGATAATTTATTTAAAGCATATATATTACAATGTCTAAGTCTTCTATGCCAAATCCATGACTCATTTATTTTACCAGTTAAACAGTTCACTTATTTCTTACATAGGATGTTTAAATCCACAGTGTAGACATTGTCTGTTCTGGGGGCTTTGAATTTAAGTATTTTGTCCTTAAATATAGAGCAGAATTTATTTGAAAAGTCAACATAGTATCCATCATCATAGAGTTGAGAGATACTTATCAGATTGTGCTTTAAGCCTTGTACATATAGTACTTTATTAATTGAGACAGAATCTGGATCTCCAACTGTCCCAAGTCCAATAATTTTTCATTTATCATTGTCACCAAATGTGGCTAGTCCTCCATCTATTTTTGTTAAGGTTTTGAAATTTGATGAGTTTCCACTCATATGTCTTGAACAGCCACTATCTGTATATCATATGTCTTTTTCTCTTTTGTGACCTATTACCTATAGGGACATATTAAACAAGAGTTTTTTTTGGTACCCATATTTCTTTGGGTCCAGTAGTGTTATCTTTCGAAGACATTGGAATCCAAACATATTTACTTTGCTCAAGTTATTATAATTAAAGCTTGATAAATCCTTTGAGTAATTTACATGCTTGATACCACATAATTGAGGATTTCTGAAATAATAGTCATTAGCATAATGTCCATTAATACCACAGTAGAAACATTTAATAGTAAATATACGTTTGCTTTGGGTTCCATGAATAAATTAATTCATGTATTGTCACACACATGACTTCTTTATATATTCATATTTCATTTCATTTCCATTACTGATTTTTTTGGGGGGTTTACCACTCATTTTGCTGAAAATGGTGGGTTTTGAAAATTTGGGCCAAACCACGAGCCCAATTCCAGATTTAAAAACAAATTTTGTTTATTCTATAACTCCTTCAATTTTTACTATTTTAAACCCATTCCACTTCCCAATTGGCATACCCAGATATATTAAAATCACCATATCCCTTTGGACCACATATAAATCCAAAATCATGATGGATACGGGTTTTTGATTTAGGTAATGGGCATGCCCATAGGCCCATTTCCTGCTTTAAATATGTTTTTTAAATTTTCCATATCTCATTCACTGTTTACTTTTTCCCCGTGATTCCACCTCCCTCTCAAAACCAGTATCACGAGGAACACCCCCATTATCGGTTTAGAAATTTTAGAGCTCAGGTGAGCCGCGAAGTATGGCAATATTTCATACTATTTCTCAAATCGACCAGATTTGACAAGGTAAAATGAATCTTTCATAAATCCTTCAATTTTCATCATTTTCCCCCATTTCAGTCCCCAAATTATCTAATATGACTCCTTGGAACCTCAATACCAGTTTTGGGTACTTGGAGATTCATAGTTAGGTGGATTGGGTCTGATTTCTTCAAGATATTTCAAGTAAGGGAATTCCTTCTTTGTTCCTTCCATCCTCTTTTAGTTTTATTTCCTATTTCTTGAAGTTCCTCATGTCCAAAAGTTAGGGTTCGATCCTACAGTCTGATTTGGTATCTTTTCGCTCAATGTTTTGTGGTCTAGGTCTGCATTTATATTCCTTGTGGTGCGGAAGTGGTGCGCTTAAGGTTTCGCACCATGTTTTGAGGGTTTCGACTCAAAAGGTAGGTGATTCCGTGGGTAACCATTTTATGATGAGTTAGCTTTCTTGGTTTATTAATTTAGTATGTTTATAATATGTTTTGTGTGGTTTAAAAACTATTTTTGATTAATTTTGTTAAACATTTAATTTTTAGTTGTATTTTATCTTGAAATTGGGTACTTTTCATGTGTGACTCTTGGGGTAATGTGTGGGTTCAGTTTATAACATATGAAAGTGATTTATTAGTCTTGAAAGGGGGCTGGAAATTCTGGTTTGGTAATTCCTTATTATTATGTGGGCCTTGAAAAGTGGTTTTTGATTGATTTTAAGGAGTAAAACTGTGTTTTACTTCTGAATGTGATTTATGAAAACATGTGTTTTTCATGTGTATCTTTGTGGTATTATTTGATGTATTTTTATAACACTTGGGGTGGTTTAATAATTGTTTTAGGGCTGAAAATTCCATGTTGGATTGTTATTGGTATGATTTTGGTTTTTAATGAGGGGTTTGAAATTGGTTTAGTGTGCAAACAATGGTTATACCACTTGGGTTTGTTTTATAAAAATTGAAAATGTTTTATTTGGTTAAACAAAGTTGGGAAAGGGTGTATATGTACTGTTTGGGTGAGTGTGTTCACCTAATGTGGGTTTTTCAATGGTAAAGTGGTGATTTGAGATGTCAAACATTTTTAGAATGTTTTATAAATTGCCGAAATGTTTTACTAAATTGTGTTTTGTGTGCGAAACACGGGTGTGGGATGTTTCGTGTGAGTTTATTGATAAAATGAATTGTGAAGGTGAGAAGGGTATTATGTGACATATGTGTGGGCTGTTATGTGAGTTTAATATCTTATAATGGTTTTATAAAATCGTTTAAAGGATTTGTGTAAGTGTTAAGGAAATGTGAAAAGTGTTGTAGGCAATTTTGGTGTGAGTTTGATTTCAAAATGCATTTGAATGAAAAGTGGAATTTTTGACTTGTGTGATGTACATGGGGCTGTTTCGTTAATGTGTGATGTGGAATTGATATTTGCATGTGAAAACTATACTTCTTGGATTGTTGAACTTGTTTGAGAACAAAAGGAAAACTCGGGTATCTAGGTGGGTGGACGTGTACTAGTATGCTAGTGAATCTGTGGGGTTTGTCCTCAGTTTCACTTAGCAAGATTGACGCTTACAACTCTAACTAAACTATGATGATGATGATTGGGGACCACTAGGTTATGGGTATGATCCCTACTAGTGGCTCGTGCACGAGAACAGATATTTTTTTGTGGTTACTCTCACCGAGATACGAGGTACCTGGGACCCACATCTAGCTAGTGCCTAGGGGTTATTTCCTATTACTTGTGATCATTAGATCCTTTGTACTTACCGTCGGCATACGGTATTGTTGGCTAGAAAATTCAGTAGCTTTGTTATTTATTTTAAAAATTTTGGTCCTTTAAAATTATCCCACATGAAAACTGTTCTCATTTATTGTTGCATCCTTTAGAAAATTGTAACTAGCATTTCTTATTTACAAAATTTGAAATGCTTTTTATCATGAAATGTTTATCACATGTAATCTATTAGAGGTGGTATGCTATTGGGATTTTGCTCACACCCTAGTGTAAGTAGACTTTCTTATTTTATGTCATAGGTTTGGGTACAGGTTTTATGCCTTTGGTTCGGGTTTTTAGCAGTCCATCATGATGCAGTGTCGTGGAGATGGCTTGAGAGCGGTGCCTCTTTCCATGTGGAGGTTCTTGGGCTGTCTTTTCTTGGGTTTGTACCTTTGTAATGGTGTTCAAACGTTGTTTAAAAATGTGTAATTCAATTCTTAATTTTAGTAAGAGATATTTTGGTTTGAAAAATCCAGATCTGACTTCTTGGATTCATTTTTTGTTTTATGTATAAAAACTCGGGTAAATCATTCCCAATTTTTAGTTTTTAATACCCAAGCACTTGTGCCAGCCCGTGGGGATCGAGAACGCCTTTTGATACCATTTTGTTACGAACCAGATCTAGTCACCATCAAACTGGCACCAAAACTGGCCCGTGACATCTTTATATATTCATATTTCATTTAATTTCCATTACTGATTTTTTTTGGGGGGGTTTACCACTCATTTTGTTGAAAATGGTGGGTTTTGAAAATTTGGGCCAAACCGCGAGCCCAATTCGAGATTTAAAAACTAATTTTTTTTCTTCTATAACTCCTTCAATTTTTACTATTTTAAACCCATTCCACTTCCCAATTGGCATACCCTAATATATTAAAATCACAATATCCCTTTGGACCACATATAAATCCAAAATCATGATGGATTTTGGTTTTTGATTTAGGTAATGGGCCTGCCCGTAGGCCCATTTCTTGCATTAAATATTTTTTTAAATTTTCCATATCTCATTCATTTTTTAATTTTTCCCCGTGATTCCACCTCCATCTCAAAGCCAGTAGTCCGAGGATCGCACCCATTATCAGTTTCTCAATTTTGGAGCTCTGGTGAGCCGCGAAGTAGGGCAATCTTTCATACTCTTTCTCAAATCGACCAGATTTGACGAGGTAAAATGAATATTTCATAAATCCTTCAATTTTCATCATTTTCCCCCATTTCAGCACCCACATGATCTAATATGACTCCTTCGAACCTCAATACCAGTTTTGGGTACTTGGAGATTCATGGTTAGGTGGATTGGGGCCGATTTCTTCAAGATATTTCAAGTAAGGGAATTCCTTCTTGGTTCCTTCCATCCTCTTTTTGTTTCATTTCCTATTTCTTGAAGTTCCTCATGTCCAGAAGTTAGGGTTCGATCCTAAGGTCTGATTTGGTATCTTTTGGGTCAATTTTTGGTGGTATAGGTCTGGATTTATATTCCTTGTGGTGCGGCGGTGGTGCGCTTAAGGTTTCGCACCATGTTTTGAGGGTTTCGACTCAAAAGGTAGGTGATTCCATGGGTAACCATTTTATGATGAGTTAGCTTGCTTGGTTTATTAATTTAGTATGTTTATAATCTGTTTTGTGTGGTGTGAAAACTGTTTTTGATTAATTTGGTTAAACATTTAATTTTTAGTTGTATTTTATCTTGAAATTGGGTACTTTTCATGTGTGCCTCTTGGGGTAATGTCTGGGTTTAGTTTATAACATATGAAAGTGATTTATTAGTCTTGAAAGGGGATGTAAATTCTTTTTTGGTAATTCCTTATTATTATGTGGGCATTGAAAAGTGGTTTTTGATTGAGTTTAAGCTGTAAAACTGTGCTTTTCATTTGAAGGTGATTTATGAAAACATGTGTTTTTCATGTGTATCTTTGTGATATTATTTGATGTATTTTTATAACACTTGGGGGTGGTTTAATAATTGTTTTAGGGCTAAAAATTCTGTTTTGGATTGTTATTGGTATGATTTTGGTTTTTAATGAGGGGTTTGAAATGGGTTTAGTGTGCAAACAATGGTTATACCACTTGGGTTTGTTTTATAAAAATTGCAAATGTTTTATTTGGTTAAACAAAGTTGGGAAAGGGTGTATATGTACTGTTTGGGTGAGTGTGTTCACCTAATGTGGGTTTTTGAATGGTAAAGTGGTGATTTGAGATGTCAAACATTTTTAGAATGTTTTATAAATTGCCAAAATGTTTTACTAAATTTTGTTTTGTGTGCGAAACATGGGTGTGGGATGTTTCGTGTGAGTTTATTGATAAAATGAATTGTGAAGGTGAGAAGGGTATTATGTGACATATGTGTGGGATGTTATGTGAGTTGAATATCTTGTAATGGTTTTATAAAATCGTTTAAAGGATTTTTGGAAGTGTTAAAGAAATTTGAATAGTGTTGTAGGCAATTTTGGTGTGAGTTTGATTTCAAAATGCATTTGAATGAAAAGTGGAATTTTTGACTTGTGTGATGTACATGGGGCTATTTGGTTAATGTGTGATGTGGAATTGATATTTGCATGTGAAAACTATACTTCTTGGATTGTTGAACTTGTTTGAGCACAAAGAAAAAACCCGGGTATCTAGGTGGGTGGACGTGTACTAGTATGCTAGTGAATCTGTGGGGTTTGGCCTCAGTTTCACTTAGCAAGATTGACGCTTACAACTCTAACTAAACTATGATGATGATGATTGGGGACCACTAGGTTATGGGTATGATCCCTACTAGTGTCTTGTGCACGAGAACAGATATTTTTTTGTTGTTACTCTCACCGAGATACGAGGTACCTGGGACCCCCAGCTAGCTAGTGCCTAGGGGCTATTTCCTATTACTTGTGCTCATTAGATCCTTTGTACTTACCGTCGGCATACGGTATTGTTGGCTGGAAAATTCAATAGCTTTGTTATTTATTTTAAAATTTTTGGTCCTTTAAAATTATCCCACATGAAAACTGTTCCCATTTATTATTGCATGCTTTAGAAAATTATAACTAGCATTTTTTATTTACAAAACTTGCAATGCTTTTTGTCATGAAATGTTTATCACATGGAATCTATTAGTGGTGGTATCCTACTAGGCTTTCACTCACACCCTACGTACACCTTTGGGTGTAAGTAGACTTGCTTATTTTATGTCACAGGTTTGGGTACAGGTTTTATGCCTTTGGTTCGGGTTTTTAGCAGTCCATCGTGGTGCAGTGTCGTGGAGATGGCTTGGGGGTGGTGCCTCTTTCCACGTGGAGGTTCTTGGGCTGTCTTTTCTTGGGTTTGTACCTTTGTAATGGTGTTCAACCATTGTTTAAAAATGTGTAATTCAGTTCTGAATTTTAGTAAGAGATGTTTTGTTTTGAAAAATCCAGATCTGACTTCTTGGATTCATTTGTTGTTTTAAGTATAAAAACTCAAGTAAATCGTTCCCAATTTTTATTTTTTAATACCCAGGCACCTGTGCCAACCCGTGGGGATCGGGAACGCCCTTTGATACCATTTTGTCACGAACCAGATCTGGTCGCCATCAAACCGGCACAAAACCCGGCCCGTGACTTCTTTATAAATTCATATTTCATTTAATTTCCATTACTGATTTTTTTTGGTGGGTTTACCACTCATTTTGGTGAAATGGTGGGTTTTGAAAATTTGGGCCAAACTGCGAGCCCAATTCCAGATTTAAAAACAAATTTTGTTTCTTCTATAACTCCTTCAATTTTTACTATTTTAAACCCATTCCACTTCATAATTGGAATACCCTGATATATTAAAATTACCATATCCCTTTGGACCACATATAAATCCAAAATCATGATGGATTTGGGTTTTTTATTTAGGTAATGGTCCTGCCCGTAGGCCCATTTCCTGCTTTAAATATGTTTTTTAAATTTTCCATACCTCATTCATTTTTTACTGTTTTCCCGTGATTCCACCTCCCTCTAAAATCCAGTAGCCCGAGGATCACCCCCATTATCGGTTTCGCAATTTTGGAGCTCAGGTGAGCTCTGAAGTAGGGAAATCTTTCATACTCTTTCTCAAATCGACCAGATTTTACGAGGTAAAATGAATCTTTCATAAATCCTTCAATTTTCATCATTTTCCCCCATTTCAGTCCCCACATGATCTAATATGACTCCTCCTAACCTCAATACCAGTTTTTGGTACATGGAGATTCATAGTTAGGTGGATTGGGGTCGATTTCTTCAAGATATTTCAAGTAAGGGAATTCATTATTGGTTCCTTCCATCCTCTTTTAGTTTTATTTCCTATTTCTTGAAGTTCCTCATGTCCAAAAGTTAATGTTAGATCCTAAGGTCTGATTTGGTATCTTTTGAGTCAATTTTTGGTGGTATAGGTCTGGATTTATATTCCTTGTGGTGCAGCGGTGGTGCGCTTAAGGTTTCGCACCATGTTTTGAGGGTTTCGACTCAAAAGGTAGGTGATTCCATTGGTAACCATTTTATGATGAGTTAGCTTGCTTGGTTTATTAATTTAGTATGTTTATAATCTGTTTTGTGTGTTGTGAAAACTGTTTTTGATTAATTTGGTTAAACATTTAATTTTTAGTTGTATTTTATCTTGAAATTGGGTACTTTTCATGTGTGACTCTTGGGGTAATGTTTGGGTTTAATTTATAACATATGAAAGTGATTTATTAGTCTTGAAAAGGTCTGGAAATTCTGGTTTGGTAATTCCTTATTATTATGTGGGCCTTGAAAAGTGGTTTTTGATTGAGTTTAAGGTGTAAAACTGTGTTTTACTTCTGAAGGTGATTTATGAAAACTGTGTTTTTCATGTGTATCTTTGTGGTATTATTTGATGTATTTTTATAATACTTGGGGTGGTTTAATAATTGTTTTAGGGATGAAAATTCTGTTTTGGATTGTTATTGGTATGATTTTGGTTTTTAATGAGGGGTTTGAAATGGGTTTAGTGTGCAAACAATGGTTATACCACTTGGGTTTGTTTTATAAAAATTGCAAATGTTTTATTTGGTTAAACAAAGTTGGGAAAGGGTGTATATGTACTTTTTGGGTGAGTCTATTCACCTAATATGGGTTTTTGAATGGTAAATTGGTGATTTGAGATGTCAAACATTTTTAGAATGTTTTATAAATTTCCGAAATGTTTTACTAAATTGTGTTTTGTGTGTGAAACACGGGTGTGGGATGTTTCGTGTGAGTTTATTGATAAAATGAATTGTGAAGGTGAGAAGGGTATTATGTGACATATGTGTGGGCTGTTATGTGAGTGGAATATCTTGTAATGGTTTTATAAAATCCTTTAAAGGATTTGTGGAAGTGTTAAAGAAATGTGAAAAGTGTTGTGGGCAATTTTGGTGTGAGTTTGATTTCAAAATGCATTTTAATGAAAAGTGGAATTTTTGACTTGTGTGATGTACATGGGGCTGTTTGGTTAATGTGTGATGCGGAATTGATATTTGCATGTGAAAACTATACTTCTTGGATTGTTGAACTTTTTTGAGCACAAAGGAAAAACTCGGGTATCTATGTGGGTGGACGTGTACTAGTATGCTAGTGAATCCGTGGGGTTTGGCCTCAGTTTCACTTAGCAAGATTGACGCTTACAACTCTAACTAAACTATGATGATGATGATTGGGGACCACTATGTTATGGGTATGATCCCTACTAGTGGCTCGGGCACGAGAACAGATATTTTTTTGTGGTCACTCTCACCGAGATACGAGGTACCTGGGACCCGTAGCTAGCTAGTGCCTGGGGGTTATTTCCTATTACTTGTGCTCATTAGATCCGTTGTACTTACCGTCGGCATATAGTATTGTTGGCTGGAGAATTCAGTAGCTTTGTTATTTATTTTAAAATTTGTGGTCCTTTAAAATTATCCCACATGAAAACTGTTCTCATTTATTCTTGCATCCTTTAGAAAATTGTAACTAGCATTTCTTATTTACATAACATGCAATGCTTTTTGTCATGAAATGTTTATCACATGGAATCTATTAGAGGTGGTATCCTGCTGGGATTTCGCTCACACCCTACGTACACCTTTGGGTGTAAGTAAACTTGCTTATTTTATGTCACAGGTTTGGGTACAGGTTTTATGCCTTTGGTTCGGGTTTTTAGTAGTCCATCGGGATGCAGTGTTGTGGAGATGGCTTGAGGGAGATGCCTCTTTCCATGTGGAGGTTCTTGGGCTATCTTTTCTTGGGTTTGAACCTTTTTAATGGTGTTCAAACATTTTTTAAAAATGCGTAATTCAGTTCTGAATTTTAGTAAGAGATGTTTTGGTTTGAAAAATCCAGATATGACTTCTTGGATTCATTTGTTGTTTTAAGTATAAAAACTCGGGTAAATAGTTCCCAATTTTCAGTTTTTAATACCCAGGCACCTGTGCCAGCCCGTGGGGATCAAGAACGCCCTTCGGGCCTTGGCACGGGCCGGGTTTGGTGCTAGTTTGATGGCGACCAGATCTGGTTCGTGACATGTATAGTTTGGGTTTTTCTCCCTTACTGCCAATGCCAAATCTTTCCTTTTTAACAGAATTTTTTCCGTGTATTTCATTCAGTTTATCTTCTCCTTTTGTAAACACAAGAGCATCAGATTTATAAGTTTCTGCATATTTTTGTAGAACTTTAATCTTATTTTCATGAATAGCATAGTTTGGAGTTGTTGAATTGAATTTTTCAACAAGATCTTGATGTTGTTTAACTAAAGTATCTCTTTTATCTATAATATTGTTGTGAATATGATTTATGGATTTATGCTTGTTTAACAAGGAATCATATTTCTCTTCAAGAATTTTACAGTAGGCAGTCATTTTATCATTTGAGTAACTATAGTCAGGATATGAGGAATAATAAGTTTGTACCTCATCCTCTTTAGCCATGAAGCACATAATCACCTTCAGATTTGACTTCCTTTATTTATCAGAATCAGATGAGCTATTGGAGTCTTCTGATACACTCTATGTAGCCTTCATTACTCTCTTATCTCTATTCTCATAGTCAGAATTCTTCTGATATCTATTTTCTTCCTTTCTTTTCTCTCCTTTCAATTGAGGACAATTAGGTCTTATATGACCCAATTTTTTACATTAATATTATCTTAATTACTTTGTATCTTTCTCATCCTTTTTGAAGGTATTTCTGAATCATTTATTTTTTCTATAGAGCTTGCTGAATTTTCTAGCTAGTTCATCTAGTTCTATTTAAGAGTCAGATGAGTCTGTATCTTTTTCAATATTCACTTCTTGTTTCATTTTCCTATTCTGCTTCTGAGATGTTACCTTTAAATAAGTGTTGTTCTTTTTCACTAGAACCTTGTGATCTTCAGCTTCATCTTGCATTTTAGCTTCATACATCATTAAAGTCCCAATCAGTTCTCTCATGGCCAAATCCTTTACAGGTGATGATTGTCAAATTCCTACTAATATTCCATTCCACTTTGTATGTAGAACTCTTATAAATTTTAAGGCTTGATCAGATTGGTTGATAGTTTCACATAAGTATGTCACATTGTTGAAAATTTCTGTCAATCTTCCATTCATCTGACTGATTCTCTCTCCATCGAACATTCTAAATGTATCAAACAATAATTTCATTTTTTCATATCTCATTTACCTGATATTGTCAGTACCTTTATAGGCTACTGCAATTGTTTTCCACATTTCATAGGCTGTTGGGAACTGTGATACACGATTGAATTCATCTGGTCCAAGACTGAAAATGATAGCATTCATTGCCTTTGAGTTTGTATCATATTCAGCTTCTGTAGTAGTATCCCATGTTTCTGGTTTCGCAGGAATCATATAGGGAGATAAAATTTTTGAGTAGACTTTGTATCCAAGATTCTTCAAATATATAATCATCCTTGATTTCTAGCAACCATAATTCTCTCCATTAAAGTATGGATCACAAACCATTGGCATACCTTCCCTTAGGTCAGTCATTTCCATCTCAATTTAGATCTTATGATTTTAGCTTTTTAAGGCTCTAATGAAAATCTCACGCCTCTGATAACAAATGTAATGTCAGATTGACTATTACAATAACACAATAGGGGGTGAATTGTGTATTTTAAAATTATTCCGCAATTCTATCTTAACAAAACAGTAGACATAGCTTGAGATGTTTATGTAATAGATAATATGCAGTGGATAGAATATAAAATAGGACAAATCAATTTATAGTGGATAGAACAGATAATATGCAGCGGATAGAACAGAAAATAGGACAAATCAATTTACAGAAAATAGGATATATCAATTTGTTTATAGAAAAACAAATTAATCTCATAGTTACAGTAGAACGCAATTGATAAAATATGGATCTTTGTCATTATAAAATAATAAATCATGATAGATGTGTGAAGATATTTGGTTGCACAGAAGATCTTTGAATCTTTAAGAACAGAAACAAAAACAGAGCGTCGTATTCCCAGAAATCAAAAGATATCTTTTTGATGAAGTTCATGTTCTTGTGATTCTTCATCACTATAGAATAGAAAAACAATTTTCATAGATGATTAATTGATTTTATAAACCAGACATTCATCTATATCTGTAGAAGAAAACTCAGAACGATTTATAATGAGCAGAAACTTCAGCACAGTTTTTTAGATCCGCAAAATATTCCTAAGAAAAAGAACAGATAGGATTAGAGACGTCGTAACTCCCCTTAAAAATAGGAATGAAAATATCCGCTATAATTGGATATTTGAATTGATCATAAAATCATGCTGAAATAGTCAGTAACGTGCTTTAAATCATCCTGATATTCTGTGGAGACCGTTGCATGAATCTCTGATAAAGACGTAAATTCAAATCCTCGGAGTTGAAAATTCAAACGTAAGGTTCCTTCACTATAAGACAAAACAAAAAATGTATGGTAGATCTTGAATGTATGGTTGATGATCCATACATTTTTCTTCTCAAACGTAAGGTTGATCATCCATACGTTTCTATCAAAATGTTGGGTTCAATAGAAAAGTAAGGTTCATGATCCATATGTTTTGTGATACAAATATATGGTTCATTATGAACGTAAGGCTCCTCAACCATAATTTTATGATTTTTTTTTCATGTAGGGTTCTATTCAAATATAAGGTTTGTTATATACGTTACTTTTTTTGATGAATAAAGTGAACAGTATTTTCAGAAAAATGACAAACGATAAATAGTGTTTCCAGAATACACTTAAGAGCATTCTGTACACTTTAACGAATTACTTGCCAATAAATATGAATTATAAAGAATATAAATTCCCTGAAATATAATCAAAATAAAGTCATTAAAATAACAAACAAGGGTATTTTTGAACATCAAAATCATCATAAAATAAATAGTATTGTTGAGATAACATATGCCCAACACAGATCTCGTGTCACCAATCAAAAAGAACATAAATATTCCACCCTGAGGCACTCTAATAATGGATCACAATGATTCCTCAATAATTAAATCCCAACTATTATATACACACTAGCATGGAATGAGAAACATCCTCAAGAGTATTTCATAATAAATAATTTCACCATTTTTTAAAAGGATTCCAAATGGGCATTTAAGAATTTCTCAAAACTACCTTTTCTCAAAGGTAAAAAATTAACATTTGATAAATAGATTTATACACACCATTTACAAAATAAAACCACTTTCATAAATCCCTTAAAACATTCAGGTTAGACATCCAAAACACAACCATTTTTAAAAGGATGCAAAACAAGCCATTTTCTGGAAACTCTGGCGAAAACAAGTTATAAACCAAAAACACATTTGTTTGAACAACCAAAACCACATTTTAAAGACAGAGAAGGACCAAAAAATACCATTTTTAATTCTTACCAAACTTGTATAAATCCAAATAAATCATTTTAAATCACACTTAACACATAAAATCCAACCGGTAAATTTACTAAATACATGGCATGCACTCTATAACAACACAATTCATTTTAAGCACTTGAAAAGGAATAAAAATACCAATTTAATGACATAAATTTATTCAATCTACTGAACCATGTTAAAAATACCCTAAACCATGTTATAAACATCACAAACCAGGTGTGAAAGATAACAGAACATTTAAACAAATACTTGGTTTGCACTTTTATAACAAAACAACACACTTTTCACATAACAAGAAATAAACACCACTTTCCACACCAAGTAAAGTTATTAAAGTCTTCTAAAAAAATACTCATAATTTTATATAGTGTAAAGACCATGAAAAAGTTGAATCTTAAATAAAAAGGACATGTGCAATGGAAAACCTACCTCAAATCCTTGGGGGAATGGAAACGCACCCTCGACATCACCATCCGAGGGTTTATAAACCCTAAACCTATGATGACCAGGCTAAAAATTACAAAACCACCCTAAAATATCATGGTATAATATAACCCTAGGTCAATAATGACTATGGGAGAATATAAAACCAATAAATAATTGAAGTAGGAGAAGAAGGAGGAGAAAGGAGAAGGAATCTCACCTTGGAAATTAGAAAACTCTCTGTCTTCCCTTATATATACACCCTTATAGGAAAGAGAAGGTTTTGTAAATCCTTTTACAGGCTCCGTAGGTCTTTATGAACCCTGATAAGAATATTTGGAGGAAAAGGAGTAAAAATATATTGATTTATTAAAGAAACAAATTACCTCTTCAAATCAAGATAATTTGAGAAACCATGAGGAAGTTCACCCAAATCCCCGATGAATATGATCTCCAAAGAGGTGAAATGGAAGTTGGGGGTTTGCCTAAGGTTCTTGGCCTCGATTTAGAGATGTAATAATTGAAAAATAATAAATAATAATAATATATAAAAGAAAAAAGTTATTTTTTCAAAATGGGAAATGGGATCACGGGCTGGCCCAATACCTAAATAAATAAAACAAATCCCCCTTTATTATGAATTTTTAAGGGATTTAAAAAGGATATGGTGGTTTTAATAGGTCATGGGAGGATAAATGGGATGTGGAATAAGTGAAAATTTTTCAAAAACTAAAGAGTTATAATAGAAACAAATTTTGTTTTTAAATCTAAAAAATGGGATCATGGTTGGCCCAAATCTTGAAGTAACCACACTTTTCTCCAATAACACACAAACATGATAATGGGATCCTAGGGTAGGATGGTGAGAAAAATATTGTAGTTCCAAACTCAACATTAATCTCAACCAAAACCAAAGAAAATTATTGGTATTTCCAACGAAACATATCAAAACCAAGACATGAAAAAGTGGCTGTGACAATTCTCCCCACCACTAAAGCTTCTCGCCCCCAGAAATCAATAACAATTTTCTAGAAGAAAGAACAACACCTAATGATTTCTTAAAAAAATGATCCAGCATCTCAATCCAAGGAAATATTGTCTCTCACTAATAGAACTTAAGCCTCTTTCCCAACCAAAACACAAACTCACAACCAAATCCTGAGAAACAATGGAAATATCGAGTCACTGCCTCCAAAGCTAAGCCAAGAACACGATTGTTAGGCCTTCTCCCCAAGAACCCACTAATCACACAATCATAAGATTAGTCATGAAAACCAAAGATTCTAGGGGATTCTATAATGTAATCCCCACCATTAATAAGTAATTAGCACTCAAAAAGTTATTAAGAAGAAACTCTATGAGACCCATGGTGGTTCTCCCCACCTTTAAGAACCAACGATCAATGAACAAATGAGAATTCAAAAAGTAATAGGAACGGGTCTCTCCCACACATGCCCACCAGAAATCTCCCACAAAAACCTAGCAACGCAAGATAAGAGTAAAACAACATGATCATTTAAACCGCCCACTCCAATACAGAGGGGAAAAGTGATGGGCCAACACTTTATGCACAGATTAAAACTCCTCACCACATGGGTGGAGGAACAAGCCTTTCTAAACTCTTTAAACCTATTAGATTCATGATTGTGTGCTATCATCACTCCATGACCTATGACTGTATCACTAAAGGATGAGGCATCTACTGCCTCATGGTTGGGAACTGCTAATCCCAATCTGGAACATACATCATACGATTAGATAAAAGAGAAATATCAGAAACATAAGGCATAAAAACCACAATTCCATTGAAAATAGGAGTTCATGGAATACCCACAACATCCCTTACATAAAAAAAAACAAAATTGGAACAACCAACAAAAAAATATATCCCTTACACTAGAAGGAAACTTACAAAAATAAACTTTAAACAACTCCATAACAACACATCACTTCTGGGACATGGCTCAATGATGCTTTCTAGAAACGCCTCAACAGAATTGCTGCAAGTGACCCAAGAATACACAAGAAAGGAAGGGTTTAGATGTAATTGGACACAATGGCCTCTTGTGATGTGGCATGCCAATTTTATAAAATAAAATGACATCACTCCTAGAGGAGTTTTATGAAGGATCCTGGGGCCTTTTGATTCCATGACCCGCTTTATCAACATTCAGTCCCTTTCTCATCTCCTTGCCAGAATCATACCCACTACTCCTAGGGATTGATGTATGGTGAATTACCTTGAGCAATCCTTCCATAGTGTCTTAAATATGGAAAGATTTCGTCACCACATCCACAAACAGAGTTAAGTTGAACTCTGTCACCTCTGACTGCAAATCGGTACGAAGACCAACTTCGAAATGTCGAGACTTCATGCAATCATTTTCAAAACACACCGAATCATAAGGTAATAGGTCCATAAAATTATGGAAATAATCTGACACTAATCCATCACCTTTCTGCAGATATCTCATCTCCATCCTCTTTCTCATCCTTTCTCTCTCTGAGAAATACAGATGAATGAAAAAATCCTTGAGGAACTCCCAAGTGAGATATTACCGAGGCTTGTTCTGAGACACAGACTTCTACCACTTCCATGGTGAACCTTCAAGCATGAAAGTTCCATACATAACCTTCAAAAACTTGGGCCACTCGATGAGTCTAAAGTTCCTTTCGATCTTTCACATCCACTCCTACACCTCGAGAGGATCCACTAGTCCATAAAAGAGAGGTGTATTTACTCTATGAAACTCAAGAAATAAATCCTGAAGTTCATCATCTATAAATTATAGTAATGGGGATTCACACACAACCAAACTATGATCACTCATCAAAGCTTCATGGGGAAACCTACTGAACAAGTAAAATCTAGAAACAAATCAAGACTAACTCAATAACAAAAATCCTCAAGAACAAAAACCGCACAGGTGACAAGATTTGAAAATAAGAAAACAATCCATTATAACCTCAAAAAAATTCCATTTTAAAACATATTTAATTTAAAACAAACTTGGTAGGTTAAACACTCATCATTGGTATTCTTTAGAGGCTCACTCACATTCAAGTTTACATGATACCTTGGGCACCCATCCGTCATTCCATACTAGGTATTCATCCACACTTCCATATAAAACCATGCATGTGAGAACCCATGAAAACAAAAGAGGATAAAAAAACAACCTCATTTTTTAAACCAAACCTTTCAACCCACATCTAAAATAATGTACCATCGAAAGGCACACTAACCACAATGTAAAAATTCATTTTAAAAAATTCCGTAAGGTCTCATTTCAAAATATGATAGCCATGAACACTAAAACCCTTTTCAAAAAAACATCAACCACTAAAAACCACTTTCCAAAACAAATTCATCATATTCAATCAATTTTCAAAATCCCAACGTATCCCTTTTTCAATAAAATATATAATCACTTTAAAATAATACAAGCTTTCCAAAAATTTCATTTCAACAACCCATGCATTTAGATTAAAGAAAATCAATCATGTTAAATAATTTCCACTTTATCCCCAAAATTTGTTTCACAAAAACCAAATTTCCAAAACCATTATTATATTAAATTTTGAAAACCCATTTTTAACTTTTCAAAACTAACCATTCCATTAAAACACATTTCCACAATTTTCACACAAGTATTTTTAAAACAATTTTCAGAATTCAAGAAATGTTTAAAAGACCTATAAAAGGGTATCTATTGTCAGTGGGTGACATGACCATATGGTTGGAGGACATATGTCAAACACACCACTAATAAAGAGGGTATTCTTAGGACCGTTCCCTGCCTCCACATGTCTTTATAGGCCCTATGAGCTCACATATACCATTAGTCCAACTCTTTTATCACGTACCAACACCAAAAAACAACAAGAACCAAAGGCACCAATGAAACCGGACTTCCCATGGACACCTAAGGATCAAAATGGGAAAGAGTTTGTGATGATCTCCCCAAACCTATCCCTAAAGTCCCAAACATACTAATCCATCTACCTTGACATACCCAAATAAAAAAAGGAAACTGTAAAAAAGAAAGTTCTGCTAGGAGTTGATGTCCTTTGATACAATTTTTTTCACGAACCATCTTGGGTCAACCCCTAACCCACCACCCAAACCAAACTGTGGCATGCCTGAACTGCATTCCTGATCCCCACAGACTGGAAACTAGTGTAGGGAATCATTAGAGTAGAAACAGGAATGGTATTTCTAAAATATACACAATAAAACAGATAGCATAAAGAAATGGACATACCAATACACATTTATAAAAATTGAACTCGTCATCATGTATACAAAAAAACGTGAGTTACAACTGAACATTGAAACTAAATCGACCATACCTAATGTCCTAATAACTCCATGAGACCCTACTGGTCACTCTCCAACACAATGATTACATGTTTCTCAAGGTGATTGAACTCAATATGAATCTTTCCTAATAGAAAAAACAAAAATAACAATAGGTGTGAGTATTAAAACTTAGTAGGATGGCCTGATAATCTATTCCCAATGCAGATTATTCAAAATAAAAGAAACATCAATTTAATGTTTGAAATAAAATATATAAAACTAAGGTTCTCTACATTATTATTCAAAACAAAGTACAACCCATTTCCCTTATTCATATCCAAAACTAGATTCTTTAAACTATTGTGTCAACCAAATTTTCTAGGGGAAAGTGATTTTTACATTTTTATATTTTTACAAAGAGGATAAAACACTTTAATTTGAAAAAAAATCATATTACTTATCAAAACAGTCCCACCACTTTCCAAGAAAAACAATACACAATAAGGAACTATATTAATCACACAACAAGGGTAATGTAAATGTATATACAAGCATTATATTCATCACTACCTGAAACTCAAATCCAAATAGACATGTGTGAACCTAGGAGATCCAGAATAATTAAAAAGAAACCAATACATGATACCTCATCCTCATTGACATGTCACACACTATGAAATCAAAAATCTCAATATGGTTTTCCATCCTTCCTCAGGAAGTTCGAGAGAAAATCCAATATCAAAAAACCCAATATATCCACCTACTATGGACCACTGGTCAGTACCCTAACCTACTAGTGAAATAATAATTCCTACAATATTCTCTCAATAATCTATGTTATTATTTATAAAGTATCTAATGAGGGTGATACAACATATTCCATCTGATAATCCTTTTATAACATATATATAATAATAATTTACAATAGACATCACCCCCAGTCACTCCAAGGACAAATCTCATGCCATTAATCCAAAGTAACATAAAGAGTCTAACCTGAGGCACTTTTATAATGAATCACAATGATTCCTCAGTAAGTACAACCCATCCATTATATACATACAATCATGTCATGAGAAACATCCACGAGAGGATTTCATAATAAACAATATCACCATTTTTCACAAGGTTTCCAAACGGGCCGTTAAGGGCTTCTCAAAACTATCTTGTTCCAAAGGTAAAAATTTCAATTTTAATATTGAGGTGTATAAACACCATTTATAGAAGAAAATCACTTTTATAAATCCCTTAAAACAATAATATTAAACATCCAAATAACAACCATTTTTATAAGGATGAAAAACGGGCCATTTTCCGGTAACTCGGGCCTAAACATGTTATAAACCAAAAACCAATTTGTTTGTACAACCAAAACCTCATTGGAAAGACATAGACGGACCCAAAAATACTATTTTTCATGATTTAAATGAATTTATCAATTCAAAAAAATCATTTTAAATCACACATAACACATAAAAACCAACTGGGAAATTTACCGAACACATTGCATGCACTCACTGACAACACAATTCATTTTAATCAATTGAAAAGAAATTAAAATACCA
Source organism: Viscum album (assembly GCA_963277665.1). NCBI lineage: Eukaryota > Viridiplantae > Streptophyta > Magnoliopsida > Santalales > Viscaceae > Viscum > Viscum album. The sequence continues at coordinate 1,687,267,618 of OY728146.1, forward strand.
ATTTAATTCCATAAATTTATTCAAGATACTGAAACAAGTTCCAAATACCCAAAATAGGATTCTAAACATCACATCCTACATGTGAAAGATAATAGAACATTTAAAAAAACACTTTGTGTGCACTTTTATAACAAAACAATAATAATTTTCACAAAACTAGGCATAAAAACCAATTTTCACACCAAATAAAGTTATTGAAGGATTATAAAACTATAATTTTAATTTTTATAGGGTTAAAATACCTTTAAAATGATGAATATTAAATAAAAATTGACATGTGCAATGGGAAGCCTTCCTCAAATCCTTGGCATAATGGAAACGCACGCCCAATATCACCATCTGAGGGTTTACAAACCCTAAACCTGTGACAACTAGACACAAAAGAAAAAAACAACCATAAAAATAATTTTTTAATATAACCCTAGTTCAATCATAACCAGGGGAAATAGAAACCCAAAAAATAATGGAAGGAGGAGGAAGATGGAGGAGAAAGGAGAAGGAATCTCACCTTAGAAACTAGAAAACTCTCTACATTCTCTTATATCTAAACCCTTAGAGGAAATTTAATGGCTTGTAACTCCTTGTAGATTATAATTTATTCAGTAAGAATAATGTTAATAATATTTCTAGGGAAAATAGTAAAAATAATGATTTATGAAAGAAAGAAATTACCTATTAAAAACTGGAAGATTTGAGAAACATTGAAGAAGTTCTCCATAATCCCTGATTAATATTATCTCTATAGAGGGTAAATAGAACTCGGGGGTGTTCCTAGGGTTCTTATACTCGATATATAGGTGTAATAACCAAAAAATATTAAACAAATAATAATATATAATAGAAAAAAATTATTGTTTTTAAATTAGAAATGGGATCACGGGTTGGCCTAATACCTGAATAAATAACCCAAATCCACCATGATTAGGAATTCCTAAGGGGTTAAAAAAAGATACGGTGGTTTTAATAGGTTAGGCTAGGTTAATTGAGAAATTTAATGAGTGAAAAATTCTGAAAATTAAGGAGTTATAAAACACAAAAATTTTGTTTTTATGTCTAAAAATGGGCTCATGGTTGGGCCAAATTTCAAAGTAACCACCCTTTTCTAAAAAAAACTTCCAAAGAAGATATCAGGAACCCATGGTAGGATTTTTAGAAATATATGGAAGTTCAAAAATCAACATTAATTTCACCCAACACACAAGAAAAATATCATTAATTCTAATGAACCAGATCCAAACCAAGACATGAAAAATCGGGTGTGACAATGGGGATGTTACCATGAATGTAAAATTAAAAAGTGTTGAGTAGAATAGAAAATTATTAAGTCCATTTCATTCCCCAATGCATGTAAGAGTAATTTAAGAAATTGTGTAAGAGTCATTTAGGACATTTTGTAAGATTCTTCAATAATTTATTAATGAAAAATTATCTAGGTAATTAGATATATAAGACACATTAATTTTTACACTAGAGAATTTATGGTTTGTTTGAATATCAAATAGGAGTTATTTTTAAAAACAAGGTAAAGCTATAAGAGTTATTTATATGGATTTCGTAAATGTATAAGTTTAAACTTCATGTTGTATAAGATTCATTTATATGACCAAGGGAAAATGTATGATTCATTTATTAGCCTTAGAGAATGGTATAAAGGTTTTTCCCTATGTCATTTGTAGTGAATAATAATATAAAAGGAACACTATTAGAGTCATTCATTGGGGGAAATTAATTCGGTTATAGATCACAACTCTAATGATTAGGACACTTTAGAAAAAATTAAGAAGGATCTTGATGATTTTCTTCTTGATTAATATCACACCTCAACTCAGAGCTACATGCTTTAATATATGCATGCATGTAGAAAGATCATAAAAAGTATTTTGATTTAATTTTTTATTAATAAAACCTAAACAATAATAATTCATTCATAAAGGGTTATATAATCCTAAATATTTTATTAAATAATAATTTTGGTATTTTTTACGGTTTATTTTGAGGAATAAAAATAATTAAAAAGTGGATAATTTCTCAGAGATAACATCATGGGGTTTCCATATTAAAATATTAGAAAATATCTTAAGTAATTTTTATTATTACCTGAAATATAATGATAAATAATTTTTTCTAAAAAAATATTAATTACAACAGTGAAGATAAATATAGATACATATGTGGTGAAGTAATTTAATGATCATGAATTATAGGTGAAGAAGAAGGAAAGTGTTAACATCATTCCTAATTTTTGTTTTTTTATTATAATTTAGGAAAAATAAATAAATTTCATTTATGAATCACTATTATTTTTAAAAACAGTGACTCAACGTAGTGTGTGAATATCCACATAGATAAATTATTCCTAAAATTAACTTTGAATCAATCATAAACTTTTGTAACACTTATAGTGGATAGTGTTTCTCTCTGGTACATCGACACACTTTCAGTTTATACTACTTAGATTATCAATTTGTGTTGAACCAAGTACAATATCATGTCTATTAATTTATGTTTCTATGTTTTTGTATTGCTTTCATGCAGAAAGGGTGATAGTTTTATGCTTCTCCTGCTAACCTAACAACAATATCCAAAATGTGAAAAGAAATCCACATAATAAATCATCCACCCCATGTTAAAGTGTGTTGGTCTTCGGATGGAAATTTTTTCATGGTTTTATGATAAATTAATAGTTTTTAAAGTGTGAAATAATTAGTTTTTTTGTAAATTATTATCTTTGATATTTTTTTAGAACTATTTTTCAGGGGGTTTTTAGTCATAATTTGTTTATAGTTATGCTATAATTGAAATTAATTATTCATGAAAACCAGTTTAATGGTTTTTAGGTATTACCATGGGGATTATAAGAGTGAGGTAAAGCTCTCCTAGGATTATGGTTAGTGGTATAAATTATTAATGTGATTCTTAAGCTACGATCGTGACATTATTTCCCTATGTTTTCAAAATCATTAATAAATCATAACTCTCATTTTTGTAAATATAAATGGTAAGTTATCCAATGTAATTATTAACAAAAATTTAATTATTCTAAATCCATTTTTAATGAAATTATCAATAAAATTAGTTTATTTTTAATTATTTATAAAACCTTTTCAAATTAAATGGTGTATGTTAATCCCTTTTAGGTCTTTGATATCTTCTTAATAGTTTTACATGAGTGGATGCTGTTGAGAATCCATATTACTTATTGGTGATAGTTATTGCATGTATCCCAACTAATTAAGGAATTAATTTAGTTTGGGACATTTTTTGTGTTAAATACTTATGGAAGTATTGTACTTGGTAGAATAATAACCATTTTGGTATTACTCAAGAAGCAAATTATAAAATAACATTTTCTCACTTTAACCTAAATGAGTTATAAATCAAAGTACCATACATAACCAATGGTTAAGTTATTGAATCTGTAAAATGTTTATGGATGGGTTAGTTTATTGGAAAAGTGAATTTGGAACATGATCTTATATATTTTTTATATTTTATACAAAGTTTCATATATTCTATATTTATTTTTTTAAAATGAAAATTTCACCCTATATTCAGTAATGAAATAATTCTACTTTATATTGGATTTTATTTTATAAAAAAGTTGAGAAATTCCTTCTTCATTTAAAAATTAACAACTTGAAGTATCTTTATTTATTCTATAGGATATTTTTTTTGATATATTTAACATTTTTTAAAACATTCCTTAAATAATTTTCTTAACAATATTTTGAATAATAAGTAATTCAAACGAATTTTTCTCTTCAAAACTACATTCAATGAGGGTAATATTTTTTAAAATGATATAAACATGGGGGGACATGTTCTTTATTTAATATAATTCACTTATATAAATCCTTAAAATAGCTCACTTTATTTTATTTTAAGATTTATCCTAATAAAAGTTTTATATAATACTTTTAAAAAATTTTGATCATCAAAAGATTTTATCCCACTTAAAATGTATTAATAAAATGGGTTGAAAGTATTTTGGGTGGGTTATGTTTTAAAATAGTAATTTTGAAAACCTTTATTTAGTTTAGTAAAAGTGAGGTATATTCTTTGAAATTAATGTTAATAATATATTCTTGAACTAAACTCTATAATCATAAAGTGATCATCATTAAAGAGAACTTTTCTTAGTTTACTGATTGTGCATCACCTATTACTAGGAATGAATTTTTATTTGAATTATATATATATATATATATATATATCATTTTTTGGATTTTTAGCATTATTTATAAATTTTTCTCATTGTCAAGACCCGCCCCCTAGGGCTCGTGCCTTGACTACCCCAATCACCACTTCGATAGGTTAGGGGTTGGATACTAGCACCGAAAGGCGTCTTCCCTAAAATGGGAAGGTTTTGCCTTTAGACCTGTATAAACACACGGTCCTAGAACACAATAAGAAGCAACTTTGAAGTAAATTGTTGTAGTAAAAAGGAGTGCTGAAAGTAAAAGGGGTCGAAATACAAGCCCAACTGAAAGTACAAATACAACTGAAAGGAACAATACAATTGAAAAAGGGAAAACAACTACAGAATAATCCTCTGAGAATACTACCTGAAAGGTAGGTATAGATTGCCTCCTCATCACTCTACGTCCGCCTATCTCCTCCTTATACCTCCTAGTCCTGGCACCAACAAACCTTATCCCAGCTACTCGTCATCTGCACAAGACACAACAAGGTGCAGTTGAAGCCCATACAGGGGGGGAGTATAACGATACTCATTAGGGACCTTGATACCCCCGAAGGTCTCTCAAAATAACATGAGGAAAACCACAAGGAATGATCTCCATAAAAAAGCACAAAGTAATAGACACAGCTCAATTAGAGTCTCATCTCAAACTAGGTATACAGCATAGAGAAACACGATATGATGCTGACCCATATAGAAACGCTATGAATGATGATAGCCAGCCATGGATTCTCTAAGCCTAGGAACAGGTAACATTCCCAGTCATAATGTCGAACACCTCAGCTGCTAGATAACTCCCCCTCTATCGAGTATAGTGGGCCTGCCATGTCACACAGAGGCGCTTCCAACTAACCATGAACTGCTGAGGTACTCCTCCCCATCGCGTATCGTGGGTCTGCCTGGTCACACAGAGCTGCTCCCCAACCATGGCCAGCTGAGGTACTCCTCCCCATCGCGTACCATGGCTGCTCCCCACTATGTCCTGCTAAGGTAATCCTATCCATCGCATATCATGGTCATCGAGTCACTCTGAGTCGAAAAGTAAGAAATCATCAGGTCTCAGCCAGTTGCAAGGTTTCGTACGTAGTGAACTTTAGAGAATCGATCCACAAGCCATCAGTCGTATTTCAACTAGCACGAAGTCTCACAAAAACGTAACCTGATGATCTGCCCGACCCGTGTGCGGAGGCCCAACCCGTTAGTCAGTTGACCTGCATTCTTCGTATAATTTCCGAGAATGGGGAAGAGGGAATCTTTTAAGGAAATGTAAATGAATAAACCCCCTACCTCAATTCATCAGAGATATTTCTTCACTTGAAGGTGGTTCGGTGTTCTTCATTCCCACAAAAGTCTTCTAACGACGTTTCTCACACGTCATCCTCCGGTTCATGGTTCGGTGTCACCCATCACCTCCCGCTGGGATCTGCTCCGTCTTCTAAGGTTATGGCATCGTGGTTCTCCTTCAGTACTTCGTTTCTTAGCAAAGCTGTGCTAATACCCCTCCCCAAGCTCTATATATATTTGAGAGGGGGAGTTTAATTAATGACGTTAGCATTCAATGGGGCTCATCAATTAGGAAGATTCCTAATTCCCCAATGACATCATTACTTAGGGTTGGAAGGTCAAGCTATTTATTATTTTGACACGTCGCTGGCCCCACCCCTTTACTTGTCCATTGGAGGATATGAAATAAAATAATAAAATAATTTCTTTTCTTTTCTTTTAAGAAATCACAAAACATAAATTTTTCTCTATACATACTATGGTCAAAGTAAATACTCAATTAGGTGAATATCGATGTTGTGGATTCAATGGTTCCCTCGGATTATTAATCCGAGCGACGGTTTAGAAGTTAGAAAATACCGCACGCGCATTTACTAAACGTACCAGAAAAAAAGATCAATAAATTATTAGCGTTCACCCTTGACATATGCCAGTCGAGGTTAGCCTCCTACTAAGGATAACACCCCCCAAAAAACCCATAGGTACTCTCTAATTTTCAATATGAGTTACCATTTATAGGTAATTGATTTTACAATAAAATAATTTCCACTTAATTATTTTATTTACGACAAAAAACTAACTTTCACTGCTAGCCCATGCTGGTCAATGTTAGTATAATCCTAAATAAATCACACCCTCATGAGTTTAATGGTGGTCTCAAATTTTCAATCTGAGTTACCGTTCATGAGTTATAATCATTTGAAAAATTAAATAATTTTATTTAATTATTTTATATGCGGTCATGCCATTTTTTGGTTTTCTCAATGGAGGTCCATGCTGACTAAACTTAATTCGCGCCTAGGGTAAACCAGCTATCCTCAGAGCAATGGTGCCCTTATATTTCTGATTTGGGAAACCATTTAAGTGTTATTCCACTTTTTTAGGAAAACTACTTACGCGCACTATTAAAAGTTTGACAAAACTGTGACTGATTATTATTGGCACTCCAAGCCTCAGAATCACACGCCATCAGATTTTTCAGTCTCGAAATAATTCCATATAATAAAAAAATTACATGGAAAAAAATAGGGGTCTTTACATTCTCCCCACCATAGGTATTTTCATCCCTGAAAGCCACAACATAGACTAAGAAAAAAATTGGGGTACTGAGCACGAATCTGAGCCTCCTGCTCCCATGTGCTCTCGTGGAGGTTCCCGTGCGGCCAGAGAACATGCACCAGAGGTATCAACCACCCATTAAGGGCCTTCTCCTATCGATCCTTAATCTCTAATGGAACCTATGTAAATGTTGCCTCATCATCTAAGTCATGCTTTCCATGGTCGATTATGTGAGATGGTCATGCACGTATCTCCTCAGCTAGGATACGTGGAAGATGTCGCGCACCTTCTCCAACTACAGTCTAAGTTTCAAGTTGTATTCCACCTTGCCTATCCTCCAAAATATCAAAAAAGGCCCAATAAACCTCGAGGATAACATGATGCCCCAGCTAAATCTCTGTAGTCCCCATCGAGGAGAGACTCGTTGGAAAATGTAGTCCCCCTCCTGGAACTCCAAAAGTCTCCATCTCCTGTTGGAAAATGACTTTGGTCTGCTCTATGTAGTCTTCATCAACTCTTGGATTGTTTTCACCTTCTCAGTAGTAGCACGTACCAACTCAGGACCCATAAGTTCTGACTCCCCAGGGACTGTCCATCATAGAGGTGATGTAAAAGGTCAACCGTATAGGGTCTCGAATGGTTCCATACCAATGGTGGAGTGATAACAGTTGTTTTAATCTTCACCATATTATGATGTACCACCAGAGGGGACGTATGGAACTCTCTCAACACCTCCTCCCATAGTGCCATTGGTACCATGGTACGCCCTCTGAAGAGGATGACATGCTCCCCACCTTCATAAAATTCATCAGGTGCCTGCCCTGAGGATATCTGAGCACGTTGAGCCTCACAGTCAATGTCCCCAAGTGACACCTCCCTGGCTAGCTTAAGGAGTGGGGGAGGGACTATCATATACTGGAGGTATGTTTCTCTATCACTATCCATGAAATATATCTATTATGCGACTAGCTGCTCTGTCACCTCACTCGGCATCTAAAAACCAGTCCTCCTGCTGAGTGCATCTGCTACCACGTTCCCCTTCCCATGAGTATTGACTATCTCAAAGTCATAGTCCTGGAAGATCTCTAGACATCATCGTTGTCTCGGGTTTAGGTCCTTCTGAGATAAGTTATACCGGAGACTCTTGTGATCAGAGTAGACTGTAAAACATTCTCCCATCAAGTAATGTCACCACACCTTCAAAGAGAAGACCACTAATGCTAAATCTAGGTCATGAGTAGAATAGTTCTTCTCATTCTGTCTTAGCTGTTTTGAGACATAGGCAATAACTACTTGATCCTATATCAGGACACACCCAAGTCCATTCCCTGATGCGTCGCAGTAGACTACATACCCAACGCCCTCTTCTGGTATCCTCAAGATGGGGGGCACTTGTTAGTCTCTGCCTCAGCTCCTGAAAACTCTAATGGTATCTCTCTGTCCACAAGAAGGGTTGTCCCTTCTTTGTCAACAATGACAGGGGTTCCGCAACTCTAGAAAAGTCATGCATGAATCTCTGATAGTATCCATCCAACCCTAGGAAACTCCACACCTCGGTCACACTCCTGGGTGGCTCCCAAGAAAGTACAGCCTCTATCTTCACTGGATGCACTGCAACTCCATCCTCTTAGATAATGTGTCCCATAAACTGGACCTCTCATATCTAGAACTAGCACTTTGAAAGTTTACCATAAATTTGGTGCTATCTGATTGTATTCAGAACTATCTACAGATGATAGGTATGCTCCTCCTCCGTCACTGAGTATACCAAGATGAAGTCGATGAACACCACCACAAAAGGATCAAGGTATGTCTAGAAGCTCTTGTTTATGAGTCTCATGAACACTAAAGGATTTTTGGTCACACCGAATGTATAACGACCCACACTTTACATACATTGTTAATACTTCAAAATTGAAGCACACTTATTACAACATATGACAAAACCACAAAGGACCGTATAGGTATAGTGTCTTTAGAAACTGGGAAACATAAACAACTGGTTCATAAATCTTCTACAGTGTCTCCCATTTATTTCATCATATCTAGGGTCCCTTTTAGCATATTATACTTAATATCCATCTTCCTGACCTGGGGAAAAGAAAACATAAAAGGGTGAGCTCAAATGCTCAGCAAGGGCAAATAAAGGAAATAAAAATCATATCATATCTTTATGAAAATCAAAACCTGCAAAAGAGATCATAATATCTTAACATGGAATAAATCATAGAAGTGAAAATGAGATCCCCATAATCATAACATAAAACTTGAAACTTTGTGGCATGCACACATAATCATGGAAAATCATTTCTTGTTAGTCATGACTCATTGCCAAGACTATCTTAGTGGACAAAGTCCCTTTCTGAATCGAGTTCACTCCTCATTTCAGTCCTGTATCACTGAATCGAAATAACCTTCCGTTCCAGCCATGTCTATCTCATGAGATATAAAATCATTACCCAATGCATTGGAGGGAGATATAGGTCCCACCCATCTTATAATGAATCCTTTCTTATGTGTGCCACATAATCATAAAACATGCATCATCGCATAACACATGTAACAAAAATGGGATTCTTGAAACATCATGACATCATAAAACAATTCATATAAGATAAAAATATTTCCATCACAACATAATCAAATCCATGTAATAAGAGGGATAAAAACAGAACCCTTTTATTATCTTAGATGGAAAATAATTTTGATAAAACACTTGAACTCCATTCTTGAGGAAAATATCCTTTCTTCTTCAAAAACATTTTTCCTTTCATAACATGTCATACAACTTTAAAATAAAATAAGTTGATTAAAAATAAACTTGAATACTTGTAAAGGAAGCTTCTTGGAAATAATTTTTTAGAAATCCATTCATGCCGTATAAGTTAAAAAAAACATTCTTCGTACTTTTTTCGGAAAAGTCAAAAAGTACCTCGTACGAAAAACGACAAAAGATTCCTTTCATACATATTACTAAAAACTCACCGAAGGGTAAAAATGGATTTAAAAAATTGTAAGTGGATGGAAATAATATTACATATTGATGAAACATGGATGTGGATGATAAAATACACCCCAGTAAATACTTACAAATAAACAATCTCGGATAAAAATGAGATTGTGATATTTCCCTTACCTTAGGTCCGATTTGATTTGTTCGTGTCCGAAGCTCCTGTATAATGGTTTAAATAATGTTATTGACTTATTCCAGAATCATACATATTGATATGATATCATATATGGTCATATTATTAGCTTCTTGTTAGTAATATTTCATTGTTACTTGTTACTCGGGTCTTTATAACTTTTTGTTCTTATGCGTGTTTTGTCGAATAAATTCTTATTCTTATCTTTAGGTTATAGATAATTCATTTCCAGAATGGTATTAGTGTAGTATATACCATATTCATTCATTCAATTCATTTATATAATCATTATGAAATGAAGATCATGTAGAACGAGTCGCATCACATCGTGGAGACGGTATTCCGTACGTACGCATGAGTGATGATATCGTTCCTATGATCGTGGAATTGTATTGGAGTATATATATATATTATTTCAGTATCAATATTACTTAATAATAATCATATATAGTTACTCATTACACCATTATACCCATCCTTGTAAGGTGATGGTGGAAAATAGATTACACCACGGCGTGGAGACGGTATTCCGTACGTACGCACGCGCGGTGATTTCATTTTTCCGTAGGATGGATAGAAGGTGAATTAGGGTTGTTTCATATTTATAATAACATATCAGTATGTAAGTAATACTGATGTTATTACTTTATCATGAAACAACTAAAGAAGAAAAAGTTGAAGAAGAAAGAAATTGAAAAGATCGGTAATGGATATTACCTCTTCTTTGGAACGCCTCTTTGAATCCTCCACTTAAGGAACTAAGATTGGTCTTTGGAGAAGACCAGGACCTCTAGAATTATTCTAGGGAAGTGTAGAGGAGAAAATGGCAGGGGTTGGCCGAGCTTGAGTGCTCAATTTGGTGTGAGGAGGAGGGGGAGGAGGTGCCCTTTTATAAGGGAGGAGAGGGGCACCTTAGGAATATCTCAAAATATTATTTTATATTAAAGTCAAAATCGGTTTATAATGGTTACAAAGGGTATTATTTAGAAGCTAAAGTGGGGATGGGTCGAAATCCTATCAACCAATAGGATTTAGACAAGTTTAGGGTATTATGTTTAACCTTATCAATTAGATTTAACTCTAAGTTAAATAATTTAACTTTTACCGTGTCTTTTTGTTTTCTTTCACTATATGGTTAATAAACTTACTATAACATGCCAAACGAACCCCAAATTGTATATTATTAATATATATATCCTTATCTAAGTCATTTGGCCGAACCTTAGATTTTTAGGAATAAAATAACAATTAATAATATAATATTTGATTTAAAAACTATTTTGTGTCAATTTTGACACTATTTGATATATGATTTTTGTGAAAGTCATAACAGAATTATATGTTCGAACCAAGTTGATTAAATCAACAATAATATATCATAGTAACCTAGAAAATTAGTGTAATTCATAAAAAGTCTCAAATTACATTTATTTTGGTATTTATATTATCAATTTTGTCAATATTTCATTAATAAGATAATTACTGCATCATCTTTGTGTCATAAATAAATTACATTATTTGATGTCTAAAAATTACAAATAAAATACCATCATGTAGGAAATATTTTTAGCTTTCTAATTAATATTTACAATCGAATTTATCTTATGTATAACCCCATATTATAAATGATTTACTTATTAAACTTTGATTTTAACTATTTTAACCCTTCTTTAAATAAATTAATAATAAATGTCCTAATCTAATCCAAGTGGGCCTAAATGGTCATATTTTATTCCTAAGTTTGTTTTTGGTCGAATTACACTTGTCCAATAGAATTAGGACATGTGTTAGGGTAATATTAATATCATATTTACCCTTAGTTACCCTATTTACTATTAACCGCGGTAAAAATAGTAAAAAGTTACTATTCACCAAAAAATTATTTTCATCTCATTGAACCACATTTTAGTCCTTGATATTAACCGTGTCTCTCGGATTTTTGAAATTCCATTCACAGAAGCGGTAAAATTATGTTTTATGCAAAATTCAGTTTTTAACCTACCACTTAGTGGTTTCACTATTCATCAAAAATTGAAAGTTTTCAGAAAAATACCAAAATTTCACCCTAGGCTAATTTCGATATTCTGAGTCCAAAAATGAAGTCCATTTTGAAAAATAAAATTTATAAAATTCCAAAAAGTGGTTATTACTATTCATAACGGCTAGTTTTAATAGCATAATGTTGTTTAGTGAAACTCGGTATTGCGTACGACGCAAGCTATCGAGGAAGGTCGCGATTGCGTGTAAAGCAAGCCAAGCAAGTGTTGTGTAGAAAAAGATTCCTTTGATGATTTATATAACATAAAAGTCTCGGGTGTTACATTCTACCCCCCTTAAAAAGAATTTCGCCCTTGAAATTCGTCACTTTGTAACAAACAAATGAGGATACTTCTCCCTCATCATATCCTCAAGCTCCCATGTAGCTTCTTCAAGTTGGTGGTTCCTCCATAAAACTTTCACCAAGAGAGTGGTCTTGTTTCGTAGGACTTTTTCGCTACGATCCAGAATCTCTATCGGCTGTTATTCATAAGAAAGATCTTGCTCCAGCGGTACAACTTCTGAGCTGAGTACATGTGAAGGATCTGGTATGTACTTTCTCAGGAGAGATACGTGGAACACATCGTGAACTTGAGAGAGATTCGGTGGAAGCGCCAATCGGTAAGCTACCTTCCCAACACGATCCAGTATTTCAAAAGGACCGATATATCTAGGGCTCAACTTCCCCTTCTTTCCAAATCTCATAACCCTCTTCCAGGGAGATATTCGTAAGAACACTTTATCGCCTACTTCAAACTCTAGGTCTTTTCTTCGGTTGTCGGCATAACTTTTCTGTCGGCTCTGAGCTGCTCTTATGTGTTGTTGAATAGATCTGACCTTTTCTGCCATTTCATCAACGAGATCCGGTCCTAATAGCTTTCTTTCCCCAACTTCATCCCAGCAAATTGGAGTCCTGCATTTCTTTCCGTAGAGAGCTTCATAAGGAGCCATTTGAATACTGGAGTGAAAGCTATTATTATAAGAAAATTCCACCAAAGGTAGGTGTTGATCCCAACCTCCTTTGAAATCCATAGAGCAAGCTCTCAACATATCTTCTAGGGTTTGAATTGTTCTCTCAGACTGACCGTCTGTCTGGGGATGATAAGCAGTGCTGAAACTCAACTCTGTATCCAGAGTATGCTGAAGACTTCGCCAGAACTTCGAGGTAAATCTCAGATCTCGATCAGATATAATAGAAAGTGGTACTCCATGCAATCTTACCACTTCCTTTACATATATCCTGGCAAGCTGATCTAGAGAGAAATCCTCTCTAATAGGAATGAAGTGTGCAGACTTTGTAAGACGATCAACTATGACCCAGATAGCATTATTGCCTTTGGATGTTTTAGGAAGTCCTGTGACAAAGTCCATAGTGATGTTTTCCCATTTCCATTCGGGTATGGGTAATGGTTGTAACATCCCCTTAGACTTCTGTCTCTCAGCTTTAACTTGTTGACAAACCAAGCATCGAGAGACATATTCAGCAACATCTCTTTTCATGCCATCCCACCAGAAGTACTCTTTCATGTCCCTATACATCTTCGTGCTTCCAGGATGAATAGAGAATGAAGAACTATGAGCCTCATCCAGCAGCTCTTTCTTTAATTCGGGGATGGGAGGAACGCAAACCCGATTCCTGAACTTTATTATCCCATCACAATCAAGGTTGAATTCAGGAACATTTCTCACCTTCTTTTGTAACTCGACATCTTCTTTCTGTGCCTCTTTAATCTTCACACGTATAGATGGTTGAACATTCATTTGAGAAAGATAAGATTTTTCCCCTTCCATTATAATTCCAAGATCCATACTTTGTAAATCCATAAATATTGGATCTTTTGTGATCCTCATCATGGATAAACTAGCATGGTCTTATCGACTTAATGCATCTGCCACCTTGTTTGCTTTCCCAGGGTGGTAATGGATTGAGCAGTCATAATCCTTAATCAGCTCCAACCATCTACTTTGACGCATATTCAACTCCTTTTGTGTGAAAATATACTTTAAACTTTTATGATCAGTATAAATATCACACCTTTCACCATAAAGGTAATGCCTCCAAATCTTTAATGCAAAGATTACCGCAGCCAACTCCAAATCATGTGTTGGGTAATTTTGCTCATGGATTTTCAACTGTCGTGAGTCATAAGCTATCACCATATCATTTTGCATAAGAACACACCCCAATCCCTTCTTGGATGCATCACTGTAGATCACAAACATTTCTCCACTACAAGGCAGTGTGAGCACAGGTGCACTGGATAACCTTCTTTTCAACTCCTGCAAATTCTCTTCACATTCCTCTGTCCAGACAAACTTAACTCCTTTCCGAGTCAACTTGGTGAGTGGATTAGATAATCGTGAAAAATCTTTTACAAAACGTCGATAATAACCAGCCAAACCAAGAAAACTTCGGATCTCAGTTACTGTTGTTGGTCTTGACCATCTTTCGATAACCTCTGTTTTTGCTGGATCCACAGATATCCCCTCTTTTGAGATTATATGACCCAAAAATGCAACTTTTTGAAGCCAAAATTCACACTTGGTAAATTTGGCATAAATCTTCTCCATTCTCAGGGTCTTCAATATAATTCTCAAGTGATCTTCATGCTCTTCCTTGCTCTTTGAATAGACAAGAATATCGTCTATAAAGACTACCACAAATTGATCAAGATAGTCTCTAAAGACTCTATTCATTAGATCCATGAAGATAGCAGGGGCATTAGTAAGACCAAATGGCATCACTATAAATTCATAGTGTCCATACCTTGTACGGAAAGCCGTCTTTGGTATATCCTCCCTTTTGACCCTTAATTGATGATACCCTAAACGAAGATCAATCTTGGAAAAGTATTGAGCTCCGCGTAGTTGGTCAAATAAGTCATCAATGCGTGGGAGAGGATATTTGTTCTTGATAGTGATCTTGTTAAGTTCTCGATAATCAATGCAGAGTCTCATTGATCCATCTTTCTTCTTAACAAATAGAACAGGTGCTCCCCAAGGTGACGCACTAGGGCGTATGAATCCCTTATCAAGATTCTCTTGGAGTTGCTTCTTCAATTCCTGCAACTCAATTGGGGCCATTCTATAAGGTGTCTTTGAAATAGGCAAAGCACCCGGTACGAGTTCTATTGAATACTCAACTTCACGATTTGGTGGAAGACCCGGCAATTCCTCCGGAAAGACATCATCAAACTCCCGTACAATGGGTATATTCTTAATCGTGAGTTTCTCACCAACTATTTGAGATAAATAACCTTCATTTAGTGGAATCAATACCCATAAGATGGAAGAAATTTCCACTGGAAGGTTATGTTCATCCTTGCATTGATAGACGATCGTAGGTTGATCTGGAATATGAAATGTGACTTCCCTTCTTTGGCAATTGATATGAGCTCCATGTAGAGAAAGCCAATCCATGCCAAGAATCACATCAAATTCCACTAAAGGAAGGATCACAAGATTTGCAGGAAGCACTTTCCCACAAACTTCGATCGGAGAAGAATTATAAACTTCTGATGCGATTGATGTGCCATTAGGTGTTGTCACAGCTAACTCAACATCTAATTGTTGAGGTAATACGGTGATACCCTTAGAAAATTTTTCAGAAATAAAAGAGTGGGTGGATCCAGAATCAAATAAAACATTTGCTACTTTAGAGTGGATGGTAAGTGTACCTTTCACCACATCGTTATCGTACTCCACATCGCTGATAGAAATTGCATGTGACTTTCCTTTGTCTTTAGCCTTAAGAGTTTGTTGACGTCGACCATCATCATCAACCCTTGGATTTGGGCATTGATTGGCATAATGCCCCATCTCCTTGCACTTGAAACATTGAAGTGTAGTAGGTTCATTCTGTGTATCCCTTCCTTTGTTTGCATCATTAGACATCTTCTTCCCATTATCACGGCATTCAAATGCCCGATGACCTTCCTTTCCACATTTAAAACATTTACTTGTCCCTTTAAGACAACTCCCTCCATGTTTCTTTCCACACTTTGAGCATAAGGGGAAGTTCATCTTCTTTTCCGTGTGCTCTTTAGATTTTTCTTTGAATTCCATCTTCCTCTTCTTATCAAACCCATGTGACTGATGGGTTACTCCAATCTCCATCTCGACTTTGAGAGCACATCGAACGATTTCTTCGTAGCTATTGAAGTCCCTTATGGATAACGCCCTTCGAAGACTTGGTTTTAAGCCACTAAAGAATCGATCAATCTTACTCTCAGGTTGGATAATAATACCAGAAGCGTACCTTGCAAGTCTTGTAAAATTTGCTTCATAGGTACAAACAGATTCATCATCCCTTTGCTTCAGTTCAAGAAACTCTTTCTCCATCTTTGTTCGGAGAATACGAGGGAAGTACTTATTGAAAAATAAGTTCTTGAACTCGTCCCATTCCATAGACTCAATTTCATCCCTTTTCCTCGTATTCTTAATAAGATTCCACCATTGATCAGCATCTCCTTCCAAACGATACACTGCTAGGATGACTTTATCATGTTCAGAACATTGAAGAACTGAAAATATCTTTTCAGTAGTACTAATCCATTGTTCAGCAACTAATGGATCAGTAGACCCACTGAAAGAAGGTGGACGCTGCCTCATGAAGGATTCAACAGAATGTTGCTCCTTCCTTTGCTCGTTTGGAAGTCCTGCATGATTCATAGCTTGAGAAAGTTGTGTGAGCATGGCTACAATATTTTGCATTCCATCTCCCATATCGTTTGGTTTCTCAGGGGGACAATCATTGCATTTCCCATCGCATTCCGCATTAACACGGTTCCTTCGGGTTCCAGCCATTGACTAAAACGAAGAAGAATAGTGTGAGCAACACTAATTATAATAGGAAACCACATAATTCAAGAATAAAATTTTCACGCTTATGGTCTTATCCTAGGTTATTCATGGCCATTTCTAAGATTGTGTTCTATGCTTAGACTTATCCTTAGGGTTCTTACTAAGGCTTTCACATCCTAGTTTCCAAAGGTTGACTATACCTTTCCTCTGATACCAACTATAACGACCCACACTTTACATACATTGTTAATACTTCAAAATTGAAGCACACTTATTACAACATATGACAAAACCACAAAGGACCGTATAGGTATAGTGTCTTTAGAAACTGGGAAACATAAACAACTGGTTCATAAATCTTCTACAGTGTCTCCCATTTATTTCATCATATCTAGGGTCCCTTTTAGCATATTCTACTTAATATCCATCTTCCTGACCTGGGGAAAAGAAAACATAAAAGGGTGAGCTCAAATGCTCAGCAAGGGCAAATAAAGGAAATAAAAATCATATCATATCTTTATGAAAATCAAAACCTGCAAAAGAGATCATAATATCTTAACATGGAATAAATCATAGAAGTGAAAATGAGATCCCCATAATCATAACATAAAACTTGAAACTTTGTGGCATGCACACATAATCATGGAAAATCATTTCTTGTTAGTCATGACTCATTGCCAAGACTATCTTAGTGGACAAAGTCCCTTTCTGAACCGAGTTCACTCCTCGTTTCAGGCATGTATCACTGAACCGAAATAACCTTCCGTTCCAGCCATGTCTATCTCATGAGATATAAAATCATTACCCAATGCATTGGAGGGAGATATAGGTCCCACCCATCTTATAATGAATCCTTTCTTATGTGTGCCACATAATCATAAAACATGCATCATCGCATAACACATGTAACAAAAATGGGATTCTTGAAACATCATGACATCATAAAACAATTCATATAAGATAAAAATATTTCCATCACAACATAATCAAATCCATGTAATAAGAGGGATAAAAACAGAACCCTTTTATTATCTTAGATGGAAAATAATTTTGATAAAACACTTGAACTCCATTCTTGAGGAAAATATCCTTTCTTCTTCAAAAACATTTTTCCTTTCATAACATGTCATACAACTTTAAAATAAAATAAGTTGATTAAAAATAAACTTGAATACTTGTAAAGGAAGCTTCTTGGAAATAATTTTTTAGAAATCCATTCATGCCGTATAAGTTAAAAAAAACATTCTTCGTACTTTTTTCGGAAAAGTCAAAAAGTACCTCGTACGAAAAACGACAAAAGATTCCTTTCATACATATTACTAAAAACTCACCGAAGGGTAAAAATGGATTTAAACAATTGTAAGTGGATGGAAATAATATTACATATTGATGAAACATGGATGTGGATGATAAAATACACCCCAGTAAATACTTACAAATAAACAATCTCGGATAAAAATGAGATTGTGATATTTCCCTTACCTTAGGTCCGATTTGCTTTGTTCGTGTCCGAAGCTCCTGTATAATGGTTTAAATAATGTTATTGACTTATTCCAGAATCATACATATTGATATGATATCATATATGGTCATATTATTAGCTTCTTGTTAGTAATATTTCATTGTTACTTGTTACTCGGGTCTTTATAACTTTTTGTTCTTATGCGTGTTTTGTCGAATAAATTCTTATTCTTATCTTTAGGTTATAGATAATTCATTTCCAGAATGGTATTAGTGTAGTATATACCATATTCATTCATTCAATTCATTTATATAATCATTATGAAATGAAGATCATGTAGAACGAGTCGCATCACATCGTGGAGACGGTATTCCGTACGTACGCACGAGTGATGATATCGTTCCTATGATCGTGGAATTGTATTGGAGTATATATATATATTATTTCAGTATCAATATTACTTAATAATAATCATATATAGTTACTCATTAAACCATTATACCCATCCTTGTAAGGTGATGGTGGAAAATAGATTACACCACGGCGTGGAGACGGTATTCCGTACGTACGCACGCGCGGTGATTTCATTTTTCCGTAGGATGGATAGAAGGTGAATTAGGGTTGTTTCATATTTATAATAACATATCAGTATGTAAGTAATACTGATGTTATTACTTTATCATGAAACAACTAAAGAAGAAAAAGTTGAAGAAGAAAGAAATTGAAAAGATCGGTAATGGATATTACCTCTTCTTTGGAACGCCTCTTTGAATCCTCCACTTAAGGAACTAAGATTGGTCTTTGGAGAAGACCAGGACCTCTAGGATTATTCTAGGGAAGTGGAGAGGAGAAAATGGCAGGGGTTGGCCGAGCTTGAGTGCTCAATTTGGTGTGAGGAGGAGGGGGAGGAGGTGCCCTTTTATAAGGGAGGAGAGGGGCACCTTAGGAATATCTCAAAATATTATTTTATATTAAAGTCAAAATCGGTTTATAATGGTTCCAAAGGGTATTATTTCGAAGCTAAAGTGGGGATGGGTCGAACTCCTATCAACCAATAGGATTTAGAAAAGTTTAGGGTATTATGTTTAACCTTATCAATTAGATTTAACTCTAAGTTAAATAATTTAACTTTTACCGTGTCTTTTTGTTTTCTTTCACTATATGGTTAATAAACTTACTATAACATGCCAAACGAACCCCAAATTGTATATTATTAATATATATATCCTTATCTAAGTCATTTGGCCGAACCTTAGATTTTTAGGAATAAAATAACAATTAATAATATAATATTTGATTTAAAAACTATTTTGTGTCAATTTTGACACTATTTGATATATGATTTTTGTGAAAGTCATAACAGAATTATATGTTCGAACAAAGTTGATCAAATCAACAATAATATATCATAGTAACCTAGAAAATTAGTGTAATTCATAAAAAGTCTCAAATTACATTTATTTTGGTATTTATATTATCAATTTTGTCAATATTTCATTAATAAGATAATTACTGCATCATCTTTGTGTCATAAATAAATTACATTATTTGATGTCTAAAAATTACAAATAAAATACCATCATGTAGGAAATATTTTTAGCTTTCTAATGAATATTTACAATCGAATTTATCTTATGTATAACCCCATATTATAAATGATTTACTTATTAAACTTTGATTTTAACTATTTTAACCCTTCTTTAAATAAATTAATAATAAATGTCCTAATCTAATCCAAGTGGGCCTAAATGGTCATATTTTATTCCTAAGTTTGTTTTTGGTTGAATTACACTTGTCCAATAGAATTAGGGCATGTGTTAGGGTAATATTAATATCATATTTACCCTTAGTTACCCTATTTACTATTAACCGCGGTAAAAATAGTAAAAAGTTACTATTCACCAAAAAATTATTTTCATCTCATTGAACCACATTTTAGTCCTTGATATTAACCGTGTCTCTCGGATTTTTGAAATTCCATTCACAGAAGCGGTAAAATTATGTTTTATGCAAAATTCAGTTTTTAACCTACCACTTAGTGGTTTCACTATTCATCAAAAATTGAAAGTTTTCAGAAAAATACCAAAATTTCACCCTAGGCTAATTTCGATATTCTGAGTCCAAAAATGAAGTCCATTTTGAAAAATAAAATTTATAAAATTCCAAAAAGTGGTTATTACTATTCATAACGGCTAGTTTTAATAGCATAATGTTGTTTAGTGAAACTTGGTATTGCGTACGACGCAAGCTATCGAGGAAGGTCGTGATTGCGTGTAAAGCAAGCCAAGCAAGTGTTGTGTAGAAAAAGATTCCTTTTATGATTTATATAACATAAAAGTCTCGGGTGTTACAGAATGGCATAACCAAGAACTCAAAGTGGCTATACCGACATCTTAAGGTTGTCTTATGCACAACCTCATCTCATACTCTGAGCTGATGATAGTCTGATCTGAGGTCTATCTTTGAAAACCAATGAGCTCCCTTTAGCTGGTCAAAGAGATCATCAATCCTCTAAAGTGAATACTTGTTATTCACGGTCACTTGGTTCAGGCACCGATAGTCTACGTAGAGCCTCAAACTCCCATCTTCCTTCTTGGTGAAAAAAAATGGGGCTGACCATGTAGAGAAACTGGTCCTTATGAACCCCTTTCCCTACAAGTCCTCCAAATTTACCCATAACTCACGATGCTCCACGAGGGCCATCCAATTTTCTAGTGTAGATATCAGTGTCGTCCTGGGGTACAGGTCAATTTAAAAGTCTACCTATCTATGTGGAGGTAGTCCTAGAACATCATCAAGGAATACATCGGCATACTGGTCCACCACTACAGGATAGCTCAGACTCTCAACATCAACTGCTCTGGGGGTAAGGCTAGAAAACTAATGAGCAATAGGTAGCACCCACTTATGGAGTCCATCTTGTACTATAAAGGATCCATTTTTTTCCAGTGAAGGAAAAACTGGTCCCATGTGTGCAGACACACCGCACTTTACACCTAATATAGTCAATCTAAACATGGACTGTAGAGAACCATTCCATTCCCAAGATGATGTCGTGAGGCCTCGACACCACTACTAGGAGATTCCAGCAGAAGCTCTTGCCTCTTAGAGTAAGATCACACTACCGGCACCAGTGTGTAATCATGAAATCCACTCCTGTAAGAGTCTCTAACCGTAAGGATTGAGCCAACAGCTCCATCGGAATCTCTGAGCTCCGAATGAGGGTCATGGAAACAAAAGAGTGACTGTAACCTATGTCTAAAAGTACTATAGCTAAGGTGGAGTGGACACATATCGTACCTCTAATCATCTCCAGAGCTTCGTGGTCATAGGCCTTAGCTACTTGGAGCTGATATCGTCCATGTGCTCTTTCTCCCTTTCGTCGGGGTGGAACACCTAGCGGTGGTGGTGGTAGAACAATGAAACGCCTCCCACTACCTACTGCACAACTAGATTCTCTGCCATGTTTTCCACCCTATGTACTTCCTCGATCGAACCTCTGCCTCTACATCGGTGGTCCCTCGGCTGTCTGGTGGTCGTACATACGGTGGGTCAGGCAGTAGTGAGCCATGTGACCCTGCCCGCCGCACATGTAACACTGTGTGTCCCTCGCATGTCTTCCTCTACCTCGCGAACCTCACACCTCTGACCCTATGTCCTGGGGTCGTCCACCAAAAGGTCTGGTCTGCTCGGACCTTTGTTCCATCTGCCTATTGCCTGCTACAGACGACTCTACTGCCTGACATCTGGTGGTGGCTCTCACTGTGGGTGCCTACTCATCTAGGAAACTCTCCACCAATAGCACTGTCTCTAGAACCCCAGCCTGAGTTGGTATGCTGAGTGATACCATTGATGCTCTGATATCCCATCGGAGTCCCTAATCAATGGTCTGGGCCCTGAAAAAGGGGTCTCGTACCATGTTGGTGGAGTAGAGGAAGATATCATTGAACCTTTCAATGTACTAGTCCACTGACATGTTTCCCTACTGTATCTGCAGCAGCTTCTGTATATGCACAAAGCGTAAGGTCGCAGGGATGAACTATGCCCTGAAAAGGCCCTCGATGTCCGCCCAGATGAGTGTCGCCTGATCATGTATCTGGAGCATCAAGCTCCACCATATCCTTGATGTTGCCTGAAAAGGCTGGCTGTTAGGATCACTATAAAATCAGTTGGTGTCCCAACCAAGCAGAAAACTCTAGGCACAGCCTCCAGCCAGTCCTCAGCCGCCTTTGGGTTTGTCCCACCTCGGAACCTCGAAGGCCACTTCCACTGGAACTCATAAAACGCGCTTAGTCAGGGTGCATCATCTACAGGTGGAGTAGGTCATAACGGCTCCCAAGAGGTAGTGGTGTTGTTGGTACACCATCCGAAGGTGCTAATGCCGTAATAGGGCCCTGCACCGAGGCCTCATCACTCAGTGGGCCATCATCGCGTACTCTATCAAGAATCATGGCAAGCAGTCTACATGGGGGCATCCTGAAATAAGACAGTTGTGCCACGGTCAATAAGTTATACCTGGTCAGATGACTCATGATATCAAAACATTTAACTTTTCAAAACACACGCAATCAGTGTTTTTGTGCTCTTTGTCGGAAATCATAATTCAGGGTCCTGGTGTATGGATACGTCGGCCGCCACACCAACACTAGACTCCCCAAACTGAAAACCACACTCATAACACTTAAAACTATTTCTTCACAAAAAAGATCAGTGTCTTAGTTCATCGGTTGAAACGAACTCCTCTGATACCAATTTCTCACGACCAGACCCCCGGGGCCCATTTTGTGACTACCCAAAGCCCGCCTTCCATAGGCCAAAGGCTAGCGACTAGCACCGAAAGGATTATTTCCTAAAAAGGTAACGTGGTTCGTTTAAACACGTACAAACACACGGTCCGAGAAAAAAACAAGAATAAACTGTGATGTAAAGTGATGTAGTAAAAATGAGTGCTGAAAGTAAAAGGGACTGGAATACAAGCTCAACTGAATGTAAAAATACAACTGAAAAAAACAATACAATTGAAAATGGGAAAACAGTTACTAAGTCATCCTCCAATGATCCTACCTGAAGGGTAGGTACAAATCACCTCCTCAACAATCCACGTCCACTTATCTCCTCCATGTACCACCTAGTCCTGGCTCCCTCAAACCTCAGCCCAGCTGCTCGTCGTCTGCACAAGACACAACAAGTTACAGGTGAATCCTGTGCAGGGGTGAGTATAACAATGCACGGTAGGGACCATGAGACCCCTGAAGGTCTCTTAGAATTCGACAAGTAAAACCACAAGGCATGATCTCAATCACAAAGCACAAAGAAATATACATAGCTCAATTAGAGTCTCATCTCAAACTAGGTATACAACATAGAGAAACAAGATATGATGTTAACCTACACATGATCGCAATAAATACTGGTAGCCATACATGGATTCTCTAGGCCTGGGAAAAAATAACATTCCCAGTCACAATGTATAACACATGGTCTATGGGAGAAATCCTCATCTATCGAGTATAGTGGGTTTCTCGCGTCACATGTAGGCACTTCCCACTATCCTTTAACTATTGAGGAACTCTTTCCCACCGTGTATTGTGGTTCTTTCAGGTCACACAGAGTCGATCCCCCACTGTGGCCTGCTGAGGTACTCCTCCCCTATTGAATACTATGGTTGTTCCCCATCATGGCCTACTGATGTACTCTTCCCCGTTTCATAATGTGGTTGTCGAGTCACTCTGAGTTGAAAAGTCAGCAGTCGTCACGTCTCAGCAAGTCACAGGGTTCCGTACGTAGCGCACTTGGGAGAATCACTCCCCAAGCCATCGGTCATATTTAAACCAGCACGAAGTCTCACAAAGAAGCAACCTAATGATCCATCATGTCACAACGGTTCCAAAGAAATAGACGGCGCGTCAACCAGATGCTTGATCTGTGCGTTTTGGCATTTTAGTGTCGAGATCCTGGCTGGATTCATGTGCGATCCAACTTACCCATACTCCAAGTTTCTCCAAAACTCTCATATGTTTAGTCAAAAGGACCGTCCCACTTCGAGGATATCTATGCCACATATGGTTTGTCAGATGGACGTCCGGTTTAGGAGTTAGGGTCTGTTTAAGTGTTTCTGGGCCCGGTTGGGCCTCGTCCGGTCTGACCAAGTCAGCCCGACCCGGCACAACCCGGTCTGGGCGGGGCCGCAGCGGACTCAGCCCACTGGGAAAAGGTTCATTTTAGCCCGCAAAAAGGGGTGGCCCACAAGGGTGGCTCAACCCGTGTAGGTTGGGGCCCACAAAGGGGCGGCCTAGCCCGCGGTGGGGTGTGGCCCGGCCCACAATGGGGCAGACCCAGCAGCGACGGGGCACGGTCCGGCCCGCGGTGCTTCCGCCAGGCATCTTGGGGAAGTCGTTCCACCAAGATCCCGAATGTCCAAAGGTCATTCGGCCTTTAAAGTGGAGGTTCCACGTCGGCGATGCTCGGTCGCCACGAAACCAACCGAAGGTGTGGGATCTACCACCTTCGTTGTGGCTTCAGCTACAGTCTCCAACTCATCGGCGGCATGCAATGGCGTGCCTCCCTTCCCTTCCATGACTGGCTGATGAGCCGGTCTTCTTCTCTGTCTGCTACGGCTGACGAGTTGTGGCCCCTTTGCACACCGATGGCATGCGACGACGCGCCACACCTCCCCGCGGCCAGCCAATGTCGGCCTCACCGATGTCTAATTTGGCTTAGATCTGTGGCCTGCTCTAGCAGCGTGTATTGGCATGTCACCTCCTTCATAGCCGGTTGGGGTCACCACGCCGGCAGTCTTACACAGAAGGTGAAATGGTAACAAGGTTGCGGAGGGTTCGGGCCGGGTTCGTTAGGCCCACACCCTCCACGTTATCTCATGATCAAAGGGAGGATAAAATGGTTTTAACAATTTCTTGTATTAAACAATAAACAAAACCCCACAAGGATACCCCGTAATAACCTCCCACAAAACGAATGATTTGTGGATCAACCCATTAGTTGGTTGAACCATGTTATTCTTATAATTTTCAAGAACGGGGAAGAGAGAATATTTTAAGGAGACATAAACGAATAAACCCCCTACCTCGAATCTTCGGAGAAATGACCGGGCTTGAAGTTGGGTCGGTGTTCTTCATTCCTGCAATAGGCTTCTAAAGACGTTGCTCACACGTCATCCTCTAGTTCATGGTTTGGTGTCACACGTCACCTCCTGCTAGGATTGACTCTATCTTCTATGGGTCCAACATCTCGATGCCCCTTCAGCACTTTGTTTCTTGGCAAAGTTGTGCTGATACCCCTCCCCAAGCTCCATATAAATAGGATAGGGGGAGGGTAAGTAACGACGTTAAAATTTAATGGGGCTCATCAATTAGGAAGCTTCCAAGTTCTTCGATGACGTCGTTACTTAGGGTTGGTTGGTCAAGCCATTTGTTGTCTTAACATGTCGCTGTCCCCACCCCTTTACTTTCCCGTTGGAGGATATGAAATAAAATAATAAAATTATTTCATTTATTTTCTTTTAAAAAGTCAAAAAACGTAGCATTTTCTCCCGAACTACTTCGGTCAAAGTAAATCCTCCCTTAAATGAATCTTAATGTTTCCTATTCAATGGTATCCTCAAACATTTAATCTGAGCAACAGTTTAGAAGTTAGAAAATGTCTCTCATGCGTTTATTGAACGTACTAGAAAAAAATTTCAATAAATTATTTGTGTTCACCCTCAACCCGTGCCGATCAAGGTTAGGCTCTGCCTAAGGAGAACAATCCCCGACGAACCCAATGGTAATCTCGTATTTTCAATCCGATTTACCGTTTAGAAGTTATGGATTTTACAATAAAATATTATCCACTTAATTATTTTATTTACAGCCAAAAACTAACTTTCACTAGTGGCCTGCGCCGACCAATGTTTGTATTATCCTAAGGAAAGCATACCCTCTTGAGTTCATTGGTGGTATCATATTTTCAATATGAGTTACCGTTCATGAGTTATAAACATTTGAACAATAAAATAATTTTATTTAATTATTTTATTCATTATTATGCCATTTTTTGGTTTTCTCACCAAAGGCCCACGCCGACTAAAATTAAGTGGTGCCTAGGGTAAAATCGCAATAATGAGTTCAAAGAATCCCACAGATTTTTGATCCGGGCAACCGTTTAAGAGTTATTCCACTTTTTAAGGAAAACTTATAACACGTGCTATTTAAAATTTAACAAAACTTCGACTGATAATTCTAGGCACTCTGGGCCTCAGAATCACGCGTCGTCAGATTTTGTGGTCTCGAAATAATTAAATATAATTAAAAAAATTGACATGGAAAAAAATCCAGGTCTTTACACTCATTATATTTATATTTCCATGTTTTTCCTCTTTCTATTTTTAATATGTTAAACAAAACTTTTATTATGGCATGTTTGAACTTAAACTAGCTTGATTAGTTAAAGAAAATATCATTATTTGATTTCAAACATGACTGCAATTTTTTAAAGAGATCATTTTTTATATATCATTACATAGAATTATTATTTTTATGACTAAAGTAGGTCTGTGAATGTAATATAGCATGTTTATTGTACGATATGAGGACATTGGGATATAAAATATTTGTTTTTTGTAGATATTAAGATGATTATTAATGGGTTACTTTGATTATGTTTCATATAGACAACATTTATTTTTCAATGTATTGAATATGTAGTATGTAGACCCTATCTTGTAGAGTTTTATCATGAGAATTGTGTACTGGCTACATGATGAGATATATCTATATGTATATAAAGTTAAAATATATGAAAAAAATATTGGTGTCCTATATGGGAAGGATTATGTATATGTATATGATAGTATATATATATATATATATATATATATATATATATATATATATATATATATATATTCATACATATATACATATACATATATATTTTCCTTCCTATGAGAAGATGAATCCCCTAAAAAAGATGATATATAGGCACATTTCCTCTTATTGAGGATATAAGTGGTGTCCAAGGAGAAGATAATACATGTATACTTCCTCTCTACGAGGATATGAGAAGACTCTTCAGGAGGATAATTATTAATACACACTTACAAAATATTACCCCCCCCACACACACACATATATATATTTGTGTGTGTGTGTGTGTTCATGTGTATGATTCCTCTTATCGAGAATAATTCCTAATATATGTCATAGATGAAAAGGTCTATCATGGTAGATAGGTATACTATCTTGATGTATATCATGGTTGAAAATAGGTTTAACTCGTGTTGCTAAAATAATTTTATGATTAATTATGATATGATTTTTATTTACTTGATTCAAAAATAATCCTGAAAACATTGTTTTTATATCTTTTAATATTAAAGTGAAATTCTTATTTGACAGTTGTTTCCATACTTATAACTATTTCTAAGTTTTTTATAAATTTATATAAATTTATTAATATGTTCATGTATACACAAGTTTATTAATTTGTATATTGAGACACATTTGGTAGGTCCCTGATGATTATTTACTCTCTAACACACCATGGACACCTCGGTGGACTTGCATCCTCTCCTACAATACATTTCTGGAACTAACATGTATAGTGGTCTCCTATAGCTATTCAAGGATTGGTCATGTATGCCATATGTGTGATTTCATCCTGTATCGGGTTAATGGAGTGTATGGTTAGTTGTTTAGAGGTTGTATATAGCATATCCCTAACTTCAATTTTGTTTTATATGCCCTAGGCCACATTTTTCTATTCCAACATCAACAAATGGTTTTGGGTATTTTATTTTTCCTTATATGATATGGGTTCCTTACATGTAGATTATTTTTATTTAAGTCTATAGGCGTAATCCAGGTATCACTAGAATGTAGGTTACACTATGTGAAAACTACTGATATTCTTTGTTTAGAAACCATCCTCCATATAAAATATTCATATAATGTTTCTATTAGAAATCAGTCCTGAATTATTATTTTATCCAAAGTTATCAAATCATTCCCCAAATATACACCTAGACTTAGGGTGCCATTTTCTAGCCCCTAGAATATATAGAAAACCCTTTAGGTTTTTGGAACTCTATTTCATGTTATTTTAGAGCATTCATGTAAGGTACACTAATGAATTTGAGTGATGAGAAATAAGTTTGGGAAGGTGGGTATTGGGGGTAAATTAGTGAGTGTGGATTACGGTGATTAATTAGGGATATGAAGATAAATAAATGTATTGATGTGAGGTGAGATATATAAATTCAAGGTAGTATAAACATTACAGTGGATTAGGAATTATAATTGGGATGAGAAGAAGTTCTTGGATATAAAGAATACAACAACCATCAAGGGAAGTTGATGGATGATAAGATAGATAATGATGGGGTGTGGGGGTAGTGTATTATTGTTTTATAAAATAAATTATTTATTAATTAGGATAGATTTTATTTGTTATAAATTATTATTCTATGAATTATTTTATAAATTAATTTAAAAATATATTCTATTTTATTATTTTTATTTCTTATATATTTTGAATTTATTTTTTATTCTTAATGAATTTAAAATTTTCATAACAACGTTTTTATATGAAGGGATATTTATACATCTCATAAATAATTTTTAAAATATATTTTTACATGTGTTTATAATATTTTTAAATTTCATTCTTAATATATACTACTAATAAATTAATTTAAAATTTAAATAGTATTAATAAAATTAAATAAAAAATTGCATCTAATTTGCATGCATGGATAGACTCCATTTTTCACATTTAAAAGTCAAGAATTGATCTAGTTCATGTTTTCAAAAACTCAATTCACTTATAATTTATTATATATATATATTCATTTCCAAAAATATTTTTATTTTATCAATATTTTATGTTAACATATAAGAATATATTTTTATTGACTTATTAACAAATATATATTCTGTTATTAGTAAAAAATTATTTTTACTGAATAATTTATAGAAAATAAATTTTCTAATGGTGAAATATTTGTTGGTAATAATATTTAGTAACAATAGATTTTATTAATGAAGTATTTATTTTTATTAATATGATAAAAAATATATTTTTTTATTAGTAAAATATATGTTGGTACTAAATAGATAATGTGGACAAATATATTAATTGATAAAAAAATTGTTTCTACAAATAATTAAAACAAAATATCATATTAGTTATTATAATTAGACTTTTTAACCAACATATGTAATATATGTGACTAAATTTTTGTCTCCACATATCAATTTTTTAGTGTTTCTTCATTTTAACACCACTTCATGTATTTTTTTTTATGGAAAATTGAAATAATATTTCACTATGCAGCAACATTATTCCACAAGTTTATAAAAAATTTCACCACAATAGAACTATCAGAGTCACTGAAATTTAACAAAATCAATCCACTATTAATATTATTTATTTAGATGATGTATGAACCAATTTTTAAATGTATTCAAAAATCTAAAAAAGGAAACAAGATATATTGATATATATCTTTTAATATCTCCTCGAATTTCCACTGTCACCATATAAAAACCATGTGTCAGTCTCAATATCTATAATGAATAATACTCTTCATAGAAAAATATTAAATATTATTAGTTAAATATTCTTTAAATTACATTATAATCGTCATAATAATCATATAGTTCTAGTATCCTTGGAAACATGGATACAAAAACATCTTTTTCATAAGATATCCACATCATCTCCTGAAAGATATTCATAACTAAAACCCTTCATAAGAATATCATATTTAAAACCTTTATTCATAAATTCGGGAAAGGAAACATAAGAAACGGAGATCTTGGATTCTCAGTAGGGGTAAACAAGGGAAATTCCAAAGAACATTTAAGCATATCATAACAATAAGGGTATGAGAACACAAACTTATCAACTGAAAACCATATCTTATATAGCATGGATATTAATATTGGTTAATAGAATAAAAAAAATTAAATTCATAATACATAATTGATAAAGAGAAAAAATAACATGTCCCATGATAACATAACCTTGGAATAAATATATTTTCATAAAATAGCAGCATAAAATGTTGTAAAATGATAATAATAGAAATAATATATCAAGGATACCTACCAATACATCCATCACATGTTTATCATTGGATAACCTCCCATGTACCTTCTTCAAGATTTTTATATCCTCCCATGAACTCCCTTTTAGGCTTTGGATAACCTCACTTGTACCCTCATTTAGGCTTCGGATAACCTCTCTTGTACCCTCTTTTCCAGGCTTGTGATAACCACATGTGTACAATATTTTTTGCGATTGGGATAATGTCACAAGTACCATATAAGCTCATAAACATTAATCACTACCAAATTCAATGTAATTTCAAATAATTTTGTTCTCACTCTTCATATAATAATAAATCCATTCATATGTATGCCACATGATTATAAAAATATTCACCATAACATAACCCATGAAAAATAAAATGGATTTCATCAATTTTTCAACATCAAAAACAAAAAAATATATATGGAAATAATAAAGATGGTATCATTGGATCATATACCCAATAATTAATAAGTAATACTAAAGGATGATATTGAAGATTAAATTTTCCATTAAAACAATACTGAAATATTTCTTGAGGAAAATAGCCTCTTCATTTTTAAATCACATTTTAAAATATCAAAAAAATTAAATATATGTAGAAAAATGTTTTCTTTGAAAATATACTAGGATAATGATAAAAGTAAACATGAAGTCATTAATTGGTCAAGATGGTGGTAAGATGTGTTCATGTCATGTATGTTAAAACAAATACTCCTTTCACATTTTTTTAAAAATTCAAAATTACATCGATTGGAAAATGAAAAGAATGTTCCTTTAAAAAAATCTATAATAAGTTAATCAAGAGAAAAAATATTTAAAAAATCATATAATAATATAAAAAAAATTTAAATCATTTTTATAAAACATGGATATAGATGAAGAAGGAGTTTTGGATAAAGAGAGATTTAAAGTGGGTTTTCCTTAAAATGATTATTTAGATATCTTGAGATATTAAATAAAGGTATATGAAAATAAAACATCTAATATAAAAAAATAACCATATAAGTGTAAAATTAATGATTTTTTTTTGAGTTATATAATGAAATTTCATCATAAAAAACTATAAATAATCTCAGTAAATAGTGATATTGTAATATAAAACTATTACCTCAAGTTTGAATTTCATTTAATACACTCTAAAAACCTATATAATACATTTATTTTTTTCTAATTCTTTACCAAATTCATGTACATGATTATAATATCATATATTATCCACTCATAACATTACAACACCAATTTATTAAAAATTATTTATTAAAATTATCATTTTTGGGTGTTAACCGTTTCATTTTTCATGGGAATTTATGTTTTGTAGATATAGTCCTCATACTTTGATCATGTTTCCATAATATAAAAATACTTATTTATGGTATAAATATCATTTTTAATCCATATATAAATATTTAAATTCTTCCATAAAGTGTAGATATTGAAAAATAAACTACTTTGTTCATGGACATTGTAGGTCATACGTACGATTGAACGTTTTATTTCACTTTTCAACAGATTAAATGAAAAAAAGAAAAATAGTAATTCACCTTTATATAATCAATATTATATCATATATATTCATTAAGTCTATCATTTTTACCATAGTTTTAAATCATAAATGTAAAATGAATTACATCGCTTCGTGGAGGTGGTAGTCCACACATACGCATGAGTGACACTATCTTCTTTCAACAAATAGTATGGTAAAATGGTTTATATAATATAATAATTATAGAATAAAAATAATTTCATAAATTTAATTTATAAAAATTTTACCAATAATAATACCCATCCATGAAGTATGGTGATGAAAAATGAATTACATCGCTACATGGAGGTGGTAGTCAACATGTACGCACAATGGCTAATTTCACCTCCCATTTGATTGAAAAGTGGGTGGATAATGGTATTTTCATGATACTAAAAACATTTAAGTATATTTATGATACCTAATTCTTTATTTAATGATAAATACTATATATTTTATGTTTTTATAGAATAAATAAGTTTAAAGAGGTTTGTTAAGATAATTACCTTTTCTTCGGGAGACCTCCTTTAGATAATTTTGTAAGGACCCATGGAATGCTATTTTAAGAATACCAACACCTATAATTTATATCTATATAATTTTATAATATAGTTTATAAAGGGTTTTTTCTATCTATATTTTTTCAAAGTTCAGTAAATAAAAGATAGGAGGGGTATCCTCTTATAAGGGAGGGAAATGACACACTTTGAATTACTAAAAGATTAAAATATAATTCATTATTAAGAAATACTATTCTAAATAGATAGATATTCTAATAAAATTTTGATTATTTCAAAATATCATCATATAATGAAATTTTTATGGGTTTTGGTGTAATTTTAAACCTTATATTTGGGTATAACCCCTTGGTTAACAAATTTTAATCTTAACCATAGTGATGACTTTTTAACTCTTAAAAGGGTTATTGTAAGGTAACAATTAGATAATAAATGTCTAATGGATGAACTTTTAGAAAATTTATCATCCTAATTTTAATCTTTCAAAATATTTATTATTTTTAAATGTTTCATATAATATTATTTGACACAAAATATCATTAATTTCATTTTTGACACTATTTAATTAATATGAATTTTAAGACAACATAGAAACATAGGAGTTGTAATATAAACCTATAACACATTACTAAAAAGTTATAATTACCAATTTAGTTTTTGGATCATAATAATTCACCAAAATTTTATTACTTTTTATATTTTTAAAATCATTTATTTACTTTTAAAATTAACGGAATAATATTGTAGTGGTGTTCCATAAGCATTTAAAAAAAAATTTCTATCAATAAAAATAATGCATAAAATACTATCATATAAAAAATTTATTCATATTTAAAATATAAATTTATAAGTTAACATATCCTCTTTTTATCCTTATGTAATAAGTTTAATGATATTAAAGTCAAAAGAGTTACATTTTCAATTTATTCTTTTCCTAAATTAATATAAAAGGTTATAATCAAAACAATATGGCCCTAAGTCGCCATATATTGAAGACCAGGATTAAAATGGATGAAATAAACTCATAAAATAAGATAAATTAAAGTTGTAGAGAAAATTTAATGCCTCATCCTGAAACTTTTAACCTTATTTTACCAGTTGTACACTTACCAGGGTGATAAAAAATTCCAATGTTAATATTCATGATGACCAAAAATAAAAGGCACCTATTTACCAAATTTGAATCTCAAAATTAAAAATATGGGATCAATTTTTTAAGATTCAATTTCTATAAGTGGCATAATTTCATTTTTAAAATAATTTCACAAAATGCGATGAAAAATGTTTTCTTGAAAAAAACACATTTTTAAGAATAAAATTAGATTTATTCTTATCAAATCCCAAGAGATAACCTTATATGAATGTAAAGATTTTTTATTAAATATATTTAACATATAAATTTCATTAAAAATAATTCATCAATGGTGATTCATTTAATTTATCAATAAATAATACATTTCATGTATAAAACATTTTTTCAAAAAAACATCACTTTTCCTTTAAAATTATTTTTATTTTCATTTATAATAAATTGGTAACTAATTAATTCATTTTATTCATGTTTAAACAGTAAAATTTTCATAATTTAGTTATTTCGGCTCATACCCACCATTTCAATGGAAATGTGTTAATTATCACTTTAAATTATAATATTTAAATAATATATCATGGTTTATTTAAAGCTCGTGTTTTATGTAAGACAAGTTACCAAAGAATTAAACTTTATTTATAAATAACTATATCATAAAATATTAGGGTGTTACATTATAACCCACTTAAAAATAATTTCAACCTTGAAATTATATCACTCTGATGCAATCAAATGAGTATATCTTTTTTTCATTACACCCTTGAGTTCCCAATTAGCTTCTTCGAATTTCTAATCCCTTCAGAGAACTATAACCTGATGAGTGGTCTTGTTCTATATCACATTATGTATATGATCTAAAAATTTTACCAATTATTCTTTGTGGTAAATATCATGCTCTATCGGTATAACCTTTTAATTCAATAAATTTGATATATTAGGTATGTAATTCCTCATTAGAGATATATAAAATACATTGGAATCTTGAGAGAGGTTATGTGAAAGCATCAAGTAATAAGCTACTGTCATTACTCGATCAATAATCGTGAATCGTAAAATGTACCAAGGGATCGATGTTCCTTTCCTTCTAATTCTAATAACCTTATTCCATAGTGAAGTTCAAATAAATAACTTCTCACCAACTTTGAATTATAGATTTCACTACTTATTTTCAGCATAGATTTTATGTCAACTTTGAGCTTCTTTGATATGTTGTTGAATGAATATAACTTTATCTATTATTTATTTATCTATCTCTGGTCCCAATATATTTCTTTATCCAAATTCACCCCACAAAAATAGATTTATACACGTATTTCTATATAGGGGTTCATATGGATCCATCTGAATTATTGATTGATAGGTAATTTTATAATAAAACTCTACTAAAGGGAGGTGTTTAACCCAACGACCATTGAAATCCATATAAAAAAATCTCACCATATCCTTTAGGGTTTAAATGGTTCTCTCAACTGACCAACTATCTAAGGATGATAAATATTACTTAAAATAAAATCTCTATCTAGAGCATGTTGAATACTTTTCCATAACTTTGACATAAACCTCAGTTCCTATTTCAACCCAACTTTTTCTTACATGAATGTTAAATAATTTTAAGTATAAATGACATAATTTTTATACATTCTTGTATTAAATGGTTTAGTATCATATGAAGCATATAATCATACATAAATTATATATAATAAACCAAGAACATTTTTTTAAATATATATTTTTTATCTTTCTAAAATATCATGTTATCCTTAGTAAATATAGTAACCTAAGAATATAAATCAAATAAATGGGTGAGCTAAAATCCCAGTAAGGGGATCAATAAGGGACCTAAATCAATAAAATATGGCTGACCATAATCATCATCTCAATATTATAAGAATGGGAAAATCAACATAATCATGAAGTAAACATTTGATAAAGGCTTGTAATGTGTCATATTCATCAAAATGAATAATCATTCCATATTTTTCAAATACCACACATAGTTTTGAACAAATCTAGCATCATTTTCACACATAACATATGTTCATAAATAATAACATCATCATTATGGCCAAATTTTTCATCATGTTCAGGAATACTGCACATAATTTCAAAATATACAGCACAATACCCACTAAATTTGAGGGATATATATTACCAGTCTCACTGATCACATCATAAATGCTCATAATCATTAATTCCACATAGAACGTATAGAAATCATATTCATTGAATATTCCATGGAAAGGAATGGGTTTCATAATGATTTCATAAATAAGATTTTCATAAATAAGAT
Source organism: Viscum album (assembly GCA_963277665.1). NCBI lineage: Eukaryota > Viridiplantae > Streptophyta > Magnoliopsida > Santalales > Viscaceae > Viscum > Viscum album. The sequence continues at coordinate 1,687,303,342 of OY728146.1, forward strand.
TTTTTTCTTCCCAAATTAATTAGGTAAAACATATATGGAATAAAATAAATCATTATTTATTGAATAAGAAACAACTAAAAATGAGTCAAAGATGAGTTTTGGAATGAATTTTTTTAAATAAAATTTCTATTTGGATAATAATTCATCTGGGAAAGGAATGAAACATATATATACCCTAAAATAAAATTTAAGAATAGTGAAATTATATTTATGGAATATTATGGGAGTATCCATACTGAAAATGATGAGAAGGATGGATAAGACAAAAAAAAGGAGTTGGGTTCAAGAATCCCCTTACTTTAAATCCTTCTTTATTTCTATATTTGACCTCCTAGATAAAAAACTTTGGTTTATTGAAAAATTGATGAAAAAGTGAATTATTTTCATTTTTACCAATATTTTACAATTATAATCATTTAATTATATTTATTAATTTTCTTTGTTAAAGGGAATGTATTTTTATATCATGTTTTCCTTAAAACATTTCCTATTTTTCTTCAATTTCATTATATTTCCAATGTAATGTATACATTAATATAATTAATTCTAGAAGATAGAAATATCGTTATTTTGAAATTTATATACCTTAAATATTTTATCACAACCATCCATAAGTTCAATAATAAGAAACTAATTGGCCACTTCCTTGTTGGTGGTTAACCAACATTTAATGGGACTACGTTAAAAGGGAGAAAATAGGATGTATGATAAATTAAAATGTCATAAATAAAATAATAATAGTTTTTTAACATCATTAATTTAATTTTAAAATTATAATTAATTATCATAAGAAGATTTGGGTTTGAAATTGGAAGAAAAATATTTAAAGCGGAGTGAATAATTATAGGAAGAGTTGGTGAGAGCTTACCCTCTTCTTAGTGCTTGTTCTTCTCTACGGCTCTAAACTCCTTCAATTATTGGAGTTAGATGGATCCATAACATCCATAGTTATGATAAGAAGTTTAATAGAGAGAGTATTTTTGTATATATTTAGATTTTAAAAGTGTGGGAGGAGTGGTTTTTTCCAAGGGGAGGGAGAGGGGTTATTTATACTTTAAGATAAGGGTATTTTTTCGTAAAAATATTCAATAGAATACTATATCTAAGGAAAACCTTATAATTGTTATATTTTCTACCTTATAAACAATATTTTAATTAAATAACATTATTTTAATACATTTAATCACTTTATAATTTTAATCCATTAGTTTAAATAAAAGGAAAAGTGTAAAATGATAAAATATTATTTTTATGTGATATTTTATATTTAAAACATTAGAAAGTAATATTTAGGTTTGGAAACCATGTTTATTGTATTTTAATAACAAATTTTTAATATTAAAAATGTTTTTTTGAGACCAAAGTTATATAAATTGTTAGTTCATTATTACATCATGAATGGTGTAATTCAAGAAACGTTGTTTATAGAAAAACATTAGTTTTAAAATTCACCTGAAAATCAAGTTAGTTCAGAAAATTAACAAAAAAATCACCCTTATAAAATCTCAATCTGATGATTTCAAAAATAATATTAATTTTTTCAAAATAATTTTATAACATAGGTGATTTTAATTTTTAATATATAAATTATTATTCTTATGAAATATTATAAAATATAGTTGTTTAAAAATGGGAATATATTTTCTTTATGTTTTTTAATCATGATATTTATTTATTTGGAATTATAAAATTTATATTTACTTAAAATAGTAATGATAGATATTGTTTATATCACAATTTATTATTTTTAGGTTAAATTACTATTCAAATATTCATGTAACTATTCACAATGGTCAAGTTATAGTTCTCAATGACTAAGCTATTATTCCTATAGTCAGGTTACATCCTATAAATAATCTTCATTCAATAATACATTATTCACCTCAATTCATTTAAGGGATCTATATTTTCATTTTCTATAATGTCGATTGGTTTACTACTATTCTGTTTATTTTCTATAGTTTTGTTAATGGGCTGGATTATTCTTGTTGATTGGGGTGATCCAAATTTTATCATTACAGTTTTTACCTTTTTTATTTTTTTCCCTCTTGTAATTTTTGGAATTTTAATGGGATTAATTAGTGACTCGTGTAATGATTTTTATTAAAGAAAAAATATGCCTTTTGTTTTCTCTATGTTTTTTATGTGTATAATATTGTATACTATAATATGATACACATTTATTTAAAGAAAAAATATCATTTATGAACTGTGGGTTATTATTGATCCAGATTAGATATAATAGATTGTGATACTCCATGAAACCTTACCACCTATTTAATGTATATTCTGGAAATATGATGAAGATAGAAAAATTCTCTGATAGAATAAAGTGTTCCAAATTCATAAGGTGATTTATTAAAACCAAAATAGAATTATGGAAATTATATGTTTTGGGTACTCTGAAAAAAAATCCATGGTGATGTTTTCCCATTTCCATTCTAGCTTTCATAATGATTACAGCATCCCCTAATACTTTCTTCTATTATGTTTAACTTTTTTACATACCAAACACTAAGAAACATGCTCTGAAATATCTCTCTTCATGTTTTCCAACAAAAAATACTCTCCCATATCTCTATATATCTTTATACATCTAGAACGAATAAAAAATGAAGAATTATGAGCCTCATCCTTTAGATATTTCAAATCATTTATTGATGAAACACATACATAGTTCCTAAACCTTATCATTCCATCATAATCAAGGCTGAACTACATAACATTTCTATCTTTCTTCTACAGTTCCACATATTCCCTTTTCACCTCTTTAATCCCCACATGAATAGATTTATGGACACATATTTGAGAAATATAATATTTATTCAATTACTCTAAGATTTCTATATCCATCCCTTGAAAATACAAAAATAGTATACCTTTTTCAATCCTCGTCATAGATAATCTAGCTTGAACCATTTGAATTTAAGTATCTACCACCCTTTTTCATTCCCAATGTGGTAACATATTAAGTAGTAATAATATTTAATCAACTATAATAATATTCTCTGGCGCATATTTATCTCATTTTGAGTGAGTATATACTTTAAAATTTTATGATTATTATATATATCAACCCTTTCTCTGCAAAGATAACACCTTAATGTCTTTAATTCAAAAATTATCACATCTCACTCTAAATCATGAGTTGGTTAATTTATCTCATGAACCTACAATTGGTGTGAGGCATAAGCTATGAAAATATCATTATACATTCGGATTCATCCTAGTTACTTCTTCAATGAATCACTATAGATCACAAAACCTTATCCATTGTAGGGTAATTCAAGCATAGGAACACTGATTAACTATCTATTCAAATCATTTAATGTTTCTTAACATTCACCTATACAAAGGAACTTGGATCCCTTTTGTGTTAACTCAGTATGTGGATTAGATAACCATGATAAATTCAGCATAAATAAAAAATAATTTCCAATGAAATCATGAAAAAATGAATCTTATCCATAGTTATTTGACTGGGCCAATATTCAATAACTTCTTTATTTGATGGATCCATCAGTATACCCTTGATTTAAATTATATTACCCATAATAAAAAAATTATAAACAAAGTTCTCATATTGTAAATTTTGAATATAGTTTGTCCTTCCTTGGGGTATTTAGTAAAATCCCCAAGTGATCATTATATTCTTGGTTTGACTTTGAATATATAAGAATATCATCTATAAATACCACCACAAAATGATCAGGGTATTCAATAAAGACTTTATCCATTAATTCCATGAATAAAGTAGGGGAATTATTTAAACCAAATGGAATAACTGTAAATTCTTAGTGTCTATACATTTTACGGAATTCTTTCTTAGGTATACCCTCCTTCATGATCCTCAATTTATGATATCCTAAACAAAGATCAATCTTATAAAACTATTGAGATCTATGTATTTGATCATTCAAGATATAAATATGTGGTAGGGGATACTTTTTTCTAGATATTTATCTTTTAATATTCTCGATAATCAATCAAGAGTCAGAATTATAAATATTTATTCTTAATATATATATATTCACCCCAACGAGACACAAATGGATGAATAAATCCATATTCCATATTCCCCTAGAGTTTCTTCTTCAATTCTTGTAACTCAATTGAGGAATTGATATATGGATTATATTAAATAGGTGTAGTTCCATGTGTGAGTTCTTTTAAAAACTCAAATTTGTTATTCGATGGAAGACTAGTAGACTCTTATGGGAAGGAATTGAAAAACACTAAAAAATATTCAGGTATTTGATTTTGATTTTCTCTAAAACCATCTAAGATAAAAACCCCTTTTGTAAAATAATAAAAACACTTATAATGGATTTTATTTCCATAGGAAGTTCATATTTATTGTTTCGATGATAGGTGATCATAGGCTGGTTCGGAATATCAAATTTGACATACTTTCTTCACTAATTTATGTGGAATATATGTAAAGAAATACAATCCATTCCTAATATAAAATAAAAATCAACTAGAGGGAGAATGATGAGATTTACAGGAATAAAATTTATAAAATCTTAAATGGTAAAAGAATCATAAACATAAGATACAATCATCATGCCCTTAGGGGATTTCACCACTAACTCATTATCTAATCATTGAGGATATGAATTAATAATCCTTGAGACTTTTCTTGATATATAATAATTCATATTACTAATCCCAAATAGTGTAATTTAATATTTTATAATGTCTACTAATGTCTCAAATTCATCATTCTATCTTCAAACACATAGTAAAACCAAAATGGTTAACATGACTATCATGGATGTTTGATTAGATAGATCAATCCTAAAAAATCATCGATAAGATGTATAAATAATTACACATTTTTTAATCTATGTAACCATAGGTTTAACACATTTCACCCATGGTCGTCAATTATTTAAATCAATCATGATGATTTAGAATGAAAATATGAATTAACCCAAACATATCCTCTAACAGTGACAAACCTAGGGCGTAGTAAGGGCACACTCACAATGCACCCAAATGATGTCCACGATATACTCGGCTAACTCTTTTATGTTTTATTACCCTTATATGAATCTTTTCAAAACCACATCCACATAAATTATCAAGAAAGGTATGTTTCTCTAGGTCAAACACAATCCTCTCTTTACTATAACAAAGGATATTCTACTATATATATTATTACCCTAAGGGTTCTCACTAATTTTTTCTCTTTCTATTTTCCATATGTAACTAAACCTTTTTTTGATAACAACTATAATAACACAAACTCTTTATAAATAAATATTACAACTTATGATATGAATTTTCAATACATAACATTATAATACAAACCAAAATTGTATATGTATAGTACATTTGAAAACTTTGATGCATAAACAACTTGTTCAAAAGAGAACAATATCATACCCTAAAACTTTCTTCATAACTAGTACCAATTTTTAGACATACCTTACAAAAATACATTATTCATAATCTGGTGAAAGGAAACATAAGAAAATGATGATCTTATATCTATATTACGAGTAAAAAAGTGAGATATCAATTATCACTTAAGCATAACATGAGTATAAGTGAATGAAAAAATGAACTGATCATCAAAAAACCATACCCTACATATAAAATATCATAATATTGAGTCATGTAATAATGCTAGGTAATTTATAATACATGAATCAAAAATGTAACAAATAACATGATCCAAGAGAGTATAACTTTGGAATAAGATCTTATCATAAAAGAGTGGAATTAAATATTTCATAATCATAATCATAAAAATATTATGCCAAGGAAACCTACAAAGATATTCATTACATAAAAGGATTGGAATATCCTCTTATTTAACTATTTTGATATGGGGATAACTGCCATTTTACCCTCTTTCGGGCTTGGGATAACCAATTGTGAACCCTCATTCGGGCTTGGGATAACCTCATGTGTACCCTCTTTTTTAGGATTCGGATAACCTTCTGGGTGCCCTATTTTTATAACTTGGGATAACCTCCCATGTAACCTTTGACATCATAAACATTAATCATTATCCGAATCATTTAAGGGATATATAATTTCAGTCCCACTAATCACATTATCATAAATCTATTCATATGTATCCAACGAGATTATAAAAGCATTCACCATAACTTAACCAATGGAAAAGAAAATGAGTTTTATATATTTTTCATCATAGTAATCATAAAACATCTAAATAAATAATAAATATGGAATAATTGGCTCATATACTCATTAAATCCAATGTAACACCAAATTATGTTATCATAGATGAAATTTTACATTAAAATATCATTGAAATATGTCTTCAGGAAAATACACTTCTCATTTTTAAATCAAATTCTACAATATAAAAATTTCCAAAATATTAAGAAAAAAATCATTTTAAAATAACCTTTTAAAATTATAAATTAATATTCAAATAATTTTGTTGTCATAATGGAAATATATTCCATTCATGTCGTGTACATTTAAATAAATATTCTTTTCAAAATTGTAATAAAAATTTAAAAGTAAATCATTTGGAAAAAAATAATATTCCATTTCAAGAATTATTTAAAAATTACATTATGAGTAAAAATTACTTTAAAAACTCATATAATAATATAAAAAAATTTCAAAACATTTTTATAGAACCTTAATATCAAAGAATAAGTATTTTCGACCAAAGGTAAAATAATGTCATTTTTCCTTAAGAAAATTATTTTATTCTCTTAAAATATTAATGGTGGGAAAAATAAATTATAACCTATAATTAAAAAAATAATCTAATTAGAATAAAATTAATGAGATTCTTGAAGGGTAGATCATGAAATTTCATCATTGGAAGCTTAATCACAAACAATCTGGTAAATAATTAAAGTGTAACATAAAACCCTTACCTCAAGTTCGACTAACATACAAGGTTCCCTAACCACCTGTTTAATTAATTTAAATATATTTTAATCCTATACCATTATAATTTAGATATTTATAACATAATATATCACCCACTTAGATCACTTTAACACATATTATTAATAAATCCTTTTTAAAATCCTCATTTTAGAGTGTTAACTATTTCTTTTTCATGAGAATATTGGTTCAGTAGTTCTGGTACTTATACATTGATCATGGTTCCATAATATAAATAGTTTTATTTATGATATAAATTTCATATATATTCATTAAATACATATTTATAGTCATCCATAATGTGTAGATATTAAAAAATTGAATTATAGTATTCATTGATATGGTAGGTTGTACGTATGCATGAATGTGGTTTTCACATTTCAATGGATCGAATAAAAAAAGTTAAAAAATAATTCACATTTATTAATTCCTTATTATATCATATATATCATATATATTCATTAAAACCATCCTTATTACAATCCATTTAAATCATAAATGAAAAACGAATCACATTGCTCCGTGGAGGTGGTAGTTTACACATGCGCAAGAGCGACTATATCATTTTCCAAAGGATTGGAAGGTAAAAAGGTAAATATGGTATTATAATTAAATATTCCTAATAAATTAATCAATATCATTTATAAACATTAAACCCATAATAATACCCATCCATGAAACATAGTGACGACACCTCAATTGCATTGCTACATGGATATGGTAGTCTACGCGTACGCACGATTGATACATTCACATCTCAGTTGATGGAAATAAAAGTAGATAATGGTTTATTAATTATAATAATAACATTTTAGTATATTTATAAAATTTGAGTTATTATTTTATGATTAATTCCATATATTTTCGGAATGTTTAAGAAAAAATTAATTGAAATGGGTCTAGTAATACAATTTCATCTTATTCAGGAGACCTCCTTTAGATCCTTTATTAAAGGCCCATAGAATGGCCTTTTAATAATAACATCACTTCTAATTTGTAGTTTATGATGTTAAAATGATAATTTTATCTGGTTTAGTTGATCTATATTAATCAAAGTGGTGTAAAGAAAGGATAGAAGTGTGTCCTTTTATAAGGGAGAGAAATGACACAGTTGGAATTACGAACATGATTAAAATATAATTAATTCATTATCCATAAAAATTATTACAAGTGTCTATATATTCAATGAAAAATTTATAAGGTATAAATATCATCATCCAATAAAATTTTTACATGTTTTAGTGTCATTTTAAACCTTGTATTTTAGTTTAACCCCTTGGTTATTATGTTTTAAACTTTACTATGGTAATGACTTTTCACACTTAAAGGATTATAATTTTACATATAAGTTAGAAATTATCTCATAAAAGGATAATTTATGACATGTCAGATCATTTCTCAATCTAATTATCCAATTTAAATATTTTTATTATTTTTAAAAAAATTAATAACATATTATTTAACATTAAATATCACTAATATCAATTTCTATACAAATAATTTAATTTAAATTTAAAGGCAACATGAAAGAAAATGAATTAGAATATAAGCCTTTCACACATTCCTCACATGTTTTATTTATCTATAAAAATTTTAAACCATAATAATTCACACAAATTTTATTACTTGTAATGTTTTTAAAATCATTCTATTAATGGGGAAAAAATATTATGTTGGTGTTGTGTAAACATTTAAGGTAATTACTTAATCAAAAAAATTATAAATAAAATATTAAAATAAAAAACTATTTATATTTTAAATAAACATTTACAAATGAACTTATCCCATTTTTATATTTATATAAAAAAATTAGAGAAAGTCAAGTCAAGGGAGTGACATATTATTTTTATCCTTTTCATAAATTAATATAAAAGTCGTAATCAAATAAATATGGAACTAAGTGGATATATATTTTATAATTGGATGGAAATATATGAAATAAAAGCATAAAATAGTATAATATCATTATTTTCAAGAATTTTAGAGCCTTATCCCAAACATTTAACAATATTTTACCAGTTTTACCCTTTTCGAGGTGAGAAAGATTTACCAAGTTTACTATTCATGATAAACAAATATAAAAGGGACTAATTTAAAAAATATGAATATTCTAATTAAAAATATTTGATCCATTTTTTTATATTCAATTTTATAATTGTCATAAAAAAATTTTTAAAATAAGTGTGCAAAAGAAGATGAAAATTGGTTTCTAGAAAAAACTACATTTTTAAGAAAAAATTGGATTTACTCTTATCCCATGCCTATCAAAACAATAGATAAAGGGTAAAACATTTTATTGGATATATAATATATAAAATTATTTAAAATAATTCATTAGTAGTGATTAATTTAATTTATTAATATAAATACACAATACGCACATAAAAATAGTTTTCTCAAAAAAAACATCTCTTTTAATTTCAAATAAGTTTTATTTTTATTCATATTAAATTGATTAACAATGATTTAATTTTAAACATGTGTAAACCATAAATTTATCATAATTTATTTAATACTATTCATATATATCAATCCAATTCCTAGGTGATTATGATCACTTCAAATAATATTATTTCAATTGTATATGATTGTTTTCTTAAATTTGGTGTTACATGTAAATAAGGATATCAAATAAATAAAAAATATTTATTGAGAAATATATCATAAAATTTCATGCTATTTTAATAAAATATACAAAAATATCAGTAAAAAACCATTAACACATCACTCTCTCTATATATCTTTTCAAATAATAGATATACAAAATATCTCTATTTAAAACACTAGATATGATTTGAACTGGGGAGATACAATATTTCGTATTTTTTTGATATTTATCAATGATAATTAAACCCCTAATTTAGAGAAATTTTGGATAATCATATCAATTTTCTAAATTTGGGAACCTTCGATTTTATTAATCACAGAAATATTATATGACTTTTAGATGCTTTATTCATATTTGGAGTTAAATTAACAAGAGAAACATTGACCTTGGAATTCTAGAATTAACTCTTTTTAATAATTTTTAGCTAATTTTATTTATTTATTTTTATTATATAATGATATGTCCAACTACTAGGTTGAATTTTTAATTTCAATATTTTAGGTCTCAGGATGTAGATTCATGAAGACACTGAAGTAGAGTTGTGATGTAGATTTTCTAAGGATGATATAAAGTCCATCCAGAGTGGATAAGTGGTAAAGACCCCAACATAGAGTTGTGACATGTAGATTCTAAATCCAGCATAGAGTTCATCAATCTTCATAGAGGTTATGGATGATGAAAATGAAAAAAGGAATGGTCACAACATAAAACTTACTAACATTATATGTCTTCATCCAGTGTTGTAAGATTTTAGTGACACCATAGGACTTGTGAATAAAGCATCCAACTTCAGGAATGGTTTATGAGTATTGATAAGCCCCATCATATAACTTCATCCTATCTATCATATGAATTCAATAGAGAGCCCTCATTTAAATTATGTAATGGTATCCTTGTGTTTAGAACCCATATTTTTTTCAAGGTTTCTCATGTATTTAGTTAGCTATATAAATATGAAGGGAGAATAAAGCCACTACCTAATGGAAAAAATGGGATTTTTAAGGAAACGTAATGGTATTTAAAACCTTTTTCAACATATCCACATGGCCAAGTCAGTTGTGTAAGTGTCACAAGATATTTTTTTAGGTTAGTATCCTCGGTTCCTCATTTTAATAAAGGTCATGGTTCACCTACTTAAAGGAAATCCTTACCACCAAATTGTTATATCAAGGTACCATTGTGATCAAAGGCATTACATAAATGTTATAAGGCTAATTCATCAAGGTACATTGGCATTTCAATAGGCTATATAAGGGTATCAAATAACTCCTCAAATATAAAATAGGCATGGATAAAATAAAATTCATTTCCTTAGTTTGACCATATTATGTAGGGTTTTAATAATCAAACTAAGTTGGATTCATCCATTTGAAGAAGAAAAACATGATCATGGGAAGAAATTTCGTGTAAGGGAATATACTAGATAAGTATTATTTAAATAATCATTATCTAAATCCATGAAATATGGAGACCATATGCGGAGGAGAATAATTTTAATCTCACAACACTGAATACAAGGGGGATGGAGAATAATTTTCTAATGCTTGTATATATATTTTTTCCCTCTCCCATTGTAGAGAATTCGACTCTGGTGATTTAATCTAGGAATTTATAATGTTTTATACATTTAAATTCTACTTCATTTTATCTTTTTCATCAATTTATTTAAATTATCTATTCTCCCCCATTTTCATGGTGTTTAACCTACTAAAAAGTCATGGTGATTCTCAATCTCTCATAAATTATAATAGGCTAACCCAAGGATAGACACAATATGATAACTAGTGAACTAGAGTACATGCACGTGGATTTCCATTTTACAATTTTCTTTTAGGAATTTTACTATTTAGGGTGATGAGGTGTTGATTATACCTCATTATTATCCTTCCCCCATTTTATTTTAGACAACTAAAGTCACTTACTCTCCTACTGATTAGATCAATGATGTTTGATTGGGTTTAGTGGTTTGAGTAGTGGATAGACACAAGGTTGTGACCCTTTTGAGTGATTTTGGGTCTGATCACTTGAATACCTACCTAAATGTGATATACATTCATATAATTTATGAAGTGAGGCTATGTATATCCAATTGAAACACATATAGACTAGGATATACGGTCAATGTAGTGGTATAATAATGGATCGTAATGTTTGAATCTGAGCATGTCCCCTTTCTAGTATTCATTTTCTTCTATATTTCCATTCCCTTTCTATTTTCATTGATCAAAACTCAACCCTCTATTAATTTTAAATTATTAAAACAAAAAAAATATGTTCTAGGATAGTTAGTGTAGAGGACCAACTATGAGAGACACAACCCATGTCTGCATCTAGGTTGTATTATAGGTTTTCCAAATTTTATTTGATCAGAGCCATGTAATAGCTTCTTCTCATCAACATAAAACCATTTTTAAGTATTGAGGTTAATTGTTTAACTATTATATCATATTTATAGATAGTTTCAAGTTTTTATTTATTTTTCTTTTTCTTTTGTTTTTATTTTTTATCCCATTTTATTTATAGATTTATTCATCAAAGCACAATTGTAATTTTTATTTATTATTTTCTTTTTCTTTTTTTCTTAGTTTTTCATTTTTTCTTTATTTCTTTCATGTCACTAATATGGGTTAACAAAGTTTAGATGTTATATAATAATTAATTACCAATTATATTCCTAGTCTAAATATTTTTGTAGAATCATTATTGAAATCATCAAACTGTACTTGGAAAAACTCTTTAACAATAAAAAATATCTATTCCTATAGAATCTTTATGAATAATAAATTCAAGTAGTATAGTTGGATAGAACATTATAATAATCTGATGGTTGGTTTGATAAAGTCTAGTACATTAATAAAGTGATGAAGTAACCAAATCAATTTCCCTTACACCATTATTATAAGGTCTTGTATCTCTAAAAATCTTTTTTTTATGGTTTAGAGTTTTTGAGAGGGTTCTCGTACTATTTTCCTGGATAACTTTATATGTTTTGACATATATCTTCTTATTTTTCTTACAGTCAATTGATTTTTCATGTGGTTATATGATTATTCTTATGATCACTTTTTTGTTATTTTAATCACTAATTTTTTCTGGTGATTTTTTATTGTTCATGTGGAAACTTATTTTTTCATGTGGTTCATTAATTTTTAACTTGTTTTTTCATATTTTCAATCTATGTGGTCACCTTTTTGTTAATCTTGTTGATATATGTGATCACTTTTTTTATTTTTTATGTCTATTAGCATGGGTGATGGTTTTTGAATGTGGTGTATCCATATATTTTCTTATATTATTCACACATTCTATAGACATAGTTGATATTTTGTTCTTGTGTCAATCCATATGATGTGTTAAATCCATATTTTTGATATTTTTTTCATGCAACTGGCCCTCAACACAAACAATTTTTTTATTCGTGTGGTTGATATTTTATTCATATAGTTGATGTATGTGGTGACTTCTCTTCTTCAAATGGTATATTCATGTAGGCGATAGTCTTCTTCATGTGGTCGGTCTTTAGGGTCTCTTATCTGTGTAAGAAAAAATCCCAAACAGCATTCAAAATGACATGCAAGTCATTCTTAAAGAAAAATAAGGAAATAAAAGAATGAAAAGCATAATATTTTAATATACATATGATGAAGATAATTATATATTTTACTTGAATAATATTATGGGATTTAAATTAGTTATGGAATGAGATTCAATTAGAAACCAAAAAAAAGATAGAATAAATAGGAATGTTTGACTAGGTTTTTGTAAATACCATATATGATCATATTTGTTATTTTTAAATGAGAGTTATTCCCCCTCAATCTCCTTCATTGTTTTCACTTGAACTCATATTGGTCAACCTTTACTCTTTGAGTTTTTTAATACTTCTGCAATAGTCTAAGACACTTCCTATGTGTTTCCATTATACATGATACCCCCCTCTATCATTTGTTCTTAGTGCAATGTGAATTATAATTCTTTTGGGGAAGGGGATTTAATTATTCTATTTTAATTTTTCCAAGTTTTGATTTAATTATGATTTAGTTTCACCAAATGAGTTGATGCTATTAAATATTTGAAATATAATAATCTGTAAAATAGAATGTATAATAATTATTTAATAATATAAAATTTTATAAAGTGGTAATAAGATGAAATCAGAAGTTCTGTGTGGTGAATGAACTTTTTATATTATTCTAATAATTAATTAAGATGGAGAAAATTTATAATTTCATGTAGAATACTTGATAATAATTTAGAGTATTGAATTTATAAGAATTATGTGGATATCACATGTTGTATTATTTCTTTTTATTATTTTTTGATTAAAATTATTAATAATTAGGAAAATTATAGAATTTGGAAGGCACAGATTATTTCATGTTCTTGTTTTGTTTATTTATCATTATTTCTATATAATGTCTCACTATATATATATATATATATATATATATATATATATATATTTCTATTATTTCTTGTATCATGATATAATCGCATGTGAAATAATTTGGATAAACTATCAATGTTTAGACAATTAAAAATATAATAATATTTTAATTTATGTTGCTTTATAAAAATGATAAATATTATTCAGCAACGCTTGTACACACTAATTAGATAATTGATATAGTCAAACTGAAAAGATTAAATTGATTAAATAGAAAAGGTATGTATGATTTGATTACCATTTTTATAGAAACTAAGTAAACATGGAAAGAATTCTTGAATCACTTTATGTTTATTCCTAGATATTTTTAGTTACTTTCTTTAGTTCTCCCATTTCTGAAAACATATGCATAATAAATCAGTTGATTCCAGATTAGAATTAAAATTGTTTTTTGCAAAAGATAATTTTTTGGGAATGAGTGATACTTTTTATATTCGATATATGTGTTCCTTGGCTTCATGCCCATAATTTTCATTGTTGTGAGTGGAAAAAAATAATTTACATGTATGAATAATATATGATAGATAGATCCTTGACATGATAATTTTGGACTTCTTATGGTTGGGAATGTTTGATGAATAGTGGGATGTAGTCTCAGGGTTGTAATGATAGTGGATACTGATGATGGTGGGATAGATTGTACTATACACAATAGTGTTAGCAATGACAATGAGTTGGTAGGGATGAGTTAAGTGTTGGGCTAGTTTATTGATATATTCTTACTTGATTATTTTAAGTGATCGATTGGATAGAAATTATATGATAATTTTACAAATAAATGATATAGTTTAACTCTTTGTACAGTAAGTGAATCTTTTTTTTGGTATCCTAGGTGAGTCTTAGAGTACCCATAATTTTTGAAATGATAACTAGATTTTTCAATGAATAGGTATGGTTTACAATGATTATAGATCAAGATTACATACTTCATAATATAAGCCATAAAATTATGGTTCAAACAACACTTGGTTTAGAATATTAATGTATTAATCATGCAAATGAAAATGAAATAACCTTAATTAATTAATGGTTGTTTAATAATTAATAAGAAACATTGATGCATTTATGTGTGCCAAAGATATAGGCCTTAACAATGGTAGTTGGGTTTTTTGTGTGACAATAGATTCTAATGATTCTAAAGATATATAATTTTTTATAGTGTTTTTGTGTGTGAAATATTCAATAGTTTCTAATTTCAAATGCTTCACCACCCGCTTTGGTAGAAAAACCAACAACAAAATGTTTTTGGGGTTGATTTCTCTAATATATAAGATAGATAGGGAATAAATAGTTAACTTGCCCCTATCCCCCACTCTCCTTATGGAAATAGTTATGAGTAATAATATCTTAGTTTGTGACATATTAAGATATATGGTTCTGTCCTGGTTTTAATTTTATAGCTATTGGTCCTACAATAAGCTTATGTGTAGGTTCTAATGACTTGAGTTTCTAGCACATAATTGTATGTGGCCATGGTGGTTATGGATTCTCATATGTGTATGTGTGTGGGTTGTGAAGGATTTAGGTATAATGAATTTACATGGTAAATAGTTTAATCTAAAAATACACAATGTTATGGATGAGATGATGATGATTATGATAATTTGTTATGATTTATGGGATATATAATTTTGGGGATTTTATTTCTTGAGATGTAGGATGACTTATAAAGGGTTGAAAATGGGGTGTGGGCCATTGGGGTTTGAGAATCACAATGTAGTGGGGAAGATGAATCGATATACATTAATATATGTATATAATTATTATATATAATTATTTAATTCTAGGTATAACTTGGTGAGTGATCCATGTTACAAATAGGAGATAGCATTACCAGTTTAAGTGATGAGTTGGTTTCAATTTTTATTCATGAAGCTTTAGTATGCTTCTAAAACATTTTTGTGATATTGTTTGTGGAGTATCCAACTAATTATATATGTTATTATCACCCTATGTATATATAAAGTATTATTCAGGTTTATAGGAACTGATTAGTTATCAAGTATGGGGTTATTATCTTGGGGATACATTCAGGATCTATTGGATATGTGTGTTCATTTTTTATGATTTGTTTTGGTACTCCTGGTTCTTTTTTTTGGATATATGACATCACATCATGTGTTAGAATCACATCTCTATTTATAAATGTAATTTTTTGGTGGTTTATCAACTTTTCTCTTGTTAATTAAATTTATATTTAGGGTAATGACTCTCATGTTTGACATTTTATACCCTCATTGGTGGTCACTAACTGATGGCCTATTGGAATTCGGCTTTAAGGATCATCATCTCCATCTCTTAAATGTAGGCTCAGGATGGGTAATTTTGGAAGGATGGGTCCTGGAAAAGTGGTATCAAAGCTGAATTTTGAGATATAGGATGTATTTTATAGTTAATCACTGGTAAAGATGCATGGTTTAGTAGGTAATGTTGTCAATTAATCTTATTACAGGATATAAATAAGGGATATTGGATTGAAAATTTTATTTTATATCCCCCTTTGATCTGACACAAGTACCTTCAAGATTACTGAAAATAAAAAATGAAGTGATGCTATATTCAGGTTTGAGACTTAAGTAAGGATCAAGGATCATGTATATTTTCACCTATGTTTGAACTGGTTATAAAATGAAAATTACGCTAAACTAAATTAATTAGTTACCATTAAATGTTTTATATGCTAGGTTTACAACTTCCTGATGTTTGTTCTTATGTAAGTATGGTGTAACATCCTCATTTTTATAAACACTTTTTTGTTATAATTTATAGGTATGTTAACGTGAAAATTAAAAAAATATCAATTAAATTTTGACCCTTATATATAATATAGGATCTATGTAAAGGGAAATGATTCCTATGTATATTCAGTCTAGTTTTGGGATCTTTGTAAGGGTAGCTCTAAATTTTCCATGGTTATGAAAGGGTAACACGATAGTAGCATAAGGTTAAGTTGGAGCTATGTATAGATAATTTTTTTTTTCAAAGGATACATAAAATTAAAGCCTCTATGTATTAGGGTAACTCTAAATTCTAGACGTATTTGAGAGTACAATTCCCTAAATTCACGTTATATTTATGATATATATAAGGTTTAAACCATGAAAACCTTACACAGTGTTCTTTTTGGTATATAATATGTTTTTAACTCTGTTTTCAATATTTCTCTTTCTGTCTCACACTAATAAACATGAATCACAATTTTAAAAGGCTGAAATATTTTCAATTTGATTCTTTGACTCATTTAATATTTATAAATCTTTTTTTGAAGTTTTTAAATTCTATACATTGAAGATTCACTTGAAGGAAGAATTAAATGGTGTTTTTTTATTTTGGGCATTCAATTATGAAAATTAAGAAGCCTTGTTTCTCTTTTTAAAATATTTGAACCATTTCTTCCTTAAATTATTGGTATTTCCATGAGTGGAGGAATCCAAAAACTCCTTTATCCAGGATCTATGAAAGTAATCTTTGATCTTTATTATTTCTAATTCTCGTTTCTAAGCATTGAAAAACTCCCCACCCCCCCGATTCTTAGGTAAAATGTTTTTCAAGGGATAATTCCAATGAGGAATTTTTAATTTATCTGCTTCTTATCTCATGTAAATTTTGTGAAAAAAGTTTTCCTAAGGTTTTTATATAAATTCATAGATTCACCATTAAATGACCATTACCAATAATTATCAAACAATGATAAATAATTCCGATTCTTGTCCCGGGATTATTCAAGAGAATTAAAATAAAATCACATGTTGAATTTATAATTATTCCTAGAGATATTAATTTTGAAATCATTTATGGATTAAATTAATAAATTCTAAATTATCTAGGTGAGAGAAAATAATAAAACATGAGGATTTTTAACATTGTAAATAATATAATTGGAATCAGTTTTAGGAATCCTAGCTGAGTGGTTTGAACCAATCAGTATATGGACATGATTAGGGTGGTGATTACAGGATGAACCTTTATATTTGGGGTCAGAAATAATAAGGTTCATAGTTCATTACCATGTTGAGGAAGTGTATATATTTTTTTCATTGTATAATAATATTTTGTATATGAGGCCATGATTGAAATTTGATCAAATGTGTGTATATGTGTAACCCTATAATTCATCTTTGATTATTGATCACATGAATTTGCATTTGTCTACTAATACTTTGTCTTATTATGCTATGTTGTTCCTTACTATTATTTTTATTAATTGATATATTTATAATAGAATGTTGAATAATTTTTGGGATATATGTTGTTCATTACTATTTTATTCATTATATGTTGTTTTTTATAGTCAATGGAATCTCAGTTTTAGTGTTTAAGTTGAAAAGTGTCCCTCAAATACATAACAGACTCTATAGATGGGGATTATGGATGTAATGACTCCTTAGTGATGTCATTCAAAAGATTTTTGTTACCTTATCTTGACATGAATGGGATAATTCAAAATCAAAATTACAAGTGTTCCAATTTATGCCTTTATGGTCTACTAATGTGGAACTTCCTTTCATAAAATAGAGTTCCCATTTTACGTATGTTCAAATCATGCATACCATCATAAGAAATCATGTATCCATGATTCATGGGAATACATTCCCATAAAGGTGTGTATAATTGTTCTTTAATTGTGGAAATTTATTGTCCTTAAATGTGGATAGATTTTCCCACAAATGTGGGAATGTGATTTTTCCTTAAACGAATACTGATTGACTTGTGAAGATCTAAGTCTTACTATATGAAAATGATACTCTTTTGAGATGTAATTAAAGCAAGTAAAACTAGGTTTCATGGTGTCTTGTTCAATGTACATTCGTTCAGTGTTTGGTTTTTTGTATTATTATGAGTTCATTTACTTTTCAAACATATCATACACTTATATATTCATGTTCAATTATGTTAAGTATACACTAGTGTTTTCCTACTATGAGTATACTCACACCCTACACAATCATTAAGGTGTGTGTACATAATTCATGATTATAAATCTAGCAAATGGAAATGGAACAACAATATGTTACTTTGGAGTATGGAGTTGAGAGATAGACATGGTATTGGGACCAACTCTATAATTTTTTTTAGTAAATTTATTTATTTATTTATCTTTTACAGTTATTCTTTTATACTTGATGACCATACATGTTGGGGATGCATTTATTACTTATGTATGACTTCTCTGGACAAATTTTGGAGCATTTATTTATATTATTCTTTTTTTATATTTTTATATTATATTTTTATGTTTTAATAAATTATGATGTTTGTGATTATTGAGGGAATAGTCTCTCCATTTTAAATTAGACCCTCTCCACAATTCAGCAACATCGTGTATAAGGGGAAGCATGTATGAGGTTAAGTTTAGCTTTGTATTAGACCCAGAGGCTTGAGTTGTAGAGTTAAAAAAATTTATCATAGTCCTGATTTTATTTTATTTCTTCTATTTTCATGTTATGTTTGAAAATAATATTGGTTGTATAGAACTTGGGTAATGGAGATTCCATGTGTTTGGCCAGATCATGTAAAATGGACCTCCAAGTTACCAATAATGGGATTATTTTTATAGTTTTATATGATTTTGGTGTGTTCTTTTCTCATAGATAGGCATGTAGGATCACATTTCATATATATACATGATGTGTGATTCATAGTATTTCTTTGATTTAATTCCATATTTATGCCATTTATTTGAGATAGACCGATATTCTCAATTGAGAGATATATCTGTGTAATTTCTGTTGTGATATATATGTATGAAATTAATTGTTTTAACTTTATAATGATGTCATGTTTAATATATATATATATATATGATTGTGAATTACATTCAATTATGTAGGAAGAGGCTTGATCCTTGTGTAGAACTTGGAGGTTTATAACTTCTCTTTGGGTATCCCTAAGGATATGTATTTTGATAGAAATTGCCTATTTATTCATTAAAACTATTTAATTTCCTATAATAATGTTGTTATTGGAATTCTAAAAGTTCATTTGGAATTTTAGAAAAATGCATCCTTGAAGACGTAAAATTTGTCCTAATTTGGATGATGCACTTGGTCCATCATAGGCTTTGTAGTTGAGTGCACATAATAATTTTCTATAACTTATTCTAGTGGATCATGCTGTGAAACAACCCCATCCCAGATTCCAATAGAGTATGATGGTTGATTAAACTCAATAATTTCATCTCCATATTTTTTCAACATTCTATGTCCCTAGTGTCACTTAGAATACTGATGAATTTACTAATTTCATTAAAATAAACTTTGACCTAATGAAGAATACCAGGGATATGAATGTACATCTTACAATCTTTATTCTTTAGGGACCCACAATGAGGTGTTGGGGTGTCATCAAAGATGAAGTAATGTTTTAGGGTATTACTTGGGAGGCTTTCAAGGAGTCGTTCTTTGAATAGTTCTTTCTTAATATGCTAAAGCAAGATTGAGCTCCGGAGTTTTTAGAGAATCAAAAAGGTAAGATGATGGTTTATACTTACATGGAACACTTTTTAGAGTTTCTATTTTTTTCCTCATTTGTAAGGGAACGTGGAATAGAAGAAAAGGAAGTTTAATATATTCATTATTCTAGAGATCAAAATATAGTTTAGGGGATTTAGACTGATTACATATGCACTTATGATTCTCAAGGCCCTAACATTTTAAAAGATTCTAGAAGAAGATAGGGTTTCATGTTTTCATCAATCATGTAGTGTGTCGATGATTTGAATTCCTAGTATGGTAGATGACACCTTTTCTGGTGGAAGGAAGTAGAAGGTAGAGAAGGTACAATAAGGTGGAAGATAACCATGGTAAGTTATGTCTTCATATACTCCCTAAGTAGGGGGAGGTTCAACCAAGTGCTACAAATGTGGATTGAAGGGACATGTTAGTACATAATGTGTATGAAGGGGAATAAATTTGAGTAGTCTAATTAGTGTGAATATGTATTCTTTAACCTGATGAGTATATTGATGATAGCTTCAATTACAACATTTCCAAAGTCTATGAATGGATATATAGTTTATTCTAATTCCTTAGGTGGTGTATTAGGGGATGTGCTACTATATATAGATCAGGTTGTCAACTATAGATCACTTCAGTTGTAACACCATGAGAGAAAATACCCCACACATTAATTAGAGTTAGACATTATGGTATATACCCTGAAGTGTTATCAGCATTATCACATTGGTGAGAGATTTACCATCTACATAGATTATAAAATCTTATGATATATCTTCTCTCTAATAGACATTATTTTATAGAAGGGGTGTTTGGTAGAGTATCTTCTAACATTCAACTTTGACATGGCCGATGCTCTGGGGAAATATAATTTCAATTAAGATTCTCTTAGTAATAAAATTCTAGACACAGATGATCCTAGATAGTGGAAATCTAATGAGAAATGGTGTCTTATGAGTATGATGGAAGGGTAACGATTGGATACATCAAAAATAACATTGAATTATGAAATGTGACCATTTATTGATCACATAATATTGGAAGGACCATATTAAAGTAAACCATGAGTTGGTACATGAGTTTGTAGTGTTGCAGGAATGCTTGGTATGGGGTGATTTTATTCCAAGGTGGTCCTTAAATGATGACTTCTTATTTTACATCCATGTAAAAGTAGTTTTTCTAGCTTCCATGATGGAGGATATGATGATAGTATCTTATGTTTCGAAATATATCCTTCATCCAATATAGATGAATATGTATCATAATATTTGACTTCATTTTTTGTGTCCAGGTATAAAGAGAGACGTTATTGATTTTATCCCATGATGCCATACCTGACAAAGGGTAAGGGTCAAGCATCCGCATCCTGGTGATTTTCTCCAACCACTTATGGTGACTAGGTTGAAGTGGGGTGATATGATTATGGACTTCATGATGGGTTAATACAGGACCCTAGGGATTAAAGATGTCATTTGGGTGGTATTTGATTGGTTAAAAAAAAGTATCGCATTTATTTTTGATCTGAGAGACTCACTCGGTAGATAAGTTGGGAAAGTTGTATATCAGTGGTATTGTTTGAATTCCAAGAGTTCCTTCCATTATCATATTTTAAATGGATGTAAATTTTACATCTAGTTTTTTTAAATTAATGTAGAAGGATTTACGAACTCATTTTCATCTATGTACGATGTATTATCCACAAATTGATGGAAATCCAGCAAGGAAGATTCTGATTCTTAAGGATATCCATAAGGTGTGTGCCCTTGACTTTATTAGATCATGGGAGAGAACCTAACCCTGATAGTATTCATGTACAACAATAATTTCAATTATTTCATTCGATGGAACCATATAAATATCTAAATGGTTAGTCATGCCACTCACTGTTATGTTATAATTAAGTGGGTTATGTAGTAGTTAATGTGATGATTATGGTATAGGAAACCTATGAGAGTATACAGTTGATTAGGAACTAGTTGTTTACCAGTCATAAGAAATTACTGATCATATTCCAATCAGAATATATCACCTTTGGAGTTCATTATTAGAGAATTTGTTTTCTTATAGGTGTCACCTTTGTTGGGGCATCATCATCCAGGGAAGCTGGGGAAGTTAGTGCCGTTATTTTTAGGATCATTTGAAATCACCAAGAATATTAGAGCAGTGGATTATCAATTGGAGCTTCCTCTACATTATCAACACATCCTTGGTCTGTTCCATGTTCCATATCTTTGGAGGTACTTTCCTAATCCTTTTTATGTGATTTACAATGTTAATATTTAGTTATAACTGGATAAATATTTTGTACATTTCTCAGTGTAGAACTTAGACTAAAGTAATAAGATTTTTCAAGGAAATATGGTGCCTCTTTTTAGAGTCCTATGGAAACATGGATGTATTCAAGAAGAGGCTTGGGAACATGAATTTGATGTATGAGCTTAATGTACAGAGCTATTTTATCAAGAACTCCAGAGACACTTTTCATTGATGATAATTCCTTGAAGGGGGGAATTGTAACATCATCATTTTAATAAACCTTTTTTAGTTATAATTTATAATTATTTTAAATGGTGATTTAGAAAAATCATTTAAATATTTAACCTTATGTGGAGCATGGGATCTATATAAAATTAATTACTTCCCACCTATATGAAGGATATATTTTGGATTTGTATAAGGGTAGCACTAAATTTTCACGGGTTATGTAAGAGAAAACCTAGCCACTGTGTAAGGGTTTCTCATAGATACATGAAGGTCACTCCATGTTTTCAAAGGATAAAAAAGTAAAACCTTACTACATAAGGGATTTTCAAATTATTTAACTGAATAAGGTAAAATTTATTAACTTCACATAATATTTATGTGTTGTATAAGGGTAAAACTATGTCGTCCTTGTGAAGTTATCTTTTTGGCATAAATTCAGTTTTTTAATTTTTCTTCCTTTTTTATCATTCCATCTCGAACATGTAAATTTGTTTCATGATTTCAAAAGCCTAACCCATGGAAATTTAACACTTTGACTCATTTAAAAAAATTCACTATTTTTTGGGGGAAGGTTTTAGATTCTTTGGATTTAATATTCACTTCAATGAAGAATTAAATAGTGTTTTTGATTTTGGGTTTTCAACACAGAAAATCAGAAAGACCTGTTTATCTATTTGAAATACTTTATCCTTTTCTACCTTCAATTTATAATATTACAATTATTCTAATAGTCCTATAACTTTTTTAGATAAGATGTTTAGAAGAATTATTTAACAAATCTGAGTTATTCTTCTAGTTTTCAGGAGTATAAAAACCCTCTCTCTCCCTCCTATATTATTGGGTGTGTAATTTTTCAAGGGATAAATCCCATAAATAAAAATCTAATTTATTTTCTCCTTATATCATGTAAACTTTGTGAAAAAAATACTAATATGTTTTGGACAAATGGTTGAGTTTATACTTCAATGATAATAACCTATAATTATTAAAAATCGATAAATAATTACTGAGATTATATTAGGATTATTCAGGTGAAATAATATATCATCACATGTTGAACATAAAATTATTCCTGTAGAAATATACTATTATCTCATGTTATGGTTTAAATACCTAATTTAAAAGTTATCTGGGATATAGAAATTATTATCTCATGATCAGTTTTATTATTGAAAAAAAAATTAGAATCAATTCTAGGAATCCTTGGTGAGAAGCCTGAACCAATTAATACACAGAAATGATCTAGGTGGTGATTCCTTAATGAACCTTTGGATTTGACATAAGAAAGTTATGGTAATAAGTTACCATGTAGAGGTTGTGCATATATTTTATGTAATTTTATGATGTTATGAATCCCATGAAACTATGTTTTAAATTTGGTCACATGTGTATGTGTATCATGTGAGACCATGTTTTATGTTTGATCACATCTGTGTGTACATGGCTAATGATACTCATGCTTATTATACTAATTTATTTCTTTGTGTGTTTTTTAGTACTTGATAGATATTTCATATCCTATGAAATACTTTTTGAGATATATGTTATTCCTTACCATGTTATGTCTTATATTGTGTTTGTAAATAGATACTGGAATCTATGTCTCAATGTTCAAGTTGATAGGGGGTCCTGGAAGACTTAGCTGACTTCTTATAAGGGAAACGTAGATGCCATGACCCATTTGTGATTACATGGTATGGTTATCACCTTATTATGGAATGTTTGGGGGAATACCACTTTACCCTCAAAAGAGTGTCTATTTATGTTGGTGTGATCTATAAATGGGGAACACCCTTGCATGGGAGAGATGGTCCATTACACAGGTGTTCCAACTGTATATACCATCATAGGAAATAAAGTAACCATTAATCATGGGAATAATTTCCCTTAAATTTTGGAATGTAATTATTCCTAAAAGTTGGAATGCTCTAGTCCATAAAGGCATAAAAATTGTCCCTCAAAGGTGGGAATAGGGTTATACCTTAAAGGAAGGTAGGGTTACTTGGTGTGAACTAAGTCATGAAATACTACTATGACACTCTTCCACTGTGGCACCAAAGTTGGTACGGCTAGTGTTTTTTGATGGCTTGGTCAGTTGGTGTTTGCTTGGTGTATGATTTTTTGTATAGGTTTTTGTGTATTTACTTATTTTTAATTATTTAACTTCTATATACATGTGAAAGTATGTTAAAGATGTATTGATGGTGTCCTACTGGGTTTATACTAACACCCTTCATGGGAAACATGGAATGTGTTCAAAATTGTTGACTACGGATTAAAAAATTGTAAAGGCCTTATGACCAATTTCAAATGAGCATGGATTTGGGAGATATATGTGGTAGCGATAAACACTCTAGATAGTTTCCACAATAATTATTATTATTTTATTTTTATTTTTCATTTATTCTACTATACTTGATGAATCACTACATTGGGGGTATGTTGATTACCTTTTGATGACTTGGAATGACATTTATCAAAGCATTTATTTATTTTATTCTTCTATTGTTATATTTTTTGTCCTGTGGTTTTGTTTTAATAATAATTTACTACTTTGACTTCCATGGGTACATTCACCCTAGTTTACCTCATACCTTCACCACAAGTTAGTATCTGTTTGCATAAGGGGAGGCATGCAAGAGGTTATGTGGCACTTTATCTTGGACCAAGATGTATATGTTGGGGAATTAAATATGAATCCTAATTAATGACCTCATCAATTTCATGTCAAATATATTCAATTGGATGTTCTACCAGATCATCATAGAGTGTGGGTCAAAAATTATGACATTTAGACAATAATTTACCCTAATAAATCTATATATGGGATCTATTTGAATAATCCTCAATCAAAGTAATAAAAAAATTAAGGTATTCATATAGGAATGGAATTGAAAGAAAAATTATTATGATACACTAGAAATGATTATTCCAGAAAAAGGTAGTGATGGATCATTTTTATAAAAGAAATAGAAATTTCATAAGTCATCGTGAGAAAGAATGTGTTTTGTTTCAAAGTAACATATCACCGGTCTAATAAAAGAAATATATAAGGATGTTGAAATAGAAGAAAAACAGCCTTATAAAAGAATGTTTTGAATGGTACCCCAATAAAAGGTATCATGAATAAAATTGTTTGATACTATAATTTCAATCCAATAATTTGTAAATATATTTATTTATTAGAGATAATTCATTCTTTATAAATACAATGAGGGTAAATCTATTTTATTGAAAAGAAAAATAGAGGTTAAAATATAAAAGAGATTATGGAAAACATTTTTAACATTGATATAAAATAAAAAATTACAATTCACTTTAAAATGTTACTCTTGAAAATATGAAGGGAAATATTTTTAAAAAGTTAATTTTAAAAATAACTTCCAATAATCGATCCTTAAAAATAACATATAGTTTTATATAGTAAATATGGTGCCAAAGATAAGACATTTTGTCATTAAAGGAACCTTTTTTATACTTTGAAATTAACTTTGTAGAAAATTCACATTGTAAAGTGTAATAAAAACATAATTTTATTGAAACTCAATTTTTCTAAATAGGATTAAAAATATTCATATAATAAAAAAATTTAGTGTGGTAACTCAAGAATGTAAGAAGAAGTATCAATATAAAAATTTACAAATCAAATAATTTAGATTAGATTAATCAATATACAATACATGAAACATATTCCATGAACCCTAATATATTTTAAAAAGGGTTTATTGGGTAAATAAATAAGATAATAACTTATAACACAATTAAAGGGTATAATTACCTAAAATTATAAAAAATAAGTTTAATAAAACAATCATAACTTAATTAACAAAAATTGAGTTATCAAAAACTCTTACGACTCGGATAACACTTGAGTCAAATGAAAATTAAAAAAAAACTTTATTTGGATTATTATTTCCTAATAATTACATGTAAAAAATTATAGACCATTCATGTGATTTTAGATTAATAGAACACTATACAAGGAAAACAAGGTTCACATCATGTAACATGTCTCAAAGAATCAGAAATGAGACCAAGAAACTGCTTATATCCTATGTAAATTTTGAATCAAAACCTTATGAGTGGTATAAAATTAAGTAGAATAATTAATGTTATTAAATATAATATAATCATGATAAAAATGATAATGGGTTATAATTTTTTCCATAAAATATAAACCATGTCATATAACATAATCATGGATCACGGAATTCAAATTTTATAAAAAGAACTCTTACTGCTTCTATTAAATTAAAGGAATGTGTGTTAACCTCTAAGGTAAAAAACATAGCAATAATAATCACATAATTGGTAACATTTCCTTTATATATTTTTATTTTTATTCCTCATATATAGTCATTCTATATATGAATTCTAGTTAGTTTATTTATTACTTATTTTCCCATGTCATGCATTTATAGTTATGAATTTTTGTATTAATTTCATAATATCAGGGTCCATATTTATTATTCATAAAATTCTCATCTTAACCAAGTCATTAAAAATTTAATTTAGTGATTATTTATAATAATTTATTTTGTTTTAAATTCCTTTCAAGAGTGTCTTAGCCTTTCCCATTGAAGATGAAATCGATACTATACATGTTTTAGTGAATCTTGATGAACGATGGGTGTTTTCTTAATTAATGAGTTTAATACTAATTATACCATTATATAAATAAAAATAATTATTATTTACATATTTATATCATATTATACCATTAATTAAGTTATAATAGTCATCCTCTATATAAATTCATAGCATTGTTCATGTGGGTGGTTAAACCGACACAAACATGAATATTCCATGATTAACAGATTATTATTTGGTGGTTTACTTGTAATATGATTATACCATAAGAATAACTATCATATTTAGTTTTTATTATTGTTATGTATTGAAACTATAATTAATTATAAGAACAATTAATGGTTGTGAAAATATTACAATATATGAATTAAAATATTTTCTTCTTATTGGGCTTATTTTAAACGATTGAAATAATGATGATCATTTACTAAAAATGTCATTAAAAAGTTATATAATTTGTAGAAAAAAACTTCATTATTTCATAAATTTCATGTTTATAAATTAAACACATTATTATTACTATTCATAAAAGGCGGTGACAAAATGAAAATAAAAAATTCATTATTCCAAGGTGGTGGTAGCCTACATGTACGCATGGATAAAGATTTATTTTTCCATATAATGAAGAAAATGAGTAATATGATTTATTATTTAAGAATATAAAATATTAAATAAATAACATACATATATATTAAATTCCTTATTAGGTAAATTTTTGAGTGGTAGTGAAGTAAAACAGAACATGTTGTGTTATAGGGTGGTCATCTGCATAATTCGTGAATAGAGGTTTTGTTTTTATTAATAGAAAATTGAAATGTGAATAAGGATTTTACCCTCATTATAATAACATAACAGTATACTAATTATAATTATGTTATCATTTTAAAATTGTGTAGTATAATTTTATGAAACATAATTACATATAAATAAATAGAAATTATAAAATAGATAGATATTTATACATCACTTATTATATTATATCCTTTAGAAAGAGGTTAATCCTTAGCGGGATAGTATCCTGAGAATAAAAGAAACAATCATAGGTTTCTATGGATTTTTGAGAAAGGTTTGGTTATGGTTTGTCCAGAACGATATGGTTTGTGATGTGAGGGGAAGTGAGGAGAATAGAGCACTTTCTATGAGTGAAAAGGGAGAGAATTCTTGTTAATACCCAAAACCATTCAATAAAGGGAAGTCACTATCAATGAAAATGAATCTAAAATTAATAAATAATGGTGTTTATAATCTGTAAGAATAATATAGGCCTCAACTAGACATTCCCACTCAGTTTCTAAACAATTTTTAGGTCACTTACTCTTAGATTTTTACACTTTCCATTTTGGCATTTACCTCGGTAACTAGTATTTTTCTAAGATAACTTAATATTTATGCATAAAAATAAAGTGGTATTTATTGGATAATGTTTACCTACTGATTATAAATTTGAAATACATTTTTTATAAATCAATTTCAAAAAGTGATAAAAATTAATTTTAAAATACTATAAGTATAATGCATTAAAAACAATTTTTTTGAAAAATATAACATATCTTCTAAAATGTAAAATATGGTTAAAATTTATAAATTTAAATATTAAACACATATTTATTCTTATAAAAAGGTTTCATGATTTAAAAATTCATAGTTATATAATAATTATAATGTTATAATATTCTGATTATTTATAAAAGTGGTATTTTTCATTATTCCCATAAAATAAAATCTTTCTAGGAAAAACACAAAAAATTTATATTAAACTAATGTAGAAATTAAAAATCCAAAAAAAGTTCGTTCTTTAAATTTTAATTTCTCAAATTTTTGGTTTTAACTTATATATAAAATCCAAAAATATATAATAAGAAACTATTTTTTATAAGAAAACCACTTTATAAAATAATAGTTTCTTTTATTATTCAATTATATAAAACACTAATACATATAGAATTAATAAATACATATTATATTTTATTAAAATTTTCATTTAAAAATATTATACTTAGTTTTATTTTAAAAAAATTATAGTGGATAGAAGATGGATTCTTATACATAATAATGAATTAAGTAAATTTTTATAAAATAAAATTTATATATAAATATATTTCATAATTCGTTTACTGTTATTAATAATTACTAATTATATGATTTTTTTTATTTTACAAATTTAATATATATATATATATATATCTTTTTTAATTTTTAGATCGTTGTTGCATGTGGTGAAAGTTGTTGAAAATATTTGACTTAATTAAAGGAAAAATGCCTTAAAATCTTTGGATGTTACATTCCCCCCCCCACTCTTAGATAAATTTTTTTCTCACAATTCTAATTATTCATAACTAATGAATGTAAGTGATGACATTCTTAAAATACTAATCATTCAGGAAATAAATTCTAAATTTACATCTATATTACTGTTATTTCTAATATCATGTTAATTAGATTTCATAAAACAATATTATACATTCATACAAGGCTATCAATACTATATCACTTCCTTTTCTAAAAATAAATCAGCCCTTTATTACATTAAAAACATGAATATATTAAACCTAAGAGTTGTACATACCACAACCATATGTTCATCACTAGGTATCCCAAAAATACTATAACATTTTCAAAATATATCTTTTCAAGGTTATTAAAAACATTTAATATATATTTATAAAGATTTAAATAAAAATAATTAATGAAAAATCCTTAGATGTTTCACATAATCCATATAAATTTTAGAAACTACCTGAATATCATTGATAAATATCACTAATTAATGAAAATATATAAAAATATAAAGATTTAATTTCTATAAAAATATCATCATATCTACCTTGGGAATGGCTAGGACACTCCCCATTTCCATAATAAGAGGTATATACTAAGATTCTCAACTATTTAATTATGCTATGTTTTTTAGTTATAGTGCATAATTGTTTCTAGATATATACATTTCTCTACTTTATTATTGTGATCCTATTTCAACAAAATACTAAAACAATGATGATTAAGATATTATCCAATATATTCAGATTAAATAACCATAAGAATATAAAATTTCAATCCCAATATGTCTTCTCCAATGATTCATTACTTTCAGGATATGATACATTCATTTTAACTATGCCACAATTGGTTCATCCTATAACTCTCTTAGTTAAACCTAAGTTACTTTAAGTTTTTTTTCTCATAATTATTAACCTAATAAATTAATGTAATACAGAAATAAATAATTCATAATGGTTCATAAAGGGAATTTCATTTAAAAATAATATTATCCCCTGGGAGTTTCATACCAGGTGTGTAGTTAGGCCTCTTTGTTATGAACCATGTGACAATTGAGTTAATAACAAATACACCCTTTTCAGAGTTATTAAACCTAGGTAGAACTATTCTAGATCATGCATCCCATTGCAGTATAAATATATGGATTCATTTTTGGGAAATCCACATACTCAAAACTTCACCAAAATTTCAATATGTTATCATACACCTAGACTTATTTGTTAAACATATCCGTAGGTTTTTCACTATGGTTCTCTTATTGTAATCCCTAAAATTTTTAATACAACCTCAACTGACCAAAATCATTATCTATACAAATAAAATTATGATCCATCATAATTTAATATAAAATGATAAAAGTTTCAACTACTAAATTTCCGTCAATTGATAATATTATAATCTTCAAAATTATCTAAACCCTACTATGATACTAACTATATAATCTTGCAAACAAGAAAGTCTAGCTTACATGACATAGAGAAGATATTTCGTTACAAAACATTCCAAATACCTTTTAGTTTTATAATTTTTTTAGAATTTGATAAAATCATTAATTAACAAAACTAATACCTTTTTTAACCAATGGGAATTAATCCCACTATATAAATCGCCACTCAATCAATAATAAGTATATAACATTTCCTAAAAAATATTCACACAGGATACACTTCTACACACATATTACCTATTAATTTTCTTTATAACTAGGGGAAAATAAACATATGAAATGGCTGATTTCATAAGCTCAGTAAGGGTAAACATAAGTGATAACAACCAAGGATCATTAGTGAGCAAAACATAATTATTTGTGTATAATTGTAATATATAAAAAATTTATAACCAATAAATAATTGATCATAAATCATGGTATAATATAAAACTACAACATGAAAATCTTTCATACCATATATATAAATAATACTTGAGATTTTTGGCACATCTATAATCATAGAAATCATAACATACTAGATCAAATTATCTCACCAGTTTCCTATAGCATATCAGGCCTCAAAACCTATTTCCTAGTTTGGATTAAGCATCAAAACTTATCTACACATTATCTCATGAGTTTTAAATCATTATCTAATGAATTGTAGAGATATATAGAGTCTACCCATAAAATAATCATTAACCATACACAGGTGTGTCACAAGAAAACATCAACCTATCACATCATGAAAACCTGGGAAGAAGAATAGGTTTCATAAAACATTCAAATGAAATTTAATCACATTTTATTGAATAAAAACCCCATGTAAATAAAATTAATTTCATTCAACACACTAAAAATAAACCATTTAATAAATTGGTCTTGATAACCTTTTCAAATAGATCCACAAAAGGTAATTTTAACGCCCCGACCCTAGTTACCCAGAGTCAGTGCGTTATTACGTAACATTGGCATGATCACAAAAGATCAAGTCTTAAAAGACTAATTAGTTTAGTATCCTTGGAAACAATAGATACATTCATAAAAGATACATTACATCATAAAGTGAAAAACTACAATAACATGGTCTCCATAGTCCACACTCATATCCCCTTCCGACTATCCCTGTAGGTAATTCATAAAATACTTCTTCACATCCTGGAAAATATTAAAACTTTGAAAGGGGTGAGATCAGATGCTCAGTAAGGATAACAATATTGCAGAAGCATTCTTAAATAAATATAAACAATTAAGGAAATGTATAACTAAAACAAAAGCCTTTTAAACTTGAACTTCACCGTAATATGGAAAAAGTAAAATGAAATAATTCCATTTACTTATTCACATGGATATTCTACTAGTCTAATAATCACATGCAATATCAATAACCACTTTCATAATGATAGAATGCATAATGCCACACTATCATAACCACGTAGCCAAGGCCTAGTTCCAAGACTACAAATAAGATTTTTTCAAGGCCTCGTGCCAATACACTAGTTTGTCTCATGAGACCTACCGATGCATCGAGGAGCTATAGAGGGCTCCACCTGTAACTTATTAAGTCCAATGCATTCCTCATATGAACAGGTTTAAACATATCATAAACTATAACATAATCGTATCACATAAAACATGCATAAAGGAAACATAAAATTTCCACATTTCAATCAAAAGATATCAATACAACACATTGATATAATAAAAACACTTTCAAAACCATTTTCAATACCAAAATAAAAGAAAATTAAAACTTTGTATTTATTTTTCATTTTGAAAAGAAAGTTATGGCTTATAGAGGAAGTCGAAACTCAAATAATGGTCACGGCGGTGGAGAAGTCGTTTTCGCCACGTACGCACGACAAAAAAACATTCCCTTTTGTAGTTTAGTAAAATGCTCCGTATAAAAAAATATTCCTTTTGAATAAACGTAAAAGTCAAAGGGGTTTATACACTGTATAAGGGAATGTTGTGTATAAAAAAATATGCCTCAATGAAAGGAGATTGAAACGAAGTCCCTTAAAAAGATAATTTTTTTAAATAAAGTAGATCTATTATGTGTATTCACTATAAGTTAACATAAAGAAAGTACAAATACAATATAAGACATAATAATATCATGACATAATTTGAAAGTAGGAGATTAACCCAAAGAATGGAAATTGGGTTAAGAAGTTCCCTTACCTCGTGTCTGACTTGACTCGACCGTTCTTTAATCTCCTGAATAATAAACTAGAGTTAATTTCTACTTGCTTAAGAACCTTTTTCAAGTTCATTATTTCTTTTTATATCACTTATTACAATGTTACGAAAATTATGTAGTCATTTAAGTTAATAACGGTCATTTTGTCGATCTTTGGTACTTGAGTCAACAATAAACTTCTTATAATTAAAAGTTTTTTATGTGGTAGAATATCCATTATCTCCAAAATTATATTCAGGATGTAGATATCATATATATCATATATATCCAGTATATACATTCATTCATAATATTACATAACATTTAGAGGTAAGAAATGAAATGCACCGTTCATGGAGACGGTAAGCTGTACGTACGCATGAACGCTACTTTCATTTATATTTCATATTTAATGGAATGAAATCATAATTATATAAAGGTATATTATAATTCCAGTATAATATAATTTATAATATCATTTACTTCATCCTTTATACGTCCCACATATGGCATTAACGATTCAAATCACTTTGAGGGGCGGTAGTCCGCACTTCCTAAAATGAAGTTATCGCGTTTACCCATGATGGAAGTCATAAAGGTATGCCATAAATGAAAAATACAGAAGCATAAAGAAAACATAAACATAATATATATCATATATAAATATAGTGAAATCTTAATGGCCACCATGAGAGGTGTTAAAAGAATATTGAACAATCATCATTTCATTAGGCAGAAATTCGCCAACCACTGAAACAGTATGTTCTTTAACCATTAGACGATAGTGTGTGTAAGTGTAAATCAAATCCTTCTCATAAAAACATACTAGTATATTGAAGATACTGGTGTTGTTACAAAATAAAGGAATAAAAATATTTTAAGGGGTTGGAGAAGCAAAATAAAACAAAATAACATAAGAGAAGACATTACCTTAAAATCGGGTAACTCTTTTTGACATGAGCCAAAGGATTCATTGGGAAGACTTCTGCCCAAAGTTAAGCTTCTAAGAGTAATAGAGGGAAGTTGGGAGAGTATTTGGGCAGATGTTGGCTGAGACAAATGGATTTTATGGTGTGAAAAAGGTGGTAGAGGTGGGGGCCTTTTATAAGAGGAGAGGAGGGGCACTCTTGGAAAGTAATGAAATGTTACATTATTATGAAGTACTTTTCGGATTTAAGAGGTCCCACAATTATATATTTCAAGGATAAGGTGATAAGGGATCCAAATATACTCATCCCATAGGTTTTTGACAAGTGTAAGTCTTAGATTTTACATTATCTTTTCATTTTATTTTAATCGTTAATTAATGAGGTAATCGCTGCATCATCATGGTGTCATAAAAATTTTAATTTATTTAATGTCTAAAAATTATATAAAAAATATCATGATGTAGGAAATCTTTTTATATTTACAATTAATATTAATAGTCTAAAAGTTAACTTATATAACCCCATTTAATAATTTTTTTAGTAAAACAACACATGTTTGTGACAATTTTATTTTTACTTTAAATAAAAAGTTATTAATGTCATTTTCTTACCCAAGTGGCTCCATGGGGTCCCCAAGTTGACCCATGGATTGTCTTGGTCATACATGACTCATCCAATAAGGTTAGTACAAGTGTCAAGATATTTTCATATTTTAATAATATTTTTTTACCTTAAATTTCACTAATTACCTTTAATTGCGATTAATAGAACTTAAAAGTTACTATTCACCAAAAACTATTTTAATCCCATTGAACCACATTTTACTTCTTAATGAAAACCATGTATGTCGTATTTTTTAAATTCATTCCACAGAAGTGTTAATGTTTCATTTACATGAAAAATTAGTTTTTAAACTACCACTTAGTGGTTTCACTATTCATCAAAAATTGAAGTTTTTCAGAAAAATACCAAAAATTCACCCTAAGCTATATTTGATATTCCGAATTCAAAAATGATGTATATTTTAAAAAATTCAAAAAATATAAGTTTCATTAATTAATTTTATAATTTATTCTCATTATCACAACAAATAGCATGTTTTTAAGAAACAATATATATCAAAAGATTGACAATTGTTTATGTCCAATTTCAAAGTGAAATTAATTTTAATGACCACCATTGGACAAAATGGTAAAAATATATTCTAATTATACTTTAAAATAACTCAATTTTATAATTTATCACTATAAATTATTTTGATTAAAAAAGTTGTTTTTAAGTATTTTTTTACTATTCATAGAAAATTGGAAGTTCTTAGAAAATTACAAAAATTCAACATAGGATAATTTTGATATTACGAATACAAAAATGAAGTCCATTTTGAGTTATAGAATTAATATAATTTCAAAAAGTGGGTATTACTATTCATAACGTCTACATTGATTGGTCGCAGTGTGTTAGAATCTCGAACTTCCGTACAATGCAAGCTATTACATTATTGAAAGAGAAGTGTATCGTGGAAGCTTGGGGTGTTACATTCTCCCCTCCATCAATAAATTGCGCCCTCGCAATTTGAAATTTTTTCTCGAAAATAAAAGGTTGAAAATAGAAAATACCTTTGTGGAAAACCCACATCGGAAATAAGGTTAATAAAAATATAACTTTAAATGAAAGAAAGAGAAGTACAAAGGTTACCCGAGATAGACCATACTCGGATTATATGAAAACATGGATATGGAGGAAAAACAAACCATCAAGTCCTGATGGAGTGTTGCAGAAAATAGTATTATGAGAATGTTAACTACAAGAAAATCACAAACTTGTGATTGGTTAAATAGTCTTTGATTACCCAATAGGAAAATTTAACCGATAATGTTTTTGTTTTAAATTACATTTCATAAATTTGAGGAATTAATTTTTGAGATTTACTAAGAATGTAAGTAAATATACATACTTCTCATGTAGACTTTCATTCTTTAATAAATTTTTACCACAAATCAATCTTTCACTCAAAAAGTCAATAGAACTCAAAAATATTATATTTATCCTAATCGTATAAGGTTCCAAATATTACCAAATACCATTTAGATTAGGAAAACTATTTTGTAATAACCCGGGACTTCTTATAGGATAGTGGTAGGTAATAAAGGCCTATCGCAATATGGTTGTGGGTTCGATTCCTGCAGCTTTGTTCGACGTGAGGGGTTATCCCCCGACCTGCAGGTTGTCCTTTTCCTAAAATTATAGTATTATAATATTCCAAAAATAATCTTCAGAAATGTTTTAAACTTAAACAATACTATCCAATGTTCAACTTAATCCACTCCGACCTTTATAGTTATCCAAAATACCTCTGTCCAGACTTTTTCTAAAAGGTCTCTAAATTCTGAAATCAATTGTAACATCAGATTCCCCAAACAAATTAAAGTTTCACTTATTGTCACATACTAAAAATATGATTACCTTCACATATTAAAACCTTAATGAAAACAACAAGTACTGCAGTACAATCCTTATATATATCACATTATTCTTATAACCATAATATAGTTCCTGAGTCCAAAAAAACAAATACAATTATTATTCAACTTCATCTGTAGTAACAGTATAAGCTTGGCCTTGATCCCTTGGCTTTTTCTGAGGTATGTTTCCTTGACGCTTAGGATATTCATTTGCATAATTCTACATTTCCCTACAATTGTAGCATTCAACATTGATAGCCTCTTTCTTTCCCTTTCAATCACGAGTCTCGTGACCTTTTTCTCCACATTTATAACAAACTCCCATTCCTTTTAGGCAAGTACCAGGGTGATTCTTCCCACAATTATCCCATAATGGAAAATCCTTCTTTCCCTTTTTCTCTTTATCTGTCTCTTATTCCACCGTTCTCTTCTTCTATTACTTTACTTTGTTGTCATAAGACTTAGAGAATTCATTTTCTGTCTTGATAGCACAAGAGACTATATCTTGGTATGTTGAGAAAGATTGCGATACTAAAGCTCCATGGAGAAATGGTTTTAAACCATCAAAGAAACGATCAATATTACTTCTTAGGTTACGTATATAATCTATAGCATTCCTCGCTAACCTTGTAAAGTTAGCCTCATACTTTGTGACATTCTCATCCTCCTTCTGCCTCAGACTCGGAAATTGCCTTTCATATCTACTCGATGGTCACGAGGAAAGTATTTTTCTAAGAAAATTTCCTTAAACTCCCTCCATTCCATACTTGATACTTCTTCATCTTCCTTTGTGTTTTGAATCAACGACCACCATTGATCAGCATCTCCAGTGAGGTAGTAAACTATCATGACAACCTTCTCCCTTTCACTACTCTCCAAGGTGTGGAATATTTTCTATAAAGAGTTTATCCATTGCTCATCTACTAATGGATTTGTAACCCCATTAAATTTTGGAGGTTGTTGCCTCATGAAGCGGTCTAACATTGATCCTCCACGTTGCGGATCAGGGTGCTCCATACGAGTAAGGTTATTATTCATAACCTGAGTGAGTTATCCCAGTATAGTGATAAGTTGATCAGCGCCAGTTGTATCTCCAACTCCACTATAATTATCTTGAGCAGGAGGGAAACCCCTACATGGAGTGTGTGCATTGATACGGTTTCCATTCCTCCCACTAGGCACCATTTCTAAACAATGTCATAAACTATATTATTTTATGAATCGAAATACATAATTCCATACTTGTAAAAAACTTAACATAAATTTAACTATTTATGGATATAATCCATAAAAAAAGTGTTTTCTTTGAGAAAGTATATACTCATAAACCCTTTATAATGGTTTGTAAAGAAATTGTGAATTATCCTAAGCATATCCCCTGGGAGTGTCGTAACCAATAGTGCAATAAGGCCCGTTTTCATGCACCAGTTCCCGTTCAAGTCTCGCTCAAAGTGATGTTTTTGGGTTTTACCCCTATATACATCTGTGTCAGAGCTGCCTCTACCTGATCGTATCCAGATAGGGATGTATTTCTCGGGAAACTCACAAAATCTCTATAATACCAAAAGTCTAGGAATTGCTTCTATACTAATCCTTAAATTCTATCTTAGGGCTATGTGCTCTAATTATATTTTATCTAAATCTAGCTTCCAAGGTTAGTACTAAACTACCTCTGATACCAACTGTAACGCCCCGACCCTAATTACCCATATTCGGTGCATTATTACGTAACATTGTCATGATCACAAAAGATCACGTCTCGAAAGACCGATTGGTTTAGTAGCCTTGGAAACACTAGATACATTCATAAAAGTTACATCACATCATAAAGTGAAAAACTACAATAACATGGTCTCCATAGTCCACACTCATATCCCCTTCTGACTATCCCTACAGGTCATTCATAAAATTCTTCTTCACATCCTAGAAAATATTAAAACATTGAAAGGGGTGAGCTCAGATGCTCATTAAGGATAACAATATTGTGGAAGCTTTCATAAATAAACATAAACATTTAAGGCAATGTATAACTAAAACAAAAGCCTTTTAAACTTGAACTTCAGTGTAATATGGAAAAAGTAAAATGAAATAATTCCATTTACTTATTCACATGGATATTCTACTAGTCGAATAATCACATGCAATATCAATAATCACTTTCATAATGATGGAATGCATAATGCCAGACTATCATAACCACATAGCAAAGGCCTCATGCCAAGACTACAAATAAGATTTTTTCAAGGCCTCATTCCAAGACACTAGTTTGTCTCATGATACCTACCGATGCATCGAGGAGCTATAGCAGGCTCCACACGTCACTTATTAAGTCCAATGCATTCCTCATATGAACAGGTTTAAACATATCATAAACCATAACATAATTGTATCACATAAAACATTCATAAAGGAAACATAACATTTCCATATTTCAATCACAATATATCAATACAACACATTGATATAATAAAAAAAACTTTCAAAACCATTTTCAATACCAAAATAAAAGAAAATTAAAACATTGTATTTATTTTTCATTTTTAAAAGAAAGTTATGGCTTGTAGAGGAAGCCGAAACTCAAATAATGGTCATGGAGGCGGAGAAGTCGTTGTCACCACGTACGTACGAAAAATAAACATTCCCTTTTTTTAGTAAAATTATTCATATAAAAAAATATTACTTTTGAATAAACGTAAAATTCAAAGGGGTTTATACACCGTATAAAGGAAAGTTGTGTATAAAAAAATATGCCTCAATGAAAGGAGATTGAGACGAAGTCCCTTAAAAAGATAATTTTTTTAAATAAAATAGATATATTATGTGTATTCACTATAAGTTAACAAAAATAAAGTATAAATACAATATAGTACATAATAATATCATGAAATAATTTGAAAGTAGGAGATTAACCCAAAGAACGGAAATTAGGTTAAGAAGTTCCCTTACCTCATGTCCGACTTGACTCGACCATTCTTTAATCTCCTGAATAATAAACTAGAATTAATTTCTACTTTCTTAAGAACCTTTTTCAAGTTTATTATTCCTTTTATATCACTTGTTACAATGTTACGAAAATTATGTAGTCATTTAAGTTAATAACGGTCGTTTTGTCGATCATTGGTACTTGAGTCAACAATAAACATCTTATAATTACAAGTTGTTTATGTGGTGGAATATCCATTATCTCCAGAATTATATTCAGGGTGTAGATATCATATATATAATATATATCCATTATATACATTCATTCATAATATTACATAACATTTAGAGGTAAGAAATGAAATGCACCGTTCATGGAGACGGTAAGTTGTACGTACGCATGAACGCTACTTTCATTTCTATTTCATATTTAATGGAATGAAATCATAATGATATAAAGGTATATTATAATCCCAGTATATTATAATATATAATATCATTTACTCCATCCTTTATATGTCCCACATATGGCATTACCGATTCAAATCACTTTGAGGGGGCGGTAGTCTGCACTTCCTAAAATGAAGTTATCCCTTTTACCCATAATGGAAGTCATAAAGGTATGCCATAAATGTAAAATACATACACATAAGGAAAAAATAAATATAATATATATATGATATATAAATATAGTGACATCTTAATGGCCACCATGAGAGGTGTTAAAAGAATATTGAACAATCATCGTTTCGTGAGGCAGAAATTCGCCAACCACAGAAACAGTATGTTATTTAACCATTAGAAGAAGGTGTGTGTAAGTTTAAATCACATCATTATCATAAAAAAATCCTAGTATATTCAATATACTGGTTTTGTTACAAAATAAAGGAATACAAATAGTTTAAGGGGTTGTAGAAGCAAAATAAAACAAAATAACATAAGAGAAGACATTACCTTAAAATCGGGTAACTCTTTTTGATTTGAGCCAAAGGATTCCTTGGGAAGACTTCTTCCAAAAGTGAGTCTTATATGGTTAATAGAGGGAATTTGGGAGAGTATTTGGGCAGAGTTTTTCCAAGCCAGATGTCTTTGATGGTGTGAATAAGGTGGTAGAGGTGGGGGCCATTTATAAGAGGAGAGGAGGGGCACTCTTGTAATGTAATGAAATGTTACATTATTATGAAGTACTTTTCGAATTTAAAATATCCCAAAATTATATATTTCTAGGATAAGGTGATAAGGGATCTAAATATACTCATACAATAGCTTTTTGTCAAGTGTAAGTCTTAGATTTTACATTATCATTTCATTTTATTTAAATCGTTAATTAATGTGGTAATCGTTGTATCATCATGGTGTCATAAAAAATTTAATTTATTTAATGTCTAAAAATTATATAAAAAATATCATGATATAGGAAACCTTTTTATATTTCCAATTAATATTTATAGTCGAAAATTTAACTTATATAACCCCATGTAATAATTGTTTTAGTAAAACAACACATGTTTGTGACAATTTTATTTTTACTTTAAATAAAAAGTTATTAATGTCATTTTCTTACCCAAGTGGCTCCATGGGGTCCCCAAGTTGACCCATGGATTATCTTGGTCGTCCATGAATCTTCCAATAAGGGTAGGACAAGTTTCAAGACATTTTCATATTTTTATAATATCATTTTTGCCTTAAATTTCACTAATTACCTTTAATTGCGATTAATAGAACATAAAAGATACTATTCACCAAAAATTATTTTAATCCCATTGAAACACATTTTACTTCCTAATGACAACCATTTATTTTGGATTTTTTAAATTTATTGCAAAGAAGTGGTAATTTTTTATTTACACGAAAAAATTAGTTTTTAAACTACCATTTAGTGGTTTCACTATTCATCAAAAATTGAAGTTTTTCAGAAAAATAACAAAAAATCACCCTAAACTATATTTGATATTCCAAATTCAAAAATTATGTCTATTTTACAAAATACAAAAAATATAAGTTTCATTAATTAATTTTATAATTAATTCCCATTGTCACAACAAATATCGTGTTTTTATGAAACAATATATATCAAAAGATTGACAATTATTTATGTCCAATTTCAAAGTGAAATTAATTTTAATGACCACCATTGGATAAAATGGTAATAATATATTCTAATTATACTTTAAAACCACTAAATGGTATAATTTATCACTATAAATTATTTTGATTAAAAAGTTGTTTTTTAGTATTTTTTTACTATTCATAGAAAATTGGAAGTTCTCAGAATATTACAAAAAATCAACTTAGGATAATTTTAATATTATGAATACAAAAATGAAGTCCATTTTGAATTATAGAATTAATATAATTTCAAAAAGTGGGTATTAAAATTCATAACGACTACTTTGATTGGTCGCGGTGTGTTAGAATCTCGAACTTGCGTACAATGCAAGCTATTGCATTATTCAAAGAGAAGCGTATCGTGGAATCTTGGGGTGTTATAGTAATCAATAGGATGATAAAACCATTGAAATAACAATGGAAATCCAAAATTTCTAGTAAAATACCATTCAGTAAAGGTAATAAATATTATAGTATTTATACCATATATATAAAGGTAAAATGGTTAATATAATAAATTCCCTAACCAATAGATGTATAGAAACTACGTGAATAGACTTCAATCAAATGAATAAAAAATATTTTATTTGTAGAGGAATGTCTTTGGAAGCAAAATTACAATTATACACTGAAAATGATTAGGTAAGATAAAGGATGTAATGGATCATTATTATAATAAAATGAACATTTCATAATCTATCTAGAGAAAGAAGTTGGATGGTTTTTAAAGAACATATCCAAATTCTAACAATGTATACATATAAGGATTTTGACTTAGAAATATAACATCTTTGCAAAATAATGATTCAAATGGTATCATACAATATGGGATCAAGAATAACATTGTTTGATACTATTTATTCAATCCACCAAATTATATGTATATTTTTTAGAGTATAAATCAGGTCAAATAAATAACATGATGGTAAATCCTTTTTAATGTGATAAGAAAAATGGTGTTGGAGGATAAAAAAAGATTTTATTAAATATTTTTATAATTGATGTAAGATAAAAAAATGTGTCAAGTAAATTTTAAAATGGTGAAGTGAAATATTTTGAAAAAAACTACTCTAAAAAATAATATAAAAAATGGATCCTCAAAAATGACATAAAAATATCTATATTAAATTATGAACAAATAATAACAAATTTTATTATGAAATGAACCTTTTAAATACTTTAAAATTTCATTTATTAAAAACCCTCATTGTGAAAAGTGTAATAAACCTTCTTTTTATTAAAACAATACTTTCCGAAAGTGGATTATAAAATACCATATAATAAAATATTAAGGTGGGAGAACCCATGTATGGAAGAGAAAAGTTCAAGATAAGGTTTTTAACTCCAAGAAATGAGATTTGAGTTATCAATATCACTTACAGGAAACATACTCCATGAAGCATGAAATATTTGAAGAGTGGTTTATATGGTAAAAATATAATCAATGAGAGAATATCACATAATATAATAAAATTGTACAATATTACAAACTTATATGAAATAAGTTCAATATAAATATCACAACTCAATGAAAACAATTGAGTTACCAAAAACTCTTACAACTAGGATTACATTTGAGTCAAAATAATTTTTATGAAAAGAAATTTTTTTGATTAGAATATCCTAATAATTATATGGTAATAAATTACAAAACTTTCATGAGAAATTAAATAAATAGAATACTACATAAGTGAAACATGGTGCATAACATGTTACATGTCTCAAAGAATCAGAGTTGAGGCCAAGACAATTGTTACATCCTTTGTAATTATTGAATCAATGCCTAACGAAAGGTATAACTCTTAATAGAACATTTAATATCATTAAATATAATATAATTATGTTATAAACTTAAATAAGGGAATTATTTGTTTAATGAATAATTAAACATAGTGTATAACATGAGCATGTTTTAAGGAATTAAAATTTGAGAAAAAGAACACTTACCTATTATCCTAACTTCCATGAATGTACTTTAACCTCCTAAATCACAAACACATATATCTTAATAACATAATTTGTAACATTTTTCATATCCATTTTCATTTATAATCTTAAAATATATTCATTCACTATATGAATTCTTGTTAGTTTTTTGTTTATCTATTTTCCCAGTTCGGGTGTTTATAGTTTTTATTATATGTACTAATTTAATAAGAGCGGTTTCAATATTGTTTGTTAATAACAATTTCATATTTAACATATCATTAAAATTAATTTTATGTATTATTTATAATAATTTATGGTTTTTAAAATTCCTTTCATTCTTGTTTTATTTTTTCTCTTTGAAGATGAAATTCATAACATGCATGTTTCAAAGAATATTGATGAATGAAAGGTGTTTTATAAATTAATGAGTTTCATAATAATGTTTCCATTATACAAAAAAAATTATTTATATATTTATATGATATTATAATGGTTATTAATCTCTTATACTCATCCATGTTATCAATTCAAAGCATTGTTCAAGTTGGTGGTTAAATTGAC
This sequence comes from Viscum album, assembly GCA_963277665.1. Classification (NCBI taxonomy): domain Eukaryota; kingdom Viridiplantae; phylum Streptophyta; class Magnoliopsida; order Santalales; family Viscaceae; genus Viscum; species Viscum album. The sequence goes on from OY728146.1 coordinate 1,687,347,611, forward strand.
TCAAACATGAACATGCCACGATTAATGCATGATTATGAGGTAGTTTTGTTGTAATATAACTATACCAAATGAATAATAATATTTATTGGTTATTATTATGATATATAAAAACATTAAAGATGTATAATAACAAATAAATGAAAAAAATATTACATAACATGATTAAAAACGTTTCCCCTTAGTACACTTGTTTTAATAGAAAAAATTAATAATGATCATTTTTTGATCATATCGTTAATAGGTTTTAAAATATTTCTTTACCAAAAACATAATGAAATCATAAAAATTTAACTTATCTTTTAAACTCATTCTTATTATCATCTTTAAAATGTGGTTATAAAAATAAAAATGGAAATGAATTGTTCTATAGAGGTGGTTGTACACACGTATGCAAGGATGATGTTTTATTTTTTCATAGAAATTGGATAAATAGAAATATGGGTTATCATTTAAGAATCTAAAATATTTCATAAATATCATAATTATATATATAATTAATTATTATTACCATCCTATAAAGGTGATTAAGGAAAATAAAACGTGTTATGTCGTGGAGGCGATAGTCCGTACATCGCATGAATGATGGTTTCAGATATCTTAATAGGAAAGATAAAGGAGGATAATTCATGTAATATAATTATAATAACATAAAATTATAAACTTTTTCTTATGTTATCAATTAAATATGGTTTGATGGAATTTTAGGAAGATTAAGTGCATATAAAGAAATGGAAATGAGAAAGGATCAGTTAGAAATTTATGCCTCACTTCATGGATTATATCTTTTTCAAAGGGGTTAATATTTTAAATGATGGTCACTAGATAATACCATAAAAAATTAAAGGTTCATAGGAATATTTTTGGGGGTTTTGGGTATATTTTTTTCTAAAATAAGTTGGATTTAGTGTGAGGGTAAGTGAGGAGAGCATAACTCATTTTATAAGTGAAAAGGGAAGGCATTCCTATAAATACCCAACATGTTTCAATAATGGGATGTAAATATCAAGGAATGTGGCTTAAAAATTGAGATATAATGGATATAATAAGTTATACTGTTGATAAATACCTCAACCACACATTCCAACACATGTTTTAAACAAGATTGGGGTCACTTACATTTATATTTTTAATTTAAACATGTCTTTCTTTTATTGTGGTAACTTTTTTTACCTAAGGTAACTTAATAGTTATGGGTAAAAATAAAGTGGTAATTATTATAAAATTTGGACTTATTATTTCTAAATTTTTAATCCATATTTTATGATTCATTATCTAAAAGTAAAAAAATTTATTTTTTAAATACTATATCTATAATGTATTAAAACAATTTTTTGAAAAATATGGCTTAAGTTCTAAAATTTAAAATGTGGGATAATAGAATTAAAACGAGAATCTAAAAAATTATAAAGTCACCTATAAAAACATATTTTTTATTATAAAAATTTTTAATGAATTTATAATTCATTCTTACATGTTAATAATTTTATAAATGTAATGTCATTTATGAAAACTACATTTTTCATTATTCACCTAAAAATTTATTTTTAGAGAAAAACCTCTAAAATTCATATTAAGATAATATTAAAATTATAAATCTGTAAATAAACATTATTTTATAAAATTAAATTTCTATAATTTTCTATATTAACTTTTAAATAAAACAAAAAATATATATAATGAGAAAAAAAATTATAGGAAAAATACTTATTAAAATACTTTTGGTTTTATTCTTAATTTCCATAAAATACAAATAAAGATAGAATTAGTCATTAAATATATTATTTTATTAGCATCATCATTTAAGAGTAATGTAATTAGTTTTGTTTAATAAAAAAACATTGTATAAAAATGTAGTTTATTGAACGCAATAATGAATTCCGTAAATTTGTATAAAGTATACTTTATATATAAATATATATTAATAAATTTAATAATTCAGTCATGCCTAATAATTTAAATGATAGTTTTATAGGCCATATTTACTATTTATAATACATATATATATATACTACGTTTTTTAGTGTACTGTTGCATGTGGATCAAGCTATAGAACATATTTGACTTAGTTAGAGGAAAACATATATTGTAATCTTGGGTTGTTACATCACGAGGATTCATTTGTTTTGTGGGAGAAGTTTTGATATTAGATTTAAGATGATTTTCATTCTTTGACTACTAAGGTGTCCTATCAGCAAGATATCTTTTCCCTTCATTAAGGGAATCTACTGTGTATAATATCAATATTCGATGCTACAACATTCTACATTATCCTATTAAGCTATTTTTAGATGATGAGTTTATGGTGAGGCATTTTGAGGAGGATTTATGTATATATATCCCATACCAGATCACCCTGTTTATGTTGAATACATATCATAAGGTATTTTCAAGGCTGGATCCATTGAGAAGATGTTGTATTTGACCATATCATCATGGGAAGGGAGTCACAAAGATAATTTATGGAATATATCTTTGACAAGTTTCCAATTTCCTAGTTTTTAGAAGAATATTCCATTTGTATGGATTTGTTTTTAAAATTATTGTACCAATTTCACTAGGGATAGTAGTTTATAGACCGATTTCCAATGGATCATGTATAGTCTATTATTATTTCAGAAGTTGTGAACATTAGAAGAGAGTGTTTGGATATCCTAGGAAATTATCATGGGTTGGGGGCATGTTTTAGGCTCATCTATTACAGTAGTATTAGAAATGGAAACTATAGAATGTTTCCCTATTTTAAAATCATCATAGGGGGTATGGGGTAGTAAAAAATTGTCTTCATTATGCCTTTCATCCATAGGGATATTGATCTGAGTAAAATCATGGAGGTGTTCATTATTAGGGTTATAGGGGTCATGTAGAGGGTTGTGTCTAGATAAATGCCTTATCTTTTCTAGAACTAGAAATATAGACATTATGAGAGGTACTATCTAATGGGTTTATACATGTGTTTATGAGTTTTCTAGATTTATAAGCTACACATTATATTTTTTCACTTAATCTGGTCTATTCTCTTGGATATAAAGTTTAGAGACTTCCAATTCTCATGGAGTTTACCACGCTAGGTTGATATAGATTTTATGATGTCTGTAGATATTGTGAGTTGGTAAAGAGGTATAAAATCCAAGGGAGAGACTTCATATGTTTACCAAAACATCCATATTAAAAAAATTCATGGGTTGGCTATATACTGTTCAATCTATCATTGATTGATTCAATAGGTGGGTCATATTCTATGATGATATTCAATATGTGTCTTGGTCATTAACATTATTTTATGGATAGGGTGATTATAAGTTCAAAATAGGATCAACTGAATTTTTTTCACAAGGTAATAGAATAGAACCCCAAAGTCATACACATAGAGGTTTTGATGTTGCCTTCTTGAAGAGATATATATTTTGAGATCAATCTACAACAATTTGTTCCTTCAATATAGATGTATTCATATAGGATGAACCCTTATGATCCTTGGAATATTTGGATTGAGATTCATGATATATTGCGGAGAGGATGCATTTATCATAGTTTTTTTCCTTATGGAGCTTTAATTCTATTTTCTAATAAAGTTAATGGAAGTGTGAAGTTGTGTGCAGTTTATAACCATTTGAATCAGTTTATGGGGAATAATCGTTATCCTCTCCTATGGATTTATGAATTATTCAATTTGTTGAAGGTATCTATCTTGTTCTTAAAGATAATTATGTGTCCTAGATATCATATTATGTGAGTGAAGGGTGGGGATATCACAAAGCTTACTTTTTGATGTCATTATACGTATTAGAAGTTATTTTATGTTATTCTAAGTTACAAATTATCTATCACTATTCATGGGATGGATGTTATAACTATTACATGAGTTTATGTATTGTTTTATGGAGTTATTTATCAATGACATCATTATGCTCAATAGGTCATTATAGGTTCATGCAAAGCATCTACGAGCTACACTGGGAGTTCTTCAGTTTTGTAAAATATTCTAAAAGTTATCAAAGAGTGAGTTATGGGAATGTAAGGTCAATTTCTTAGGGAAATTTTGTATCTCAGTGTGGTGTATATGTAGATCCTTTGACGATTGAGGTAGTGGTTTATATGATAGACCCTAACAATATTTCGTAGGTATAGAGTGTAATGAACTATCCTGAATTGAGGTAACACATCACCATATCTAACTCCACACAAGGCCTCAAGCATGCCTCCCCATTTCCAAAGTATTCCAACAAGAATTGATTGTCTAAAAGATGTATTGAGGAGAATATACTCTTACTAAGAGTGTCATAAAATTGTATTTAAAACAAACACATCAACATCATAAACATATGAATAGATAACAAAAAACTAAATCAGCTATATGCTATAATAAATGGAATATGAAAGAGAGACCCACACGCATATTATAACACAAAAACTAGTTTCCTCTTGGGATAACCACATATATAGACTAATTAATGAAAAAAAAAGATAGAATAGTCTCTAATGTCAACTCCAATCCAAACCGCATACTTGGTCTCTACAATAGTCAACATACTCCAACCCTAACATTAGACTCTACATGAGAACTCCCACTCGATTAAGAAACATTGGTCCTTATCCTTGTACACTATATATAATATGATAAAATTAAAAATAGACGTAAGGTATTCATGGAAACTATGTTTTATATAAAGGGAGTGAGAAATAAATCTCATTATGCCACCCCCAACAGTGAACTTTACATCCACTGTTGAAACAAGTTTATGAATACATGATATTCCTAGACTTGTAGAAAACTAATAAAAACTAGAATGAATAAAAAAGTATATAAATAAATTATTATAAATAGAAAATATATAAAATAGGGAACCTCGTGATCTTTTATAACACCCATAATAAATATATCCTCCTTCTAGACCACAAGAGAGGACTTCTAGCACATGTCTCACTTAGTCACTTGATATTAGGCACATCTGACAGATCTACACTACATCTCCATGACATCGAAAAATTAAAATGCCAGAATTTTGGACTACAAGGCATAACTATAGGCATTTTTATGAAAAAACACAACTCTCCTAATCCCTAGGATTCTAATGGAAAGATCTAAACTAAAAAACCTCTACTAACATTGAAAGAAACTATATAAAGCATAAAATAACTATATAACTAACTAGATCTATAAAATATTTTCAAGGAAAGGAATATCATTAAACCTGGGTCCATAAACACATATGGGACTACAGATACCCAACCCCTATCCAGGAAAGTGTTTTTGGTCCTAGGGGAGCGAAACACACATCCAAATAATCCATTATCTCCATATTTCAATCTAATAACAACCATCCAATGGATAATAGAACTATATAAACCTCAAGGAAACTTCCTAGTCCAAAGATATCCTAAAGGCCTCATCCAAAATAAAGTCATGATAAGAAACCTCCTAAAACTTCTTTTCCCAAAGTATATAAATGAGATGTTCTGTCAACCATTGAACCCATCACCCAAATTTTTGAGTCATCATTATTGACCATCTTGTGGTCAAAAAATCCAAGGGCTCCCATAGTCCCATAAAACACCCAAACAGAAACTATATTCTCAACCTTCTGTTTACTAGTTTACAAGGGCTTACCTAACATATCCAATGTTGAGAAATTATTAACCCCTCATTGGGTTAACCAAAACACGGGGCTCTCACTATCCCCTAGAAGAAATCCGTCAAAATATGAGAAACACCCAATGAAGAAGATCTCAAATAGTGACTGGTAACTTGACCCAAATGTGAAATTCAACTTACCCACAAGGGAATCCATAAAAGATAGAGCAAGACACCATACAAACATATCCTTTTTAACATCCAAACCACAATAAAATCTTAGCACTATAAGAATCTCCAAGAGGCCCTCAATATCCAACCAACGATCTGGGATTAATAGAAAACCTACAGAAGAATCTATAAGAATCACCTCACCCAAAAGGGCATTATCAAGGGTATTCATCACCTTACCAAGAACCAGACACCCAAAAAGTGGCTCCTCTAACACAAGTAAAACTTGGGAAAATATCATAATAAGATAACATTAGTCAGCCTCCCTAGAATATATCTAACTTTTAGGAATTATCATTCCTATAAGAGATACCATAATGGGTTCCTCGTACCCATATCAACATCTACTCAATGACTCGTATCCATACCCAACAAATCAAACTGTCATCCTATCCTAAAGGATTCAAAAAAACCAATCCTAAAACATTGGATATTAAACCTAATGTGAGAGATCTTGAACCTCAACCACTTAAAATAACCTCCAATAATTCTCCATGGCATACTAAATTAAATCCACTCATAGATCTTGTGTCCCTCACTCAGGTTGCGCATGATAATCCAACCCTTCTGAGGATTATAAATCAAAACCTTAATGAAAAAAATTCCACCAAAACTCTCCTAATTCCAAAAACCATTCATAATACCTCTTATTCCAAAAGGATTTCACCATCATGGTCTACATGTAAAAATAATAATAATTAACTACTCATTGGTCCAAAATGGGGGGTTGTACATGGTGAGTCCTCATGTAAATATCCTACATCCCCCAAACATCAATCTAGGCCATGTACCTCTGACCAACTCAATTTGTACTTTCAAAATATAATTCACATAAGATATCACACCTTTTTAAAATTAAAAAACTTTTTAGGATAATTATAAAATATTTAAACACCACAAAACGTGATTTAGAAATCAATTGGTGAAAAGGAAAAATATGAAAACATCACGTCGGTACTCTCCACTAATTTGAAAACAAATTTATTCTCTAAAATTCATTTAGTCATTTTCATAGACACTTATCATGGAATACCATTTCATTCCAATAACTAAAACCACTTTCAAAAAACTTTTGAACCATAGAGGTCATACATATATTCATAAATAAAATTAAGAAAACATTCAAAAATCATAAATAATTTAAAGGTTTGTAATGTTAAGTGTAAAAAAACACCCACCTCAGTTAAATAGAAAATATTCCAATATTCATCTCCTATAATATCATTGTTCTTGTAGGGTTTGAAGTGGTAATGTCTTGGCCTGATTGGGTGTTCATCATTTTAGGAAACTATTTTTGGATTTTTTTTCATTGAATTGAGGTACGTGTTTCTTTATTTTCACTTTTTATTATATACCTTTAAATTATTTTTGGTTTTAGAATGGTTTCCAATTCAATTTATGTATATATATATAACCCATGAGGGGATAAAGTTGTTTAAAAGTGGTTTTATGCCTTGGCATGTTATAGGATTCCATGCCAAGTGCTTTTCAAATTTCTTAAATGTATTTTAAAAAATATTTTTTGTTTTAAAAGTGGTAGTGAGTTCCATATTGGGGTTTTTAAATGTTTATTTTACACCAATTTATTTTTAAATAAATTGTTTGTGTTTTTTAAATCTTTAGAAGTAATTTAAATTGGTTTTTTTATTTCATGGGTGTGTGTTATTTGGTGTGAATGGTGTTTTTAAACTTGTTATTGGGTTTTAAGGATTTTCCAAGATAGTTTAAAGGTAATTGAGAGTTCCCATTTGGGTTTCAAAAGTTTTTTAATAAAATTTAGTACCAATAAATTATTTGTATTATATTGAAATTGTTTACGTAGGGATTGGTATTACAAGGGTGTATTGTAAAAAAATAAAAATTTGGAGTTTTATGAAAAACGAGTCTCAATAAAAGGTATGAGACTCTTTTTGAACCATGTGTGACTTTTTTATGCCTTTGGTGTCTTGTGATATCAAGAAGGGATGTCTAATATTTATGAATAATTTTTTCTATTTATTCTTTGATCTAGTGATTGTTGTTTATTGAGAGGGTGTAGGGGGTGATACATAAGTTATTTAAAACTAATTGAATTTGACATATGTGATAGTTTATTTGTTCTCACCTCCATTTGATTTTCCAAGGGAGGACATAGGTGTAAGTGTAGGTGGATTCAGAAGTTAAACCCAAGACCTAGATAGCAAACTTTTTAGGGACATTGTTTATGGGATGGAGATATCCCATAGAGGGAATTTTTTCCATGGGAGGAGTGTTATATATGGGATTGAGGAAGATCCTGACAGGTTGGGAGTGAGAGAGACCAAGGGACTGAGAGAGACCAATGGGCCAAGAAAGCCTAGGAAAAAACCTATATATCTTCCCCAATTTACTGTACACTCTTAGTGATTAATAAACATAGTTAAATTTCAAGTTACTCTAAAGGTCATTGAGTTAGAACCCATGATTCTAAGATCCAATTTAGGATCGTTCTGGGGGATTTATCCTTTTATTTGATTATATACTCTAATTATTTTTTGGTTTATTGTTTCCTATGTAGTTATTGTTTATTTATAATTTTCATGTAAATTAATTTAGTGGTGAGATTTTATGTGATTTCCCCCTTCTTTATTTCTATTTTTCTTTAAAAATATCTTGAAAAGGGATTGTGGAATATTTTTAAAAATAAAGAATGTTAAAGTGTGATTTCAGTTCACTTTAAAACTCTTTTATCATGATCTTGAAAGGGGTGATATTTATTTACAATAAGTAGTTTTACAAGTATATTTTGGTAATTTTTTATAGAAAAGTGAAACTTTTTTGTTCTATAAAATTCTGGTCATGTTTTTTAGAAAAATATTTTTGGGCCACCATGCCATGTTTTAATTGGTAATTGGATTTCAAAGATGATTTGAAAAACCATTGAAAATTGGGAACCAGTTTTTATTTTTAAAATTTGAATTTTAGAAGGGGTTTTATGAGATGGTTTTAATGTGGGACTTTAAAATGGTTTTTTTTGTGAAATGGAGCTTATTCTGTGGAAAAGTATTATTCAGGTGATTTTTTAATATAAAAAGAAATAATAAAATAGTTTTTTTTACATTTCATGATGTGTTTCTTATTTAATTACGTAATGGATTATGAGAAATGTATATTGTTATACTGTGTTTTAAACTAGAATTTTTTAGGATGTAATATAAACAAGAATTCATAGATTCGGTAGGTGAGATACTACTAGGCTAAAAATCTCACACCTATATTTTATATTCTTCATGTCATAGATAGACTCGAGTTCTTTGTTTGTTTTTATTTATGTCTTTTGAGGGAGATGTTTCATTTGGATGGTGGTTATGGGACACATGGAATCTCTTGATAGTGTTTTGGAAATTTATTTAAACTTTAGGTTTTATATTGACCATATTTTCCAATTGTATTATCTTCCATGTATGAATTTATATCTACATCCATCATTTCATTATTTAAGGATTTAGTTTTATATCTTGTTTTGATGCCTATTTTTTCTATTCTCTTATTTAGATGGTCTATAGTTTTCATTTTTATTATTATTTATTATATTTTATGAGGGAATAAAATTCTAAATTTATATTCCACAATTCATCAAAAACCGTTTCTATATTGTGGGAATCAAGAATTCTCTTCTGTCCTTATGGAAGAACATCTTAGGTGTCGGATCAAGTGGCATCCTGTGCTGGTTTTTTGCAAAATGTCTACTCAATATTTGATGTAGGATTAGACCTTTGGGATATATTTTGAATAAACATTTTCACTAATATTTATCATGTTATCTCCTACATTATCTAGATATGGATAAACAGACATAGGGTGTTAATGGCTGATTTAGACAAGTTCATCCCTCCTCTGTGAAAATGGATACCTTCCCTTCTAGGGGTTGGGTGCCTATAGTCCCAAAAGGTTTGGAGGACATGGGAAATAAGTTAATCTTTTCCCAAATTTTATATTTTATAGATCTAATAATTTTATAGGACTATTATGATTTTGACAAGTTCTCTCACTGTTAGTGGAGTTCTTATAGCCAGTCTAGGTCAGGTCATTGGAGTCTTAGATCCTGGTATAGTTTTTTACTATCGTATGGATGCCTATGATTACAATATAGATTTTAGAATTCATGCATGTTTTTTAGATGTATTATAGTTTAATTTTAGATCTATAAGAAGCACTTGTTTTCATGTGGATGGTTAATACAGGTAATATAATTCCTCTAGCATGGGTTGGATTGGGGGTAGATTTACCTTGGTTGATAGGTCAAAACAAATGGTAGGATGTTTTTTTTTATTTTTTTAGGCCCCTTATTTATGAAGTTGTTTATTTCATGCCAACTACTACTAGTTTTTTACTAGGATATGAATATAAAATATTCATGCTTTTTATCCATATCATATGATCTTGGAAAAAATCCACTTTGTTTTTCTTAGAATATGGAATTTCTCTAGGATGATAGTTTCAGATTTTTTAAAAGTGGAATTTCCATTTTTTACCCTAGTCATATTAAATCCTCTTAACCTCCATTTATTTCTCCCTCTCATTAAAATTGACTAGGAACAACCAAGGGATATTCTCCTCCCTTCTTCCCTTCAATTTTTGTGGATTTTCACCATGTTTTCAAGTGGTTTCCTCCTTGGTAAGTTCTTCAAAACACGTTCCTCTATTCTAATTATCTATTCTCATTAATTTAGTTCCTACCATATACCTATAGGATTATTTTGACCAATTTTTTGGATGTAATAGGATATAATCATGTGTATTTTTTTCATTTTGTGGATTTAGATGGAATTTCAAGTCCTTTTTGGGTTTTCATTGTCGTAGGAAAAAAACTATTAAGTTTTTTGTTGAATAGAGGGTGGTATTTTTTGTTACCACTTTTTAATTAAATTCCTTGAAATTATTGGTGGTTCTAGAATGGTTTTTCATCTAAGTTATTCATATATGTATGACCCTTGAGGTTCCAAATAAATTTTAACCAGATTTTATCCCTTGTATTGGAATGGGATTCCATGCCAAGTGTTTTTGAAAATGGATAAATTGAAGTTGAAGGATTGTTTTTTGTTTTAAAAAAGATTTTGATCACTAGATTGAGGTTTTTAAATGTTTTATTTACACTATTTTATTTTTAAATCAATTATTTAGGGTGTTTATATTCTTTTAAATAATATAAATAGATTTTTTGATTCCAAAGGTGTGTGTTTTCTAATGTGAATGATGTTTTGACACTCATTGGTGGCATTCAAACTTTTCAAAGGTTGTCTAAAGGGAAGGGGGAGTTATCGTTTATGTTTCAAAAAGTTTTATAATAAAAATTTATTCATTAAATATTATTGAAAATATTTTTTAATTGTGTGATATGGTATTGGTATTCTAAGAATGTCATGGAAAAAATTCATGTTTTTCATTTTATGGAAAATGAGGTTTTATAAAAGTTTTTAGACCCTATTAGAGCCTTGTGTGACATTAATATGAATGTGGTGGGTAGAGATCCCATGAGGGGATGTATTATATTTATTCATTATTATATTTTTTTATGCTTTAATATGGCTGGGGTATTTCTTGTGGGGGTTTCATTGGTTTGGTGTGAGCTATTTAAAATGATTTTCAGTTTAATTATGTGATTGTTTTTTATGGCCACCTCAATTTAATTTTTCATGGGAGATCTTGGGTGTGGTTCTAGGTGGAATAGGCAGTTAAATCCCAAAAAAAGGTTTTTTAATTTGTTTAGGGATGTTTTCCATGGGTCCAAGAGAGCCAATGGAGGGAACGTTCTCTATGGGATTGAGGTAAACCATGGGAGTATATCTATACTTGGGACTGAGAGAGCTCATTGAAGGTTGAGATCAAGAGATCCCTAGGGATATATTGAGAATAGGGGAAGATTGATAATGCTTATAAAACTTTTTATGAAGGTTTAGTGATTAGTGAACTTCAGGCTATTTTAATTCTATCTAGATCCCATTATGTTAAGATCCTATTTATTATCATTTTAGGGGATTTATCCTTTGATTTTGTTATATCTCTTACGTCGTGTATGACTTCTTGGAATCAGTATAGTTTTTATCTACTTTTACTTGTTGTGTGAATTTATATAATGGTAATGGTTAATATGATTTGATCCTTATTTATTTCTATCTATCTTTTCAAATGTTTTGGAAATGAATTTTTGGAAAAAAAATTTAAAAAGGATTGTCAAAGTGTGATTTCAGGGTACTTTTAAATAGTTTTATCATGATTTTTAAAGGGGTGATCTTTAAATGTGAAAAATAATTCCAAATATATTTAGGAGTGTTTTGATGGAAAATTGAAAATGTTTTTTTACTGAAACTCTAGTGAATGGGTTTTAGAAAGGTGGTTTTATGTTATTATGCCTAGTTTTGTTTAGGAATTTATTTTCAAAGATGATTTTGATAACCGTTGAAAATTTGAGACTTATTTTTAGTTTTAAATGTGAATTTTAAAATAGGAACTAATGATATGGTTTTATAATTGGATATTAAAACAAATTTGGGTAAAACGAATCTTAAACTAATGAAAAGTGTTTTCAAAGTGGTTATTTTCATTTAAAAAGAATCAAGAAATGAGAGACTTATCTCTTCTTGATGTGGTTCTTATTAAATTTTTTAAAGGCTTACCAAAAATGTATAATTTTCAACTGTATTTAAAAATATTTTTTTTATAATTTAATATGAAAGAGACTACATAGATTCAATGTGTTGTGACCTACTATGTTTTTTATTTAACACCTATGTTTTTATGTATCCAAGTTGTAACTGGATCAGGGTTTCATCATTCAATTTCATTTGGTCTTCTCAGGTAGATGTTTCATTTGGATATTTAACTTGGGTGATATATATTCTCTTGAGAGAGGTTGATATATTCTTTTAAATTTTTATTTTTTACAGAAAACATTGTCTGTTGTATTATCTACCCTGGATTTATTTGTATATACTCCCATCATTTCATTATTTTTTTGATTTATCTATATAGCTATTTTTGATATTCATGTTTTTTTATCCCATATTTAGTTGGATTAATATTTTATTTAAACTACCTATTTATAATATTATATAAGGGATCAATCATTCCCGAGGTATGTTTAATGAAACCTAGACACTTTTTTTTGTCCTGTGGAGATCCGGACCGCCCTTTGAGCCTTGTGTAAGAATGTTTCTGGTTCTAGTTTAGGTGGTAGCTGGGGAATGTTTGATACACATGATTTTCCATATCTCTCCAACTATTAAAGGATGTTCAGGACCGACTTCTCCTAGCTCAAAACTACTACAACACCATTCATTATAAAGAATAATGTTATTGTGTGTATGGACCAATGCTAGGATACATTCAATTATTTTAAATAGAATTCATTTACTTCTTTGAATCATTATCCTCTAAAGGAGAACTTTTTATTCGAGGTTTATTAGGATGATTCAAATACTTTCTTTACTTGTATGTCTATGTATAGGATGGAGGTTATCTATTATGGGTCTCATCTGTTATGGACTCACGAATATAACTATTCCACCCATGATATTGATCTTACTATAGATTTTTTCTTGAAGTTGAAGTTACATTATATCATCAGTGCACACAATGTAGTCTTTATAGATCACATGAGTCTTAAGTGTGTCTTCTCCCATTGCGATTTTAATTTTTGGAAACAATGGAGGATGGAATTCCTATGGTATTATGATTTTAATATTTCCTTAAAAATAGTTAAAGGGAATGTTTTGGAATATTCCTTGAGAAAGTGTTCATGTGGTGATGTTGTGTGTAAGTTTGGAGACTATTGGGGAGTGATGTAAGAGTTTGGAGCATTGCACCTTGACATGGTTGAAAGTGATGGTGGGGGAAATATTAATTTGATAAAAATGTTTCAATATTTTTGTAGTGGGTAAGGAATTACTACTTAAGGGTTTCTAAGGTAATGGTATGGCATAATATATTTTTCAGTATCTATAATATTGAATGATTGTCAGATAAAGGACGACATCAGGTGTTGTTTTATGGGATGATTTTATGTACATCAGAAATGTGTGATGTGGTACTCCATGAGTTCCATAGTTTTATATTATAAGTGAAAAATATTGTGTAAAATATGTATCATTCTATTAGAGTCACGTTTTTTGGGTTTGGTATGAATCACTCAGTTGTGGATTTTATCTCTTGCTGTCCGGTTTTCCTGAGGGTGATGGTTAAGAATTGTGCTCCCAATGGTTTTCTGTATTCACTTGATGTCCCCAATAGAATTAGAATGCAATCTCAATATACTTCATAATAAAATTTACCCATATATCAAGGTGGTTATGATTCTATATATATTATAATTTATTGATTTTACAATTCATTTAACTTCTTAAAAATTAAGGAGTTGAGCTCAATAGAGGTTTTGATAATGTAATATCTAGAGCCGGCGGTGAGGGTTCATTTTATTTTGAAGATGATCATCTATGATCATGATCATTATTTTACCTCTACTGTGTGGAGAGGTCTCTAACATTATTTTCTAACAAACGTATGAAATATTATACTTTTCATCCATTAGTGGATGGTCAGAGATAGAAATATATCCTAAATTTAGAGGATAAGTTACATGTATGCATTCTGGATTTATGAGGTTTATGGATAAGGAACCAAACCTTGTTACAGTTTTATTTCAATAAAAATTATCACTATACCATTTGTATGGAATCATTAAAAGTGATGTATGGAAGACCATGTCGATCTCTATTATTTCAGACCGAGAATAGAGAGTTTGTTTTTCATTAACTAGAATTGGTTCAAATCATGATAGTGAAATTCCAGGTGATCTTTGAGTGAATGATTGTTGTTTTATATCATAAAATTTTTTATATTGATCATATGATGTGCCCTTTAAATATAGGTTTTGGGTATTATGTGTTCTTGAAGTTAAATCCTTGTTATAGGAAATGGAGATTTGATTATGGGAGTAAGATTTATCCCTAATTTTTGGGGCCTTTCGAGATGATTATACACATTGAAGCTATGGTTTATTGGTTAGAAATACCCCTATATATGAGATAGATTTTTGATTTATTCCATGTATCTCATATTTTTGGATATTTTCATAACAATTCCCATGTCATCAATTGGGGTGATTTTAATGTTGAATATGGTGAAACCTTTAAGGAATGACTCGATGAGATTTATGATTTATAGGAGAAGGTATTACATAGGTGTGTTATTCCTTTAGTCTATGTTATGTGGCAGTATCATGACTTAGAGGAGAGAAGTTGGGAGTGGGATTCACATGTGCATATTCAGTATTCTATGTAACTTGAGGGATGATATTTCGTATTTAGATTATTTGTTTCATTGCTTTCCTTTTGAGATGATATGTTTAACTGTATACAATTTTATGATATTACATATCCTCATTGATGTGATACTTATTTATATTATTTCCTTTTTTTGAAATTTTACTTTTATAGTAGTTTGTTTGGAGGTTAGTTGAATATGTTGTGTGGTTATTCACAAAATTCTTCAAGTGGGATAGAATTTTTCTTGATGTAGTGAGGTCCTTGAGATGTATCTCATGGGGTGGTTGATTTTTTTACACCTATCTTTCCTTATCAACACACTATTTAAATTATTTAGGATAAAAATTGTTTGAGTGGTATAAAATATATGTTCATGGATTTTTAAAACTATTCCCTTTTTTACTGAGTCTTAAATCCTTTAAGAGGGTTCTCAGATACTTTTCCCTTATTAATTTATAAGTTTAGTCATGTGGTCACTTATATATTCATTTGATCATTTGTTTTTTCATGTGTTCAATCTATTATTGTGGGTGTTTGTTTCTTCATATGGTCAACTTTTTCGTTATTATGGTCTATTTATGTTTGTATGGTTAACTAATTTACCTTGTGGTTGATCAGTTCGATCTTATTTGTTAAAGTGGCTAATTTGTGTGATCACTTGTTTTCTTCCAACAATCAATCAGCATAGTAGATGGTTTTTTCATGTGTTTGGTCCATATGGTCACTTTTTCTCACACATGTTTGATCAACATGGTCGATAGTGTGTCAATGTGGTTGATCCATGTAGTGAATCCAATCAATGAAACCGATAGTTTGTTCATGCAATTGATCCTTTATATGATCGATTGTCTATTTCATACAGTCGATCTTTTTTTGTATGGTTGGTCCATGCAACCCCATTTTTTATTCATGTGGTTGATCCATGTGACCGACTGTCAAGATTCTGAGCTTGATTTTCATAGTCACTTATCTATTTAAGAAGAAAACCCTAGACTTTGTCTAGAATAATATAGAACATGTTTTTTATGAAAAATAAGGAAATGAAATTGAAAATTTATGGGTTTTAAATATAGATATAGTGATGATAAATTATATCTTGTACATTATTAATATTAGGGAATTTAAATTATTTGTGGAATGATAGTTAAATATAAAAAAATATAGATTAAATAAGAAATTTTTATTTGTTTTTGGAAATACTTGGTAGAATCATATATGTTAATTTGAAAATGATACTTATTTCACTTGTTCAATAATCTAACTTTCTCTCAGACTTTAAAGATCTCAACATCATTTTTTAGCCTTACAACACTTATGCAATCATATGAGCCTCATCATTTGAGTTTCCAGCCTATGAAAAACACCCCTCTCTTCACTATTCTTGGTGCAGTGTGACTTGGAATTCTTTCTTGGTAGGGTGTTTGATTCTACTATTTTAATTAGTGAATTGTGTGGTTTAATCATAATTTAGTTTCATTGGATGGATTTATGAGATTATGTTTAAGAAATATAATAATATGGTTAATCATATGAAGAATAACTATTTAATAATATTGAAATTTGTAAAGGGGGGTGAAGATGAAATCACATGTTCAATGTGATGAACAATATTTTTACATTATTTTAAGAAATTATCTAATATATTGAAGATTGATAATAGAATTTATAATAATAAATGATAATTCAAAGTACGGAATTTATAATAATGATGAGAATAGCACATGATTAAATATTATTTTGTTTATTTTATTCTGATAAGAATTATTTAAAATTATGAATATTAGAAAAGTGGATAGGGGAGATTATCTAATGTTGTTGTTTTTTTATCTATCATGTTTTATAGATAGTCTGTTATTATAGATATCCCTATGTAATCTCATACTTACTGGTGTTATCACATGAGAAATAAATTGCATAAAGTAAAAAATTCATGATAATTAGAAATACGAAAATATTTGAAGTTATGTTATTTTTTAAATATGATAAATATGATTTAGTTATTCTTGTACACTCTTACCAAATAAATGGTATGATGAAAATAGAATGATGAGATTTATTAAATATAATATGTTCAAATAAGTTGATTATTTTTTTTCTTTAATCTAACTAAACATGGAAATAATTATTGAATTGTGTTTATTTTGTTTCCTACCAATTTTCAGTTATTGAATTTAGGTTTCACAAAGATGAAATCATATGCATAAAAAATAAATTAGTCCAAGATAGGGCTTAAAATGGTTTTTTCCCAAATATAATTGTTTGGGGATGAGTGATCCCATTATTTCTTACAGGAGGCTTGACTGCTTTGGTTTCATGTCCATAAATTCTATTCATATGTGAGGGAATAATAAATTTGACATGTATGTATACTATAGGATAATTATAGACTTGATGTGATAATTGATAAACTAATATGGTAGGAAATATTTTTTGAGCAATGTTCTGGATGCCCATTGTTATAGTGATGGTAGATTATATTAAGGGAAATACATATTATAATATGTACAATGGAATTAGTGATAAAATAGGGGTAGTCAGGACAAGTTAAGAAATGGGTAGGTCCATCAACATATTCTTTCTTGAAGCTTTTAAATGGTCAATCGGATAGATATTATATGATCATTTTACAATTACTTGATATAGATTCAATCAATGCGTGGAAAGTACATCATTGTTTTGGAATCCTAGGATGATCCCTAGAGTATCGAAATTTTTGGAAATGAAAAATCAATTAATAAAGATAGGATATGGTTCATGGAGATTATATATGTTGACGTAATACTTAATAATATAAAAAAGAAATTTGTGGTGTCAATGACACTTGGTGTAACATCCTGACCTGAATCCCTGAGTCTGATCTATAATTCCACGTAACCTTAGGTGTACCTCTCCATATTCCAGAGGCTACCCACTAGCATAGAGGGTCTATGGTGGGATCATTTTGATACTATACCCTCCCTAAAAGTTAAAAATAGCAACAATAAACAAAAATTTAACAATAAATAGTCATATTATGAAGATAGAAATAAAACTAATTAGTAATGATGAATGTGGAAACAATAGAATCATCAGTCAAAACTAAAAATATGACATTGATCACCCACCGGGCCAATCATAAGTACAATATTTAAATATTAAAAAATTCAAAAAGAGGATATGTAACACATGGCCTCCTATAATCCAAGTCTCCAAACTCATATCGAGCTATCCTACTCAATGATCAAACTTGAGACTCATCTCAACCAATACATACAAAATGTGAGGGATCCTTGGGTAACCATGTTCCATGGCCCCCTCAGATGGGTGTGAGTACAACTCAGCAAGACACAATCCACAGGGATCAGTGAACAACTGGTAAAGGTGGTGTTTTTTCATGTTATAATCTTGAAACTAAGTAAATAGAAAATACATATATATACAATAAATAATATAATCGCCAAATCACATGTATGAAATAAGAATCCAAGTAACGAGTAGTAGTGTTCTTACTTTGATCCCACAAGCCTTGTCCATACATGCTTAGGTTACATAATAGAAACATATTAAAGATGTTATAAGATCTAGAACTAGTTATAAGGATGGTTCATATGGAAACTTGAGAACATGTATCTTGGCATCCACAAAGAATCAAGTGAACATGTCACTTTGAATCCACTAGGCATCAAGTGGTATATTTTCTCGGAATCTTCACGGTATCGAGATGACATGTCTCCCAGAATCCCCATGGTGTTGACACAACTTGTCATTATAAATCATCAAGGCATCGAGTGAACATTTCACTCAAAATCCCAAAGGTTTTCCAAACCCAAATTTTGTTTTCATGGGTCTTGTATCAAGTCATTCATGGTCCTACCTTCTGCTTAGGTATGTCATCATCATCATTACAAGACAAATGCACTCTCCCTCTAAGGGATAACCAAATATGATGGTCTACATATCTTGAGTACCAAATAAATGCCTCAGAATTAAAGTTAATAAAAACATCATAGATCCTATAAAGGTGAAACTAAGCATTACATCAATATAAAATATTAGGAAAAAACATATACATGTGATCATCATAAAAAATGATGTAACAAGTTTTATAAGCACACTCATGGAGTCAATAACCATATATGGGTCTCGCGAGGTACACATCCACTACATGTGATCAATATAAAAAATATGGTATCATGGGATACACTACTAAACACAAGTGTTCAAGGAATCAAATATCACATCATGGATCTTGGTATCATGTAGCATAAACACACATCAAATAGGGTCCATATAGACTACAGAACTCATTATTGGTCATGCTTTGTCCATCAGGGGATAGAATCAAGCCAGTGCTCAAGGGTCTATTGTGGTCATTGGAAATTTGTCCAATTACATTAGACATGGTTAATTTAATTAATTACGACTTAAGGGTTATTAATTAATTAGTTATTACTTATTATATATAAGACATTATGATGTTATAGTTCATTCATCCAAAGTGGTGAACCTCATACCACATGCTAATAAAAGTGTATAATACAATATGGTAGAGTACATGTGACCACTTACCTAAAATGGAGTTAACTCCCAAAAAAGAAAATTCCATATGATTTTTACAAGTCATCCAAGTCGACTCAACCCCCATCGATCACCAAGAGGTTCTACTCTGCACAATCATTAAAAATAAATAATTATAACTAAATTATAATTAATTATTTTTTTATAAGGATAGTCACATTAAAAGGTGAAAGGCATACTTAATGAAGGACTTTATGAAAATCCCCACCTACCCAGAAACACAAAAAACCATTCATAGAGGGTCATTAACACTCTTTTGGATTCATTATCTAAAAAGTCCCTATACTGTGGTAACAAAAAAACTAACTAAATATAATTAAATTATAAACTTTTGAAGAAAAACAACCAATAATTGTAACTTATCCACAATATCATCTGATGAAGTTTGGCCACTCCTATAACACTTCAAATTATAAAATGAGTAAAATCCAAAAAAAAAACAATTCCATGATACGATGGAAAATCAAATCGATTAGACCAGATACCAAAAATTCATCCCCAAGTGACATACCATTAATGAGACACCTGAAAAAATAATGTGTTCATCATCATGAAAAATCCTCCAGATACCAAAAAATTTTGTGGAGGCTTGTTGTTTTTCATGTCTTGATGTCATTCTGGTTTCCCACTCTTTCCTCAAAAGTGATTTTGAAATAAAAATAATAATTTTCACTCAGTCTCAGAATATTCCATCAATATTTGATATAATTTTCATCTTATTCTTCAATAAATATCTATCTAATGATTATTTGATGATTAAAACAACCAAAGATTATAGTATTCAAGGATAATTGAGACAAAAAATGATTGAAAAGGTGATATTTTACCATGAGGATTCATCCAAGATGAACAACATCACAGTTCACCACCACATGAGGAAGAATGTGATCTATATTGAATAAAAATGAAGGATATTACATGTATTCACCAAATAAATATGCTAGATCTATATTTTATTAAAAGATACCCTTAGAAGAAGGAAGTGGATAGAATATGGATGAATGGATCACAAATAATGATCCAAAGGAATAAATACTTAGTGATATTTAACAGAAAAAAAATCAAAATTATCCATAATTAAATGATTTCATGTGTACCCCCATCAGCTTACTAGTTGGGATCCACCATCTAGTTGATGGGAGATACAAGTTAGCTAGTGTTCTTCCCAACTTAGCAGTGAGCCCGTTCAAGCTCATCGGTTGGTTGGTGATTCCTACAAGGAAGTAGGGCCACTTCCAACCACACTTTCTTTCCAGTGTAGGTTCAATGGATAAATGGTGATTCCTTCTAGGTATTAAGGCCTCTTCCCACCCAAACAACTAGCCACTGGGGGATACAAGATAGTTAGTGGCTATTGTGGTAGCCCTGATAGCTCTTATCCTCCTTCGCTAGAAACTAAAGGCTCGAGTCAACTTTTGATCTTCCTTTCAAGTCTCAAAATACAAATTAAATATGTTAAAACATTAAGCATCATGTTCAACACATGGTTCTTCAAATGATCCATCCATTAAATAAAAACATAGACTTCCCTCTATAATTCAGAACCCATAATGATGTGCAGAATTACAATCTCCCCACCATGTCACTTATTATATCCAAGATTTTGGGGTAGCATGTGAATCACACCTCTTGATAAACATTGATCATCATTGATAGAGCGCTGTCGTGGGCTCCCTCAAATGATTAGTGTGATTTTGGGGTACTTAGGTGCAGCAGAGTGGCTGACCAAGGTCGTCTCTCAAAGGAGGAAGTGAATTAAAACAACTTTTCAGAGGTATTCTAGACACAAAATAAAAGGGAATAAAAACAATACTCGAAAGTATGGGGGTGGTTGTTTATAGTTTATAAATCTATAAGAATTTTTCTGGAAGAAGATTTCATTTTTTTGTTTTTAATTTTGAAATGAAGTTTCGATTAGAATGACACAACAAGAAGATGTTTTTTTAGAAATCTATTTTAAAAGGTGTAATCGATCTAACTCTACCTCTTCATTCACTTATTAATCATTATCATTTAAATCAATATCCACTTAATTATGATCCCCTAATTTTTTATCCCTTTAACCCTATGAGAGTTAACTTAACCACAATGATGAAATTACTTAAACCCTAGGCTAGCTTCAGAACACGCAATCGCAGCACCCTGCTTTGATTGTTGTTCTAAGGATAGCTTATGGTCAGTGGTTAATTAGAGAAAATATCCATTCTATAAATTAGGATGAATTGTGTTTAGGTATTATATTTTAACTCGACAAATTTATCTCGTGTGTTCTTGTATTACCGATTAAGATTACGCTCTCACAATTTACACAAAATCCCGACCTCGCGTGTTTTTGTGTTAATTGTTCAATTGCTTGCTTAGTTTCTTGTAATTTAAAAACATAATTCATGGATCATATTATTTTAATTATAGTAGATCATTTATTAAAAATAAATGAATGAAAAAGGATAGAGGTCGATCGATTACTAAAAAGAACTACTCTTCCATGGGTGGCGTAATCATCGTAGAAGCGTTTTGCATGTGCAATGGTTTATAATGGGTATAACCCAATAACGCTTCTACTCAAAAATTCCATCCCAAATAGGAATATTAATAGAAGAAGAAATTTAAATAAAACATAATAAAAGAGAAGAAATAAAATAAGAACAAAGAAGTTTATTACACAAACAAAATCATTACAACATGAAGGAGAAGAAAAAGGCTTCGTCGAAGGGATCCTTGCTTCAAGAGATACCCTTATTTAAATGGTTGGATAATTGGATTGGATCCACTTCTCCTCTGTCCTCAACTTCCCAATGCACGTCCCAACCCCTAAAAATGAGAAAAACTCTTATTTATAGAGGGGAGGGGAGGAGAGTTTACAAGTGGTTTCAAGTGTGAATGTGGAAATTCGGCCAAATATTTTAATGCAAATTTCACCGCTCATTTAACCACTAAAACGCGTGAATTGTCCATCCTTCCAGAAGTATAATATGTGAAGATATGGGTCCTCTATCTTCTATAAAGAGTTGGGCTTAATACAGGCCCAGATGAAGGATTTATGACCGAAAAACAGAAGCTTTTCCATTCTGGCGAGCCCAGACCAACTTTGACTTCATGACCCATTTTCAACACTCTAATGCACTCTTTAGCTTTAGTGTCCTGAATACAAGTTGTAGATAATTATGTTAGGAACACTGTTACAAAATTTAAAATTCAAATAATAAATATAAAATTATTTATATTCGAAATACTACAGTGAACTATAAAGGGTAAAACTGGAATTTTCATCAAATATTCAAATGAATGATCTAATTCCAAATACTTTCTAATTAAACATATTTAACAAAATGTGAGGAAATTATATCATTTATTATCAATAAAATATTCAATAAAATAGTGTTTTATCAACTCCCCCATACTTACCCTTTTGCACTCCTGGGCAAAACCTCATGTCAAGTAAACATCAATATCAAATCAAAACCAGTTTTAAAACACATATCCTTAAGAGCAATCAATTTCACACCAAGAATCAAAAGATATCATGCCTCATAAAAAACCTTATTTCAAGTTCCTCATTTATATCATTCAATATATTTCCACTTCATTTATCCGCCCATGCACAAAACACTTACCTCGCTTGAATTTTCTCTCATCCCTCAAATATCAATTTTTTTGCAATGTCTTTCTCATCCAAACTCATACAAGGGTCACCATAGGCTTGATAGATTCCTACATCGCTACTCGATGTGAGTCAAGGACATATGTTTATCATGAGGATTTTTCAGGGTTGTTCTGTGGCTTTCGGTTGGTAGGATTAAGATGTGAAAAACTCTGAGGCTGAATGAGGAGGGCTTGACTCTTTTGAAGCAAAATTGCATTAATCTAATTTTCACTTAAATATGGTCTTCTCTTCAATCCCCATAGTATCAATTCAGATCCATCATCATAAAAAGTCATGAAATGTTTACACCATTCATCATTTCAGCATAAAAAATGTCAATCTTCTCAAACATGATTTTCTTGAAAGCTCCAGATGGGCACAGCTTTCCACCTCAATTAGAAGCTCCAGAAAAGGCACAGCTTCACTTGTCATGAAAGCTCCAGAAAAGGCACAGCTTTCAATATAATGAATTTCTTCAGTAGCAAACACATCTCTTTAAAATTTAATTTTCCACCCAAAGTATCACAAAATGTGGTGGCAAAAGACAAGACAACTCCCCCCACACTTAAGCCCAACTAGATTATGCAATTTCACTTCAAGAGTTGGTTTGATAGGGAAAATTGGCTTGTAATGTGGCTTAACCTAACAGGATGTGCATGGATTCTAAGGGCTAAAAGGATTAAATATTCAAGGTAGGACATTATAAAAAATGATTCTTTGAAATAGGGGCTTTAATACCAAACAAATGCCTCAATCATTTAAACATAAGTACCTCAAACCCTCAAGTTTTGACAGGAATAGATCAAATTCTGGTTAAATAAAGTATGGTTTGGTTCTCTCAAGAAGTGAGGTGAATGTAAAGAATATGAAAATAATGGTTTAGAAGCCTCACAGGAAAGTGATTTCAAATATAAAGATAGTGAGATTGGCATGGGATTCAAAATTCAGCGTACTTTTCATGAAATTACTAAATATTTGAACTTGAAACAAAATCATTTCAGCATTCATTTAAGCCTAGTTTCAAGGGGTAAATTCTTTCACATATTGATATGGATTTAAAAATGGTGATGAGAATCATTTTAGCTCAAAAATTTCAAAAACACAAAGAAAATTGAAAAATAAACACACAAAATTTGAAAAACACAATTTTTTTTTGTTTTTTTTTTAACGGGAAAGAAATTGAAATTACTAAACTAAAAGGTTCCCTCCCCCACACTTAAAATATTGAATTGTCCTCAATGTGAACCTATGAGATGATATATGCACATGAAATGCAGAATTTTTAAATAGGACAAATAATATAAAAGTGAAAGGGTTAGGAATAGCCTGATGTGCTCAAGTGATGATGGGGTCATGCAGTGTGATAAAATCCACTGCATCAGTAGGAAGTCCCTCAATGTATCTCTTCAAACGTTGCCCATTGACTGTAAAGCTCCTTCCAGTGTCCTCTTGTGTGATCTCCACTGCACCATAAGGAAAAACATTAGTCACAACATAAGGACCTAACCATCTGGAACACAACTTACCAGGCATCAGCTTCAGGCGTGAACTGTAGAGAAGGACTTTCTCTCCAACATGAAACTCCCTTTGTTGGATCATTTTTTCATGAGCTGCTTTTGATCTTTCCTTTTAGAGCCTTGAGTTATCATATGATGATAATCTAATCTCCTCAAGCTCTTGAATTTGTATCTTCCTTTGGATTCCAGCTTGGGCCAAATCCATGTTGCATTTATTTATAGCCCAATAAGCCCGATGCTCGACATCCACTGGGAGATGACATGATTTCCCAAAAACAATCCGAAATGGGGACATACCAATGGGGGTCTGGTATGCTGTTCTATAAGCCCACAATGAATCATCCAAGCGCTTGCTCTAATCCTTCCTATTTGGCTGCACGGTTTTCTCCAAGATTTGTTTCAACTCACGATTTGAAACCTCAGCCTGGCCATTTGTTTGGGGGTGGTATGGTGTTGATGTTTTGTGTGTCACCCCATACTTTCGAAGGAGGGAAGAAAAATTCTTATTGCAAAAGTGTGTCCCTTGGTCACTGATGATGGCCTTTGGTACTCCAAACCTGCAGAAAATTTGAGCCTTGAAAAAATCCACTACAACATGAGAATCGTCAGTCCTGGTGGCCTTGGCCTCCACCCATTTACTCACATAATCAACAGCAACCACAATATACAAAAATCCAAATGAACTAGGAAAAGGACCCATAAAATCAATGCCCCATACATCAAAAATCTCACAGAATAGTATGGGTTGTTGGGGAATCTCATGTCTCTTAGAAATGTTCCCAGTGTGTTGGCAACGAGAGCATGACTTACAAAACACATGGGCATCATGGAATAATCTAGGCCAATGTACTCCAGAGTCCAAAACCTTCCTAGCTATCCGTTGGGGTCCAAAGTGTCCACCACAAGCAAGTGTATGACAGAAATGCAAAACAGTCTCAAACTCATGATCGGGAACACACCTCCTAATGACCTGGTCACTACACATGCGTCATAAGTATGGATCATCCCAAACATAAAATCTTGACTAACTCTTTAATTTTTGGACTTGATGTTTCTTTAAATTTGCAGGGATTTCAGAAGCAACAAGGTAGTTAACTAAATCAGCATACCAAGGAGGCATACCTGAGATGGTATAGAGATGCTCATCAGGGAAAGTGTTCCGAAGTGGTACCTGATCCAAGGTGTCATCCTCTAGTGTGTGAGTAAGCCTACTCATGTGGTCCACCACCATGTTTTCTGACCCCTTTTTGTCCTTTATCTCGATGTCAAACTCTTGAAGAAGGAGAATCCAACAGATAATTCGTGGCTTTGCATCTGGCTTCTTCAGGAGGTACCTCAAAGTTGTATGGTCAGAAAAAACAACTACTTTAGAGCCCAATAAATATGAACAGAATTTATCTAAAGGAAATATGACAGCAAGAAACTCCTTTTCCGTGGTTTTGTAGTTTGATTGGGCTGAATCCAATGTCCTTGATGCATAGGCAATCACATGTGAACGTACTTTCACCCTCTCAGATAAGACAGCTCCAACCGCGAAGTTGGAGGCGTCACACATAAGCTCAAATGGAAGGTCCCATCGTGGGGGCTGTATGATAGGTGGAGTGGTCAGACACTTCTTCAGCTCATCAAATGAAGTCCTACAAGAATCATCAAACACAAAATCAGAATCTTTTTGAAGTAATTGTGACATAGGAAGAGCAATCTTACTAAAATATTTGATGAAGCGCCGATAAAATCCTGCATGCCCTAGGAAAGATCTAACATCACGCACACATGAAGGATAGGGTAAGGATGAAATAATGTATACCTTAGATCTATCAACCTCTATCCCATGTTTTGACACCACATGCCCTAAGACAATGCCATGCTCTACCATGAAATGACACTTTTCAAAATTCAGGATCAGATTATTCTCAATAAAACGATTCAACACCTTTCCCAAACTAATTAGACATTCATCAAATGAAGACCCATACACTGTAAAATCATCCATAAATACCTCCATGCAGGTCTCAATAAAATCAGAAAAAATACTCACCATGCATCTCTGGAAGGTACCTGGGGCGTTGCAAAGTCTAAATGGCATCCTCCGGTAGGAAAATGTGCCAAAGGGACAGGTGAATGTAGTCTTATCCTGATCCTCTGGAGCTATATGAACCTAAAAATATCCAGAAAATCCATCCAAGAAACAATAGTGTGTTTTCCCAACTAGTCTCTCGAGCATTTGATCAATAAATGGGAGGGGGAAATGGTCCTTGCGAGTGGTCTGATTTAGTTTACTATAATCAATACACACACACCTACTGTTTTGCACCCTCATTGGAACTA
Source organism: Viscum album (assembly GCA_963277665.1). Taxonomy (NCBI): domain Eukaryota; kingdom Viridiplantae; phylum Streptophyta; class Magnoliopsida; order Santalales; family Viscaceae; genus Viscum; species Viscum album. The sequence goes on from OY728146.1 coordinate 1,687,374,740, forward strand.
AATCATCTTTCTCATTTTTAACAACAGTAAAACCAGTTTTCTTAGGCACAACCTGAATTGGACTTACCCACTGAGAATCTGAAATGGGAAAGATTATACATGCCTCGAGCAATTTCTCAACTTCTTTTTTAACAACTTCCAGGAGGGTGGGATTGAGTCTCCTTTGTGGCTGTCTCACCGGTTTAGCCCCATCCTCAAAGAGAATCCTATGCATGCAAATGGAGGGGATAATACCTGATATGTCTGCCAATGTCCAACCCATTTCCCTAATGTTATCTCTCGAAAGATTCAAAAGTTTTTCTTCATGTTCAAAAGAGATATTGTTAGCAATTATGACAGGTAATCTATCACCACTGAGCAAGTATGCATATTTGAGATTTGGGGGCAATGGCTTGAGTTCCAATGTAGGTGGGTGATGTATGGATGGAGAAATTGATGCAACAGACATATCTGCACAATGAACATCAGTATCAGAATAAAAATCATCACAATCAGAGAATAAAGCACCAAATCCATCAGCATACTCAATACCCATGTCATAATCAGAGTTCACATGATCAAAATCAGAATATGATTCCATTTAAAAATCAAATCTTAGAGAGTCTTTTTCCTTAAAAATGGGTGTAGAAGTACTCTTAGACATCAAAATAGAACCAATACTCATAATCTCCCTAAGCATAGGACAATCCTATTCCATGATTTTTTTACTTGGTGGTTCAAAATGGGAGATAACAAAAGCAGAATGGTCCTCTGAGGGGTACTTCATGGAATCCATAACATTAAATATCACAACTTCATCACCAAAATCCTTGGAAAGTGTACCCTCATTGACATTTATGATAGTTTTTGCAGTTTTGAGGAAGGGTCTACCTAAGATAATGGGGGCATGGGAACTTACCTGATCATCCTCCATGTTAAGCACATAGAAGTCTGCAGGAAAGATCATGTCTCTTACCCGGACAAGTACATCCTCAAGAACTCCCGCTGGATATGCCGTAGCTCTATTCGCCAATAGCACCACTACTCCTGTTGGCTTCAACTCACCAACCTGCAAGGAAGAGAATACAGAGTGAGGCATCACATTTATTGAAGCTCCTAAATCACAAAGAGCATCATAGAAGTGAAACTCCCCTATGGTACATGGGATGGTGAATGTCTTGGGATCCTTGCACTTTGTTGGCATTGCTAGAGTTGGTGTAATGAGTGCCGAGACATTCCTTCCAAGTTTGATCCTCTCATTTCCCTTGAGCCCTCTTCGATTGGTACAAAGTTCTTTTAAGAATTTTGCATACCTTGGAATTCTCTTAATGGATTCAAGTAGAGGAATGTTGATCTCCACACGCTTGAATGTGTCCAAAACCTCCTTTTGCATTGCTTCTTCAGCCATCTTCTTGGTTTGAACAACCCTGTTTGGAAAAGGAAGGGGTTTAGGAGGTACATCATCAATCTTTTTCTTACCTTTATCTTTCTCCTTGGATTGCTCATCAGTTGGTGTGAAATGTGGCTTCTCTAGAGTAGAGGTGAATCCCAGTGGAATGGTAGGTCCAGATGTATCATTCATTTGCTTCCCACTTCTCAATGTGATGGCACTAACATTCCCATTTGGATTTGGAGTGGGTTGGGAAGGTATATTTCCATAATTCTTACTCACAAGTTCATGGAGGGCGGTGGCAATCTGACTCATTTGAGTCTTTAACCCTCTCAGCTCCGAACCTTGACTCTTCAGCTCATTCTGTTGATTAAGAAAATTTTGTTTCAAAAGATCATCAGTGTTAGAGTCTACCTTGTGATGGATATTCCCTTGTTGCTGACTCGTTGATGTTTGAGCTTCGAATCTCCTTTGGGGTTGTTGGAAACCCTGTTGGTAAGGTGGAGGCTGCTGGAAGTTTGGTTGAAAAGGGGGCCTTTGTTGTTGTCTAGAGCCATACCTCATGTCTGACTGATCTTTCCACCCTTGGTTGTATACTGTATAAAACTTATTTTTGGGATATGGTTGTTGTTGTTGCTGCTGAAATGGTCTCCCAGGGAACACTGCTGCACAATCTTCTGTCTCTTGTAGTTGTGGGCAACAGTCAGTTGGGTGTCTTGTCTCAGTGCAAATGCCACATGGCCTTGAAGGAGGGGGTTGGGATGTATTTTGAGATAATGCAATATGCCTCACCATAGTGGTCAATTCTTCCAACTTAGTATCAATCAAATGACTTTCAAGAGAAGAAGGACTTACCTGATGTACTCCCCTGACATGTGGTGTACCTCTATCACCAAATTGTTGGGAGTTTTGGGCCATCTTGTCGATCAACGCACGTGCGGCTACTGGTGTCTTGTCCACCAATTCTCCTCTAGCTGCAGCATCCACCATGCTCCTCTCCATGGGTGTGAGTCCTTCATAGAAGTACTGGATGAGTAGTTGCTCACTGATTTGGTGATGTGGGCAGCTTGCACACAACTTCTTGAATCGCTCCCAGTACTCATACATTGACTCACCTTGTTCTTGTTTGATCCCCAATATCTCCTTTCGAATGGATGTGGTCCTTGATGCTGGAAAAAATCTTTGCAAGAAAAGATGTTTCAAATCATTCCAACATGTTACATCTTCAGGATGCAAGTAATACATCCAATCTTTTGCAGCTCCATCATGTGAGAATGGGAATGCTCTTAATTTGATTTGATCTTCAGAAACATTTCTTGGTTTAAGGGTTGAGTAAACCACATTAAATTCTTTCAAATGTTTATTGGGATCCTCACCAGAGAGGCCATGAAACTTTGTAAGTAAGTGAATTAACCCAGATTTTAGTTCAAAGTCCGATTCGAGATTTGGGTATGCAATACAATTTGGTTGATAATTAACATCTGGTGCAGCCAATTCTCGAATGGTTCTATTAAATTCATTTCCATTGTTTCCAGCCATTGGTTCCTCTTTTATGTTTGAATTTGAATTGCTTCTAATTTCAATGTTTCCAGAAGAGAGGAATTCACCAACTGGTTGAATATTGAAACTTCCCGTAGACTGAGAATTTCTGATTCGAGCCCTAAGGCTACGTTCAATCTCATGGTCATGATCTAAGAGATATTTGGGATTAGTTCGTGTCATAGATCAAATAAAAATGAAAAGAAAGAAAGTGGACCATAATAAAAATGATAAGTTTGAGTTGATGGTCCAAAAACAAGTAGAAGAAAATAAAAGAAGAGGAAGAAAAATCAGATTGGGTACAGAAGGAAGAAAGAAGAGAGGAAGAGAATAAAATGTAAAATAAAATAAATACCTCTAATTGGTTGAAATAATTACTAGACTCCCCGGAAACGGCTCCAATTTGATAGAGCACTGTCGTGGGTGCCCTAAAATGATTAGTGTGATTTTGGGGTACTTAGGTGCAGCAGAGTGGCTGACCAAGGTCGTCTCTCAAAGGAGGAAGTGAATTAAAACAACTTTTCAGAGGTATTCTAGACACAAAATAAAAGGGAATAAAAACACTACTTGAAAGTATGGGGATGGTTGTTTATAGTTTATAAATCTATAAGAAGTTTTCTGGAAGAAGATTGCATTTTTTTGTTTTTAATTTTTAAATGAAGTTTCGATTAGAATGACACAACAAGAAGATGTTTTTTTAGAAATCTATTTTAAAAGGCGTAATCGATCTAACTCTACCTATTCATTCACTTATTAATCATTATCATTTAAATCAATATCCACTTAATTATGATCCCCTAATTTGTTATCCCTTGAACCCTACGAGAGTTAACTTAACCACAATAATGAAATTACTTAAACCCTAGGCTAGCTTCGGAACACGCAATCGCAGCACCCTGCTTTGATTGTTGTTCTAAGGATAGCTTATGGTCAGTGGTTAATTAGAGAACATATCCATTCTGTAAATGAGGATGAATTTTGTTTAGGGATTATATTTGAACTCTACAAATTTATCCCGTGTGGTCTTGTATTACCGATTAAGATTACGCTCTCACAATTTACACAAAATACCGACCTCGCGTGTTTTTGTGTTAATTGTTCAATTGCTTGATTAGTTTCTTGTAATTTAAAAACACAATTCATGGATCATATTATGTGAATTACATTATATCATTGATTCAAAATAAATTAATGAAAAAGGATAGAGGTCGATCGATTACTAAAAAGAACTACTCTTCCATGGGTGGCGTAATCATCGTAGAAGCGTTTTGCATGTGCAAAGGTTTATAATGGGTATAACCCAATAACGCTTCTACTCAAGAATTCCAGCCCAAATGGGAAGATTAAGAGAAGAATAAATTTAAATAAAACATAAGAAAAGATAAGAAATAAAATAATAACAAAGAGGTTTATTACACAAACAAAATCATTACAACATGAAGGAGAAGAAAAAGGCTTCGTCAAAGGGATCCTTACTTCAAGAGCTACCCTTATTGAAATGGTTGGAGAATTGGAGTGGATCCACTTCTCCTCTTCCCTCAACTTACCAATGCACGTACCAACCCCTCCAAATGAGAAAAACTCCAATTTATATAGGGGAGGGGAGGAGAGGTTACAAGTGGTTTCAAGTGTGAATGTAGAAAATCGGCCAAATATTTTAATGCAACTTGAACCGCTCCTTTGACCACCAAAACGCGTGAACTGGCCGGCCTTCCAGAAGGATAATATGTGCGGATATGGGTCTTGTATCTCCTCTAAAATTTGGGCTTAATCCAGGCCCAGATGAAGGCGTTATGACCAAAATACAGAAGCTTCTCCATTCTGGAGAGTCCAGCCCAACTTTGATTTCATGACCCATTTTCGACACTCTAATGCACACTTTGGCTTTAGTGTCCTGAATAAAAGTTGTAGATAATTATGTTAGGAACACTTTTACAAAATTTCAGATTCAAATAACAAATATAAAAATATTTAGTTTCGAAATACTACAGTGAACTATAAAGGTTAAAACTGAAATTTTCATCAAATAATCAAATGAATGATCTCATTCCAAATACTTTCTAATTAAACATATTTAACACAATGTGAGGAAATTATATCATTTATTATAAATAAAATATTCAATAAAATAGTGTTTTATCAATCATCCACAAGGATTTTTATATATTCCATAACCAAATTCCGACTCACTTCTATAAGGACATGTGCATTCCTAAATTATTGTCACGCTATCACTATGTGACTCTGAACATGGCATAAGATACTGAACTAAAAGCTTACTATCATCCAACATTGAGACTACACTAACAGTATCCATCTAAATTAACATGTTTTAGTGTCTTCAACTGATTCCTTCTAAAGTATCATGATGCTCCCCACAATACTAATCACCATATGGAATAAGAATCTAGCAGTCAAAAAAACACCTTGTGTAGTTTAATTCAATAATTCTCAATAAAATTGAATACATGGGTTATGAGATGATACCAACACCTCATTCCTAGTTTTGAGCAAAATTAGTGAGCCCCCACCAACCAAGAAAACCTGAAGACACTAAAATTTCCAGAAGAACCTAGTCAAATCTGAAACACCTCATTCATATGTTATATGTTGAACTTTATGTGGTTTTAACCCACCACATATAAGTTCAAGCAAAAATAATTATCGGTACATTTCCATTTTTTCTTATAAAGGTAATCAGCCTAAATAATTAATAATCTTAAAATCCATTGATCGTGATACATTAATCCTTGGATTCATCATTAAATCAATTGAACATCCTTACTGAAGTTCAAACTGACTCCATAGAAATTTTCCTAATTGATTCATCTGTTTCCTACTAGATCCACAAGGCACTCAACCGTGTGTCAATGCACCAATGATCTGAGTCCTTATCAATTCACACCAATTTACTTACTCAATTACAAAGCCCACATATGGTCTATTTCTATTGTTTAATTTGGATCAAACATTATTTATTCATCGTGGAACCATATACTATTAGGTATCAATCTTCTGGAGTCACCATAATCATTCAACAGTCACTCTTATATAGAACAGCGTCCCTTCTAACAAGAGAGGTCATTTTTCAAATGAAGGGGTTGATGTTCCCCAGCGTACGAGTGTCTATATTATCTCCTCATAGTACATTCATTATTATACTTGGACCCCATCTAGTCCATAATAGAATTCAATGGCTAAATGTGATCGTCCAAACATGCTCAATTTTCAAGAAAATCACCAAGCACTAAACACACATAGACCCATAGAATGTAGTTCACTGCATCCAAAGATCCATTCATGATGTGCATAATATCCTTCAAAAACCAAGGTATGAATTATGACTATCAACCCCAATAGTTCTCATCCACTCACTTAAGGTTCTAAACCAAACCATGACAGTTCTAGAGATGACAAGCATGGGTTGATAGCATAATGGTACCCCAATCCATTATTGATGTCGAATCTCAACATGGAAATATCCCCACTCACAGAAACCTTTAGGGTTCTAAGTCCTACTATATGTTTTCCAATGCATCCATTTTTAATAGTAATGTTGACATTGAACTACAAATTTCAATTTCTTACAGCCACATTCTCTTAGGAGTTCATCAAAAAACCAAAGAATTATCAACATTCCACTCACCATCCCACTTCAATTGATTCATATAACCCCTCACACAACCATTTGAATGAATGTTCATCCATCTAGGATTTACTATTAAGACATGTTGACCCAAAATTTACTCCAAATGTGATTTTTCAGATAATTAATGGACAATATATCTCAAACTCATTCATACTTTAAGTTGTCTACACAACAAGGCACCATGACAACGAAACCTGAGAACTCTAGACATTCCTATTTATAATTAGCCTCTATTTACAACCAAGATTCACCATGAACCACCCATTACACAAGTTTCAATTTGATTCATCCAGTATCCATCCACACTTTGACTCTACTTGGTTCAATAATCTAGGATCATCACTTGGTTTTCAACGATAGTTAAATTTTTAAATAACATGCCTGTCAACCCCTGGTCCTACCATCAATTCCAAAATTGTCCAAGAACTTCAAGATCTAACTTTTTATCATGAGTACTATCACTCAAGGTTCTACAAACTATTAAGTTTCAATGAAACATTAAATCCCTTATTTTAATCCTTCCAATAGTTACTCACATGTATATGGAATTTTTTACAAAAAAATACCCCAAAAGAAATAACCACGACTATCAATTTACAAGTAATGTCCTCACTTGGTTACCATAATGCAGAACAAGACACCAAAACACTAGAAACTATAGTCATATTTCTAAGGCCAAAAATAATTATACATAATGCGTAAAAAGGTTTTACCAGTGGTTAAAACTCATAGAACATCATCTACTTACATATCTGGACACATGCCATGATAGCTTCACTTTTTGAAGAACCACATAAAGACCAAAGACACCATGTTATGTTAAACAAGATACCACTTGGTTCTAGATGGATTACTTTTAATAGTCCATAGTTGGAGCCTTACTTAACTGAACATATATAAAGTCTACACAAACAAGATTATGTATAATGAATTTAATTCCTAACAATGACCTAAAGGGGAAAATGACATAGAGAGTTTGTAGAGGTAATACATAATTTTCACCACTTTTTTCATCACCACAATCGTTTTCATCTCCAAATTTCACCATATCATAGTCTCACATGACCTTCTATTAAAAGTATACACTCATAAGAATTCATCTAAAAAAATCATCAAGAGATGATATATGAAAATTTAGTATCCATTATTGACACTAAGAAATGTATTCCTCTATCTTCATTAAAATCACATACAAGTATCATATATGTCATGAGAAATCTGTATTCCAAATATGATTCATGTGACTCCTCCTGTCAATACTTTCAAGATTCAAATCCATATGAAATTAAAAAATTAAAAATCTCTATGAATAACACGATATTAAAACATATGACCATAATAACACGACCTAAGAACATAAATCTCATGCCTTGATAACCTATCCTTACCTAAAAAATGGTTTTCATGACACATTGAACCTTGTTTCATCAAAAGTTTTGACACATTCCTAGGTCACCTATCATCCAAATACCCAAATTAGGAAAAACATGAGTCATGTATTATTATAAAAATTTGTAACATCCTAACATAAATCATTAGGTCTAAGATGGAATGTCACATAACATCAGGTGCACCTCCCAATAAGCCAAAGGCTACCAATTAGCAGCAAAGGACTAAGGTGGAATCTTGGGGAGACTATACCCTCTATCAGAGTGCACAATGATAATAAATAATGAAACATGAAATTATAAACATTCAATGTATCTAGATACAAATAAAGACATCAATTGTAATGAATGAATTTGGAAACAACTGACTCAATAGTCATATCTAGAAATATGACACTGATTTCCTATCAATTAAATCACAAGTATAACATAAAAGGAGAAAAAAAGTACAAATAGGTTATGAAACTCATATCATCATCCAATCCCGGTCTCCATAATCATACCAATACATCTCATTCAATGATTCCCAACCAATACCTATAATAAGTGAGGGATTCCCAAGCCCCCAATTATCAGGCTGGCCAAGAAGGGTGTGAGTAGAACTTGGTTGGACACCACCTATATTACTCAGTACCATATGGGTAAATGAAATGTATGTGCATGTGATATGACCAGTAGAAATTAAACAGTAAATAAATTTCTATACAACTTATCATATAATCACCGAATAATAAGTAAGTAATAAACACCCATGTTTGGAGAGATCATTCACATTCCAATATTCCACGATCACTGAACATACATGACCTGAATTCATGCCAAATAATGAAGTCAAGATGTTGAATGATCAAGATCTAGTCAAAAGGTCAGTCTATGAGGTAACATGAGAAAATGTCACTCAGCGTCCATAAGGCATCGATTGAATATATCACTTGATATCCATAGGAAATCAGGTTAGTATATTTCCTTTAATCCTCAAGGTATAGATAAATCATGTCACCCAACATCCTTGTGGAATTAATAAAACATGTCACTTGATATCCTAGGGGCATCAGGTAAACATTTCACTCAGCATTGACATGGTCATCATAACCCAATATTACTGTCACATTTATGAACTTAGGGTCATCATGATCATACCATGTGCTTATATTCATCATCATAATAGTCAAAAGTAGAGTTTACTCTACCTATAAGGGATAACTATATCATAATGTTCCACCTATCTCAAGTACAAAACCAACGCCTCAAAAGGAAAGCTAATAACACACAATAGGGTATAGTATATAAAAATCACAAAGAATGTCATCATGTGAAAACATTATAAAAAAATATACATGTGATCATCATAAAACATGGTATAATAAGATTAATGGAATCAATCATCATATATGGATCTCAAGGTCTAAAAAAGTATGCACATGTGATCAATACAACAAACATAGTCTCATGGGCTAAACATGAACACACGGGTGATCAAGGAATCATAAATAGTCTCATGAATCTAGGTCTCATGTAGAAAAATAACACATAACTAGTTTCCATGTAGTATAGGACATACATTAGTGATCAAGCCTCAGCCATAAATGTTTGGAATCTAGAAAATGATCAATTTTCTATTGTGTCCCTTGTAACTTTTCCAATTACATTAGGCATGATTCCTTTAATTAATTACGACTTAAGGATCATTACATAATTAAGAATTATTTACTATTCAAAAAAGCATTGTGATGTTAAGGGTCATTTACCCAATGTGGATAACCTCATACCATATACCAACAAACATGAATAATACCATAGGGTAGAGTATATGGGACCACCGACCTCAAGCAGACTCAAATCCCAACCTAGAAAATCCCAATAGCTTTTTCTGAGTCCTCCAAGTCCATTCATCCTCTATCGATCACCGTAAAGTTCTAATCATGTCTAATCATTACAAATAATTAATTATAGCTAAATTATAATTAATAAGTATTTTATAAAGAAACTCTCATTCATAGGAATATGGAATAGTTACCAAAGGACTTACCATATATCACCACCTAGACATAACCATGACTAACCTTTTAGGGGAGTTCCTTAACATACTTCTGAATTAATTCCATGGAAAAATCCTATTACATGACATTAATAAAAAGACAAATTTAATATAATAAACATTGAAACATTTTGAAAAATCCCAACCAAGAATCACACCTTACCTAAAATGTCATCCAGTAGAGTTCGGCTGCTACCAGTACACTCTTGATTCTAAGATGAATAAAAGTGCTAAAATAATTCCATGAAATGATTTCCAAATTAACTCAGTTTAATAAGAATAAATCACGAAAGTATATTCTTTCAATAAAACTACTCAAATTGAATGTGTTGTTCATTATATAAAATCCTCTATCTTTGTTTATATAACAATTTATTGTTCTCACATAAATCCATCAAAATCCACCAGAATTTTAAACTTCTTATCAGATTGAGAACTATTCAATGGTCAATCGATTATCAAGACAGCTAGAGAAATTGGAATTTAGGGATAATTGAGACATCAAGCGATTGAAAGGACTATATATTACCAAGAGGATTCATCCCTAATTAATAGAATAATTGTGCACCACTTAACAAGGAATAAGTAGGCAGATATTGGAGAAAAATGAAGGATCTAACATGGATTCACCAAAGAAAAGCATATAAATCCATCTTGGATCAAAGGAAAATATTCGACGAAAGTAGTAGGGGAGTATATAATTGAATCGAACACAAAAAATAAATCCAAAGGAATAAATATCCAAAGGGAATTACTGGGAAAGACACTAAAATGGATCCTCGTTAAAAACTATCCAACACACCTGACTAGCTCACTTATCGAAGTCAATCGTCTAGTCAATAGCCTACTAGACACCTGGTGCAAACTCACCAACTAGTTAGTGAGACATACTAATAAATCATAGTTTTACCCAGCTCTCTATCTAGGAAGTATGGGATTAGCAACTGGTCACCAAGTCCTGGTAGGTGTTATATCCCCTACATAGACCTACTGCTAGTATATGGGGGCTATTGGATAGATGGAGGATTCCACTACAACCCCCAACAACTTTGATCCTCCTCTACTGAAAACTCAAGGCTTGAGACACCTTTTGATATTCCTTTAAATCTTCATAATATATATTTAATATGTTCGATTTTGAAACATATTGTTTAAACACAATGATCTATGAATAATACATCCATTGGATGAAATGTTAAAATTCTATATAAAATTCATACCCCATAATGATGCGGGTCATTGCACTTGGTTTATAAGATTAAATTATTAATCATGGAAATGAATATGGAATAATATTAATTTACTAATGGTTTATTATTAATGGATATGAAAAAGTGATGATTTTATGTGTGTTAGAGATCTAAACCTTAGTGATGGAAGCAGGGTCTCTTGTGTGACAATATATAGGGATAAGTCTAAGTATTTTTAGTTTTCCTTAGTGTGGTTGTGCATGATATATTCTATATTTTTTGATATCATGAACATCACAACCAATTTTAGTAGGGAGATCAACATCCAAATGTTTTGGGGTTATTTTTACCAACATCTAATATAGAGAGGGAATATATTGTTAACTTATCCATCTCCCCTGATCACTATTTATACATAGTAATGAATAGGCATTTCTCTGGATGTGATGGATTAAGGTAAAGGGTGTGATCCTACCCGGTCTATGATGACTCATTATATTAATATATATTTATGTGTGTGATATAATGGACTCAGGTAATAGTACATACTTTTATCTGGTCATGGTGGCTATGAATTCCTAAAGTTCCGACTGTATGGGAAGTGATGGACTGAGATATAATGATTTTACATGGGTTGTATTTTATTCCTTATAAACACTTGGTTATGGATGAGACGATGATGAAGAGGTGTCAAGCTAAATAATATGTATAATTTTTTTTATATGATTTCATGGGATACCGGATGAATTATGTAAGGGTTGGGCATAGGGAATGAGCTACTAGTGTTTGAGAGTGCCAAGCTTATGGGGTAGTGATATAAGGTACGTTAAATTATATAAATTCTTCTGATATAGAATTATTTACTTATATTATTTTATTGGTGAGTGAGACATGGTGATTAAGGAAAATAGTATTACCTATTTAGGTGATGATTTAGTTTCATTTAGTTATTCATTGGATTTTAGTTTGATTTATTAACATATTTCATGATAGGTTTCTGGGAGGATCCCATTATGCATGCATTTTATGCTCACCATACTTATATATAAACTATTTTTTAGGCCAAAAAGGATTTTTTGGTGATATTTATTGGAATTATTACTTGACTGATTCATTTAGGTGTTTTTGGAGCATCATTATCACTATTAAGGATTTATTTTTATAAACCCCTAGTCCTTTATGATTTAATAATTCATTAGGACTTTTGAATTCATGATTTTTTAATTTTTTGGTTGGGTAAATTTAAAAAAAAAGATATTCATATCAGAATTATGAGAGTTTCAGTGTCTTGATATGATGTTTTTGGATAGGTGTAGAGGCCTAAGTGGGGCCTTGGGTTCTCAATTGAGTCTTGGAACCTTTGGGTTAACTTTTTTATCTTTAAGAGGATTTATTCCCTAGGAGAATGGTTTAGTGTTCATGGTTTAGTGAAAAACATATTGTACCCTGATCATAAGGCTCATTTTAGTTCAATTTGAATAGTTCATGGTTTTACTACATACTTAACGCACGATTAAGGGTGAACTATGCAAATATTAGAGAAAACTATGAAAATTTATTGGTCTTGGGGTGAGCCACACGGTCACCACATTGTTTTAGAAAAACCATATGGGAGATAAAATTTTGGTTTTATAGAGTTCTTAATTATTTCCATATGGTTTAAAAAACTACATAGTTGAACTGTTTGTGTGGGGTTTCCTTAGATAGTGTCATTATCATGGTTGGTGTATGGTTTGGAAAATCATATGGCTAAACCACCTATAGAATTTTATAAAGAATTGTGGAATTTCCATTTCCCCTTTAAACATTTAAACCCTCACTCCCATATCTCCCCACTCTCATGTGTGTAGACCAGGGGTCTTCATTCGTATTTCCTCATTTTATTTTCATTAATTTTGGGAGGGGTTTTGTCTCTTTCCTGACTATTTTAAGGTAGGATATAATCTCTTACTTCCTATTTTTTATTCCCCTATTTCTTTTCTATGATTTTATTTCACTAGTTTAGAGTCTCAATGCTTATTCCATAAGAGCATGGTTTAATAAACTGATAAGTATTGTTCTTTTTTATGTGATGAATAGAGAAAATAATGATGTGATTTTAGCATTCCATTTAATGACTTTTCGGTTGAGGTACATCATAGTTTTGAATTTTAAAATATTTTTCCAATAAATTGAATTAATTTTTATAATGAATTGGCACCATCTATTAAGAATTTTTAGTGGGGATGTATCGGTAGCATTCCAATGGACATTGGCATGCCATTGGTCACAGTTTTGATCTAATGAGGAAGTCCTATAATATTTCAAGTTCTAAAACTAATTGAATTAAATTGAAAAATATTTATAAATTGTTAAAAATGATTAAATAATCAATTATAATAACTTAAAATTAATTATTAGATATTTTACCTTGCGATAAGTTTGGGGTACATTGATTCACACTTTTATGTGCCTTGGAAAGTATATTCATACATACTTATATAGGTAATTTTCTTTTGATGAGGTAGGTGGTCCCTTCATCATTTCCCCTTGGTTTATGTATTTTTTATAATGCCATGTAATATTTTTGTTCTTTTCACTTTGGGAAATAATCCATTTTTATTAAATGAAATTTTTTAATTAAATTATATTCCTTGAACTAGAACAAAGTTCCAAGGGCCACAAGACACCCTTGTGTGATATCTTGATGCATCAGCCACTGATGGCTGGGGACTTGATTATAATTATATTCCTTCGAATACATGGACCCTAAATGGTTTGAATTGTATAGAGTGAACATAAAATAGTTTCCCTAGTGTACGATCTCTATATAACTCAATGTAGAGGACTGTGGTGGAATAGGATTTAATACCCTGAGTAGACAATTATTGAACCTTGAGAGTCCTTAAATACTTTAAGCTAATTGATACAATCCTTTGGTAATTGTTCCATCCCCCTTGAGATGTGAGCACTAAGTTGGTATGCCATGGGTAGATTTATTATTTTTTAGGTGAGTATAATGTCATAATATGACTTGGTTATTAATATGGTCTTTAAGAATTCTCCATAGGGAGGTCCCATTGTGGATTTTTCTAGGAGACCAATGAGGCCTTGATTTGTTTCTCATTATATCAAGGGGTGTGATATGCTCTTAGTAATGGGAGTTGACTTGATTGATGAGTTAAGGATAAGGATACCATCATGGGTGACCATGTGGTGATGAGACCTCGGTGATATCAAAGGGTTCTATAGTGATATAGTGACCCCTAAGAGGGTGTATTTTGGGAATAGGTAGTGATGATCAGGGGAGCCACCTTAGAAATCAGATTGATAATGTGACCCTGGTGAAGCTATGGTGGCTATGAAATGAAGTGGTTTGGGTGGGGAACACTACCCAATGATACATATTGAGATACATGGGATACCTTGGATTCTCTCTAGGGATCTGAGCTTCAGGACAAGTATTGATTTGGAGTGACTTGAACATACTCCTTGGACTCATTTTGCTATTAGTTTGGAATTACCTAATAATCCTTCTTTGATTTATTTTTCTATTAGTTTGGAATGAATTCAAAATAGTCCCATGATTATTTTATTATTGGTTTATAATTCCTTGGATACACTCCTTCGATTCAATGTGATATCGATTTATAATACCTTGGTCATGGTCCTTGTACTCATTGTGTTATTCATTGGGAATGTATTATAAATTCTCCTTGGATACATTGTATTATCGATTTGGAATGCCTTTGAAACATTCCCATGATTCAGATGTCCTCTCTATTTGGAATGCCTAGGACATGTTCCTAAGAGTTGTTCTTTGATCCTTATGTTATAAGATTATCAGGAATGTGCTCTGAGGAATATTATATTGATATTTATACTAATGTATTACCTATTAAATGTTCTTAATAATTATCCATGGGATAATTACTAGTTGGGGTGATTAGGTTTTCTTTCTCATAGACCCCTCTGAAATAGACAATATATGTTTGGGTTTATCTTGAGTGTCACATTAGAACTCAATGATCAATAATGGATATTTATTTTTTCTTGTAAAATGTATTTATTTTATGATTCTATCCATATCACATGTGTAAATTTCATTTAATTTTTATATATGGGACCGCACTGGTGGTGACCTACTAATTTTTACTCACACACTACTCGAGAAGCCATAAAACTAAGGTACCTAAGCAGACTTCACTGGTTGTAGGTTTAGGTTGGTAAGAGGCCCAAGGTAGCTCGATCAAGTTGGGTAGCTCATGCAATATTAGAGATTAGGATGAGATGAGGATTCAAAATGTTGGTAGAGCCTTAGTGTATTTCAATTATTTTATTTATTTATTTATATGTGATTATACTAGTGGTAAATTAGTGTTGTTGTATTCTGGATTGACCATGAATCTACATAACAATATGCTACCACATTTTCATTGGATACATATTTTGATTTATTTCTTTTGTGTACTATGTTTTATTATTATAGATGTTTTTTGGTTATTTAAATATTATTTTTCACTCTAATATGACGGTATAGTCTCCCCAAACTAACACCTTAGAACCCCCTTCTAGTTAGTAGCTTCTAGTATATGGGGGGGGGTGTCTGAGGTCACATTGTGACCCAATTAAATTATTATTCTATGTAAACAATTTTAATGATTTTAAAAAGGGTTATAGGAGATATTATGTGACTGATATCATAGAATTTATGAGAGATTTACTTTTTATTACAATTTGGGTAGATATAAGATAGGTTACATTGGAATGCTTTAGTTTTTATGGTGGATATTGGACAGGTTAATCACAAAAAAAAATGTGTTAGGAATTTTATGTTACCAGGGATATGGAATTGTTATTATCAGATTCTTAGTTTATTATTGTTTCATTTCACCTAGTTTTATGCACATGGGTTTTGATATTTATGATTTATTGGTTTTAGATATTGTTCTTCGGAAAATATTTCATGTAAATTCATAATATTTGGCATTTCAGATTCACTTGAAATATGCCTAGTTTTGTATGATTTATGTATCTAAAAATAAGAATTCAATTGTTTAATGTGGTAGTAATAACTTATATAGGGTTTTCTCATATAACTTTCTGGTATTATTTTACTCAACTAAACCAAAACTATTTTTCTTCTTACGATAGATCTTTTGAATCTTATGGTGATATTTTCACCTTTGCAAACTATACATTCCTTCTATTAAGGTATTTATAGGGACACTTAATAGGTTAATAATTTCATTTTATTCCTTAGTGGTAAAACCATTGTGGGTAGTTGTGGTGATAGTTATGAAAATAAAATATGTTTGATTATTTAAAGTGTTAACAAAAACCTATAGGTTGTTTTACCATATATATTGATAGTGGAATTATACTTAGTTGAGCCATAAGAATATGGTATACTCAAATTGAATCCTCTCGAATGAAACTCTTATATTTTGATACATGAGATGGGGATCCTCTAAGGTGTGGCTACCGTATGTGGAGTCTTAGTGAGGATTAACCTAAGATCGTGATTCTCAATGAGATAGTCTCATATGTATATTCCTAGTGATAATCAGTGTCCATGAGTATCCTTCTGATTTAGTGTGTAATATCTAAGACAAATATACAAGACCCTAGAGTGGGTTCTTTGCCTATGAGTTTATGTGTGATGTTTATGATAGGAATAGAGAGTTGTTTCTTGTGACTTGTGACCTACGTGAGATCTAAACTATGGGATAGTGTGAGAACCTAGTGAGTTTAATATATTTCATAGGATATCGATCAACTGGGAATTATTCATGAGATAAGCTTTGTGAGGGTAACCTATGTAAGGTGTTAACCTAGGTTGGTGAATGAATTAGATATGGGAAGCATGGTTATGTTATTTTAGTTATGATATTGGCGAACATGATGTGTTACCAAGTATATATAGTATAGATTAGGAGGTGCCTTAGGTTACATGATAAGGGGAACTGAAGGTTCTTTGGTATAAAATTTTAGTTTTAGAAAACTGTACTAGTAGGATTCCTGACCGTGGTGTTTCTTGGAATAGTTCCCAACGTGATAGTAGGTTTGGATCCAATATGTTATGATCTTGGATTTATAGCATGTGGGTATCCACTTATTGTTTTTAGATGTTTTTGGATAGAGTTTTATTAGGATATAAACCATGACATGGGTGAAATGATTTATTTTGAAGAGGTTTTTCAAAGGTACTACAGTTTGATAGGTGGACATGCGAGAGCATCGTCATTGTTTCCAGTATGAAGGAATAGGATTTTAGATGATAATTATGGAGGTGTGATTCAGATTTCGAAACAAGGTGATATTGTATCATACACCCATTTTTAAGATGATATTGAGGTAGTAATAAATGGGTATGCTTGGTGCCTATTTAATTATGAACGAGTGAGAGTTTAGGTGTAGGTTGAGGACTGGTGGTTTTTATGAAATGCCTATGGGCATGAATTCCTAGGTTTTTTATTATAATGAGAAATTTTACCCCTAAACTAATGAGGAAACCAAGTATTTATAGTGTCAGTATTAATGGGATGGGTGATCATGGAAATAGAGAAGACACATGACCACAATGATCAAACATATTGAGGTTGCACTCATAGAGAAGAATACGATAATTCATCTGGTGGGGAGTGCACCATATTTGACTATAGGGTGTGACCCTCATGATGGATGAAATTTGGTAAATGTCATGAATATTATTCAAGGTTAATCACAAATGGGTGGTGATTAATGTTTGATGTATATTCTTAGGAATGAGTGGTACTTCCAATTCTAATCATTACTTTTAGTAATAGATGGAGCATTGGGTGTAGCGGAATGACACCATGTTAGTGGAGTTATCAGTGAGATAGGATTGGTCTTTAGATGATCGATATCAATTTTGGATTCTAGTATTAAAGGGATTTAATTATATTTTTTCCATAGATTATGAGATTTTTGAGTCTTGGATGTGGTTTTTGAGTGATTTCATGTGTCCTAATGAGGCTTAAGATTGTTTTAATGGGATTAGAGCTTGAGTTGGATTGGAGGTGCGTTGATGCTCAGGTGAGACTATGAAAATTGACTTGGTTGTATGATGGTTCAATAATGGAATTACATTAATAATTAGGCTCAGAATTTGGTGTGTTCCCTTATATTATCTATTCACACCTCTGGGATTTAAGCCGTCAAGATCAGGTGTGGAGATAGAATATCAATAAGTGAGGCTGAGAATTTTCTAGAATGGTTTTATAGAGTAATTTTTGAATGGTGTTTTTATGAATAATTAGGAGAGGCAAGATTAAAACTATACAGAGTGGGTCCTTTCACTGTGAAAAATGATTTCAATGGGTGATTCTATTAGTGGAAAGCACCATGGATTGGGATCAGACTGTATAAGTTGATACATATGGTGGGGAGAAACATGAGTTTGGGAATGAATTAATTAAATAATTTTTTTTGTCACGTAATAGACAGTCGTGGGTAAGCACTAACTTAGTGTTCAATGATGACGAACACTGGAGGGTTGATTTTTTATGAATATTGGGATTTTTTTTATAATTTCACAAATAAATCTCATTCGATATTCCAAATTATAACATTATAGATTGAGAAGGATTTAATTACTGAAATAGGCCTCAATTTATGGTTAAATTCCACCAAGGATTCTAGGGGA
The DNA here is from genome assembly GCA_963277665.1 of Viscum album. Taxonomy (NCBI): domain Eukaryota; kingdom Viridiplantae; phylum Streptophyta; class Magnoliopsida; order Santalales; family Viscaceae; genus Viscum; species Viscum album. The sequence continues at coordinate 1,687,393,561 of OY728146.1, forward strand.
TGATAATTGTTGTTTTTTAGAGGCTTTAAAAATATTCTTCATTATGGGTTACTAATTAATAAGGAAATTTAGATTTTTGAAATCATGAAAAGGGTTCATATGTAAAATTGATGTTTTTATAAAAATTATAAGATTTGGAGTGTCCTTAGTTGTTGTATTTTTAAATATATTGAGTCCATAATATTTCCATGGGTTCTCAGGTGTCTTCTGGGAGTTTCATGTTAATTATTTTAAGTTTTAGAGGACTTTTTATCTCAATGCGTGGTTTTTTTTCTACTATTTAAGAGAAACCATGCATGACCATAATAATGGGGAACATTTTAGTTAAATATTTATTGTGCATGATTGGCATAAATGGTTACATCATGATTAAGTGTGAACCATGTGGAGCTTAGATAAAATAGTGTGACATATTTTTTCTTAGAAGTGAGGTGCACAGTCACTGCATAGTAATATAAAACTATGTGTGGCATATAATTTTTGTTGTATATGTTTTTTCATGGTTGGTTCACAGTTTGGAAAACTATGTGGCCAACCCAGGAGGACTTGTGAATTTTTTTTAAATCATGGTAGATTCTCACTTTTCCCCTCTAACCTTAAAACTCTCACTCTCATTTCTCATTCCTCACAAGCACGAGGATTAGGTGGGTCTCCATTCCCCTTTCCTCTTTTGGTTCCCCTTGATTTAGGGAGAGATATGAGCGGTTTCCTTAGTGTTTTTAGGTAGTATATCCTCTCTTACATCCCCTTTATTCTTCCCCACTTTTTCCCTCTAATTCAGTTTCTATAATTTAGGGTTTTGGTGATGATTCCATTGGATCATAGGTAAATCATCTAACAACGATGTGGATATTTCATGTGGTGGATAAAGTATATCTCAATGCAATATCTACATTTTGTTAACCAGAGTTTTGGTTGAGGTACATCACCATTAGAAATTTTCAAAGGTTTTTAGTTTTAATTGAATTATTTTATCTAATGAATTAGAATCTAATGTTAGTTATTTTGATTTGGGACGTGTCAATAACATGTTGAGGGAGATTGAAGATCCATTAGTGGTGGTTTTTTTTTGTGATAAGGGAATCTGGTGAGATTTTGGGCATTACGATTAATTGAATTAAATTGAAAATTAATTACAAATTGTTAAAAAGTGATTGAATAATTAATTATAATAATTAAAAACTAATTATAAGATTTTTTTCCTTTAGATAGGTTCTTGGGATGATTATGTGAACTTGGAAAAGCCTCATCCAAGATGGTTGATGTCACACCCCGACCTATGATTTTATTTTATTTTATTATTTATTTGGCCATAAATAATTTTTATGGGGTCTGGGGTGAGTCTCAGATGAAATTTTTGAGATTTGGTTAAAAAGTGCACTTTTTTAAGGCGGCATCGTTGGGCGTGCAAACGGAGTGCGTTTTGAAAAACCTCGTGCGGCTCTACCTGGGTAATTGCGCATCCTGTTCGTCTTTGAAAATTGAAATAAAAAGTTTTTATATTAAAAACTCACATAAATTGTTTTTTCATTTAAAATTTTTATTGTGTTAATAATTTTATTATTTTTAAAATAAATGACTGCTTTTATTAGTTTTATTTTTCTCATCATACTTTAGTATTATTATGTGTTATATATTATTATTATATTATTATTATTATTATATTTTCTATCAATTCATTTTTATTATTATTAGTTCTTTATGGTGTTTTTTTAAGGAAAAAAATTAAACCCTAAAGCTACACCGAGGTGATACCCGCTTCCCCCTGCCCCTTTGATGTGCTCGAACAAACCACTATCGCAGGACCTCCTCCCTCCTCATTGAGCGCCTGCTGTAGGAGACCCAACCCTTCCTCCTTCGCACCAGCGCCCTAGGTCGCGCCCCCCGTTGTAGTCCATCCCCCTCACCTCGGCCCTTTCCTTTGCATCACACCCCGGGTGAGCGACACAGTGCACCTAGTGCTCCCCATTTGCAGCAGCATCCCCCGACCGGTTTCCCCTGTGTGTAGAATCCAGTAGTGCACCCTCCCCGGTCATCTTATTATTCCCCTTGCACTATGCATGGTCAGGCCCCCTCCCCTTGGGGAGCTCCCCCCTACTATGACTTCTTCTTCTTGTCTGACCTCCACCCAACCAGTCGTCGCCCCCCTGCTCGGTGCATAGCAGTGCCTCCTCCCTCTCTTGACTAGCCACCACCTCCAGCAGGTTGATTGAGGGTTTTTATTGGTAGGTTTAGGATTTTAGGACCCGCACCAGGTGTTTTCGAGTTAGCATTGTCATCGCACCATGGCTTCAAGGTAGGATTCCCATGAACCTATACTTTTTAATTTAAGAACCATCAATTTTATTCTTTTGATAACTTATATGATTATTATGTGCTAATTTCAAGATCTGATTCAAATTTATTTTGTGCGTAAGAGTTGTTTTAAGATTACTTGATGATTTTTCACTCTGTTTTGTGAAATAACACACATTGAATGTAGGGTCCATTTTCATTTGACCTTATAATTTTAGTTTCATCTATTTATTCTTATTTCTCCTTTTTCTAGGTGTTAGTTTTCATTATGCAACATTTGGTTAATTCAGTTTGTCTGAAAAATGGGTAGTTCAGGCCTTGTTTTATGAAAATGGTATCGTCCAGTTATAGTTGTGCACACTGCTTTCTTTAATTAAATGTTTCATTTGGATCGCACTTGATTTTTATGTTTTAGAACATGGTTTAGAATTTTCAATAAGATCCTAGCATGTGATATTGGTGTTTTATAAATTTTTTAGTGTCAACTGCTCAAATAATTATTTAAAACATTCACCATCATTTAATATAGTCGGGCACATCTTTCTAAATGCAAAAAATTCTTACATGCGACTTGGCCCATAAAATAGCTCAATTTTCAGTCGGAAAAGTCAATCCTGCGGAACCTCAAAAAATAACTAAGACCAAAACATTTAAAATATTGATGGGACTTTAAAAAACAAAAAACATACAATGAAGATGCTCAGTTCTCATGAAACGCCTTCATCAAGTATAATCTGTTGAAGCTCTGCCCAACAACCCCATTAATTTGGTTGCAGTAATTGGCTATCTGATTAGTTATGAGAAAACTGTCCAATCTCGATGGTTTTAGAATCGGTTTGAAAATTGGGTTTGAAGGATCCTCTTCCACCAAAATCTCCTCTCTAGCAGCTTTCCTCAACATGTTTTCTACCCTTCTCTTTTGAATCCATGCATGTTGTTGTGCTTGCTGACGAGACAAGTTTCGATAGTAGAATTGAAACTTCTGTTGTTCCATTGACAAATCATCCATGAATCCACACAAAAACTCCACATTCCTCTCCATATATGGATTGGTTGATAATTGCAAGTGGTCATAATCACATTGAGAAATCGAAGAATCGGCTTCCAACTCAGTCATGAAAGCACTAATAAGGGGAGAATTTGAAACTTTAATAGGTATCTCCTCAAAGATGTCCACCCATGACAAATTTTTCTCCTTTAACTTTTCTCCACTAAAATAGTGATTGTGGTGCGATTTCATGAAAGTGTCAGAAATCCTCATAGAATTTAGGGCCAAGACACCTTGTTTGGACCTAGAAGGATCATAAATAATGCAGACACACTGCCTTATATTCTCCTGATAATTCATAAAAGTCTCAATTAGCTCCACTGTCTGGAAAGAACCCAATAAAGTTGATTGGTACCAACCAAAGGTGTTATTATCAACATTGACCTCTCTCAAACATCGCATCATCTCAAGCTGATAATTAGCGCCTTCTGCTTCAATCTCTTCATCTTCCTCACAAACCGTGAATGGAAAACAGTTGGTAACTTCCAAAACACTACCAACATCTAACCCGAGAATCTGCCCAGTGACAAGAGCTGGTGAAAACTCTTTGCAGTGTTTGATTATTTTCAATATAGCCAGTCCCTCGATCTGAACAACTCGAAGAGGAGAAGAAAATTCCTCCGATGAGGCCACCTGAAGAAATAAACGAGATGCAGCAGTCAACATGACTAAGGATGTCTGAAACAAGCAGATGATATCATCAAGAAAATAAGAGGTGCAGTAAGTCGAGCTCCACCTGAAACAGAACCCTAGAGAAATCCGGTCCAAAGAAATCGAGAAGCTCAGCCTAACCCTGGACCCTAGGGAAGGCTTCGTTTACTAAGCATTGCATGTATAGTATTTGGAATGGTGTCCGGTTGGCTTTTATGTCAAAAGTGATATAAAATGTTTTGTTTGTCTTTGTTTAAGTGTTGGCACCATGTGGAATTCTATTTTGGGGTTATCTTATGGATTTCCAATGTGGTTTGGTTTGGGGTATTCTTATGTTTTAGGGTTCCTGAAAAGGTTTAAATTTTTTAAGCTAAGTAAAGTGTGAAGTAAGTTTTTTTTTAAATTTTTGCTTGTTTTATGATAAGGAATAATAGCCTAGTTGGTGTTTCATAAAAGTTTGTTTTGTTTGGAAGTGTGTCAGAAATTTTTTGAAGGGGGTTTTATAAATTCTTTTGTATGGTAAATGGTGTGTCTTGCACCTCCTTAGAAATTGGCTTCCATCTTTGGTAAAAAATGTTTTTACGGAATGTTTAAGGGCCTGCTTGGCCACTTTGGGAAAATAAGAGGAAGTGATTATTATGAAAGCCTCCATTGGTTGCTCCTCATCCATTGACAACATGGAATGGTTGTGATGTCCTCGGTATGGGATCCTCGGGTTCCATTATGTAGGTTCCTCGGTTGGGTACCATTTTAATCTATTTACTTAAAGGCATGAGATTCATCCCTGAGGAGAATTATGGTGATACCTACTAGGAAATATTATTATAAATATGGATTGTGATTTTATGCTCGGCGGAATCTGTTGGCTCACCTCCTATTTTTTACTTGCGACATACGAACCAGTCATATTGAGAGAATTGTCTAAGACGAGTACTCCCCTGGTAGGTTATGGTACCGATCAGTTTCCCATAGTAGGTGGATATTTTTGTGTTTATTTCTGTAGGATTTTCCCTCATCCTATCTGAGAAAGGATGGACGAGAATTTTGGAGCTTTAGATTTCATCATAGGTAGCATACTACTGTAGATGGGTTCGCAGGTATTAATGACATCTGGATTATTCTCGGTCTCTCGGGTTCGCCTATGTCTAGTGGTTTTTAGCTATTTAATGGTTGTTCAGATACTTGCATACCTATTTACATTTCCCTTGTCATATCTTCTTGTACCCTTGTATGGTTTTTTTCATGAAAAGTGACATTTAAGTTTCCTAACTTTTATGAAAATGTTTCTTCAGATGAAAATGTGTTTCAAACTCTTGTTCGGGTTTTTCAAATGATTAAGGACAATGGTTTGTAATTTCTTTTCATGTAAAAATTATAGAAATTCATACTTTAATATATTATAGTTCAAACATATAATTGATTTTTCTTAATTATAAAGTTAGTGTATTGGGAAATAGTATATCGAGCTAGCCTACTGAGTTTTAATACTCACGCCTATAGATCTTTTCTATTTTTAGTGTTTGTGTAGACTCCATCTTGGGTGCACTCGCGATGGGCGATGCTTGATCGTTGAGTCGGAGAGTGACATGTCGGGTCACACAGATATAGTTTGGTCGTCAAGTTTTCTTAGTGTTATTTTATTCAGTTCTTGTTTAGCTGTCTGTTTAGTTTATGTATCATGCGCATCTCTTTATTATTTCATATGATTTTATTTATTTTTCTTGTGTGAAACCATTCCTAGAGTCATTGTTGATGCCCTGGTTCTTGTCACCATCCCAGGAGGATCGGGAACACCTCTTGGGCCTTGTCATGGGCCGACTCAGGGAACCGGTTCAGGGTTGACCCAGTTTGGTTCGTGACAAATGAGTATCCTTCTAAAATGAAATGACTTGGGTGAGGTAGGTGGTACCTTGATAATTTCCATTGGTTTATGAATTTCTTTATGGAATGTGATATGTGGTCTCACCATTGTGGGGTATATACCCTTTTATTTAATTAATTGCTTTTATTAAATAAAATTCCAAAAACATGGAAAAGTTTCCAAAGGCCATGGGGGATCCTTTTGAACTAGATTGATACATCAATCATTGATTGGCAAGAAATTGATTATAATTATATTAATTATGATACTTTTACCATAAGGGGTATGAATAAAATAGATTGAATGTAACATAGTGTCCCTAGTGCAGTATCCTTAGACACCTCCTTGTAGAGGAGATTGTTGGAATAGGAGTAAATTTCTTGAGTAAGCCACATTAGATACATGAGACACCTTATAGCCTTTCAGATAACTAAGAAAACTCTGGGATGAGTGTTACACCCCCCCCCCCCCATCAGATGTGAAAATTGGGTGGGTAGATCGTAGTCATATTTAGGATGGTTTAGGTGAGTGGACTAGCCTGAGATAACGTGGGTATTCAAATGGGATATATATGCTTTATCTCAAGAGGGGTATCAATATGGATTTACCGAGTAGGTTAATAATGCCTTGATATGATTCTAATAATTCCAATAGATGTGATTCCTTCTAGTTGATGGGTTTCCACCCAAGAGTTGAGTTGAGTATGAGGATCCCATAAGTGGTAACAATGCTATGAAAATACTTAGGGTGCATCTAAGGGTTCCCCATTAATATAACTACCCTTGAGAGGTTGAATTCAAAAATGGGTAGTGATAATCGTAGGTTTCATATTAAAACTTGGATCGATGATGTGATCTTGGTAATGTAGTGGTGGTTATAAAATAAGATAGTTTGGGTGAGATGAATTTCCCACTAAGATGTATTTAGATACATGGGATACCTTGGACTCTCTTCTTGGATCTAACCTTAATGTATGATATCGGTTTGGAATGATTTTAAAATTCTCATTAGATTCATTATGATACTAGTTTGGAATGCATTAGAAATGATACTTGGATTTATTTTTCTATTATTTTTTAATTTATTGGAAACATTCCATATATTTTTTGTGATATAAATTTATAATGCTTTGGACACACTCCTTGGATTCATTTTGATATCTATTTAGAATTCCTAGGATACAACCCTTGGATTCATTATTATGTTAGTTTGTAATAACTTGGACATTATCCATGAATTTTTTATGCTGTTGTTTTGGAATTCCTTGGAAATGGTTTATGTATTTGAATGTGATACCGATTTGGATTTCAAAGAATGCGCTTCTAGAAATTGTTCATAGAGCCTGGTATTTCAGGATTTCCTAAGGTATGCCCCTAAAAATCGGTTATTGAACTAAATACTAATTTATTATCTAGTAATTTCTCCTAGGAATCATACATGGTTCTGATATTGGTTGTAATGATTATTTAATGTGCTCAGAGACACCACGATAGTGGTTGAATTAGGTTTTGGTCAATCTTGAGTGTCTCGTTAGTACCAAAGGATCGATTGTGGATGTATATTTTCACTTTTGTACTATATTTATTTTATTATTATATGTATATCACAAAATAACACTAAATTTACTAGTTATGTATGAGATAATGTTGGTGGTTTCCAATAAAGGTGTACTCAAACCCTAATTAGGTGACCATGAAACTTTGGTACATGAGAAGAATTTACTAATCACAACGTCATGTAGGGTATAGGATTAGTGTAGCTTTACAAAGAAGTAAAAATAATATAGGATTCTATATTGGGATGATGTAAGGCTCGAAGATGGAAGTCAACCCACAATTTCTATTTCTTCATTTATTTATTTCAATATGTGTGACTACCTCTATGGGAAAGTAGTTTTGTTGTAAGATGTCATAAACATGAGTTTATATGACTACATTCCTCCACATTTTCATTTTATATAGCATGTTGTGATTTATTGATTCCATGTATTCAATTTTATTATTATGGATGTTATTTGGTTATTTGACTCTTATTGTGTACTCTTAAATGAGGGTATAGTCTCCCCATGGTAACACCCTAGACCCTTGAAACTAGTTGGAGGCCTTTAGTATGTGGGTAGGCATGCTTGAATTCATGTGGATACCCAGTCCGATTATTATTTTTGAGTGAATCCGGTCAAGTAAGTTATAGGTTTTTTTCTATGAGTGCTTTTGGTTCATTCGTTTGTTTGGTTTTATGACAATATTTTATGTATTGGGATTAATTATTTATTTTTTAGTTGAATTTATTGGTGGTTTCCCAATTTTTATATTATTCTTAAAATTCATATTGAGGGTAATTCCTCCCAATCATGTGATTGTATACCCTCAGTGTTAGTCACCAACCCAGGGTTTATTTATGGCAGGCTTCAGTGGTCATCATCTACCTTTCTTCACTTCTATCCTAGGAGTAGTGCCCTTGGAGAGTAGGGGTATTATTAATTTACTCATAACTTCTTATCTTCTCCCCTTACTGATTTTCAAGAAAAAGTTCATAAATGATGTAAAATTCCTAGGTTTTAATATTGTATATAATTTTCCATCATTACTTAAGTTATAAAAAAATTCGACTCATTTTTCTATTTTAAATATACCTATCACTCTACTTAAATAAATATTACGATTATTATTTTTTAGGGTTCCTAATTCCATTTACTACAGATCTTTCAACAAAATGTGTGTCTAATTCTACCATATAAAGGGTCATATGGATAACACAAGAAGGGCAACCAAATCTATAGGGAAAATTGGACCATCCATGAAGATTGAATTTATGGGCTCAATCCATAATCCAAAATTTTATGAAACTCCAAAATTTATTCTTGTATAACCATAAATTTATTGGATACAAATTTAAGGCATAAATAAACCAACAAGGGGCCCAATTTATTCATGAAATCCCAGCCCACAATTCTGTCTGGTATTTGAAAATTGTTAAAATTTATTTACATTTCTCGCAATAAAATCACACAATTGTGATAAAATTTTGTTGTTAGAAATTAAATATTTAGGAGCCAAATTTTTTAGATTAAATTGTTTTGATATAAACCCATATTACTTTCCTAAAACCCATTCAAATTTTGGAATTTGAAAAAATTAGGATAAAACTAGACAGCAGCACATTGTTTAGGAAAATCATCTTAACTTTGGTACCAAAAATACAATGGACACCTATTTTGAGGGTAAAATTTACATATAAATATATAAAACTTTTAAGATTAATATATCTTTATATTAATTTTTCTAAATATTTAAATGGTCACTCCAAGTTGACGTTCATCTTTTGAATGCAAATAGTTCACCATCTTGGGCTATAAATACACTCCCCTCTTCTCCTTATAAGAGGTTGGAAATTAAGCACATATGATAATACATTGGCATGAAAAAAGACTTGAAATATTTTGGGTAAGACCTTAAAAACTAAAGTTTCTAATTTAGATATCATTCCTCCTTTCATTATTTACATTTACCTCTAGTGTTTTTGAATTTTAATTATGTGATTGTGATTATAACTTCATTTTCAATTTTAATGCATGTTTCATCTTCATCGTCTCTTATTCTCATCCATATTATATTGTGTAATATCCATGGTCTTAATATATTTTAAATCAATCCAAAAAAATCATCCCTCTTGAGCTTTCTTATTCAATCAAAAGAATGTGTTTACCTCTTATCATTTTTGTTTGTTTTGTACCCAATTATTTTTCTCATCTCATTCCTTTATTTTTAATCATTTACCAAATCATCATAATAATACCAAGTATATTACTAACCATGTCAATTTATGAGTAAATATCACATAGGTTTGAGTCATAATTTGGGTGTGTTAAGTGATTGAGTGATTTTTCTAGTTAAATATTATTTAGGTTAACATTGTACATGTTAAACACAAAATCTCATAGATTAATGACACACCCAAGGGGATTCATTATTCCCCAAGGTGTATAATAAAAATAAAAAATTCATAAAAACTAAAACTATGCTACTCAACTAATTAAAGTTTATTATTAGGAAATTTCAAGTATGAATCCACATATATTTTCAATTCGATTGATTAGGTTTTTAAAAGAATTAACTTTACTAAATTGAAGAAATAGGTGAAGAAAAATTAGTTTGACTGATTTTAAGAATAAAAGTGATTAAATAAAAAAATATTGGTTTCCTTTGATATCATTTTAAATAATTATATAGTTTAATAATTTTAGAGTTTAGGTGCAATTGAATTTTATAAAATTAGTTGATTGAACCATGATTGTTGTTGGAGTTGATATGAGGGAGATCTGACGGTCATGGAATCCCCTCTTTGACAGGAAAGTTCCATATTTCCCTCGGTCCGATAATTTTGGGTTTCACCGAATCAATTTTATCTTGATACCATATTTAAACCTCATTCCCCTAAATTTTACAATGTTCATTCCTCCTTTAGGGTATTCAGTTTCACAATATTAATGTTCCTTTCAGATTCAATTATCAATTATAATGGATAAAGCAAAAGAATTAGATTAGAAGTTAAAGATTAAATTGTGGAAAAATAGATATATGAATAGAATCAAAATAAATAAATCCAAGAGAACCTACCCCCTTATATTACATAACGCAATCACAAGGTGATTTTACCCCATCATCCTAGTTATGAGAGGATAAGAGGGAAGGATGAAAGAAAAATAAATCATAATGAAAATGGAGATGAAACTGGGGATGACCATATAAAGTGGAGCATCTCTCTCTAAAATTTGTTCTATGGGATCTCTCTATAGCAGTAGGCTAGCCCTCAATTTATAGTCACTTGTTGGTCTTGGGTATTAATGAATGACATCAAATATTGGTTCAAAAGCGTCATGAGTGGGTCCCATGTCTTAAAATGATCTAACAATTCATGATACCTCAAATTTCGATATTTAAATCTCATCCCAACTTATTACATGACATGTAATAATTACACAACGTGTAACTCTAGCACCATATGTACCAAAATCATGAATTTAATTTTTCTAGGCATACTTCAAAAGTATCATAACATTACATACATGTATCACATTGTGACACATGTGTAATTCACTTCATGCTGATTTCCTCTACTTCACCCCCTATATTACATTCACAGATTACACCTGTATAACAAGTGTCATGATTTCACAATGTGTAAGGTCGGTTTTATTCTCCAAAAGCCTTGTTTTTTCTCAGTTCCTCAGTTATGGGCCTTGGAAGTTCTCTATGATCTTCCTCAGAAAAATGATGTTGTGCAGCAAGTGAATTGATGGGAGTGAAGTGTGATTTTTATCCTTTTTCAATTATCTATTATATCCTACCATATTATCAAAAATGATTTAAATCACTCACAACTTTGAATGAACAATAATTTAAATACATAAATCAATTTATTAAAACACCATAAAATAAATGAATGATATATATATATAAATTAATGATATTTTTTGTTTAATATGTGTATTGCATAGATCATTTGAACCATAAATACACAAACAAAAACAAGTATTCATTAAGATTAGAGCCCTAGTTATGTTAATGCTTGGATTTAATCCTCAACACTTAGTAATTATGATCAAAATCATCTTTTGAAGTAGGTGTTAATTTAATTAAATATAACTCAAAGCTTAATGATATCATAATCCTAAATCCCCGATAATTAAATCACTCCAATGTTTATCAAATTGTCAAATAAAAATCATACATCATTAAATTTAAGTAATATCTATAACCCCCCCCCCCACATTCAAAATACATATAAAAAACAATTTACTCTAAAAAATATTACCATTTTTGAGGATTCGACCCGAGTGCGGCAATACACATTAGAAGAGCACAAAACCTTTGAATAGTCAATAGGTGACAATCAGTCATTCTTCAAATAAAGTTTTTTCTAGGTATGGTTAAATAAATAGTCAATTATTTTTTTGTTTTTTTAGAACAATAAAAAAAATTAAAACCACAAATAAAAAATAAATATGAAAAAAAACACATATAAAAGCCTTCATACATCATCCTTTCAAAATTTCTATAAATTACTAGTAGCCTCCCAAACAATCCATTGTTTGTTTCTGACCCTAAAATTGAGAGAACTCTTCACCAACTTTGGGATAAAATTAGGTATAATCAAATAACTCAAGACCCATTCATTTCCCAACCAATTAAATATGGTATATCCAATCCTAGGGAACAAACCCTTAAAAAACTCACTACCCTAGATATGAATTAACAACCCCTTGGTATTCAATATTCAAATATCAAGGCTAATTTCAAACTAAAATTTTGTTTGATTCATATTTTTCCTCATTTCTATGGGTTATTCGATGAGGATCCTCACATTCACCTCAAAGAGTTCCAAGAAATATGCACTATTATGAAGCCTTAAGGGGTTTCTAAAGAACAAATCAAACTTTGACCATTCCCTTTCTCCCTAGCTAACTCAGCCAAGTCATTTCTCTATTAACTCCCACCTAGTTTTATAAACACATGGAATGACATGATGTGACAATTATTAGAGACATTATTACCTACTTATTGAACCTATTTTATCTGAAAACAATACCACACCATGAAATATCTAACCAACTCTTGATCAAATAATTCTATGAAGGGTTATTGGATATGAAAAAAAACTCTCATCTATGTCATAAGTGGTGATGATCTTATTGAAAAAATACATATAGATGCATGATATCTCATAAGAAACATGGATGAAAACACATATCAATTTGATACTTGAACACATTCTCAAGTTAGGAAAGTACCAGAGAATCAATATATAGAGTCAAATAGGATGATAGAGTTGATGAGTGAACTTATAGGTCTTGTGAGACAACTAGAGGTAGATTCCAAAGACCTAACCTCATCTTCTCCAAAATATCAATTCTTTGTACCTATCAAAATTGTGGAATCTACAACTATCCATCTCATTTAACTAGCACATGTCCAAAACTGAAAGATGATCCATCTAAATAGTCTAGTATAATGCATCCCAATGTAGTATATTCTTAGCAGAACACCAAACCTCAAAAATTAGGTTATTTAATTTGAAACTCCAACCAACCCCACTTTGATCCCTTCTCTTCTACCAATAACTCAGGCTTTTGGTATGGTAATGTTCTCTCTCACCACCCCCAGTCCCCCCTCAAAATACAAACCAAATCCAAAATTATCAAGGTGGTGTTAAGTTCCAACTACATTATCCTTTTTTCCTCAAAATCAAAGGAGGAACATTCATCCTTCTCCTCCTAGATTCTACTATCCCAGTGATCATTCTCAATTACCAACAAAATACAATCTGTTTCCCAAGAACCCAAATAAACGAAATCCCAATGCGGGATATGCCTCTTATTCTAGGTATCCATGGAAAATAGTTCTGAAATATCTTGCCTCCTTCACCCATTATAGCCTCAAAAACATTGAAAACCAAATTTTTATCTTTTATCCCACTTAAGTCAATAACAATAATTTAATTCTTCCCAACTCCTAGGTCAAGCATTTTCTAACCTTAAGGGAAATGTAATTTCAATTTCACTTCGATCTAGAAGGAAAATTTCTATGCCTCATGATGAATCCACAAGATCCCCTTTGAATGTTGATATGGAAAAATAAAAGAAAAAAGTCCAAAAAAATAACTTGTATCCACTATCATGACCCATCCCAATGGGGCCCATGATGCAACTACTCAAGCCCACCTCCAATCAGAAATGTGTTGTAAAATAGTGCTGAGTAAGCATATCACTAACATGGGTGGCCTTATCCTAACTAATTATATACACGCACACATATCCAAGCCCATACAATGAATCAATGTAAAAACAACTGAACAACCATACATGCATACACTTAAATCCCACAACTAAAGTATGATAGAAAGTAAATTAAATTTAATAGGGACAAATAAAATCTCACCACAAAGAGTCAGAAAACTAGTAAAAACAAGAAAGTATAGATATTGAATGTTGTACAGATAATGTATGAACACATCTCAATATGTCTAATCTCAGTAAGAATCTCCTGGTATGGTCTGTCTTGAACTTTTTCAATTGGTTGATCATCTTCACAAGACATGACACGTTCAGTCAAATCCAATGCAAGGGTGAGTATAAAAACACCCAGTAGGAAACCTTGAAACCAAGAGGCCTAAAACAAAGGAATAACAGTCAAATCTACATAGGTATAGGTCTACAACGAATATAAAAATAATATATAGAAATATTCAATAAATACACATAGTCTATATGTAAGTGACAACTATAATATAAGCCTATGATTCTAGATCGAAGGTTCCATGTAGAAATCATTTAGGAGAACACACTCAATGAGTCTGATAGCACCCAAAACATCTATCCAAGATGTAATGCTTGTCGAGTCTCGAAATTATAAATATACATTGGATGTCTAAAGATATACGATACACATATGAGGATCACTCCCAAGGCCATGAGGTATACCACCAACTCAATTTGGATTAACCCCCTAAGTAGATGATCATCTCCTATTTAGTATGAGTCATAAATATACCAAGAATTATTCCTATGGAATAAATATGAATAGAGGATCTCACTCCAGACCTCATGGAAGGATTCCAAAAAAATTATCTAAGAAGTACTACTGAATGGATATCTATCATTTGTTTAGTATTCATTCCATACTAACCCTTAGGGAAAGGATATAGGGAATGTATCCTAACAAATCATGTCATAGATACAGAGGAACAGGTCTCCAAGACAACTTTATTAGAGTACATGGTGTTTTGTAGGCGTTCATGTCAGGTCCCTTCAACCCTAGGTCCTTCTTGTTTAAACAACCTATATTTGTGTCTATGTAGAATTACACAGCATGTTTCAACATGTATTCTTCTTCCCATATACCATCACAAGTATTAGCCAATATATATACAATCCTAGCTAAGTATATGTTGGATTACACATTATGCCTCTAGCTATGTTCTCTTAGTCCACGTACATGTACCCTATGAGGTAAATGCCAAGTCATCTGGAAGGTGACCACATGTTGTGTGATCCTTAACTCTATCCCGAAACCCATTCCGCTTCTAGGAGGGACCCACATGCTGTGTAATTATAGATTATATCCTATGTGGATTAGGTTTTTAACAAAACCTGGGTTTTTTCCTTCTATGCATGCTCGTGTTGCTTCCATCTTGAAATCTGGCCTCAACTACACTAGAAATCATGGATCCATCCCAGACGAGTCTCACCATATCTATTTTCCTGAATCCATCCTTAAAATCCATTTGTAAAATGTCCTAATTCATCGTTATTATATTCATGCTAAAGAACATGGAAATTGGGAACCCAAACCGTATGATTCTTTGTTACTTCCATCATTATACCACTATAATGACTTTTCGATCCCAGATCTTGTATTTTTAGATGTTTTTCAAGAAACATGTGTGCAATGTTAGATTTCTCGGTGGATGTCCAACAATATAACAATAAAGAACACTTGTGATGAACAAAGAAAAAATGGGTAAATTAATAACCAAAACATAATGAACAAACCTCGGACAAGGTTGATGTTAGACTTGATCTGTCACTATTAAAATGAAAATAATGAATCAAATAATCATAAGGAAACTATCCAATTAAATCTCTACAATAATCCCATCCCAAAAAACAATAGATCTATGAATCAATATATTCCTTGATTGATTCCCATTAATCATAGAAATATAATATGGGGAAACAATCCATCAAAACATTGTACTACCTCAAGATGGATTGATCGCTGATGAATAATGATGTTGTGTTGTGATCATTTCTGAGATCCTCTGATTATGTCTCACACCAATTGTTGATCTTTGATCCAGTCACCATCCACCAACAGAATCTCCATCCATTCTCTCCAACGTCTCTACAACAATTTTCAAGGTTATGAAGCTAACCCTGTAAATTTTCCATAAGATTTTATTTAAATAAAACATTTGGTCGTTGCGTTAATTGTTAAAATAAAATAATTTTAATTAATTATTTTACTTATATTACGCATGTGATGACTTTTCCTCAAATTCCCCACACTGATAAATTATATGTCATGCCTAGGGTAAAACCCACATTCTTAACTCAATGGTTCCCTTGGATTTAAGATATAGGACCTCATTTAGATGGTATTTCATTTTTTTAGGAAAATTATGTGCACATTCTATTTAATATATTTAATATATTTCAAAAATTTATTCCGAGAACATAGGACTTCGGAATCTCACATCATCTCATCTCTTGGTCTCAAAAATAACCCATATAATATCAAAAAATAGTAAATATAAAATTAGAGTCATTATATCCACTCCATTACCTCCTTCAATTCTACTAAAGAACCTAATTACTTTTCCTCAATCCATCTCTAAGCCTAATAGTTCCTTTGAACCCAATTTTAAAATTCTATACATGTTTTGAAATATTGAAGTAAACATTTCCCTCTTAGATTACATCAGACAAATCCTTAAGTATGAAACAAAATCTTAAAGAAGTATGAACCCATAATATACAACATAAGAAAATTGAAAATGTCTCAACCCAACAGTATATTCCCATAAACTACAAAGATCCAAGGACCTTTATGGTTCCATGCTAAATAAGGAGCTCTAAATTTTATTATTCACTCATAAACCTTGGAGCATCAACAAAGGTCATGCCCAAATATATCTTATCCAACATTGGTCTAGGTACCTTTCACCCAATGAGTGTTTCCATCCAATTATTTAATCAAAGAACTACTATCCCTAAGGTAATAATCAAATATATCCTTATCCAGGTTGGTAATCTTATCTTTCAAGATTTATATGTCCTTGATATGGAAGTTGATACACCTTCTTCTTGATCCCCTATATTCTAGGAAAACCATTACTCATGAAAACTAGAACTAAAATTAATGTCCATGCGGGCATATTATCCATGTAATTTCAGGACCAACTGGTCAAGATTAATATTTTTAAAGCCATGTGATATCCATCAAAGAATAACTTTGTGTTATCTATACATGCTTCTCAATACTCTTTTGAAAGTAGATTGCATCCCATTCCATAATTTTCTTCCCATTTAGTTGAGAATGGTTTTTTTGAAATATTTGCCTCGATTAACCATGTCATAAATGGAAAATTCTATTTTGGCCTTTCATTTATAGACTCCATCAATATAAATGATCTTGAAAACTCTTTGGAATCCCACCTCTTTTCTAATATCAATAGTTCCACCATGGAAAGTAATGAGGAAAATGATTCAAAACTAACTGGAGGCCCTTCCTCTATTACTAGGTTGTCTGGAACATTAATGTAGGATGAAATTGATCTGAAACCCCTTCTTGGAAACCTAAAGTATGCATTCCTTTTCCATGATCACTCGTATCCTTTTAATGTCTCTGCTACACTGACTAAAACTGGGAGGTCCAAACTTGTTCATGTGTTATAGAAAAACAATAATGTCATTGTTTGGACACTATTTTTCATATAAAAAATTAACCCTTCCCTTTTTATGTGTCACATCCATCTAGAAGAATCATCTAAACCGGTCATAAAACCTCAATGAAGACTCAATACACTCATATTTTATTTAGTCAGGAAAGAGATCACTAAGATTATTTAAGATGATATTACCTTCCCAAATTTTAATGTTGAATGGTTTAGTCCAATTCAAATGGCACCTAATAAGGGTGGGATAACTATTATCATGAATTAAAAATGAAAGGTGATAAAAACTTGAGTGAAAAAACAAATGGTGCGTGGGCATCGATTATCAGAAATTGAAAAGAAAAACATGAAAAAATATATACCCAATTTCTTTCATTGAACAAATTATAGAAGGATTATCTAGAAAGTCACATTATTGATTTATTGATGTAAACATTGGCTAATTACGAACCCCAATTGCACCTTAGGAAAAAACAATACTGCATTCACTTTCCCCTTTGCAACATATACATATTGAAGAATACACGTTGGAATTTATAGTTCTCCATCAACATTCTAGAGGTGTATGATGAGTATATTTTCTGAATTCAATGAGAATTCCATGGAGGTATTCATGGATGAATTTACCATTTATGGTGATTCATTTGAATCTGTCTTCCTTTCACTCTCTCTAGTCATACAAATGTGTTTCAAATGTTACCTTGAGATGAATTATAAAAAATGTCATTTCATGGTCAGTAATGTAATTTTTATAGGGTACATAATTTCAAAATAGGGTATTCAAGTCAATCTAGCTAAAACTAATGTTATCCAATCACATAGTGAACCTAGGTAAATTAAATACATCTGTTAATTCCTTGTTCATGTTGTTTTCTATCAACGATTCATATAGAAATTCCGAAATATTTCAATCCCATTCACTCGTCTACTATAGATTGATTTTACATTCCATTTTGATGAGGCTCGTAAGAGATCCTTCATTGAACTCAAATATTTTATTACATATTTCTTAATAATCCAACCCCCAAATTCTTCATTACCCTTCTAATTGATGGTTGATGCTCTTGAGAGGGCCCTTGGGGCAGTTCTTGGTCAGAAAAGAGAAACAATTCTTCATGACATCTATTGTGCCTCAAACCCACTAGATGAAACTAAAAATCATTACAATGTCATTGAAAAGTAAATTCTATTTGTTGTTTTTACCTTGGATAAATTTTTACCCAGTCTATTAGGTTCCAAAATCTTCATCTTCAAAGACCATTCAATTTTAAATTTCTTACTCAAGAAATTTTATTCCAAACCAAGGCTAATAAGATTGATCCTAATGCCCCAAGAGTTTTACCATGACATGAAATATAGACCTAGAAAAGAAAACTCTATGGTAGATTACCTATGTGGAATTTATAATTCTTCTTAATCTAAAACCATTCATCCTGAATTTTACATTGAACACCTTTCATCTCTCAAAAAAAAAGTCACAATAGAATGCCCCAACTTTAAGTGCCTTGGTTTCTGGTATTTTTCCTGAAACTTTTACAAAATAACAAAAATGAGGCTAATAATTGATTCAAAATACCATTTTGGGGGAGATAATAATATTTTTAAAACTAGGGATGGTAAGGTTATTATGAGATGTGATGATGAAGATGAATGTTCCTCCATCTTGGAATTCTTCCTCTCAATACCCAGAGGTGGCAACTTTGAACTAAAAAGGACCTCCTGAAATTTCCTTCAATCTGGATTCTTCCAGCCTTCACTCTTCATGGACTCACATGAGTTATTTAAATCATGTCCAACATTACAAAAGTTTTTTATAGTATCCCAAAGAAATGAAATTCCCCAAAAACCCCTAATATTCTGTGAGATCTTTGAAATTTGGGGCCTTTATTTCATGGGAACCTTCACCCATTTCAATGGATTATCCTTTATAATTCTTATATTTTTCTATGTTTCTAGGTGGTTGAATACCAAGCCCACTAGGAAGTATGATGCATATACCGTTTATGATTTCCTCAAAACCAAAATTTACCATCGATTTGTAACATCATGTACTGTGGTAAGTGACTTAGGAACCCATTTCTGAAACCGAACTATATAATCTATGTTTAAAAATAATTAGGTTATACTTAAAATATTGACTCCATATCAACCACAAACAAATAGAATGGGTTAAATTTCTTATAGAGAACTTAAAAGAGTTCTTGAGAGAATTTTTAATCCCACCAGAAAAGATTGGTCTGAAAGACATCGTGCAGAACTTTGGTCTTATTGAACTTCTCATAAAACACTCATTTCAATGTCTCCTTTTTGGCTAGTTTTTGGTAAACTGTTTAATTTACTAGTTGATATCCAACCTAATTCATTTTCAGCTATGAAAAATTTTAATTTTTATTTTGAAAATTATGGTGAGGAGATATTGTTGAATTTCAGTTAATTGGAGGAACTTCACCAAGATTCCAATGTGAATCCTAATATATGAAAAAAATTATAAGGAACTCCATGAAAAAAACATCATATGAAAGGTATTTCATGAAGGTGACAAGGTAATTCTCTTCAATTCTTGATTTCAGATTCACCTAGGAAAGTTTAATTCTCGTTGGAAAATACCTTTTATTGTTACTAATGTATTCCGATTTCATGTAGTTCAGATCCAATACCCTTATTCCAAAAGGACATCCATGACTAATGGACATTGGTTAAATCATCACCATGACAGGACACATTCCCCAAGAACCACATCAACTTCCACCAGATCCCTGACTATTGTAGTAGACCCACCACTGGATGGAGACGGAAACCCACAAAATCCAAAGTAAGGGGAACCTCTTTACCTTTATCTCCCCCACCCTCTCTTATTCCTCCTCCTCTTTCATTATCTCTCTTTATATCTTTCTTATTCTTCCTCTATAATTCTCACCTTCTCTCTTTTTTTACCACTTTCTTAATAAAAACATTTTTTTTCTTTCTCTTTTTTGTGGGTGTGTATTTTAATAAAATTTAAAAACTAAAAAAACTAAAAAAATATAAAAAAACAAAGAGTTTTAATTTGTCACCATTAAATTTGAAATTTTTTTACAACCATTTTGGGGAGTCCAAAGACTTTTTTCATCTCAAAAATTTTTTATTTTCATCATAAATTTGGATAAATTAATTTTTTTCAATAAAAATAATTTTGGATGCTTACATTTTTATTTTGTAAAATAATTAAAACCTAATCATGAGGAACAACATTATATTTAATTCCTATGTATCATATGGCCATATTTTCATATTTAGTGTTTTTTCACCCATAATTGTGAGTCTTGTGTTTGTGGACCATTGATATAAATTTCATACATTAGCATACATTAATATAATAGATCTATATTTCCGAACCACATGGAAATAAAAATTTCAAAATTGACTCCCATTAACCTTACATTGAACCTCCTTCTGAAAGACCCTTTGATACTATGAAAAATTTTTCTCATAACCACATTTAAATCCTAAAAACTTGTCCCCTAAAACTTATACATGAATTTTCATTGCATAGTTTATTGAAATCTATATGTGCGGGAATGGATTTTATTTTGGTTACAATTTCCTTGATTTTGAATGTGTCTTTACATACTTTATGGAATGTATACATTTAAGTGTGGGGAGTGGTTTTAAATAGGTTATTTTTTGGAATAGATTCATGTTTCTGTCATTTTCTAAAAATATTATTAAAAAGTGTTCAAAAGGATGAAACTGAAATAAATAAAAAATAACAAAAAAGAGAATCAGTTGTGTCTTGGGTCGGTCAAAAATCACTCTTCCTCAACCTTTGATCTTATTATAACTATTACAATTAGTTTCATGATGATATTAAACAAGGTTTGGGATATTAGTGTTAGATTTTTCATATGTGAACCTTCTAAAAAAGTATAAAAAAACATGCATTATGTTTTCTGGAATCTTTGATAGATTTTTATGTTTTATACATATTTCAAATTTTTATTAACTTACGATATTGTCTCTTTATTTTCTTCATTCACAAATTCATTCACTTATAAATATGTTTTTCTATTTCCTCTCATGTGTCATTACAAAAAAAAGTGTGCATTGTTTTTTCCATGTTGGTGTTTTACTCCTCTTTTCCTATTTTTTCCATTATGTTTCTATTATCCGATAGCCACAAAATGATCCCTAAAAATACCTATTGAGTCTTGTAAACTTTAGGAAGGTGATGGAATGTGATGTATCTTACCAACATCTTGATTTTACTATTTTTATGAATGGGTGACCCTTCTCAAATAAATTTACATCATTTTGATGAGTAAATTCTGAGTGCCCATATTTTCCATTCTAATTCTGAGCATAAAAAATGAATTATTTTGTAAATTATTTATAAAAAAAATTCAGTGAAATCAATTATGTACAATTGAACTATTATAGACCCACTTTATGGGAAAAAAAATAAAATATGTTTTGGTGAGTGAAAATGATTTAGTTGTATTTTTATGTTTTTTGTACGTGAGGACATGAACAAGCCTAAGTGTGGGTGAGTTTATGATATTAATTTATTCATATATTTTTAATATAATTAATTTATATATTTTCACGGAAAATTTCATAAGTTATGTGAAATATCCATGTTTTAATATTAAATATAATTTCTGATCATTTCTTGAATTCATCCAAATTAAATTAATTTTACTATTTTAATCATAACTCTCACTGTGCTTATCCAAATTTTTCGATTATTATTTTTTATGGATCCAAATTTAATTTTATTAAAATCAATCAATGGGAGATTTGGATAATTATTACATATAAATATTCATATATACAACACAAGAAATCTCTCCGAATATGTGGAGAAAACTGGACCATCCACGAAGATTGAATTTATGGGCTCAATCTAGAATCCCAAAATTTAAGAAAGTAAAACAAATTCTAAGATATCTAGAAACATATTTTATAAAAAATATAAGACCCAAATCAATCAATAAGATTCTCAATTGATTCATGAAATTCCATACCACAATTGTTTCCGGTACTTGAAAATATCCCCCAATTATTGATTTTTCCCCCAATAAAATCTCCCAATTGAGATGAAATTTTGTGGGTGTAAATTAAATATTTAGGATACCAAATTTTTAGAATAAATAAATCTTATATGAATGAATATTCATTTCTTAAAACCCATTAACATTTTATTATTTTAAAAATACATGATAGAACTATAAAACAACACATTGTTTAGAAAAAGAACCATAAATTTGGCTCAAAATGTCCAATATCCACCAAATTTAGTGGGTGAACAATCCAAAACCTTATATAAAACTTTTAGGAATAAGATATATCAATATTATTCTTTCAAAATAGTCATATTGGAAATCTAATTTTATGTTCATTTTTTGAATTTAAACAACCTACTACCTTGGGATATAAATACACCCCCCTTTTCTCCTTGAAAGATGTTGAAACTTTCGTACTTATAAGGATACATTGTCACAACCAAATCATTGAAAAAGTATTAGGAGGACCTTACAAACTCAAGTTTATAATTTATATACCATTTATACTTGATTATTTTAAGGTATTTCAAGTGTTTTGAATTTTAATTGTGTAAGCATGATTTTAATTTCATTTTATTTTTAAATAATGTTTCATATTCATAATATTTTATTATAATCCACCTCATTTAGTGTAATATCAATAGTCTTAATATAGTTTAAATAAATCCAAAAAAACTCTTCTCTATTTAACTTTCCTATTCAATAAAAAGAATGTGTTTACCTCTCTTAATTTGTGTGTTCGGTGCATAATTATTTTTCTCATATAATTATTTAATTTTTATTCATTTACTAAACCATAATAATTGTAACACCCCGAACTTCCAAGATACGCTTCTCTTTCAATAATGCAATATCTTGTATTGTACGCAAGTTCGAGATTCTAACACACCGCGACCAATCAAAATAGCCATTATGAATAGTAATACCTACCTTTTGAAATTATATATATTTTATATTCCAAAATTGACTCCATTTTTGGATTCGGAATATCAAAATTATCATATGTTGAATTTTTGGTATTTTTCTGAGAGCTTCCAATTTTTTATGAATAGTGAAAAATACTTAAAAAACTTTTTTAAAAAAAATAATTTATTGTGATAAATTATAATATTTAGTGGTTTTAAAGTATAATTAGAATATATTTTTATCATTTTATCCAATGGTGGTCATTAGAAATAATTTGACATTGAAATTGGACATGAACAATTGTCAATCTTTTGATATATATTGTTTCTTAAAAACACGCTATTTGTTGTGACAGCGGGAATTAATTATAAAATTAATTAATTAAAATAATATGTTTGGAATTTCTTAAAATAGACATCATTTTTAAATTTGGAATATCAATTATAGCTTAGGGTGAAATTTTGGCATTGTTCTGAAAAACTTCAATTTTTGATGAATAGTGAAACCACTAAGTAGTAGTTAACAAACTGATTTTTCGTTTAAATGAAACATTACTACTTCTGTGATTTGATTTTCAAAACATCAACATACATGGTTGTAATTATGAAGTAAAATGTTTTTCAATGGGATTAAAATAATTTTTTGGTGAATAGTAACTTTTAAGTTTAATTAATCGCGATTAAAGGTAATTAGTGAAATTTAATGTAAAAATAATATTATAAAAATATGAAAATACCTTTACACTTGTCATACCACTATTTTATGAGTCATGGAAGACCAAAAAAAATCCATGGGTCAACTTGGGGACCCCATGGAGCCACTTCAGTAGGAAAATGACATTAAAAACTTTTTATTTAATGTTAAAATAAAAATGTCACAAACAAGAGTTGTTTTATTAAAACAATTTTTAAATGGGGTCATAAAAGTCATATTTTTTACTATAAATATTCATTAGAAAGATAAAACTATTTCCTACATAATGATAATTTTTTTATAATTTTTAGGGATTAAATAAATTAAATTATTTATGACACCATGATGATGTAGTGATTACCTCATTAATTAACGATTTAAATAAAATAAAAAGATAATGTAAAATCAAAGACATAAACTTATCAAAAACCTATTGTATGGGTAACTTTAGAACCCTTATCACCTTATACTAGAAATATATAAGTTTGGGACATTTAAAATCCGAAACTCATTATATAATAAAGTAACATTTCATGACTTTCCAAGAGTGCCCCTCCTCTCCTCTTATAAAAGGCCCCCAACACTACGAGCTTACTCGCACCTTCAAAGCCTTTTGGCTCGACCAACCTCTGCCAAAATACTCTCTCATATTCCCTATCTTACTCCTAGAAGCCTCAATTTGGGAAGAATTCTTCCCAAGTAAGCCTCTGGCTCAAATCAAAAAAGAGATACCCAATTTTAAGGTAATGTCTTCTCTTATGTCATTTTGTTTTATTTTGCTTCTCCAACCCCTTAAACTCTTTTTATTCCTTTCTTTTGAGACAAAACCAGTATCTTAAATATATTAGTATGTTTTTATAATAAGTATTCTACCTAAACATACACACACCTATATCTAATGGTTAAAGAACATACTGTTTCTGTGGATGGCGAATTTCTGCCTCACGAAACGATGATTGTTCAACACTCATATAACACCTTCAAAGTTGGCCATTAAGATGTCACTATATTTATATATGATATATAATATTTTTATGTTTTCCTTAATCTTCTGTATTTTTCATTTATTGCATACCTTTATGGTTTCCATTATGGGTAAACGCGATATTTTCATTTTAGGAAGTGCGGACTACCGCCCCCTTAAAGTGATTTGAATCGTTAATGCCATATGTGGGATGTATAAAGCATGGAGTAAATGGTATTATACATTATATTATATTGGAATTATATTATACCTTTATATAATTATTACTTCATTCCATTAAATACAAAATAGAAATGAATGTAGCGTTCATGCGTAAGTACGGCTTACCATCTCCATGAACGGTGCATTTCATTTCTTACCTCTAAATGTTATGTAATATTATAAATGCATGTATATAATGGATATATATGATGTATATGATATCTACATCATGAATATAATTATGGATATAATGGATATTTTACCACAAGAACAACTTGTAATTTTAAGAAGTTTATTTTTGACTCAAGTACCAAAGATCGACAAAACGACCGTTATTAACATAAATAATTACATAATTTTCGTAACATTGTAATAAGTGATATAAAAGGGATAATGAATTTGAAAAATGTTCTTAGGCAAGTATATATTAACTCTAGTTTATTATTCAGGAGGTTAAAGAGCGGCCGAGTCAAGTCGGACACGAGGTAAGGGAACTTCTTAACCCAATATATATTCTTTGGGTTAATCTCCTACATTCAAATTATTTCATGATATTATTATTTACTATCCTATATTTGTACTTTATTTATGTGTACTTATAGTAAATACACATAATAGATCGATTTTATTTTAAAAAATGATCTTTATAAGGGACTTCGTCTCAATCTCCTTTCATTGAGGCATATTTGGTTTTATACACAACTTTCATTTATACGGTGTATAAACCTCTTTGACTTTTACTTTTATTCAAAAGGAATTTTTTTATACGAAGCGTTTTTACTAAACAAAAAAATGAATGTTTTTTCTTACATATGCGGCGATAATGACTTCTCCGCCACTGTGACTATTATTTGAGTTTCGGGTTCCTCTATAAGCCATAACTTTTTTTTAAAAGAAAAATAAATACCATGTTTTACTTTTCTTTTATTTTGGTATTGAAAATGGTTTTGATAAAGTTTTTATTATGTCAATGTGTTGTATTGATATCTTGTGATTGAAGTGTGGAAATCTTATGTTTCCTTTATGCATGTTTTATGTGATACAATTATGTTATGGATTATGATATGTTTAAACCTGTTCATATGAGGAATGCATTGGACTAAATAAGTGATGGGTGGAGCCCGCTATAGCTCCTCGATGCATCGGTAGGTCTCATGAGACAAACTAGTGTCTTGGCATGAGGCCTTGAAAAAATATTATTTGTAGTCTTGGCGTGAGGCCTTGGCTACGTGGTTATGATAGTCTGGAATTATGCATTCCATCATTATGAAAGTGGTTATTGATATTGCATGTGATTATTCAACCAGTAGAATAACCATGTGAATAAGTAAATGGCATTATTTCATTTTACTTTTTCCATATTATGCTGAAGTTCATGTTTAAAAGGGTTTTTTTAGTTATGCATTTCCTTAAAGGTTTATGTTTATTTATGAAAGCTTCCGCAATATTGTTATCCTTACTGAGCATCGGAGCTCACCCCTTTCAATGTTTTAATATTTTCCAGGATGTGAAGAAGTATTTTATGAATGACCTACAGGGATAGTTAGAAGAGGATATGAGTGTGGACTATGGAGACTTTGTTATTTTAGTTTTTCACTTTATGAGGTAATATAACATTTATGAATGTATCTAGTGTTTCCAAGGCTACTAAAGTAATCGGTCTTTCGAGACATGATCTTTTATGATCATTCCAATGTTATAAAGTAATGCATCGACTCTGGGTAACTGGGGTTGGGGCGTTACAGTTGGTATCAAAGGCAGTTTAGTACTAACCTTGGAAGCCAGATTTAGATAAACTCTGATTAGAGCACATAGCCCTAAGATAGACTTTGAGTATTAGTATAGAAGAACTTCCTAAAATTTTGGTATTATAGAGATTTTATGAGTTTTCCGAGCAATACATCTCTGTCTGGATACGAGAAGGTAAAGGCGGCTCTGGAATAGATATACCTAGGGGTAAAACCTGAAAACACCGCTTTAAGCTAGACTCGAACGGGAACTGGTGCATGACAACGGGTCTTGCTGCACTCTTGGTTACGACACTCCCGGGGGATATGCTTAGGATAATTCTCATTTTCTTTACAAACAATTATAAATGGTTTATGATTATATACTTACTCAAAGAAAACATTTCTTTTTATGATTATGTATTATATCCATAAATAGTTCAACTTATTTTAAGTGTTTTACAAGTATGGAATTATGCATTTTAATTCATAAACTAATCCAGTTTATGCCATTGTTTAGAAATGAAGCCTAGTGGGAGGAATGGAAACCGTATCAATGCATGAACTCCATATAGGGATTTCCCTCCTGCTCAAGATAATTATTGTGGAGCTGGAGATACAACTGGTGCTGATCAACTTATTACCATACTGGTACAACTCACTCAGGTTATGAATAATAACCTTACTCATATTGAGCACCCTAATCCGCAACGTGGAGGATCAATGTTAGACCGCTTCATGAGGAAAAAACGCCAACATTTAATGGGGGTAAAAATCCATTAGTAGCTGAACAATGGATAAACTCTGTAGAGAAAATATTCCACGACTTAAGGAGTAGCAAAAGGGAGAAGGTTGTCATGGCAGTCTACCGCCTCACTGGAGATGCCGATCAATGGTGGTCACTGATTCAAAACACAATGGAAGATGAAGAAGTATCAAGTATGTAATGGAGGGAGTTTATGGAAATTTTCTTAGAAAAATACTTTCCACATGACCATCAAGAAGATATGGAAAGGCAATTTCTGAGTCTGAGGCAGAAGGAGGATGATAATGTTGCAAAGTATGAGGATAACATTACAAGGTTAGTGTGGAATACTACAGATTATATATGTAACCTAAGAAGTAAGATTGATCATTTCATTGATGGGTTAAAACCATTTCTATGTCGATCATTAGTCTCACAAACCTTCTCGTCGTATGAAGATATTGTCTCGTGTGCTATCAAGATGGAAATGAAATTCTCTAAATCTTATGACAATAAAGTAAAGCAAGAGAATAAGAGAATAGTGGAACAAGAGACAGATAAAGGGAAAGAGGGAAAGAAGGATTTTCCATTATACGATAATTTTGGGAAAATCACCCTGGTACTTGCCTAAAAAGAATGGGAGTTTGTTATAAATGTAGAGAAAAAGGTCCCCAGGTGCGTGATTGCAAGGGAAAGAAAGAGGATATCAATGGTGAATGCTATATTTATAGGGAAATGGGGCATTTTTCAAATGAATGTCCTAAGCGTTAGGGGAACTTACCTCAGAAGAGTCCAAGGGATCAAGTCCAAGATTATGTTATCACTACTGCTGAGGTTGAAGCTCTGAAAGACGTGGTGGCAGGTAATTTAATGGTTTCCTCAAGTTTAGCAAAAGCATTATTTTATTCTGGATCATTGCATTGTTTCATATCTTCCCAGTTTGCTAAGAAAATGAGATATTTCCAATTTGATTTAACAAGATAATTTTCAGTGAAAACTCTTAAGGGAAGTATTATTGCAACAAAGTTTTGTGAATCGGTCCCCATTAGAGCACATAACTGTTCTTTATCCGCTGATCTCATTGTCATACCTATGATTGAGTTTGATATAATCCTCGGATGGATTGGCTTTCGGACTATGATGCAAAGATTTATTGTAAGAAGAAGGAGGTTATGATTTTTTATGATGATGATAAGGAACACCTTATTTTTAGAGTAGAATCGTCACCACCTAATTATTATTTAGATCCACCCCCAGTAGCTCAACTAAATTCAATTATTGGGGAGGAAGAGAATGGAATGACTAATGGTGAGGAAAGGATTGTTCAAATAGACGATGTACCTATTGTGAAAGAATATATAGATGTGTTTCAAGAAGATTTACCTGGACATCCTCCAGAACGAGAAGTTGAGTTTTCCATTGATTTAATTCCGGGATCAAGGCCTATATCGAAGACCCCTTATAGAATGGCCACTGTGGAATTAGTTGAACTAAAGAAACAACTAGAGGAATTGAGTAATAAGGGATTTATTCTCCCTAGTGTTTCTCCATGGGGAGCCCATGTCCTTTTTGTTAAGAAGAAAGATGGATCTATGAGGTTGTGCATTGTCTACAGGGAGATCAATGCTATAACAATAAATAACAAGTATCCCCTACCTCGCATTGATGATTTATTTGACCAATTGCATGGAGCTCAATACTTTTCAAAGATTGACCTTTGATCTGGATACCATCAGTTGTGTGTGAAGAAAGAAGACATTCTGAAGGCAGCATTTCAAACAAGGTATGAGCATTACGAGTTTACAGTAATGCCTTTTGGATTGACTAATGCACCCTCTGTATTCATGGATCTAATGAATAGGGTTTTCAAGGAATATCTTGATGATTTTGTGGTGGTATTTATTGATGATATCTTGGTATACTCCAAAATCTACGAAGATCATGAAAATCACTTGCGTATTATCTTGAAGACTCTTAGAAGGCATGAATTATATGGGATGTTTAGAAAGTGTGAATTCTGGATTCAGGAGATTTCTTTTCTTGGCCATATTTTCTCTAAGGATGGAATTTCTGTTGATTCTTCTATGACCAACGCAATCCAAGAATGGCCAGCACCGACGAGTATAACTGAGGTACGCATATTTATTTGTTTGGCAGGTTATTATCGACGTTTTGTCCATAATTTTGCCCGATTGGCTAACCCATTAACGAAGCTCACACGTAAAGGGGTTAAATTTGTCTGGACAAAAGAGTGTGAAGAATGTTTTGAAGAACTGAAGAGAAGATTAGTCAACACTCCTATATTGAATTTATCATCAGGGAATGATGGGTTCGTTATTTATAGTGATGCATCAATGAAAGGACTTGTTGTGTCCTTATGCAGAATGATAGGGTTATTTCCTATACATCACGACAGCTAAAATTCATGAGCAGAACTATCCTACTCATGATCTCGAGTTAGCTGCTGTAATATTTTCCTTGAAGATATGGAGACACTATCTCTATGGTGAAAAATGTGAGATATATACCGGTCACATGAGTTTGAAATATATTTTCTCACAAAAAGAACTCAACATGAGGCAAAGGCAATGGCTTGAACTACTCAAGGATTATGATTACACGATACACTACCACCCAGGGAAGGCAAATAAGGTTGTAGATGCTTTGAGTAGAAAAGATCATTGAGTTTTGAACATGATGAGAGTGGAAAGGGATCCTATTTTCATGGATCTAGTAAAGATGGATATGAGAATCCCCATGGAGGGTGAAACATCAAAAAAATGTCAAATGGTTTCCAAAAAATCTTTACTAGAGAGGATAAAGTGTTCTCAGGCCAATGATAAAGAGTTGAAAAAGAATATTAAAGCTCTGAATGACGGGCGATTGAGTGACTTTGTGTATGAAGATGGAATTTTGAAATTTGGGAGGATACTTTGTGTTCCCAATATACCTGATTTAAAGAAGGAATTGTTGGATGACTCTCATAGTTCCAATTTCTCTATACACCCTGGGAGCACCAAAATGTATAGATATTTAAAGGGGCATTTTTGGTGGGACAACATGAAGAGGGAGATTACTGATTTTGTGTCAAGATGTATGTTTTGTCAACAAGTGAAATATATAAGTCAACAAGTGAAAGCTAGAAGGCAACTGCCTGGTGGAGTATTGCAACCTCTTCCCATACCTGAGTGGAAATGGGATAATATTACGATGGATTTTTTCATGGGACTACCAAAGACTCCTAGAATAAATGACGCAATATGGGTCATTATTGATCGTCTCACGAATTCAGCACATTTTATTACTATAAGGGAAGATCTACCACTTGAACGTCTAGCAAGACTATATATTAATGAAGTTGTGAGACTTCATGGAGTACCCTTGTTGATTGTCTCGGATCGTGATCCCCATTTTACATCAAGATTCTTGAAAAGTATTCAGAAGGCCTTGGATACTGAACTTCGTTTGAGCACTACTTACCACCCTCAAACAGATGGACAATCAGAAAGAACTATTTAAACCTTAGAAGACATGTTGAGATCATGCTCACTTGACTTTCAAGGAATGTGGGATCAATATTTACCTCTGGTAGAATTTTCTTATAACAATAGCTTTCATTCAAGTATTCGGATGGAACCATATGAAGCGTTATACAGTAAGTGATGTCACACACCAACCTGTTGGGATGACGTTTGTGAAAGAAAACTTGTAGGCCCAGAACTGGTGGAGGAAATGATGGAAAAGATGAAAGTAATCCAAAACCACATCAAAGCAGCTCAAAGCAGGCAGAAGAGCTATGCCGACAACCAAAGGAAGGATTTGGAATTTCAGGTAGGAGATCATGTTTTCTTGAAGTTATCTCCATGGAAGGGAGTTATACATTTCGGTAAGAAGGGTAAATTGAGTCCCAGGTACATCGGACCCTTTGAAATTCTAGAACGAATTGGGGCTGTAGCTTACCATTTGGCAATGCCGCCAAGTCTCTCCAAAGTTCATGATGTATTCCACGTATCACTATTGAGAAAATACATGTCTGACCCAACGCATGTACTCACCTATGAGGAATTAGAACTGGAACCCGATCTGTCTTATTGTGAAGATCCCTTCAGGATTCTTGATACAAGAGAACAAGTGCTAAGAAACCGGACGACTCGTCTGGTAAAAGTTCTATGGAGAAACCATAAGATGGAGAAGGCAACGTGGGAACCCGATGAACTTATGTTGAAGAATCACCCGTGTATTTTTATACAATAATATCATATGAAATTTCGAGGATGAAATTATTTGAAGGAGGGGATAATGTAACACCCCGATCTTCCACGATACGCTTCTCTTTCAATAATGCAATGGCTTGCATTGTACACAAGTTCGAGATTCTAACACACCGCGACCAATCAAAATATCCATTATGAATAGTAATACCCACTTTTTGAAATTATATATATTTTATATTCCAAAATGGACTTCATTTTTGGATTCGGAATATCGAAATTATCCTTTGTTGAATTTTTGGTATTTTTCTGAGAACTTCCAATTTTTTATGAATAGTGAAAAATAATTAAAACATCTTTTTTAAACAAAATATTTTATAGTGTTAAATTATACTATTTAGTGGTTTTAAAGTATAATTAGAATATATTTTTTCCATTTTATCCAATGCTGGTCATTAGAATTAATTTAACATTGAAATTGGACATGAACAATTGTCAATATTTTGATATATATTGTTTCTTAAAAACACGCTATTTATTGTGACAGCGAGAATTAATTATAAAATTAATTAATGAAACTTATATGTTTTTAAGTTTTTAAAATAGATATCATTTTTGAATTCAGAATATCAATTATATCTTAGGGTGAAATTTTGGCATTGTTTTGAAAAACTTCAATTTTTGATGAATAGTGAAACCACTAAGTAGTAGTTAAAAAACCAATTTTTCGTTTAAAAGAACATTACCACTTATGTTATTTTATTTTCAAAAACCCAACATACATGGTTTTCATTAAGAAGTAAAATTTGGTTCAATGGGATTAAAATAATTTTTTGGTGAATAGTAACTTTTAAGTTTAATTAATCACGATTAAAGGTAATTAGTGAAATTTAAGGTAAAAATAATATTATAAAAATATAAAAATACCTTTACACTTCTCCTAACCCTATTGGATGAATCATGGACGACCAAGAAAATCCATAGGTCATCTTGGGGACCCCATGGAGCCACTTTGGTAGGAAAATGACATTAAAAACTTTTTATTTAATGTTAAAATAAAAATGTCACAAACAAGAGTTGTTTTACTAAAACATTTTTTAAATAACGTTATACAAGTAATATTTTTGACTATAAGTATTCATTAGAAAGATATAAATATTTCATACATCATGATAATTTGTTTTACAATTTTTAGGCATTAAATAAATTAAATTATTTATGACACCATGATGATGCAGCGACTACCTCATTAATTAACGATTTAAATAAAATATAAAGATAATGTAACATCTAAGACTTACACTTGTCAAAAACATATTGGATGAGTATATTTAGAACCCTTATCACCTTATCCTCGAAATATATAAGTGTGGGACCTTTAAAATCCGAAACTCATTATATAATAAAGTAACATTTCATGACTTTCCAAGAGTGCCCCTCCTCTCCTCTTATAAAAGGCCCCCACCACTACCACCTTACTCACACCTTCAAAGCCTTTTGGCTCGGCCAACCTCTGCCCAAATACTCTCTAAACTTCCCTTTATTACTCCTAGAAGCCTCACTTTGGGCATAATTCTTCCCAAGGAAGCCTTTGGCTCAAATCAGAAAAAAGATACCCGATTTTAAGGTAATGTCTTCTCTTATGTTATTTTGTTTTCTTTTGCTTATCCAACCCCTTAAACTCTTTTTATTCCATTATTTTGTAACAAAACCAGTATATTAAATATACTAGGATGTTGTTATAAGAATTATTCGAGCTACACTTACACACACCTACATCTAATGGTTAAAGAAAATACTGTTTCTGTGGATGGCGAATTTCTGCCTCACGAAACGATGATTGTTCAACACTCATATAACATCTTCAAAAATTTCCATTAAGATGTCACTATATTTATATATGATATATAATATGTTTATTTTTTCCTTAATCTTCTGTATTTTTCATTTATGGCATACCATTATGATTTCCATTATGGGTAAACGCGATATTTTCATTTTAGGAAGTGCAGACTACCGCCCCCACAAAGTGGTTTGAATCGTTAATGCCATATGTGGGATGTATAAAGGATGTAGTAAATGGTATTATACATTATATTAAACTGGAATTATATTATACCTTTATATAATTATTACTTCATTCTATTAAATACTAAATATAAATGAAAGTAGTGTTCATGCGTACGTACGGATTACCGTCTCCATGAACGGTGCATTTCATTTCTTACCTCTAAATGTTATGTAATATTATAAATTAATTTATATACTGGATATATATGATGTATATGATATCTAAATCATGAATATAATTATGGATATAATGGATATTTTACCACATGAACAACTTGTAATTTTATGACGTTTATTTTTGACTCAAGTACCAAAGATCGACAAAACGACCGTTATTAACATAAATAATTACATAATTTTTGTAACATTGTAATAAGTGATATAAAAGGGATAATTAACTTGGAAAAGGCTCTTAAGAAAGTATAGACTAACTCTAGTTTATTATTCAGGAGGTTAAAGAGTGGTCATGTCAAGTCGGACATGAGGTAAGGGAACTTCTTAACCCAATGTCTATTCTTTGGGTTAATCTCCTACTTTCAAATTATGTCATGATATTATTATGTCCTATCTTGTATTTTTACTTTATTTATGTGTACTTATAGTAAATACACATAATATATCTATTTTATTTTAAAAAATGATCTTTGTAAAGGACTTCGTCTCAATCTCCTTTCATTGAGGCATATTTGGTTTTATACACAACTTTCATTTATAGGGTGTATAAACCCCCCATTGACTTTTACTTTTATTCAAAAGAAATCTTTTTATACGAAGCGTTTTTACTAAACGACAAAAGGAATTTTTTTTCTTACGTATGCATCGACAACGACTTCTCCGCCGCCGTGACTATTATTTGAGTTTCGGCTTCCTCTATAAGCCATAACTTTTTTTTAAAGAAAAATAAATACCATGTTTTACTTTTCTTTTCTTTTGGTATTGAAAATGGTTTTGATAGAGTTTTTATTATATAAATGTGTTTTATTGATATCTTGTGATTTAATTGTTTAAATATTCTGTTTCCTTTATGCATGTTTTATATGATACAATTATGTTATGGTTTATGATATGTTTAAACCTGTTCATATGAGGAATCCATTGGACTTAATAAGTGACGGGTGGAGCCCGCTATAGATCCTAGATGAATTAGTAGGTCTCATGAGACAAACTAGTGTCTTGGCACGAGTCCTTGACAAAATATTTTTGTAGTCTTGGCACGAGGCATTGGCTACGTGGTTATGATAGTCTGGCATTATTCATTCCATCATTATGAAAGTGGTTATTGATATTGCATGTGATTATTCGACTAGTAGAATAACCATGTGAATAAGTAAATGGAATTATTTCATTTTTCGTTTTCCATATTATGCTGAAGTTCATTTTTTAAAGGTTTTTTTTAGTTATGCATTGACTTAAATGTTTATGTTTATTTATGAAAGCTTCCGCAATATTGTTATCCTTACTGAGCATCTGAGCTCACCCCTTTCAATGTTTTAATATTTTCCAGGATGTGAAGAAGTATTTTATGAATGACCTATAGGGATAGTCAGAAGAAGATATGAGTGTGGACTATAGAGACTTTGTTATTGTAGTTTTTCACTTTATGATGTAATGTAACATTTATGAATGTATCTAGTGTTTCAAAGGATACTAAACTAATCGGTCTTTCGAGACTTGATCTTTTGTGATCATTCCAATGTTATGAAGCAATGCACTGACTCTGGGTAACTGGGGTCGGGGCGTTACAACAATCATCAAAAAAATTACTAAACATCTAAATTGATGAGAAAATGTCTCATTATGGTGAGTCATAATTTGGTAATGTTAAATGATTCAGAGCTTTCGTTCATTAAATATTATTTAGATTAACATTGTGTGTGTTAAACTTAAAATGTCAACGATTGATGACATAATTTTTTAATGAGAGGATTATAAGGATTATTTTAACCATAAATATAGTACCATATATAAATACTAATTGATAATACAATCCTAATTAAGTTAAGTCTTGAATTAAAGGCTCAATACATGGAAATTCTGATCAAAATCATCTTGTGAATTGAGTATTAATTTAGTGTAATATAACACAAAGCTCAAGGATATCATAATTTTAAATCCCGAATAATTAAATCACAACATTATTTATTAAATTTTTAAATAAAACAACATTTATAAATCAATTTAATTAATATCTACAAATAACCCCCACCCCCAATTCAAAATACAAATAAAAAAGTCAATTTTAAAAATCTATGCTGACTAAAAATAGATTTTATTTATTTATAAATCATAATGGGAAAAATCCCAACAAACAACCAAAGATATGGTTCTGAAATAGTGGATTCCAAGGGAATCCCCTTGAAAAACATTACAACAATCAAAAGGAAACGAACCCGAACTCGAGTAAACGATCATCTAACCCTGAGTAATGCACCCCCGAGAAATGGAATTAACCACAATGTTGGCCTCTATTCTAACATGAAGATCCAGGAAACCCTGGATAATATCCAAAAGATATGGCATTCTGCCTTTTTATTACATAACCTTTCATTACATTTTACAAACAGGGGATCTTTAAAGTCTAGTGTCTTAGAAATCAGGGACATAAAACATGAAAACAACATAAAACAATCTTCTAATCCACTTTTAATGCTTCATCATGTGTTAATAATATGTACAATTACTGAATCTCATAACTTGGAGACATATACCAAAGTAAAAGGTGATCAGAAGTCCCAGTAAGGGTAAACAAGAAATCAGTTTACGTGTGATATCAATAAGAACTTGAATAAAAACATAAAGACGTGAGCAATGGATGTATAGGAATATCATAATGAAAAGAACTTGAAACATAGTTGAATATGTGGCTAAAACATTTCATGTAGACATTCATGAACATATCACCAAGGTCCATCCCCAAGGTTTCATAAAAAATTACCAAGGTTATTCACTTAGATATCGTCAAACTTGTCATCTCTGGAGATTAATTATGTACCCAATGTGTTGAAGTGATATAAGGGTGCACCCTTAATATTTCTTTAATTTCATGTGATCCACGTATATCATAATAAAACATTTCATAAATAACCCATAGAGAATAAAAGAAATGGGTTTCATTTCAAAATCATGTCGTTTTAAAAAGTACTTAAAAATAAGATCATTATGTCATTTATAACCCATGGAAAAGGAGTGAGGTTTATATGTATGTCAATTCCAGAATAAAATAATTTTTTTTTTTTATTTATGAACACCCATAGAATAGAAATAGGTCTGGGTATTCACATAAATAAAACAATAGAATTTCTTGAGAGAAAGAGAGAGGAATTTCGAGACGAAAGTTCTGTAGCATAACGCTATATAACATGGTTTTAGAAAATATTAAAAAGAGAGGGTACAAGGGTAACCCACTCATAATTAAATCATATTACAATATAAATACATAATAAAATGGATATAAGAACATGTTATGGATATTTTAATGACATACCACAAGAAAAGGAAACTTGAAAGGAAATAGAAGACGCAATTTCTTTTACAAGAAATTTGGTAGCCTAATGGCGTCAATTAAAAATTTAGAAAAGAAATTGATGAGAGTGGAAGGGGTCTCTCATAATTTGTACATGAAATGGAATGTATTAAAGATATAGAAGAACAATCCCTCACATAATAAAATGGAACTATAATACATAACAAAAAGGAATTCATGACTTAAAAGAGGAGGGTGAAAAGTTCCCTTACCTTGAAGAGTAACATTGAAAACATGAAGGTCGGAACAGTGGTAGGATTGAGGGCACCTTGGGAGGACTCCTTGGGAGGTAAAGAGACCAGAACTTTGTTGAGGAGGATTTTGGAATGAAATGTGTGAGGGAATGGCTTGGTATTTATAGAAGAATTGAGGGGAAAAAGCATTAATTTCCAAGGGACACCTCATCGGTGGTATTGGAAAAACCATGGGCATGCCCATGGTATTTGCCCATGGTATTGGCCACCTGGGAAACCTCATATAATATCTTACTATTCATAATTAGACCCGAATTATTTCATAATTATTACACTCTTAATGATGTCATTAAACACCTGAAACTCAAAACTGTATTTTCACTATTCACCCAAAATTCAACTGTTTCAGAAAAATCCCAAAAATTCACTTTAACCCAAAACCGTTGTTCTGAGTTCAAAAATGAACTCCATTTTATGAAAATAATTTTATAAATAATTTTAATTTAATTTTTAAGTAAAAACAATATTCACTCGGAAAAAACTAATACTTAACGAATAATTTATTAAATAGTTATTTACTTATTTTATTGAATCACATTACCTAATCAAGGTGCCTAAATTATATTAATACTTTCTTAAGTAAGGTTACTAATCTGTTTGGTCACATTACTATTCATAAGTGTAAAATTACTATTCATAATTTACTATTCACCAAAAAATTATGTTGATCTTATTTGACTCTAAATTTCTTACTGACCACAACTATAGAAGACCATTTTTTGAAAATCATTACACATTATTAATTATTTAAGGTTTACATAAATATTTTAAAATATCCCATTTCCTTTTCCAAAATTCATTAATAATATATATCCTATATTTATCCGGACATTTGAAATTTACAAACTTTACCTTAATGACAATTTTATTTATATTAAAGGGTTACATAAAGATGTTAAGGTCTCGTTACATAGACCCTTATCACACCAGCATTGGACATAAGTGTAAGGTGTGCTAAGGTGATAGAATCTGGGGGCGGCTCGACCAACATTGCCCAAGTGGTGATTTCTATCTGATTAAACTTCTCCCATAGACAATTCTGTTCCAATTTCACACGATGAAGTTCAGATTGGGTTTGGTCCAGAGCAATGCCCAGTGGTGTTACCTCCTTCCCAAGTTCTGTCAGATGGGCTTCAAACGGCCCGAGACTATTGGATGAGGCCATTGAATCTTCTTTCCATATTAATTAACCAAGATCACTTGTATTTATATACAATAATTTTAAGGTTAAGAGTTTAGTTTCCAATGGTCATATTGACCAATGGTCATATAACAGTCGAAACCCAATGGTCTCATTTTAATTATACTCATTTAATTAAATGGAAACGTTTTGTTGAGTATAAAATAAAATAACACAAAAATATTAGGAAACAAAAATTATTAAAAAGTTTGGGTCGTTACATTATTCCCCCCTTAAGAAATTTCAGCCCTGAAATTTTTTAACTCGTACCCTCAGAAGAAAAAAGGTGTGGGTACTTCTACCTCATAGACTCCTCTGGTTCCCACGTGGCTTCTTCATATTTGTGGTTCCTCTACAACACCATAACAAGGTGGGTAGTCTTGTTGTGTAGAACCTTGTCTCTACAATCCAAGATCTCCACCAGTTGCTCTTCATAAGAGAGGTCATGTTCCAGTTGTACCACCTCTAGGTTTTGTACATGTGAAGGGTCAGGTATGTACTTCCTCAAGAGGGATATGTGGAATACATCATAAACTTGTGCTAGATTCGGAGGAAGTGAAAGCTGATAGGACACTTCTCCTATGAGATCAATGATTTCATAGGGGCCAATGTACCTAGGGATGAGCTTTCCTTTCTTCCCAAACCTCATGACTCTCTTCCAAGGTGAAATTTGAAAAAGACCTTGTCACCAACATCAAACTCTAAGTCCCTTAAACGGTTGTCGCCATAGCTCTTTTGCCGAATCTAAGTAGCCTTAATGTGTTGTTGGATGGAATTGACTTTTTCAGTCATCTCTTGGACAAGATCAGGCCCAAGATGATTTCTCTCACCAGTTTCATCCCAACAAGTTGGATTTCTACATCACTTCCCATATAGAGCTTCATAGGGTTCCATTTGAATGCTTGAGTGGAAGCTGTTGTTGTAAGATAACTAAACTAAAGGGAGATGTTGATCCCATCCACCTTTAAATTCCATTGAGCATGTTCTCAGCATGTCCTCGGGTGTTTGAATAGTCCTTTTAGATTGGCCATCAGTTTTGGGGTCATAGGCTGTACTGAAATTCAATTTAGTGCTCAGATCATATTGAAGAATTCTCCATAATTTTGATGTGAACCTTGGATCACGATTAGATACGATAGAAATTGGATCTCCATGCAGCCTTACCACTTCCTTCATGTAAATCCTGGAAAGTTAATCAAGAGATAAATCTTCCCGAATGGAGATAAAATGGTTAGTATTGGTGAGACAGTCCACAATAACCCATATCGCATTGTTTCCTTATGAAGTTCTAAGAAGACCAGTGATGAAGTCCATAGTGATATTGTCCCACTTCAATGCTGGTATGGGTAGTGGTTGCAATACCCCTTTAGGAAGTTTTCGATCTGCCTTCACTTTCTGACATATTAGGCACCTTGAAGTGTAGTCAGCAATCTCCCTTTTCATATTATCCCACCAATAATGATCACGAAGGTCCCTATACATTTTTTTACTTCCATGACGTATAGAGAATGTAGAGCTATGAGCTTCATCCATTAGCTCCTTCTTTATTTCTAGAATATATGGAACACATAGACTTGTACGAAATTTTAGTACACCTTCTTGATCAATATTAAACTCGGGAAACTTTCCATCCTTTACAGCCTCAAACTTCTTCTGTAAAAAAGGATCTTCTTTTTGATCTTTCTTGATTTTCTCTAGTAATGGCGGTTGAGAAATAATTTGGGTTAGGGTTGATTATATCCCTTCACTTATAATTCCCATGTCCAGCTTTATTAGGTCACTAATCAAAGGATCTTTTTGAATCCTTATCATGGAAAGAACAATTGGGTCTTTCCTGCTTAATGCATCAGCATCTTTTTTTGCTCTTTCAGGGTAATAATGAATTGAACAATCATAGTCTTTAAGAATTTCCAACCATATCTTTTGTCTCATTTTCAATTCCTTTTCTATGAAAATTGTCACGACCGGTCCTTGGGGCTCGTGTCGTGACTACCCCAAGCCCGCCTTCCACAGGCCAGGGGCTGGCGACTAGCACCAAGGCATAATTCTCGGTAAAAAGGGAAGGCATTGCCTTTGTAAAGTAAAGAAACACCACAGAGGAAGCAAGCAGTAGAAAGAAACACTAAGTAAAAACTGAGAACAACAGTAAGTGCGGAAAAGTAAGTGGGCCAGAATACAAACCCAAACTGAAAGTAAAGTACAACTGGAAAGGGAAAATAGCAATTGAAAGTAAAGCCGCAACGTCGAGTCGTCCACTAGAAGTCCCACCTGATGGGTGAGTACAGATAGCCTCCATAGCTCCTCGGGTCCAACCGTCCGCTCCGAGTACGTCCTACCCAGTGGTCCACCTCCAGGTACCGTCCTGCTTCGCAAGCCTCAACCACGATCAGCGATGTCCATCTTCTGCAACCAACACAACATAGTGTGGGCATAGCCTGTGCAGGGGTGAGTATAAGCTACTCAGTAGGGACCCCAATACCCCCCGAAGGTCTCCCAGAATGCACAAAGGATAATCCACAAAGGAAAGATACAATCACTAAGTAACATCAGACACTACTTAGGTATATGCCCATACATATACATAAGTCATAAATTCCAGTTCAGCTCTAACATCCGAGCTCAAGTAAAACCGATTCCACATGGGAAATCACAACCCAGTCCACACAGGAAAGCAAAACGTAATCCACACAGGATAGCACAACACAATCCACATAGGAAAGAAAAACAGGATTCATCTCACACAGGTATACTTCTTCGTATGATGATAGAGATGATCAGATATATCCATTGATTCATTTAATTCATCGGACCCACAAAGTATCAATAGGTACTAAGCCCTGCAATGACCCAAAAAGGATCTTTCCCACACAGGATCGATAGGTAACTAACCCCCGCAATGACCCACACGGGATCAGACCCACACAGGATCTGTAGGTGCTGGCCCACACAGGACCGTTGAGCGCTGACCCACATAGGATCGGACCCACACAGGATCGGTAGCACTAATCCACATAGGATCGCTATGTGTTGTAGTCGTCGCCGTCGAATCCACTGAGGATCTCTGTACAGTCATCGTCATCGTTGCAGTCACAGCCAGCTCTAGGGTTCCCGCACACAGCAAGCTCGTTCGGGAGGGTCCGCTCCACGATCCGAGGGGCTGATACATCAACTGATACATAGTCTAGAGTTGATGTATCCAAAAGTTCTGTATCGTCGACAGGAACTCAACGTCACAGACGGCGCGTTAATCGGACGCCCGGTCTGAGAGATATTTTCTTTTTCGTCTTAGGGTCCCGGTTTGTTTTTAAGTCAAAACCAACCCGACTGTACTCCAACTGCATCCAAACCTCAAGAAGAGTAATCCAAAAGGTACTTCTCACTTAGAGGAATCCAACAAAGTCGACGGCACATCAATCGGACGTCCGGAGCTCAAGTTATGAACGTTTCCGCTCCGAGGGCCCGGTTGGTTTCGTGTACGAACCAACCCGTCCAATCCCAAAGTACTCCGAAAACTTGATTGTAACATACTGAAGCGACCGTCTCAATCTAAGGATTGCTATGCAACTGATGGTGCGTCGATCGGAGGTCCGCACCTCATGTTATGGGGAACGGACCGAAAGGGGTTCGGTAATAGGGGATTTGGGCCCGGTCCGACCCGGCCCGATACCCCCAGGGTCGGCCCGAACCGGGTCCGGGTCCGGCCCGCTTGGGAGCAGCTCGTCACGGCTGGAACGGCCCGGCCCGGCCTTGGCGCGGCCCGGCCTGGTGGCCCGGT
The DNA here is from genome assembly GCA_963277665.1 of Viscum album. Taxonomy (NCBI): domain Eukaryota; kingdom Viridiplantae; phylum Streptophyta; class Magnoliopsida; order Santalales; family Viscaceae; genus Viscum; species Viscum album. The sequence goes on from OY728146.1 coordinate 1,687,436,182, forward strand.
CTGGTGGACCGTCCAGGGCAGCCGGCCCGGCCCGCGGCTCGTTGGTGCGCTGGCCAGGGGCTCGGCCGAACGGCCGATCCATTCGGATGTGGGGGGCACTGCCCCCGCGTGTAGCAACCGCGGCCCCTTAATGGGGCCACTCACGTCTGGCCAGATGGGGGTTTCAAACCCCCGGTTCTTCCATGGTTCGGCCGGCCCGCTCCGGCCAGCCGGCTTCTGCCGCCACAGGACCGGCAAGGCCGGTCCCCCCTGCTCTGATGCCGGTGGCCCGAAACCGGCTGCCAGTTTCCCTGCTCCGCCGCGGCCTGGAACCGGCTGCGGCCTTCGTCCATCCGGCGCAGCGCGATGGCACCGCGCCCCTCCACCGCGGCCCCGCTCCGGCCGCAGTGCTTTCGTAGTTCTCCGGTGCGGCGCGACGACGCCGCATCTTTGGTTCGTTTTCAACAGTGTGGCGTGACGGCGATGCGCTTCTTCCCTTTCTTTAATATTTTCTGCACGTTGCTTCGGCACCGCGTTGCATTGCTCGTGCCGCAATCAAGATCAAACCAACAAGGGGGGAGGAGGGTCTGCCGTGTTCGTGCAGTTCGACATCCTCATGTTATTGCGATATCAGGCGGCTCAAAAGAAAGGAAGATGGCGACGGGAGAAATCACAAAATAAACCCCTACCTCAATGTTGTCATCGAACGAGCATTCGTCGCGGAATTAACCGTCGCGGAAGAAAAGGATCACCGCGGCAGAAGAGGATCACCGCAGAAGAATCATCACGGAAGGAATGTCGTTGGCATTAGGTGGTCTCTGAGGAAGGCGTCTCTCGCCGTCATCCACCGTTGGAGGTCGGCGTTCTTCGTCGGCAGCGGTGTGTTCTTCGCGTTCTTCGATGAAGAACGAAGAAGTTACTCAAGGCTTCTCTTTTTCTCCCAAAGGCTCCCACAACCAGAATTCCAACCATAAATAAAATAAGAGTCGTCTTATTTTATTAATGCACATGCCAACATTTGAATTTCAAAAGAAATGAAACGAACAATTAATTCAAAGAATTAATTGTAACGATTAAACCGCCCAAATTAATGAGGCGTTTCTTAATCAGAATAAACGCACGGTTGACTTCATTAAAAGGGGGGATGCGGGTGCGTTACTTAGAAGGAAATAAATGGTGGGGCTCGTGCGGGCCCCACCTCAAAAATATCCTACCATGTGGGTAGGATATTGTGGATCCCACCTTATCCGCTTAACTTAGGTTAAGCCACTTTAAGTAAAATAAAATAAAAATGTCGCACCACTTTTATTTTATTCCTTAACTTAACCCCAAAAATTAAAAACCACACCCGAGCAAACGCAACTCCGGAAAAGGTGTTTCTAATAAATTATCGGTGCTGTGATTCCATTGGTGCCTTCAGAATTCTATTCCAAGCATCGGTTCAAAAGTTAGAAAAACCCGCTCATTCGTTCACTGAACGTACCTGAGCTAAACTTCAAAAAATGATTCCGGGCACACCGGGCCTCGGAATCAGGTGCCGTTAGAAATTGCATTCTTGTAAAATTCCCAAGAAAATTATGAAAAAAATTTCCTTGAATTTTTCAGGTCGTTACATCACTCCCACCTCAGGGATTTACGTCCCCGTAAAGATACATCAGAAACTAGGTAAACAAAAGTGGGTACTGAGCACGCATCTGAGCCTCCCGCTCCCAAGTGCTCTCCTGGAGGTTCCCATGCTGCCATCTGATGCGCACTCAAGGAATCGACCATCCATGTATGACCCGCTCCTGTCAATCCTCAATATCCACCGGGACCTCCAAAAAAGTCTCCCCATCATCAACGTCCCGCTCCCCGTGGTCTATGATATGCGTCGGGTCGTGCACGTATCTCCTCTGCTGGGATACGTGGAAGACGTCGTGCACCTGGTGCAACTGAGGTGGTATAGCCAGGCGATAACCCACCTCGCCAATTCTGCTGAGGACCTGGAATGGTCCAATGAAGTGAGGAGATAACTTGTCGCCTTGTCCAAATCTCTGTAATCCCCGTCGAGGTGAGACCTGCAAGAAGACGTGGTCACCATCCTCGAACTCAAGTGGCCTCTGTCTCCTATCAGCATAAGACTTCTTCCGGCTCTGAGCTGTCCTCATCTGCTCCTGGATGATCTGGACCTTCTCTGTCGTGGCCTGGACCATCTCCGGTCCCACAAGTGCTAACTACCCAGGGTCTATCCAGCACAGCAGTGATCTTCAAGGCCGGTCGTACAACACCTCGTATGGTGTCATCCCAATGGTGGAGTGGTAGTTGTTGTTGTACGCGAACTCCACCAATGGTATGTGGTCCTCCCAGCTGCGACCAAAGTCTAGGACACATGCGCGGAGCATGTCCTCGAGAGTCTGAATGGTCCTCTCCGTCTGACCATCCGTCTGAGGGTGAAAGGCGGTGCTCAGACGTAGCTGTGTCCCGAATGCCTCCTTCAACCCCTTCCAATCCGGGAAGTAAAATGAGCATCCCGATCAGAGACGATAGATGATTGAACACCATGAATCCGCACAATCTCCTGAACGTAGAGACGTCCCAAGCTCTCCACTGATCCCTGCTCTCTGATGGGTAAGAAGTGAGCCGACTTGGTGAGTCGGTCGACAATCACCCAAATAGAGTCGTGACCTCTAGAAGTGCGTGGAAGTCCATTCACGAAGTCCATAGATATGCCATCCCACTTCCACTCCGAGACCTCCAAGGGTTGTACCAAGCCTGATGGTACCTGGTGCTCTGCTTTCACCTGCTGGTAGTTGAGGCATCGAGAAACGAACTCTACCACAACCTTCTTCATGCCCGGCCACCAGTGTTATCGTCTGAGATCCTGGTATATCTTCGCCACTCCAGGATGTACTGCCAAAGGGGAAGTGTGAAACTCTCTCAGCACCTCCTCTCGCAAAGCAACTGGTACCAAGGTACATCCTCTGAAAAGGACTTCGTGCTCTCCTCCTAAGGAGAAACCATCAGGTGCCTATCCTGAGGATATCTGCGCACACCGCGTCTCACAGTCAGCATCCCCATGTTGTGCCTCTCTGAACCGCTGTAGTAGTGGAGGAGTGACTGTGAGTGACTGAAGGAAGGATGCTCCATCTATATCCATGAAGGATATCTGAAAATCGGCTAGCTTCTCTGTCGCCTCCCCAATTAGCTGAATGCCCGTCCTCCTGCTGAGAGCATCGGCTACTACATTCCCCTTCCCAGGAGTATAAACTATCTCAAAGTCATAGTACAGGAGGAACTTGAGCCATCTCCACTGTCTCAGGTTCAGGTCCTTCTGAGTGAAGATGTACCTGGGACTCTGATGGTCAGAAAAGACTGTAAAGTTCTCGCCCATCAGATAGTGTCTCCATGTCTTCAGAACGAAGACCACTGCTGTTAACTCCAGGTCATGGGTAGCTTAGTTCTGCTCATGCGACCTCAACTGACATGATACATAGGTGATCACTGCTCGCTCCTACATCAGGACACATCTGAGTCTGGTCCCTGATGCATCGCAGAAGACTACGTACCCTACTCCCTCCTCCGGCAACCTCAAGATAGGTGCGCTAGTCAATTTCTGTCTCAGATCCTGGAAGCTCTGTTGACAACTGTCTAACCACACAAATGGTTTCCCCTTCTTCGTTAAAGCTGAGAGTGGTTCCGCAACTCTAGAGAAGTCTGGCACAAATCTCCGATAGTATCCAACTAGTCCCAAGAAACTCCACACCTCCATAATGGTCCTGGGTGGCTCCCAAGCTAGCACTGCCTCGATCTTCACAGGATCCACCACAACTCCCGCCTCAGAGATGAAGTGTCCCAAGAAGTGGACCTCGCGTATCTAGAACTGACACTTAGAGAGCTTACCATAAATCTGGGGCTCTCGGAGAGTGTCTAGTACAACCCTCAAGTGGTAGGCGTGCTCCTCCTCAGTCGTCGAGTATATCAAAATGTCATTGACGAAGATCACGACAAATAGATTGAGGTATGGCTGAAAGATCCTGTTCATGAGGCCCATGAACTCTGTGGGAGCATTGGTTATGCTGAAGGGAATAACCAAGAACTCATAGTGGCCATACTGACATCTGAAGTCCGTCTTCTGCACGTCCTCGTCCCGAACTCTGAGCTGATGATAGACTGACCTGAGATCTATCTTTGAGAACCACCGTGCTCCCTTGAGCTGATCGAAGAGTTCATCAATCCTAGGTAGTAGATACTTGTTCCTCACAGTCACCTGGTTCAAGCGATGATAGTCGACACAAAGTCGCAAGCTCCCGTCCGCCTTCTTGGCGAACAATATCAGCGAAGCCCAGGGTGAAACACTGGGTCGGATGAATCCCTTGCCCTGCAAGTCCTCCAACTGTACCCGTAGCTCTTGAAGCTTAGCGAGGGACATCCGATATTCTGGAGTGGATATCGGGGATGTCCTGGGGTACAGATCAATATAAAAGTCTACCTCTCTGTGAAGAGGTAGTCCTGGAACGTCGTTAGGAAAAACCTCTGTATACCGATCCACCACTGCAGGAAAACAAGGACTCCGCACGTCAACTACTCCTAGGATGAGGCTAGCCAACTGATGAGTGATGGGCTTTCCTCTCCTCTATGGGAGTCCATCTTGTGTTGCGAAGGCTACCTTCTCACCGATGAAGGTGAACCTACTCCCGTCGGTGCGTACACATCGCACCTTGCGCCTAATATAGTCAATCTGAGCATGGACTGTAGATAACCAATCCATGCCCAAGATGACGTTGTAAGGCCTCGACGCCGCTACAAGAAGATCCCAGCCGAATCTCTCACCTCCTAGAGTATGCTCACACTGCCTTCACCAGTGCGTAATTGTCGGGTCTGCTCCCGTAGGAGTCTCTAGCCGTAAGGATCAAGCCAACGGCTCTGTTAGAATCTCTGAGCTCCGAACAAGGGTAGCGACTATGAAATAATGACTCACTCCTATGTCTATAAGAATTGCAGCAAGGGTGGAATAGACACATATAATACCTCGAATCATCTTGGGCGCGCTGTGGTCATAGGCCTCCGCTGCATGGAGTTGTGCCTGTCTCTGCCTGCCAGCTCCATGTGGTCAGGGTGGACCTCCTGGTGGTGGTGGTGGTGGTAGAGCCTCAAAGCGTCGCCCACCACCTGCTGCTCAGCAAGCTCCTTTGCCTCGTCCGCCTGCTCCCTGCGGACCGCCACGGTCGACCCTCTGCCTCTGCCTGGGTGGCCCCTCAACCGTCTGTTGCTCCTCGGCATGGCGGGTCGGGCAGTCACGAGCCATGTGGCCCTACCCACCGCATTTGTAGCACTCTCTGCCTCTCGAAAGACTGGCTCCACGCTGTGTGCCCCGCACTACTAAGCCAGGGTGAAACACTGAAACTCATGCAGTGCACTAAGACGACGTGCATCGTCAGCGGCTGGGGCTGTCAGCATCGGTGGCTCAGCGGGTAGGGGTACCGCCGGTGCCTCTGCTGTCAAAGGACCTTGTACCAAGGCCTCGTCGCTCGGTGGGCTGTCGTCACGCACAACTCTCGAAACCCTAGCTGGCTACCATCGTGGGGTCATCCTGAAAAAAAACAGGTGTGCCACGGTCAAATAGTATACCTGGTCAGCTGACACAAAATAATCACAAAGAAAACTTGAAACACACATGCAATCAATGTTTTCGTGAATTAAGTATGAAATCAGAAGTCAGGGTCCTATTATACAGATACGTCAGTCGTCGCACCAACACTGGACCCCCTGGACTGATAACCACACTCAATACTCTTAACACTATTTCTTCACATAGAAAAAGATCAGAGTCATGATTTCTGCGGTAGAACTGAACTCCTCTGATACCAATTTCTCACGACCCGTCCTCGGGGCCTGTGTCGTGAATACCCTAAGCCCGCCTTCCATAGGCCAGGGGCTGGTGACTAGAACTAAGGCATAATTTCTTGGTAAAAAGGGAAGGCATTGCCTTGGTAAAGTAAACAAACACCACAGAGCAAGAAAACAGTAGAAGTAAACACTAATTAAAAATTGAGTACAACAGTAAGTGCGGAAAAGTAAGTGGGCCAGAATACAAACCTAAACTGAAAGTAAAGTACAACTAGAAAGGGAAAACAACAACTGAAAGTAAAGCCACAACTTCAAGTTGTCCACTGGAAGTCCCACCTGAAGGTTGAGTACAGATAGCCTCCATAGCTCCTTGGGTCCAACCGTCTACTCCGAGTACGTCCGGCCCAATGGTCCACCTCCAGGTACCGTCCTGCTCTGCAAGCCTCAACCACGATCAGCGTTGTCTGTCGTCTGCAACCAACACAATGTAGTATGGGCATAGCCCGTACAGGGGTGAGTATAAGTTACTCAGTAGGGACCCCGAGACCCCTAAAGGTCTCCCAGAATCCACAAAGGATAGTCCACAAAGGAAAGATACAATCATGAAGTAACATCAGACACTTCTTAGGTATATGCCCATACATATACCTAAGTCATCAATTCCAGTTCGGCTCCAACATCCGAGCTCAAGTACAACCGAGTCCACACAGTAAATCACAACCCAGTCCACACAGGAAAGTAAAATGTAATCCACACAGGATAGCACAACACAATCCACTTAGGAAAGCAAAGCAGGATTAAGCTCACACGGGTATACTTCTTCGTATAACGATAGAGATGATCAGATATAGCCATTGATTCATCTAATTCATCGGACCCACAGAGGATCGATAGGTAATAACCTCCGCAATGACCCACAAAGGATCTTACCCACACAGGATCGATAGGTAACTAACCCCCATAACGACCCACACGGGATCGGACCCACATAGGATCTGTAGGCGCTGGCCCACACAGGACTTCTGAGCACTGACCCACATAGGATCGGACCCACACAGGATCGGTAGAACTATTCCACGTTGGATCGCTGAGTGTTGTAGTCGTCGCCATCGAATCCACTTAAGATATATGTACAATCATCGTCGTCGTCGCAGTTGTAGCCAACTCTAGGTTTCCCGCACACAGCAAACTCATTCGGGAGGGTCTGCTCCATGAGCTGAGAGGCTGATACATCAACTAACACATAGTCCGGAGTTGATGTATCCAAAAGTTTCATATCGTCAACAGGAACTCAACGTCACAGACATCGCGTCAATCGGACGCCTGGTCTGAGAGTTATTGGCTTTTTCGTCCTAGGGGTTCGGTTGGTTTTTAAGTCAAAACCAACCTGACCGTAATCCAACTGTTTCCAACCCTTGAGTGGAGTAAGCCAAAAGGTCCTTCTCACTTAGAGGAATCCAAAAAAGTCGATGGCACGTCAATCGGACGTCCAGAGCTCAAGTTATAGGCGTTTCCACTACGAGGGCCCGGTTGGTTTTGTGTACAAACCAACCCGGCCAATCCCAAAGTACTCTGAAACCTTGAGTGTAACAAACCGAAATAACCGTCCTGATCCAAGGATCTCTACGCAACTAACAGTGCGTCGATCGGAGGTCCGCACCTCAAGTTATGGGCAACGGACCGAAAGGGGTTCGGTAATAGGGGTTCGGGCCCAGTCCGACCCGGCCCGATACCCCCAGGGTCTGCCCAAACCGGGTCGACCCGAACCAGGTCCAAGTCTGGCCCTCTTGGGTGCGGCCTGCCCCCGCTGGAGCGGCCCGGCCCGGCGGCCCGGTCTGGCGTACCGTCCAGGCCAGCCAGCCCGGCGCGCTGGCGTGCTGGCTAGGGGCTCGGCCGAACGGTCGAGCCGTTCGGATGCGGGGGGCACTTCCCCCACGTGTAGCAACCACGGCCCCTTAATGGGGCCGCTCACGTCTGGCCAGTCGGGGGTTTCGAACCCCCGGTTCTTCCATGGTCCGGTCAGCCCGCTCTGGTCGGCCGGCTTCTGCCGCCATGGGACCTACAAGGTCGGTCCCCCCTGCTCCGATGCCGGCGGCCCGGAACCGGTCACCGGTTCCCCTGCTCTGCCGCGGCACGGAACCAGCCGCAGCCTTCGTCCATCCGGCGCTGCGCGATGGCGCTGCGCCCTTCCTCCATGGCCCCGCTCGGGCCGCGGAGCTTTCATAGTTCTCCGATGCGGCACGACGGCACCGCATCTTTGGTTCGTTTTCAACGGCGCGGCGCGACGGCACTGCGCTTCTTCCCTTTCTTTAATATTTTTCGTGCGGTACTTCGTCACCGCGTTGCCTTGATCGTTCCACAATCAAGATCAAACCAACAAAGGGAGGAGGAGGGTCGGCCATGTTCGTGCAGTCCGACCTCCTCTTGTTATTGCGATATCAGACGGCTCAAAAGAAAGGAAGATGGCGACGGGAGAAATCACAAAATAAACCCCTACCTCAACATTGTCTTCGAACGAGCATTCATCGTGGAATTAATCGTTGTGGAAGAAAAGGATCGCCGCAGAAGAAGAGGATCATCATGGAAGAAGCGTCACATAAGGAACGTCGTTGGCGTTAGGTGGTCTCCGAGGAAGGTGTCTCTCACCGTCGTCCGCCGTCGGAGGTCGGCGTTCTTCGTCGGCAGCGGTGCGTTCTTTGTGTTCTTCATTCAAGAACAAAGAAGTTCCTCAAGGCTTCTCTTTTTCTCCCAAAGGCTCCCACAACCAGAATTCCAACCAAAAATAAAATAAGAGTCATCTTATTTTATTAACGCACATGCCAACATTTGAATTTCAAAAGAAACGAAACGAACAATTAATTCAAAGAATTAATTGTAATGATTAAACCTCCCAAATTAATGAGGTGTTTCTTAATCATAATAAACGCATGGTTGACTTCATTAAAAGGGGGGGTGTGGGTGTGTTACTTAGAAGGAAAGAATCGGCGGGGCTCGTGCGGGCCCCACCTTACAAATATCCTACCAAGTGGGTAGGATATTGTGGATCCCACCTTATCCGCTTAACTTAGGTTAAGACGCTTTAAGTAAAATAAAATAAAAATGTCACACCACTTTGATTTTATTCCTTAACTTAACCCCAAAAATTAAAAACCACACCTGAGAAAACGCAACTCTGGAAAAGGTGTTTCTAAGCAATTACTGGCGCTGCGATTCCATTGGTGCCCTCGGAATTCGATTCCGAGCACTGATTCAAAAGTTATAAATAACCGCTCTTTCATTCACTGAATGTTCCCGAGCTAAACTTTGGAAAATGATTCTAGGCACACCGGGCCTCGGAATCAGGTGCCTTCAGAAACTGCGTTCTTGCAAAATTCCCAAGAAAATTAAGAAAAACATTTCCTTGAATTTTTTGGGTCTTTACAAAAATATACTTCAAACATTTATGGTCTTTGTATATATCACATTTCTCCCCATAAAGACAGTGCCTCCATATCTCCAGTGAAAAAAAAAACTACAGCCAACACTAGATCATGTATAGGATAATTCTTCTCATGAGTCTTCAACTATTGAGATTTATATGAAACGACGTTGTGATTTTTCATGAGGACGCACCCAATCCCTTTCAGAGATGCATCACTAAAAATAACAAATCTTTCTCTACTTGAGGGCAGATTTAACACGAGTGCAGTAACCAATCTCTTCTTTAGCTCTTGGAAACATTCCTCACACTCCTTTTTCCAGTTAAACTTGACCCCTTTTCAAGTTAACTTGGTTAATGGATTATAAAGTCGTGAAAAGTTTTTCACAAACCTCCTATAATATACTGTTAATCCAAGAAAACTACGAATCTTAGTTATTGTTGTATGTTGAGGCCAGTCTTCTACAACTTTTGTCCTTGTAGGGTCAACTATGATTCCTTAATTGGTTACAATGTGCCCCAATAAAGCAACTTGTTGTAACCAAAATTCACATTTGTTGAACTTCCCAAAAAGCATCTTCTTCCATAGAGTTTGCAAAATATCCCTTAGATGATCCACATGATCCTCGCAACTTTTGGAATATATCAGAATATCATCAATAAAACTACCACAAAGTTATCAAGGTAGTCCTTAAAGACTCTATTCATCAAATACATAAAAATAGTAGGTGCATTAGTCAGCCCGAAGGGCATAATAACAAACTTATCATGCTCATATCATGATCAGAAGGCAGTTATTGGGATATCCTCTTTCTTCACCCTCAATTGATGATAACCAGAATGAAGATCAATATTAGAGAAGAATTGAGCCCCAATAAGATGGTCAAATAAGTCATCAATTCTTGGAAGGGGTTATTTGTTCTTCACTCTGATCCCATTCAGTTCTCTATAATCAATGCATAGCTGCATTTATCCATCCTTCTTTTTCACAAAGAGAATTGGTTCTCCCCAAGGAGACACACTCGGTAAGATAAATCCCTTATCCAGAAGATCATGGAGTGTTTTATTTAATTCTTCTAGCTCCACATTTTCCATCCTATATAGGGCCTTTGATATCAGATGAGATCCAGGTACGACTTCAATGGATAACTCTACCTCTCTTTCTCGGGGAGGTCCGGGTAACTCCTCAGGAAATACATCCACGTATTCCTGGATAATGGGGACATTTTCTATCCTTAAACTCTCGTATTCTTCTTATTCTTCACCGATCAACTCGATAAAGAAGGATATAAGAGGTTATTTTAGAAAATTATCAGGTTGAGATATCTCTCCTTGGAAGATAATTGTAGGTTTTCCATTCAAGACTACTGATATTTCCTTGCTTCTGAAGTTGATCTTAGCATTATACTTCGAGATCCAGTCTATCCCTAGTATGGAGTAAAATTCCTTCATGGGAATGACTAATAGATTAATGATAATATTGTTCTCACTAAAGTAAATACTAGAGTTTCTAAACAATGAAGAAGCTTGGATAGTCCCACTAGGAGTCTTTACAGATAAATCTACTTTTAGAAAATTAGGGGTTGAATCTAAATTCTTTACAAACTTGGAGGAAATAAAGGAATGATTAGACCCAAAATCAAACAAAGTAATTGCTAGCTTTTAGAGGAAAACAAGAGTACCAGCTACCACATCATTCATGGCCTCAACTTCAGCTTTCATGATAGAAAAAGAACGGAATTTCTTTGTTGGCCTTTGTTGAGGCTGATGGTGGTTCCCCTCCACTGCCCTCAGATTTGGATAGTGATTGGGACACATTGTCCACACTTAAAGCACTGGACATCAGGTAGGGCCTACACCATATTCCCCTTGTCGTTATTGTTTTAATGTTGAGTTTTCACCTCATTATGACAATTCCTCACAGTGTGTCCATCTCTACCACACTTGTAGCACTTCCCACTCCCGAGCAGGCAGTTCCCCAAATGCTTCTTCCCACCTTTATTACACGTGGGAAGTTTTAATTTCTTGCCACCTCTTCCTTGATCGAATCTCCTCCCTAATCTTGGATCCATCAATCTCTTCTTGTCATTTGATTTATGAGACCACTACATATCACCAAAGTCCATCTCGACTTTCATCGCACTCCGCACGATCTCTTCATAGGTATCATAGTCTTAGTTGGCTAGATTCTTCTGCCAATGAGGTCTCAGTCCACCAAAGAATCTATCAACCTTCTATTGTGCCCCAGTGATTGCATTTGTTGTAAATAACCTGTCAATGAGTGCCAACTGATGAAGTAGAGCTTGAAGAGTGATAAAGCTTGAGGAATGATAGTTGAAGAAGCTTAATAAAATCAGATGATTGTAGAGCTGATCTTTAGTTCAAAGAACTTATATCAAGAAGATACAATGTCACAACATTTTTGGAAGTCCATGCATTGTCTTCACAATGCATGAGGAGATCCATCCACAACCTCTAAGTGGATGAAGTGAAAAGATGAACCATCCACAGCTACTAAGTGGATGAATTGGTTTGAAGAGACCATGCACTATCTCTTAGTGCATGAGGATTTGAAGTTGATCCAACCTCATCTCTGATTGGATCATTAAAGAACACTGATGAAATATTTGATTCAAGAGCAACAGTTGAATAAGAACCTTCGGTAATTCCCTTCTTAGTGAAGAATACAGGTTGAGAGGAGTATAGAATTCTAGTGAAGAAGAGGATAACGGATTGAAGTAGACTTGTTCCTACTTGGTTTAACCAAGCATACAAGTGGAGATTATCTAAAAAAGTGGGGCCTACCCAAGATCTAGCTACCCAAGCTTCAACCCAAGGCTCATGCGGGACCACAAGGGGTTGACCACACCCATGAGGAGGCCTAGGCAGAGCCAGCCCGCAGGAGGTCGGGCCGTGTGTAAGCCCGAGCCATGTGGAGGTCAAGCCTGCGCACCGTGGGCGCCAATGGCGCACCCGTGGAAGAGCATAGTGGGTGCTAGAGCGCTCCCGCAGAAGAACCGGTGTTGGGCGGTACCGGAGGGGGGAGAAGAGATTTCTGAACCAATGCTAGGAGGAACTAATTGATAAACCGCGCAAAAACCGTGCCACGTTTCGATGTGGGATGAGTTTTTAAAACGTAGAGGAAATCCTGTCCGCTCATCCGATCCTGCGTCTGATCGCTACCATCCATCTCATATGTGGTTCTATGTTATAATCACAGCCATCTGTGATCATTAAATGCAAATCCAACGGCTCAGGAGATTGTCTTCGACCTCTCGCCGAGATGAGGACACCCCGCGATGCCTCCTGCGAACCAGAAGCATCTGAGCAATGGAGAAGAAGATCCCAACCACCTCTGATGAAGATGAGGCCTTCATTGTGTTCGTCTCCCCTTCACGAACACATGAATGCGTTAAAAGTTGCATGCATGAATCGAGATAAAGAATTCGAACGAGGCCAAAGCAAACGGAGTTGCGAGGCAGTGTGTTATTGCATGGATTGGTCTTAAAGAAGGTTTGCATGCGTTCTTAAACGCATACACATGATGCACACACCAAGAACAAAGGATCCCGTGGTTGTAAAAAAAAAGGGAAACATTTGAGATACGCGGGATATCTTTAACACGGGTTGAATGTTTTTAAAGAACCGAATATCTTGGTTATTCAAAGGAATGATTCTCTGGAATTCAAAGTTTTGGACCCTACGGCTTCAATTGATCTCCTTACCTATAAAAAGAGGAGCCTGTGTATGAGAATGCTTGCTACCATTCTTGAAGTAAGGAGCTCTTGTTTCTCCAAAGAAACAGAGAAACTGTGAATCCCTCTGGTTCGCTAAGGGCAGAGCTGTCCGCGCAGGCTTTCTCACGAAGAAGAGGTGTCTAGTGCATCCCATGTGCGAAGGAGTCTCGCGCAGGTCTTTCATGAAGGATAGGTGAGGACACTTTGGTTCTTGAAAGAGTTCGTGCATCCCTTGCACGAAGAGAAGAAGCGTGAACCCCCTTGGTTACCGAAAGAGGTGATCCGCACCCTCTGTGCGAAGCATCCCACAAGCGCGCGACAGGTTCTTTGAACCCTTGTCGTTTCTTTGTGAGGAGTTTCCCGTGGAAAAAACAATTGGTGTATTTACACCCTTGTATTTCTCCTACGAAGACAGAACCACGAACCTCTTATGCTTTGTGAAGACACTTTTATCTCACCCGAAGCACGAAGGAGGAGGACTCGTGCCCTCTTGTTTTGCATGAAGAAGAAGAACCGTGCACTCTTGTTTTGCACAAAGAAGGAGAACCCGAGGCCTTGTATTGTCACAAAGAAGAATACATGCCTGAGGTCAAGGCTTTGATAACCTATTGAGAAGAAAATATCACACTTACACCATCCACATAACTATTCGGATTGTGTGTGATTTACTTAAAGAAGGAGTGTGCTTTTATGGGGGAGTTAATGTGCATTAAAACATAAGAACAAAGTGTGTGCGCGTGTGTGAAGGAGGAATTGCATGTATGTGAATGCATGCATATTGAATAAAAGTATTGGTGAGCAAGACTGACAAGTTCTACTGGAGTTTATTGAAGCTACTTGAAGAATTGAACAACACATTTGAAGAATGGAAGTGGAGTTGCGAAGAAGAAGATGATGTGATGTTGGGGGGGTTTAACCAACTTTTAATTAGGGGGGTATAACCAATTACCGTGTAAACATCTTCTGGCATAGTGAAGAATCTGTTTTGGGGAGTGCAACCAACACGGCAAGGAGTAGGTCTTTGTACCAAACCTTTTAAATCTCGGTGTTCTATGCTTTCATTTTCACTGCACCACAAAAAGAGTAGATCTAGGCCTTAACCAGCCACAGAGGTTGAATTGATCATTCAAAGAGAACAATTCTTAAAAAAAAAAATTATCACTGATTCACCCCTCCCCTCTCAGTGATCACAAATGATCCAGGCACTTCAAGTGGTATCAGAGGGAGGTTTCCTCTATTAGGATCTACTTCTGAGAAAATGGACAATCTGAATTATGTTAATAGTAGGGGTGTTCTTACATTTGATGGAAAGAATTACCACAGCTGGAAGAATCGGATGTTACCCTATCTTCTATCTCTCAGCCATGAAGTTAGAGATACAGCCTTATTTGGATTCCCTCCTCTTGATAATGAAGCTGTTATGACACTGGATGAGAAAAGAAATATGGAAGTTGATGGTAATGCTCAAAATACCATTCTTATTTCACTCTCAGAAAAGGTATACACAAAATTCATGGGACTCAAGAATGCTAAAGAAATTTTGGACAAATTGGAAAGTATTTATGAAGGAAAAATGAAATTCAAGGAAGCCAAATTACAAATTTGGAGAATCAAGTTTGAAGATATAAAGATGGGAGAAGAAGAAAATATTGATGATTATTTCACAAGATTCAATGAAATTGTCAGTAACATTCGGGGCTTTGGAGAAAAGTTGGATGACTCAACTATAATTAAAAAACAAATGAGAAACTTTCCTGATAGGTTTGACCCCAAAGTCTCAGCATTAGAAGACATAGATGATCACTCTCTTGATGAACTACACAACATTCTCATTGCATATGAAATGAGGAAGATCCCCTTTTTCCAGAAGAAGATCAAGGATAAGATGTCTTTTGAGGCCATGAGACAACTCAAGATAAGAGATGGCGAAGTCTTAGAATCAAGTGAATCTAAAAATGAAGAAAAGGATGAAGACATCAACAAAATTATTTCTCTTTTATCAAAAAGGTTTGGAAAAGATAAATTATAGGGAAAAGATAAATTACCACTGAGGTGTTTCAATTTCAATAACATCAGAAACTTTTCTGTTAACTGTCCCAATAAAATATTTAGTTCTCTAGAAGTTGAGGAAGAAAAATCACAAAAGAAGAAATGGAGTAGAAACCCAAGAGAAGGATGAAAATTTGGTGCAAGAAAGAAAAGGTTAATTCCAGGTGAAAAAAGAAGCTATGTGAGCAAAGAAGAAGAATCTGACTCCACATCAGCCAGTCAATCAGAAGAAGAAACAAATTTTATGGCTCATGTGGAAAAATGGTTTGACACCTGCAGCATTGAAGAAGATGAAAGTGAACAAACAGAGCTTGAACACATGTTGAAAGATGAATTATAGGCTTTCCTTGAGAAAAACAATAATCTCAAGAAAGAGAAGAAATTGTTACAAAAGGAAACCAAAAGGATGACTGAGGAGTTGGAAGAGTGTATGAAGAAAGAGACACTGTATATTGATGAAATCAACAGACACAAACTAAAGACAGCAGAGCTTGATAAGATAGCAAAAGATCTTGAAGAGAAACTTCACCTTAAAGAAGAAGTGAAATCAGTGACACAGTCCAAGTGGATTGAAGCACATAATAACTTGAAAAAGATGAGAGAAGACTTTAACAAGGCTGTTGAGGTCAAGTCAGAATCATCTCATGCTGGTGCTCAGAGGCAAGTCAACTCACCACTAAGTAAATCTCAAAATACATCTGTTATCTCTAATAATATAGGTCCAAATATGAAATTGAGACAAACAGGGAATACAAAAACTTGTGAAAAGTCATCTTTAGTGCAAGAAAGGAAATCCCCAGGAAGGACTACTCAAATCTTGGACAGAAAATTACAACATGACTCCTATCAGCATAGAAGGTCAAGGATTAGATGCTACTGCTAGTGTTGTGGTGTGTTTGGACACAAGGCCTATACATACTGGTATAGCATGTCTCTTCCAAGTATGAGTCATGAGTCAAGGTGGAGATATCCTAAAACCCAGATTATATTACAGAAAGCATCAAAACTTTCAATTCAGAACAAATCTGACTCCCTGGGTGAATCTTGTGGAAGATGTGACCAACAAGGTCATAGAGATGATAAATGTATAACTATTCTTCCTGAACAAAGAATCAAATACATGAATGGAAAAGGCATTTAGGAACCCAATGAATAAATCACATGCTTTTCTGAAGTTACTCTAAAAGCCAGTAGTAAAACCAAGTCATGGATTCTTGATAGTGGATGATCATCACACATGAATGGTGATACAAAAATTCTAAGAAACATAGAAAGTCATGAGGGAGGAACCGTGGTGTTTGGAAATGATTGTTCTCTGAAAATCAAGGGAGTTGGAAAGGCTATGATTGAAACAGATAATCTAAAATCCAATGATGTGTTGTTTGTTGAAGGATTAAAGCACAACCTACTGAGTGTAAGCCAATTATGTGATGATGGACATGAGGTGTTGTTCCAGATGGATTCATACATCATCAAGAGCTCAAAGGATCGAAAAATCATCACTCAAGGAAGAAGAACCACTGGAAACCTATTTCAAATTGGTGAGTCCATCAATTCTTGAAATCTTAGTTCTAAAGATGAAAACAATCTCTGGAATAGAAGACTTGGCCATCTTGGTCAAAGGAGTATGAGTAAAATTCTGAAGTACAATATTGTATGATATCTACCCAAATTAAAGAGATAAAGTGATGAAATTGGTGACACATGTCAGAAGGGAAAACTGACCCATAGTTCACACAATGGAGTAGATATCATGTCTACTGGGCCTCTTGAAATCATCCATATAGACATATGTGGACCAATGAGACATAATTCTACAAGAGGAGATCTCTATTTTATAACATTCATTGATTATTACACTCGAATGACCAATGTCATGTTCATGAAACACAAGTTAGAAGCAATCACAATGTTCAAAAATTTTAGGAGGCATTCTGAGAAATAACTAGGACTCTGTATCAAGAATGTGAGATCAGACAATGGAAAAGAATAGACTTGTGATGCTTTTGAAAGCTATCTGGTTAAGCATGGAATCAAGCTTCAATACAGTACACCATGTACTCCACAACAGAATGGAGTGTCTGAAAGAAAGAATCTAAGCATAGTCGAAATGGGGAGGACTATGTTAGCTGAGCACAATATCTCTAAGTTTTTCTGGAGAGAAGTGGTATGCACAGCTATACACATACAAAATAGATTTCTCCTGATACCAGAAACACGAACAACAGCCTATGAAATGTGGTTTAATAGAAAACCAACTTTTAAATACTTCAGAGTCTTTGGAAGTCCTTGAATCGTCAAGATTAAAAACATTAATCTCGGAAAGTTTGAGGAAAAAGCAGAAGAAGGAATCTTCATGGGTTACCTTCCTGATGGAAAAGGCTACAGATGCTGGAATAAGAGGTTGAACAAAATTATTTACTGCAGTGATGTTAGAATAATTGAAAACAACACCAAACCATACACTGTGGATAATGATAACTCAAAGAATGACACAACCTTGGAACATAAGAATGAAGAATTAACTGAGCCAACACCAACTGCTGGTGAGATCAACTCTGAACACACCGGTGATGAATAGGAAGGTAATGAAAATGGAAGAAGGAGATACAAAAAATTGAAGAAACATGTTGACACAGAAAATGTCCTTAGTGACCCCCAGTCCTCAGTAAAAACTAGAAGAAGATTGAGATTGGAAGATCAGACTGCACTGGTTTCTCAAGTTGAACCTCACACAGTGGCCGAAACAGTTGAACATGAGGAATGGATACAATCTATGCATGAGGAACTCAATCAAATAGAAAAGAACTCCACTTGGGATCTTATGACAATGCCCAAAAATAAAAATGTAATTGGGACAAAGTGGGTTTTCAGAAAAAAAAAACTCAATGAAAAAAGATAAGTTTCTAAAAATAAGGCCAGACTTGTATGCAAAGGGTACTCACAATTGGAAGGAATCGACTTTGAAGAAACCATTTCACCAGTTGCAAGACTGGAAACTATCAGAATGTTCTTAGAAGTTCCATCACACAAGCAGTGCAAGGTCTATCAGATAGATGTGAAATCTGCATTCCTAAATGGAGATCTTGAAGAAGAAGTGTATATAGAACAACAAGAGGGATTCATGACGGAAAAAGATGGTAGTATGGTATGAATATTGAGAAAATCTTTGTATGGATTAAAGAAGGCCCCCAGAGCCTGGTACTCCAAATTGGATGTTTGTCTCAAGAGAATGAAGTTTGTCAAAGGAACAATTGACAGTAATATCTATGTCAGAGAAATTGCCACTAGTACTCTCACAGTCATTATCTATGTGGATGATATTATTTTTTCTGGTGACAAGGAAGGACTATGTGAAGAATTTGCTGAGCAGATGAAGAGAACCTTTGAAATTTCCATGCGTGGTCAAATGAAATATTTTCTAGGATTTCCATTGGAACAAAAGAAAAACTCCATATTTCTTTCTCAAGAAAAGTATGCAAGGGACTTAGTGAAAAATTTCGGAATGGAGAGTGCAAAGGAAGTCTCAACACCCATCTATGTTGGAACAAAGCTATGGAAGGATGAAGAAGGCAACAATTTTGATCAGAAAGAGTTCAGGAGAATTATTGGCAGTCTTCTTTATCTCACGGCTTCAAGGATAGATATAACATATGCAGTGACTTTGTGTGCCAGATTTCAAAGTGACCCAAAAGAATCTCACTTATCAGCAGCTAAAATAATCTTGAGATATGTGAAAGGAACCCTCAACTATGTACTCTTATGTAAACACAGTACAAACATAATTATTTTGGGATTCACGGATGATGATTTGGATGGTGATTGTTCTGATAGAAGATCCACATCTGGTGGAACCTTCTTTCTGGGAGAAGGATGTGTTAATTAGTACAACAAGAAACAAAATTTTGAAACATTGAGCACAACAGAAGCAGAGTATGTGGCAGCTACACATGCATGTACACAAATGATTTGGATGCAGGTGCAGCTAGAAGATTTGAGAATTAAATTTGAAAACCCATTTAGGATCTTATGTGATAATCAAAGTGAAATTGTATTGTCCAAGAATCATATACAACACTCCATATCCAATAACATTGATATAAAATATCATTTCATCAAAGAAAGATTCACCAGTGGAGACATCAAGATTGACTACATTTCTACTCAAGATTAGGTGGCAGATATTTTCACCAAAGTTATGCCCACAGAAAGATTTGTTGAGCTAAGGCTGAAACTTCATGTTCAGCCTTCTCCTCTCCCTTGAGGAATAGAAAGTTCCCTCCTTTTTCCCTAAATCTATATGATTTTGTATTAACATGTAGGAAATTGAAGGAGATGAGTGCATCCCTTGAGGGGGAGCATTGTTTGCTGAAGTTTTGCAGGGTCAAGCGGTTATGCATTTTGGGAATGACTTCTCATCCATCCCTTTTCATTTGTTGTCCAATAAGGGGGAGAAATCATCAGCACACACGTTATGAAAGTCTTCAAAGTGTGCTTATGAGTATTGACAACCAAATACAAAGGGGAGATTGTTGTGCCCTAGTGATTGCATTTGTTGTCAATAACCTGTCAATCAGTGCCAAATGATGAAGTAGAGATTGAAGAGTGATAAAGCTTGAGGAATGATGGTTAAAGAAGCTTCATAAAATCAGACAATTGTAGAGCTTATCTTTAGTTCCAAGAACTTGTATCAAGAAGATACAATGTCACAACATTGTTAGAAGTCCATGCATTGTCTTCACAATGCATGAGGAGATCCATCCACAACCTCTAAGTGGATGAAGTGAAAAGATGAACCATCCATAGCTACTAAGTGGATGAAGTGGTTTGAAGAAGACCATGCACTATCTCTTAGTGCATGAGGATTTGAAGTTGATCCAACCTCATCTATGATTGGATCATTGAAGAACACTGAATAAATATTTGATTCAAGAGCAACAGTTGAAGAAGAACCTTTGGTAATTCCCTTATTAGTGAAGAATACAGGTTGAGAGGAGTATAGAATTCTAGTGAAGAAGAGGAGAATGGCTTGAATTAGACTTGTTCCTACTTGGTTTAACCAAGTATACAAGTGGAGGTTATGTAAAAAAATCGGGCCTACCCATGAGCTAGCTACCCAAGCTTCATCCCAAGGCTCATGCGGGACCACAAGGAGTTGACCGCGCCCATGAGGAGGCCTAGGTAGAGCTAGCCCACAGGAGGTTGGGCCGTGTGTATTCCCGAGCCATGTGGAGGTCAAGCCCGCGCAACGTGGGCTCCAAGGGCGCGCCCGTGGAGGAGCATAGTGGGCGCTAGAGCGTGCCCGCCGAAGAACCGGTGTGGGGTGGCACCAGAGGGGGGAGAGGAGATTTCTGGACCAATTCTAGGAGGAACTGATTGATAAACCATGCAAAAAACCGTGGCGTGTTTCGATGTGGGATGAGTTTTTAAAACGCGGAGTAAATCATGGCCTCTCATCCGATCGCACGGTTGATCACTGCCGTCCATCTCATCCGCGGCGCTATGTTATAATCCCAGCCATCTGCGATAATTAAACGTGGATCCAATGACTCAGGAGATTTTCTTCGACCTCTTGACGAGCTGAGGACACCCCGCGATGCCTCCAGCGAACCAGAAGCATCCGAGCGATGGAGAAGAAGCTCCCGGCCACCTCTAATGAAGATGAGGCCTTCATTGTGTTTGTCTCCCCTTCACGAACACATTCATGCGTTAAAATTCACATTCATACAGCGAGATAAAGAATTTGAATGAGGCCGAAGCAAATAGAGTTGTGTGGCAGTGTGTTCTTGCATGGATCGGTCTTAAAGAAGGTTTGAATGCGTTCGTAAACTCATGCACGTGATGCGCAAACCAAGAACAAAGGATCCTGTGGTTGTAAAGAAAAAAATGGGAAATATTCGAGATACGTGGGATATATTTAACGTGGGTTGAATGTTTTTAAAGAACCGAATTTCTTGGTTATTCAAAGGAATGATTCTCGGGCATTCAATGTTTTGGACCTCGCGGCTTCAATTGATCTCCTTACCTATAAAAAGAGGAGCCTTTGTACGAGAATGCTTGTTGTCATTCTTGAAGGAATGAGCTCTTGTTTCTCAAAAGAAATAGAGCAACCGCGAATCCCTCTGGTTTTCTAAGGGCCGAGGTGTCCACACAGCCTTGCTCACGAAGAAGAGATGTCTTGTGCATCCCTTGCACGAAGGAGTATCGTGAAGGTCTTGCGCAAAGGAGAGGGGAGAACCCTTTGGTTCGTGAAAGAGGTTGTGCATCCCTTGCGTGGAGAGAAGAAGCGCAAACCCCCTTGGTTCACGAAAGAGGTGATCCTCACCCTCTGTGCGAAGCATCCCACAAGCATGAGACAGGTTCTTTGAACCCTCGCCATGTCTTTGTGAGGAGTTGCCCATGGAGAAAACAATTGGTGTATTTACACCATTGTATTTCTCCTGTGAAGACAGAACCACGAACCTCTTAGGCTTTGTGAAGATGCTTTTCTCTCACCCGAAGCACAAAGGAGGAGAACTCGTTCCCTCTTGTTTTGCACAAAGAAGAAGAACTGTGCACTCTTGTTTTGCACAAAGAAAGAGAACCCGAGGCCTTGTATTGTCACAAAGAAGAATAAATGCATGAGGTCAAGGATTTGATAACCTCTTGAGAAGAAAATATCACACTTACACCATCCACATAACTATTCGGATTGTGTGTGATTTACTTGAAGAAGGAGTGTGCTTTCATGGGGGAGTTAATGTGCATGAAAACATAAGAAAAAAGTGTGTGTACACATGTGAAGGACGAATTTCATGTATGTACATGCATGCATATTGAATAAAAGTATTGGTGAAGAAGACCGACAAGTTCTCCTGGAGTTTGTTGAAGCTACTTGAATAATTGAACAACAAATTTGAAGAAGAGAAGTGGAGCTGCAAAGAAGAAGATGTTGTGAATTTGGGGGGGTTTAACCAACTTGTAATTGGGTGGTATAACCAATTACCATGTAAACATCTTCTGGCATAGTGAAGAATCCGTGTTGGGGAGTGCAACCAACACAGCAAGGAGTAGGTCTTTGTACCGAACCTTGTAAATCTCTTTATTCTATGCTTTCATTTTCACTGCTCCACCAAAAGAGTAGATCTTTTCCTTAACCAGACATAGAGGTTGAATTGATCATTCAAAGGGAACAATTCTTAAAAAGAAAAAGTTATCACTAATTCACCCCTCCCCTCTCAGTGATCACAACTGATCCAGGCATTTCAAGTGGTATCAGAGGGAGGTTTCCTCTGTTAGGATCTACTTCTAAGAAAATGGAAAATCTGAATTCTGTTAATAGTAGGGGTGTTCCTACATTCAATGGAAAGAATTAACATAGCTGGAAGAATCAGATGTTACCCTATCTTCTATCTCTCGGCCTTGAAGTTAGAGATTCAGCCTTATTTGGATTCCCTCCTCTTGCTAATGAAGGTGCTATGACACTGGATGGGAAAAGAAATATGGAAGTTAATGCTAAAGCTCAAAATTCCATTCTTATGTCACACTCAGAAAAGGTATACGCAAAAGTCATGGGACTCAATAATGCTAAAGAAATTTGGGACAAATTGGAAAGCAGTTAGGAAGGCAAAATGAAAGTCAAGGAAGTCAAATTACAAATTTGGAGAAGCAAGTTTGAAGATATCAATATGGGAGAAGAAGAAAATATTGATGATTATTTCACAAGAGTCAATGAAATTGTTAGTAACATTCAGGTATTTGGTGAAAAGTTAGAGGACTCAACTATTGTTAAAAAAACTAATGAGAAACTTTCCTGACAGGTTTGACCCCAAAGTCTCAGCATTAGAAGATAGAGATGATCTCTCTCTTGATAAACTACAAAAAATTATCATTTCATATGAAATGAGGAAGATCCCAGTATTCAAGAAGAAGATCAAGGTTGAGATGGCTTTTGAGGCCATGAGACAACTCAAGATAAGAGATGACGAAGTCTTAGAATCAAGTGAATCTGACAATAAAGAAAAGGATGAAGACTTCAACAAAATTATTTCTCTTTTATCAAAAATTTTTGGAAAAGATAAATTCAAGGGAAAAGGGAAATTACCACCGGGGTGTTTCAATTTCAATAACATTGGAAACTTTGTTGTTAACTGTCTCAAGAAAAGATTTAGTGCTCCAGAAGTTGAAGAAGAAAAATCACAAAAGAAGAAATGGAGTAGAAACCCAAGAGAAGGAAGAAAATTTGGTGCAAGAAAAAAAAGGTTCATTCCAGGTGAAATAAGAAGCTATGTGAGAAAAGAAAAAGAATCAGACTCCACATCAGCCAGTCAATCAGATGAAGAAACAAATTTTATGGCTCATGTGGAAAAAGGGTTTGACACCTGCAGCAGTGAAGATGATGAAAGTGAACAAACAGATCTTGAACACATGTTGAAAGATGAATTATAGGCTTCCCTTGGGAAAAACAATAATCTCAAGAAAGAGAAGAAAATGTTACAAAAGGAAACCAAAAGGATGACTGAGGAGTTGGAAGAGTGTATGAAGAAAGAGACATTGTACATTGATGAAATCAAGAGACACAACCTAAAGACAGCTGAGCTGGATAAGATAGAAAAATATCTTGAAGAGAAACTTCACCTCAAAGAAGAATAGCAATCAGTGACACAATCCAAGTGGATTGAAGCACAGAATAGCTTGACAAATATGAGAGAAGACATTAACAAGGTTTTTGAGGTCAAGGCAGAATCATCTCATGTTGGTGATCAGACGCAAGTCAACTGACCACTAAGTAAATCTCAAAATACATCTGCTGTCTCTAATAATGCAGGTCCAAAGATTAAATTGAGACAAACAGGGAATGCAAAAACTTCTGAAAAATCATCTTCAGTGGAAGAAAGGAAATCCCCAAGAAGTACTACTCAAATCTTGGACAGAAAATTACAACATGACTCCTATCAGCGGAGAAGGTCAAGGTTTAGAGGCTACTACTAGTGTTGTGGTGTGTTTGGACACAAGTCCTATACATGATGGTATAACATGTCTCTTCCAAGTATTAGGCATGAGTTAAGGGGGAGATATCCTGAAACACAGAGTATATTACAGAAAGCATCAAAACTTCGAATTCAGAAAAAATCTGACTCCCTCGGTGAAGCTTTTGGAAGATGTGACCAATAAGGTCATAGAGCTGATAAATGTATAACTATTCTTCCTGAACAAAGAATCAAAGAGATGAAAGGACAAGGAATTCAGGAACCCAATAAATAAATCACATGCTTTGATGAAGTTACTCTAAAAGCCAGCAGTAAAACCAAGTCATGGATTCTTGATAGTGGATGTTCATCACACATGACTGGTGATATGAAAATTCTAAGCAATATATAAAGTCATGAGGGAGGAACCATGGTGTTTGGAAATGATTGTTCTCTGAAAATCAAGGGAGTTGGAAAGGCTATGATTGAAACATAAAATCTAAAATCCAATGATGTGTTGTTTGTTGAAGGATTAAAACACAACCTGCTAAGTGTAATCCAATTATGTGATGATGGACATGAGGTGTTGTTCTAGAAGGATTCATGCATCATCAAGAGCTCAAAGGATGGAAAAATCATCACTCAAGGAAGAAGAACCACTGGCAACCTATTTCAAATTGGCGAGTCCATCAATTATTGTTATCATAGTTCTAAAGATGAAAAAAATCTTTGGAATAGAAGACTTGGCCATATTGGTCAAAGGAGTATGAGTAAAATTATGAAGTACAATATTGTACGAGATCTACCCAAATTAAAGAGAGAAAGAGATGAAATTTGTGACACATGTCAGAAGGAAAAACTGACCCATAGTTCACACAAAAAAGTAGATATCATGTCTACTGGGCCTCTTGAACTCATCCATACAGACATATGTGGACCGAAGAGACAGAAGTATACAAGAGGAGATCTCTATTTTATAACATTCATTGATGATTACACTCGGATGACCAACGTCATGTTCATGAAACACAAGTCAGAAGCAATCACAATGTTCAAAAATTTCATGAGGTAATATGAGAAAGAACTAGGAATCTGTATCAAGAAAGTGAGATCAGACAATGGAAAAGAATACACTTGTGATGATTTTGAAAGCTATCTAGTTAAGCATGGAATCAAGCATCAATACATTACATCATATACTCCACAACAGAATGGAGTGGCTGAAAGAAAGAATCGAAGCATAGTCGAAATGGGGAAGACTATGTTAGCTGAGCACAATATCTCTAAGTTTTTCTGGAGAGAATCAGTATGAATAGCTATACACATACAAAATATATGTCCCCTATGACCAGAAACCCAAAAAACAGCCTTTGAAATGTGGTTTAATAGAAAACCAACAGTTAAATACTTCAGAGTCTTTGGCAGTCCTTGCATCATTAAGATTAAAAACATTAATCTGGGAGAGTTTGAGGAAAAAATCAGAATAAGGGATCTTCATGGGTTACCTACCTGATGGAAAAGGCTACAGATGCTGGAATAAGAGGTTGAACAAAATGATTGACTGTAGTTATGTCAGAATAATTGAAAACAACACCAAACCATACACTGTGGATAATGATGACTCAAATAATGACACAACATTGCAATAGAAGAATGAATAATTAACTGAGCCAACACTAACTACTGGTGAGATCAACTCTGAACACACCCTTGATGAAGATGAAGGTAATGAAAATGGAAGAAGGAGATACAAAAAATTGAAGAAACATGTCGACACAGAAAATGTCCTTGGTGACCCCTAGTCCTCAGTAAAAACTAGAAGAAGATTGAGATTGGAAAATCAGACTGCACTGGTTTCTCAAGTTGAACCTCACATAGTGGCTGAAGTAGTTGGACATGAAGAATGGATACAAGCTATGCATGAGGAACTCAATCAAATAGAAAAGAACTCCACTTGGGATCTTGTGCCAAGGCCCAAAAATAAAATTGTAATTGGGACAAAGTGGGTTTTTAGAAACAAACTCAATGAAAAAGGGGAAGTTTCCAGAAATAAAGCCAGACTTGTATGCAAAGGGTATTTACAATTCAAAGGAATCAACTTTTAAGAAACCTTTGCACCAGTTTTCCAGACTGGAAACTATCAGAATGTTCTTAGCAGTTGCAGCACACAAGCAGTACAAGGTCTATCAGATGGATGAGAAATCTGCATTCCTAAATGCAGATCTTGAAGAAGAAGTCTATATAGATCAACCATAGGGATTTGTGTTGGACAAAGATGGTAGTATGGTATGAAGATTGAGAAAAGCTTTGTATGGATTAAAGCAATCCCCTAGAGCCTGGTACTCAAAATTGGATGGTTGTCTCAAGAGCATGAAGTTTGTCAAAGGAACAGTTGACAGTAATCTCTATGTCAGAGAAATGGCCACTGGTACTCTCATAGTCATTATCTATGTGGATGATATTATTTTTGCTGGTGACAAGGAAGGACTATGTGAAGAATTTTCTAAGCAGATGAAGAGAACCTTTGAAATTTCCATGCTTGGTCAAATGACATATTTTCTAGGATTTTAGGTGGAACAAAGGAAAAACTCCATATTTCTTTCACAAGAAAAGTATGCAAGGGACTTAGTGAAATGGTTTGGAATGGAGAGTGAAAAGGAAGTCTAAACACCCATCTTTGTTGGAACCAAGCTATGCAAGGATGAAGAAGGCCACAATGTTGATCAGAAAGAGTTCAGGAGAATTATTGGTAGTCTTCTTTATATCACGGCATCAAGGCCAGATATAACATATGCAGTGACTTTGTGTGCAAGATTTCAAAGTGACCCAAAAGAATCTCACTTATCATCAGCTAATATAATCTTGAGATATGTGAAAGG
The DNA here is from genome assembly GCA_963277665.1 of Viscum album. Lineage (NCBI taxonomy): Eukaryota > Viridiplantae > Streptophyta > Magnoliopsida > Santalales > Viscaceae > Viscum > Viscum album. The sequence goes on from OY728146.1 coordinate 1,687,463,018, forward strand.
AACCCTCAACTATGGACTCTTATATAAACACAGTACAAACATAAAGTTATTGGGATTCACTGATGTTGATTGGGATGGTGATTGTTCTGATAGAAGATCCACATCTAGTGGAACCTTCTTTCTGGGAGAAGGATGTGTTAGTTGGTACATCAAGAAACGAAATTCTGTAACATTGAGCATAACAGAAGAATATTATGTGGCAGCTACACATGCATGTACACAAATGATTTGGATGTAGGTGCAACTAGCAGATTTGAGAATTAAAGCTGAAAAACCATTGAGGATCTTATGTGATAATCAAAGTGCAATTGGATTGTCTAATAATCCTATACAACACTCAAGATCCAAGAACATTGATATAAAATATCATTTCATCAAAGAAAGAGTCGCCAGTGGAGACATCATGCTCGACTACATTTCTACTCAAGATCAGGTGGCAGATATTTTCACCAAAGTTATGCCTACAGAAAGATTTGTTGAGCTAAGGCTGAAACTTCATGTTCAGCCTTCTCCTCTCCCTTGAGGAAGAGAAAGGTCCCTCCTTATTCCCTAAATCTATATGATTTTGTATTAACATGCAGTAAATTGAAGGAGATGAGTGCATCCCTTGAGGGGGAGCATTGGTTGCTGAAGTTGTGCAGGGTCAAGCGGTTTTGCATTTTGGGAATGACTTCCCATTCATCCATTTGCATTTGTTGGCCAATAAGGGGGAGAAATAATCAGCACACATGTTATGAAATTATTCAAAGTGTGCTTAGGAGTATTGACAACCAAATACAAAGGGGGAGATTGTTGTGCCCCAGTGACTGCATTTTTTGTCAATAACCTATCAATGAGTGCCAATAGATGAAGTATAGCTTGAAGAGTGATAAAGCTTGAGGAATGATGGTTGAATAAGATTCATAAAATCAGACAATTTTGGAGCTGATCTTTAGTTCAAAGAACTTGTATCAAGAAGATACAATGTCACAACATTGTTAGAAGTCCATGCATTGTATTCACAATGCATGAGGAGATCCATCCACAACCTCTAAGTGGATGAACTGAAAAGATGAGCCATCCACAGCTACTAAGTGGATGAAGTGGTTTGAAGAAGACTATGCACTATCTTTTAGTGCATGAGGATTTGAAGTTGATCCAACCTCATCTCTGATTGGATCATTGAAGAACACTAAAGAAATATTTGATTCAAAAGCAACGATTGAAGAAGAACCTTCGGAAATTCCCTTCTTAGTGAAGAATATAGGTTGAGAGGAGTATAGAATTCTAGTGAGGAAGAGGAGAATGGATTGAAATAGACTTGTTCCTACTTGGTTTAACCAAGTATTCAAGTGGAGATTATGTAAGAAAGGGGGCTTCCCACGAGCTAGCTGCCCAAGATTCAACCCAAGGCACATGCGGGACCACAAGGGGTCGATCGCGCCCATGAGGAGGCCTAGGCAGAGCCAGAATACAGGAGTCCAGGCCATGTGTAAGCTTGAGCCACATGGAGGTCAAGCCCGCGCAGCGTGGGCGCCAAGGGCGTGCCCGTGGAGGAGCATAGTGGGTGCTAGAGTGCACCCGTAGGAGAACTGGTGTGGGTGGCACCGGAGGGGGAGAGAATATTTCTGAACCAATTCTAGGAGGATCTTATTGATAAACCGCACAAAAAGCACGGTGCGTTTAGATGTGGGATGAGTTTTTAAAACGCAGAGGAAATCCTGGTCGCTCATCCGATCGCGCATCTGATCACTGTCATCCATCTCATCCGCGACGCTATTTTATAACCCCAGACGTCCGCGATCATTAAATGCAGATCCAACGGCTCAGGAGATTGTCTTCGACCTCTCGCCGAAATTATCTTATTAATGAAATATTGACATAATTGATGTTATAAATACCCAAATAAATGTAATTTGAGACTTTTTATGAATTACACTAATTTTATAGGTTAATATGACATGTTAGTATTGATTTAATTAACTTTTTTCGAACTAATAATTCTGTTATGATTTTCACAAAAATCAATTACTAAATAGTGTCAAAATTGACATAAAATAGTTTTTAAAACAAATATTATATTATTAATTGTTATTTTATTCCCAAAAATCTAAAATTCAGCCAAATGACTTAGATAAGGTTATATATATTAATAATAAACAACTTGGGGTTCTTTTGGCATGTTATAGTAAGTTTATTAACCTTATAGTATAATAACAAAACAAGACAAGGTAAAAGTAAAATTATTTAACTTCATGTTAAATCTAAATGATAAGGTTAAAATAGGAACCTAAACTTGTCTATGTTATATTGGATGAGATTATTTCTATCCATACCCACCTTATCTTTTAAATAAATCAAATTGGAGCTATTTAAAACCGAATTTGGCTTTATAATAAAATAATATTTTTAGTTTTTCCAAAGGAGCCCCTCTCCTCCCTTATAAAAGGGAACCTCCTCCCCCTTTTCCTCACACCACTTTGAGCCTTCCAGATTGGCCAACCCCTGCCAATTTATTCTCTCCACTTCCCTAGAGATATCTTAGAGGTCCTGGTCTTCTTCAAAGACCAATTTTAGTGCCCTAAAAGGAGGTCTCAAAGTTTCGCTTCAAAGAAGTGGTAATGTCCGTTACCAATTCTTTCAACTTTATTTCTTCTTCCACTTCTTCTTATTTAGTTGTTTCATTATGAAGTAATAAAATCAGTATCAATCATATACTTATATGTTATTATAAGTATGAAACAACCCTATTTCACCATCTATCCATCCTACGGAAAATGAAATCACCACGCGTGCGTACGTACGGAATACCGTCTCCACGTCGTGGTGTAATCTATTTTCCACCACCACCTTACTTGGATGGGTATAATGGTGTAAAGAATGAATATATATGATTATTGTGAATTTATATTGATTCTTAAATAGTATACATACACTCCAATACAATTCCACGATCATAGGAACGATATCATCGCTCGTGCGTACGTACGGAATACCGTCTCCACGATGTGATGCGACTCGTTCTACATGATATTAATTGCATAATGATTATATAAATGAATTTAATGAATTAATATGATATATATTACACTAATACCATTCTGCAAATGATGTATCTATAACCTAAAAAGAAAAATAAGAATTTATTCGACAACACAAGCATAAGAACAAAAAGTAATAAACACCCGAATAACAAGTAGTAATGAAATATTACTAATAAAAACCTAAGAATATGACCATATATGATATCAAAAAAATAATTATGATTCTATAATAAGTCAATAACATTATTTAAATCATTATTCAGTAGGTTCGGACACTTACGAAGCAAATCGGACCTAAGGTAAGGGAAATATCACAATCTCATTTTTATCCGAGATTGTTTATACTTTGAAATTTACTGGGGTGTATTTTATCATCCACATCCTTGTTTCCTCAATATGTAATATTATTTCCATACACCTAAAAAAATTTTAATCCAATTTTACCCTTCGGTGAGTTTTTATTAAAAGATATGAAAGGAATCTTTTGTTATTTTTCGTACGAGGTACTTTTTGACTTTTCTGACAAAAGTACGAGAAGAATGTTTTTTTAACTTATACGGCATGAATGGATTTTTAAAACAATATTTCCAAGAATCTTCCATTACAAGTTTTCAAGTTTATTTTTAATCAACATCTTTTAGTTTAAAATTGTATGACATGTTAAGAAAGGAAAAATGTTTTTGAAGTAGAAATGATATTTTCCTCAAGAATGGAGTTCAAGAGTTTTATCAAAATTATTTTCCATCTAAGATAATATAGGGTTCTGTTTCTATCCCTATTATTACATGGATTTGATTATGTTGTGATGGAAATATTTTTATGAATTTCTTTATCTTATATGAATTGTTTTATGAGGTCATGATTTTTAAGATTCCCATTTTTATTACATGGGTTATGCTATGATGTATGGTTTATGATTTTGTGGCACACATAAGAATTATATCATTATGAGATGGGTGGGACCTATATCTCTCTCCAATGCATTGGGTAAAGATTTTATATCTCATGAGATAGACATGGCTGGAATGGCAGGTTAAACTGGTTCAGTGAAACAGGACTGAAATGAGGAGTGAACTCAGTTCAAAAATGGACTTTGTCCACTAAGATAGTATTGGAAATGAGTCTTGACTAATAAGAAATGATTCTCTATGATTATGTGTGTGTTACACAAAGTTTCATGTTTTAAGTTATGATTATTGGGATTACATTTCACTACTATGATTTATCCCATGTTATGAAATTATGATTTCTTTTGCAGGTTATGATTTCCAAAAGTTATGTTCTTATGTATATGATGTGATTGATATTTCTTTTGTTTACCCTTACTGAGAATTTGAGCTCACCCTTTTGTATGTTTTATTTCCCCAGGTCAGGAAGAAGGTTATTAAGTAGGATATGCCAAAAAGGGACTCTAGATACGATGAAATAAATGGGAGGCAAAGTAGATGATTTATGAACCAGTTGTTTATGTTTCCCAGTTTCTAAAGACTTTATACCTATACGGTCCTTTCCTGGTTTTGTTATATTTTGTAATAAGTGTGCTCCAATTCTGAAGTAATGATGATATATGTAAAGTATGGGTCGTTATAGTTGGTAGCAGAGGAAAGGTATAGTCAACCTTTGGAAACGTGGATGTGAAATCCTTAGTAAGAACCCTAAGGATAAGTCTAAGCATAGAACACAATATTAGTGTTTTAGAAATGGCCATGAATAACCTAGGATAAGACCTTAAGTGTGAAATTTTATTCTTGATTATGTGGTTTTCCTATTATAATTAGTGTTGCTCACTCTATTCTTCTTGGTTTTAGTCAATGAATGGAACCCGAAGGAACCGTGTTAATGCGGAATGCGACGGGCAATGAAATGATTGTCCCCCTGAGCAACCAAACATTATGGGAGCTGGAATGCAAAATCTTGTGGCAATGCTCACACAACTTTCTCAAGCTATGAATCATGAAGGACTTCCAAATGAGCAAAGGAAGGAGCAGCATTCTGTTGAATCATTTATGAGGCAGCGTCCACCTTCATTCAGCGGGTCTACTAATCCATTAGTTGCTGAACAATGGATTAGTACTACTGAAAATATATTTTCAGTTCTTCAATGTTATGAACATGATAAAGTCATCTTAGCAGTGTATCGTTTGGAAGGTGATGCTGATCAATGGTGGAATCTTATCAAGAATACGAGGCTAAGAGATGAAATTGAGTCCATGGAATGGGACAAGTTCAAGAACTTATTTTTCAATAAGTACTTCCCTCGTATTCTCCGAACAAAGATGGAGAAGGAGTTTCTTGAACTAAAGAAAAAGGATTATGAATCTGTTGGTACCTATGAAGCAAATTTTACAAGACTTGCAAGGTGCGCTTCTGGTATTATTATCCAACCTGAGAGTAAGATTGATTGATTCATTAGTGGCTTAAAACCAAGTCTTCGAAGGGCGTTAGCCATAAGGGACTTCAATAGCTACGAGGAAATCGTTCGATGTGCTCTCAAAGTCGAGATGGAGATTGGAGTAACCCATAAGTCATATGGGTTTGATAAGAAGAGGAAAATGGAATTCAAAGGAAAATCTAAAGAGTACACTGAAAAGAAGATGAGTTTTCCCTTATGCTCAAAGTGTGTAATGAAACATAGAGGGAGTTGTCATAAAGGGACAAGTAAATGTTTCAAATGTGGAAAGGAAGGTCATCAGGCATTTGAATTCCGCAATGATGGGAAGAAGATGTCTAATGATGCAAACAAAGGAAGGGATACACAGAATGAACCTACTACACTTCAATATTTCAAGTGCAAGGAGATGGGGCATTATGCCAATCAATGCCCAAATCCAAGGGTTGATGATGATGGTCGACGTCAACAAACTCTTAAGGATAAAGACAAAGGAAACTCACATGCAATTTCAATCATCGATGTGAAGTACAATAACGAAGTGGTGAAAGGTACACTTATCATCCACTCTAAAGTAGAAAATGTTTTATTTGATTCTAGATCCACCCACTCTTTTATTTCTGAAGAATTATCCAAGGGTATCACTGTATTACCTCAACAATTAGATTTTGAGTTGGCTGTGACAACTCCTAATGGCACAACAGTAGCATCAAAAGTTTATAATTCTTCTCCGTTTGAAGTTTGTGGAAAATTGCTTCCTGCAAATCTTGTGATCCTTACTATAGTGGAATTTGATGGATTCTTGGCATGGATTGGATTTCCCTATATGGAGCTCATATCAATTTCCAAATAAGGGAAGTCACATTTAATATTCCAGATCAATCTATGATCATCTATCGATTCAAGGATGAACATAACCTTCCAGTGGAAATTTCTTCCATCTTATGGGTCTTGATTCCACTAAATGAAGGTTATTTATCTCAAATGGTTGGTGAGAAACTCATGATTAAGAATATTCCCATTGTACGGGAGTTTGATGATGTCTTTATGGAGGAATTATCGGGTCTTCCACCAAATCGTGAAGTTGATTTTTCAATAGAACTCGTACCGGGTGATTTGCCTATTTCAAAGACACCTTACAGAATGGCCCCAATTGAGTTGCAGGAAGTGAAGAAGCAACTCCAAGAAAATCTTAATAAGGGATTCATACGCCCTAGTGCATCACCTTGGGGAGCACCTGTTCTTTTTGTTAAGAAGAAAGATGGATCAATGAGACTCTGCATTGATTATCGAGAACATAACAAGATCACTATAAAGAACAAATATCCTATCCCGCGCATTGATGACTTATTTGACCAGCTACATGGAGCTCAATACTTTTCCAAGATTGATCTTCATTCAGGGTATCATCAATTAAGGGTCAAAAGGGAGGATATACCAAATACAGCTTTCCGTACAAGGTATGGACACTATGAATTTATAGTGATGCCATTTGGACTTACTAATTCCCCTACTATCTTCATGGATCTGATGAATAGAGTCTTTAGAGACTATCTTGATCAGTTTGTGGTAGTCTTTATAGACGATATTATGGTATATTCAAAGAGCAAGGAATAACATAAGATCACTTGATAATTATATTGAAGACCCTGAGAAAGGATAATATTTATGCCAAATTTACCAAGTGTGAATTTTGGCTTCAAAAAGTTTCATTTTGGGTCACATAATCTCAAAAGAGGGGATATTTGTGGATCTATCAAAAACAGAGCTTATCGAAAGATGGTCGAGACCAAAAACAGGGAATGAGATCTGAAGTTTTCTTGGTTTGGCTGGATATTACTGACATTTTGTGAAATATTTTTCATGATTATCTAATCCACTCACCAAGTTGACTCGAAAAGGAGTTAAGTTCATGTGGACGGAGGAATGTGAAGTGAATTTCAAGGAGTTGAAAATAAGGTTATCCAGTGCACCTGTACTCACACTTCCTTGTAGTGGAGAAAGGTTTGTGATTTATAGTGATGCATCCAAGAAGGGATTGGGGTGTGTTCTTATGAAAAATGATATGGTGATAGCTTATGCCTCACGACAGTTGAAAATCCATGAGCAAAATTACCCAACTCATGATTTGGAGTTAGCTACAGTAATATTTGCATTAAATATTTGGAGGCATTACCTTTATGGAGAAAGGTGTGACATTTATACTGATCATAAAACTTTAAAGTATATTTTCACACAAAAGGAGCTGAATATGCGCCAAAGAAGATGGTCGGAGCTGATTAAGGATTACGACTGCTCAATCCATTACCACCCTGGGAAAGCAAACAAGGTGGCAGATGCATTAAGTCGACAAGACCATGCCATTTTATCCATGATGAGGATGACAAAAGATCCAATATTTATGGATTTACAAAGGATGGATCTTTGAATTATAATGGAAAGGGAAAATTTTTATCTTTATCAAATGAATGTTCAACCATCTATACATGTGAAGATTAAAGAGGTACAGAAAGAATATGTCGAGTTACAAAAGAAGGTGAGAAATGTTCCTGAATTCAACCATGATTGTGATGGGATAATAAAGATCAGGAATCGGGTTTGCATTCCTACCATCCATGAATTAAAGAAGGAGCTGCTGGATGTGGCTCATAGTTCTTCATTCTCTATTCATCCTGGAAGCACGAAGATATATAGGGACCTGAAAGAGTACTTCTGGTGGGATGGCATGAAAAGAGATGTTGCTGAATATGTCTCTCAATTCTTGGTTTGTTAGCAAGTTAAAGCTGAGAGATAGAAGTCTAAGGGTATGTTACAACCATTACCCATACCTAAATTAAAATGGGAAAACATCACTACGGACTTTGTCACAGGACTTCCTAAAACATCCAAACGCAATAATGCTATCGGGGTCATAGTTGATCGTCTCACAAAGTCCACACACTTTATTGCTATTAGAGAGGATTTATCTCTGGATCAGTTTACCAGAATATATGTGAAGGAAGTGGTAAGATTGCATGGAGTACCAATTTTTATTATATCTGATCGGGATCTGAGGTTTACTTCAAAGTTCTGGCGAAGTCTTCAGCATAATCTGGATACAGAGTTGAGTTTCAGCACTGCTTATCATCCTCAGATAGACGGTCAGTTTGAGAGAACAATTCAAACTCTAGAAGATATGTTGAGAGTTTTCTCTATGGATTTCAAAGGTGGTTGGGATCAACACCTACCTTTGGTGGAATTTTCTTATAATAATAGCTTTCACTCCAGTATTCAGATGTCTCCTTATGAAGCTCTCTATGGAAAGAAATGCAGGACTCCAACTTGTTGGGATGAAGTTTGGGAAAGAAAGCTATTAGGACCTGATCTCATTGATGAAATGGAAGAAAAGGTCAGATCTATTCAATAACACATAAGAGCAGCTCAGAGTCGATAGAAAAGTTATGCTGACAACCAAAGAAAAGATCTAGAGTTTGAAGTGGGTGATAAAGTGTTCTTATGAATATCTCCCTGGAATAGGGTCATGAGATTTGGAAAGAAGGGGAAGTTGAGCCCTAGATATATCAGTCCTTTCGAAATACTGGATCGTGTTGGGAAGGTAGCTTACCGATTGGCGCTTCCACCGAATCTCTCTCAATTTCACAATGTGTTCCATGTATCTCTCCTGAGAAAGTACATACCTTATCCTTCACATGTACTCAGCTCAGAAGTTGTACCGATGGAGCAAGATCTTTCTTATGAAGAACAGCTGATAGAGATTATGGATCGTAGCGAAAAAGTCCTACGAAACATGACCACTCGTTTGGGGAAAGTTTTATGGAGGAACCACCAATTAGAAGAAGCTACATGGGAGCTTTAGGATATGATTAGGAAGAGGTATCCACATCTATTTGTTACAAAGTGACGAATTTCGAGGGCGAAATTCCTTTTAAGGGGGGTAGAATGTAACACCCGAGACTTTTATGAGAAATATTTTGTTTTTATGTTATATAAATCATCAAAGGAATCTTTCACTACACACAATACTTGCTTGGCTTGCTTTACACACAATCGCGACCTTCCTCGATAGCTTGTGTCATACGCAATACCGAGTTTCACTAAACAACGATATGCTATTAAAATATTATTAAAAATAGCCGTTATGAATAGTAATAACCACTTTTTGAAATTTTGTAAATTTTATTTTTCAAAATTGACTTCATTTTTGGATTTGGAATATCGAAATTAGCCCAGGGTGAAATTTTGGTATTTTTCTGAAAACATTCAATTTTTGATGAATAGTGAAACCACAAAGTGGTAGTTAAAAAAACTGAATTTTTCATAAAACTTAATTTTCCCGCTTCTATGAGTGGAATTTCGAAAATCCGAGAGACATGGTTGATGTCAGTAAGTAAAATGTAGTTCAATGAGATGAAAATAATTTTTGATGAATAGTAACTTTTTACTTTTATTTACCACGGTTAAAAGTAAATAGGGTAATTAAGAGAAAAAAATGATATTATTATTACCCTAACACATGTCCTAATTCTATTGGATAAGTGTAATTCGACCCAAAACAACCTTAGGAAAAAATTATGACCATTTAGGCCCGCTTGGATTAGATTAGGACATTTATTATTAATTTATTTAAAGCAGGGTTAAAATAGTTAAAATCAAAGTTTAATAAGAAAATAATTTTTCATATAGGGTTATACATAAGATAAATTCGACTATAAATATTCATTAGAAAGATAAAAATATTTCCTACATAATGATATTTTATTTTTAATTTTTAGACATTAAATAAGTTAATTTATTTATGAAACAAAGATGATGCAGTAATTATCTTATTAATGAAATATTGACATAATTGATGTTATAAATTCCCAAATAATGTAATTTGAGACTTTTTATGAATTACAATAATTTTTTAGTTTAATATGACATGTTATTATTGATTTAATTAACTTTTTTCGAACTAATCATTCTGTTATGATTTTCAAAAAAATCAATTACTAAATAGTGTCAAAATTGACATAAAATAGTTTTTAAAACAAATATTATATTATTAATTGTTATTTTATTCCTAAAAATATAAGGTTCGGCCAAATGACTTAGATAAGGTTATATATATTAATAATAAACAACTTGGGGTTCGTTTGGCTTGTTATAGTAAGTTTATTAACCTTATAGTATAAGAACACAAGAAGACACGGTAAAAGTAAAATTATTTAACTTAATGTTAATATAAATGATAAGGTTAAATTAAGAACCTCAACTTATCTAAATTCAATTTCATGAGATAATTTCAACCCATCCCCACCTTATCTTCTAAATAAATCAATTTGGAGCAATTTAAAACCAAATTCGGCTTTATAATAAAATAATATTTTTAGTTTTTCCAAATGAGCCCCTCTCCTCCCTTATAAAATGGCACCTCCTCCCCCTCTTCCTCACACCACTTTGAGCCTTCAACCTCGGAAAAACCCTGCCATTTTCTTCTCTCCACTTCCCTAGATACATCTTAGAGGTCTTGGTCTTCTTCAAAGACCAATTTTAGTGCCCTAAAAGGAGGTCTCAAAGAGGCGCTTTAGAGAAGAGGTAATGTCCGTTACCAATTCTTTCAACTTTATTTCTTCTTCCACTTCTTATTCTTTAGTTGATACATTATTAAGTAATAAAATTAGTATCACTCATATACTGATATGTTATTATAAGTATGAAACAACCCTATTTCACCATCTATCCATCCTACGGAAAATGAAATCACCGCACGTCCGTACGTACGGAATACCGTCTCCACGCCGTGGTGTAATCTATTTTACACCACCACCTTACTTGGATGGGTATAATGGTGTAAGGAATTAATATATATGATTATTGTGAAGTGATATTGATTCTGAAATAGTATACATACACTCTAATACAATTCCATGATCATAGGAATGATATCATCACTCGTGCGTACATATAGAATACCGTCTCCACGATGTGATGTGACTCATTCTACATGATCTTCATTGAATAATGATTATATAAATGAATTTAATGAATTAATATGATATATATTACACTAATACCGTTCTGGAAATGAGGTATCTATAACCTAAAAATAAAAATAAAAATTTATTCGACAAAACATGCATAAGAACAAAAAGTAATAAACACCCGAATAATAAGTAGTAATGAAATATTACTAATAAGAAGCTAATAATATGACCATATATGATATCACAAAAATAAGTATTATTCTGTAATAAGTCAATAACATTATTTAAATCATTATACAGGAGGTTCGGACACTTACGAAGCAAATCAGACCTAAGGTAAGAGAAATATCACAATCTCATTTTTATCCGAGATTGTTTATACTTTGAAATTTAATGGGGTGTATTTTATCATCCACATCCATGTTTCATAAATATGTAATATTATTTCCATTCACCTACAATTTTTTAAATCCAATTTTACCCTTCGGTGAGTTTTTAGTAAAAGATATGAAAGGAATCTTTGGTCGTTTTTCGTACGAGGTACTTTTTGACTTTTCCGCCAAAAGTACGAGAAGAATGTTTTTTTAACTTATACGGCATGAATGGATTTTTAAAAAAATATTTCCAAGAATATTTATTTACAAGTTTTCAAGTTTATTTTTAATCAACTTCTTTTAGTTTAAAATTTTATGACATGTTAAGAAAGGAAAAAAAATTTAAAGTAGAAAGGATATTTTCCTCAAGAATGGAGTTCAAGAGTTTTATCAAAATTATTTTCCATCTAAGATAATATAGGGTTCTGTTTCTATCCCTATTATTACATGGATTTGATTATGTTGTGATGGAAATATTTTTATGAATTCCTTTATCTTATATGAATTGTTTTATGATGTCATGATGTTTAAGATTCCCATTTTTATTACATACATTATGCTATGATGTATGGTTTATGATTTTGTCGCACACATAATAATGGTATCATTATGAGATGGGTGGGACCTATATCTCCCTCCAATGCATTGGGTAAAGATTTTATATCTCATGAGATAGACATGACTAGAACGGCAAGTTAAACCGGTTCAGTGAAACAGGACTGAAACGAGGAGTGAACTCGGTTCAGAAATGGACTTTGTCCATTAAGATAGTATTGGAAATGAGTCATGACTAATAAGAAATGATTCTCTATGATTATGTGTGTATTCCACAAAGTTTCATGTCTTAAGTTATTATTATTGGGATTACATTTCACTACTATGATTTATCCCATGTTATGAAATTATGATTTCTTTTGCAGGTTAAGATTTCCAAAAGTTATGTTCTTATGTATATGATGTGATTGATATTTCTTTTGTTTACCCTTAATTAGCATTTGAGCTCACCCTATTGTATGTTTTATTTCCCCAGGTTAGGAAGAAGGTTATTAAGTAGTATATGCCAAAAAGGGACTCTAGATATGATGAAATAAATGGGAGGTAAAGTAGATGCTTTATGAACCAGTTGTTTATGTTTCCCAGTTTCTAAAGACTCTATACCTATACGGTCCTTTCCTGGTTTTGTTATATGTTGTAATAAGTGTGCTTCAATTCTGAATTAATGACAATGTATGTAAAGTATGGTTCGTTATACTATGTACGAGAATGTTTGTTGCCATTCTTGAAGGAAGGATCTCTTGTTTCTCCAAAGAAACATAGCGACCGCGAACCCCTCTGGTTCGCTAAGGGGTGAGGTGTCCATGCAGCCTTTCTCGCAAATAAGTGGTGTCTCGTGCATCCCCTGCACGAAGGGGTCTTGCGCAGGTCTTGTGAGAAGGAGAGGGGAGAACCCTTTGGTTTTTGAAAGAGGCCCCGCATCCCTTGCGAGGAGAGAAGAATCACGGACCCCCTTGGTTCGCGAAAGAAGTGATCCGCACCCTCTGTGCGAAGCATCCCACAAGCGCGCGACAGGTTCTTTGAACCCATGTCGTGTCTTTGTGAGGAGTTTCCCGCGGGAAAAACAATTGGTGTATTTACACCCTTGTATTTATCTTGCGAAGATAGAACCATAAACCTCTTAGGCTTTGTGAAGATGCTTTTATCTCACCCGAAGCATGAATGAGGAGAACTCTTGCCCTCTTATTTGGCACGAAGAAGAAGAACCGTGCACTCTTGTTTTTCACAAAGAAGGAGAACCTGAGGCCTTGTATTGTCATAAAGAAGAATGCATGCATGAGGTCAAGGCTTTGATAACCTCTTGAGAAGAAAATCTCACACTGACACCATCCACATAACTATTCGGATTGTGTGTGATTTACTTGAAGAAGGAGTGTTCTTGCATGGGAGATTTAATGTGCATGCAAACATAAGAAAAAAGTGTGTGTGAACGTGTGAAGGAGGAATTTCATGTATGTACATGCATGCATATTGAATAAAATTATTGGTGAGCAAGACCGACAAGTTATCCTAGAGTTTGTTGAAGCTACGTGAAGAATTGAACAAAACATTTGATGAAGAGAAGTGGAGCTGCGAAGAAGAAGATGCTTTGAAGTTGGGGGGGGGGGGGGTTAACCAACTTGTAATTGGGGGGGTATAACCAATTAACATGTAAAAATATTCTGGAATAGTGAAGAATCCATGTTGGGGAGTGCAACCAACGCGGAAGGAGTAGGTATTTGTACCGAACCTTGTAAATCTCTATGTTCTGTGCTTTCATTTTCACTGCACCACCAAAAGAGTGGATCTAGGCCTTAACCAGCCACAAAGGTTGAATTGATCATTCAAAGGGAACAATTATTAAAAAGAAAAAGTTATCACTGATTCACCCCTCCCCTCTCAGTGATCACAACTGATCCAGGCACTTCACCTTCCTATTTGGATCCATGACAAGGCTAGAGGTGTAACATGAAAGCCTTGTGAAGCTCATCTCGTAGCTTCCCACATATTCATTCTCCTTCTACTTCAGCTCAAGAAACTCCATCTCCATTTTTTTTCACATGGAACGAGGGAAATACATAATGAAAAATATTCTTCTGAACTCTTCCCACTCCATATCTTCAATTTCCACTTTTTTCCTCATGTTTTCGATTAGTTCCCACCACTCATCAGCTTCTTCTTCTTCTTCTAAGTGATAGATAATCGGTGTGACCTTCTCATGCTCTGAACAATGGAGCACATAAAATATCTTCTCAATAGAGCTAATCCACTACTCAATAATCAATAGGTTAGTCGATCAACAGAAGTTTGGTGGTCATTGACTCATAAAGGACTCAACAAAATGGTGTTCCCTTCATGGTAAGATCAGTCTCTCAGCTTGATTCAAGTTATTTCTCATAACTTGAGTCATTTGGTTCATCATTCGCATGGATGTTTCCATTTTGTCTTCCATCGGACAACTGTCAGCGCATGGTCCATTGCAGTCACCATTTTCATGGTTCCTCCTATTTCCCTCCATTTTGTAAAAGAATAAATCTTTAGTGAGAAACATATTTCATTTACGAATATTTTAACTATAAAATATTATATGTACTAAAACTTTATGCTTAGACAATTACATTTCTCTATAATTCCTTCATAACGATTCATAAAAAGCTTCTGATTAACCAAACATATCCCTCGGGAGTGTCGTAACCAAGATTGAATCAAGGCCCATTGTCGTGCACCAGTTCTCATTCGATTCTAGCTCAAAGTGGTGTTTTTGGGTTTTACCCCTATGTAAATCTGTGCCAGAGTCACCTCTACCTACTCGTATCCAGACAGGGATGTATTAGTTTGATAAACCACTTACTCAATACTCACCAAAATACCAGGAAGTTTTCCAATATTTAAACGTTTCTATAGGGTTCTTATGAAATTTTTCATATCCTAATTTCCATAAATAACTAAAATATCCATTGATACCAACTATAGAATCCCGCCTTTTTATTACATACCTTTTCATTACATTTTACAAACAGGGGATCTTTAAAGTCTAGTGTCTTGTAAATCAGGGACATAAAACATGAAAACAACATAAAACATTCTTCTAATCCACTTGTAAGGTTTCATTGTGTGTTTATATTAGGTAAAATTACTACATCTCATATCCTAGAGACATATATCAAAGTAAAGGGTGATCAGAAGACCTAGTAAGGGTAAACAAGGAATCAGTTTACTTGTGATATCAATAAGAATGCGAATAAAAACATAAAGACATGAGAAATGGATGTATAGGAATATCATAATGAAAATAAACTGAAACATACTTGAATATGTGGCTAAAACATTTCATTTAGACATTCATGAACATATCACCAAGGTCAATCCCCAAGGTGTCATAAAAAAAATACCAAGGTTATTCACCAAGATATCGTGAAACTTTTCATCTCTAGATATTATTTCATTACCCAATGCATTGGAGCGCTATCAGGTCACACCCTTAATATGTATTTAATTTCATGTTAACCACATATATCATAATAAAGCATTTCATAAATAACCCATAGAGAATAAAAAAATGGGTTTCATTTCAAAATCATGACGTTTTAAAAAGTACATAAAAATAAGATCATTATGTCATTTATAAACAATGGAAAGGGAGTGAGGGTTATATGTATGTCAATTCCAGAATCAAGGATATCTTTTTTTATGTTTATAAACACCCATATAAACGAAATAGGTCTGGGTATTCACATAAATAAAACAAGAGAATTTCTTTAGAGAAATATAGAGAAACTTTGAGATGAAATTTCAACAGCATAACAGCTATATAACATGGTTTTAGAAAATATTTTTAAGAGAGGGTACAAGGGTAACCCACTCATAAATAACTCATATTTAAATATAAATAAATAATAACATAGATATAAGAACATGGTATGGATATTTTAATGATATACCACAAGAAAAGGAAACTTGAAACAAAATAGAGGATGCGATTCCTTTTACAAGAAATTCGGTAGCCTAACGACGTCACTTAAAAATCCAGAAAATCAATTGATGAGAGTGTAAAGGGTCTATAATCATTTGGAAATGAAATTGACAGTAGTAAAGATATATAATAACAATCCCTCACATAATAAAATGGAACTATAAGACCTAACATAAATCAATTCATGACTTAAAAGATGAGGGTGAAAGGTTCACATACCTTGAAGAGTAACTTCAAAATCATGAAGGTCGGGACTTTGGGAGGCTTGATGGCACCTTGGGAGGACTCCTTGGGAGGTAAAGAGACCAGAACCTCATTGAGGAGGATTTTGGAATGAAATGGGTGAGGGAATGGCTTGGTAATTATTGGAGAAGTGAGGGAACAAAGCATTAATTATCAAGGGACACCTCATCAGTGGTATTGGAAAAACTATGGTCTTGCCTATGGTATTTTCCCATGGTATTGGACACATGGGAAACCTCATAGAATATATTACTATTCATTAGTCTACCAGAATGATTACATAATTATTACACCCTTAATGATTTCATTAAACACCTGAAACTCAAAACTGTATTTTCACTATTCACCAAAAATCAATTGTTTCAAAAAAAACCCAAAAATTCACCTTAACCTAAAATCGAAGCTCTAAGTTCAAAAATGAACTCCATTTTAATAAAATATTTTTCTAAATATTTTAATTTTAATTTTTAAATAAAAACACTATTCACCCGGATAAAACTAATACTTAACTAATAATTTCTGAAACAGTTATTTACTTATTTTATTGAATCACATTACCTAATAAAGGTGCCTAAATCCTATTAATACTTTCTTAAGTGAGGTTACTAATCCATTTCGTCACATTACTATTCATAAGCGTAAAATTACTATTCATAAGTTACTATTCACCAAAAATTTAGTTGATCTTATTAGACTCTAAATTTCTTACTGAACACAACTGTAGAAAGACCATTTTTTGTAAATCATTACACATTATAAATTATTTAAGGTTTACATAAATATTTTAAAATAACCCTTTTCCTTTTCCAAAATTCATCAATAATATACATCCTATATTTATCCGGACATTTGAAATTTATAATCCTTACCATAATAACAATTTTATTTATATTAAAGGATTACATTAAGTAGCTAAGGTCTCGTTACATAGACCCTTATCACACCAGCATAGGACCTAAGTGTAAGGTGTGCTAAGGTGATAGAATCTTGGGGTGGCTCGGCTAACATTGCCCAAGTGGTGATTTCTATCATCTTGAACTTCTCTCGTAGGCGGTTCTGTTCCAGCTTCACATGATGAAGTTTGGCTTGGGTTTGGTCCAGAGCAAAACCCAGTGGTGCTACCTCCTTCCCAAGTTCCATCAGATGGGCTTCGAATGGCCCGAGACTACTGGATGAGGCCATTGAATCTTCTTTCTGTATTAATTAACCAAGATCACTTGTATTTATAGACAATAATTGTAATGTTAAGAGTTTAGTTTCAAATGGTCATATTGACCAACGGTCAGATAACAGTACAAACCCAATGGTCTCATTTTAATTATAATCATTTAATTAAATGGAAATGTTTTGTTGAGTATAAAATAAAATAACACACAAATATTAGGAAACAAAAATTATTAAAAAGTTCGGTTCGTTACAAAAGACACATCCAGATTAGATAAGTCAAATTCCATGGTGGTATCACTTTACTGTACATAGCTCGAACCAGAGTTTCTAAGTCGGATTTGATCTCCACAACCATCAGTGCAAGATTCTTTCAAAGCTCAACACTGGAAAGAAATGCTCTCACTTGTGCGCCTAAATAACTATTCAAGCCATAATAGGTGATGAAATCCACCAAAAACTATCCCTTATTATTTCACAGGAGACCATCCCCATGCATCTAGAAATTCATAAAGGATCCATATACATTGATTTTATAACCACACATTGGAGACCTCCATGAAATCCGACTTCCACGAGTTCTGGGATGGTCCACTGGCCTGTTGAGAAGACTACAAAAGAAGGGGGAATATAGGTCACCCTTAACTAGAGAGCCTAACTCAAAAACTAAACCTGATGGAGCCTCTCTAACCTTTCCTTGTTCTGCATCTCCCAAAAGGTCCAAAAAATAGTGATAAAGATGATGGCACGCACCTTGGACTTTGATTCCTGAGTACCCACATTTGAAAACGAGCGGATGATGAATTATTGCATAGAAGCAGGTGAATGATCAAAACAACCCCACTGGCCCATAGAATACTAAAAATTGGCCTTCCAATCATTCGAATAAAAAAATGAAATACTGATTCAATTTTAGGAGATGAGTAGAAGAAACATTTAGAATCCAAATGAACTCATTTTCTTTTCACATTATCCTCTATAGGAATAGCTTGATTTCTCACCCTCTAAACCAATAAATTCATCTTTGTGGGAACCTAATTTCACAGTAAGTGGGATTCCCACTCGTTCCAAACACCACCTATTAGAATCATCTTATGATAATAATGACCGTTGAAAAACCAATCGGTTGAACCAGTAAATCAGTATAGGTCATCATCTTCCGAGAAGACAATTTCATTAAAAGTGGACAACTTCTCCTGATTCAGGATGCACTCCAGAAGTTGGGGAAAGTGGCTAGCCTCTTTGAAAGATATATCTTGCATGGGGCATCCATTAAAGAAAAAAGTCTCTCCCACCCAGATATCATTCCATAATTTAATATCCCATATCCCAACCACCCAGTGAGAGGCCCCATTTGAACCTCCAAATGAGAAAGAACAGTTTTTTTCCAGGCCATAAATCTTTCGTCTGTCCCAGTCCTCCGAGTGTTGCCCATATATAGTCTTAATCATCTTGGACCAAAGTCGTTTTCCTTCAATGACATCCCACTCGAGATGGAGCTGCATAGAGTTCATGGAAGACAACACATCTCTGAGGTCCACTCCACCCTCCTCAACCGGTTTTTTCAGGCAACCCCACAAAGCCCAGTGACAACGACCTATTTTATTATAATCCCAAAGGAACTTATTCAGTATTTTCTCCATCAAGAAAAATGATCCCTTTGGTTGGAGTAATGATGGATAGAACATGCACTAGAATTGAAACCAGAACTCTATTAGTCTGGGAGACACGACCACCAATGGATAAAAACTTGTTCTTCTATCTTAGAATTCTGCCAAGCATCTTGTTGAAAAGATTCATGAAGAAAATATTCTTCACCTGGACAAATGAAATAGGAGCCCATAGATGAATCGTTGGAAACTGCTTCCGCTGATTCCCCAAGGTCTATTAGATGGAACGAAACCTCCTTTTAGAGCACTTAT
This sequence comes from Viscum album, assembly GCA_963277665.1. NCBI lineage: Eukaryota > Viridiplantae > Streptophyta > Magnoliopsida > Santalales > Viscaceae > Viscum > Viscum album. The sequence continues at coordinate 1,687,482,606 of OY728146.1, forward strand.
TAGAAATAAAAACACCTCTCTTTTTGAAATTGATTCATTGACCACTAAGACTACTATAAACTGACATAAACATCATAATATTTTGAAGATAATACCTCCTTCCATTAAATAATATAAGAATATCTTTAGCAAACATCAGATGAGAGAAGGTACCATCCGAAGTGCATGAATGACATGGAAGGATATTTCTATCATACAAGCTTTAGAACAAATTCCAAGACAAAGCCTCGTAATACATGATGAAAATATTGGGAGACAAGGGATCTCCTTGATTCACATCTTAAACACTGTTGAAGAAACTGAAACACTTCTCCATAAGAGAAATAGTAATCCACAGAGAAGAATAGCATTGAAAACAAATCTCACAAACCCATTCATGGAATCCAAGTTTCTTCATAGTCTGAATAGTGAATATCCACTCCAATTTATCAAAATATTTATCCATGTCCACTTTAATAATAACGTTGGACCCAGTCACCCTTCTGTTAACATCTTCGCCAAGTTCTTTATCTATACCAATCACTCCTTGAATACCCCTACATTTTATAAATCCACTTTTTTCTTGAGAGATGTATTTTGGAATAACCTTGTCTAAAGTTCTAGTAATAAAGCTTTCCAAAATCTTATAAGAAACATAACACAAGGAGATGGGTCCTTAATGTTCAATTGATGAGGGGTCCTTAATTTTGCGGACCAAAACCACTCTGGAGAAACATGTATGTATGTTTAATGCATCTTCTCAGAAGAAATCCCTGATAACCTCGGTCAATTAATCCCCCACAAAATCCCAAGCCACCACATAGAATGCTACCGGAAATCCATCCAGACCAAGAGGGTTTTATAGGGACATTCTATGTACAGTTTCTCATACCTCAACCCAATCCGGGAGAGCCTTGAGGAGATCATTCTGACCTTCCACGATGCAGGGGTGAATTCCATCCATGAAGGCTGCCTACCCCTCCGACAATGTAGGAAAACCAGAAAGGTATCCAGCAAGGAGAAACTTGAAGTGGTCAAAGGCCATCCATCCAGTGACATTAATATCAACAGAATAAGAACCATCCGCAATCTTAAATTTGATCTTCATCAACTGACATTCTTTAACACATGACTAAAAAAACGTAGAGTTACGGTCACCATCCATCAGCCATCTGACCCTTGAACATTACCTGTAATCTATTTCCACCTCCAATAACCTCTCAACCAGAACTCCACCTTTGTCACAGATCCTCAAAAAGGTACAATCATCCCAACCCTATTGAATTTAGTCCTCCATCCAATTAATTTCAATTTGAAACGATTCCATATAATTATCCACCATGGTGTTTTCAAGAAACCACCTGCTGATATCCTTTATGAGTCACCTATGATGACCAGAAAGCCCAATCCTTTCCCACCCATAGAAATCATCTTCCTACGACCACTTCATCATATGATTGAACCCATCCATCTAATTCCAGATAGATGAGTACATAAAAGTCTAACTGTGTTGTCTCCCTTGCTTCAATTCGACCAGAAGTGGGGATTTATCTGAGATAATGTGGAAAATATGCATCATCAAAGAACCAGATAAAGATTCTAACCCCTGGATATGTAAAAGTCAAATGTCCAATCTACTCCAGATATGGATTCCACTATGACGATTGTTGCACTAGGTAAACTTACACCCATTAAAGCCCAAATCCAAGAGACCTTTACTAGAAATAAAGGACCAAAAATCAACCATGCCATTGGTACTGCTTCCCGATCCACCTCTCTTCTACGAAATCTCAATAATCAGGTTGAAGTCATCACCAATGAACCATGAGAGACCCGCTGGATCAAATAAATCCAAACACTCCCACAAGGACATTCTATCAAGGGAATCAGTACTGGCATAAATGAAAGGGAAGAAGGTAACCCAGCCTCTAAACCTGATCCTCACCGTAATACATGGATCATTCATTTACACTTTCTCCACCTACAAAGAGTTCTTACAGCAAAGCCATATATGATTATTCATAGGGTGACCATGAAAATGAAACCCAAAACCCATATTTTTAGTGAATAAACTTAACCTACTGGGATATTTCTTATGTTCAGGAATATAAACTAGGTGAGAACCCAATCTTCGAGACTCAGAGGACAATAAGGAACATTTTCTATTAGTACCCAGTCCACGAGCGTTCCAAATAATGAATGAGAGCACTAAATAAGGAACCACATGACCTTCTAGACACTAGATCCTAAACCTGGAGAAAATAAAATAGTTTCACACACCTCATTAGCCATTGAACGAGAGACTGGTCTGGAGGAACCTTTAGATGAAATATTCTTCTTTGGAAAGAGATTAGTTTTATTCCAAGCACTATTTGAATCCTCTAACAGAGAGAACCTTATTTCAGGAGAACCTTGATGCATGACTGGATCCACACCCTTTTGAAGAATAAACTTCAACACCAGATGATAGGGAGAATTCTGAGATAGGATGATATGCTTCGAAACTCCTTCTGAAAAAGATCTCCCATGGGAGATACCACAATCCACTTTAGATCCACCAATAGAGGTTAGAAATGATATCTTTAGAGACTCAATCGGAAGAAAAGAGATAATCTGCACACTGAAGGGGGGAGGATCTAACTCTATATGTATTCTTGGAAAACAGACGTAAAACTAGATCTCCCACACCCAGAAAGTGTAAAAACTGATTCCATAAAACTCCACTCCACCGAACCCTTCCATGAGAGCTCTGATGAACCAAAGGAAATGTCCAACGTTAACTTTTAGAAAACCTCAAATTCTTCCAAAAAACCTCTGTCTACATGGAACCTCTTTCAAAAATCAGTACACTTTTCTGAAATCCCTCTGAAAAACATTGGAAATTCCAAATTTTCTTTAGTAGCATTGGATTTATCCACTCTTGAAGATGCCATCGCCACCCAAACCCTAGATGATGACGCCTCATCAGTGGATCCCTGCATGGAAGAAAATCCATCAAAAATCACCTTCTTCACACCCACCATAGGTTTACTCAGCTTCCCCATTTTCCTCCTATAGAAATCCAAAGAGTAAACTTGGAAGTCACATGCCAAAAAAACCTACGAGGATATAGATAAACCAAGAGCTTCCACAACTTAAAAACCTTAGGGGACTTGATAAGAATACGGGAAGGTAACTTCATCAACAGGTTCATCTCCAAACAAATACTTGGCTTTCCCACATCTAGAAGCAGCTTCTTTTTCAAATCCGAGCAGAGCAAACTACCCAGCACATCACCTACTGCAGCCAAGATTGAAGTGTCGAGAAAATGAAGTGGGAGGCCTGACAGTTTAATCCAAAAAGCATCAATGCAAGATTCCTTTCCATAATTACATTACTAGGACCAATGAGAGAGAGTAAACTGATAGTCACCGCAACGTCTGTATTACCAAGACCACACACCCAAAAAAGTACTCTTTGCTAAAGTAGTGAATGCATAAGGCAAGCCTAGAAATATCCAACACCGCCACCGGATGTTGGAGATCGCAAGAGCCAATATAAGATTGTAAATCTTCCAAGGATGGTTTCACCTGACCAAAAAGTGAAACCAAAGAAAGGTTATGAAACTCATCCATGTCCTGAATTTCCTATTCCAAGACCATGACCATAGGAATTTTGTTGATAAATTCTAGTTTTCTACGATCCATCTTGATCAGAGGAACACAAAAAACCTGGATCTCCTCCTCCAATATTTCATTGGAAGAGGAGTCTACCAGGGGATATCTCCAAAGAACAACCTCTTTGAAGGATCTGGAAAAGGATCCTCCACTCGGAAGAGACTCATCTACCCTTCCGACCTTTTGAGAAGGGAGAAATCCAATAGCGCCACCCACAGACACACTCATAGCTCTACACACCATTTTAGTACATCTGGATTAAAAAATATAGTACCAATGTCAGTGATTTGACCCAAGTGTAGCTATACACATTAGTATGGAACTATACCTTTTAATGGTTGATAGAATAAAATAATACATTCTTCAAGGGGTATTTAAAATTTTATTGAATAATAACCCACACAAGATGAGATTCGAGCATACCTCAACAACTCCTCACTACTTCACCAAAACAATAAAGTGAAACTAAGTGAACTGGGTGAACTGAAGGATATTATTTCCATGATAGTAACCACAAAACAAACACTTATTTTAGAAGTATAAAACCAATTATAATAATAAGAAGAGGATCATGAAGTAATAAATGAAAATGATCTAAAGGTAGAGCCCATGATAATCTCAACTGTAAAGGTGGAAGCAACACCTGATGACCTTTATCCACTACATATTTCTAATTACTTTTCTGAGACACTCATGGAGAAAGAAACACTTACAGCTAACACCTTAAAGGAGGGTAAACAAACTATATAATCTCTTATATTTACCTTTTGTTTAATTTTTTTAAAAACTAACACCCTTTAATTTTAAAATATAGATATAGTATTAATGGAGTATTTTATGGAGGAAGAAGAAAAATAGAAGATGATAGGATTTAAGTGTAATCTTATGGATCCACCACCATCTCTTGATAAAACCAATCTAGATGCATCCATTAAATACCATGAAATAATGATCGAGCTAATCAGGGGAGTAGATCATTCATTGAATTCAATTTATTTTGATTTATCACTACATGTTCTAAAAACTAACTCCCTATAAATTGAATTTTCAAGTATTTCTAATAATTAATTTTCACTAGAATGTGATAAAGAGATTTAGGAAACTAATATTGAAGAAAAACTAGAGTTTGAAATTGAATAATAGGCTACCCATCATGAATAAGAAGAGATCTATGATGAGTAATTTGAAAATAAGTACAAATATTAGACCTATTAGTGTCTAAATAAACTAGAATTGAAAAAAACTCAAAATTTTGAAGAAATATGTATACAATAGTCCATAGAAATTGGACACAAGTCCACCCAGAATGTGGTTGAACATGAAAAAGAATCTTTTGGAATATGGAAAATAAATTTCTCCCTCAACACCAAACAAAAAACTATTTGGAGGGAGAGACAACATATAAAATCTATACCCCTTACATTCAATACCCTTCATCCTTTCATCCTTTCTATTCTACTCATTAGGGTTTAGTAATGATTCACTAAACATATGGTGTTCTCCAAAACCAGTTTCCACTTTTGGACATTGGTAAACATAAAATGTGTTTTTTTTACTAAAGGAATGAAACAAACCATCAAATTGAGGTCAATAAATAAAATTTTCCACTAGGGTATTAAAAACCTAGTTCCTTCTTAGGGGTGAGACAAAAAATATTTTTACAAATATTTAATAAATTTATTATGTTTAATTTTTTTTCAGTTTTCCCAAAGTGGAAAATAACCTTGGAGGCTAGATCAAAGCTATCTATAAAGATACCAAGAAAAGGCTTACTCAAATCTTCTAGAATAATAAACCATGTGTTTCTTCTCTCCTTTTAAAACTTTTTATTTAAAATTATTATTTATTCATTTTTCCTAAACTTTAAATGTGCGGTGTTGAATAAGGATGGGTGAGGTTTCAAACCAATTCATAACCTATTCATGATATTTTTAGATATATTTTTGAAATCTATTAATTAAATGTTGCATTTTTTGCCTTATTTTTTTTAACTTTTAGAGTTTTTGTAGGATAGAAACTTGAATTTAAATGTTTTCATGCCTAGTGGAATATTTCATGATAGTTTTGAAGTTTCAATAATTCTAAAATTATTAGACTATCATGATTTTTGAGTGATTTTGCATCTTTCTTCACATAAATTCTATTTTATAAGTAGAAGAAGGAGTGTTTTAAAATATTTTGAAGTATAATTTAAATTAAAACAAGTGGAAATTATATTTTTGAACCTGAAACTAGGTAACATATCCTTTAGGAAAAATAAATCCTCAAGGATCTAAATCAAAAGATAGTCAGATAAGTCCTTCGAAAATGAGGTCAAATAGGAAATTTGGATCCCACAAAGAAGTTGTGAGATAATTAGGAATTTATTGTTTAAGTAATAAATTAACTCTATAAATTCAATAAGTTCTTTACACATACAAGTATGGAATAATTCAATAAGTGGCTAGTTATAAAAAATGAATGGATTTAGTTGAGGGGAATATTGAACCCAAATTAAGAAGAGGTAAATGGAATTATAAGAGTGTCACTTGAGTTATATCAAGGAAGTAGAAAAAGGATATTTCGTATGAGGAACTTTGGGGAAGGTGATTTTTTAATGTACCCCTAATTAAAGATTTAATTCCATTGGAATCCTTTTTTACATTCCTTGAATGGGCTCATTAGCTTGGATTGAAGTGGAGAAATTATATTAATTCATTTAAAAGGCATGAAATTTTCAAGAAATAGATGAAAATTTATTTTATTTCATTTATAGTATTTGAATTTAAACGTGGGAAGGATTATGAATTTAATAGGTTGAATTAATTTTATTTATGAGGAGTGTAAGTGTGTGAGTGTGGAAGTGATGAGTTCTAATATTTCCAAAATATATATACTATTATTATATAATAATTGAACCCAAATTTAGATAAATACTTGGTAATCATGTCATATTTAATACTTTTGGTACTTTGTGATATAATATCTTAATATACTAATATTGGATTTTAATATGTTTTATTATTTTTTGAATTAAATGAACAAGACATGATTTGATCTTTGAATTATGGAATTAATTGTTTATAGGATTTTTAATCTGATTTTAATTATTTTATTAAATTCTAGAAAACTTTAAACAAATCCTATAATGAATTATGATTTTCATTATTTTAGATCCAATGATGAAAATTAACAAAGGTACTAAGATGGAGTTATGATGTAAAATTTCCAAAGTTAACATAGAGTTCATATAATGCTAATAAATGGAAAATTCTCCAATGTATAGTTTTGATGTTGTGTTTAAAATGCCGATACAGAGTTCATATATCAATATAGAGTTAATTAATGAGGAATTTTTCAAATTCATGAGCACATCATATGAAATTATAGTATCATTTGACTTTAGCCTAAGTCATAAGGCATTAGTGATATCGTAGGACTTGTGAACTGTGTGTCAAGCATGAAGTAGGATCATATCACTTTGGATGAGAACCATCATATGAATTCATCCTATCCATCAAATAAATTAAACTTATGGTCCTCATTTACATGGAATAAAGGCATCCTTAGGGTAAAACCAACTGTTTCTCTAATTTTTCCCAAAGTTTCAATGAAATATTAAAATGTGAATGGTGAATACAACTACTATGTACGGGTACCCCCTAATATTTTCAAGGCTGCATAAAGTTCATGAATACCTACTTCAAGTTATCCATGTGTCTAGTGAAACTACATAAAGTTATCAAGGGAGTTTAATAAGGGTAAAATACTTGGTTCCTTAGCTATTTAAAGGTTTTAGTACACCAATATAATGGTCATCCTTCCTAACAGCGAGTTATGTCAAGGTACCATCACGACCAGAGGTGTTGTTTAAAGGATAAAAAATCACTACATCAAGGTACTCTAGAATTTTAATTGGATATATATGGGAACCACAGAACTCCAAAAATAAAAATACAAATAAGATTACATCAAATTCATTTCATTGGTTCTTCTATAATAGCGAGATCTCTAGTAACGAAACCAAGTGTCATTTAACCAGTAAATAAAGAGGACGATGATCATCGGAAGAAATTTTGAGGAAGGTAATATTCAAGAAGAGTCTTATTGGACGAATATTCACCCACATACATGACACATGAAGACCATAATAGAATAAGAATAACATTATTAACATGGTACTAAATAAAAGGAGGGTGAAAAAAAGTTTTAAATGGTTGTATATATTCCTCCCCCTCGTGTTGGAGAGAATTCATATCATATTTATTTAGCTATAAATTAATAGTTTTTTCATTTCAATTATAGTTAATTATTAATTTTTAATTAATGTGATGTTTTATCATATTCTCCTCTATTTTTTTCATATCTATCCCACTATGAATTTAGGGTGATTCTTAATCTCCTATTAATAATGAGAGGCTAACCGAAGGACCACCACTAGATGAAAACTAGTGAACGATAGTCCACACACCAATATTATTTTTATTATATGAATTTGGGTGTTTTAAGAGTTTATGGGGAACTTTTACCTCATACTTTACCATCTATTATTTTATTTTACACTGTTAAAATAATTTTCTCTCATACTAATTGGATTTATAATCTATAATTAGGACCAATGGTTTGATTAGTGCATAGACTCATGGTTGTGAGCCATTTGGGAAAGTGATGGAATTATAACCTTGGTTATTATATGAATGTTATTTCAATTTACATTATGTATTTAGTGATGTTGTCTATAGCCTGTTGGAACACATGAAGAGTGATACAGAGAGTTAAATAAGTGGATCAATGAAAGATCACAATGTTTATATTTAGGGTTGTACTTTTTCTTGAATTCATTTTATTTTTCACCCCTTATCTCATTCTATTTTTATCCATCAAACACCATCCCTCAATTAATTTGAAATTAAGAAAACAAAAAAAAAATTAGGACGTTGAGTCTTTAGGACCAGCACCTTGAGAGATAACCCCGGTTACCCCTAAGACTACATTATAGGTTTAAAAAATTATGTCAAACAAGATCCACATAACAAGTTTATGTCATCAATATCCATCTTAGTAAAACCATAACATATATTTTGATACATGTAATTTCTCTGTATCCAAACACATATTATGATATTACTCAAAAAATGAGTTTCTATATTTGTGGAAGAATGTGTACACAATTTTGGTGGTCATTGATGGTGGTGTTGGAAATAGACAAATAGTAGTCCCTAAAACAGAAATAAGTAACTACGAAATTTATCCTTCTCCTTCTTCCTCCAACACATATAACCACATATTCTACTTTCTATTAGCCCAAACCTTACTTAACCTCCCCTGATGAGATCCATAAATTCCTTATAACAACTTATCAACCCTTAACCAATGTCTCTTGGTCATTATCATGATTTATAAAACACCCAATAGAAGTATCAAATGGTTCTTGTCCTTGATTTCTACCACTCCTCCACCATAGATTACACCCATATAGTCTAACTAAAACCCATACCCTTAAGAAATATTTCACACCCTCAGAGGTAGTGAGGAATGTACCAATATCATTGGTATTTAGTAAACCTTAAATAGTGGTCCTTAAAAAAACTTGACCGTTATTTGGCGGTTGATAAAGTGATTTAACAACAACTTTTTACAATATTCATATATGGTTGGATGGATATAAAAGTGTTTCTATGTATATGATGATTTTATTAAAATGCATAAAATATAAAACATATTTTATAATAACTTTTTCGGTTATATACTAATATTATCAAATGTATTCGTTTGATGCAAATATAGCATATGAAAAAATAAATTCCTTACAACAAGGAATTTGATAATATATGAGAACATCTATCAAAATATGTAAAAGGTTAAATTCAATAGTTTTCAATAATACATCTATAAAATTACTATTTAGAATATTCCTAACTAATATCACGGATATTAAAATGGGAAATTATGTAAAAACATGGTGAAGGATAATAAATACTATGAAAATGAAGTGATACAAAAACCAATTCAAATATAATTAAAATTAAATATATAAATAAAAATAGTAATTTAAAAAATAAATGGAAAGAGAAATTTTAAAAATAGAGTGGACATAGATAAATAAAATAAAAGTAGAAAATGTAAATAGATAAAAATGAAATTTAAATAATGTTACATTATCACTTCTACATAAAAATCACTTACCCCCTAATCCAATTAGATCGAGATTATCATCTCAGAAAATTCAGATAGGTATTTAGTATGAAAATCAGAAAGGTATTCAGTAAAAAATTTATTGTATTCATTCAAAACATACCACTCCATAATAAAACCTTCCAGTCAGATATTATTTTTAACATGTCCTTTGAATAACTTTATACATAATACAATAGTGTACATCCATCAAAAATATATGGTGTCATATAGTCAGATCTGATGGGATTTGTATGATCATCTGTAACACCCCGAGCTTCCACGATACGCTTCTCATTCAATAATACAATAGCTTGCATTGTACGCAACTTCGAGTTCTAAAACATCGCGACAAATCAAACTAGCCGTTATGAATAGTAATAACCACTTTTTAAAATTATAGAAATTTTATATTTCAAAATGGACTTCATTTTTGTATTCGTAATATCGAAATTAGCCTATGTTGAATTTTTGGTATTTTTCTGAGAACTTCTAATTTTTTATGAATAGTGAAAAATACTTAAAACAACTTTTTTAATCAAAATAATTTATAGTGATAAGTTATACTATTGAGTGGATTTAATGTATAATTAGAATATATTTTTACCATTTTATCCAATGGTGGTCATTAGAATTAATTTAACATTGAATTTGGACATAAACAATTGCCAATCTTTTGATATAAATTGTTTCTTGAAAACACGCTATTTGTCGTAACAGCGGGAATTAATTATAAAATTAATTAATGCAACTTATATGTTTGGAATTTTGTAAAATAGACATCATTTTTGAATTCGGAATATCAATTATAGCTTAGGATGAAATTTTGGCATTGTTCTGAGAAACTTCAATTTTTGATGAATAGTGAAACCACTAAGTGGTAGTTAAATAACTGATTTTTCGTTTAAATGAAATATTACCACTTCGGTGATTTGATTTTCAAAAATCCGACATACATGGTTGTCATTAAGAAGTAAAATGTGGTTCAATGAGATTATAATAATTTTTTGGTGAATAGTAACTTATTAAGTTCTTAATCGCGATTAGTGGTAATTAGTGTAGTTTAAGGTATAGATAATACTTTAATAATATTAAATGACCTAGACACATGTCCCAACCTCATTGGTTGAGTCATGGCCGACCAAGACAAGCCATGGCCTAACTTGGGGACCCCATGGATCCACTTTTGTTGGGAAATGACATAAATTAGTTTTTATTTAATGTTAAAGTGAAAATGACACTAACATAAATTGTTCTACTAAAACAATTTTTAATTGGGGTTATACAAGTCCAAATTTTGATTATAAATAGTCATTGGAAAGCTAAAAAGATTTCCTACATCATAGTATTTGTTTTATAATTTTTAGACATTAAATAAATTAAAGTATTTATGACATAATAATGATGCAGCGATGACATCATTATTTGACGATTTAAATAAAATGAGAAGATAATGCAAAATCCGAGGCTTACACTTGTCCAAAGCCTATTGGATGAAGATATTTCGAAACCTTATCACCTTAGCCTCGAATTATATAGATGTGGGACCTTTAGAATCCGAAAAGCATTTTGAAATAATGTAACATTTCATTACTTTCCAAAAGTGCCCCTCCTCTCCACTTATAAAAGGCCCCCACCTCTCCCACCTTATTCACACTTTCAAGCCATTTGGCTCGGCCAACCTCTGCCCAAATACTCTCCCAACATTCCTACCTTACTCCTAGAATCCTCACTTTGGGCATAACTCTTCCCAAGGAAGCCTTTGGCTCAAATCAAAAAGAGTTACCCGATTTTGAGGTAATGTCTTTTATAATGTTGTTTTGTTTTATTTTTCTTCTCCAACCCCCTAAACTCTTTTTATTCATTTCTTTTGTAACAACACCAGTATCCTCAATATACTAGGATGTTGTTATAAGAAGGATTCGAGCTACACTTACACACACCTACATCTAATGGTTAAAGAACATACGGTTTCTGTGGATGGCGAATTTCTGCCTCACGAAGCGATGATTGTTCAACACTCATATAACACCTTCAAAGGTGGCCATTAAGATGTCACTATTTTTATATATGATATATAATATGTTTTTGTTTTACTTATGCTTCTGTATTTCTCATTTATGGCATACTTTATGATTTCCATTATGGGTAAAACGCGATAATTTCATTTTAGGAAGTGCGGACTACCGCCCCCTCAAAGTGATTTGAATCGTAAATGCCATATGTGGGATGTATAAAGGATGGAGTAAATGGTATTATACACTATATTATACTGGAATTATATTATACATTTATATCATTATGATTTAGTTCCATTAAATATGAAATTGAAATGAAAGTAGCGTTCATGCGTACGTACGGCTTACCGTCTCCATGAACGGTGCATTTCATTTCTTACCTCTAAATGTTACGTAATATTATAAATGAATGTATATACTGGATATATAAGATATATATATGACATCTAAATCATGAATATAATTCTGGATATAATGGATATTTCACCACAGAAACAACTTGTAACTATAAGAAGCTTATTGTTGACTCAAGTACCAAAGATCGACAAAACGACCGTTATTGACTTAAATAATTACATAACGTTCATAACATTGTAATAAGTGATATAAAAAGGATAATGAAATTGAAAATGGTTCTTAATAAGGTAGATATTAACTCTAGTTTATTATTCAGGAGGTTAAAGAACGGTTGAGTCAAGTCGGACACAAGGTAAGGGAACTTCTTAACCCAACTTCCATTCTTTGGGTTAATCTCCTAATTTCAAATTATGTCATGATATTATTATGTAATATCTTGTATTTGTACTTTCTTTATGTGTACTTGTAGTTAATACACATAATAGATCTATTTTATTTTAAAAGTGATCTTTGTAAGGGAATTTCATAACCCAACTTCCATTCTTTGGGTTAATCTCCTGTTTTCAAATTATGTCATGATATTATTATGTGCTATCTTGTATTTGTACTTTATTTATGTTTACTTATAGTAAATACACATAATAGATCTATTTTATTTAAAAAATGATCTTTGTAAGGGAACTTCTTAACCCAACTTCCATTCTTTGGGTTAATCTCCTACTTTCAAATTATGTCATGATATTATTATGTCCTATCTTGTATTTTTACATTATTTATGTGTACCTATAGTGAATACACATAATAGATATATTTTATTTAAAAATTATCTTTTAAAGTACTTCGTCTCAATCTCCTTTCATTGAGGCATATTTGGTTTTATACACAAATTTCTTTTATACGGTGTATAAACCCCTTTGACTTTTACGGTTATTCAAAAGGAATCTTTTTATACAAAGCGTTTTGCTAAACGACAAAAGGGAATGTTTTTCTTTCCGTACTTATGCGGCGACAACGACTTCTCCGCCGCCGTGACCATTATTTGAGTTTCGGCTTCCTCTACAAGCCATCATTTTTTTTAACGAAAAATAAATACAAAGTTTTAACTTTCTTTTATTTTGGTATTGAAAATGGTTTTGAAAGTGTTTTTATTATATCAATGTGTTGTATTGATATCTTGTGATTGAAATGTGGAAATGTTATGTTTACATTATGCATGTTTTATGTGATACAATTATGTTATGGTTTATGATATGTTTAAACCTATTCATATGAGGAATGTATTGGACTTAATAAGTGACGGGTGGAGCCCGCTATAGCTCCTCGATGCATCGGCAGGTCTCATGAGACAACTAGACGTGGAATTGGCCGAGGCCCTTTCCCAATTTGATTTATGGTTTTGGCCGAGGCCTTAATCATTTTAGATGTCTTGGCCGAGGCCTTGACAAAATGTTTCAGAATGTCCGGCATTATACATTCCATCATTATGAAAGTGGTTATTGATATTGCATGTGATTATTCGACCAGTAGAATATCCATGTGAAGAAGTAAATGGCATTATCTCATTTTACTTTTGCCATATTATGTTGAAGTTCATGTTTAAAAGGCTTTTGTTTTAGTTATACATTGCCTTAAATGTTAATGTTTATTTATGAAAGCTTCCGCATTATTGTTATCCTTACTGAGCATCTGAGCTCACCCCTTTCAATGTTTTAATATTTTCCAGGATGTGAAGAAGTATTTTATGAATGACCTGCAGGGATAGTCGGAAGAGGATATGAGTGTGGACTATGGAGACTTTGTTATTGTAGTTTTTCACTTTTTGATGTAATGAAAGACTTATGAATGTATCTAGTGTTTCCAAGGCTACTAAACTAATCGGTCTTTCGAGACTTGATCCTTTGTGATCATGCCAATGTTACGAAGTAACGCACCGGCTCTGGGTAGCTGGGGTCGGGGCGTTACAGTTGGTATCAGAGGCAGTTTAGTACTAACCTTGGAAGCTAGATTTAGATAAACTCTGATTAGAGCACATAGCCCAAAGATAGACTTTGAGGATTAGTATAGAAGAACTTCCTAGAATTTTAGTATTGTAGAGATGTTGTGAGTTTTCCGAGCAATACATCCCTGTCTGGATACGAGCAGGTAGAGGTGGCTCTGGCACAGATGTACCTAGGGGTAAAACCCGAAAACACCGCTTTGAGCTAGACTCAAACGGGAACTGGTGCACGACAACGGGCCTTGCTGCACTCTTGGTTACGACACTCCCGAGGGATTTGCTTAGGATAATTCTCATTTTCTTTACAAACCATTATGTAGGGTTTATGATTATATGCTTATTCAAAGAAAACATTCTTATGATTATGGATTATATCCATAAACCGTTCAATTTACATTAATTATTTTAAAAGTTTGGAATTATTCATTATAATTCATAAACTAACCTAGTTTATGTCATTGTATAGAAATGGTGCCCAGTAGAAGGAATGTGAACTCTAGCAATACGTATGATCCAAAGAGTAAGAAGGATCGTATATTTTACGATATTAAGCCAACATTTCGAAGGGAAATAGTCTCCCATGTGTTCTCAACATATGAAGAAATAGTATCATGTGTTAATAAGATAAGTAAAGAATTCTCTGAGTCCAATGGATTTGAAGCGAAGCAAGAGACGAAAGGGATGGAAGAGAGAATGATGGATAAAGGGATGAAGGGAAAGAAGGATTTTCCAATATGTGGTAATTGTGGGAAGAAACATCATGGAACTTGCCTAAAGGGAATGGGAGTTTGTTATAAGTGTAGAGAAAAAGGACACAAAGTGCGTGACTGTAAGGGTAAGAAAATGGTTTCAAATTTACAATGCTTCTTCTACAAGGATTGGGGACACTACGCAAACCAATGTCCAAATCATCAGAGTATGCCCCAAATGATGTCATTGGATAATAATCAAGTTATGATACTACCACAGATGAGGAGTAATGATTAGAGTTCTTATGTTGTTATTAAAGAATTTTGTAATTTGAGTGTTGTATCAATGATGTACTGGTTATAATAATTATGGAGTATATAAGGATTGTACTGCAGTACTATTTCATCAAGGACTTGAGATTGTGTGGAACCAAGAAATGTGACTCCACAGTAGGTTAAAATTTTGGAAAATATATGGTTGAGAGAAAGATAAACCATAATATGGTTCTGATACCGAGATAGTGATTTTGGAATAAGACGTGATTGATTTGGATAAATTATATTTGATATTCTTAACTTCCTTGAAACTGAGTGATGATTTGTATACATTTTTGGATAGAAGGAGTATATCTAGTATTCTATAAGGAATAAGGGATCATGGTAATTCAGTATGTTTAAAAAAATACATGATGAAGGTGTTCACATGTTGTTACATGGAAAAAAAAGGATCTTCATTATGTTTACCTTCCTTATAAAATTGGGACTGTGAGTTGGACAGAAGTATTTTGGATAACTATAAAGGTTGGAATGGATTAAGTTGATCTTTGGATAGTATTGTTTAAGGTTAAAAAATTTATGAATATTATTTTTGGAATAGTATGGTACTATATTTTTAGGAAAAGGACAACCTGCAGGGTGGGGCATAACCCGTCGCGTCGGACAAAGCTGCAGGAATCGAACCCACAATCATAGTGCGACAAGCCTTTATTTACTACCACTAGCCTACAGGAAGTCCCTGGTTATTACAAAATAATTTTACTAATCTAAATGGTATGTTTTAACATTTTGAACCTTATACAATTAGGATAAGTATGATATTTTTGAGTTCTATTATCTTTTTGAGTGAAAGATGAGTTGAAGGTTGAAACTCTAATTGTCAAGCATAAATATATATATACCTATCTCTTATTCAATGAATAAATTAATTCTTAAACTTTAGTAAAGGGATATTAAAACAAAAAAATGTGTTATCCTAATACCTTATGTCTTGTTGAACTGATGATATTTTAAATCAATATAGATTGAAGGCTTTGAGGCCCTCAATTTGACAGTTGATTGTTATTGATGACCTCAATCACTCCCTACAAATATTTACGTTTTTCCTCCAATTATATGTCTCTAATTGCCACCAATGTTCTCCTTATCGAGATTATAATTTGGTGGTGACTTTCTTATTTCCATTTACCTCTTATTAAGGCTAAATTTTATTAATCTTATTTCCGATGTGGGTTTTCCACAAAGGTATTTTCCCTTTTCAACCTTTTATTTTCCAAGAAAAATTTCAAATTGCGAGGACGCAATTTATTGAAGGAGGGGAGAATGTAACACCCCGAGCTTCCACGATACGCTTCTCATTCAATAATACAATAGCTTGCATTGTACGCAACTTCGAGTTCTAAAACATCGCGACAAATCAAACTAGCCGTTATGAATAGTAATAACCACTTTTTAAAATTATAGAAATTTTATATTTCAAAATGGACTTCATTTTTGTATTCGTAATATCGAAATTAGCCTATGTTGAATTTTTGGTATTTTTCTGAGAACTTCTAATTTTTTATGAATAGTGAAAAATACTTAAAACAACTTTTTTAATCAAAATAATTTATAGTGATAAGTTATACTATTGAGTGGATTTAATGTATAATTAGAATATATTTTTACCATTTTATCCAATGGTGGTCATTAGAATTAATTTAACATTGAATTTGGACATAAACAATTGCCAATCTTTTGATATAAATTGTTTCTTGAAAACACGCTATTTGTCGTAACAGCGGGAATTAATTATAAAATTAATTAATGCAACTTATATGTTTGGAATTTTGTAAAATAGACATCATTTTTGAATTCGGAATATCAATTATAGCTTAGGATGAAATTTTGGCATTGTTCTGAGAAACTTCAATTTTTGATGAATAGTGAAACCACTAAGTGGTAGTTAAATAACTGATTTTTCGTTTAAATGAAATATTACCACTTCTGTGATTTGATTTTCAAAAATCCGACATACATGGTTGTCATTAAGAAGTAAAATGTGGTTCAATGAGATTATAATAATTTTTTGGTGAATAGTAACTTATTAAGTTCTTAATCGCGATTAGTGGTAATTAGTGTAGTTTAAGGTATAGATAATACTTTAATAATATTAAATGACCTAGACACATGTCCCAACCTCATTGGTTGAGTCATGGCCGACCAAGACAAGCCATGGCCTAACTTGGGGACCCCATGGATCCACTTTTGTTGGGAAATGACATAAATTAGTTTTTATTTAATGTTAAAGTGAAAATGACACTAACATAAATTGTTCTACTAAAACAATTTTTAATTGGGGTTATACAAGTCCAAATTTTGATTATAAATAGTCATTGGAAAGCTAAAAAGATTTCCTACATCATAGTATTTGTTTTATAATTTTTAGACATTAAATAAATTAAAGTATTTATGACATAATAATGATGCAGCGATGACATCATTATTTGACGATTTAAATAAAATGAGAAGATAATGCAAAATCCGAGGCTTACACTTGTCCAAAGCCTATTGGATGAAGA
This sequence comes from Viscum album, assembly GCA_963277665.1. Taxonomy (NCBI): domain Eukaryota; kingdom Viridiplantae; phylum Streptophyta; class Magnoliopsida; order Santalales; family Viscaceae; genus Viscum; species Viscum album. Next base: position 1,687,500,291 of record OY728146.1, read on the forward strand.
TATTTAGAAACCTTATCACCTTAGCCTCGAATTATATAGATGTGGGACCTTTAGAATCCGAAAAGCATTTTGAAATAATGTAACATTTCATTACTTTCCAAAAGTGCCCCTCCTCTCCACTTATAAAAGGCCCCCACCTCTCCCACCTTATTCACACTTTCAAGCCATTTGGCTCGGCCAACCTCTGCCCAAATACTCTCCCAACATTCCTACCTTACTCCTAGAATCCTCACTTTGGGCATAACTCTTCCCAAGGAAGCCTTTGGCTCAAATCAAAAAGAGTTACCAGATTTTGAGGTAATGTCTTTTATAATGTTGTTTTGTTTTATTTTTCTTCTCCAACCCCCTAAACTCTTTTTATTCATTTCTTTTGTAACAACACCAGTATCCTAAATATACTAGGATGTTGTTATAAGAAGTATTCGAGCTACACTTACACACACCTACATCTAATGGTTAAAGAACATACGGTTTCTGTGGATGGCGAATTTCTGCCTCACGAAGCGATGATTGTTCAACACTCATATAACACCTTCAAAGGTGGCCATTAAGATGTCACTATTTTTATATATGATATATAATATGTTTTTGTTTTACTTATGCTTCTGTATTTCTCATTTATGGCATACTTTATGATTTCCATTATGGGTAAAACGCGATAATTTCATTTTAGGAAGTGCGGACTACCGCCCCCTCAAAGTGATTTGAATCGTAAATGCCATATGTGGGATGTATAAAGGATGGAGTAAATGGTATTATACACTATATTATACTGGAATTATATTATACATTTATATCATTATGATTTAGTTCCATTAAATATGAAATTGAAATGAAAGTAGCGTTCATGCGTACGTACGGCTTACCGTCTCCATGAACGGTGCATTTCATTTCTTACCTCTAAATGTTACGTAATATTATAAATGAATGTATATACTGGATATATAAGATATATATATGACATCTAAATCATGAATATAATTCTGGATATAATGGATATTTCACCACAGAAACAACTTGTAACTATAAGAAGCTTATTGTTGACTCAAGTACCAAAGATCGACAAAACGACCGTTATTGACTTAAATAATTACATAACGTTCATAACATTGTAATAAGTGATATAAAAAGGATAATGAAATTGAAAATGGTTCTTAATAAGGTAGATATTAACTCTAGTTTATTATTCAGGAGGTTAAAGAACGGTTGAGTCAAGTCGGACACAAGGTAAGGGAACTTCTTAACCCAACTTCCATTCTTTGGGTTAATCTCCTAATTTCAAATTATGTCATGATATTATTATGTAATATCTTGTATTTGTACTTTCTTTATGTGTACTTGTAGTTAATACACATAATAGATCTATTTTATTTTAAAAGTGATCTTTGTAAGGGAATTTCATAACCCAACTTCCATTCTTTGGGTTAATCTCCTGTTTTCAAATTATGTCATGATATTATTATGTGCTATCTTGTATTTGTACTTTATTTATGTTTACTTATAGTAAATACACATAATAGATCTATTTTATTTAAAAAATGATCTTTGTAAGGGAACTTCTTAACCCAACTTCCATTCTTTGGGTTAATCTCCTACTTTCAAATTATGTCATGATATTATTATGTCCTATCTTGTATTTTTACATTATTTATGTGTACCTATAGTGAATACACATAATAGATATATTTTATTTAAAAATTATCTTTTAAAGTACTTCGTCTCAATCTCCTTTCATTGAGGCATATTTGGTTTTATACACAAATTTCTTTTATACGGTGTATAAACCCCTTTGACTTTTACGGTTATTCAAAAGGAATCTTTTTATACAAAGCGTTTTGCTAAACGACAAAAGGGAATGTTTTTCTTTCCGTACTTATGCGGCGACAACGACTTCTCCGCCGCCGTGACCATTATTTGAGTTTCGGCTTCCTCTACAAGCCATCATTTTTTTTAACGAAAAATAAATACAAAGTTTTAACTTTCTTTTATTTTGGTATTGAAAATGGTTTTGAAAGTGTTTTTATTATATCAATGTGTTGTATTGATATCTTGTGATTGAAATGTGGAAATGTTATGTTTACATTATGCATGTTTTATGTGATACAATTATGTTATGGTTTATGATATGTTTAAACCTATTCATATGAGGAATGTATTGGACTTAATAAGTGACGGGTGGAGCCCGCTATAGCTCCTCGATGCATCGGCAGGTCTCATGAGACAACTAGACGTGGAATTGGCCGAGGCCCTTTCCCAATTTGATTTATGGTTTTGGCCGAGGCCTTAATCATTTTAGATGTCTTGGCCGAGGCCTTGACAAAATGTTTCAGAATGTCCGGCATTATACATTCCATCATTATGAAAGTGGTTATTGATATTGCATGTGATTATTCGACCAGTAGAATATCCATGTGAAGAAGTAAATGGCATTATCTCATTTTACTTTTGCCATATTATGTTGAAGTTCATGTTTAAAAGGCTTTTGTTTTAGTTATACATTGCCTTAAATGTTAATGTTTATTTATGAAAGCTTCCGCATTATTGTTATCCTTACTGAGCATCTGAGCTCACCCCTTTCAATGTTTTAATATTTTCCAGGATGTGAAGAAGTATTTTATGAATGACCTGCAGGGATAGTCGGAAGAGGATATGAGTGTGGACTATGGAGACTTTGTTATTGTAGTTTTTCACTTTTTGATGTAATGAAAGACTTATGAATGTATCTAGTGTTTCCAAGGCTACTAAACTAATCGGTCTTTCGAGACTTGATCATTTGTGATCATGCCAATGTTACGAAGTAACGCACCGGCTCTGGGTAGCTGGGGTCGGGGCGTTACATCATCACATAATCATTTGGTGGAATAAGACAAACCAAATATAGGCTGAATCTATAAACAAGTGAAGAAATGTATATATAGAGACCATAGCCTTTTACACATAACATTACAGGATTTTAATCTTAATAAAACATCAGAGTACAAGACAAGGATCATGAAGTCTTGTATATTTGAAGACAAGGTACATAAGTATTAAAACATGGGACTAAAAAAACTTCTTTATTTAATCTCCATAAAGATATCCTAACTTAATTTGAGCCCTTACATCTTTATAGGGTACCCTAGTTATCACATGAAAAAATGGACAAGCTAAAAACCCAATAAGAGAAAAAAATAGTAATAAAACATTAACACATGGGTTAGAAGGAAATGAATAATACAAAATATAAAAGGCATGGATCACATGGAATCATAAAACATAAACATGGTATAATAAAATCATTAATTCATAGTAATGTGGAAGTAACATAAAACATGACTTTAGTACGAGTCTAGGCTAACTGCTAAGACCGTTGCATATAGTGGAACCAGCCAAGGATAACCGCCCAGAGAGTCGCATATAATGTCTCATGAGACTCAACTTTACCCAATGAATTGGAGCACTATCTAGGAGTTCCCGTATTAACTTTTCGTGAATTTATTTTCTATATAAATAATCATATATAATCAATCTTATATAAACATAAGTGTTACCCATTGAACGAATTGGGTACCACAACCATATCATAAAGCATAACAAATGGGTGCATCATAAAAGTGTCCATGAAAGAAAGGAACTAAAATATATATGGACATTCATAATGGAAAATAGTAATGTATCATATTACGTGATGTCAAGTAGAAGTGAAAACATGTAAGAAAATAATTTAATAAATTTTAGCATTAAAACATTTTTGTGTGGTTTAAAGGAAAATACCCAAGAGCCTTTAAAATAGAAAAGGAAAAAATTATTTATATAAAACCAGAACTTAACCATTAATGTCTTCATAAAAATACTGATTTTATAAAGAAAATGGTGGTCTAAAATATAACATAGAGTTCACTTTAAATCGAGTAAGAATTCAGGATGTTTTCTCAAAACATGTTTGATTATTAGGAAGTATTAAGGAGGGAATCACTTAAAAATATGTATATCCCCAAATGATAATGAAAAAAGGGTATTGATAAAAGAATTTTATACATGTAAAAATAATTTAGAATATTAACATAAAATTATAAGATAATTTTATTTTGAAAAAAGGAAGATAAGGTAACCCAAAGGAACAATGAAGGTTTGGGTGGAATCCCTTACAGATTATCGGCATTGTATCAGGTGAACTTAAGAGTGATTAATGAGAGAGAAATGGGTTTATCATCACTTATAAATCATGAGGTAATTATGGGGGATGTGTGAAATCATACCCCATAATTAAGGATTACACGTAAAATGGAATAACATATAGGATATTCTTGAATAAAAGTGAATAGAGAGGATTCGTTACCTTAAGTATGATGGTGTTCTCTGATTGATATTAGTGGCCTGAATAATCAAATTAGGTTCATTAATTAATAATTATAGAACTAATTTTACATGTAATAGATTTTTTATAACCTTTTTTATTGGGTTGGAGGTTCAATTTTATTGTTGGGGTCTATTTTCTTCCTTGGTTTTACTGATCGGTTCATTTATATTCATGTTCAGATAAACTTGTATGATGAAAGTGATTGTCCAGAATCAATGTTATTTGATATTAGTGAACATCCATAAGATTACATGGTTATAAAATTAATTTGTTTATTTGGAGTGAAGGTGAATCATTATATAAAACATTAATGATAAATGATTGAATTAATTTGGTGGTTTTTCTCATAATTAACTTGTTTTGTATTATTATTTTACATCATGTGTGAAAAAGGATTCAAGAACAAAACATAGGGTAGAATATATACATAATAATCTTGTTCGACCATAAAAATGGTTTCATGACCATAATTGAAGATTATAATAGAAATTAAAAACTCATCATCCCTGAATGTGGCAAATTAACACATCTCGGATGGTGTCTTTACTTCTAAAATAAAATAAGGGGAGATGAGAGACGATAAAAACATATCCCATTGTCATAAAAAAAATTCTTGACATATAAGGTTCAATAGTTTTCATAACATTTGAATGAAGAGAGTTAAGTATAGAAAATAAAATATAGGAACTTGAAAAGAAATTGAATGAAAATAAAATAAGAATTTACCACTTGAGATGAGTAAAGAGAAGAGGGGAGTGTGGGTGGCTTTTATAATGGAGGGGAGGAGGGTTTTATTAATATTTTAATCATTAATTTATAATTTTTCCATAATACAAGAAATAGTAATGATTCCTGAACCAATAATATTCATATGTGCATGTGAGTCGAATATTTGGGTGCCTACATCTGTTATGATGTTAGGAATATTAGCATTAAATTATAATGTATTTACCTGGTAAATTAACATATTTTACTATTCACCATAAATTCATGGATTTCAGAAAAATCCCCAAAATCCACCATAACCATTTATCGATGGGAAAAATCCAAAAATGAAATCAATTTTTCCAAAATAATTTTCTACATATGATTAATTTAATTTTTAATTTAAATCATAATTTACTTGAAAAATACAAATTTTAAAACTATAACTGATTTTATAATGCCTTAAAAAATTACATAAGGTCTTATATAATTATCTTAAAACAAAGAGATATAAAAATTTTAATTTATGAACACCTTTTATGAAAATAAATTTTCTTTTAAATTAATTAATTAATTATAACTAATTATTTATGACTCATAAAAATACCAATACTTTTATTATGGTCATATTATCACTTATAAGATGCCTTAATTTTATTTATACCTTTATGGATGAGGTTACTATTATTTTGGACGATTTAATATTTATAAGGGTCATATTACTATTCATAAGGGTATGTTACTATTCATAAGGGTAGGTTACTATTCACAAAAAAAATTAAGTTTTCTCCATTTGACTTCCAACATCTTACTGATCGCAACCGTGTAAGTCAAATTTTCGAAATTCAAATCAGAGAGGTGAAAAAATTATGTTAAAAGGTCACATGGTACTTAGTAGTTTATTGTGTTGTTATTTCATGTTATTATATGACATAATTATAAGAAAGTAATTTCCATTGATAAAACACTGGGTCATTACATTATTCCCCCCTTATGAAATTTCTCCCTTGAAATTTTGTTTTACATTATAAGTCATAAATAGGTGTGGGTACTTTTCCTTCATTCCCTCCTCTAGTTCCCATGTTACCTCTTCGTACTTAGGGTTCTGCCAAAGTACTTTGACCAGGTGAGTAGTCATGTTACTTAGATTTTTATCTCTACGATATAAGATCTTCATTGGCTTCTCCTCGTAAGAAAGATCATTATCCAACTGTTCCACCTCTGAAGAGATTACATGTGGAGGGTCTAGAATGTACATCCTTAATAGGACTACATGGAAGACATCTTGTACTTTTGACATGGTAGGTGGAATTTCATGTCGATAGGCCACAGATCGGACTCGATCGAGGATCTCGAAGGAGCTAATATACCTTAGACTTATCTTTATTTTCTTCCCAAACCACATGAACTTATTCCATTGAGATACATAGAGAAATACCATGTCTCCAACTTCAAACTCAAGGTCTCATCGATGATTGTCTACATAACTCTTTTGTCAACTTGGGGCTACCTTGATGTGCTATTGAATGGGTTTCACCTTCTCCATCACTTCTTCGACCATTTCTGGTCCTAGCAGCTTACTCATACCAAAATCATCCCAACACGCCTGTGTTCTACACATTTTCCCATAAATTACTTTGTATGGTGGCGTTTGAATGCACAAGTGGAAACTTTTATTGTAGGATAATTCAACCAGTGGAAGATGTTGGTCCCATCATTCTTTGAAGTCCATAGAACATTCTCTCAATATATCTTCCAATATCTGAATAGTCCTCCCAGATTGGACATCAGTTTGAGGATGATAGGCTGTAATGAAGTTCAATTTAGTGCTTAGAGCATGTTGGAGACTTTTCCAGAACATTGAGGTGAATCTCAGATCTCGATCGGATATAATATATAGTGGTACTTCATGCAGTCTTATCACTTCTTTGATATATATTTGTGCAAGTTGATCCAATTTGAAGTCCTCTCGGATCATAATAAAGTGAGTTTTCTTTGTAAGATGACTAACAATGACCCATATAACATTGTTTCCTTTGGATTTCCTTGGAAGTTCCGTGACAAATCCCATGGTAATGTTCTACCACTTCCATGTTGGTATAGGTAGTGGTTGAATCATCCCCTTAGACTTATATCTTTCAGTCTTCACTTGTGGACATACCAGTTACTTTGATTTATACTCAACAATATCCTTCTTAATATTGTCCCTCCAAATGTTTTCTCGAAGATCTCGATACATCTTGGTGCTACCTAGGTGAATAGATAAGGATGAGCTATATGCATCATTAAAAAGATCCTTCTTTATCTCTGGATCACAATGTATACATAATAGTGACCCAGATCTTGTAACTCATTCCTCATCAATCTTGAATATAGAGGATTCTCCATTTTTAATTGCTTCCACCCTTTTCTAAATTTCCACATCTTTTCTTTGAGCATCCTTTATTTTCTCCATTAGCGATGGTTGAGAAATAATTTGATAAAGTATTGATGATATTCATCCCTTAATTATTCCCATGTTAATCCTCTAAATATCTAAGAAGATAGGATCCTTTTAAATTCTCATCATTGATAAAGATACAAGATCCTTTCTACTCAGATCATTTGACACATTATTTGACTTATCGGGATAGTAGTGGATTGAGCTGTCATAATTCTTGATGAGCTCTATCCATATTTACTGAAAAATATTAAGCTCATTTTGTGTGAATATATAATCAAGACTCTGATGATCTATATATATCTCAAAATTCTCCCCATAGAGATAATGCCACCAGATTTTACCACAAAAATCATAGCTACCAACTCTAGATCATGCATAGGATAGTTTTCTCATAGATATTCAGTTATCTTTAGGCGTAGGATTTGACTTTATCATTTCTAATTAGCACACATCCTAATACCTTCTTTGAAGCGTCAATGTACACCACAAAGAGTTCTCCACTTTTTGGGAGTGTGAGTATTTGTGCAACGATTAGCCTCTTTTTCAACTCCTTAAAACAATCTTCAGATTTCTGAGTCCAGACAAACTTTACTCCCTTCCATGTCATCTTGGTCATTGGGTTTGACAATCGTGAAAAGTTCTTCACAAATTGTTGGTAATACCTAGCTAGACCTAGAAATCTATGGATATATGTTACAGATGTTGGCCTGGGCCACTCTTCAATCACCTTTGTCTTTGAAGGATCCACAGATATCCCTTTGCTAGTAATAACATGCCCCAAGAATGATAGTTCCTCCATCCAAAACATACATTTACTATACATTTCATACAACATATCCCTTCACAAAGTCATTAACACAGTATTCAAATTCTCTCTATATTCCTCCTTTCTCTTGAGGTATATCAGAATATCATCAATAAATAATACCACAAATTTTTCGAGGTAATCTCTAAAGAATATATTCATTAAATCCATGAAAATTACTGGAGCATTAGAGAGTATGAAGGGAATAACTATGAATTTATAGTGTCCATACCTTGTTCGAATTGAATTATTAGGAATATATTTCTTTCTCACCTTTAATTGGTGATATCCCGACCGAAGGTCCACCTTAGAGAAATAACTGGCCCCATGAAGATGATCGAACAAGTCATCAATCTGTGGTATGGGAAACTTGTTCTTTATTGTAATTTTATTGAGATCATAGTAATCAATTTAGTGGAACCTTGATCCATCCTTTTTCTTGAAGAAGGGGACTGGTTCACCCCATGGTGAAGCACTCATGCATATAAAACCATTTTCCATATTCTTCTGTAACTTTTTCTTCAGCTCTTCTAGCTCTAGGTGGCCATTAAATAAGGTTTATTTGATATAGGTAGAGATCCAGGAATAAGTTCAATTGATAATTCAACCTCTCGATCAGGAGGAAGACCATTCAACTCTTCAAGTAATACATTAATGCAATCCCTCATGATGGGCTTGTCATCAATCCTAATTCTCTCTTTCGTCTCAATCATTTCAGCTAGACATGATTGCTAATAATTAAATAATTTCCATACATGTGACAATGATTCTAAATGATATTTATCTTCCTCCTTACACATGTATAGAATTGGAGGATGCTTCAGGATGTGAATAGTGATCTCCCATTCATGAAAGTTGTTGTTGGATTTGTATAATGATAGCAAATCCATGCCCAAGATAACATTTAACTCCACTAAATGAAGAATTACAAGATTTTTTGGGAGGTTCAGTCAACAAACATTTACCAGGGAGTTGTTATAAACTTTGGATGCAATAATTTCCCCATTATCCATTCTCACAAAAACATATCCTCCAAATATTGATGTGGTGTTTGAATAGTTCTTACTAAACTTGAAAGATATGAAAGAATTCATAGAACCAGAATAAAATAGTACGTTCTCTATTCTTGAATTAATAACTAGTGTACCTATCACCACATCATTGTCTGGATCCACATCAGTAGTAGTAATATGATAAGCCCTTACTTGTTTCCTTGGATGTTGTTATTGATTGCCTCCGACAACCCTCATCTTATGGAAATTTTTTAGATAATTCCCTTTCTCCTTGCATTTGTAACTCTACACAACAGGCTGAGTATTGATTTCAACCTTCCTTTCTTCTTCCACATTAGTGGGATTCTTCATATCCCATTGGAAATTTTTATCTAGATGTACCAACTTTTCACATTTGATGCAATTCCTAGTTCCCTTTAGACAGTTCCCAGGATGCTTCTTCCCACAATTTTTACACGTGCTATGATTGAGCTTCTTTTTATCATGTAATGTATTTGTGGGACTGCCCACATTAGATTCCATTTTTCTCTATTTTTTAATGGGCCCACAATTCCACTAAGAGTCTCTAATCTCCCATCATATCAGGCATATCATTAGGTCAATCTTCACATTCCCTATCACATTTATTGTTGGCATGTGTTCTTCTATTTCCCGACATTAACTAAGAAAAATAACATATAATTAGATGGATTGAATACTTATTTATTGAGAAGAAAAAGGAAAATTTGAACGTAAAAGGTTAAACTTTTAAAGGAGAAGTCTATCCTAACTTGTGATTCCTTAGGTTTAAATCGAGGTTATCCTTGATCTATTTCATAGCTTATATTTTTATGGGATTTTTGTATTCCCTTAATAATGGCTTTTACTACGCTCATGAATTTACCAAAGCATATCCCACATAAGTGTCAAACCATAAGTGCAACAAGGCCCATTTTCATGCACTAGTTTCCCTTAAAATCTAGGTCAAAGTGGTTTTTCAGGTTCTACCCCAAGATACATCTGTACCAAATACACCTCTACCTATTTGTATTCAAATAGGGATGTATTTTATTGATAAACCACTAACTCTATACTTACCAAAATTTATGGGTGATATCTTATACTTAGTATCATCCTTGAGGTTCTTATTAAAGTTATCTATTCTTAATCTCCAAAAATAACTAGACCACCCTCTGATACCAAATATAGAGACCATATCCTTTTACACATAACATTACACTATTTTAAGCATAATAAAACATTATAGTACAGGACAAGGATCGTGAAGTCTAGAATCTTTGAAGACTGGGTACATAAGTTTTTAAACATGGGACTAAAAACAGTTCTTTATATAATCTCCATAAAGAGATCTTAACTTCCTTTGAGCCTTTACATCTGCATAGGGTACCCTGGGGATCCGATGAACAAAGGGACGAGCTAAAATACTAGTAAGGAAAAAACATAGTAATAAAACTTACACATGGGTTTGAAGGCATGGAATAATGAAAAATAAAAGGCATGGATCACATGGAATCATAACACAAAAAATGGGATCATATAATCATGAATTCATAATAACATGTCAGTAACATAAAACATAACATTAGCATGAGTCAAGGCTAACCTCCAAGACCGTTGCACATGGTTACACATGTCAAGTCTAACCTCTAAGACCATCGCACATAATGTCTCATGAGACTCAACTTTACCCAATTCATTAGAGTGCTCTCTGGAACACCCTTCTTAACTTTTCATGATTTTTTTTCACATAAACAATCATACACAATCAATATTACATAAACATAATGGTTACCCATTGAAAGAATTGGGTACCATAACCATGTCACAAAGCATAACAAATGGGTGCATCATAAATGTGTCCATGAAAGAAAGGAACTAAAATATACATGGAAATTGATAATGGAAAATAAGATTTTTATCATCTTAAGTGATTTTATGTATAGGTTACAACATGTTAGAAAAGAATTTAATAAATTTTAGCATTAAAAAATTTTTGTGCGGTTTTAAGGAAAATGTCATAGAGCCTTTTAAATAGAAAAAGAAAAATACTTAATATAAAAATAGAAGTGAACCAGGAATGTTTTCATAATAAAAAGACTGATTTTATAAAGAAAATGGTTTCTTAAAATAGAAGATAGATTGCACTTTCAATCGGGTAAGAATTCCAGAAGTTCCCTCAAAATAGGTTTGCTTATCGGGATGTATTTAGGAGGGAATCACTTAAAAATGTGTATATACCTGAATGAGAATGATAAAAGAGGCTTGATAAATTAATTTGGTATATGTAAAAATCATTTATAATATTCACATAAAAAGATAATATAACTTCATTTTGGAAAAAGGAATATAAGGCAACCCTAAGGAACAATGGAGGTTTGGGTGGAATCCCTTACAGATTATCGGTATGGTATCAGGTGTAATTAAGAGGGATTAATGAGAGAGAAATGAGTTTCTCATCACTTATACATCATGATTTCAGTATGGGGAAGATGAAAAATCATACCCCATAATTAGGTATTTAACATAAAAGGTCATAACATAAAGGACATTCTTGAATAAAAGTGAATAAAGAGAATCTCTTACCTTATGTCTGATGGTGTTCTCCACTTGATATTAATGACCGGAATAATAAAATTAGTTTCATTAATTAATAATTAGAGAAAATATTTTACATGTAATAGATTTATTATAACCTTTTGAGTTCATTCATAACATTTCTAACTGGTTAGGAGGTTTGATTTCATTGTTCGGGTTTGTTTGCTTCCTTGGTTTTGATGATTGGTTCATTTATATTCATGTTCAGATAAACATGTATGATGAAAGTGGTTGTCCAAAATTGAGGTTATTTGACATTAGTGAACATAAAAAATATTTCATGGTTATAAAATTCATTTGGTCATTTTTATTGAAGGTGAATCATTATATAAAACATTAATGACAAATGATTGGATTAATTTGGTGATTTTTCTCATAATTAACGTGTTTTGTATTATTATTTTACCTCATGTGTGCCAAAGGATTCCAGAACAAAACATAAGATTGAATATATATCTATATAATTTTATTTTTCAACCATAAAAATGGTTCCATTACCATAATTGAAAATGATAATAGAAATTGAAAACCCATCGTCCTTGAATATGGTAAATTAACACATCTGGGATGGTGTCTTTACTACTAAAATAAAATAAGGGGAAATGAGAGAAGATAAAAACATATCCCATTATCATAAAAAAAATTACAATAAATATAAGGTACTGGAGTTTTCATAACATTTTAATTACAAGAGAAATGGATAGAAAAGAAAACAAAGGAACTTGAAAAAAATTGAAGGAAACAAAAAGAAGAATTTACCACTTCATTTAATCTTCCTTGAGATCCTCTTAAGGGGAGAGGATTTGGAATTTGGAGGAGACGAAAGTCTTATGGACTTGGGGGAGGATATTGGGGAGAACTTTTGGCAGAATTTAAGTAATGCATAAGGCTCTATAGGAGTTAATAGAATAAGGGATTGTGGGTGGCTTTTATAGTGGAGGGGAGGAGGGTTTTCTTAATATTTTAATCATTAGTTTATTATTTTTCCATAAGATAAGAAATAGTAATGATTACATGACCAATAATAGTCATAAGTGCATGTATGTTCTAGATTTGGGTGCTTACATCACTTATGATCTTAGGAATATTAGATTTAAATTATAATTTATTTATACGATAAATTAATGTATTTTACTATTCACCAAAAATTCATGTATTTCAGAAAAATACCCAAAATTCACCCGAACCATTTTGTGACGTGTAGAATACAAAAATAAAATCCATTTTACAAAAATAGTTTTCTATATATGATTAATTTAATTTTTAATTAAAATCATAATTTACTTGAAAAATACAAATTTTAAAACTATAACTGATTTTATAATGATTTCAAAAATTATATAAGGTATTATAAAATTTGATTAAAACTAGGAGACATAAAAAAATTAATTTATAAAAACATTTTAGGAAAATAAATTTTATTTTAAATTAATAAATTAATTGTAATTAATTATTTATGACTCATAAAGATACCAATACTTTTACTATGGTTATATTATCAGTTGTAAGATGCCTAAATTTTATTTATATATTCATGGAAGAGGTTACTATTATTTTGGATGATTTAATATTCATAGTGGTCGTGTTACTATTCATAAGGGCATCTTACTATTCATAAGGGTAGGTTACTATTCACCAAAAATTAATATTGTTCCATTAGACTCCAAACATCATACTTATCACCGTTGTGTATGTCAGATTTTTGAAATTCAAATCACAGAGGTGACAAAATTATGTTTAAAGGTCACATGATAATTAGTGGTTCATTGTGTTGTGATTTCATGTGATTATATAATATATTATAAGAAAGTAATTTCCATTGATAAAACATTGGGTCGTTACAATATAAAATAAAATATAAACATGGAAGACATAACATACCTTTTTGTAAAATAGTGATCTTCTTCTTCCTTATTGTGAGGTGATTATTTAATGAATACCATGATAAGTAGTTGAAAAATATATCCTACCTCTATGGGTGAACTATCCACTAGATCCATTTCTCTATCAGAGGACACCCAAATCATTTGAAGGGTTCTAACACCTTTATGGGAGAGATGAATGTGGATTGGTGAGAAGTAAATGTAACACCCTGAGATTTTATGAGAAATATTTTTTTTATGTATTATGTTATACGCAACACAAAAATAATCTTTCACTACAGACAATATTTTCTTGGCTTGCGTTACACGCAAGAGCAACCTTCCTCGATAGCTTGTGTTGTACGCAATACCGAGTTTCACTAAACAACTATATGTTATTAAAATATTATACAAACTATCCACTATAAATAGTAATACCTAGTTTTTGAAATTTTATAAATTTTATCTTTTAAAATGGACTTCATTTTTGGATTCGGAATATCGAAATTATCTTAGGGTGAATTTTTTTTATTTTTCTGAAAAAATTCAATTTTTGATGTATAGTGAAAAACACTGAGTTATAGTTTAAAACTAAATTTTTATTTAAATAATTATTTAATTTATTTAAATTTATTTTAGGTCAAAATAGATACATAATACCTATATAATTTCAATGTAATTCATTGGAGTCATTTTATAATAATTTTAGATATATAAAAATTTCATTGAACTTTTTACAGTCATTTACCCACCTCCTAGGAGAATTTTCAAATTTACATAAAACTTAATTTTACCGCTTCTGTGAGTGGAATTTCAAAAACCCGAGATACATGGGTGATATCACTAAGTAAAATTTGGTTCAATAAGATAAAAAATAATTTTTTGTGAATAGTAACTGTTTTCTTTTATTTACCACAGTTAAAAGTAAATACGGCAATTAAGAGGAAAAATGATATTATTATTACCCTAACACATGTACTAATTCTATTGTATAAGTGTAATTCAACCAAAAACAAACTTAGGAATAAAATATGACCATTTAGGTCCACTTGGATTAGATTAGGACATTTATTATTATTTAATTCAAAGAAGAGTTAAAAGAATTAAAATCAAATTTTAATAAGTAAAACATTTTTAATATAGGGTTATACATAAGATAAATTCTACTATAAATATTCATTATAAAGATAAAAATATTTCATACATAATGGTATTTTATTTATAATTTTTATACATTATATAATTTAATTTATTTATGACACAATGATGATGCAGTAATTACCTTATTAATGGAATATTAACATAATTGATATTATAAATACCCAAATAAATGTAATTTGACACTTTTTATGAATTAAACTAATTTTATAGGTTAATATAACATATTAGGGTTTGTTAGATGAATTAATTTTTAAGTAATAATGCTGTTATAATTTTATAAAAAACAAAATACCAAATAGTGTCAAAATTGACATAAAAGAGTTTTTAAAAAAAATATTAAATTATTAATTGATATAATGGTCCTAAAAATATAAGGTTCGTCCAAAAGACTTATATAATAATATATATTACATTAATGAACCAATTGGGGTTCCATTGGCAGTTTATAGTAAGTTTACTAACAATATAGTGTAAGAAAACAAGAAGACGCGGTAAAAGTTAAATTATTTAACTTAAGAGATAAATCTAAATGATAAGGTTAAAATGGAAACCTAAACTTGTCTAAAAACTATTGGTTGAGATTATTTTGACCCATCCCCACTTTATCTTCTAAATAAGTCACTTTGGAGCCATTATAAACCGAATATGACTTTATTATAAAATATGATTTTAAGTTTTTCCTTAGGTGCCCCTCTCCTCCCTTATAAAAGGGCACCTCCTCCCTCTCCTCTTTACTCAATTTTGAGCCTTCATTCTCGGCCAAACCCAGCCCATTTCCCTTCTCAACTTACCTATAAACATTATATAGGTCCTGGTATTCTTCAAAGACCAACTCTAGTGCCCTAAGAAGAGGTTTAGAAGAGGCACGTCAAAGAAGAGGTAGTATCCTTTACCAATTCTTTCAAATTCATTTCTTCTTCTACTTATTCTTATTTTTTTGTTTCATAATAATGTAATAACATCAGTATAAATCATATAAATATATGTTATTATAAATATGAAACAACCCTATTTCACCTTCTATCCATCCTACGAAAAACAAAATTATCGCGCATTCGTACTTACAGAATATCGTCTCCACACTGTGGTGTAATCTGTTTTTCCACCACCACCTTACATGGATGGGTATAATGGCGTAAAGAATAAATATATATGGTTATTATGAAATTATAATAATTATGAGATATTCTATCATTCACTTCAATACAATTCTACAAACATGGTAATGATATCATCGCTTGTGCATACGTACGGCCTACCGTCTCCACGATGTGATGCAACTCGTTCTACATGATCTTCATTGAATAATGATTATATAAATGAATTTAATGAATAAATATGATATATATTATACTAATACAATTGTGTAAATTATGTAGCTATAACCTAAAGATAATTATAAGAATTTATTCGACAAAACACGTATAAGAATATAAAGCAATGAACACCCGAATAACAAGTAGCAGTGAAATGTTACTAATAAGAAGATAAAAATATGACCATATATGATATCATAACAATGAATATGATTCTGTAACAATTCAATGAAATTAATTAAATCATTATACAGATGGTTCGGATACGTACGAAGCATATCGGACCTAAGGTAAGGGAATATCTCAAAGTCTCACTTTTATCCGAGATTGTTTATACTTAAGAATTTACTAGGGCATTTTATCATCCACATCCATGTTTCCACAATATGTAATATTATTTCTATCCTACTACAATTTTTTAAATCCAATTTTACCTATTTTTAATTTTTATTAAAATATATGAAAGTAATCTTTTGTCATTTTCAGTACGAGATACTTTTTTACTTTTCCGTCCAAAGTACGAGAATAATGTTTTTTTAACTTATACGGCATGAATGGATTTTTATGATTTCATAGAACATTATTTAAATAAAGATTACTTTACAAGTTTTCAAGTTTATTTTTAATTAACTTCTTTTAGTTTAAAATTTTATGACATGTTAATAAAGGAAAAATGTTTTTGATGTAGAAAGGATATTTTCTTCAAGAATGGACTTCAAGTATTTTATCAAAATTATTTTCCAACTAAGATAATATAGGGTTCTGTTTCTATCCCTATTTCTAAATTTATTTGATTATGTTATGATGGAATTATTTTTATGAATTCCTTTTATCTTATATGGATAATGTTATTATGGCATGATGTTTAAGAATCCCATTTTTATTACATGGGTTATGCTATGATATATGATTTATGATTTTGTGGAAAACATAAGAATGGTTTCATTATGAGATGGGTGGGACATATATCTCCCTCCAATGAATTGGGTAAAGATTTATATCACATGAGATAGATATGGCTGGAATTGAAAGTTAATCTGATTCAGTGATACATGACCGGAACGAGGAGTGAACTCGGTTCAGAAATGGACTTTGTCCGCTATGATAGTCATGGAAATGAGTCTTGAATAATATGAAATGATTTTATATGATTATATGTGTATGCCACAAAGTTTCATGTTTTATGTTATGATTATTGGGATTACATTTCACTACTACGATTTATCCCATGTTATGATATTATGGTCTCTTTTTCTAGTTAAGATTTTTAAAATGTTATGTTCTTATGAATATGATATGATTGATATTTCCTTTGTTTACCCTTACTGAGCATTTGAGTTCACCCTTTTGTATGTTTTCTTTTCCCCGGGTCAGGAATAAGGGTATTAAGTAGTATATGCCAAAAGGGACTCTAGATATGATGAAATAAATGAGAGACAATGTAGATTCTTTATGATCCAGTTGTTTATGTTTCCCAGTTTCTAAAGACATTATACCTATACGGTCCTATAATGGTGTTGTAATATGTTGTAATAAGTATTCTTCAATTCTGAAGTAATAAAAATGTATGTAAAGTATGGGTCTTTATAGTAAATCTTAAACAAATTTCCATGAAACTAATGATTATTAATAGCATAAAATGAATATGACAATACAAACACAAATGAGGATAACCACTTATCCTTTTATAGTAAAATCCCGATGTTCCTCTATGAATGATGAACATGTTGGGAATCACCAAATTACCCCAAATCCTATGAATGTTAAAAAAAATTAATTCATAGTATTTAATTGATTCTTAATTGATTAAAACAAAATAAACCATGTAAGGGGATGTTTTTATTACCATGCAGGAATGAAGTGTAGTTTACCTAAATTTCAGGTTTCATTTTTAATATACATGAATCGTACGCATATATATTTCATGAAGTTATTTATATAAATACATGAATCATATGTATATATTTTTCATGAATCATATGTATGATTATATACATGCACCATATGCATGTATAACATGTGAATTATATATATATATATATATATATATATATCAATATCAAATATGATATATCAAAAAGTTATATATATATATATATATTTTAATAATACATCTGTCACCAACCTGTATTGAATGTACATGAATCATATTCATGTACATTTTAGTGTGCAACCAATAATCACCCACTTGAACTAAAATTACTTTGATACTTAGTTCCAAACTTCACAAATCTTTGTGAATCCATCAAAATTATTTTGAATATGGTTTCATCAAGCTCTCTTCATTTTTAACAAAAACTTTTTTCAAAATTTTATACTTATACAAGGGCCAAATGATGAGACCCTACAGTCCTTGTTATCATTTATAGAAATTATGAAATCCATATTTAATATATATCAGAAAAGATCGGCCTCTAGAGAAACATTATTATCACTCAATAAACTAAGGATTATGGTTTCATGGCCATCAAATATTCTCAAATCTATATAAAAACTTTTCCACCATAATATGTATCATATATATCCTTATATATATATAATCATTTTATCCAAGATATCATGTGACCATTGTATAAGGAATATGTCGATATAGTATAATCCAAGTCACATTTTCTTAATTCTATGGAAATGACATACCAAGTTGATGATGCATCACATGTCATTCATATAATAGATGAGTAAATCACATGTGCATCATCCAAATAGTTAAGAACATCATATGTAACCAAACTAAACGTTCTATTGAATTTCATTAGTCTAATTCAATCCAGGGCCATATGTATTTACTAACCATACTAGTTGAAAAATCCTATCATGGTTTCACTCCAATAAATGACATGATCTACAACATACCCAACCACCCCTGATTATCTATATTTATATTTTTACTTGCATAAGTAGGGTGTAAATGTATGGAGGTTCTCATGTTAGGTATCTTACTAACCTCATGTTAGAAGGATTTTTAATAGGAATAAGTCCCTAAGTATATTTATGACCATTTGAAATTCCATGCGATATAATTTAGAGACTCATTCCATGTAATAAGTCGCTAATAACTACCATATGAGTCTATTATTCATATCTCATATACAAAACAATATATTGAGTACATGAAATTATTCAATATAACACTAAGATATCATCACATCCCATAATACTCTATAAAGATCATCGATTAGGGACAACTCAAAGTTATACTTTGAGGGGATATTTTTATTAGACATTCCATATAAAATAATTTAGAGAACACGTGAATTAATGATAAATAGAGGGTTCCTTTATAAAAACATGATACATGTACAACCATAACATCTAATATCTTAACTATATAAAACCCAAAAATTCTATATAACTCTCATGTTGTTACTCCATTAATGATTTTTTTTATTCATTGCATCTATATGTAATTTATTATTAAATTAATATGAAACCATATATTAAAATAATCTCACTAACCTCCGAGTGAGATAAATTTATAATTCAAGATTAGTTTGAACAATTGGTGAGTCTTAGGAATTATATTTCAAACATTTAAATCTTCTAATTTATTCAAATTTGTTTACTTTATTTTATGTTTCATTTTTAAAGTCGACTTAGAAATTTTTCTAAGCTTAACATCATCATATATATAACCCAATTCTAAAAAATATTAGAGAATTTTATTAAATAATATGTGTATCGAAACCATATATGTAACTAACCAACCCCAAAACCCCAGTACATGGATACTTGACCCTCACTAACATAGCCAGAAGGTCATTCCTTATCTCCAAAGGCTAGATTCTAGATACATGGTAGCAACAAAGAGTCAGAGGGGATTATTTTACCCCATGAACAGCTAACAAAAATTGATCAATAGAAGATAAATCAAAGATTTGGTATTTAAAACACTCCTTAAGGAGAAAAGTACCACATGTAAGAATAAAAATATTAAATTAGTACATCATCAAGTAAATGATAAAAACCCCATCATGAAAATTTACTAGAATCTCTATGTAATGAATGTATCACAACTCCACCAATCACTGACATCACCCACAGTCCCATTAGTCAAGCACACTTGCCACCTCTAAGTGCCGCTTTCCCTTTTCTTTCACTTTTCATAATAAAATCTAATAATTACCAAAGGAAAAGGTAGAGTGTAAGAAAATATAATAGTAAGTTACCACAAAATTATCCATTATAATTTCCATAAAAAAATTAAGCATTTATGCTTCAATTTAAATAAGAAAAAGGTATGTAATATCATTTTTCACAAATTTAGTCAATCAATATTTCAAAGTTGTAGATGGAAATAATATAAAAAAACAATTTAAATGAGTATTTACAATAAAACAATTTCATGAATAAAATAGTTCAATAAACAATATAATGTAATAATAAAATAAAGAAACACCATGGTAAAATACCCTAAGATTTTTCAGTTCTTAGATTTGGGATCCTTGCAATACTTATTCTATCAATCACCTCTCAAAGTGTGCACATGTTTCTAAGGATTAGGATGTTGGGATATAATCAATCAATACCCATCAAGGAAAGTCATTTTCAAATTTTTTTAGTTAGATTTTTCATCATCAATCAATTTTTTGGGGGTTATAGTCCAATCATGGATGTCCTAGTCACCCATAAACTACTCAATCTCACATGTGTTTTCATTCAATCAACCAATCCTGGTCAATTCATTATTTTTAATTCAATTCAAAATTCTAGTAAAAATAATCAATTTCAAGTTTCTACATAGCATTTCAATTTCAATTCCAAATAATATGTTTTTATCAAGTTTATGCCTTTCAAAATTATGCTTCATTTAAATCCATTTTTATCAGCAATCAACATCAAATAAATTTTCACCCTAAGACACCTTTTCTCAATATTCCACCCAATATTTTCAAATCCTTTGAAAATAAGTTTTATTTCAAAATTATATTCTTTTGGAAAAAATTCATCTAAATCTTATCAAATCAATGTTCAAAAATCAATTGAAAATTCATTTCAAATAAAAGAATCAATCAAGGTTTCATGTTTAGGTAAAAAATTTAAGTAACCACCTACATTTAGTCACATGATCAAGAAATAACCTAAAATAGAAATCACCAATGGATAGTAAAAGGAAAGGAATATTTAGATAACCATTTTATTCATGTATACTTGGATATAAAATGAATATTTTGTATGGATCAATGGGTTAATCATAGAGACATTTAGTTGATCTTATGTTTGATGTTAAGATACCAATTTTGTTCAGAAATGGACAAAAAATAGATGATAAATGCAAGTTGACACTTAATTCCATAATCATGATAAGATGATGTTTGGATGAACTAAAAATCTACATAAATATGAGTTTTACATTGTAAAACACCATTTATATGGTGAATAGGATGAGAAAGAGACATGATGAATTTCATATCACCTCTTCACAGTGAAAAATAAGATTCATGGATTTTTTCAAGATGTAAAGAAGAAATTTAAATCATAAATATTATTTATGGTGTGAGTCCTAAGAGACATAAGTCGAGACATGTACCATTCACTTCGAAAAAACCCCATTTACATTGTAAGTTCATTGAAGGTAGATACGAGATTAATTCCATAATAACTTAAATTGTCTATTTACATCATAAATATATATTTAGTGGTGATTTAATTCCATATATGATGCTTTAACTTATATAGGCTTATATATGGAGACACACTACCACATAGGGACATCATCACTCTGCAAGTATAAGTGTTGGATGATAGTCTGCTGATAATTTCTCTTTATATTTTCATTCTTTTATTTTATTTCATTCTAGTGATACCTTTTTCCAATAAAATATTATCATTTAACCTTCATATTGGAGGGTTAAAATAATCTAGTGATAATTAATGGGAATTTTATACCAAAATGTAATGCAAGAGTTTATATTCGTAAATTTATCAAACCCTTTCTTTCTTATTCTATCTAGTTAAGATTCTTAATTTGTAGTTAAAAAAATAGAATTCGGTTTTTTTAGGTTTTGATTCTATTAATTTAAATTGACATGGAAAATGATCCAAATTTACCCCCACCCAATCCTAGTATTTTTACATTGGAAAAAGATAGGGTTATGTAGTGTGTTCTTGGAGATTACCTGCACATGTGCAGAATTATGGTAGGAACTATTAGTAGTTAAGGATAAATATAAACCGCTCGGGGATTACACTAATTAATTAAGATTACCTACTAAAAGTTTCATGAAGATAGGAATGTGGGTAGACCAACTTGAGGTTTTAGTTAAGGATATTCTTACAGTCACAATTTGGTGAGGGAGAGAGGAATTGTTGGACAAATATCTATCCTTCGAGTTTAGCTGAAAAAGATTAGGTAAAATTTTTAAAACCAGAAAATAATTCAAATAAGTTTTATAAAACCCCTACCCAATCATAGCTTATCATAAATTATTAAAAATTATTTAATTTAATATACTTTCTAATGTTCTCAATTTCTCAAATCAAACAAAAGTCAGTTCTCTCGAAACACCTAAACAAAGTGACAACCCAATTTTGTGTAAACTCCTCTTTTAGATACAACCCTAGGTTAACCTATATACTATAATTAGGAAAATAAATAATTTTTCCCTACCCCACAATAATTAGTGTGTCAAATATGGAATCATTGGTGGGGAGGAAGTGCCTCAAAATATCTTAACTTTGAATGATCCATAGCTAAAAAGACCCTTTAATTTATTTTGACCATGAAATTGAAAGAAAAATAACAAAATTAAGGGAAATAAATTTACAAGTACAATTTAAGGAAATAACCCTTTCAAATTCAGGTGATTCTCTAAGTGTTCACTCTGAGCCTGAAAATTGGCTTTCAATCCCAACCAATCCCTGAGAGATATCTACAAACTTTAGTTTTTCAATAATCAAAATAAAATGGTTGTTTTTACATTAAAAATTATTTCTAACTATGTATTAACATGATTCAAGTGTTTCCAAAGTTTCATATCCTTGTAGGATAAGGCTTTAATCAAAGAGTACAAGAGTTTACCTATGTCTACTCTGACTTCAAGCATCGAGGTGTTGTGGAAGAGTAGTTTAAGTGGATGGTTTTAGCCTTATCACTCTAGGGAGATGTTAAAGAATGTATTTACATTATATATCTAGGAAAAGTGAATGAATGATAATATCTAAAAATATTTTTTATGAAAAGATTATTTCACACCTCTTCAAGTGTAGTAATTATAAAAGAAATGTAAACCTTCTATTAGTCGACTAGATAGACTCTTTAAGTGTACTGGGAGAAGTTAAAGAAGCTCTGCACAAGCTTCCCATGTCAAACTATTGAATATCACAACTTACTCATGTTATTATATAAATAAATACAAGATAGTGGTTTAAATATTCTCAATGACTTATCTAGAGGATCCCTAGTTGAAAAATTCCCTAAAGAAGCAAGAGGAATGACAGAAAAGATTGCTTTGGAACTCATAGTAATTCACCATTAGAGGTACATTCATGAGAGAAATCCATGAGGTATAAGATTATGAATCATCATATCTTTTTGAAACTAAATTTTATAAACTAACCATTTTAGTCATAAAAAGGTTGTGATCCAAGAAAGTGGATAATAGACAACATCTCAGGTATGTGGTTTCTATGCTCACGTACTCAATTTATTAAGTAGTGTCCAAAAGTTCAGGGGATAGATAGTTGTGCAGTAAAATTTTAGAAATAGAAATTATACTAGTATCACAATATTAAGCCTAGTACCAACCATGATATGCAAACCAAAAAAACTAGGTGAGAACTTTCAATCCATACCACTACCCTAATCATCCTTATTTCATCAGCAAGCCTACCAAAACCTACTATCATTTTAATAATACTATAAATCATTATTCTAATAGAAAAATTTTCAACCAACACTATTCCATAAAAATACATATGATCATACCTCAACCAGGGCACTATTAACTTAAGAGAAATAAATGTGCTACAGATTTGTGCGAGTAGAAGATAAAATGGGAAAGATAATAAACCAAGTCAGAATTCTTATGAACTTCTAAATCAAGAATCCATGAAAGCTACTAGTGTAAACAATCCTGAATCCCAAATAGAATATCATCATTATTACAACACATAGTGGAAAAGAGATCCCTCCACCTGAAAAAATAAATCCTTAAAATTTAGAGTATAATTATAAAAATAAACCAGAAGAGAATAAGAATCCATAAGAGGTAAGAACAATGTTTATAAAATAAAGGATATGAATTCCTTTTTAAAAATGATAAAGGGAAAAGGAAAACTAAGCACTGTTGCTTTCTAGTATTATTGGGTAGAATACGATGAAATAATATTGAATTCAAAAATATATTTAGGTGACCTTCCAAGGAGTTGAGATAAACATCCATATGTTGGAATACATTAGAAAAATCCCAAAATATTCAAACATTCTCAAAGAACTATGTACCAAGAGAAGATTACTTGATTTAAATGCAATAATTATATTAGGGATAAGCATAAGATCACTAATCACAACACAGATACCACAAAAATGTCAATATCTTGAGACATTCACTATTCCCTACACTATTGGATCCTTAAATTTTACTAATTCCTTATGTGATCTAGGTGATTCTATAAATTTTATGCCTCACTACATGTACACATATTTCTAGATTAGAGACCATAAACCCACCAGAGTGTTGTTATTGCTTGAAAAAAGATCTATAGTTTCTCTAGTATGAGTTTTGGGAAACATATAAGTGAAAGTCAAGGATCAAATATTCCTAGATGACATCTAAATACTTAATAAGGAAGAATATAGGGGTTTCTCATAGTAATCCATCATCTTGGGGAAGTTGTTCATAAAGATATCAAATATCATCACAAATATGCACAAAGGAACACTCATAGTGAAGCTTGGTGGTAGTATAGTTAACCTTAACATTCATGATGAAATGAATCATTCTTCAAAAAATCATTCCCTCTATGAGATCTCCCATGAGTAAGGTCTGGAACCAATTGAATATTTATGTATGATTCATGAATTCTTGGCTTTAGGGGAGAAATTTTATTTTAAAAGTACCAATTCCCAAAAAAATAAATATTCTAACTTCTTATTAAGAGACTAGGTGATATATAATTTCATTGATGCTTCAATAATCAATGAAAAATTAGATATGATATTTCACACTCAATAGATCCAAGACTTGGAAGTAGGAAACCTCAATATAATTTCATATCTTGAAAAACCTCCAAGACTTAAGTTAAAGATACTACCAAGTAATTTTAAATATTTCTACCTCATGGAAGGAAACATATTGCCACTTATCATTTCCAATAATCTATCTAAAACATAAGATCAAACTCTAACTGGACTTACCAAAAGATATATTTGAGCCATAGGATAGAGTTTAGATGATATACATTGAATAAACCCCAAAGTATACTCTAATAGAATATTTATATAAGGTGACTCCTGACCAGTTAGACATTCCCATATAAGATTAATCCCACCATTATAAATGTGGTAAAGAAAGAGAAAGAAAATTTACTAGCAACCAACATCATTTACCTAATCTCTAATTCACATTGAATCATCCCCATCCATGTTTTCCCAAATAAACATGGTTGAATGAGTGTTAATAATGAGAAAAATGAAATGATCCCCATGAGAGTTCAAAATAGTTGGAGGGTGTTTACAAATTACTATAAGCTTAATCAATTTACTCGAAAAGGCCACTTGCTCAACCCATTCATCGATAAAATCCTTGAAATGTTGGTAGGGAAAACTCATTATTTCTTTTTTTATGGGTTTTTAGCATACTACCAGGTAAAAATTTAACCAAAAGACTGAGAGAAGATGACCACCGCCTTCTCTTTTATAACTTTTACCTATAAGATGATGATTTTTGGGATTTGAAACTACCCATGTACATTTCAATGGTTTATGGAAATTATTTTCTCAGATCATATTAAATATTATATAGTGGTATTACTTGATGACATCACTATTTTTAGTAATTATTTTGACCATTTCTTATGGAATTTAGCAAAAAATTGAAAATTTTCATTTAGAAAAATCATGTTTTCAAATTTAAAAATTTATTTCATAATAAAAAAATAGAGTTGGGGTATATAATTTTAGAGAAAGTAATTGAGATAATTAATTGAAGGGTTAAATTAATAAATTCATTTCTATATAAATATTTTCTAAAATATGTTAGATTAATTTTAGGCCATTTAGGATTCTACAAGAGTTTTATTAAATATTAAAAAAATATTTCTCTCCCTCTCTCATTATTACTATTAAAATACCTTTAATTTGATTTCAATATTGATTTTCGGGAAGTTATCAATGAGATGGAGCAGAAGTGGATCACACCACCAATAATTAAACCACCAAATTAGGACTATCCTTTCAATCCTCTCTATAATTCATCACAACAAGCTATGGGATCATTCCTATAAAAAATAATAGATAGAAAACCAAAAGTCATTTTCTATGCCTCCAATACTTAAGACACCATAGATATCTACTACACAAACACCAAGAATAATTTTCTTATAGTTGTTTTTTAACAAGATAAATTAATATAATATCTTTCTGGAACTAACATTGTTGTTTTTTAGACCCTGTATCTCTCGAGTATCAAATGATGAAGGCTGATGCTAATCTATGGCTAGTGAGATACATATTGCAATTAAAGGAGTTCCACCTAGAGATAAAGAAAAAAAAGGGAATAAAAAATCCATTGGTTGATCATCTAATTAGACTTCCCCACGCTGTTATATTATAAATTCCATGTCATATCCACTGCAATAATCTACTTCTTAGAGAGTAACTCTATATCATGGAAGGTGAAGTGTCATAGTACACCGAAATTTTCAATTATTTGGTCACATATCTAGTACCATCTCATCTTAATTATCATCAAATGTATAAACTCAAATATAACTCTATGTTTCATATTTGGGAAGATCCAATATTCTGGAAGATGTTAAATAATCATGTAATTGGGATATCATTGTATAAAAGTGAAATAGAATCGATTTTTGATTATTTTTCACATACTAGCTTGTGGGTTCTATTTTTTACCCTAAAGGATGGATAGATAAGTTTTAGAGTCTAGAATTTAAGGGACCAAATAAATTAAAGGAATACATGAATTTTGTAAGAAATGAAAATAAAATCCATTTATCTAGTAATGTATCAAAAAAGAAGAAATAACCCAAACCCAATTACCTTTTGTT
This sequence comes from Viscum album, assembly GCA_963277665.1. Taxonomy (NCBI): domain Eukaryota; kingdom Viridiplantae; phylum Streptophyta; class Magnoliopsida; order Santalales; family Viscaceae; genus Viscum; species Viscum album. Next base: position 1,687,527,756 of record OY728146.1, read on the forward strand.
AAAATTTTAAATTATAGGGCATAAATCCCATAAGACCATTCCGAATTTAGTTTAGAAATTCTTATATTATTCTTGTTGTTGATGATATTTAAAAAATGTGTTGAATAGAAATCCCTAAGGACTGATGATGTAAAAATTTTATATCATTTTATCAAGGCTAACATATTCTATAAGTTTAGAGTACCGTGATCTATCATCAATGACTAAGGAACTCATTTTTAAAATAGATAGATGAAGCCACTTCTGAAAAAGAATGGGATACATCATAAAATTTCAAAACCATACAATCCACAAAAAAATGGACAATTATAATATTTCTACAGATAAATAAAAAGAACTTTTGAAAAGATGGTCTAACCCAAGAGGAAGGAGTGGATAGAATGGTTGTAAAATACCTTGCAGGATTATAGAAATGTCTATAAGTCACCCAAAGGGATGATACCTTACCGATTGATTTATTAGAAGAGTTTCCACCATCACATGGAATTGGAACACAAAGACTACTGGGAGGTAATAGAGATGAATCTGGAAATTAAAAAAGATATAAAAGAGAGGAGATTACAATTAGAGGAGCTGGAGGAAATCAGGATGGAATCTTTTAAAAATTAAATTATCTACAAAGAGAGAAAAATGATGTACCATTAAAAGATAATTCAACCATGAACCCTTAACCCTAGAGATCAAGTGATGTTATACAAATCCAAACATAAATTGATTCCATGTAAAATATTTTCCAAATAGGAAGATCATTTCACTGTTATTCATATATGTCAATTTGGTGTTGTGAAAATTTCAAGTAAAGGAGGAGGAAATCCATTCAGTGTAAATGGGAATAGCTTGACGAAGTACCCAGGGCACATACCTCAAGAAATATTGGAGGATATTACACTTCATTACCCAGACTATTAGGGAATACACATCATGTTGTATCTTTTCTTACACTTTATTGACAGTGGAAATTACATTTTAAAATCTACTTACATAAATAATCAATTTTGAATGCCTTTTGGAAACTAAATTAATTAAGTTTGGGGGAAAGAATCTTATAGAATCAGATTTCATTAAAAATTGATTTTTGAGTTGATCTAATGACATTAAACAAAATCACTTCTAAGAGGAAACCTATATTTTTTTCCTTAGTCTACTTTTACCCAGGTTCCTATTTGAGAATAGTTGAATCGGCCTGCACTATTACTCATTTTTATTCTTATTTTCAGGTCCATTTAAATTTCACAAGGCAAAATAAATAATTTTTATATAATTCACACTTCAAAAAGGAAATTCATGTCGTGATTACTTCATAATAGAACTATAAAAAAATAAAGGTTTTTAAATGTAACTTAAGAATCATTATAAAGTGGGTATGAGTTTCAATGTTTCTTTTAACCCCATAGTTTAAATATATTTTTAGATTTTAAATAAAATGCATGCCCAGTATTATCCTTTTTTCTCTACTTGACTAGTCTAAGAGAAATTAATTTCTTCGGAATCTCATGATTCCATGTTTTATATTTTAGATATATTTATATTGAATGAGAAAAATTTTAATTTAATAATTAGAGGGAATATTATAATTTTAATTTTGATAAATTGTGATTTAGAGGTATTAGTTAATTCAGTTTAATAAAAATTCCCTTCAAATTTAATACTTTGAATTTAAAAAATATGTGTGGACTGATTTTATATTACTATTTCATTCCATGAGTGATTTTCCCAAATTAATATTTTCAATTCCTAAGATGATTTAAAGACCAAATATTTTCCATTTCTATCTTGATAAATTTCTTAAGTGATCTTGGGACATGACACCTACTAGAAATTTCATTGGAACTTTTCAAATCTATGACTATGAAAAATAAAATTTAATATGGTTAAGGAGATTATTTATTACCAATACCATATCCTTGAGAAAAAAATTTAAATAAATCCATTTTTATATTATAGAAGACGTGAATTAACTTTTTATAAATTATCCATTTTAAAATCCATTTATATCTATTCATACCCCTCCGTATTTATATTGCATGATATTTTAAAGTTTAAGTATGGGGATGAGGGAAGTCTCAGAAGATGGGATGTATTACATTGTAAAAATATTGGGGGGTTCTATTTTAGATATTAGGATATTAACTTTTTAAATTAATTATACATCTATTAATTCCTTTCTTGAAAGAAAAATAATGGATTATGTTTTGGGAAAATCAAAAATCACCATTATCAGACTAATGATTTTATCATATGGGGTAAGGTGGTGGATGTTTGATTTGTTCTAAGAGAAAAAATTATAAAAAAATAAAATAAATAGAGAAAACATTGATAAATTTTAACTATTTTATTATACTTACATTTATTATGAGAATAATTTGAATTATGATAAGTGGGAACTATTATTTTATAGATGATATTTCTAGTGAACTTTTCTCTTGATGTCATACAGTATGGATTAGATATAAACCAATTTTTTGAGATTTAATGTTTTGAACATATAAACCTACCAACCTTAAGACTATTATTCATTATAAACTTATTTTTAAATCCCTTATGATTTTTTCTAAATTTTTTCTTTACAAAGTGGAGAATGTATATTTGTTTCAAGCATATGGAATAGTACCATGTTCTAATGGAATGATCATAACTCTACTAAAATATGTACCGTGAGTGATAAGAGAAAAGAACCCATTGTGAGGTAAACAAAGACTTGGAATGCTTGATAATGATGAATTGTGATATATGAATGACTGAGAGGAAATAATCCACCATTTCTTAATGGGAATAAGTATAATACTTGGGGTGATTAGTATCTTTTGAAGATTGTGTAGTTGAATCGGTGTTTTATGTGGAACTTGAAAATTTTAATCCCCCATTATTAATCAATTGATTTAATTTCTTTTGAATGTTAATATTTGTAACACTGTGTTCCTATTTAATTTATGTTGATATTGTATTCTTGAGGGAAATAAATCTCTCAGTTTGGGGGAATTGAAAGAACCATTTTATGCATGTATATTCGGATATAAAATGCATTGTTTATAAAAATTAATTGGTTAATCATTATAATATATAATTGTTCTAATTTTTTAGAGAATGATACATAGTTTTATAAAAAATGAACAAAAAGAGATTATGAATGGAAGATAAAGGCACTTCATACCACAAAATAAAGTTCCATAGTGTGACACCAAATGTTTAATAGTGTTTTAAATCTACATCATAACTAAAAATTAGGATATATATGATTTTTACATCATAAAACACCATTTATGTTGGGAAATGGTTGAGGCAGTGACATGTTCTGTTTCACATTTCCTCTTCAAACTAAAAAATAAAGTTAACAGTTTGTTTCAAGATGTCAATAAGGAATTTACATCATAAATAATATTTATGATGTATGTTATGCAAGATAGAATCTGAGGCCCACACAATTCATGTCATAAAACCCCATTTACATTGTAAGTTCACTGATGGGAGATATGGGATTCACACCAATAATGACATAAATTATCTATTTACATCATAAATATGGATTCAGTGGTGATTTAGTGCTATATGTGAGGTTTTTTAACACATATTTTCATATACATGGATATATAATACAACACAGGGACATCATCTCTTAGAAAGGGGAATATCGAGATGACATCCTATTGATACATTCTATTTCGATTTTCTTTAATTTATTTTATTTCTTTTTTTATTCTTTATTCCTCTCGAGTCTTCTCATATAACCTTCACATGTGGGGGTAAAATCATCAAGTGATTGGGAAAGGGAATTCTCAACCAATTTGTAATGCTTGAGTTTATGTTCTTAAATATATCAAAGCCTTTATATCATCTTCTAGCAAGTTTCAATTATTATTTTATGGTTTAAAATACCAAATACAGTTGTGTTAGGTTTTGATTTTATTAATTTCAATTTCCTTTTTTAATGATCCAAAATCTCCCTTCACCCAATCATGGATTATATATGTTGGAACAGTCTAGGGTTAGGGGTTGAGTTCTCAGGGATTACCGGAACATGTGAAGAGTTTTCTCAAGAACTATTGGCAGTTAGGGAATAAAATACCATGTCAGGGATTTCCCAAAATAACCAAGAGGACCTACTGTAATTATCATGTTCATAGGAAGGAGGGTCGACTAATATGAGGTTTCATTTAGGGATATTATCACAATGAGAATTTTACTAAGGGAAGAAAGGAATATGTTGATAAATCTATCTATTTCCAATTTAGCATAAAAAGATTAGGTAATATTTGGAAAACCAAAATAGCATTGTAATAAGGTATATCCAAGTCCCAATAGATCATCGCTTCCCATCAGTTGTTTCAAATCACTTTATTTAATATACTTTATAAATATCTCAATTTCTCAAATCAAACCAAAATCAATTTTCTCAAAAAACCTAAATAAAGATACAATGCATTTTATTCTGCACTTCTATTCTTAAGTAGTCCTAGGTTAACCTCCATACTATACTTAGGGGAATTTTATTCACATGCCCCATGATAATGTTTTCATCAAAGATCAAAGATGAATCCATCAAATTATAATCCATCAATTTAAGGTTTCAACCCATCAACAACAAGAGTTTTCATCACTCTTAAATAAGGTGAGAAATTGGGAAAGGATAATTCCTAATTAAGAAGGTTACAATTACTATATAGGGATCAAAATTGTCCACCAACACTTAGATCCATGAATACAAGATGTCTGGGCAGCCAAAATACCCTCTACAGAGCCTCCAAAATCCAAAGGTTTAAATTAGGGTTTTTATAAGGTGTTTGGTATTTATAATAGGTGGTTTGGTATCTTAATTTAAAGTTTTGAAGGATTAAAAATCTCCTCACATGATTTACTAGGTTAGGACACATGGATAGATATTATCATGTGCCTAAACATGTTTCATTACTATGATTATATATATATTTTCATGGTTTGGCAGTACAGTTAGAAAAATTATACACCAACCTTGTTCACCCTTCTGCACTACAGGAAAAACGGTGCAAGGTTTGGAGACTGTTCGCCAAACATGCAATCCCCATAATCCCATGTCACACGGTTTTAGGTGGAGGCTACATTGTTTGAACAATAAGAGCATCCCCCTCCAAAAAAACTCCACTATATGGTGAAAGGTTTCATTGGGTGGCCTACACAGTTTTCTCTAACTAGGTGCCAACTATGAATTGGCCCATAAACTCCCAAAAAACAAACAATCAATGAAAAAAACCTAAAATAAGACCCAAAAAAGCATAATAAAAAATAATAGATAAAAGTACATAAAATTTGTTAATTGGATGATACAATCTCCCCATAATAAACATTTTCTTTCCCCATAATTCCTATGAAGAAGAATTTATATAAAATAACTGAGGCCACTGCTCTCACATTAGTGCCTCGTGCTCCCATGTTTCATGTGGATTAGAACCATTCTTCAAAATCACTCAAACATAGGGAAGGATGTTCCACAAATAACCTTCATCTTAGAATAAACAATCCAAAATGGTGTCTTAGTCATAGATAAATAAGGTTTATATCAAATTCCTACTAGATCAATACATGAAATGGGTCAAATAGAATCTTTTTGAACTACGAAATGTGGAGAAAATTATGAATTGATGTCAATAATGAAGGGAAAGTCAAAAGGTAAGCCACATTTCTAAGCCATTCAACAACCCTAAATAGTCCCATGCATCTCTGAGAAATATTTCCCAATTTCCCAATCTATATGTGACCCAACCAAGGTGAAACTCTCAAAAATACCTAGACACTAACTAAAAACACCAAAGTGAGTAGATGAGGATCGTCATAAGATTTATGATGTCTTTGAGCTATCAATATTATCTAATGATACAACTAAATATTTTTTATCATCTCTTGGGTAAAACAGGGACCAACTAATAAATCCTCACCAATCTCTATCCAACACAATAGAGATTTACATGACTAGACATACAAGACTCAAAATTTTCCATCCTAATGGACGACTGGTAACTATTGTTATAGGAAAACTCAATTAGTCCCAAGTGGTTATCCTAATATCCACTAAATTCAAGAACACATGGATGAAGAATGTATTCAAGGATCTTTATAGATCTTTCGGGAGATCTATCCATATATGGATGATATTTCATTCTCAAACTAACCTATGATCCCACCTCCTTTTGAAGTCCTCTAAATATGAGAAGTGAGTCATCGATACCTATCAGAAACTATAGTAGATAGAAATCCATGAAATCTAATGATATCCTATACATACAGACATCCTAAGTCCTCAACTTTTGTTGTATCAATAATAGGTTTAAAGTGGGATGATTTTTCTAGTCGGTTGATCACTATCTATATCATGTTCTTACCTAAAGGGGTATGTGGCAGTACGACTATGACATCAAATGGAATTGCATCCCACTTCCAAAGTGGAATGGGGGGTGAATAAAACCCTAAGGTATCTAGTGCTTTACCTTAACTTGTTGATTGGTATAAAAATAATAAACAAAAATTGTGATATATTTTCATGTACCTAACCACCGAAATCACCTCCCTATAGCATATATAATCTTCATGGTAGCAGGGTGTAGCACCAACTATGAACTATGTAAATATCCCATCACATCTTTTCTCATCAGAAAAGGTATGATATACCAAACCTGGTATCATAGGATACCCAAATATGATAATAAACACTCACTGATGGTCTCCCCACCAGAAATAGAGTCTTTATTTCCACAGAAATCATCATTTATCTACTTACCCTAAATAATCATCTAGATAACAGATAAGGTCAACAAAACTATTTCCATAACAATCTCATACTCATCCTTTTGAACTCCCAAAAGGATACAAGAAAGGAGAGCAATCAAATTCTACTCTTTTGCTAATTCTTTTCTAGTTTAGGTTGGAAGTTTTCTTCTCAAAACATCAGTGAAAATATTCCCCTTATCAGGGGTGTAGGAAATTTCAAAATCAAAATATTTAATTACTCCATGAATTTCCTTTGAAATAGATTCAAATATTTTTGTGATAATATATAAATTATGATTTTTTTATTAGGATAATCAATAAACCTTTTTTCAAAAACATAATTTTTTCAACTCCTAAGATAATGAATCATAGATGTGAGTTCAATATCATGAGTAGGATATTTATATTTAATATAATATGCTATTATGAACCATATGACACCACATTATTTCCCGATATAAGAAAACAACCCAAACCCATACCAAATGGGTTAAAAATGACTATTGATCCCTACCCAGAAACTAGAAAATTCAACACTAGAGAAGAGGTCAAAATTCACTTCAACTAATCAAAAGAATTTTGACCTTTTGAATCCCACAAGAACTTTACCCCTTTCCAAGTGAATGTGTTCACCAGATAATCCATGTTTGATAAATATTTACTGAACCTATGGTTATACCCCAATAATACTAAGAATCTCCAAATCTCAAAAACATGACATGGTTGATTCCATGCCATAACATACTTCAACTTCATAGGATCGATTGAAATACCATGTTATGAGACCACATGTCCCAATAACTTAACTTCCTAAATCCAAAAAATTGAATTTTAATATATTAGTGTATAACTAATGACCTCTCAAAATTTATAGAACCCCTCTCAAATGATTCACATGATCCTCCTTGGTTTTAGAGTAAAAAATATGTCATCCAAGAGTACCACTATGAACAAATAAATATTCTCTTGGAATATCTAGTTCATCAGTTCCATCAAAACTATTGAAGGATTTTTTATACCAAAATGCATAAAAAGGTACTCATTATCGCCATACCTACTCTAGAATGTGTTATTCAGGATATATAAATCTTTTATTCTAAGAAAGTGGTAACCAGCCTGGAGTTAAATATTTGAGAAACACTTTTCTCCTTTCCATTGATCAAAAAAATCATCACTTTAAGGAAATAGATACTTGTTATTTATCATTAATCAATGAATTTTTCAGCAATCAATGAAAATTAAAAGTGTTCCATTATCGTTATTTGTAAAAATTAAAGGCACAGCCTAAGGCGACACACTTGGTTAAATGAATAATTTATCTAACAAATCATAAAAAGGGTATTTAATTCTATAAATTCATCTTCTTCTATATGGTAAAATGGGATAGAGATATGATAGGTACATGGTACTAATTCAATATAAAACACTACCTCCCTTATCGGTGGAAATCTAGAAAAGTTAAAAGGAAACACATCAAGAAACTCGATGACCATTAGAGGAATATCACCACTCAAAGATTAATTCTCCTACTCAAAATAAAACATAGATATCATCCCTCCCAAATCCAGAAGAGGTGGTTTGTATCTATTCAACCTCAGGAACAATTCTCTCTATAAAACATGGAACAAACCATTGGGAACTGTAAAGGAGACCCACCAATGAAAATAATCAATCTACGATTTAAGGGAAATAATTTAATCTATGCTAAGAATAACATCCAAAAATTTTATATTAAGAACCATAAAGTACCAAATGAGCTTCATCCTTAAAAAAGAGATGGCATAAGAAGGGTATCAGAAACCCAACTTTCTCTTCTTTTCAAGGGGATTAGAAATATCTATCACATAATACATGATATTTGTATGAAGGTTTAAAAAATTCCCAATTCTATTTGATATGAATGAATTAGATATACTAATATCAAAAATATAAATCACTGAAGATAAATCTATAGTGATATAACCTCTCACTATCATTAAACCCACATAATTATCTTCTAGAGACTCATATACTACATAAAGAATCCCAATTCTGGATTCTTACATCTGGAACCTATAAAATCATTGATCATATGACTAGAAAATTGTTATTTTTTGTTCTAATGAGCCTATTCCATTGTACAAGGCCAAAAGGATATGACAGAACTTCTTCAGGTGGCCTGAGCAACCTCATTAACCAAAAATCATTAGTTCCACACTAAAATCTCACATTGAATATCTGATCGTGTCATGCTGAAATTAAATAAATTGGACTTTTACTGATTTTTTAGAAGTTATAAATGATGTTTTATATCTGATATTCTATGTGACACATAAATATTTCTATTTATTTTAAAGGAACTAATATAATTGTAATTGGGAGTAAGATTAACTCCTTCTAACCATGAATTACTATCCAGGTCATGCTTAAAAATCAAAGGCTTGTCTAGTACATTTGTATAAGAGGTGAACTTCGTTATGAAAACCTGAGGTCAAATTTCATATCAAAGACCCATCTCAAATCTTCAAACCTTCATCTTCTCATTCTATGCTACCTCATGAGAGAAATGAATAAGTTTAGGAATAAAGTTTTCATATTAAGTCACAGTTATATAACTGTGTCTAAGGATAAACAATTCCATATAATTCACCAAAACCATTTATTCTGGATAGAAATACTCCATGAAAATATTCATGATGTTTTTCCAATCAATTCCACCTTGTTTATTTTCTAAAACCATCAAATTACACCACCTTCTTCTAGGCCCTTCAATATTGAAGGTCGAAAATTCAACCTTTATTTAATCTGGAATTTAAAAAACTCAAATAGTAGTTTAATATTTTTCGGCCAATAATTTTCCTCTTGATGATCATTTGAGCCATGGAAAGTTGGTGGTTTACACCAAAGAAACACTTGGGATTGATCTCTATTTTAATCACTTCATAGTTTCACTACTGTATCCTGAATTGGAATGAGTGAGACTCCCTATCTCAAATTTTAGACTAAATGCACCACTATCTTAATAAGGTTCTAATAAACTGCAGGGTTTGCTTTTCGTGGCTCATTGTTAGCTCACCCTATGGTCTATTCAAACATCTTCTTGGGGGCATGGCACTACACAACATCAAGCAGAGACATGATAAAATCAGTAAATATACTCTGATCATCAACTTAGTCAATAGATACAAAAATATCAATCACATCTGATATAATTCAATTTTAATGGATTTGAAAATACTCAGATCATGTTTAGAGAAATACTAGAATCAGATCATTTTATCCTCAAAGATGATCTTTCCCAAACACCCATGGTGACTCAATGATCTATATGATGATAGATTTTCTGCGAACATTCTCATAATATGCCCCAAAAGTCTATAAAATCTTATCTCTTATCTACCAAGACATGCAAGACCACATACCAACATCAAGAAGAAATAAAAAACCAACCCTTTAATATTGTTTTGTCACCAAATAACCCAAATAGGTTGGTATACCGATACCCGATCTAGTACTGACATAGATAAAAGGTAAATCATGATCCTCATGGGCTATAAACTAGCCCTAGGGAAGAAAAAAATCGATCAAAGGAATTGATTTTACACCAAGAAAAACTAATCAAAATAGATAAATGGAAGATAAATCTAAGAAATATTTGTAGGCCAAACACTCTTCAAGAAGAAAAGTATTATAAGGAGAAAAAGTAATATAAAATTGTTAAATCATCTAATAAACAAGAAAACATCAAGAGAAATTCCAATAATATCAATAAAATTAGGGGATCAAAAATATAAAATTCCTCGCCATCACACAAGGTCCTGCTAGCCAAGATCACCTACCTCCTCTAAGTGGCTCATTCCATTTTCCTAGTTCTGGCATAAATAAATCTATAAACACCCAAAGGAAAATGTATGGTCTAATCAAAATATACCAATAATTTATCACAAAATTTCCCATAAGTAGTCACATAAAAAAATAAACCATTATTTAAACAATTTAAATAAAACGATGCTTGGCATAGAATTTTTCACATTTACATTTAATCAATATTTTAAAGTGGTATATGGAAGGTATATTAAAAATAGTATTAAACAAATATTTTCAATGATGAAAAGGAATGAATAAAATAGTTCAATAAACACTAGAATGTAATAATAAAATCAAAACAAAGCACCATGTTGATCTGATCTGAGGTTCATTAGTTCATGGATCTAAGATCATATTACTACTCATTACATCAATCATGGGCCAAAGTAAGCACACATACCTAATCCTAATGCTATCGGTACTAAATCAATCAACACCCCATCCCAGAAAACAATGGTAAATTTTTTTAGTTATATTTATCATCATCAATCAATTTATATGGGGTCAGAGCCTAGGAATTCTTTACCCAGTCACCCACTAACTACTCATTCTCACATGTTCCTCCAATAAATCAAAAAATCATTGTAAATTTTCCTTTTGAATTCAATTCAACATTTATAGTTCAAATTCCCAATTTCAGCTTTCAACATGACATTTAAATTTCAAAAAAAACAATGGTTTTAATCAAGTTCTTACCTTTAAAAATAATCTTTCATTTAAAGTCACTTTTCTTAATAATCAACACCAAATCACTTTTATCTTCCATCCATATTTCCTCAAAATTCCACACGGTATTTTCAAAGACTTTGAAAAGGAGTTTTATATAACCTTGAAAACAATCATATAGATCTTATCCAATAAAGTTTCAGAAATAAATTTAAAATAATTTAAAATCAATAAAGAGATCAAGGTTTCATGTGTAGGGAAAAATCTTATGAAACCACCGACCATTATCCATATGATCAAGAAATCACCCAAAATGGGAACCACCAACAGATAGGTAAAGGAGAGGAAGATCAAAGAGGAATACCTATAATTAAAATACATAAAGTCAATGTTTCAACCAATTGAAAATAATCGGATTCACCACAATCAATTAATATAAGTGATAAATAAATGATGATTCCTAATCAATAATGTAACACATACCAGAGAGGGATCAAACTTTTCCACCAGAACTTTGATCTGAGAAGAGAATAGGTTGTAGGATCCAAAATACTCTCTAGAGATACTCCAAAATATAATGGGTAGAATAAGTTATGATTAATAGGTTTTTGGTATTTATAACAGGGGGCTTGAGTCCTTAATAAAAATTTTGGTAGGATTAAAAATCCTTTCACATAGTTTCATGGGTTAGGATACGAGGTTAGTGAAAACTATGCACTATTACTATGCTTCTGGAGAGAGTCACATGGTTTTTCTACATGGTTTGAAAAACTATGCACTAACTATGTAATTCTTATAAGGATAATGAAAAATATTGTGTGGTTTTTTCACATAATTTGTAGATCATTCACCAAATGTGTGCTTCCCATTTTCCCATGCCACATGGTTTTAGGGGGAGGCTACACATTTTGAACTAACCATGTTCCCCTACTAGAATTGCACCACATATAACATGGTTTACTAGGTTGAGCAACATAGTTTTACTAAACCATGTATAGATTTTTTTCACTTTCCAAAAAACTATCAAAACATTTCAAAAAGTCTCTAAAAAACCCAAAACAACATTCAAACAAAGGAAGATCAAAACAAGGGATAAAACTACTTGAAATATAGTAAAGGGATGTTATAATATCTCATTTATTGAAATAATAATTGTTTATGAGATAATAAAATACACATCCAAAAAAATCTCCCTCATTTAATCTATACAATTCATCAATGCAGTAACCAATTGCTTCATCTCTTCAAGCTTCATTCAGCAATTCTTAACTTCTACTTTTGAAATCCAGTGTATTTACAACGTTTTTTAAATATATAGTTGGTATCAAAAACCCTTTAAAATCTAAAAATTAAATTTTATCCCAATCATAAATAGAGTAGACTCCCCAACTGAAATATTATGACTTTTTCAGGTATTCAGTACAATTTATTCTCCAAAGAACAATCCAGCCATAATTATATCATTGTCCTTTCTTCCTTTTTAACTTCATTAGTAGTGTGAACTCTTAATGTACCCTTTTCTTACTGAAACCTTTTAACTTATTCTTCTTCACAATCAATATGGTACTAAATACAAGACTACCCATGTCTTACTCTATTGTCCTCAACATATAGAGGATATCAAGAATGGGTTTACCGAATTCATTCATCTTTTAGTTAATAATAAATTATTGAATCCTTTCTGAAAGTAACTAAATAATGAAATATGTCACAATATCAAGTTTAATAGGTGATTCCAGCCTTTCTAAATCATTTATTTACCTAATAATATTGATTACATGAGTAGAAATTGAATTTCCATCCACTATTTTACTTCAAATAAGATCCTTTGAAAGTCCATAAATTTCATGCCCTGGTTTTTCATGAAAGAGCCTCTTTAGATTATCTATCATATTAAAAGCACCCACAAAATCATGCTATTTTTTTAAATTAGAGTCCATAGAAACTATCACTAGTATTAAAACCTAAAATTAAACCTTTTAATTCTTGTCATAGTTATATAAATCCTTTTTTTAAACATTTTCTCAAATATATTTCTTCATAAGTGACTCTTTAACATATAAAATTTTTCCTCTTTCTTGAGAATGGTTCTAATATTTTTATACCAATCAAGAAAATTTATTCCATTTAACTTCTATTTGTCCCTGATATATAGTATTTTTAATATAATTGATATTTTTATTTTTAACAATATAACATTTAGTTAAGTGTCGTGTTTTATATCTATAAATTAATGGATTTAAAAAAAAATATCCTACTAAAATTGATGATGATATACATTAATCCATTTAGTGAGAAAAGAAATATATTTCACTATTTAATGTTTCTATTTGGGCATTTCTCTTACCACATTGTTATTTAGGTGGGGTATGATCCCAATCAAAACAATTGAGACTCTTGGATAGTTGAGTAGACAAAATTGGATAATAATCAATCTATTTCTCTAGAAAGTTAATCCAATTTAGGTCTCTTAGCTTGTGTAACCAACAAAAATTACCATAACAAGATAAAAAAGGACAATCAAGGGGAAATAGTCTTTTTCATGACCTAATTAATAGGATAATATAGAGTCACTCAAAAAAATTCCTTAAATAAGATAATCCAGACGAAATTAGATTTGGCATGACATACCCTATTAGATGATCAAGTTATTGATAAGTTCCACTTTAGAATGAATATCACACAAATTATTTGAGGTATTTTATATTTTAGAAGCTCTCCAAATCAATATATATCATATGCACATTATTTTTATAATTATTACGTCTAATGTAATATTTTATCTTCTCGTGTTTTATCCATTTTTGTGTATGTGTACTTCTAATGAATAATTTTTTTAATATCTATTCCATCCACCAAATTAATGTGTTCACACAACATTAATGTGTAATCATTTACAAAACCCATAGATTGTTACTCACTCGAAAATAGAACCCATGGATATACATACATATCTTGACACATCTTATGTATAGGGTACTTAAATTATTTATATAAAGGTTTACAACTATATGAGATTGTAAATCTTTACATGAGTAATCTTGGAGTGATATATAGTCAACCCCACTTTCTAGAACAAGTAATAAGCCTCCATGGTTGTGGGTAGTATGACCCCCAATACCTCTCCCTAGGGAGACGTCACTCAAGATATAATCGAATTCATGATAACATTAAAACCAAATATGCACAAACTATTCCCAACAAATGAATTCAATGAAATAACTTAAATTAAAAACCTAGGTTAAGGTAGATTAAAATTTTCTTTTACGGAGCCATACATATCATTTTATGAAAGTCTCGACCTCATAGAAGTGATTTATCATATAAATTTTTCATAAACACTATTCATAATGAAAATAATTTTGTATACATGAATAATGTGAGTAACGACTTAAATTAATGAACATTTCATAAATTAAAAAGATGTAAATTTGTAAAAAAAATCATAAATTAAAATATTAATATGAACATTTTAAAATTATGATAATCATTATGAAAAATTTGAAATTTTAGACATAAAAAAATTATATCTAATTTCAATGTGATCCCCTTTATATTTCCCATTACATGGCATTATAATTCAAAAAAATTACATTTTATAAATTATAATTTTTCGTATAATTTAATTTCTATTACGTAAACTTTTTACATAATTTTAATATCATTTTACATTTATAATTTAAACCTTTATTTAAAACAATTATGAAAACACTTTTGATGTGGTATAAATAATATCTTAAAATAAATCCATGTTTAGTTTTCATGATTTAAATTAACCGATTATGTACAATTAATAATTATAAATATAATTTTTTTAAATTAAAGTCTTATTTATTTAATTTATATGTCTTCATAAATTATCATTATAATTTTTGAATAAACATTTTATTTAAAGATTACACAAATTTAATATGATTTGATATGAAGTAAATCCCTTTAAATATGATTTATAAAATACATTCAAAGAATATTAATTTGAAAAATAAGAACATAATATTAAATATTAAATATTTAATTAATTTTTTTAATAAACATTTCAAAAAAAAAGTAATCTATTAACCATAAGTATTTTATTGTCAATTAATTTTTAAACACCTTTTTATAAATTCTAAAAACCTTCTCAAATAAATTATTCATAATATATAAAAAAAATTATAAATAATATTATTCTATTCTATGTTAAATTATATAAATTAAAATAAATGATTTATTTATGAAAATGAACTTGTCGTATTTTACAAATTTTGGTAAAAAAATATTTAATTCTATATCATTTTTGTGTTTCCCATTCTATAGAAAATTTTATAAATTTGAATATCATAAAAAAATAAAAAAAATAAACATTTTATTTGATTATTAAGTATAAATATGTATTTTTTTGTTTAGGTTTATAAAATTCAGTTTTTAAAATCCCATATTTATAATTTATAGCGAATTTTAAAAAAATATAATGTTTTAAATTTTATATCTCTAAAACATTTCTAACACTTAGATATCCCTACAAAGTATCTAACCACCATAGGTACAGTTGTCTAGGATCAAGGAAAATCTAATCAAGCATAGTGAGGGTGTGAGCGTGTGTGGGCTAGTGTGTGGGGTTCTATAAGAATGAAGGTGAAAAGGGTTCTTAGTCTCTCTCGTGTGGGTTGGCATGGGAGATCGTAGGAGAGAACTAACTCTAGTAAGTTTTTACTGACCAATGGAAGTCATGTCCAAGGTAAATAAAAAACCAAATTCTAGATAGTTTTTTGAGGTTGGATTCATTCATTTGTTACTTTTCACCCCCTCCATTCACAACATCCCATTCTCAAACTTCAACTATTACTGCATGGAGAAACATATCTGGGAATTTTATAGTCACTTCAGCTACACCACAGGGATAACCTTGTCGTGGTTCCATCAATCCTTACTCATACTTCAAAATTACATCATTCTAACTAGATCAACATAAAAAAATTGATATACACATTGTGATTCATTCCTAGCATACAAATGTTATGTTCTCGCACCTATTCCCAACACTACATTTATATGTCTTGTTCAATAATCTACAAGTTGATCTCAAAATCCAAATGACATATAATTCCCCATAATATAATAAACCCATAATCACATGATTTATAATAAGTCTTTCACTTTCTTACACTTCCATGACCTTTTTGGTTTATATTATTAAAGAATTAGGAAAACCATTACATAACATAATGGGAAGTTCCACATAATGTATATTTTTCCATAAAAATAGGTTCTTATGTTATCACTCGTGTTTCATTCATGAAAACAAATTCAACAAGTTTCACCATTTACCATTATATAATCCATAAACATCCTTGATCCCTATGAAAAAACATTTCAAAATATGATATGAGAAAAACAAATCTTACTAGGTGATATATAAAAATGACACCTATTAATCCATTTGTAATTTATGAGAACCAATAAGGAAGTTTTACATATACATAATAAACTTAGATATCAAGTAATCGTTTATTTACTCATGAAATAAAACTCAAAGATCAATGTTTTCATAAGACATTTATTAAAAAAGAATAAAGGAAAAATCATAATCATGAAGTTTACTTAGGAAAACATGAGAACTCGTGAAAACCTTCTCCTTAGAAAACAATCCATTCACCTTTATAAGATCATGATCTTTCTTTTAAATCATAAGCTCATTTTCAAACCTTATTAAATCTATACATTTCCATAAAAACCCATTTACAAGTTCATAAAGACCATATAGGTTCTTGGGACATTATCCTCACAATCACCCTTATAACAACCCTTACAAAGGAAAAAAACAATCATCATTAATTCCAATATATATATTAGGAGTAACTTATATCTAGTTAAGGTCATCAAATTACCCAATTATTTAGAGACCTATATTATGCTCACCTATAATTAGAGCTATATCAGGCTCATCCATGATCATATAAAATTTAAAAGAACCATATCATGAGAAAAATAGACAAAAATGTGAATTTATATCGTAAAACTCATCAAAATATTCACTTGATCCCATAATTAAAATTATATTTGGTTATCTAATAAATGATAAAAAAAATATCATCTTCTTATGAAAAAATTTAAAAAATAATATAACTATGGAAATAGTTTCTTCATTGAAACCCCACAGAAATTTATAGAGGAATCATAATAATGAATAATACATAAAATTATGGGAAAAGGAATTCATGCGGTAAATGTTAAAACACATTCTTTTCACACATTGTAAATAAATTCAAAAGTGTGTTTTATGGAAAATTTTCAAAATATTATTTTTAAAATAAATTTGAAGATAGTTGAAAATGAACTTCAAAAATATTTTAAGATTAAATAAGAAATTTGTTGTGACATTTAAAAGAACATAGAATTTGAAGAAATGGATTTTAAAACATTTAAAATAATGTTTTAAAGAAAAATCACTCACTACTTTAGTAACATTTGAATCAAGATAAAACTAAATAAATAATGTGAAATGTATTTGTAAACCCTTTTAATTTCAATAAATTAATGATAAAATACATACCTGTGGAAGTTTATGCACCACAAAAAATGAAACAAGGGGTGAAAAAGGAATATTTAAGGAAATTTATACACTAAACAAAAGAAAACATGTCATTAAAATGGAATATGTCTAAAAAATGAAATTGAGATAATAAATCCCTTACCTTGAGTCTCAAATAATTTTTTACGTTATCTAACCCATTAATAATAAAATTTTATCAATAATTTAAATTTTTATGAATTTTTTTCATATTCTTACAATTATAATTATTTATTTTATGTGATTTATTATCATGACCTATTTAGTTACAATAATGGTTAAATTCATGTTGGTTGTTTTAGGGTTTTTCAGTTTATAAGCTCAAAATAACATCAGTGTGTTAAACATGGTAAAAGGTTTTATGTTTAAATCGTCTATATAATCATAAATATGTAATAATTATCCTATTTATACATTCAATAAACATTATAACCATCCATATAAGGTGGTCATGAAAAATTAAGCGCATTATTTCATGGAGTCGGTATTTCACAGATTGAAAGAAAATAAATTAGATAAAGGTTTTTATTTAAAAAATAATATTATTATTATAAATAATATTTATTCATTAAATACATCCTTATAACTAGCTATTTAATATGAAAATTAAAAAAATCACATCACTTCATGGAGGTGGTTGCCCACACGTATGCACGAATGACGTTATGAATATTCAAATGATGCAAGGGTTGGAATTTCAATAATATATTTTATTTATAGAATCATAATAATTTCATAAATATCATATATATTAATTAATTGAATCTTGATATGCATCCATGTGAGGCGACGATGAAAAATAAAACATGTCACTTTGAGGAGGTGGCATTCCACACGTATGCACGAGAAAAGTTTCTATTTCCCATATGATGGAAATGGATGAAACATTAATGTCAAAAAAGTATTAAAAAATTTCATTATATTAAAAAAATTATTTAATTATATTAGGATGTTTATAATAGATTTAAAGGAGGTAAAATAAGAGATAAAAATGAAAGAATTTAGTTAATAATTATACCTCCTCTTTGGATATCCTCCTTTGACATGCACCTTAAGACTTAACAGATTGATATTTTAGGGATAAAAGGTCATCTATGACATTGGGATGATATTTTTACTTGTATTAGGGAATATTTTGGTCAATATAAAGTTCCTAAAGTGTTTGGAGAAGTGAGTATATGATATTTACTTTTATAAGTGGGGGGGTGGCACTCTTTTATATATTAATAACTTTCAAATAATATAGTAATTTTCATGGGATAGTGGACCAAATGAGACCCAATTTAGAATATAATATAGTTTATGGTAAAAATAAAAACAAAAAATCATATTTATATATGGTTTGGATATATTTGAATTCATATCTCTTATTTTAACCCATTTTAATGTATACTATGATAAATTGAATTTCTATCATGGTAACTTATTTTTATGAAAAAAAGGAATTGAAATTATAAAAAAAATTGTTAAATATAATCCAAAATATGGAATCCATATTTTAATATTAAAATTCTATAATTTTTAGAAATTAATTCTAATATAACTACAAAAAACACTTAAAACTCATTTTTAGAAGAAAAAATGTATTTTATGTGAAACAAAGATATTATATTTATTTAGGCCAAATAATCTTAAATATAGGTGCATACTAATAATTTATTGGATTTTTATTAAAAAAAATAAGGTTATTTTACAATAAAACCACTCCAAAACTAAATGAAACCTTCTAGACACACTACTAAAGGGAAAGACCCAAAAAAAATTAATATATTTAAATATAACTTAGGTTTTAAAAAGTCATTCATTGTTTCCAAATTCAATTTAATGTTTTTAAATAATTTATTTTACTCCTTAAAAAAATATTTATATAAGAAAAAGGTCTCATATATTTTTATTTTATTCTTATGTCAAAATGATTTCATAAAGGTGATCGTATTTTTGAAATCAATATTTTTCATTATTCACCCAAAAATCAACTATTTTAGAAAAATACCATGATATATCCATAAGATAATTTTGATATGATAATATAAAAATTGATATTAATTACATAAAATTAAAATTATAAAATTTATAAATTTAACTTTAAAATTAATATACAATATATAATGAAAACTTAATTTTATAAAAAAAATAGCTCTTTAAATATTTAAGTGTTCTTAAACTTCTATCATAGCAATTTAAAAACAGTTTTAATTTATTTTTTTCACATTTTATCTTTATAATTTATTTATTTTTAACATAAATTTTAATAAAGTGTTACTAAATTTAGTTCGGTGTTATGTATATCACACACCATTCAACAAGATATTTACTTAAAGTGATACCCACCAAAATCTCATGGTGTGACATTCTATCACCATAAAAAATTTGAATCCTCATAATTTTTATCTCATTTCTAATGATCAAGGGTTTAAAAAAAAATTGGAATCAATTCCAAATATTATAATAAAAATATACATAAGCGATAAGAAAACCCATTTAATCCACATCAATAACATTTCCCATAGAAAATAACTTTCATTTCCAAGTTAAGACTAAAAAACATATAATTTCCTAAATATTTATTAAACCCTAAATTTAATATTGTGATACTTATACTTGTGAAAGAGTTTAAAATAAAACCTTTATAACTTAGTGATATTTTATATATAAGGCTTCATAGACTTATGGTAAATTTTTCTTGAGGGATTATTTTACCATCGAGATAGAGAATACGAGATAATATATTCACATAAATATAGGGAAAGGGGATACAGTATAAATAAAATCATAAAACACACAAATATAGATAAGTACTTATAAAGTCTTGAACTCATGACCTCTCCAAGACCTAGAGGGACATCTACCACTAATCTGAATCTAAGGGGATAATATGAGATAATATAATTTCTTGATTTCCTATGATTCCATAAGAACAATTTCATCCTTTGATTATGTATTGAGTAGTTTTAAAGCTCTGATTTATGTCAAATGATAAATAATCAAGATTTATTTTTCATTATTGAAGCACTAAAATTAAACTTCATCAGATCACCATACTCATATAAGGATGAAATTTTTTTCCTTATATCTCAAGACATTTACCAAAACCAAAATGGTTAGCATAAGTTAATATGAATAAACCTTCATATGAAAAAATAATACATTAATCTCAAAAACCATCACTATAACACCCAACATTCACATTAAATCTTTTCAAAAATTACTAACATTAAAATTTATCAAAATTTGTCTAGCCAAATTCAAAATCAAAATATTAGAAATATTTGATCACATGTTATTCTAATATCAATTTAACATTTATCTATAAATAATATTAATAATTCATAAATTCACATACCAAAAATGTATATTCCATATATTTATATTCTAAAAAATATACATTTTAGAATGACCTAAATCACTAAGACATAAAACCATAAAAAAAATTCATGACTTTACCCATCAGGGCCCACCTGGATGGGTGGTAGGTCAAGAGTGACACCTTAGGCCTAGTACCAATAATCTAGTGGTTGGAAACTAGTTTCATGTAGGAAAATCACATATATAAGAGGCCTTAAACAAATGAAATTTTACAAACACACACCTCAAAGTACATGAAAATCAAGTATGATAAATAAAATTATATAGAACCAATAAAAAACAAGCATATGTAATAACCTCTAGAATAACCAAAGTGTAGAAATATAAATATAACCAAAGTATGAAGAGGATAAATATACACCCAACCAAAAATAAAGGGATTCCCAACATAAAAACAAGTGGAGGGAGAGTCTTATTTGATAACACAGAAACCAACCACCATATGTTATCACTATCACCCAATACTTTTAAGATCCACTAATACTTGGACCACTAAGTTCACCATATAATATCCTATAATTAGCATAAGACACAACATTTGTGGAAAAAATCCCATTCATGGGTGATTATATGCATTCCCAGTAGGATTCCCTAAAAACCAATAGAGAAGAAATATATATAAATAGTCAACTCAAATTACAAGATTATGAGGGGATAAACAAACCCAAAAAAGATATTATTATAGTTGTAAATAATAGAGAGGTGGGAGAGAGAGAGAGATCAGTACTCAAATCCTACTAATGATGATGATGTTATCAATAGATCTAAGAGTAAAAGTTTCCTCGATGTCAGTAGTCAAACATAAACTTCACCTGGTCAACTATAGGGGACTCAAGCCTCATTAATGAAACCATATGGGTGATTGGCTTCTAACACCAAAAGGGTGGATGACTCATTCCATGTTTAAGTTCAATAAATAGGTGGTTTCAGAATATATATAGAAGAATCATGCCTCGAGGTGAATATGGGGAGGTTTCCAATCCTACTTGTATGAGAAATGGAGGACCCATGACCTAAAATATGTGTGTCCTCAAGGTGGATTTCCAAACCCACTATTTCTATGGATATTAATCTTGAGTCTCAACATTAAAAACTCATGTTGGAATAAGTGAACCACTCACACTACCTCACAGTTTATCTTTTATATTGAAATAATTTCCACCATCACATACTACAAAAAAATATTATCAGGAATGATTACTCATGATTCCAATTCTGAGTCCCAAATAAGGGCATATAGAAGGTAGAATATCTGAAGAAATTTATATGGCATGTCTCTTGGTGTACACAAGGTATACTCTAAAGCCCTCACCTATCCAGGTCCCGCTACCCGATATGGAGAGAGAAAATCCATATATACGACATGTCACTCTGGGGACACTATGTGTGGGACCATCCAGGTTCCCATATGTGTACCCCCTATCCACAGCTTAACTGGACAAGTAGGGTCAAATGATTTTTCTTCCCAACACAAAGACGTGTGAATTTTAACTTGGCTAGAATCCCAATACACCACCTAAATCGAACTACCTGACATGTTTTCTTTTTTAACACATGGAATATAGTCAGGTATTTCACATATAGTAAAGTCTTTTCCCCATTCCTTCATATTTATATCATAAATCTCACCCACATCCATCAAATCTATCATTTATCACACTCAAGACATATCTAAAAGCTTTGACCATGGTTCCACCATTACTAGTAATTGATTTATGTCCCCTACTTCATCAAAATTAAAACCTTCATTAAAGGCTATCGCTCCTACTCCACTAAGCTCTAGGAAAATCAAACTGATTCTATCCATATAAATAATTTATGTTGTCGAATGTGATACTCTTAACCACTGATATCTTTATATGTTCCCTCAATAATAAAAACATTGAATTTTGGGGTTCAATCATGCCACAAACCCGGCCAAAAATTATCAAACCACCATCCAAAATATGGTCGATAGTGAAGAACACAAAGAATGGTGGGGAAAACCAAACAAACATCAAAGTGAATATAATTGTTGGCCGAAATATATTAAGATAGTTATTTTCATTATGGTAACTAAATAAGAGAGGAGGAATTTATTATTGATAATTAAACTCAAAATAAAACAAAATTTTTAATTTGAAGGCTCATTCAAAATTCATGGAGAACTCGAGGATTTATAGTAATTAATCAATTCTATGCTTGAAAATATAAAATATAGAGAAAAACTACCACTAAAGTTCGAATCAGTATCCAACTTGAATCGTTTTCTCCCACTTAGTGCCAGTTTCTAGGAAGTGTCATGTAATGATTTTTAGTGGTGGTTATTTTTATTTTTATTAGTATTTTTACCTCTTAAAATAATCAAAGATTTTAAGGTAGTTTAAATCGCTGCTAATTTTTTTTACCACATATAGTTATAGTTTAAACTTCCACTATATATTTATATTAAAAAAATAAACTATATAGAAATGGTAGCCCCTAAAAAGTATACCAAATATATGGAAAACCAATAAAAAATAAAAAAATAAACATGTAATGATATTTGTATAATAAAATTACAAAACCTAGGATTAAAAATGGTCACCATATCTATAAACAAATAAAAAAGGAAGTGGAAAATACCAGAAAAAATTAAATCATATTGATATTCTAAAAACCATAAAAAACCAACTATAAATAGAGTTTAAATTAAAATATGAGAAAAACATGAGAAAAATGTATTCCAAATTCAAATATATACATTTGTTTAACTGATAGTAACTTATTGTATATAAATAATTTTAATTGAAAGTGATAAACAACAATAACAACCTTGAGAGTGTAAATACAGGCTTAAACAAGTCTGTGAAATCAGTAAACACAAACTCATGTCTACAAAGATAGAAACTTGAATCAAATAAAGATACATAGAAATATACGAAACATTCAAAAATTACAAGGTTAATAATAATATATAAAATCAATGGATTTGAAATATCATAAATCAATATCAAATAACAATGAATGAAATACCTTTTCATAACACAAAATCCACCACTAAAATCAAAAAAAAAGTTTCTGGAAAATCAACACACAACAACCTCATCATGTTTCCACTTCATCATTGCATACATATAACATCATTCCAAAATATTATCACATCATTATATACCACAAAATAATCATATAACCCCGCTATATATATATATGGAACCCCACACTTCATTTCACAAAATCACTACATCTACATATCCATTACACACCAGTTACATTTCCACCACACATACTTATATATAATTACCACATCAACACCAAAAAGCTTCCAACACACCACAAATAAAAAATTACATGAAATAAATTACTGTTATAATTTCCCCATAACAATGATCCCAGATAACAATAAAAAAGTGAACTACCCCCCCCCCCCATAATATCATTGAACTTTTCCCCATCAATCCCTAAATGTTACCGCAACACCACTTTTATTCTGGAAACCACACAACATCCCCAATACAAAAAGAATAATAATGATAACATGAGAAACAATGGATGAATCCAAAAACTTATACACCCATTAATTACTTCTAACCTCATCAATATATGGTATAACCTAACTCTCCCTCCTAAAATAAGCCTACCAAAATCTCAGATTTTATCACAGTAATCATATGTTACCCATCCCAACTATAATATAACATTTAAGAAAAGGAAAAAAAATATTAAAATATAATGGAAAAATTTACATGGAATATTTTAAAAAATAACCCAAAAGATATTAAGAATAATTATTATAAGGGAAAATTTAGAACAAAAAATATAAAATCAACGAAGAATATAGATTTGATGTAACACAAGGGAAATAAAAATATCACCAACCTTAAACCACAAAATGGTTTCTCAATAACCATATAATTTTGTTAGTTTTTAATCAGACTAGTTACAAATCATTATCACTGAATCTAAATTCGACCCTCATCACTACCCAATAAACTATCATCGATACCATATTTTTCTTCTAATCCACTCCCTATTATTGTCTCCTGTATGAAAATTTTCCTGAATATTAAACAATGTTGTATATTTAAATTTAAACTTCAAACCAATAAAATTTTGGGAACTAAATTATTATGAAGTTGGGTGATTTCCCAACTCACTCAAACCATCCATCAATGAAAAATCATTTGGGACACATCTAGTTTTATTTTGATATAATTCAACCAATAAATTCTATAGAGAAAGGACTTTTACATCCTTCAATTGTATATGATCCCTCTGTTACTAGATTGTGCTCCCATGTTGCTTAATTATGCTTTGAATTGAAATATAATACTTATACCCATCTCAAGGTATAGAGTAACTACATCCAGGAGTTGATGATATTGCAATCCCTAACGAACTTCCAAATACCTCAAATGGTAACTGTTTTGAACCCATCATGTGCATGTGACTAGGATGCTCTTTCCCAAGGACTTTACCAACTGGTTATCCTAGGAGATTGAGAAGGACTGTTTTGGATTTTCATCCCAAGGTTCTTTTATTTTTATCTATAAATAAAATATCAGTCATATTTAAATAAATATATATTAATAAATTGAAAATTGAAAATAAGTTTATTACATTGAAAAAGTAATTATTACCCCAAATTCTTTGGCTAGATCATTCACATAACTCTCATTAAATTTTATATAAACATCCAACTAATGTTCTGTTTAGGAGACATGGTGTAATATATAATTTGACTATAATAAATAAAGATAAATCAATAATTTAATATATGAAACATATAATTTTTTCTTATAAATATTTAAACTAATGAAAATATTACCATATTCGATCTGTTTCTTGAAAAACTATTTAAACCGGTTGTGTGGGGGATGATTTGTTTATATTGACTTAATTTTTTTAAACATCATGAAATAAATAGCATGTAATTTAATAGTAATGTATGCAGTGTAATATCCTTGTCATATGTATGTATATATGTAAAATGATACTGTTAAAATAATACATTTTTCAATACCATGTGTTTCTCATGGTGATAGCTATAAAAAACACCTTTTAATACTCTCTAGGTACCACTTTACTAACCTTATAAAACTTCTATTGAGTGGCCAATGTTGTATCATTAAATTCATTCCATAATATCTAATTAAAATCTTTCAATTTCTTACCCAAATTTTTCAACATCAAATTTCATGTGATAAGATCAAAAATGATAAAGTGGAATAACATCTATACAAAGAGATTCATTTTAATATTAATTGAATTTAATTAAATAATGGCATCAAATTGATCTGTAATGTATTAAAATTACCTTTATATGGGAATAAAATACTTAATTCTTATATAATTGAGGCATATACATTCAATCAGAATATGTAATTGGAAGGGTATCTGAATTAGCCAACAACTGGCCAAGAATATAGCCACAACATCATCTATGGGGACCCCATAACAATAAAATGGGACAACAATCTTTAATTTATTCAAATTCCAGACATATGAACTGTTAATATTGGCCTCAGTACTAACATTGTTTCTATATTTTATGAAAAAACTATTATTATTATAAAAACATGCAATAACTTTATTCACATTAAAATTTGTACATATAACTATCACCCTCCAATATACTCATGTTAAAATGGGAGTCGATACACATTCCCTCACTATAGACGTTGCATGATGAACTTACGGAATTGGTAGTCAATGTTATAAATATTGGGATGTAGAGAGAGGGTGTTCCAGAAACTGATGGAAGGGAGATGGAGGGTGTGGAAAATGATGATGGTTGTGGATGGAGGGAGTCCCAGATGATATAGGGAGGGCCCTCAATGGATCTTCAGGTGTTTGTATAGTCAGGGGAACATCAACTGGGAGTTGAATAGGATAAGAGAAATACTTTTTCATTGGCATCTGTGTCATTTAAACAAGTAAAAATAAATCATTAACATATATTTTTAAAAATCCATGTAGAAAAATAAATTTAGAAATGGTAGCTGTTTCACAGTATAGAAAAATATAACGTACTTGGGTGTGATAATGAATGACTACACATACAAAAAAAATATAACATTTAATTTTTCAAAATTAAACAACTCGTGCATAAAAATAAATTTAAATATTATTACAGATCCATGGTATTGGAAATGAATAACATATAACATAGTTGGTTGATAAGTATAGATAACTGCACATACAATCATTTTTTTCCTTCAATAATATTGTTATGATTCTCCATTATTACTACATCTACCTCATCCAAACTTATAAGACTCATATTTTCCATATCATAACTGAAAAATAAGTCAGTTTCCAACTATGGATCGGATTCAATGTTACAGGTCAAATCTTCTGCTTCATCACCCATATCATACAAGTCTCTTCATTTTATGTGAACAAATACACTCTACCCTTACCACCCGTCCCCCTCACGGGTGAGCAGGGTAGTTGGGGTTGGAGGGTTTTTTGGCATGCATCGTGGGGTCGAGTCCCTAGGAATGTTTTCTTTCCTTAAATGTGTTGTAAATAAAAAAGTTTAACTACACTCCACCCTTCATCCATGACATATTTTACATAATATACCATTTTCCCTTGTGATGATAATATATATAGATCATGTAATTCACGGTCACCAACATCCATCAAGCGAGAGAAGTTCACATAATTAAATTGCAATGAATCTATTTCAATACACCCAGAAATATTGGCCCACTTGAATTTGAATAAAAAAACTAAAAATGATTGTGTTGGTTTAATTTGATAATATCAGTCAACTTTCCATAGTATCCGAAATTGAAAACTAAAAATATATCACTATTCTATGTTTTTAAACACTATTAATGATCTAATTTATGAAATTTTAAGACATTCACATTATAAGTATTTAACTTTATATACTATTTTAGAGAACCTAGATCCAAAAACTTAAAATTTTCTAAAAAATAAAACTGAGTGTTAGTATTCATGGTCTACAAAAAATAATATACATTTTATATTTAAAAATAAATGTGTCAACCTAATATCTATATTGAATGAAATATTTATGAACTTGCATAGTGTGTAAATGTAACATCCCAAGTAAGTAATGAATAATAGATATTTTTATATATGTCTATTAATGAATTAGATAGTGTTTTGGAGGCTTAAAATGAAAATAAATCCAATCTTAAGCATGGAATACACTAATATTTTTTAAAAGATTGTTTTACTGCCTTTGATGTCAAAACAATTTTGAATCTATATTTTGACAATTTTATAAACTATTCTTGTCAAAATAAACTTATTCTTTATGATTGATACATGAAAATTTACTTTGTGTGAATTTTTGGTATTTTTCTGACAATGTTCATTTTTTAATGAATAGTGGAAAATACTGCATTTTACATCAAAACTGATTTTTAATCTAATTTATTTATATGATTAGATTATCTTTTGAATTGTTTTTAAAGTAAAATTAGAATATATTTTTACCATTTAATCCAATGGTGGTCATTGGAATAAATTTCAATTTGAAATTGGACTTAAACTGGTGTCAATCTTCTGATACTTATTGTTTTATAAAAACACGCTATTTGCTCTGACAACGGGAATTAATTATTAAATTAATTAATGTGACTTATATTTTTTGAATTTTGTAAAATATACTTCATTTTTTAATTCTGAATATCAAATATAGCTTAGGGTGAATATTTGGTATTTTTCTGAAAAACTCCAATTTTTGATGAATAGTGAAACGACTAAGTGGTAATCAAGCAAACTGATTTTTCAGTTAAATGAAAGTTTACCACTAATGTGTATTGAATTTTGAAAATCCGACATACATGGTTGTCATTAGTATGTAAAATGTGGTTCAATGGGATGAAAATAATTTTTTGGTGAATAGTAACTTTTTTTCATTAATCGCGATTAGAGGTAATTAGTGTAATTTAAGGTAAAAATGATATTATAAAAATGTGAAAACACCATGACACTTGTCCTACACCTATTGGGTGAGTCATGGCCGACCAAGACAACCCATGGGTAGATTTAGGGGACCCCATGGATCCACTTGGGTGAGATAATGACTTTAATGCCTTTTTTTAAATAAAGGTGAAAATGACACTAACATAAATTGTTTTACAAAAACAATTTTTATAAGGGGTTATACTAATCCTATTTTTGTCTATAAATATTAATTAGAAATATAAAAAGATTTCCTACATCATATTATTTTTTTTATAATTTTTAGACATTAAATAAATTAAATTATTTATGACATTATGATGATGCAGCGATGACCTCATTATTTAACGATTTAAATAAAATGGAAAGATAATGTAATATGTAAGACCTAAACTTGTCCAAAAACTATTGGATGGGAATATTTCTAAGACTTATCATCTTATATTCGATATATATCAATGTGGTACCTTATAAATTCGTAACACTTTTGAAAATAAAATAATAGTTTCATGATTTCCAAAAGTGCCCCTCCTCTCCTCTTATAAAAGGCCCCCACATCTACCTCATTTCACACACTCCTCAAGAATTTGGCTCGGCCATAACCTGCCCATTTACTCTCTCCACATCCCTCTCCTCATCCTAGAGGATTCCCTTTGGGAATAATCCTTTAAAAGGAAGCCTTTAGGCTCAAATCAAAAGGAGTTACACTTTTAAAGGTAATTATTTCTCTCATGTTCATTTGTTTTATTTTGCTTCTCCAACCCCCTAAACTCTTTTTATTTACTTCTTTTGTAACAACACCAGTATATTAAATATACTAGGATGTTGTTATAATATTTATTCGAGCTAAACTCTCACACAACTATATCAAATGGTTAAAGAACATACGGTTTCCGTGGATGGCGAAATTCTGCCTCCCGAAACGATGATTGTTCAATACTCCTCTAACACCTTCAAAGGTGTCCATTATGATGTCACTATTTTTATATATGATATATAATATGTTTATTCTTTTCTTAATCTTCTGTATTTTTCATTTATGGCATACCAATATTGTTTCCATTATGGGTAAACACGATATCTTCATTTTAGGAAGTGCGGACTACCGCCCCCTGAAAGTGATTTGATTCGTTAATACCATATGTGGGATGTGTAAAGGATAAAGTTAATGATATTATATATGTTATTATACTTTAATTATAATATACTCTTATATAATTATGATTCCATTCCAGAAAATATGAAATATAAATGGAAGTAGCGTTCATGCGTACGTACGGCTTACCGTCTCCATGAACGGTGTATTTCATTTCTTACCTCTAAATGTGATGTAATATTATAAATACATGTATATGCTGAATATATATGATATATATGTTATCCAAATCATTAATATCATTCTGGATATAACGAACCTTTGACCAAATTAACAACATGTAAGTGTAAGAAGTCTATTTTTGACTTAAGAACCAAATACCTACAAAATGAACATTATTAACTTAAATGATTACATGATGTTCATAACATGGTATAAAAGGAATAATGAACTTGAAAAAGGTTCTTAAGGAAGTAGAGATTAACTAAAGTTTATTATTCAGGAGATTAAAGAATGGTCGGGTCAAGTCGGATACGAGGTATGGGACATCGTCTCAATCTCTTTTCATTGAGGCATATTTTGTTTTATACGCAACTTTCTTTTATATGATGTATAAACCCCTTTGACTTTTACGGTTATTCAAAAGGAATCTTTTTTATACAAAGTGTTTTACTAAACGACAAAAGGGAATGTTTTTCTTGTCGTACGTATACGGCGACAAAGACTTATCCGCCGCCGTGACCATTATTTGAGTTTCAGCTTCCTCTACAAGCCATACCCATTTTTAAATGAAAAATAAATACCATGTTTTACTTTGGTATTGAAAATGGTTTTCATAATGTTTTTATTATATCAATGTGTTGTATTGATATCTCGTGATTGAAATGTGGAAATTTTATGTTTCCCTTATGCATGTTTTATGTGATATGAATTTTGTTATGGTTCTTGGGCATATTTATGAAGACGGGTGGTTCCGTGATAAAATAAGGGAGGGTGAGCCTGTTATAGCTCTCCAATGCATTGGGTAACGCGAAGAAGTGAAACGTTAAGGTTTCTTTGAAGAGATTTATGGAATATACTGTGATGGGTATTCCAAATGTAACCAAGAGGGTTACTCCCTACGTAAGAATGTTATGAATGCCTCAAGTTACCTTTATGTCTTATAATTTCTATGATTTATTCATGATTTGATGAGGTATGTTAAAGTGCTTATGTTTTATGGGTAAAATATGATCTCATCCTTATGTATATATGTACCCATGTTTCCTTTCCATATTTTTATATCCCTTACTGAGCTTTTTATGCTCATCCCAAGTTTTTTTGAAATGTTTTTCACAGGTCAAGGGAAAGGTACATGATATGATGATAGTGTCAAGGAAGTGTCAAGAAAGAATCCATGTTTTATTTTAAATATGTTTCCATTGATGGGAATGAAGAATATTATATTTATGTAACCACATTGTTTATATTTGGAATGTAATGCATGTTTTATGATCTAATTCTCTAAAACTCTAAACCAGAAAATATCCTCAACGTGTAATCTTGTAATAACTCAAGATTAAGTAAGGTTTAAGGCTGGGGCCTTATAGTAAACCATCTACAAGGTCTTTATTAACATCATGTGTTATATCAATCTCATTTCATATTTTACTTCTCATTCATCTGTTTTATTTTTTCCTTAAATCTTCAATAAATGTATTTTCAATTTCACTATTTAGTATCATATATCTATTTTCCCATAACAATTCTATTTCTATTAGTGTAATATTTTATATTCTCTAAACTGATTGGCTAATAGTTGGAAAGATTTTTTATTTCCCATTTAGTTGATGTTGAGTTGATATGTCATCAATAATTCCATATTCATTGAATATTCTCTCAATATCATCTAAGCATCTGAAATAAAGGGTAAGACACTTCTCTACTAAATAGCCTTCAAAAATAAAGCCTTCTGGTTGAGATTTATTTTTCATGTATGATTTCAAATGACCTAGGTGTCTGTGAAATAATAAAAAATAAAACATAAATACATACAAATGACCTAGGTGTCTGTGAAATAATAAAAAATAAAACATAAATACATACTTGATAAAGTGTCATAATTGTTTACGTAATTTGAAAAACATATAAATAAAGTACCTCTTAATTGGATACACCCATCAACAATGTACGGGACTTCCTTATTTAGTTTCCTCAACTAAATTCACAGTTAAATGCATCATGATAGTAAAAAATAACAGAGTAAAGATCATCCATATTTCACAAAGTCTCAGTACAAATTCATTTTAAAGGTTTTCATAATTAGCTGTTTGTAGAGGTTTATCACATAGTTGTCTGAAAAACCTGAACAATTGGAGTACAATTATATTAAAATTTTCTGGTAACAATGTATGCAATGCCAAAGGTATTAACTACTATGAAAAAATATGTGAATCATGACTT